>OY728140.1:28366111-29753111 GCA_963277665.1 Viscum album | reverse complement strand
TTAAATTAATTAATGTGACTTATATGTTTTGAATTTTGTAAAATAGACTTCATTTTTGAATTTTTAATATCAAATATATCTTAGGGTGAATTTTTGGTAATTTTCTGAAAAACTACAATTTTTGATGAATAGTGAAACCACTAATTAGTACTTATAAAAAACTGATTTTTCCATTTAAATGGAAATTTTCCATCATTGTGTTTTGAATTTCAAAAATCCTACATACATGGTTGTAATTAAGAAGTAAAATGTGGTTCAATGAGATTATAATAATTTTTAGGTGAATAGTAACTTATTAAGTTCTTAATCGCGATTAGTGGTAATTAGTGTAGTTTAAGGTAAAAATAATGATTTAATAAAATAAAATGAGCTTGACACATGTCCTACCCTCATTGGTTGTGTCATGGCCGACCAAGACAAGCCATGGGTCAACTTGGGGACCCCATGGATCCACTTTGGTTGGAAAATGACATAAATTACTTTTTATTTAATGTAAAAGTAAAAATGACACAAACATAATATGTTTTACAAAAACACTTTTTACATGGGGTTATAACGATCAGATTTTTGATTATAAATAGTAATTGTAAAGATAAAAAGATTTCCTAAATCATAGGATTTTTTTTATAATTTTTAGACATTAAATAAGTAAATTATTTATGACATAATAATGATGCAGCAATGACATCATTATTTGACGATTTAAATAAAATGGAAAGATAATGTAAAATATATAAACTACACATGTCCAAAACCAATTGGATGAGTGTATTTCGAACCCTTATCACCTTAGAAACGAATTATATTAATTTGGGACCTTTTAAAACCGAAACACATTTTCAAATAAAGTAATATTTCTTTACTTTCCAAAAGTGCCCCTTCTCTCCTCTTATAAAAGGCCCCCACCTCTACCTCATTTCACACACTCCTCAAGCCTTTGGCTCGGCCAACCCCTGCCCATTTACTCTCTCCGCATCCCTCTCCTCATCCTAGAGGATTACTTTTGGGCATAATCCTTTCAAAGGAAGCCTTTAGGCTCAAATCAAAAGGAGTTACACTTTTAAAGGTAATTCATTCTCTCATGTTCATTTGTTTTATTTTGCTTCTCCAACCCCCTAAACTCTTTTTATTTACTTCTTTTGTAACAACACCAGTATCTTAAATATACTAGGATGTTGTTATAAGATTTATTTGAGCTACACTCTCACACAACTACATCAAATGGTTAAAGAACATACGGTTTCCGTGGATGGCGAAATTCTGCCTCCCGAAATGATGATTGTTCAATACTCATTTAACACCTTAAAAGGTGGCCATTATGATGTCACTATTTTTATATATGATATATAATATGTTTAGGTTTTCCTTAAGCTTCTGTTTTTTTTCATTTTGGGCATACCTTTATGGTTTCCATTATGGGTAAACACGATATCTTCATTTTAGGAAGTGCGGACTACCGCCCCCTGAAAGTGATTTGATTCGTTAATACCATGTGTGGGATGTGTAAAGGATAAAGTTAATGATATTATATATGTTATTATACTGGAATTATAATATACTCTTATATCATTATTATTCCATTCCAGAAAATACGAAATAGAAATGGAAGTAGCTTCATGCGTACGTACGGCTTACCGTCTCCATGAACGGTGCATTTCATTTCTTACCTCTAAATGTGATGTAATATTATAAATACATGTATATGATGAATATATATGATATATATGTTATCCAAATAATTAATATCATTCTTTATATAACTAATCTTTGACCAAATTAACAACATGTAAGTGTAAGAAGTCTATTTTTGACTTAAGAACCAAATACTGAAAAAATGAACATTATTAACTTAAATGATTACATGATGTTAATAACATGGTATAAAAGGAATAATGAACTTGAAAAAGGTTCATAAGCAAGTATAGATTAACTCAAGTTTATTATTCAGGAGATTAAAGAACGGTCGGGTCAAGTCGGATACGAGGTATGGGACTTCGTCTCAATCTCCTTCTATTGAGGCATATTTTATTTTATACACAACTTTCTTTTATACGGTGTATAAAACCCTTTGACTTTGACGTTTATTCAAAAGGAATATTTTTTATATGAATCATTTACTAAATGACAAAAGGGAATGTTTTTTTCGTACGTATGCGGCGACAACTACTTCTCCGCTGTCGTGACCGTTATTTGAGTTTCGGCTTCCTCTACAAGCCATACCTTCTTTTTAAAAGAAACATAAATACCATGTTTTACTTTTCTTTTATTTTGGTATTTAAAATGGTTTTCACAATGTTTTTGTGTTGTATTGATATCTTGTGATTGAAATGTGGAAATATTATGTTTCCTTTATGCATGTTTTATGTGATACGATTATGTTATGGTTCTTGGGCATTATTATGAAGACGGGTGGTTCCGTGATAAACTAAGGGCGGGTGAGCCCGATATAGCTCTCCAATGCATTGGGTAACGCGAAGGAGTAAAACGTTAAGGTTTCTCCGAAGAGATTTTAGGGAATATACTGTGATGGGTATTCCAAACGTAACCAAGAGGCTTACGCCCTACGTAATAATGTTATGAATGCCTCAAGTTACCTTTATGTCTTAAGATTTCTATGATTTATTCATGATTTTATGAGGTATGTTAAAGTGCCTATGTTTTATGGGTAAAGTATTATTTCATTATTATGTATATATGAACTCATGTTTCATTTCCATGTTTTTATAACCCATACTGAGCTTTTTATGCTCATCCCAAGTTTTTATGAAATGTTTTTCACAGGTCAAGGGAAAGGTACATGATATGATTATAGTGTCAAGGAAGTGTCAAGAAATAATCCATGTTTTATTTTAAATGTGTTTCCATTGATGGGAATTAAGAATACTATCTTTATGTAACCACTTTGTTTATATGTGGGATGTAATGAATGTTTTATGATCTAATTCTCTAAAACTCTAAACCCGAAAAGATCCTCAATGTGTAATCTTGTAATAACTCAAGATTAAGTAAGGTTTAAGCTTGGGGCCTTATAGTTGGTATCAGAGGTCGGTTTAGATAACTTTAGGAGTTAGAATTCTATTAAATGATTATCCAAAAAAAAATTATTTTAAATGATATAGCATTTGACGATTACCATGTTGCTTCATCTAAGACATGTTTGTTCAGAATGGTTTTCCGCAGAGGAAACAGGGAAGCAGTGCTAGGAAGGCATACAGAAGGAAATAACCGTCCGAATCAGCATCCAGAAATGGTCGGAATTGGAACTAAACAGTTTGTTGCTGTAATGGCGCAGTTGAATCAAGCGATAAATGGTGGTGGTATCCATGCACGAGATCAGCCAGATCAACCGCAGAGGAACATGTCAATGGTGGAACATTTCATGAGGCAACATCCACCATCATTCAGAGGATCATCTGACCATGTGCTAGCTGAAGGGTGGATTAAAGCACTGGAGAAGATTTTTGATGTCATGGGGTGTTCAGAAAATCAAAAGGTTAGTCTTGCTATTTACCATTTGGAGGGTGAAGCAGATCAGTGGTGGTCTATGGTTAAAAATATCAGGGACGCCGATGAGATTGATGCTCTTGACTGGGACGAATTCAAAGGTATATTTCTTGAGAAGTATTTTCCTAAGGCTGTTCAACTTAGGATGGAAAAGAAATTCTTGGAATTGAGGCAAGAAGAAGACTCAGTGGCTGCCTATGAAGAAAGGTTCACTCGATTGGCAAGGTATGCTCCAAATTTTATCCGAGACATTGATAGTAAAATCAATCGTTTTTAATCAGGATTAAAGCCAAAATATCGAAGGGCATTAGCTTCTCGTGAGTTCAAAAGTTATGAAAAGCTTGTTCGATGTGCTGAGAAGGTGGAAATGGAGATTTCCGATGACCAAGTGTTCTATAACAACCAGCAGAAGAAGAGACCGAGGTGGCAGGAGAAAGGTAAGAATTCTTCAAAAAAGTCTGATGGTAAGAGAAATAAGTTTCCAGTTTGTGATAAATGAGGCAAAAGGCATGCTGGGGAATGTCTTCTGAATTCTGGAAAGTGCTACCGATGTGGTAAGATGGGACATAAGGCTCGTGATTTCACTGAAAATGATCAAGGTAAAGGTAAGAACAAATTTGATTTACAGTTAGTGAAATGTTATAAGTGCAATGAGATGGGTCACTATGCAAACGAGTGTCCGGCAAAGAGCTTGAGTGATGGGAATCAGTTAGACTACAAGCAGAAAGGGGTGGTGAAATCATTTGCAACTACTTCAGCAGATGTCGGGCCATCAAATGAAGTTGTATCATGTACTTTGTTTGTTTTTTCAGATTATGCCAGCGTGTTGTTTGATTCGGGGTCTACACATTCTTTCATCTCTGAAACCTTTTCTAGTAAAATGGGAATACCATCTCAAGAAATGACTCCTGAACTTTTGGTAAAAACACCTAGGGGAAATGTTGAGGCAAAAAGAATTTATAAGAATCTTCCTATCCTTATCTGGGGAAATAACCTACTTGCAAACCTTATTGTTCTACCTCTAGTAGAGTTTGATGTTATCCTGGGTATGGATTGGCTATCTATTTACCATGCTAAGATTGACTGTAGAGCTAAAGAAGTTTCTTTTCAGAAAGACTTTCAGTTTGTTTACAGGAATGAACCCTACCTTTTGATAACATATCAAGAGGCCGAGAAACATGTAAAAGATGGAAATGAATGTTACCTTTCACACGTCGTTGAAAATAAAGGAACTGTTCAGATTAATGATGTTCCAGTGGTAAATGAGTATCCTGATGTTTTTCCTGATGAGTTGCCTGGAATAATACCAGATCGGGAAGTTGAGTTTACTGTTGACTTAGTTCCTGATGCTAAGCCAATTTAAAACCCCCTTATCGAATGGCACAAATTGAACTTTTAGAGTTGAAGGATCAATTGCAAGATTTATTAGAGAAAGGTTTCATTAGACCTAGCATATCACCATGGGGTGCCCCTGTTTTATTTGTTAAAAAGAAAGATGGTTATATGAGACTTTTCATTTATTATAGAGCCTTGAATAATATCACTATTAAGAACAAATATCCTTTGCCTCATATCGATGATTTGTTTGATCAGCTCCAGGGAGCTCAGTTTTTTTCAAAGATTCACCTGAGATCGGGGTACCATCAGCTGAAGGTAAAGGAGGAAGATATTCCGAAGACCGTGTTCCGTACGAGATATGGCCATTATGAATTTGTAGTAATGTCTTTTGGGCTAACCAATTCACCTGCTGTATTCATGGACTTAATGAATAGAATTTTCCATGAGTTCTTGGATAAGTTTGTGGTGGTTTTCATTGATGATATTTTGGTGTTTTCTAAAAGTAAAGAGGAGCATGAAAGAAATTTAAGGGTTATCTTGCAAACCTTTAAAGAAAAGAAACTGTATGGGAAATTTAGAAAGTGTGAGTTTTGGTTGCAAAAAATTTCTTTCCTTGGTCACATTGTTTCTAAAGATGGAATAACGGTTGATCCTGCAAAAACAAAAGTTGTGGAAGAATGGCCAAGACCCACAAATGTAACCGAGATTCGTAGATTCCTTGGTTTGGCGGGCTATTACCGAAGGTTTGTTAGAAATTTTTCACGGTTATCTAGTCCAATGACTAAGCTAACTCGGAAGGGTGTTAAGTTTATCTGGACAAAAGAATGTGATGATTGTTTTCAGGAATTGAAAAGAAGATTGGTGAATGCTCCAATTTTGGAACTACCTTCCAGGAATGGTGAGTTTGTTATATACAGTGATGCTTAATTGAAAGGACTTGGTTGCGTCCTAATGCAGAATGATCAGTTAATTTCTTATGCTTCACGACAGTTGAAAACTCATGAGGTAAATTACCCTACACATGAATTGGAATTAGCTGCTGTTGTTTTTGCTTTAAAAATTTGGAGGCATCATTTGTATGGAGTAAAGTGTGAAATATATACCGATCACAAAAGTTTAAATTATATATTCACTCAGAAAGATTTAAACATGAGACAGAGGAGATGGCTAGAATTAATCAAGGATTATGATTGTACAATTCATTACCAACCAAGAAAAGCAAATAAAGTGGCTGATGCTTTGAGTCGAAAAAGTAATGCTTCATTAGCAATGTTGCGTTTGGAACGTGATCCTTTAGTTAAGGATTTGATGAACTTTGGCATAGAAGTTGTTGGTGCAAGAAGTCCTTCTGTTTTGTTTTAGGTATCAGTGAGATCTTCTCTATCAGATAGAATCAAGCAAGCACATAAGAAAGACAGTGAGTTACAGAAAAAGGTAGAGCTGGTTCAGAAAGGTAAGTTTCCTGAATTCAACATTGATAATGATTGTGTTTTGAGATTTGGGAAGAGATTTTGTGTGCCTTTTGATTCACAGTTGAAGAGAGAGTTGTTATGTGAAGCTCATAGTTCTCCGTTTTCAGTTCATCCATGCAGTACTAAGATGTATAGAGATCTGCGGGAGTATTACTGGTGGGATGGAATGAAAAGAGACATTGCTGATTTTACTGTGAAGTGTTTGACATGTCAACAGGTTAAAGCAGAGCGGTAGTTACCGAAAGGGATGCTTCAGCCTTTACCAGTGCCAGAGTGGAAATGGGAGAATATATCCTTGGACTTTGTTGTTGGATTACCAAATACATCAAGAGGTAATAATGCAATCTGGGTTATTGTTGATCGCTTGACCAAATCTGCTCATTTCCTTGCTATACGAGATACTTTCTCTCTTGATCAACTTTCCCGTTTGTATCTTAAAGAAATAGTCAGGTTACATGGAGTTCCTCTCTCCATTGTATCAGATCGTGATCCCAGGTTTACTTCTAACTTTTGGAAGGGCCTTCAGAAGTCGTTGGGTACTGAATTAAATTTTAGTACAGCTTTTCATCCTCAATCAGATGGGTAGTCAGAACGAACAATCCAGACATTGGAGGATATTCTACGAGCTTGTTCTAGGGATTATCAGGGAAGTTGGGACCAATATCTTTCTTTGGTTGAATTTTCATATAATAACAGTTTTCATTCCAGTATACAGATGGCACCATTTCAGGCATTATATGGGAAGTGGTGTCGAACTCCAGCTTTCTGGGATGAAGTGGGTGAAAGGAATTTTATGGGACCAGAATTGGTAGAAGAGATGGCAGAAAAAGTTCAGTTGATTCAGAAACACATGAGAACAGCTCAGTGCAGGCAGAAGAGTTATTCGGATAACCGGAGGAAGGATCTATCTTTCGAGGCAGGTGATCATGTTTTTCTCAAAGTCTCACCATGGAAAAGTGTGATGAGATTTGGTAAGAAAGGAAAGCTGAGTTCAAGGTTCATTGGACCATATCAAATTCTGGAGAGAGTTGGATCAGTTGCATACCGAGTGGCATTACCTCCGAGTTTATCTCAGGTACACAATGTCTTTCACGTTTCGATGTTGAGAAAGTATATGCCAGATCCATCTCATGTTTTGAGCCCAGAGGTAGTTCAGCTGGAAGAGAACCTATCTTATGAGGAAAAACCGGTCCAGATTCTTGACCACAGGGAGCAAGTGTTACGGAATAAGGTGATTCACCAGGTAAAGGTTTTTTTGGAAAAACCACATGATTGAAGAGGCAACATGGGAATCTGAAAATGCAATGCGGGATAAGTACCCCCATTTATTCGATAAGTAAATAAATTGTGGGGACGCAATTTTCTAAAGTGGGGAAGGATGTAACATCCCAAGTAAGTAATGAATAATAAATATTTTTATCTATGTCTATTAATGATTAAGATAGTGTTTTAGAGGCTTAAAATGAAAATAAATCCAATCTTAAGCATGGAATACACTAATATTCTTAAAAGATTGTTTTACTGCCTTATGATGGAAAACCCTTTTTAAATCTATATTTTGACAATTTTATAAACTATGTTTGTCAAAATAAACTTATTATTTATGATTGGGACATCAAAATTTACTTTGTGTAAATTTTTGGTATTTTTCTGACAATGTTCATTTTTTAATGAATAGTGAAGAATACTGCATTTTACATCAAAACTGCTTTTTAATCTAATTTATTTATATGATTAGATTATCTTTTGAATTGGTCTTAATGTGTAATATGAATATATTTTTACCATTTAATCCAATGGTGGTAATTTGAATCAATTTCACTTTGAAATTGGACTTAAACTACTGTCAATCTTTTGATACTTATTGTTTCATAAAAACACGCTATTTGCTCTGACAGCGGGAATTAATTATTAAATTAATTAATGTGAATTATATGTTTTGAATTTTTTAAAATAGACTTCATTTTTGAATTTGTAATATCAAATATAGCTTAGGGTGAATTTTTGGTAATTTTCTGAAAAACTTCAATTTTTGATGAATATTGAAACCACTAAGTAGTACTTATAAAAAACTGATTTTTACGTTTAAATGGAATTTTTCCATCATTGTGTTTTGAATTTCAAAAATCCTACATAAATAGTTGTCATTAAGAAGTAAAATGTGGTTCAAAGAGATTATAATAATTTTTTGGTGAATAGTAACTTATTAAGTTCTTAATCGCGATTAGTGGTAATTAGTGTAGTTTAAGGTAAAAATAATGCTTTAGTAAAATAAAATGAGCTTGACACATGTCCTACCCTCATTGTTTGTGTCATGGACGACCAAGAAAAGCCATGGGTCAACTTGGGGATTCCATGGATCCACTTTGGATGGGAAATGACATAAATTACTTTTTATTTAATGTAAAAGTAAAAATGACACAAACATAATATGTTTTACGAAAACAATTTTTACATGGGGTTATAACAATAATATTTTTGATTATAAATAGTAATTGGAAAGATAAAACGATTTCCTACATCATAGTATTTTTTTAATAATTTTTAGACATTAAATAAATTAAATTATTTATGACATAGTAATGATGCAGCGATGACATCATTATTTGACGATTTAAATAAAATGAAAAGATAATGTAAAATCTATGAACTACACATGTCCAAAACCGATTGTATGAGTGTATTTCTAACCCTTATCACCTTATCCACGAATTATATCAATGTGGGACCTTTTAAAACTGAAACACGTTTTCAAATAAAGTAATAATTCTTTACTTTCCAAAAGTGCCCCTCCTCTCCTCTTATAAAAGGCCCCCACCTCTACCTCATTTCACACACTCCTCAAGCCTTTGGATCGGCCAACCCCTGCCCATTTACTCTCTCCACATCGCTCTCCTCATCCTATAGGATTCCCTTTGGGAATAATCCTTTCAAAGGAAGCCTTTAGGCTCAAATCAAAAGGAGTTACACTTTTAAAGGTAATTCATTCTCTCATGTTCATTTGTTTTATTTTGCTTCTCCAACCCCCTAAACTCTTTTTATTTACTTATTTTGTAACAAAACCAGTATCTTCAATATACTAGGATGTTGTTATAAGATTTATTTGAGCTACACTCTCACACAACTACATCAAATGGTTAAAGAACATACGGTTTCCATGGATGGCGAAATTCTGCCTCCCGAAACGATGATTGTTCAATACTCATTTAACACCTTCAAAGGTTGAAATTATGATGTCACTATTTTTATATATGATATATAATATGTTTATGTTTTCCTTAAGCTTCTGTTTTTTCATTTTGGGCATACCTTTATGGTTTCCATTATGGGTAAACACGATATCTTCATTTTAGGAAGTGCGGACTACCGCCCCCTGAAAGTGATTTGATTCGTTAATACCATATGTGGGATGTGTAAAGGATAAAGTTAATGATATTATATATTTTATTATACTGGAATTATAATATACTCTTATATAATTATGATTCCATTCCAGAAAATACGAAATAGAAATGGAAGTAGCGTTCATGCGTACGTACGGCTTACCGTCTCCATGAACGGTGCATTTCATTTCTTACCTCTAAATGTGATGTAATATTATAAATACATGTATATGATGAATATATATGATATATATGTTATCCAAATCATTAATATCATTCTGGATATAACGAACCTTTGACCAAATTAACAACATGTAAGTGTAAGAAGTCTATTTTTGACTTAAGAACCAAATACCGACAAAATGAACATTATTAACTTAAATGATTACATGATGTTCATAACATGGTATAAAAGGAATAATGAACTTGAAAAAGGTTCATAAGCAAGTAGAGATTAACTCAAGTTTATTATTCAGGAGATTAAAGAACGGTCGGGTCAAGTCGGATACGAGGCATGGGACTTCGTCTCAATCTCCTTTCATTGAGGCATATTTTATTTTATACACAACTTTCTTTTATACGGTTTATAAACCCCTTTGACTATTACGTTTATTCAAAAGGAATATTTTTTATACGATGCGTTTACTAAATGACAAAAGGGAATGTTTTTGTCATACGTATGCGGCGACAATGACTTCTCCGCCGTCGTGACCGTTATTTGAGTTTCGGCTTCCTCTACAAGCCATACCTTCTTTTTAAAAGAAACATAAATACCATGTTTTACTTTTCTTTTATTTTGGTATTGAAAATGGTTTTCACAATGTTTTTGTGTTTTATTGATATCTTGTGATTGAAATGTGGAAATGTTATGTTTCCTTTATGCATGTTTTATGTGATACGATTATGTTATGGTTCTTGGGCATTATTATGAAGACGGTTGGTTCCGTGATAAACTAAGGGCGGGTGAGCCCTATATAGCTCTCCAATGCATTGGGTAACGTGAAGGAGTGAAACGTTAAGGTTTCTCTGAAGAGATTTTAGGGAATATACTGTGATGGGTATTCCAAACGTAACCAAGAGGGTTACTCCCTACGTAAGAATGTTATGAATGCCTCAAGTTACCTTTATGTCTTATGATTTCTATGATTTATTCATGATTTTATGAGGTATGTTAAAGTGCCTATGTTTTATGGGTAATGTATGATTTCATTCTTATGTATATATGAACTCATGTTTCCTTTCCATGTTTTTATAACCCATACTGAGCTTTTTATGCTCATCCCAAGTTTTTCTAAAATGTTTTTCACAGGTCAAGGGAAAGGTACATGATATGATGATAGTGTCAAGGATGTGTCAAGAAATAATCCATGTTTTATTTTAAATGTGTTTCCATTGATGGGAATGAAGAATACTATCTTTATGTAACCACTTTGTTTATATGTGGGATGTAATGAATTTTTTATGATCTAATTCTCTAAAAATCTAAACCCGAAAAGATCCTCAATGTGTAATCTTGTAATAAGTCAAGATTAAGTAAGGTTTAAGGTTGGGGCCTTATATTTATCATGGATATTAATGACAAATGTATCCATGTGTGAAGGTTAACTATATTTTACCAATGAATACTACACAAAATATTTATTTACATAATGGGTTCCCAAAACATAGACATTCAACCATATATATCTCTATATTCAGTATAATGCCCACTTGTCTCTGTATACCCTGAATATATCATAACATAAACTATAATTTGAATATCGTCCATTGTAATTCATTATGTATATGTCCCAAACAATTTTACTAGAACTAATTTCCCTTAAATCAATTTTTAAAACATCTCCTCCTTATAAAACAAAAATGATGCAATTTTCAAAACGAGACATCATTGATTACATTGGACATGAAATCCTATGGTGAGTTCCATTAAGAACCCTTGATATAAATTTTTACTATAATTTGTATCATATTCAAATTCCATATTTTTTATCACACAGTGCATGAATCAAGAGATATTAATTTCTTTATGACTATTTTAATATATATAATTAAATATTTCAATAATTTAATGACAAAAGGGACCATCATGCAAATATTTAAACTTCTTAGAGTATCCCCCCTCAAAAGGAATATCCTTGTTTAATTATAAGTTATAACATCATAAGTAACATTACTAAAACAATGTTTCAATTTATTATAACTCTAACAAGATTATTAGGTGATTATTAGGTTACACATTACAACCTGAGAATGATAAAATGAAAATACCCCTTTTCCCTTGTGTATGAGCTTGATCTATCTAAGGAAATACTTATGTGAATCTTGATTTTTTTCACTTGGGTTACAAATGGGAATAAAGACACCCTATTATGATAGAATCAATTATAAATTACTCGATAATTATTTTTCAATATCAGATTTACAAAAATCAGACTTCATTAATTTTTGAAAATTAGATTATCATAAATCATTCATGGTAATCAGAGATAAGACTATCTAACTTCCGGGGACACAATTTTTTGTAATATTCATAAAATGATGAATATGGATCCATGTAATGTTTTCCCCCAATGTAGTATATCATAAAAATTTATATTCATATTTAATAGAAATTCCTCTTGTTTATATATACCATAAAAACATCTTAATGGAAACCTTCTTTCAAATATGGTCCAAAGTGCTTCCTAATTTACTTGTACTATATAACATTATCATTTCTAGGAAATCCAATGTAATAAATTTAAATTTGTCATATCCATACTGAAAATATATTGGAATCATAACTTCCCACTATTTCCTACTTATATCTTGCTTAGGAAATGTTTCTGGAGAAACAAATAATACACAGAGCCTATGGGGTCCACCCGAATGGCCCCTAAAAAAGTGAAGTTATTCCTATTAGGCCCCTAATCCAACAAATTATTCATCACATTACAAATATACATTTCAAATATATTCTTATGAATATTCAAAAAAATATTTTCAAACAGTTGATATGAGAACAATTATTCACAAATGACATCTATGGTGATATGGTGATACTTATTATGACTGCACCTATCAGTTAGCCATATATAAAGAATAAAGATATCATTTTAGAATAATTTTTCATGATTTTGAATGAAACATTTAATTATTTGCTGGATGATCTTGAACATATTGATGTCACCATTCAATGTATTGAATGTTATTATGATATGATGATAAAAAATTGATGAAAGATAATGAATAAGCTGATTATGTTTTAATTCATTCATCAAAAGGCTATAAAAGAAAAAATTCAAAAAAACCTTATTCCCTAATATATTCCATGGGTAAAGAGATCAATATAAAATTAATATTGAATTTATTTTCTCAATAAATATTTTACAAGATAATTAGAATCATTCATGTATTAATTATGATTTAATTTATGATAATCTTTCTCTTTGAACAGTGGTCATGATTAACATTACTATCCATATCCTTGATTCTTTGGTAGACGAATTCTATCCTTGTGTTTTTTAATAAAAACTATGGATTCACTCTCACTACATGATACTCATATTCTCAAATATTTTTATTCTTTATGGTGATCCAGTCACTCTTTATTTGTTCCTTAGTAACCAAATAATGTCATTCAACAATAGTTCCCTTAAAATGTTTCTTCACGGTGGTTGAAAGTATTAGATTTGATGAGATAAAATTCTCATGATTGATAATACTCCTAAAATATAAGAAATTCATTGATATGAAGAAAAATATTCAGTTAGTCGAACACAGACATGTCCATGCCAAGGAATATTTTATATGGACTATATGCATTTACAATAATCTTATATAACAGTATCTAAATTAAAATATATAAAATTTATCACCAAATTTTTTTGAAAAAATCAAAAAATTCAAGGGAACCACTGAAATCAAGACTATATTCATCTATATCAATATATATATATATATTTTAGAATCAGGTTCATCTAGATGGGATCGATTCAATAAGTTGTGACGTTGAAATATAAAAAACAATCACTTATCCTTATTCAAATTTATAGATTGAGTCGATATAAATTCCATCAAGTGATGAAGTACCCAATTAAGATTTACAGGGACTTTTTTTAGTGACACAATCTATAATATGATTAATATATTGAATCTCTTTACCAATTTTCATGTTATGTAGACATGAAGTTAATAATTCACCATAATGCTTCAAATATTTAGATATAAAATATTCTTATTTAAAAATTGGAAATGAATGAATGGAAAATTCGTTTACTTGAAAAATATACTGCTTATTTACACATAAAACCAACCCCTGTAATAGGTTATTTGAATTCAATTCCTCTTATTATTTTGAATACACCTGGGGCAAGTCAGTTATATCCATAATGGGATGTAGTGTGATTCACATTCCATTATCCACACACATCATCACAAACTACATTTGATGGAGGATGGATGGATGTGACTCCCACCAATTTTAGAAACCCATCTTGAAATGAGATGATGTATGATTTTTCATTGGACATTCACCCACTATTATATTTTATAATAAAATATTGATAATAGTAAAGAATGAATGTATTGTTATGGCAATTCATCTGATTTTCAATAATTTTATCAGTGCCTAAGGATTTCAAATATACAACAGTAATTTTGACAGATCATTGAATAATAATACAGGAAGAAATTATTGTGCTACGTTGATATTTGTAACACTAAATGTTAACTTATAACCATCCATATAATATTTTAATGGTATACTAAGAAGATAGAGAGAAATTCCTTTTTTCATGTGGCCTAATATCTAACAAATCTTAGAAAGTGTGTGTCTCCAAAAAGATCGGCTTTCCTCAGGATAGCATGACAACCATCTTCAACATGACAAACCTAACACCCATATAGGAAACATAATCCCAAAACATCTATAAAAATAGGACCATAGAAAATAACCCCACGTTAAAAACACATATGATATTCTATCTAGATATTATAATCCGATGAGGTGCATTGCCCCACTTTGAGGGTGGCCCATGATGAGCCTAAACGGCCACTGGACTATTGAAAGAGTATATTTGGGTACACGATACATTTATCTTTATCTAACTATATTTATTGAAACTTTTCACAAAATAATGGAATTAAATAATTTTGTGTTATGTAGAGGGGGGTATTAATGATTTATATAACATTGTAAATGTGTCACTAAGAAGTAAATGAATATATTTAAAAACTAAATAGGTGTTAATCACATGAATGAACTTCCCATACATCCCAAAAAAAAGATTACTCAAAGTTTATAGATATCCCATTAAATAATTCTTGATTCACTATGTGGTTGATAAAATGTGTTGGTCATTGATCACCAAAGGGTAATCAATTCATGTAATATCCTTATAGGAATATTCTTTGAAAATTGGGAAACCCATGTATCTTGATACAACTAAATGACCTCCAATCATTCAGCATATTAATTGCAATTCAGACACACTGAATAATATCATCGCCATTAATCAGTGAAAATCATACAAGGAGGAAGGTCCCACATTGAACTCTACCATCCATTTTAATAATCCCTCAAAATAATAAATATGGATGGTTAGTTTATGTATGTGGGTTATAGGTATATATCATGATTATCCTCGTTACCCTTAGTCAATTAATAAATTTTAAAAATCTACACATCTACTTTACATGAGTCTAGGGTTATATGGTTCATGGAAGATATGTTTACATGAGAACAATTCAGATACACTTTTATCCATTTAGATGGAATACTATGGATAGACATTAGGATTGTAGAGTCTTCTTAAAATTGAAAATTGTAAATATAAAATCTCCCTGAAAATGGGGAACTCTAGAATATAAGAAAAATGAGAACCTTCCAGATCCCATCTCAAGGAATTATATAGTATCATGGGTCAACCTCACAATTCCTAGAAATAATAGTTCTCCACTCAATGGATTTCAAAGAACAAATTATTCTACTTGACTCAGGAACCATTTCCTCTACAAAAAAAATAAAAATGGTGTTATCATTTAGAAGAATCAAGGGAATATTATATAAATTTGAAATTATTAAATTCTATATATATCCATTAATTCTACATGGTCCATATAACATTTAGGAAATGATAGAAATTATCCCATCATAATGTGAGAAATGGTTTGATCACACAGTGCCGTATTCAATTAATTGGAATAAAATTTCATTGTAGATAATTTTTAAGTATGTGTAAGAGGTGAATCAAAAAGAGGCGTTTATGTATGATAAGGTATGTATATCAGTAGATTAAACAAAGCTACAAAACATTAATCCTTTAAAATTAACATATGAGTTCATATGTATTACTTCATATTGTTGTGGGACCTCCTCTAGTTCCATAAGAACACCAAAAATAATTGAAATGATCTATTCTATTTTATATAATAAACTCCTCTCCATGTCAATCAGACTATATATATACATTTTTAATTTTTATCCCAAAATATATAGTAAATAATCTTGAAAATAAATTGTGAATTTGGGGGAAATGAAAAACAAATAACTGGTTAAATGATCATCGATGTTAAAAAATTTCAATGTACTGAGTACTGTTTAGATGATATCCCCTTTTAACATACTTAACACACTATAATGAGCTTCTTCTTCTCATGATGTATCCATAAATGATTTTCATCTGTGGGGTGACTTGGTAACATTACAACCACAGAAAAGTATTTCTATTTAAGGTGAATGTAAATAATCTTACAGCCTTACAAATGATTTTCGTTTTTGTTTTGAGGAAGTATTTTTATGACCCCAAAATAATTTTCATTTTTTGGATGTGCCATTAATATAACTCTAACATCCCTACAACTTACCTCCCTTTCTTAGTTTCAAAAAAACACCAATTGTTTTTGATTTGATATAAAAAAATGTGGCATAATATTTTAAATCAAAAACAGACAACATCTATTAAGGATATATTGGAAAACATACATAAAATTCAACCTTTATGGTTTAGATATTTAAAGAATTATGTAAAATCACATATAAACAATACCCCAGATATAAATAGAGTATATTTTCCCACGTTCCTTGCTTAACATATTCCATATTAATTCTTAAAATTCCTTATTAAATTTATTCTCATGTGTAACCATTATAGAAACATATCCTTTAACATCGTTCTTCATAACCTAGATAGTAGGAAATAGAAAAATTGTAAGCTCAAATAGTCAGTATGGATAAAAATAAGAATTAACAATTAAATTTAATCAATGATAAAAAGATATGAATTATGGTATTTGTTATAATCAATGGTATAGAGCATAACATATGAGAGTCTGTACTAATCAATTACCTAGATTATTTAATATGAATCATGGAATAAATAATTATCAAGGGAATTGGTCATATGAATAAATAATCAAGATCCATTTGATGTCAATCTAAATCAATATAATCATTATAAACTCATAGAAATAAAACATGTTTGTAGCATTGATTACAATCCTCACATATAACTTATAGAATACCAAAAAATTTAAAACACCCTATGGTTTACATCCAAAATAATTTTTCAATGAATTAAAGAGTCATAATGGGGTATACCTATCTTATAATTCGATATAATTTTCCCAATACCTTTATATAATATGTATCATGCCCACCCATTAATGTTAAAAATTTCCTAGAACCGTAAAATGAATATAGAACATATATATTATATGTCATCATAAAACACATTAGAACAACCTTTAAACACTCCATATCATCATTTATTTGTAGAAAATAAGATGATACATTAATAATATCATTGAAGAAATCATAATCCATCTAGAGAAAAAATAAAGTTTGTATCATTATAATATTCCACTATTTTAGAATATGTGACATCGATGGTTATTGATATTGATTAAAGGAAATAAAATTAAAAGATCATAAAATACATTCTTGAGGAAAATACCATTTTTACATTTAAAATCACACTGAAAATAAAAAAAATCACAAAATACTATAAAATAAAATTTCATAGAAGATATACCTAGAAAAGTATAAATGAACCCTAAATTAAAATAATGTAAATATAGGTGGTAATACCTTTTCATCATATATTTGTGAAAATGAACATTATTTTCAAAAACAAAATTAATAGTTCTGAAAGGTCCCATTTCGAAATAGTTAATTATTTTCATTTTAAAACAATTTTAATAATGGTGAAAGACCATGTGTAATAGATTTAGGATCTATTTTACATTTATATTACAAGGACCCGTCCTTAAACATTAAATAATATTTAATTAAATGAAAAATTACTAGTGTGGATCTTTTCAGATTTAGAGTTTTAAACAATTAGGCATAACAATTACATTACAACTTAAATATTACATGTAGACACTACTACTCAGTATCCATTTTTTCATAAATAAAAACACATAAAAAGAAACATGTCTAGTTCCATGTTTTAGATATCATGACTATTCCTTGATCCCATGTTTGACACAATTGATCTTTAAGTCCTGTGGAAAACATTTCAAAAAACCTGTGGTGAGCATAAAAAGCTCAGTAAGGGTTATCAAATAATGAAGGAAAACATTAGCCCATCAATATATACAAATCAATGAAACCATACTTTTCAATCATAACATACCTTATGAAATCATGAGATTTATGAATAACACACACAAATCATAAATCATAAATCTTACTTATGGAATCTATATAAAACATACATTGTAGATATCACAGCTACATAGGGAGTCTGAGTTTGAATACCCATCACTGTATATTGCCTAAATCTATTAGGAGAAACATCACATTTACCTCTGTCACGTTACCCAATGCATTGGAGAGCTATCTCCGGATCACCCACCCTAGGTTTATCACGGAACTACCCGTATACGTAAACAATGCCCAATAACCATAACATAATCATAACACATAACAAAACTATAACAGAAAGATAAAATTTCCACATTCCACTATATCAAATCAAGATATTTAAGTAAACAATGCTATATCAAACCATTTTCAAAAACCATTTAAAAAGAGATTTTTGAATCAAAGTGTCCCAAACCACATTGAAGCTTTCAAAGAAATTATCATTTGAATAGATTACTGTCCATATAAATAAATCCTAAAGCCCATTTTGAAATCATGGACATTAATGATAAATATTTAGAATAATAAATCTTTAAAACATTTAAAATGATATTTTAGTTAAAGAGTTTTTTAACAAAAAGAGAGACACTTGAATAAAAGTAATTGAGGAATAAAATTTAATCAGAAATTTATAATATCATGAGAATAAAGGGATTCATGATATAATAGGTCAAAGTATAGTATATACACCATATTAGAGTGAATTGGTGCATAACAACAATGAATTTTCAATGGAAATGTAAATTGAGATGAAATCCCTTATAAAGATGGTATCCTTAAATTAAGGATAATTCAATCAAATAATTATGTGTGAAAAATATAAAAACACCCAATATAAGTGGATATTATGTTTAAAACAATAATAGGTCATTCACACGTCTTCATTGGATAACATATTCAATAAGTACAAGTTGAACCCCAAGAATTGAAATTGTGTTAAGAGGTTCCCTTGTAAAAATTCGACAGCCTAATGGTGTCACATTAAAATTCTGAAAATGATTTGATGAGATAAAAAAGGGACTCTCATCACATGGATATAAATTTTACATCAATAAGGATATATTAGAACATATCCCAACATAATAATATGTAAATTAAAAGACATAACGAAAAGAAGTCTTTTATAAAGAGGAGGGTGAATAGTTCCCTTACCAATTTGGTAACTTAAAACAACATAGGCCACATGAAATAAGTATCATACAAATAATATGTAAATACTCATAAATAAAATTATATAACATAAATAGTACAATCATGGGCAGTACATACACCACACAAAAGGAAATAGTGGCAGATATAGCATGCATCTCATGGGAATAAAATGTGAGACGAAACCCATTACCATGTTGTAATCAACTGAGTCGTATGACAAAAAGTTAATAACCACAAAATTAATCATATAATACCATGAATATAATGATAATCATGATAATATATATCAAATTTCAGTAGGAAATACACCTCATGCAATGAATAAGTGGAGAACAATGGAAATGTCATGGAATTTAAAGTGAGATAAAAAAATCCCTTACAAAAATTCGGCAGCCTAACGACGCCACTTAAAAATTCTTAAAATGAATTGATAAGAGTAATAGAGGTTCTATAATCATATTAAAATACAAATTAAATTATTGTGAATATAAAATAACATACTCCAACATAAGAACATGGAGCATACATGAAATGACATAAAAGAGAGTACTTGAAAAGAAATAGAGAGATCAGATCCCTTACCTCGCGTCCGACTTGACTCGGTCGTTCATTAATATCCTGAATAATAAACTAAAGTTAATTTATACATTCTTAAGACCCTTTTTCAAGTTTATTATTACTTTTATATAACTTATTACCATTTTATAAACATTATGTAATCATTTATGTTAATAACATTAATTTTGTCGATATTTGGTACTTGGGTAAAAAATGAACACCTTATATTTACGAGTTGTCCATGTGGTCAAAGGTTCATTATCTCCAGAATGGAATTAATGATTTTGATATCATATATATCATATATATCTAGTATATACATGTTTTTATAATAGTACATAACATTTAGTGGTAAGAAATGAAATGCATCATTCATGGAGACGGTAAGTCGTACATAAGCATGAACAATGCTTTCATTTCTATTTCATTTATTAATGGAAATACAACATATCTATACATAGGTATATTATACTTCGAGTGTTATGTCAAATATAATTTCACTAACTCCATAATTTATACATCCCACATATGGCATTAACGAATCAAATCACTTTGAGGGGGCGATAGTCCGCACTTCCTCAAATGAGATTACCGTAATTACCCACTATGGAAACCACAAAGGCATGATATAAATGGGAAGTACAGAAGTATAAGGAAATCATAAACATAATATATATCATATATAAATATAGTTCCATCATAATTTCCACCATGATAGGTGGTAATATGTAATTGAACAATCATCATTTCGTGAGGTGTTAGTTTTCTATCCATAGAAACATTATGTTATTCATCCATTAGATGGAGGTGTGTGTAAGTGTAGTTCGAATCCTTATTATAACAACATCATAGTATATTTAGGATACTGGTTTTGTTACAAAATAATTAAATAAAAAGATTTTAGGGGTTAGAGAAGTAAAATAAAAGAAAACAATTTAAGAGAAATTGCTACCTTTATTTTGGGTAACTCCCGTTGGTTTGAACCAAATGACTTATTGAAGTGACTTCTGCCTAAGGTAAGGCTTATAAGAGGAGGAGAAGGATGTTGAGATCTTAATTGGAAGAAGTTGGACAAGACAAATGGCTTGATAGGTCTGAGGAATTGTTTAGAAGTGGTATCCATTTATAAGAGGGAGTATGGGCTCTTTAGGAAAGTGTGAATGTATTAATTTTTAATATAATGATATTCAGTTTCTAATGGTCCAAAAATCATTATAGTCGAATCTAAGATGATTCATGGTAGAAATAACATATCAAATAAGAATTGGACATGTTTTGGATAATATTTTAAGCATTATAATCTTATTTATTTAAACCATTTATTAATGAGGTAAAACCTATATCATTATTATGTCATATATAATTTAATTTATTTTTTGTCTAAAAATTATATAAAAAATACCATGATGTAGGAAATATTTTTAGATTTCCAATTAATATTTATATTAAAAAATATTCTCTATAAAACACCATATAAAAATTAATCACAAAAATATTTTTTTTATGTCTATTTTTCCTTTACATTAAATTAATTAGTCTAAATTGTCATTATCAGTACCAAGTGGCTCAAAGGGGTCCCAAAACAGACCCAAATATGCCGATGGTAATTAATGACTCAACAAATAAGGTTTGGACAAGTGTTAAGAGAATTGGGAATTATTATAATATTCTTTTAACCATGAATTACCTTATTTACCTTTAACCGCAGTAAATAAAAGTCAAAAGTTAATATTCACCAAAAATCATTTTCATATTTATGAACCACATTTTACTTCTTGATAACAACCATGTATATCGGATTTTTGAAATTCAATTCACAGATGTGGTAAAATTTCATTTAAATGAAAAATCTGTTTTTTTAACTACCACTAAGTGGTGTCACTATTCATCAAAAATAGAAGTTTTTCAGAAAAATACCAAAACATTAGGCTAAGCATTATTTGATATTCTGAATTCAAAATTGATGTCTATTTTTCCAAATTCAAAACATAGAAGTTTCAGTAATTAATTTAAAAATTAATTCCTGTTGTTAAAACAAATAGCGTGTTTTTTAGAAACAATATCTATCAAAAGATCGACACTTGATTAATTCCAATTCTGAAGTGAAATTAATTTTAATGGAAAAATTGGATGAAATGGTAAAAATATATTTCAATTTCACTTTAAAACCAATTAAAAGGATAATCTAACCATATAAATAAATTATATTAAAAAGCACTTTAGAATTAAAAAACAATATTTTTCACTATTCATTAAAAATGAACTTTCTCAGAAAAAATCCAAAAATTTACAAAAATTAAATTTTAATGACTAAATTGTAAAGAAGGATTTTATTTGTTCAATTAGAATGTATTAATGTGACAAAAACTAAATTTAAATAGGGTTCAGCATTAAAAGGCAATAAATCGGCCATTTAATGTAAATTATGCTTAAAATTAGATTTATTCACATTTTAAGCCTCTAACTTTTATTGGATAAATGTAAATAAATTTAACAAATATGTATAATCATATTGTAGTTAGTTTCATTAATTCCCACAAATACAACGGCTAGGAGTTAACAACCATTTAAAATAATAATATTATATTATTAGTGTGCAACGTAAGATTTCAAAGAAACTCGTTGTTGCGTATCGGGTACGCAATCGAACATAGAAACCCCTTGAAAGTAAAATTAATATTTAACTCAAAAATATTAATAAATAAGAAATATGTCTTAATCATTATTTATCTGGGATGTTACATCCTTCCCCCTTTTGGGAATGGCGTCCTCGCAATTTAAAAAAGGGTTTGGAAACTTCCTTGAAAGTCCCACATCAGAAAAAGAGTTAGTAAAACTATCACTTTAAAAGAAATAAAGATAAGAATAAAGGTCACCTGAGTTAAACCATACTATGATTCCATGAAAATATGGATATGGAGGAGAAAACAAAGGGTTAAGTTATGGTTGAGAGTGTTAGGAAACATATTTAGGAGAAAGTTAACCACCAGAAAATCACAAACTTTTGATGGGTTAAACAGTCTTTGATTCCCAGTAGGAAATGTTAACTGACAAGGTTTTTGTTTAATGTTACTTTTAATTGAGGAATTTATTTATGATCTTAACAAAAAACATAAGGAAATATACTTACTTTTCATATAGACATTCATATTTTACTAGATTTCCAACACAAACTCATATTTTCTCCAAACGATGAGTATTCATGACGATTGTTTTTGACAATAAGTGCGCTATAATCAACTTCGAGAGAATCACATAATCCATAAAAGATTCACTATATATTTCCCATGCATTTAAATATTAACTAAAAAATAAACGTTTATTATAAGATCAGATAATCCACCAAAAGGATAAAATTTTACATAATAAAAAACTACTCTTAATCTCCAAAAATTGTCTAACAAAACCCAAAGTTCAACAAAGACCATTCAATAAACAATTGTCCCTAAAATTCTTCAAAATTAATCCAAACTATGATTTTAACCCAAATATCATGAGGATTTAATTACATAGAAATCCAATATACATCTTAGAATTTTTCACCCAGCAACATCAGTTACTCATAAAGTCTCATATTGAAAAGTTATTAACCTAATCACATATTCTCCATGATAGGTTAATCATTTTCATAAATAAATCAAATAATCACGTGTCTATAATAAAAACATAGATTCTTCCAAACTAAAATTTCAACCATTATTCCACAATTGAAATCACATAGTATTCTATCTTACATATGCATATAGTGTTTCCTCAAAAATAGAGAATGTTTTCCTTCACAACCTTTATGACTTAACCAATAAATAATTTTTCTATTAAATTATATCCATTTGATAAAACATAAGTTACAAAAATCAACTTATTATTATTCTATTAAATCATTTTACTAAAATAATAAGTCATACTAACCAGGGACTTCAAGTAGGCTAGTGGTAGGCGATGTGCCCTTGTCGCCCTTCGGTTGTGGGTTCGATTTCGGCAGCCTTGCCGAATGCAAAGGGTTGTCACCCATCCTACGGGTTGTCCTTTTTATAAAACTCAAAATTAACTGTAACATTTTTTTAACATCAAAGGATTCCTTATGACTCTCATTTTCATCCAAATTCATTATGATCTTAACATCTTAATTCTTGAATTCTTATTTCCCCACCAAATGATAAAATAAAAAAATCCCCAAAATGTAGAACATAATACCTTGATCATGGTGTCTATTTGGTTTCATCCTCATCTTGTTCACGTAGGTAGAAGGTCCATGCATTGCATTAATGATTTAGAAATCCTTCATAATCATTTGTTCTTCCATCAAAATACTTCTTGTACAACATGGGTCATATGGGTGTTCACAGAAAAATAGTTTTTGAAAATAATCATGTATGACATATAATTTCAAAACATATGATAAAACATGATTTCTATAAAATAGTCGAACCAAATTTGAGTTGAAAATTTCAATTAACGGTCCTTTTAAAATACCACAAGTATGTGCTAAGAGATTATATTTTAAAATCAAATAAAAATAAGTTGCGCAAGGGTCTCATTCTTCACCGCCTTTTTTAAAAACATAATATGCTTCAAAATCTTATGATAAGGTAAAATATTTGAAAATTCCTTGATAATATTTACCTTTCATGAAAATATGAGAATATTGTGAAAATAGGATTTTTCTAAATACAACCCATGACCCATGATGATAATGAGGTATAGTGGAGGTGTTTGATATCTCAAACAACTGCTTGCAAGTGAGTTGTATGCTAGAAAAAGTTTCACAATCATCTGAAGAAGACTTTGAAATAATTATTGCAAGCATGTCATCAGGAAGAGATAGGAATGTTGTTTGAGATCCTCCTCCTTCCATTTTTAACTGACTTTCCTTGATCTTAAAAAGTTATAAAATAAGTATTTAACTGAAATAATAGATAGGGACTAACCATATGTCTAAGAAAAGCTCCTAATCCCTAAAGTTGTCTAAACCTCCTTTTGATATCAACTATAAGGACTCGGACTTAAACATTACATAATCATGAATTAAATGAATAATTAACATTGATGATATTTTCAGATTTAGAGTTTTAGATAACTAGGCATAATAATTACATTACAACTTGAATATTACATGAATACACTACTGCTCAGTATAATTGTTTTTCATAAAATAAAAACACTTAAGAAGAATCATGTCTAGTTCCATGTTTTATATAGCATGACTATTCATTGATCCCATATTTGATCCAATTAATCTTTTAGTCCTATGGAAAACATTTCAAAATCTTGCTATGAGCATAAAAAGCTTTGTAAGGTTTATAAAATAAGGAAGGAAAACATAAGCCCATCAATATATACAAATCAATAAAACCATACTTTTCAATCATAACATACCTTATGAAATCATGAGATTTATGAATAACACACAAAAATCATTAATCATAAAGGTTACTTATGGCATATATATCAAACATACATTGTAGATATCACAGCTACATAGGGAGTTACAGTTGGAATACCCATCATTGTATATTCCCTAAATATCTTAGGAGAAACATCACGTTTACCTCTATCATGTTACCCAATGCATTGGGGAGCTATCTCGGGCTCACCCGCCCTAGGTTTATCAAGGAACCACCCGTATACGTAAACAATTCCCAATAACCATAACATAATCATAGCAGATAAAAAAATTATAACGGAAAGATAAAATTTCCACATTCCACTATATCAAATCAAGATATTTGAGTAAATAATCCTTTATCAAACCATTTTCAAAAACCATTTAAAAAGTGATTTTTGAATCAAAGTGTCCCTTACCACATTAATGACTTTAAATAAATTATCATTTGAAAACATTAATGTCCATATAAATAAATCCTAAATCCCATTTTGAAATCATGGACATTAATGATAAATATTTAGAAGAATAAATCTTCAAAACATTTAAATTGATATTTTAGTTAAAGAGTTTTTTAACAAAAAGAGAGACACTTGAATACCAATAATTGAGGAATAATATTTAATCAGAACTTTATAATATCGTGAGAATAAAGGGATTCATGATATAATATTTCAAATTACAGTATATACACCATATTAGAGTGAATTGGTGAATAACAACAAAGAAGTCTCAATGGAAATGTAATTTGGGATGAAATCCCTTATAAGGATGGTTCCTTAAATTAAAGATAAATCAATCAAATAATTGTGTGTGAAAAATATAAATACACCCAATATAAGTGGATATTATGTTTAAAACAATCAGAGGTCATTCGCACATATTCATTGGATGACATATTAAATAAGTACAAGTTGAACCCAAAGAATTGAAATTGGGTTAAGTGGTTCCCTTGTAAACATTCGACAGCCTAATGGAATCACATTAAAATTTAGAAAATGATTTGATGAGATAAAAAAGGTAATATCATCACTTTTATATAATGTTTACATCAATAAGGATATATAATAACATATAACAACATAATAATATGTATATTAAAAGACATAACAAAATTAAGTCTTTTATAAAGAGGAGGGTGAATAGTTCCCTTACGGATTTGGTAAATTAAAAACAACATACACCACATGAAATAAGGATCATAAAATGTTGATGTAAATACTCATAAATGAAATTATATCACATAAAGTAAACAATAATGGGCAGTACATACACCACACAAAATGAAATAGTGTAAAATATAGCATGAATCTCATGGGAATAAAAAGTAAGACGAAAAACTTTACCACGTTGTAATCAACTAAGTCGTATGACCAAAAGATAATAACCACCAAATGAATCACAGAATACAGTGAATATAATGATAATTATGATAATATATATAAAATGTAAGTACACAATACACCACATTCAATTAATATGTTCTGAACAATGAAAATCTCACAGAATTAAAAGTGAGATAAGAAAATCCCTCACAAAAATTTGGCAGCCTAACATCGCCACTTAAAAATTTGTAATATGAATTGATAAGAGTAAGAGAGGGTATCTCATCATATGAAAAAAAAATTAAATTATTGTGAATATAAAAGAACATCCTCCAACATAACAACATGGAGCATACATGTAATGACATAAAAGAGAGTACTTGAAAAGAAAGAGAGAGGTCGGATCCTTTACCTCGCGTCCGACTTGACTCGATCCTTCTTTAATCTCCTGAATAATAAACTAATGTTAATTTATAATTTCTTAATAACCTTTTTCAAGTTTATTATTCCTTTTATAAAACTTATTACCATGTTATAAATATTATGTAATCATTTAAGTTACTAACATTAATTTTGTCGATATTGGGTACTTTAGTAAAAAATGAACACCTTATATTTACAAGTTGTCCATGTGGTAAAAGGTTCATTATATCCAGAATTATATTCAAGATTTGTATATCATATATATCATATATATCTAGTATATACATGTTTTTATAATAGTATATAACATTTAGAGGTATGAAATGAAATGCACCGTTCATTGAGACGGTAAACCGTACACACGCATGAACGCTACATTCATTTATATTTCTTTTTTTAATGGAAATAAAACATAATTATACAAAGGTATATTATAATTCCAGTATAATATAAAATATAATATCACTAACTCCATCCTTTATACATCCCACATAAAGAATTAACGAATCAAGTCACTTTGAGGGGGCGATAGTCCACACTTCTTCAAATGAGATTATCGTATTTACCCACTATGGAAACCATAAAGGCATGATATAAATGGGAAGTACAGAAGCATAAGGAAATCATAAACATAATATATGTCATATATAAATACAGTTCCATCATAATGGCCACCATAAGAGGCAGTAAGATTTAATTGATCAACCATCGTTTTGGGAGGTGTTAGTTTTCCATCCACAGAAACATTATGTTCTTCATCCATTAGATGGAGGTGTGTGTAAGTGTAGTTAGAATAATTCTTATACAAAAATCCTAGTATATTTAGGATAATGGTGTTGTTACAAATGAAAGAAATAAAATGAGTTTAGCGGTTGGATAATTAAAATAAAAGAAAACAATTTATGAGAAATTGCTACATTTAATTTGGGTAACTCCCGTTGGTTTGAACCAAAGGATATCTTGAAGTTCCTTCTGCCTTTGTTAAGGATTCTAAGAGGAGGATATGAATGTTGAGAGCTTAATTGGTTATAGGTTGGTCGAGCCAAATTGTTTGAGAGGTGTGAGGAATTGGTTAAAAGTGGTCTCCTTTAATAAGGGGGAGGAGGGGCTCTTTAAGAAAGTGTGAAAGTATTATTTTATAATATAATGATATTCGGTTTCTAATTGTCCAAAAACCATTATAGTATAAATAAGATGATTCATGGTCGAAATAAAATCATCCAATCATAATTGGATAGGTTTTGAATAATATTTTAAGCATTATAATCTTATTTATTTAAATAATTTCTTAAAGAGGTAAAACCTGCATCATTATTATGTCATAAATAATATAATTTATTTGTTGTCTAAAAATTATATAAAAACTACCATGATGTAGGAAATAATTTTATCTTTCCCGTTAATATTTATAGTCAAAAATATTTCTTTCTATAACACCATATATAAATTAATTACTAAAAGATTTTTGTTTATGTCTATTTTCCATTTACATTAAATTAATTAGTCTAAATTGACATTATCACTACCAAGTGGCTCAAAGGGGTCCCAAAAATCGTCCCAAAGATTCCCATGGTTGTTAATGACTCAACCAATAATGTTTAGACAAGTGTTAAGGTAATTTTGAATTATTATAATATTCTTTTAACCTTGAATTACCTTATTGACCTTTAACCGCGGTAAATAAAAGTCAAAAGTTACTATTCACCAAACAATATTTTCAACTTAATGAACCACATTTTACTTCTTGATAACAACAATGTATGTCAGAATTTTGATATTCAATTCACAGAAGTGGTAAAATTTCATTTAAATGAAAAAGTCAGTTTTTCTTAACTACCACTAAGTGGTGTCACTATTCATCTGAAATTGTTGTTTTTCAGAAAAATACCAAAAATTCTTCCTAATAATTATTTGATATTCCGAATTCAAAATTGATGTATATTTTTCCAAATTCAAAACATATAAGTTGTAGTAATTAATTCAAAAATTAATTCCCGTTGTTAAAACAAAGAGCGTGTTTTTAAGAAACAATAACTATCAAAAGATCGACACTTGATTAAGTCCAATTTTGAAGTGAAATTAATTCTAATGACCAAAATTGGATTAAATGGTTAAAATATATTTCAATTTAACTTTAATAACAATTATAAGGATAATATAACCATATAAATAAATTAAATTAAAAGTCACTTCTGAATTAAAATACAATATTTTTCACTATTCATTAAAAAATGAACTTTATCGGAAAAATTCCAAAACTTTACACAAACTAAATTTTAATGAATCCATTGTAATGAAGGATTTTATTTGTTCAATTAATATGTATTAATGTAGAAAAAAAATATTTAAATAGGGTTTTCCATTAAAAGGCGATAAATCAGCTATTTAATGTAAATTATGCTTAAAATTAGATTTATTCAAATTTTAAGCCTCTAACTTTTATTGGATAAATGTAAATACATTTAGAAAATATGTATAATCATATTTTAGTTAGTTTAATTCATTCTCCCAAATAAAATGGCTAGGAGTTAACCAAAATTTAAAATAATAATATTATATTAGTAGTGTGCAACGTAAGATTCCAATGAAACCCGTTATTGCGTATCGAGTACGCTATCGAAAATAGAAACCCCTTTAAACTAAAATTAATAATTAATTTACAAATATTAATAAATATGTAATATGTCTTATTCTTTATTTACCTAGGATGTTACATCCTTCCCCCCTTTTGGGAATGGCGTCCTCACAATTTAAAAAAGTGCTCAGAAACATTATTAAAAGTCCCACATCAGAAAAAGAGTTAGAAAAACTATCACATTAAAAGAAATAAAGAGAATTACAAAGGTCACCCGAGTTAACCCATACTAATATTCCAAGAAAACATGGATATTTAGGAGAAAACAAAGGGTCATGTTCTGGTGGAGAGTGTTAGGAAACATATTTAGGAGAAATTTAACCACCAGAAAATCACAAACTTGTGATGGGTTAAACAGTATTTGATTCCCAGTAGGAGAAGTTAACGGACATGGTTTTTGTTTAATGTTAATTTTCATTGAGGAATTTATTTATGAGCTTAACAAAAAACCCAAGGAAATATACTTACTTGTCATGAAGATATTCCTATTTTACTAGATTTCTAACACAAACTCATATTTTCTCCAAACGATGAGTATTCAGGATGACATTTTTTCCCAATAAGAGTGTTATAATCAACTTCTAGAAAATCACATAATACATAAAAGATTAATTATATATTTACCATGCCTTTATATATTACCTAAAAAATAATGGTTTAGTATAAGATCAGATAATCCCCCAAAAGGATAAACTTTTACATAAAGAAAAACTACTATTGATCTTCAAAAAAATTCTATAAAAACCCAAAGTTCAACAAAGAACATTCAATAAACAATTGTCACTAAAATTCTTAAAAAGTAATCCAAACTGTGATTCTAACCCAAACCTAGTGAGGATTTAATTACATAGACTTCCAATATACATATTAAAATTTATCTCCCAGCAACACAAGTTACTCATAAAGTCTCATATTGAAAGGTAATTAACCTAATCACATATTCTCCATGATAGGTTAATCATTTTCATAAATAAATCAAATAATCATGTGTCCAAAATAAAAACATAGATTCTTCCAATCTAAAATTTCAACCATTATTCCACAATTGAAATCTCATAGTATTATATCTTACATAGGCATATAGTGTTTCCTCAAAAATAGAGAATGTTTTCCTTCACAGCCTTTATCACTTAATCACTAAATCATTTTTCTATAAAAATTATATTCATTTGATAAAACATAAGTTCAAAAAATAAACATACTCTTATTCTATGTAATCATTTTACTAAAATAATAAGTCATACTTACCAGGGACTTCAAGTAGGCTTGTGGTAGGCGATGTTCCCTTGTCGCCCTTCGGATGTGGGTTCGATTCCGGCAGCCTTGTCGGATGCGACGGGTTGTCACCCATCCTACAGGTTGTCCTTTTTATAAAACTAAAAAATAACCCTCACATTTTTTTAACCTCAAAGGATTACTTATAACTATCATTATCATACAAATTCATTATGATATCAACATCTTAATTCTTGAAGTCTTATTTCACCACCAAATGATAAACTAAAATAGTCCCCAAAATGAAGAACATCATCCCTTGATCATTGTTTCCATTTGGTTTCATCGTCATCTTGTTCACGTAGGTAGAAGGTCCATGCATTGCAACAATGATTTAGATATCCTTCATAATCATTTGATTCCTCCATCAAAATATACCTGGTACAACATGGGACATATGGGTGTTCACAGAAAAACAGTTTTGGAAAATAATCATGTATGACATATAATTTCAAAACATATGATAAAAAATGATTTCTATAAAACAGTCGAACCGAATTTGAGTTGAAACATTCAATCAACGGTCCTTTTAAAATACCATAAGTATGTGCTGAGAGACTATATTTTAAAATCAAATACAAATAGGTTGTGCAAGGGTCTCCTTCTTCACCACCTTTTTGAAAATCATAATATGCTTCAAAATCTTGTGATAAGGTAAAATATTTGAAAATTCCTTGATAATATTTACCTTTCTTGAAAATATGACAATATTGGGAAAATAATATTTTTTCTAAATACAGCCCATGAACCACGATGATAACAAGGTATAGTGGAGGTGTTTTATAACTCAAACAACTGCTTGCAAGTGAGTTGTATGCTAGAAAAAGTTTCACAATCATCCAAACATGACTTTGTAATAATTATTGCAAGCATGTCATCAGGAAGAGATAGGAATGTCGTTTGAGAACCTCCTCCTTCCATTTTTAACTGACATTCCTTGATCATAAAAAGTTATAAAACATGGATTTAACTGAAATAATATATAGGGACTAACCATATGTCTAAAAAAAGTTCTTAATCCCTAAATTTGTCTAAACGATTCTTTGATACCAACTATAAGGACCCGACCTTAATCATTACATAATCATGAATTAAATGAATAATTAACATTGAGGATCATTTCAGATTTAGTGTTTTAGAGAAATAGGCATAACAATTACATTACAAATTGAATATTAGATGTAGACACTACTACTCGGTATAAATTTTTTTTCATAAAATAAAAACACTTAAAATGAAACATGTCTAGTTCCATGTTTTAGATAGCATGACTATTCCTTGATCACATCCTTGACCCAATTCATCTTTAACTCCTGTGGAAAACATTTCAAAAACATGCAGTGAGCATAAAAAGCTCATTAGGGTTTATAAAATAAGTAAGGAAAACATTATCCCATCAATAGATACAAATCAATGAAACCATACTTTTCGATCATAACATACCTTATGAAATCATGAGATTTATGAATAACACACAAAAATCATAAATCATAAAGGTTACTTATGGCATCAATATCAAACATACATTTTAGCTATCACATCTATATAGGGAGTCATAGTTGTAATACCCATAACATTATATTCCCTAAATCTCTTAGGAGAAACATCATGTTTACCTCCGTCATGTTACCCAATGCATTAGAGAGCTATATCGGGCTCACCCGCCCTAGGTTTATCACATAACCACCCATATACGTTAACAATGCCCAATAACCATAACATAATCATAACACATTACACAATTATAAAGGAAAGATAAAATTTCTACATTCCACTATATCAAATCAAGATATTTAAGCAAATAATGCTTTATCAAACCATTTTAAAAAACTATTTAAAAAGCGATTTTTGAATCAAAGTGTCCAATACCACATTGATTGTTTTAAATAAATTATCATTTGAAAACATTAATGTCCATATAAATAAATCCTAAAACCCATTTTTAAATCATGGACAACAATGATAAATATTTAGAAGAATAAATCTTTAAAACATTTAAAATGATATTTTAGTTAATGAGTTTTTTAACAAAAAGAGAGACACTTGAATACAAATAATTTAGGAATAACATTAAATCAGAAATTTATAATATCATGAGAATAAATGGATTCATGATAAAATATGTAAAAGTATAGTATATACACCATATTAGAGTGAATTGGTTCATAACAACAATGAATTCTCAATGGAAATGTAAATTGAGATGAAATCCCTTATAAAGACGGTATCCTTAAATTAAGGATAAATCAATCAAATATTATGTGTGAAAAATATAAATACACCCAATATAAGTGGATATTATGTTTAAAATAATCATAGGTCATTCACACATATTAATTGGATGAAATATTCAATAAGTACAAGTTGAACCCAAAGAATTGAAATTGGGTTAAGAGGTTCCCTTGTAAAAATTCCACAGCTTAACGGCGTCACATTAAAATTTATAAAATGATTTGATGAGATAAAAAAGGGAATCTCATCACATGGATATAAATTTTACATCAATAAGGATATATTAGAACATATCCCAACATAATAAGATGTAAATTAAAAGACATAACGAAAAGAAGTCTTTTATAAAGAGGAGGGTGAATAGTTCCCTTACCAATTTGGTAACTTAAAAAAACATATGCCACATGAAATAAGGATCATACAATGTTGATTTAAATACTCATAAATGAAATTATATCACATAAATAGTACAATCATGGGCAGTACATACACCACACAAAAGGAAATAGTGAAAAATATAGCATGAATCTCACATGAATAAAGTGAGATGAAACCCTTTACCATGTTGTAATCAACTGAGTCATATGACCAAATGATAATAACAACCCCATGAATCACAGAATACCATGAATATAATGATAATAATGATAATATATATTAAATGGAAGTACACAATACACCACATGAAATTAATAAGTGTTGAACAATGGAATTCTCACAGAATTAAATGTGAGATACGAAAATCCCTTACAAAAATTCGGCAGACTAACATCACCACTTAAAAATTCATAAAATGAATTGATAAGAGAAAGAAAGGGTCTCTAATTATATGAAAATAAAATTTACATTATGGTTAATATAAAATAACATCCTCCAACATAAGAACATGGAGAATACATGAAATGACATAAAAGAGAGTACGTGAAAAGAAAGAGAGAGGTCGGATCCCTTACCTCGCATCCGACTTGACTCGATCATTATTTAATCTCTTGAATAATAAACTAAAGATAATTTCTACATTCTTAAGAAACTTTTTCATGTTTATTATTCCTTTTATATAACTTATTACCATGTTATAAACATTATGTAATCATTTATGTTAATAACGTTAATTCTGTTGATATTTGGTACTTTAGTCAAAAATGAACACCATATATATTCAAGTTATCCATGTGGTCAAAGTTTCATTATATCCACAATGATATTCATTATTTGGATATCATATATATCATATATATCCAGTATATACATGTTTTTATAATAGTACATAACATTTAGAGGTAAGAAATGAAATGCACCGTTCATTGAAACGATAAGCCATACATACGCATGAACGCTACATTCATTTATATTTCCTTTTTAATGGAAATAAAACATAATTATACAAAATTATATTATAATTACAGTATAATATCGAATATAATATCACTAAATCCATCCTTTATATATCCCACATAAGGCACTAACGAATCAAATCACTTTAAGGGGGCTATTGTCCGCACTTCCTCAAATGAGATTATTGTATTTACCCACTATGGAAACGATAAAGACATGATATAAATGGAGAGTAGAGAAGCATAAGGAAATCATAAACATAATATATATCATATATAAATGCAGTTTCATAATAATGGCCACCATGAGAGGCGGTAAGATGTAATTGATCAATCATCATTTCGTGAGGAGTTAGTTTGTCATCCATAGAAACATTATATTCTTCATCCATTAGATGGAGGTGTGTGTAAGTGTAGTTAGAATACTTATTATAAAAAATCATAGTATATTTAGGATACTGGTCTTGTTATAAAAGAAATAAATAAAAAGAGTTTAGGGGTTGAAAAAGTAAAATAAAAGAAAACAATTTAATAGAAACTGCTACCTTTAATTTGGGTAACTCCCTTTGGTTTGAACCAAAAGACTTCTTGAAGTGCCTTCTGCCTATGATAAGGCTTATAAGAGGAGTAAAGGAATTTTTAGAGCTTAATTGGGTAGAGGTTTGACGAGCCAAGTGGCTTGAGTGGTGTGAGGAATTGGTTATAAGTGGCCTCCTTTAATAAGGGGGAGGAGGGGCTCTTTAGGAAAGTGTGAAAGTATTATTTTATAATATAATGATATTTGGTTTCTAATTGTCCAAAAATCATTATAGTCTAAGATACGATGAGGCATGGTAGAAATAAAATAATCTAATCTTTATTTGACATGTTTTGGATAATATTTTAATTGTTATAATCTTATTTATTAAAATCATTTCTTAAAGCGGTAAAACCTGCATCATTATTATGTCATAAATAATTTATCTTATTTTGGTCTAAAAATTATATAAAAAATACCATGATGTATGAAATATTCTTTGCCTTCCAAATAATATTTATAGACAATAATATTCCTTATATAACACCATATAAAAATTAATTACTAAATGATTTTTGTTTATGACTATTTTCCCATAACATTAAATTAATTAGTCTAAATTGTCATTATCACTAACAAGTGGCTCAAATGGGTACCCAAATCGACCCAATGATGACAATGTTCGTTAATGACTCAACCAATAATGTTTAGACATGTGTTAAGGTAATTTTGAATTATTATAATATTCTTTTAACCTTGAATTACCTTATTTAACTTTAACCGCGGTAAATAAAAGTCAAAAGTTACTATTCAGCAAAAATTATTTTCATCTTAATGAACAACATTATACTTCTTGATAACAAACATGTATGTCGGATTTTTGAAATTCAATTCACAGAAGTTGTAAAATTTCATTTAAATGAAAAAGTCAGTTTTTTTAACTACCACTATGTGGTGTCACTATTCATCAAAAATTGAAGTTTTTGAGAAAAATACCAAAAATTTATCCTATGCATTATTTAATATTCCTAATTAAAAATTGATGTCTAATTTTCCAAATTCCAAAAATATAAGTGGAAGTAATTAATTTAAAAATTAATTTTTATTGTTAAAACAAAGAGCGTGTTTTTAAGAAACAATAACAATCAAAAGATCAACACTTGATTAAGTCCAATTTTTAAGTGAAATTAATTCTAATCACCAATATTGGATTAAATGGTAAAAATATATTTCAATTTAACTTTAAAACAAATTAAAAAGATAATATAACAATATAAATAAATTATATTAAAAGGCACTTTTGAATTAAAATAACACATTTTTCACTATTCATTAAAAAATGAACTTTATCGGAAAAATTCCAAAAATTTACACAAAGTAAATTTTAATGACTTCATTGTAAAGAAGGATTTTATTTGTTCAATTATAATGTATTAATGTGAAAAAAAACTATATTTAAATAGGGTTCACCATTAAAAGGCTATAAATCGGTCTTTTAATGTAAATTATGCTTAAATTAGATTTATTCATATTTTAAGCCTCTATCTTTTATTGGATAAATGTAAATACATTTAATAAATATGTATAGTCATATTTTAGTTAGTTTAATTCATTTCCGACAATATAAAGACTAGGAGTTAAGTACCATTTAAAGTAATAATATTATATTATTAGTGTGCAACGTAAGATTCAAAGAAACCCGTTGTTGCGTATCGGGTACGCTATCGAACATAGCAACCCCTTTAAAGTAAAATTAATATTTAATTCTCAAATATTAGTAAATATGAAATATGTATTATTATTTATTTACCTGGGATGTAGCATATATAGTAACATTTAGGAAAAAAGTTATTGAAACATAGATATGGAGGATAAATATTCATGTTCTAAAATAGGATACATGATCGAAATCACATAAAAACAAAATACCTGAATTTTTTATATTCAATAATGGTTGAAATAGAAATTAAAATATAAACCACATTCATAAAAAGAGTATAAGAAATGATATGTGGATGATGAAAAATAAGAGAATTCAATTTCCACCCATGGATCCTCTAAAAGAAACAATCCCAAAATGATAGGAGAGTATAAAATAATGCCTTTTCCACGGTTGTTTTTTTATCTTATGCCCCATGACGTATTAAAAAGAAATTAAACATTATATATGTTGAAAATATTTATAGTAATTATATATAATATTGAAAGGGTTATATATAAACCTCATAAATGAAAAAATAAAAATTTCATAAACATATTTACTAAGGAAAGGGAATTCGAGATGAAAAATCTTTACAAAGATCAAATTATATCATGGAAAATTAATAAATTGATATATTTTTAATAAAAAATATAAATATAAAATGAAATTTTGAAATACATAATTAAATAATTCATAGATTTTATAACAAAAATCATGACATAATAATATGATTAAAAAATATATACAACGCAATAAAATGGAATTGAGTTAAGAAACCCTTTACAACTTCGTAATATTAATATCATATCCCCTCAGATGAAGTGAAATGAATGGTAACATAATATAAAATTAATTATGAATGATACATGATCTAATTCTAAAATGGGTAATTATATATAGTATATAATTTAAATTATTTTAATAATGGAAAAATAGGTCTCAATGAACTATAATTGATAGGTAATCCCTTTTCTCAAGTCCAGAAAATCCTTTTATATTCACTAACTCATGCATCATTAACATTTATTAGTTATTTATTTACATTAGAACATTTTCCTTGACTATTAAAATATAATTAAATATTTTCATTCATTTATTGTATTGTAATGGTTAATTACCCAATATGTAAATTCCATGTCTGATGTTTTGAGGGTGTTTGTTTAATAAATTCTAAATGACTTTGGCAAGTTACTGATAGTCATGGAAGTCATTTTTGTATAATCTAAAAATATAATACTGACATAATTGTAATTTTTTATAGAAATGATACTTTTAAATCCAATATGGAATATGGTTATAAATATTCAACTACATTATAATTGTTGAGAAAGTATTCCATTAGTACACAAGGATAATAATTCCAATTTTCAACGATAATGATGGAAAGAATTTAAGTATTATTTTATCATTATATAATTTTCGTTATAACATAAATAAAATATTTTTTATTTTAATATATGTATATATAAAAATAATATGATTAGGTTATGAAAAAAATCACATTGCTTAATGGAGGTGGTAGTCCACACGTTCACACAAAAAGTGTGCTCATTTTTTAGTTAATGGAAATGTAAGAATGTAAATGATATATTATATTTTATTGAATGACATAAAAATAAAGAATATAATATATATTTATGTTCAATAAATCAATCGTTACATCCATCAATAAGAGGATGTGAGGTAAAATGAATTACATTGATTCATGAGATGATGGTCTATGAAACACATGAACTATGGTTTTCATTCCCATTTTATGGAAGAGGATATGGATATAGGTTATTGAAATAAAATAATAAAATATAATTTTTTGGATAAAATTTTTCTAATATATTATCCAAGAGGAATAATATTTGAAAAATATAGAAAAAAACATCAAAAAAAATTGTTTGTTATGAACCATACCTATTCCATGGACAACTTTTTGATGTTTAGTTAAGAAACATTCCTATGGTTGTTTTGAGACCAAACCAGTGAATGTATTGTAATTTTAAAGAATCTTGGAAAGTATTTGGGTAGTTATTGGATATTCCAAATGGTTATTTAAGTGTTAATAAATTAGAATAATGTGTTACCCTTTATAAGAGAGGGAAGGGTTTCTATTGAAATTTCCATAAATATTAAAATAATATAAATTATGTTTTAAAGTCAAATTACTAAAAATTGATTTAATTATTAGATTATATAATTGCAAGATTCAATAAGATAATATGATTAAAATTTTAAAATTTTAGATCACATATTTACATTCATCCATTTATATTAATTCTCCATTACCCCTTTTGACCATTACTATTATATTAATGTTTTTACTATTAAGGGGATATTATAATTTTAATGAAAAGAAAAAACGGACCATAAATGGACCATGGAAGATATTTTTAACCATATAAAAAATATATTCAAATAATAGGTTTTTAGTAACTTTATTTCATTAAATAAAATATGTTTTTATAAAATATATTTAATTCCATGATTATAACAATACATTTAATTTTATTTTTAAAACAACTAGATAATAATGATATTAAAAAAAATTAATTAAAACCCTATCATATTTTATGAGATTATATATAAATAATTGAATAAAAACAAAATATCAAGTAATTTTATATTTAATGTATTAAAATTTATTTTATTTATTTTTTGACTCCCTGAACAAGAAATCTGATTGCATTGCAGAACACTTTAAAAATAATATCTAATACATAAAAATTAGAAATAGATTATGATGGTGAAAAAAAATTTAAATATCATATTTATATCTAAAACTAAATATATCCTCTATTTATCCCAATGTTAAAATTGTTGTGATAATAAATCATAGAGAATGCCATTCTTGAATTTTCATCATATAAAATAATAAAAAGGGACAATATTAGGACAAAATGGATAAAGTCCATATTTTAGCAATTTTATGGAAAAGAAATAATAATAATATAAAATTGGGAAATTTTTTAGGTCCATTTACATACCAGAACACTTAATCAGAGGCAAAGACCCTAACTATTTATTAAAATAACAAAAAAGTTCAGAAAACAGGCGCCACAGAAGCGAAACAAAAACTACATACCATCAAAGTCCAACCCAACACTACCTTCATGACCAAAAGAATCACCCACAATCGCTGATTCCCATTCCGAGCTTTCACATTACTTCAGGACCATGACATACTTCCGCCTGAGATTAAACCATTCCTAAGAATGTAGTTCATTAGTAGTTTACATACCATTATTAAACGATCTGGTGGGCATCGACTTTGAGAGGTTAGATTAGTCCTTCCTTGGCCGTCTTCGTGGAAATTCAAGTGCATCCCCTTGACTCCCAATCAATATCATCAACCCTCCCTGAACAATATCACTATATAAGGGTCATATCTTGACGCTCTCATTTTCTTTGTCACTAGCAGATAAATCCCCCCATTTTCTGGGAATCTGCATATTCTGATAAAGTTCAATTCATGTCTGATGGAGATGGAAATTTGTGTCAATCACGTCTATGCATTGTAAATTTTCCAGCAATTCAATGCCTTCACAGATCCATTTTTCACTACCCTCATTCACTGCCACATCCTCCAAAGGAGTTATCATGGTCTGCAAATTGGCACTATCCTGCAGAACCTCCTCTACATCCTCCTGCTCTAGCACTTGAAACTGATATTCCGTAGAGACATTGACAAGCACACAATCCTTACCCTTGGCCCGACCCCAAATCCCAACAACACTGGCCTCTAAAATCCCACCAGACAGCCGATCCTCACAACCTGGAGACTTCAAGATACCCACTGCCCCAAGCATCTATTCTTCAGCCCGAACTAAACCCTTATTGTTACCAATACACCGCCCTTCAGAACAAGGAACATACTTACCTTTACCCCTATGAACATCGTGCATCGCACCTTCCACCAACCTCATATCATTTTTGAGTTGACCAAAGACAACATTGACCAGAAGATTGGAAGAGGCCACTGCCACTGTAACACGCTTCCCATAAATAGAAACCCTTCCACTGACAACCCTGGGAAAATAACACTGCCTCTCACCTATCCTCACATTTGGATCAAACATCATGCTCCTCTCCTCACTATTGCACTCTGACTCTAGATGCCCTAGATCAGTGACATATTTAGTAGTAGCTCAACAAGGACTCAATCACCACGACATGCTTCAATCTAAATTCCGTTCCAACCGCAATTCAAAACCAGTCTACCAGGGGCTTTGATGCATCCACCTCAACATAGATGCACGGGTTGATGGGATGAAAAACAGTAGAGGAGCGACATCAGAGCATATGAAACGACCCACCATATTCCCAATCATATGGATAATAGTAGGGTTTTTAAAGGGTAAAGGAGGGTGAGGCAAACTTACCCATGATGCGACTGAGGGTGGGTCGCGATTCATACACAGATCAAATGACCATTGAAGGAGTAAGAACTTATAGCCGCCACAAGAATGAGGAGCACTGGACCATGCCCAAATCAGATCATCCTTCGAACAATACCAAATCATAAGATTTCGCGTATTATGAAGACCAACAATCGCTCGTTCTTGCATGTCCAAATAACCGAACACAAATCAATCAAAATCATCGACTGAAGGCCGTCGATGATTGAAGCGGGCTACCAACGTCATATCCACTCGACACAATGCTTCATAGAACACTGACTATGAAATCACAAGCTAAGGATCACCAAGATGCAGTTTGGGGACTTTCGGGCTTAATGATATCATCAGAATGTCTGGGAGGAAGCTAGGGTTAGAAAATGGGGTGAAAGGTTTCCTCTTGTGAAGAGGCGGACGGACAAAGTCATCCTCCCACCTCCTGCCACCGGGAAGGGGGGAAACTTCGCTGCGAGCTTCCAGGGTTTCAATATGAATCATTTCTCCACTGCTGTCTTCACACATTGTTGATATATTAGGTCCATTTACATATTGTTATCATTTAATTACTATTTCTAATTACCCGATTTACCCTTTTACATGGTAAGAACATTACTAAGGATACTATTAATAATGTACCAAAATAAAATATAAATATTTACCAAATATTTAAATAATTATTTCAGATATAGAATGTTTTATTGATGACTAAAAAGATAATCTTGGAAAAACTGGATTTGAAATTAAATTTTAAAAGCATGATGAAAATAATTTTCCTGAAAAACTACTTTTGGAGTAATTTTTTACTGTTATATTCCTATATAAAATTATTTTCGTGGTCTATAATAAGATTATATATAAAAAAAGTATCTAATAACAATTTTAAAATATTCTAAAATTGAATTTTATGTTTTAAATATTTTATGATAAAATACAGTTCTTAATAAAAATGAACATATTTCGCAATTCAAAAAAAAATTCTTTTTAGAATAACAAAACAAATTAACAAGGAAATATTGATATGATAATTTATAAAATGAATTTTCTTTTTTACATTAATTCAATAAAATTTATTAAAAAATTTCAATTTTCATCTCCAAAAAATAAACAATATTCATTTTCTAAGAAAACCATTTTCGAGGCATAAAATGATTTTAATAAAAAAATGGGTACTTATTTTATAAGAGTAAATCAGTAAATTTAAATTTAGTAATACCATTAAAAGAATTTTTATTAATTATTTATTCCTATTTATGCATTCTACTTTAATGAATAAGTTATAACGACCATATAATAATATTTCATGCTTCCTTTAAGCTCTATGATGTGTATATTTTACACTATTGAACATATTAGTACTTTTATAATTACTATATCTGATATTCCACAACCTTTAAAAAATTCAATCCTCATGATTTAAACTTGTTCTTAGAAATAATTGAATTTTCATATGAAAATTCTCTTTTGGAAACACACATAGGAAAAATGATTAATAAAACATCTTCTTGGATAGAGGGAAAGGATTGTGCATAGTTCATATGGAATAACAAAATCTTAGTTTACAAAGAAGATAATATATGTGGGATGTGATGATATAGACATAGAAGGAAAAAATTATTTTCAAAGAATTATATAAAGTAACAGGAACCATTGATCATAACAATGTGAATGATCAAGAAAATTTTATTGACCATAAAACCATAACCCAAAGAGATGTGAAACAATCATCAATTTATTAGAAAAAATTATAAGAAGACTAAATTATTCTTTCATGAAAAGTTTCCTATACATTAGGAATTCATTTAACATATAGAATATCAATATGAGAAAATATACACACTTATTGAGTATAATTTCAATCATTACTCAATTACCCCCATAATAACATCTTTTTATCCAAACAATGACTATTAAACATTATGTTTTTATACCAAAATCCAAAAAATAAACTTATAATGGATCACATATTCCAAATAATGAGAAAAAACAAATTCCTAAATTGTTTTGACATTAAATAAAGCTGAAATGGGTAGTAAATTGTATAAAACATTATGAAAATAATTAACCATCATATATAAAAATTAGACCACAACATCCAAAATAAAATCATAATAACTAATGATTAGAATAATTTGATCACATTTTATTACAATATATATTTAAAATTTATTGAAAAATTGTATAAATCACTCTTAATGACCCGTATAAAAATTCATATTCCTTAATAACATAATCTCTAAGATATTATAATCTTTTACATAAAAACCTCAATCATAAAAAAGGCACATTAATATCATATTTTCTATCAATAATATATATAAATCTAGAATCCTTTAATTGAATCCTATAATATCCCCTAATAATCACCAAAATTAAAGTTATCTTATATTTTTTAAATTAAAAGTTAATTAATCACAAAATCATACATCAATCTCTTGGCCATCTATACAATAATATATATTTTACTTAAATGTAATTACCCATAAATATATCATTAATGAAGATGGAATAAACTGTAATTTTTATAAATACCATTAAAACTAATATCTAAGAAATTTAAACACATTCTTCATTGAATTATAATTCATATTAAACCTACAGGATACAAGTAAAATAATCTAATAAAAAATCTCCCAAAATATTACTATTCACCTCAAAATTAAATCACATAAAATGCCAAAAGGGTTATCTATCAATTTTTTACATTTGATCAACAAAAATCTTATAATTCCATGATGGTATCCATAAATATTATGAAAACGTCACATGAATATATTACAATCCTTAAAGAAGTATAAAAAATATTTGGATACAAACTCAATGACTCAACCTTAAAAATTATATATTACAGTGCATTTAGATAATAGTTCATTTTATTTTATTCCCTATGGTCTTTTAATTTAAAAGTTTTATAGAATTAGGAAAACCTAATAAATAAAAAATACCCATGACATAAAAAGTATATATTTAAAAATGTAGCAAACATTATATTAACCTTATTATGACATCAACATCTCACACTGAATTCATCGTATTCAAAAATGTTGTAGACATAAATAATTTAACATTATTCGCCATAAACCTAGAGAATATTTAATATAAGAAGGGTCGTCTAAAATACTCAATATAATTAATAATGAAAATATAAAGTTTAATTTCATTATTGAAAATAAGATGATTATAAGTTAATTATAACATAATAAATGTGCATTAGAATATCATAACATAATTTATCCCAATAAATAACCTGGATCATAAAACATGAACCTCGTAATTAATAATTTAGAATAGAACCAGTCCCAGTAATAAGAAATAAAGATCCATGTGACAAAAATCACAAAGAAATGAATAATTATAAACCCATATCATGAAATTTTTTGAGTATATTGTAACATTATATTCATATAAACATAATAAAGATGATATAAAATGGAATAACTACAATACCAGGTTTTTAAATAATTACCAATTTCATTTGATAGTTATAATGGGGCTCACACATCACATCATGTGTTGAAACCCACTTATCCCATCATATTGGATGTATTGGGATAACACATTATCATAAATAATGTTAAATATCCTTACATAAGTAAACTATACAGGGCTTGAATCTCATTATAGAACTCAAAGGAACAACCCATATTCAATTCATAACACGATTAAAATATGTAAAAAAAGAAAACTCCACAAACATATGTTTGATAAAATCATAATCCATACTATGAAATAAAGAGGATTGTATCATTTAAAAATATACCCAGTAGAGTATATACAACATCAAGGGTTATTGACATTGATGAATTGAAAAAACATTAAATATTAATTAAAACATTGTTGATGATAATACACTTTTCACATTGAAAATCACATTAATAAAAAAAATTAAAATATATATAGTTTTTAGAACTCATTTAATTTAAAATCAAAATAGGAACAAAAAATGGAGTCCTAAATGAAAATAATGTCATTGTAAGTTGAATAATATTCTAATTTCATAAATGATGAATTTAAACATTGTTATCAATCATTTTTTAAAAGGAGTCAAAAAGGACACATTCAGAAAACATTACAAACATTAAATTTTAGGACCATTTAATAGAAGTTAAGAAAATTGAGATATATTTAGGAAATCATTAATTTTTATAAATGATTATTTTAAAAAAAAATTGAAACAAGGATATGGAAGAGATATATTCTTGATCTAAAAAATGATACATGATTGATATCACATACATAAGAGTCTACAAATTTTTCAATAATCAATAATGTTGGAAATGGAAATTAATAATTTAAAAAATATTCATATATATATGAAAATAAAATATATTTGGCTCATGAAAGTAATTTAATATGATTTCTACCCAACCATCAAAAAATATAAAAAATACTGGAATGATAAGATATTGTATCATAAAACCTTTTCCACATTGATATATTTTCAATCATAATATCTTTGAAAGAATAACATAAAATGATATGTTGAACATGATTAATATAAGTATATTCATTCCATATAAAAACAATGGGGTATTATATCCACATCATAATGAAACATTGTTTCATATAATAAACATATTTCCTATAGAAAGGGAATTTTTTATGAACTACTATTACAAGGATCGTATAATTGAATTGTGAATTAATCAATAAAATGATTATTTCTAACAAATATAAATCCAAAAAAATAAATTAAAATTTCAGAATAAGTGAAAGAAGATATCCATTAATGTGTGAACACTGAATTATAATGTCAATGAAGATGATTTATAACCCAACAAATGGAAATTGATTTTAGAAAGCCCTTGGATCATGGTAAATATAAAATAAAATCCCCTTTTGTGAATTAAAACAATGTGTAACATTGATAAAATTAAATTTGAATGATTCATTATATAATAATTTGTTAGGGTATTATATAAACCATATAAAATAAAATATCTGCATAATAACAAATTATGAGTCAATAAAGAAAAAATGAGGTGAAATCTATTAATTCGAGTCCTGATAATTCCACATATATCCTTCAACTCCTATATAATGAAATTATTTAAAATAATTAATTTATAACAAAAATATGCCATTTTTATTAATTTATCGTTAAACCTTGGTTTCATTTATTACAATAAAATTTAATTCCTTTATATGATAAGTATACATTGGATGTTTTGAGGTTGCTTGATTGATAATTTCAAAAACAAGCATCGTCTTGTTAACCATGGTAAAAAGGGGTAATTATTGTTTATTATATACAATAATAATAATGAAATAATTATAATTTTTATAATTTAATTATAATTTTCAAAGTAATAATAAATTTGGTTATGTAAAATGAACTATGTTATAATCATGGAGATGGTAGGTCGTTCTTAGGCATATGTAATGTTTTTATTTCGGAATGATCATTATAGAATGAAAGTTAGTATTGTTTTATCCATAATTATTTATCATAATTTCATAAATAATATATCATTTCATTAAATATACATATATTTTTCAACCAGTTGATGTGGAGATGAAGAAAGTTTAATATTGCTTCATATAGGTGCTAGTACTAACATACACATGAACGAAAATAAAATTTTTCAAAAATTAAAATGTTTGAATGTAAGTGATATATTATATTTTTATATTTATGATTATTTCATTTATATCATATTAAATTCATTTAATACATCATTATAATGATTCATAGGACCTGGTTACGGAAAACTAATTACATCATTTTGTGAGGCGGCATTCTACATTAAATACTAATTATGGTTTAATTCCCAATTGTGTTGAAGTGGATTTGGAAATAAGTTATGAACATAACATAATAACACATAAATATATGACAGTTGGTTATGTTATTTTTTCATCATTGTTTATGAATATTTTATTATTATAATAAAATACACAAAACTAAAACAATTGATAATGGGATATGACTATATATTGGAAAACCACTATAGTTTTATAAAAATAAATTCCATTATTGGATTTTTGGTCAAAAAAATGCATATTAGACAAGGGTAATGATGCAAGTTCAATATTCCAGTTAGTATTTACCAAACTAAATGGTCCATGATGTCTGAAGAAATGAGAGGAATCAGGTCTATATTAAAATTTAGGGGAGTAGATCTCATGGACTTTCAAAAAAAAATCATATAAATTAATATAAATTTAAAATTGCCTCCAAAATGAAAATATTAGAAAGACATATGGAATATGAGACTAACAATTTTATTTTAGTATTATTGGGATATGTTTAGATCACATTTTTAACTTTAACATTTTTCTTCAACACTCCAATAGTTATTTTAAAAAGTAATGTGATATCAATTTTTTATACTCATAAAGAGTCAATATTGTTACTATAAAATTAAAATAATACACTAAATGTAGGACAAATGTTATTTAAATTTTTTTCTAATGAATTAGAAAACGATTAGATTTTAAATAATGTTAAATCATTAAATACAATATTTTTTATAAAAAAATACCATTAATATCAAATTTAGGAACTATTAATTTTACTTGAATTTTGAAACTACAAGACAATAATGGTATTTGAATAAAATTAATTGTAACCATAATAAAATATCATTTGTGTCTAAAAAGTCATATAACACAAACAAACTCAAATAATATTACTTTTAATGTTTTTATTTTAATTCTGTTGATTATTTGTCTCCATGACCAATAATTGTGTCAGTATTTCATAATAATTAATGGTAATTATATTATCAATAATTTATGATCCATGTGTTTTTGATGATGTACAGATCCTCTTATTCACAGTTAATCTTATGTTTATTTTTTATTTTTTAGTATCAATAAAAAAATCTAGAATATGGTCATGTTGGGTTGTTTTTTGGGTTACAAAAATAGGGGGTGAAGTTAAGATGGAAGCCAAGTACACGATATGTATTTGGAGTACACTATGTGTATTTGGAATAAACGAATTGAATTAGATTGGTAAGCCATTTTTATGACCTTTAATGGTATTTCACCAAAAATTAATTATTTACACAACATGTTTTGAATTTACACTATCTGTAAATTCATATTGTAGGGTTTTCAAATTCAGATGGAAGGCCTCCATATTTCAACAGAAACATACATACTTTATCATTGGAAAAAATATTCCATTGAAGGCATAATACTAGGATTTGGTTTTTTTTTGTGATCCAGACTCTATTTATTTCAATTTCTATCTTATTGGATCTACGTGAGTAATTTATTAATTCATCGTGTAGCATTCGTAGTATCTATTGTTATTGACTAGGTTATTTTGGTTCATGTACATATTCCCTATTTCCAATTTTTTAATATTTCTCTCCATTTTCTTCTAATATGGATTGAATTTAGGGTTGATACTATTCATGTGTTCTTACATAGGTATACGGTAGTTGGACTATAATGTTTCCCTTATGGTTCAGTTTTTTTATATCCTATTTTTGTGATTCATGCTAGACCATCTGGGGTTTCCCCTAAAATTAAATAAATGAATTGACTAAATTGTTGGGGACATGATTAGTTTTCCCAAAAATGACATTATATAGTTGGACGTCGTTAGTCTTTACCCAAAAACTTGTGAGGTCTGGATGTTTCTGAGCTTTCCGTTTTGGGGGAGCCTTATTCAATTATGTTAGAATTAAATGAATGAATAGGATAAGGATTATTCATCTTTTCCATGTGATGAAATGTTACAAAATGAGTAAATGTATTTCAATTTATTTTATGGAATATGTGGAATTGGTTGAAAGAAATCATGGTATGTGAATGATAATGAAATGGTTTATAAAATGATATAATGAATTGATAACGGAACAAGTTAACTTGGAATTTTTTTCTCGTCAGATCTATATTACATTGGAACGAATGGACATTTCTACTCCATGGATTACTATTATGGTAGGGGATTTCTTTGATATTTCTAAACATATGATCTAGATTCCATTAAATTCCAGGAAACCTTTTATTATATGGATCCAATTTACTGTGGATTACATTGATATTGCTACTCCATGAATCTAGCTTGCTTGGACCACCATGGAGATTATTTATGGACATTCTCATTGGGATCCTACCAGCCATTATCAATTTTTTATATAAATTCTCATAGGACTCAAGTGAATTAATTATTCATTTATGAATTGGATTCAGTCCATGTAGGACCGACATGATAGGGATTACATAGTATTTATTCCTTGGATTCATCCCCTAGGGTCTCACGTCAGATTATATGGAATATGCCATTGTGGATTCCTTATTATGATTTATAGTTATACCATGATTATGGGTGCTTGATTATAACTTATTGGGAGTATTTTTTTGATGGATATGATCGCGTCTTCTTTTTACAATTTACATTTATTACTATTATACATATGATATACTAAAAACCACTTCATTATTTATACACAGGAATGAATTATTATAGGAATTGTTTGTGGTGTCCAATTGAGTGTTATCTCATGCCTAGTTCCATCAACCATCGGGTACCCATAAAGACATCTTGCATAAATGTAGGAACCCAGGTAAGAACAAACTTCAGGATGAATTATTTGAAAATTTCCTATGAGAAGGGGAGAACAGAAATGAGGTATACTTGTGATGATATATGAAGATTGATATTTTTGGGTATTATGTTCATTTGATACATGTATTTTATAGGATGGATATTACCATGTGTGCCCTACCATTTTGTATAGAGATATGACATAAATCAATTTTATATGATAATTCATTGGTCATTTATCATTATTATTATATTCATTTGGATTTTATTCTTCCATTACACAATTATTCATATGATTCAGCCACTGATTGTTATTATTTTATTACTACACTATATAATTAACATTAGGATATATCCTCCCCACAATACCACCTTAGACCCTTGTTATTAGTCGGTGGCCTATAGAATACAAGGAGGCATGTCTGAGTCCTTGTGACCAACCTTCCCAGGGCACCATTTAGTGGATTCTAGGATGGGGCGTTACAAATTTGTATAAAATCATTTTTTCCCTTATTTTATTTACGATTTTGAGATAAAATATATGGGATTATGAAGGTATTATAATTTGGTAATGATATTTTCCATGGGGTAGCTAACCCATGTACAAGGAAAATCCAATTATACATGAATGGGTAATGCTGTTTTTTTGGATATCTCTTATTACAGTTGATTTGAATCTACTGTTGGGTGACACACTCGAAGATTGAAATTTATTTGGATTAAATATATTTCTTATACTTGGCATGATGACATGAGAGACTTCCATCTCATGAATATTTTTTTTGTGTTACATAATTAACATTCCATGCATATACCATGTCATATCAGATACATTTCTTGACTGTTGAAATTATTATGTCTCCCTTGAATGACATAATTAATACATGGTAAATTATTCATGTAGGGGTTTTGATATATTTTTTGTAATTAGAGTGACTACCAAAATAAAGAATGTGTTTTCCTGCATAGTCTATAGAAGTCACCCTGAGAATTCAAATATAAAACATTGAGTCAAAGACCATTGGTTTCATGGATTGGAATGGGTTATGTTTGGGATTAAATAGATTCTATATTTTAGTTTACAAGGTGTATGGTCCATTATAGATAATAATTTGTGAAAATTTTGGTTCCAACATTTATAAAGAGCTGTAATAAAAATATGAATTTAAATAAAATTTACACTGGGAAATAGAGAACATGACCATGACACGACATTAGAGTGGATAGTAGGCAGTTCCTATTAGTTACTATTTATTAATATTCTTTTTCAAAAGTCCAGGATTTAGGATAAGGAAAAGGGTTGTGGATTTTTATGTATAATTTGACATGTATTTTCTTTTTATATATGTTATTTGGTCGCTACTTGATTCTATTCAAAGGTGTGTGTTTAGAATTATAGAGACATGCCACCATGATGGCCTCTAGTCATGCACTATTAGGGTGGTGACAACCAATAGATAGATGTGGTGGGAACTGATCCAGTAGTAGAACCTCTTATACTTCTAGTTGAAGTAGATGTAGTTGTACCAAATACGGGTGATGATTCATAGTTTAGTAAGGATGTTCTATGCTTAATTCAAATCTATCAGGGATCCCCAAAACATTCCACACCACTGGTTTAGTTGATACATGTGTTCCAGCAGTATTATCCTCCCATGTTTAGGGGGGGGGGGTGGGTCAATAGGATGATAAGATAATGATTGGGACTATTCTATAAATTTTTGACCATTTAGATACATTTCCAAATAAGAGAGTGTGTCACACCACCTATATGCTTCATCCAATATCTAATCATGGGTGGGTTGTTTTGAACTAGGATAATATACATAGATATTTTGTTTGGGGGGATTTGGATTCAAGTATTTAAGAGTAATTTTTCCTAATACCCCGATCAAATAGTGATCTAGTGTGTTTATCCATATGGAGTATGGATTGATAAAGGTTATGGAGTATTCGACATTCATCATAGAGATTCAAAAATGTGTACCAATTTATCTTGCGGATGATTCATCAAAGGAAATATACTTCTTGGAAGGTATCATGCTTGTCATTAGATCATTGGTAAACATGTTTTTCCTGACTAAAATGAAAAATATATTGATTCAAGAACTTATTAATCAACATATCTTGAGGGAAATTTAGGGTGTGTTGGAGGGTAGTTTTGTATATAGATCTAGTGGTCAGTTGTCATCTGGAATGAAGAACCATTTTGAAACACTTACCGAGGGAAAGCACATAGAAGTTGTCAGTGATTATATTTCTGTATTTTTCATCTGTATTGGTGATGAGGAAATGCATGGGTTCAGTGTGATAGGGATTAATTTTAGTGCAGAACATGTAGTAGGATGGTCCTTGTACAAATATTCCTTAGGAATATACCTCTAGTTGTACATATAAGGTGATCGAATCCAACTGTGGGGCATTGAGTGGGATTGAAAACTCAACATTATAATGGGGAATGGAGTAGTTTTTGTTTTTAATGAAAAGGTGGTGGTCATGGATAAGGTAGCTAGGAACCAGTTATACCAGTACATCAGAGTGGGCCTACTTTGGTTAGTGAGGTTGTTTCATAGGGTGTGCATCATGCCATATAATGTTTATAAATCCTACACATATGAAGTAGTGTGTATATTATTCTATGGTGAGAGGTATGATCATAGTGTCCTATACTCCATTATCTTCTCTTTTAGAAAATGGATCTTCTCATTCATTCATATATTTAACTATTATTGAGAGCCTCATTTTCACTGTGTAGTTTTATGAAGTCTTTATGACCATGAACACTATATTTAGGATGAAAAGAGTGGGTTTATGCCGGTGAAGGGACTACCCCCTTGATATTCGTGGGATTAACTTCCTATCATATATATTCCTAGTTAAGATTATAGGGTTTGACATCACACTTCAGATGAACTGACTAGTTTCTTATTGTGACCACTGTTTATTTTGTTCACTATAGTGAGACCTCCGCACAATCATAGAGTGGGTTTTTATTCAAATGGGTGAATTGAATGTCAAGTCAGTTAAAACTTGACTCGAGCATCATAGTCTCGGTGGATTAACATTCCATTTCACTAGTTTCTAATTGGATGATTAGGTAATGATAGAAAATAAATACCCTTGAGTTTTGGATTGTTTTTGGGGGATCATCATTGATTATTATTTTTGGTTCACATATAGAGAGATCGGTGGAGTTTCCCATATAGCTTGTTCCAGGAGATGCACCTGTGTCCCTTCCACTTTATAAGATGTATACTATAGAGTTGTAGGAGCTCAAGAGAAATCTAAAGGATTTAGAAGGAAAGGGGTTTATAAAACCTAATACATCTCTATGGGGTTCAACAGTCTATTTTGTGAAAAAGGAAGAAATAAAATTCATTACATGATTGTCTTATTAGAAATTGATCAAATTGATAGTTATAAACCAACATCCCTTACCATGTATAGATGATATCTTCAACCAACTTCGAGGAGGTCGGGTGTTATCAATATATTTATTGTGTGTAGGTTATCACCATATATATTTTTGAACTTCAGACATACCTCATTCAACTTTTTATAACTTTTATGGTCCATATGAGTATCTTGTTATGTCATGCGACCAAAAGAATGCACCCTCAGTTTTCGTGGAAGTGATTAGATGAGTTTTCAATCATTATCTATAATAATTATTGGTTGTTTTTGTGGATGTTATCTTGGTATATTCACACACTCAACATAACTAGTTTAAATATCTTTATATCATTTTAGAAACAGTAAGATAGAATCATATATATGAAATGGTCACAATGTACTAGTTTTGGATGCATAATATTAACTTCAGAAGACATATTATCCCATGGATAGTAGTATCAGTTGACCAAGAAAAGGTAAGATCTGTTATTTCTTGGGAGAATCCCTAAAAAATCATTTATATATGGTGTTTAATAATGATATATAGTTATTATAGGTGTTTCATACAGGGCTTCTCATGCTTGGAATCATATATTATGGGCTTGAATATGATGGGTGAAAAGATTTTATTGTTAAATACATATGAGAAAGAATTTTAGGAGATGAATGGGGGAAAAATTTAGATCTGATGTTGATTATTCTAGATCCTAGAAGGATTGATATGGTACATAGTGATCGATCACTTATTAGGCTAGGAGTTTCTCTAATGTCATAGGAGGGAGTCATGTCATATAGATCTTGTCAGTTGAGGCCACAATGGAGAAATTAACAAATGTGTAATCTTGAGTGAGCTGTTGTTGTACATGCATCATACTGTTGGTGGAATTATCTACTTAGAGAGCATTTTTTTGTGTATAGGTACCAAAAAATACACAAGTATATATTTTCACAGCTTGTATAGAATTTGAATTAAATAAGGTTAGTTGAGTAGATATAGTTTTTGGACATTGATCCTTCTAATATGCCCAGAAAGGGATATTGTTCTCTTAATGCACTGAGTAGAACTAATTTCATATTATTAGTTCATGAGGCCAGTAGAAAGTTGAATCCTATTCCATTTTATTATGGGATGCACTTATTGGTAAATGATATTCCTGGGTATTCTTTTAACTCAACCTAAGAAGTAAAATCCATTATTTTTGATATTTTGAGGATGAATAAATAAAATTATTCTGAGTGACTAGTCCTACGAGAGAGTGTAGAAGGTGAGGAGTCACCTCCTAGTTTGACAATGATAAAAAAAATGAAATTATGCATGTATATGGTCATAATTGGGTTCAAAAAATACACTAGGATCTAGGGTACGAGTTTTAGGCTCACACTTTTAAGTAAATCTCTAAGTCATCATTATATATTAGGACTTGTGTTAAATGTACTGGGTTTGAGGATTAAACTAGATGTACCTAGTTTTTTTATGAGGTGTTACACCTATCCGTAGGTGAAGGAATAACACCGTAAAATGGATTGTATTTTATATTATTTACATATTCATGAGTATAAATTGGATAATTTTGTGATTTATTTCATGATTGGGTTGTCGAGGTTACCTCGAGGAATTTATGTAGTGTGGGTAATTATGTACTGGCTCATGAAGGTATCTCATTTTGAACATATCAGGGAGTCCTTATTAAAAGATGGTATTTTGAGACTTTATATCCTTCAAATTATCTTCTTTTAATTGGTTCTTCATAACATTGTATCAGATCAGGACGCATGGTTTACATCATAGGTTTGGAATGGATTATAGAGGGAATTAGTTACACTTAGGATTTTGGAAAAATTATAAATCCTTCAAACAAGTTGATAGTCAGAGTGAACTATATAGGTCAATGCGGACTTTCTTAAAGCATGAATACATTATCTTGGGAGTTCTTGGGGTATTCATATTCTCCTGGTCGGGTTGTCCTACAAAATATATATGAGGATACTATATTAATTAAAATTTTTGGAGATTTGTAAGGTTGAAAATACCAATCACCGCTATGTCGGCTAGAGGTAGAATATGCAACACTTCTTAAACCAATTATCATGAAGAAGACTATTGGGTAGGATCAAAATCTAAAAAATTGGATTTATACAACACATTGATCATATAAATTCTACAATGGTCATTGTTAATAACCTCCAATATTCTAGGTCAGGGATTAAGTATATTGTGTATCACATTGAGGCCAAGACAGAGATGGATTAAGAGGCATTGTAAGATTTTATCAAGATATTTATGGTCATTCGAGCTTCTAGAGAGAGTCATAATGGTAGTCTATCACTTGCAGTTACATGATATGTTCTAATCATTTCATGATATCTTCCATGTATATCAACTACAATATTATCACATATAACCATATCATACTAATTATATCTATGAGGTTGAGTTATAGTTATAAGTTTTAATTAAGTATTATCATATATGTATATTTGATATGTGTACAAAGGATCTCAAAGGGTGGTTAGTTTATCCATTACAGGTTTTATAGATACATTTTCGTGTACATGAGAAGACCTGGGAACGAGAGGATTATATAGGTTCTCACTGAAAAAAATTATTCTCAGAATATGATTAATCATCCTTAAAAGTAAAATTCAGGGATGAATTAATTTTATGGGGATTATTGTAAGATTATTTCTTTTTATGAGGTACATATCTGTTTATTTGTCGTTAAAATCATTTTTATATTATCTATTTCAGTTTAGACCCCAAAAGTTAGGTCATGGGCTAGTTGGGTTTTGTGGAAAGAAAAAACATGGGGAATAAATGTAGGGTTTATGAAAATTACACAATGTATATTTGGAATAAACTACATGTACTCAATACATGATATATATTGTCTAGGTAAAGAAAATTTCATGCACTGTAATGAGGACTCCTCAGAAATGGAGGCCTGAGAAATACATGATGTGTAATGAATTTAAACAGTATTTAAATTACCACAGTGAGTTTATTAAAATATGAGGCATGACCTCTTTATTTTAACATAATCTCTCCCCTCCCATTCATTGAGACATTCTCTCCCATTAAAAATTAGATCTTGGATTTGGTGTCATTTCATTTTCCTGACACCATTTATTTCAGCATCATTCTCTTGGGATATAAACTAGTATGTTCTACCTTCATCACGAACCTTTTTTTATTCGAATAAATAGAGTTACATTGTTGTGAGATAATATACCCTATTCACAAGGATTTGATAAATTTCATAGTTTTCGTCTGATCTGGCAGAAGTTATGTGCAGATACTAGATGAGTTCTCTAGGATGGGTATATAGAAGGTGGTATATACCTTTTCCATTATTTCATATTTTTTTAATCCATATTAATATTTTCACTCCTGCCAAACCTTAATAAGTTTCCTCTAAAAACAAATGAATTACATTATATTTTTAGGGTAAATTTTTAGGTTTCCATAAAGTATGTTTCTATGGTCTGTTGTTTCTATCCACAACCCATATATCCTTTGATGATTGTTATGGTATATTCAAATCGTTATACCACCATGTTTGGTGTGTGTATGCTCTCCCTTTTAGTGGGATCCTTAATGGATTGTTTGGTTATTAAATGATATAATTCAGGAAGGTTTATTGATTCTTTCTGCGTGATTAAATGTTGTTTAATGATTTAAAATGATTAAATATATTTCATAGAATATGTGGAACTGGTTGGATGAACTCATGGTACGTGAATGATATGAAATAATTATACGAAATGAGAGGATTCATAGATAATGGCATTAAATATGATGGACATTTATACTCCTTATATCTTTATTTAATTGGATGTGATAAACATTTCTACTCCATGGATCCAGAAAATAGTAGTGGATACATTAGGAAATTATAATCTTGGATACTAATTTTAATAGGATTCTATAGAAATTTATACCCTATGTATCAAGATTAAATTATATTCCAATTACATTACTCTTCACCTGATCCATCTTACTTGGACCACCTTGGACATGCTCTGTGGACATGGTCCTTGGGAACCTCACATGTCTATACCTTGTTTCTATGAAGATTCTCCTCGGACTCGAAGGGATTAGTTTGTCATTTATACCTTGGATCAAGCCTATGTAGGCCTAACTTGATGTGGATTCCATGTTCTTAAAACAATGGATCTGGACCTTCAGTTCTGACATCAGATTACATGATATATTCCATTTTTGGTTCCATGTCAATATTTTCAGTCATCCTGTGATTATAGGTGATTGGTTATTATTTATATGGAGTCATGGATTGATGGTTAGTATTATATATGATTTTTTAAAAATTACATATATAACTACTATACATGTGATATACTGAAAACTACACTATTGTTTATACATATACTAAACATTTGGTAGAAACCATTGGTGGTGGCCTACTAAGTGTTATCTCACACCCTGTTCAGGCCAATGTTGGTTACCAATACAGACTCTATGGATAAAGGTAACGACTAGGGAAGATGCCTACTTTATGATGCGTGATTTGATCAATATCTATGAGTTGGGTAGACCCTGACCGATCAATAAAAATTATTCTAGGTGGAGATAAAAAAATTGTGATTCATTTCTTTTAAAAAATGTTTTTTACTATATTCATGTCAATATGTTTTTCTTTCAACTTCTTATATATTAATGACATTAATCATTTTTTATATGATACAAACTTCAGTTTTTATCATAATTATTATATTCCATTTTTTGATATTCCTTTACTATGTAGTTATTCTTATGCTTATATTAGTGGTTGATATCATTTTACTGGTGTCTTACCATCTAATAATGATGTTATTGTCTACACAATGTACCACCATAGACCCCTGCTGGTATTTGGAACCCTTTGACATATCAGGGGCACACTTGAGGTCGTGTAACCCAATGGCCTGGGGCTTTATCTTTCGGCTTCCTAATCAAGGTGTTAAGAACAAAAAATTTGAAATTAATTAACCAAATGAAAAAAATAATTTATTTTTATAATTTGTTCTTATGGATAAAGTTGTCCTCTTTTTACTCCTATCTAAAAAATTTAATGATAATAAATTAATTATAATTAAAATATTTAAATTGTTTTATATAAAATAATATATAATGTCAAAATAATGAAAAAATGTATGTAAAAGGCAATATGCCTAAAATTAGGATTTTTGTGGATGCAATAGACTCATCAAATATCATTTAGGCATAATATAGGCTCATTTGTGTCTTGTAATTTTATTTTTAACCTTAGTTACATGATTTACCATTTAACATGGTTATTGAATTTATAAATTTTTTATTCATTAGTCTAAAAAATAAATGATACATATTAACAAAATTTGGAACTATTGACTAAAAATTTGGAATCCATTTTTATGATTCAGAACCTAAATTTGGCAAAATATAATTTTAAATTAAAATAAAAATTGTGATTTCAATACTTTTTTAAAAAAATAATATTTTATAAAATAACATTTCTACTAAATTCAAGTATAAAATCCATTCTAAAGACCATTACTTTATTTTATTTAATAAAATAGTTCAAATGATGTTTCTGAACTACTATGAAAATATAATTTTACATTATGAATTATTATAATGAAAATTCATTTATCAATAAAAAGGACAATTTTTTACCTATTAAATTAAAATTTTACATTTGAGAAGTATCCCGAAATTTCACCATAAAATTTTTTATATGATGATTCCAATTTTTTTTTTTTTTTTTAATTTTCTAAATATTCAAGAATTTAGTTACAATTTATTCCAAAAAACTAATGAATGTCACTTTTGAGTAAACAATATTTTTTAGTCATAAAATGACTTATTAAAAATTGGGAACTTCATTATTAAGAATTAATAATTATGTATATATTTATTAGGATTATTTTATTTATTTCAAAAATTATTTAGTTAAAACCATAAAATAAAATTTAATATATAGGTCTTAATGATAAAATAATAATATTTCGTGGTTAGTTTAGTATTGGTGTAGTGTATTTTTTTGGACATTGAAATTATAATTTATTTTAAAAGATCAGGTTATTTCAATCAAACCCGCCCAATCTAATTTTTTTTGTGAGGCATTTTCCCAACCTTCCATTTACATGAAAATCATTCATAGTGTGAGGTGATGACATGACTACCACCGAAATTGAAAATACCTTATGAATGAGGTAGCTATTTTATTTCTTTCTACATTAAACCGATGATGATATGTGATTGGTCATCCATTTCACGAAAAATATTATTATAATTCCCTATAAATACCCACTTATATCACTAGAAATAACGCCGATTTTGTGGGGTGATAATTGAGTAAGAGGAAAGACTAGAGAAGACCAACAAAGAGATTTAATGTTAGATATGTAATTTACTTATTGTATACCATAATGCAATGGGATACCCCAAAAAAAAATCCACAACTAAGAGCCTCAAAATTCAAATTGACTCATTTCTTGAGAAATGGACTGACTTTGTTGTTTGTATGGGGACCCCACTATAACCGTGAAAGAAACCCCCTATGGAGAAATCACTTTTTTGGAAGGACCCCATCTCAATAACCCATACTCCATAGAAGAAATAATATGAATGATATAGTATTCATATGTTACCTTACACATTCATTCCCACTTTTATCCTTCCACATTGCATTCTTCTTCATTAGGTCCCCTCTAAGAACTATAGAAATTGTTTCTTCTGACCAACACCAAAACCTTAGAACCCAAAACAACCTCCACAATGGCCACCATATCCATTTTGATAGGGGATTATATAAATTAGATTTTCCATATCATGATCATGTATAGTAATTCTAATAGAAGTATGCAATTTAACCTACCTAATTGCTACGGTCCTTGGAATGTTCAAAAATATGAATTCACATGGTAATGAGGATAAGTGTACTTGGGACAATGGATGCTGTTTTGGCATCTATAATAATTTCTTTCAAGCTAATGAACTATTAAGAATCGTTATCCATATCAATTTTAATATGTAATCCCAAACCCAAGGATTAGAGAAAATCAAGAATACAATAATTGTTAATCTCTTCCTTTATCCATGACTAACCCTTTATATCTTTATCCTCATCCAATATATGTTCTGGGGAGAGTGTCTACTTTTGGAATAATTCCACTCATAATAACCTAAAATGTTTTAGAATAAATCATATTCCATCTGCCTTCCATATATTTACCCTCACCCACCAACACATGAGAATGAAGGTTTAATCAAGGCTTCTATTTCATGTATAAGTCTCTCCAACAGAAGATTTTTCAATGTGTGGATCTTTAAATAACCTTTATTTCCAAAATTGAGAATTATTTATATAGTAGTAATGATCTATAAGGATTGTGAAACCTTAATGATCAATAATATCAAATGGGTGTCCCAATACATGTATGCCCAAAATCAGGCCTCCAACATCTCAAAGGGACACATTTTCAATGAAAATTATCTTTATAGGGATATGTACCAATGATGAATAACCGGAACTACAATTCAAGTATAGTCCCTAAAACATTAAAAATTTCATGGTCATTGATTCACATATCAGTGGGATATATAAGAACCCTCCATGAGGTCCAATGATAATATCATAAATCCAGTATATGTTTCATTGGGTCCTATTCCATGTAGGATCATCCTTTACTGAGGATATTATATTACGACAAGGTATCTTTTCATCCTGCCCATAATATAATAGAAAATAGGGATGGATTCATAGTTTTCTATTTTATAGATGAAAAATATATTCCAACGTGAAAATATTCCTCATGGGGTAAAAGAAAAATAATATCTAGTGTATATTTTCCACAATAATTTTGTGTAGAAACCTTTTTCCAAGGATTCTAATCGATATGAATTTAAACTACTTTTGTAGTCTTCATCAAATGGAATTAAATGGTACATGAGATTATATTATATAAAACCAAAATACATTTTTTTTGTTTATTTTCCCAAGGATATGTAGAAATCACATCTCATATACCTGATTTGGACCCCAAAACTCTACTGTCTCCATAGACATCAAAAAAATTCAAATGTCCCAATTATTAAAATTTAATCCATGATTCAATAAATTAAATAATTAAAAATTAAATAATGAAAGAATATATAGAACCTATAATATATATAGATATATTTCTCAATGGATAACATTATATATGTATATATTATTCTGTTCATGGATACCCTCTCATAAATACCAGAGGTAACTTCTATTTATATGTGTTACTAATGGTATGTGAGAATACTAATTAGCCTTATACTGAGTTTTATAAAGGGTTAAAAAAATTAAATATATCTATAAGAGAGTGATAAAGTGGGAAATAATTCTAGTAAAAGGGTGTGAGGATCACGACCTCCCTTCATAGTGATCAACAAGAGTCCCTATATTTCATTCTAGGGACACTAGATGATCATATTCCTTTTGAATGAAGGAATATATAATATATGGGTAAACTATTGGATCTTTTTTATTCCATGAATGAACGACATTGGATACCAAACCAAAAACAAGTAAAAAACTAATTAGTTTAAAAATGAATTGAGGTTTGGTATTTAGGGATGGAACCCAACTGAAACTATTTCAACAGTATTACACTACTATGGCTCATAGATATATATAAATAGATATATAAGATATTTTATAATCAATGATGAAGAAGAATTTGCTTTAGGTTTTTTGATCAGTGTATGTTAGGTTTTTGTTAACATTAGATGTAAGGGAAAAATATTTCAAATCATCATATGTAATAATTTCGTCATCAAAATATCTTTTTTTAATTAGTATCATGATTTTTTATTAATAGTATTAAATAAAGGGAAAATATTTTTTTAAATATATATTATTTATTTTATTATAATCTATTATATTTTTAAAAGTCATTTTAATGAGTATAATTTTAAATATATTATTTATTGAGTAAGGGAAGAATGAAATAATTTTTATTAAATTTTAAAATTGTGTTTCACAATGTTTATTTTATGATGAGAAAACAGGATCCTTCGGAATTTCATCACAGATTTTATTTTGAGAGCTTCAAAATTTTTCAACACATATCTAATATATTTTTTTTTCAAAATATTATAATTTTAATATTTTCAAAACATGTATTATTTTGAATTTTTTTAACTTCATATATTCCATTTATGTTTAAATTATTGTATGAACCTACTATAATTTTCTCATCATTGCTTCATGTTTCATCACATAACTAAATTTTAATGAATTATTTCATAAAAAAAGGATATTTTCTAATCCATATTTTTATTTCATTAATTATGTGTATTCTTTGAAAACAATCCATTGAAACGTTTATACAACCACATAATAAATGATTTTTTTAATTTTCTATTTATGAAACAAGACTTATTTTATAAAAAATGTATGATATGATTTTTTTTATTAAAACATGTAAGATAGAAAATATAAAAAATTATGAGATGTGGGGAGTGAAACAAAAACTCAGGGGAATGTTCCCACCATGTAAGTAGTTTCCATTAAATATGTAATAATTTTTTAGGTTTTCAAATTGTTGTTTTTCTTTTATTATGAATATTATTACTAAAAATCACTGGATTCATATTATAATGAATTATTTTGAAATTTTTCATAAGGGAAAATTTAATATTGATAAATTTATATAAAATAAATAATATATAAAGGGTAGTTCAGTAAACAGTTTTGAAATTTTCCAGTGGTGCGGTTTTCGTAATTTTTTGACTCCGAGGAATCATTTATTATATAATAAAATATAGTATAAATAAACGGTAAATATTATGGTAGCATAATGAATTAAAATTATATTATTAATAATATAATGTCATTAACAACCATAAATATTTTTATTAATTGATATATTGTATTTTAAAATAATAATATTTAATTTGTAAATTTATGATGATGTTTCAATGTATGAAATTATATAATTTATTGTTGTTTTATTATTAATAATATAAATGATAGTAAAATTTACATAAGATTTATATAACATATTTAAAAAATATGGGTATGATATGTTTATTAAATTTTCAAAAAACAATATTTGAAGCCATATGTTTAGGAAGTAATAAACTACTACCATTTATTTGTTAATAATATCCACAAATAATAACCTTAATATTAAATCAAATAGAATTTAGAATCTTTATCCACTCATTTTATCTCGAAATGTTAATTGGTATTACACATATATAGATAATAGATCCTAAAACCATTCACTATTTATTTCTTGAATCAAGTCAAATTTTTTCGTAATATAAATGGAAGGGTAATGAATCCAAAAACCTTTTACATATTTCTATATCAAGAGATATAATCTGTTATTATAATATGTTTATTCTCAACACTTTGGAAGTTATGTAGTTTAGTTGGGCTTTCTCCATGCTTATAATTATTTCGCAAATAAAATTAGTCTCAATAAATTTATATTTCCATATATATTGATGATATGTTTTATCATTAAAAACTATGGTTAATTTTTGAATATGGATAACCATTTACTCTTTAAAAATCAATGTCATTATAAATTATATATCCCTAAGAATCATTTTCATTATAATAAAATATTTTTTATCAGATTTATGGTCTCTAAATATTTTATTTATCGATCTTTATTAACACCTCTATACAATTAATGTATCCCACTCAGTTATAAAATTAACAATTATATTTTCCATTACATTTTTAGAATACTATTATTTTTACAATATTTGTTGATATCTTTTATGATTTGAATATAACTCAATTGACTGGGGAATCTTAGACAATTTTAATAACCATTACATCAATATATATTAGTATTCATTACTAAGACAAGTGTTTATAAGTTGTTTTTTAGGATAATATAATATATATTAATAAGCTAGAATCATTTATTAGGTATGTTTATTAGAATTATTATTTGATAGATTAAGAAAAAAATATTATATTATTATAATGTGTTAGTAGTCCTCACAAGATAAATTAACTTTGGTGTTTTGTGTATTCCTTACCCGTTTATGTGTGATATCATGGGACCATAATTTGATGGAATGTTTCAAATATCTATTATTATGAATTCCATCAGTATAAAATCATTTTTTCTAATCTATGTGATAAATTATTTCCCCTATTATGTAATCCATGGATATATTTCTTTCCCATCCTATCAATTATATATAATTATTTGGTTATTATTTATCAAAGTCATATTAGTAATTTCTTGTTTTTTCCATGACAGAAATCATTATAGTTATCCCTTAAAAGTGTCCAAGATCACCCATTTATTTGGTTTATATTTTACTTAGGGGACCATAAAGAGGTTTATGAATGATCGAAGGTTATTATTAGAGGAAAAAAATGAAATTTTCATTTTGTCTGTTTTAATATTTTTAAATTTTATGTAATGACAATGTATTTTCCTAAAAATAATATACTATTGGATCTTGTGAATGATGTTCTCCAATATTTTGTTGAAATATAATAAAATTACCACCATCCCCTGGATAGTGGATCTGATGTGTTACAATTAGTATCACTGAAATCTGAATAAAAACATTATGAAGTATATTAATATGAATCTTTGTAAATAATATAATCAAATGAAATTTTTTAAGGAAGAAAAATATATAATATTTGGTATATATCAGAATAATATAATATGAAGTGATATTAATGGACTCATCTAGTATTTTCCATTTTCTAGAAATGAAACCCAATCAAGTGAACTAAAACCATGTAGGTAGACTTAATAAATGTATAGATTACATTGAAACCCACATCAATGACAAGTTATATTTTCAAATGAAATCACCTCTAATGAAAAACCCATATCAATTCCCATCAATAGAATGTCCACAATTGAATTGGAGACATTTATGAAACAATTTCAAGAGACGTGTGATATAGAATTCATGTGATATAGTGTATCACATTAGGAATCCCATGTCATATTTTTGAAAAATACAAATAGATCTATTTAGTTATGAATTTACTATAATGAAATCAATTCCTTAAATTTTAATGATAAGTATCATTTATATTATATTTTTTACATGCTGTAAAAAAATTCATGGCACTCAATACATCCCCAAGACTGATCATAATTCTAGTTATAATTATATAATAGTGAAAAAACTGTAAAATACCAAATATAGAGACATTATGATTTTATATAGATTACTTTTTTATTTAGTAATGCACCAAAATTTTAAATAGATTTGATAAATAGGGTTTCTAAGGATTGTATTGAGATATGTTGTGTGGAATTTATTTATAATATCAACATATAAACATAAATCAATGATTATAATGAGAACTATTTCATATTTTTATGGGATTCATTGAGGAAATGAGTTATATGATAAAATCATTAAATATAAATTTTGGATCAAATAACATTATTTCCCTATAAATACTGTCATAAATGTTGTAATATATATTGGAACTTAAATGAAAAATGAATTCATTGATTATCCGACACCAATTAATATGACTAATAATCATAAGTTACCTGTTTTATGGGGTTTATATCAATATTTGTTTCGAACATTTCCATATAAATTGACCTATTAACCAATTTAAAATGTAATTGAATATAATTAACTATTTAAAATGAAAATATAGAATGTTTTTAGGAACTTGTGAATGTACTGGTTAATGAACCTTTATAAAATATACAGTTAATAAATGGAGGATTATTGATATATATAATAAATGAATAAATCTATTTTGGGATATTATTTTGAAAAATGATAGATTTATCCCATATATTACTATGTAATTTTAAACCAATAAACAAAACTAGAAATATTGGGATATTGAGTTGGAATCCATAATAATTTCCATGAATATATATATATATATAATATCAATAATTAAATATGTAGAATATTTATAGAAAAACTTATCGTGAAGTATATATTAAAAGTGAAATATCTCAATATGGTATAATAAAGATGGATGGAACTACTCAAACACTGTGAATACTCAAGACAGGGACACCTTGGGACGGAATACAAGGTGTTGGATGGATTATGTGAAAATAAAAATTGTTTTCTAGCATTAATGAAAATGGAAAAGATTCCAATATTAATATATTTTGTTATGTATAGTATGGAATGTTGTTAGATATGTGGAAACATCATCCATTTCCCGGTGACTACCCAACCATCCTTACTAGAGATGTTGATTAATTCCCAAAATGATTATAAGAGTTTAGAAAACATGTTAAAATCATTGAATAATTAGAAATTAACTAAATTCCTTTAAAAAGTGGGTTTACTGATGTTTTTAATAGGATATAAATTCCATTAGTATTTTGTGATAAGGATAAAGTTGGATAATAATGAATTTGGTTCAAATTTATATATACAATAACACATATAACAATTTATGGGAACAATTGTTGAAAAATAACATGACTTATAAATTGATGACTCTATGTCCATATGTATGTTTTTACAATAATTACAGTATAATGGAAAACATCTTATGGTTTTCCTAAAAAATCTTCATATACTAATATGGAAGTGTGAGAATTTTAAAATGGGCCTCATTAATGGACATCCAAATAAGTATTTGAGTAATTGTGTCATATACATCATTCAGTATTTCTACAGCAAGTCTATAAATTTTATACAAATATAGGATGATATACCCATTTAACATATTTCTTTCTTCTATATCAATGGAGATGTGTTACTCAACGGTGCACTTATACTAATTGTTTAAAATTATAAGCCTAATTCCAAATTAAAATTTTAGAAGATTCTTTAAAGGTATTTAAATAATATTATGAAATTGAGATCCACATATCATTTTTAAAAAAAATGTGTTATCTGAATGGACTACCCAAACATTACAAATAATGATATTATTATTCACACTTGATGTATAAGTATTATTAGAAAATAAGATATATATTATTGGATTTTCACAAAAGAACACTTTATTTTCAAGCATACAAATTGTATTCTTTGATGATTTATAAAAAAAGGAATTTCTAATCCAATGTTCTAGGATATGGATATAGAAAGAAAACTAGATTATCCAAAACTCACTAAGGATAGTACCAAGAATGTTTATTCAACTAAGAATCATATAAACATCTATTAATGATGATAGAAGAGTTATATGGATAATTAGAAGAAGAAATTGGGATTCCAAGTATCCGGTAAAAAATTCATTTTGTTATCTCCATGGATGAGATAAATCGGGATTAGAAATAATGAGATTCTAGGTCTAGGGTAAATTGGGTTGATTATTGGATCAGTGGTTTTTAATTATATGGTCACCCAGTATCTCTATTGTCAATGAATTATCTAATGTCACATTATTAACAATGTACATGCAATATCCAAGGCATTTACTGACTATTGATAAAAATTTCTTGGATCCTAACATGTGCTTGGATGATGAGATTGTCTAAATCATTTAAAATAGATACCAAGTGTTACATAATAGGTCAAATTGACTAGTAAATGTAATATGAAGGAAAAATGTTATATAAATGACATTGGAATATTAGGAATAAAGTATAAATAATTAAAAAGCTTTTTTTATAGAGACATATAAAAATAATTTTTGAAAAAATATTAATCATCAAGGGAGATAATGTAAGACCCAATATTTTACTATAATAACTAAATTGTCCATTAAAATCATTATATTAAGATAATAATTCTATGTTTTCTTATACTATGTAAAATAAATATTAATTTAATATAAACATACATTATCACTAAGGGTCAAACTTGGGTATATAACACATAACAATCCTATTCACCATTATAATAAGAAAATTCATAGGGTTATACTGTAAAAATAATGATAAATATATATGATACATTTTCATTAACATAATATAATATTTATATGAGTAATCATGGTATATTAACTAACAAATAGATGTGTATAATTTAAAAATATAAAAGGATGTGTATATAGAAGAGGTAATATGATTGTTAGAAGGGTAAGGTGTTCTTTGGAATATTACTATAGGGAATAAAACCATTATAATAGTAACATTAAATTATGAAAATTATTATGTTAATGTATCCCATATGAATGTTTGTCTCTAATATAATATATAATGTAATTTTTAGAAATATAATTAATAATTAATTTTGATCATTGAATTGTAATATAATTACAATCAAATGTGTTCGATGAAAAACAAGAGTTATTAAAGAAATGTTTTAACATTCTTTATGCTAATTTCATTCTATTAAAACATAATATGGGTCAAACGTAGATATTAATTTTCATATAAATTTGACTTTCTTTCAAAATGATTGATATTTTTTAAGTAATATGTAAAAACTAGCAAAATTTTAATATTAAATATTTTTCTTTGAGAGATTAATTATTTTGTAAATTGTATATTTTGGAATAGATATATGGTAATTATTGTGAAATACAAATTATTTTATATTATTTAATCAATTTTATAAATGTTATTAAAATAAAAAAACATGTATATTAATTAAAATATTATATGTTTATATAATACATGTTATTTTTTAAGACAATAGATATGATTTAAAAGACTAAAGTATATATTATGATTAAAACCATTATTTATGAATAAATTTATTTTACATGCCCAACAAAATATAATTGAGTTAACTTATGTTCTTATCAATATAAATGTAAAAATCTGAGACCAAACAGTCAAATACCCTTTTTTAAAACCATGGGAAGGCCAATGGTTTTTATTATTACCAAACCTATATTCCAAGGTATCTGATTAAAAATTAATAAAATTTCCCTCCATTTTTTCTATAACATCACATCCATTCTCCAATTCATCTAAATTCCAATTTTGTTCTAATTAAAGCCATTTAGTTTCCAACATAAGAATAATTGGTCAAAGTCGTTGTCCGGTAATAAGTACAACCTCTCTCTCAATTTATCTCTAAATGTTAGTATTACGAGTTTCTACCAATAGACCTTGTAGGGTAATGGTTCCCAAAACATTATCTAATTTTCTCTTTTATGTTACAAAATTCAAAATATTTAAGGTGTTCATTCTCATACATTGGGAATGAAATATCAATATAAGGGTTTTCATACAATTATCGTTGTTTATAATTCAACGAAAAATAAATACCATTAAATTTCCATATGTAATGATGTTAAATTTCATTATTAAAAACCCATGAATGTATTTTGAATAATGAAGTAGTATCTCACCTTACTATAAATCCATAAAAAGATATTAAATTTCAACAGGACTCAATTTTTTCACAATGTATATTTTATATCATTTCATTTGGTCTTTAACCATTACATTCCCTAATAACTACTAACAAACATATAAAATGAAATTATTTGACATTGATACATAAGTAGCAATGGTACATTACATTTTATTTTCAATATCCTATAATTCTGAATAGATTCATTGATATTCATATAGGTGTCTATATACATCAATTAACCAGAGAATAATTTAAAATATGAATTCCAATTACTTTTACATGTATAAGTATTCACTAAAAAAAATATTATCTAAGTGGACTGTTTTTAAAACAAATTATTTTTATTGTTTATGATAACTATTTGGTATGAGTAGATAATTTAATTTATTATTTTATGGGTGGGGAATAACATTATATGGACCCTTGATACATAGGAAGTTGTCATGGGATAAACTATCTAAATTATTTAGAGTATGAAATACCTATTTTTTAATGATTTATTGGCATGTGTACATTATGATAAATTTTTGATTTCCAAATTTTGAGTTTAATTAAAATGGATCAATTTATTATAACCCCTGTAATTATGGGTATATATTTTTATGTTACCCACACACACATCTCATGCTCATGTTGTTTGTTATATGGAATTATTTTACTATTATTTATTCCTACTATATAATTTTTTATTTGTTAATTTCATGATAGCTTTAAAAATAAACTACTCATTATTGAGCATCTAATCACACCCCATAATTTTGTTTCCCAATTTTCCATTTAACTAATATTAGTACATTAAATTACATAAGGATAATATTAGAGGAATAATATTGTATTCATTGAATTTTTATGATGTATTTTTTGTTTTCAAGTGTAATTTAATTATAATAAATATATTTAGTCTCCAATTAATAGTAAACTATTTGATTTTATATAATATTATCTCTTGTATGATATACATATATAATAAAATGAACAGAAACTTTAGGTTATAGAATTTGGTTTGTTATATAATGATAAGTAAATGATATTGTCAATGTTTTGTTTTTCATTTCTTGGTCCAGCTAATAAATCTTACACAAAAGATAGTGTTTTATAAATTTACACGGACATGTTCATGTTAAAAGAATCAACTAGTTTTTGTCCATTTATAAAAATAATAATTAAAAAAATGTTATTATTAACATTTATATTTCTTAAAAATATAAATATTTATTAACATTTATTATGTTGTATAGTGAAAATAATTCCGGATTCTTGGTATTTGAATCTATGGTGATAATTGAAGTACCTACATATCTTTTTTTGGTCCCATTTAACCATTATAATCATATAAATTGTGTAAATTGGAAGACAACCAATTTTAGTCAAAACATACTTTTGGTCGGTATAAATCCCAAATAAATTTTATTCCACCATTAAAAGGAAACCCATACCTTATGGAAGTATATGGTGAATTATTTTAAACCTAGGGCCTAGTAAAGAATATTTTTATTTATAAAATTCAAAGATCCATTAAAAAAATTAATATTTTCAAAAAAACTTATTGTGTTACTCCATTAAACCATTAAGGAACACAATTTAATAAATATGGAAACAAAAAAATATTTAATATTTTTACAAAATTATTTGAATGATTTATGGAATTATCACACAAAAGTCAAGGATGCTACTATTTTAAAGAAGGGTAATTCCAAAATCCATTCACACCATATATATTGGTTACGATAACAACACCAGGTTTATAGTGCACTTCACTGGGAATCAACTTGTTAGTATGATTTGACTAAATATTTAACATTAATAATGAAATCAATCTCTTGATCTTGAAGATAATGTCTTAGTCAATCATCATGATCAAATTATGAAATAGAAATGAAAAAAATAAAATGAAATTATTTAAATTAATTAAGTGAATATATTATTTTAGGCCTTCAAATTCTGATTGAACTTTTTATATTAGAAATCGTTTTATTATATTGCAATACCATATTGTCATTTTGGGAATTTCAATAAAATATAATTATTTTTCCCCTAAGATTTATGAATTATTTTTTTATATTTATTAGATATTTTTTTAAAATGAATTTTATTTACTTCACATTAATGGGTAAGATACATGTAATAAAATAAAAAAGATCAAAGATGAAATTATATCCTTGTCAACAAAATATAGGTTAATGATATTAATAATTAAATACTAAATGTTTTTAAAGATTAAATTTTAAGAAAATTGTAGAGAATTGTAGATTAGTACATGTTTTAAATAATTGGTTATTAGTTACATGATGCTAACAAGAATATTTAAATAAACAATTCAGGCTGAAATACAGTTTAATCTACAAACCATCACTAGTTTAATATATTTGAAACATTTATAATTTTTTTATATCAACCTATGTGATCAATCATCCCTTTATTTTTATCACATTTAATTCCATATTAAAATAATGTGATAAAAAATGAGGATATGGTATAATAGTAATGGTATTTTGTACACAACATGAGGATTCATTTACAAGTATTCGTAATAATTGACATTACGTTGGGATTAAAAAAGGATGAATTTTTTTTATCATTATTGAAAAAAACCATAAACAATAATAACAAGTTTAATTATATGTATTTTTAAATATCAATGGACTCATTATGTCCATGAATGTTATCAAATGAAAATACTTCTGGGGTTTGTTAAAAGAAAATCATTTTAATATTAGTTCATTCTATAATGGTATGGTAAACCAGTTGACACACTTATCTCTTATCATTTTATAATGTCATAAAACATTTGGAATAAAGGTCATTATTCATTTTAGATATTATAATCCTATGTAAAATAAATATTGGGAATAATAATATCTCAATTGCGGAAAATTATTTTTTTGCTTTTACCCTCTTTTTTCCCCATATTCCTAGGCCATTAAATAGATCCACAATTTTCTGGGAACATTCAACATCATCCTTATTTCATTATTTTTGATAAAAAAACACATGTATATGATATCGTCCTTTCTAATGAATCTGTATGACAAGTTTCCATTAGAATCCTAAATAGTTAAATACACAAGAAATTCGTTCTTTTATTTAGTCATAGATTTCTTAACATTATTAGGTGTAAATAAATATTACAGAAAAGTTTCATCTAATTAAATATATAATTTTCAAATTTCCATTTCCACATGAATTTTATACCCTCAAAACTAAAAATTTATATATGTTATATTTTTTTACTTCTTGTGGTCTTGTTCTGAGTACCTAATTATGAAAACTCTTATAAAATTCTAATGGAATGATCATGGGATTCATAATTCATGTCACATTTTAGAACACTACTAGATATTTACTCATATATATATATATTCATTCAAATAGATTCTCTCCTCCCAGTCCAGGAATATATATTTATTTTTTTAATTACCATTGTGATCACATCTATTTGTTGTATAGTATAGATTTTATTTAATGGGTGTGTCTTTGGTAAAAAAATATTTTTTATTCTACATCATTATAGTATAGTTTATTGGGAATTATAGAAAAGATTCTTTATAACATGAAGAACATAATGAAATATCAATAATAAACCTACTCAATTAGAATTCTAACCACATCCTAATGACCAACAGTTTTTCTCTAAGCCATGGATAAATTTATTTATTCCCTACATCCCACAACATAGTAAATAACATTGATGGTTATTTTTAAAAACATGGTTATATGTGGCTTGGTATGAAACCTTGAAGGTCCTATAATGATATAATTTTCCACCCCTCTAGATATCATGACTTCCATCCCCATGATAAAAATACTTGTACAACCCTCCTTATACATGTTGAACATTTTAACTTTATTTATTACTAGTCTCAACTATTCCACATATATAGATTCATTGATTGACTATATTCATTTATTTGGTCTATTATAATCCTCATTTATCCATGATTCACCTTTTTCATTTGTAAAAAAAATTCAATTTCATTAGGTATGAACCATACCTAGAGGCATAATATATTTCATCATTTAGACGATAAATGAAAGTGATTAAAACCATTTATAGTGTAGGATTTCTTTTTAAATATAGAGTGTACTATTCATGATAAGATTCTTTTAGGATTTATTTTTTAGACATCTTCACAAAAAAATTCAATTATAAAATTCAATAAATAATTATTTATGAACGACAGAATGAAATATGAGTATCCTTGGGATTAGAAGAGAAACAAAGTAAACAATTATTATAGAAACAAACCCTAATTATTATTGGATAATCTCTAGTTCCTCCCTCAAGTTCCAGAATGATTGTTTATTTATAATATACAAATATTTATGATGTACCGGATAATGAATAAGGCACTCCTATGATAAAAACCCTCATCCCCAACATGAGAGTCCATAAAGGATCCCACCAGAAGATCTATTATTTATTGGGTTTCTAGGTTACATAATCTATTATTAGATATTAAGAAAATCCAATGTCTTCATCCCATGTATAAATTTTTATCAAATTCATCAATGATTTATCTATTATCTCCCTATGATCTCCTTTAAAATATATAATTCTAAATGGATAGGTTAATTGGGAAAAAGAGTATTGATTGACTAAAAATAAATTTATCTACATCAAATGAACTTTTTTTTAAATTTGGGAACTACCACAAAAGACAGACATATGATCATTTAAAATACAAAAAAAAAATAACAATTAATGTTAAGATTTAGTTTATTAGAATCATTCACTCTATATAAAACCCATTTTAATTAAGTTACCATAGTTTCCATTCCTTATTTGATGATTTAATCTAAATAGTTGGACAGATTATCACATGTCTAAATGCATTCCTCTATATCCATCATATTTTCATTGAATCCTCATTGAAAAATGTGATCTCAATTATTGATCCATACACTTTTAAACTGATTAGTTTAAAAATATATCATTCTTTCATATATACATTTGGTCTCCTCCTTTGTTGCATTTATATTAAAATATCATTCATGTATTTCATAGTTTTAGAGGAGAATGAGATACATGCGTTATAATTATTTTTATTTCTATAATATTAGACATTATCGTAGAGTCAATAATAGAAAATAAATATTATGACAATAAATTTTTGGATACTTTTATTCTAAATTGGTCTATAGAAACCTCATCCTCTTGTAAATGTTTTACTTACAAGAGATTAATGGTTTTCTCATAACCATGCCCCTTCATAATTACATTCGATTATAACACATTATAATCCCTGACTTTTTATGCTTAGCTTGTCTCTATGTGATTTGTCATGTTAGAGAAACCCTTACACCCTTTGGAATTTAACCCTTTTAGAATAGAAAAACAATATGTTTCCCATGTTCCTTTAAACCAATTCTTCCCCAAAGGTATATAATAGCATTTTACCTGCATATTCTCAACACTATCCACCAAGAAATACTGGATGTTTCATCTCTAGTAACGTTATGATATGTATCACCATAAAAATTATTAATGACGTTGTTCCATAAAAACCATCCAATAACTCAAATTGTTCCATGGAACCATTGTTTTTTTCATTTCCACATAAGAATTTCCTTCATTTATCATCCAATTTGATAAAAATAATTCTCTAGTTTATACATGGATTGGAAGTAGTTCTGTAGGTGGCCATAGCTTGGGTAGTCACCCTGGATAGGAGCCTCTATCACTGGAATGACACATTCAGCTGTCTGTATCAGAACATGGCCCACTATTTCAGAGGAAGGAGTGATCAGAAGAGTTTACTATTTCATTACCCACCCACAATAGATAGAACATGATAGTATTAGGATAATTCTCATAGGAATTAAATTAAGGATTCCCCCCTATCAAAAAAATATGTATGGTCCCATCCCCATTGAAACTCAAACTCAATGAAGTCACTATTAACTTCAAATTAGAAGGCATCAAAATTTCGAACTTCCAAAGAGATACATTGAGACCTGAATTACAAAGGATATCGGAAGTTTTCTTCTCATAAGGAACAAAGATTATTTCACCCATAATTTTAGGTTTTCCATGTGATGAATGTATATCTTTCTATAGGTTACCCATAAAACAACATGACATTCAAAAATCAACCCAATTCTTAGGCACTACTAGTATGTGGCAGTTTAGCTATCCATCAAACATAATCCAAATATATTTTATCAGGGATACAAGATGTTGACCACAAAAAAACATTGGTGTGTAATGGCTTGGTACCATGAATTATAATGTTCATCAAAATCAAGGAATACAATATTGAGGTTTCCTATATTATGAAGAATTGTGTTATTTATGAATAAAATTAGGAGAACCAAAAACCATACACAAATAGTTGTGATTGGGGGACATCAAGTGGAAATAATATCTCTATATGAGTATGAACAATTGGAAGCCTTTATAGGTATCAAAAACATTAGGGAACTCCACATCCACACCATCATTATTGGAGAACCTTAAATGAAAGTGGTGGGGATCTAGAAGATTGATGATGACTTGTTCTTGAAGGGGTCATTCACAGTTGAAGAATTTGTCAAAGGTGTTGTGTGAGAGGTTCTGTTGACCAAAATGATCTATCAAGGATAGAACATGAAGAGATAATTCATATGAGAACTCTTAGAAGGATAGTGAACAAGGAGGTACCCTCAATTAAGTGTCAAGAATTATGGAAGAAGGAGGATTCATGGGAAGTCTGGGAAGAGGGATGTTTCAGTGAAAGAGTTGAATGAAGCCGGAGTTGGATTTCTTTATTGGAGAAGGGGGAGGCAGATCAGCTATCAACATCGACCAATTGGGATGAAACCACCTTACGAGGAATCATGGGGAATGACTAGTAGATCCATGGTCTTCACTCAAATGAGTGTTTCTTTCTTTAAATTTCATGTTAGATAATATCTCCCTTAATACTTATCTTGAACCAAGAAAATGAAAGATACTATAAAATGTATTAAATTAATTTTATAATTCATCAAATAACTATATATATATATATAAAAATTCAATGATTTAATTTTGCTATATATTTTTGAAGAACTATATTTATGTGAAATTTGAATTCTTATCATCCCATTACATGATAGTTCAAGAAAAATTGTTTTTCTAACCAAATGTATCTATCAACTATTTATAAAATGTATAATATATATAAATGAGTGCATATTTTAATAGAACCTTCATCTTAAAAATTATAATCTGAAATCATGTTTATTGGTGGTGAATATAACACTATTAATGACCAATCTGATAAAAATATGTAAGTAATTGTTGTTTAAAGAAAACAATGAGGGAATTAAATTGTTTTATGTATATAAATAATAACCATGACATGGGATTCTCTTGTGATCAATATACCTGGAGAAATAATATGTAAATATTATTGAATATATGGAGTCTTATGGAAATATTAATGGATAATATGAGAGGTATTATACACGTTCATCAAACAACAATTTCCCACATGACACAAACCCTCTTTATTCACTATTATTCAGTATCAAAATGATTAATTATACTATGGGTTTCAGTTATTTATATTCTTGAAATATGAGAATCCAAAAATAGTTTTCTCAAATATTGTGCAATCCTTTAGGGAATAAAACGAAAGTCTACATCTATAATATAAAATATGGTGGCTAGAAAATGACATAACAGAATGGTTGGGTGGGTTTACATACACTATCTATATTTTCTAAGACATTGAAATAGTGATCAACTAGTACAATTCTAAATTATGGGAGAGGTAGGATTATTACACCCTTATTCCCATTTTTAAAAAATAGTTTCTTTTAGATAATATATTGTTCAGGGAATAATGAAAGGTCATATATTGACCAATAGATATATGGCTTATAGTTTCATCAAGGATTGTTTCTTATTACATGGATTGAGTCAAATAACATGATTTTTTATTGGATATGACCCTGTAAACGGTATATAAAACCATAATTCGAAATGATTATATTATGGGTCCCGAAGTTATTTCTCACATTTCCAATCTTCTTTTAGGATAGTGTATTAATAATGTAAGTGGATATTCTATGAATAAATGAGATCCAACTTTCCTTGATACTTTCAATTTTTCCATTAATGACATCTAGAATTATATAATGGGATGTGTTATCTCAATGATGGTTACAAATTTATTTTCAAAAAATCATATCTTGTGTTGTGAACCAACACTAAATGGATTACATGGATCATCCTATATTACTATATTCAACATAATAAAATAAGAGGTAGTAAATAGATTCCAAAACATCATTAATGAAGTTTAACATCTTAGTGTCACATGTGCTCATACAATATACCGTATTCTAAAAGATCAATACCCAACCCATTTAATCTAGATTCATCCAATCAGTAATTGTAATATATCTTATAATACTGTTGCCAAAATTTTAAATGATAATTATATCTATACAACTACACAGATCTGTGAAGAGAAGGAATATATGAAATTCTATAGAATTTTCATATGGGATATTAGGGTTTGATAAATATTTATTTCATGGAACTAATATAATAGTAAAAATTTACATGGGTTAAATCCTATAAATCTGTGGAGTTAAATCTAATTATAATGAAAATTTTATGGTGTTTATTCTTTGATTGGGTCAAGAAATAGTTCATCAAGAATTATTCAGAACAATTTTTTTTATCTTATGGGAGAGAAATTTGGGATCTTTGTGTCATCTTATGGATGTCATTATGGTAAACCAATTTATTCAATTTTATTTATAGTTTCCCAATATTTTCTAAGTAGGTATATTCGCAATGAATTATCTTTTGAAGAGGTGAGACCTATCAAAATATGCAATGGATTCATAAGTATTGTGCATATTTTTTTTCATGGTTGATAAGATTTTCATTTATGGAGAAAGATCAAAATCTACTAGTATACTTCTTATTATTTTTGATAATTATGGAAATTAGAGAAGGAAATATTTCATTAAGACCAAGGTCATGTCAACAAATCATGAATGGTTTTATCTAACCACACCATATATATTAGATAGTGGACTGACTTACGTGATGGAATCCCCAAATGAAAATCCTTAGAAGGTGATGATGATAATATTTTCATACAATTGATTACATAATTAAATATTTTAAATAAAAAAAAATTATCAGTTTTTATGTAATTATTACATTTATAGGTTTTTCTAGAATTTTGGAAATTATTGTGAAAGCTACATTTTTAAATCATAAAATATCAGTTTAGTGTATCAAATAATAAATTAACACGACAATCTAAATTTTGAAACTCATATTTTAAAACTCCTTATAAATTTTGATTAATTTCATTAACCTATACCTAGAGATGAATCCAAAAAAATAATTCAAAAATGAATATTATAATTACTGCCTCAAAATACATGCATAATTTTGTAGAATTGTAATGTTTGGCTAATATCTCATAAAATAATGGTCAAAATAAGTAGAAACATTACATAAATATAGACTAGAAGAATAATAAAAATTGAATTAAATTTTAAAACCAGAGTGCCACAAATTTCTGATTCCATTAATTAATTGAAAACATAAAAATATTAATTTTATGTGTCATTATGACAAAAAAAATTTATTTATTAATATTTTCAAAACATATTCAGCCATCATTCAAAAGATATAATCTATTATTGGAAAATATGAATGTATTATTAAAAGAAAATTTATTAATAGTAGAATGATATATTCCATCATTGTGTTTTACAAATATGTGTGAACCCTTACAGTAATAATTTTTAGAGAAACCCAATGCTTATATTTCTTTTAAAAATGAACATTTACCGCCCCTTAAAATAGTTATACATGTTTATAATTTAATAAAGGGAAATTAAATTGATATAGTCTTAAATAGTTTCAGTATATTTTACTTTAGTTTTCACATCCTCTCATTTTTATAATTTTTTTATTTTTTCACCTATTTTTATTATCTCATTGAAACTATATATCCAACTTTAGAATTTATTCAATGGATTGTTGTGGTGGATGATTGAGTTCATTAATTTTAAATGATTCTAATTATTATATCATCGGTATTTGTTGATGTTTAAACAAATTTTGGTTAGAAAATTCCCCATTTTCTGTATGAAATGTTTTCTTATTGCTTATTAATCTATAATCCTTTACTTTCCAATTTGAATAATTCATATTACAAAGTTAGAATTGAATAGTGTTGGTCAATGAGGCGGTTTCCATGATGAATTTTGAAAGAGTATTATAACACATTCAAATAATCAGTACGAGGTAATGTCATTTAAAAAGTGAGGTTACTGACTGATATGGTTGATCTCAAAAAATGATAGAATATTGAAATTTCATATATTTAATGAATAATTGTGGGACCATTTTAAAATCCCTAAGACAATAATTACCTCTCATTGAATTCTTTTTATGTGGTTTTCTCCATTATATTTTGAATATATATACCTATATTTATATCTTGTGAAAATTTGAAACCACTATTATATTGTAAATATAATTAACAATATATTTTAAATTATATTTAGTAATAATATTCAAATAGTTTATGAGAGAGGCCTCCTTCATTGAGTGAACCTAGGAAATTCCACTGTAGTGAATGATTTCGTAATCTGAAATTATTTGAAAAAAATACCTCTTATCAAATGATAACTATTTTCATGGACAATGTTATCATTGATATAATATTTTTAATAAAAACCTCATAAAATTTAAATTTAATGAAAAAAAATTAATGTATTTTTTATCATTTCAAAAAGATTTTTTCATGATGCAATTTTATAGTGACTATTTATATTATTTTCCTATTTAAAAAAAAATCATATCCTATAAAGTGGGAAACATAAAACGATCATATTTAATATAATTTTAAAAATTTGGAATGATTTATGAAACAAAATGAAGCCCTTAATAAATCCTTAGAATAATTGTAAGTGAATAAATGGGCCCAATTAAACAAAAAATCAATGCTTAATATACATATTTATTCCATTGAAGAACCTTGTGAGGATGTAATTAAGAAAGTACTAGTCTTGAACCTGTCCATCGCATTGGGATGGTAGGTTAATGAAAAATACTTTCTAGTAGATGCTGTTTTTGGAGATCAAGATGTTTTTGAAGGAAAATGAAAATTTTAATAATGTACAAAAACACACCATATTTGAATATGATAATTTCTCAACTGTAAAGCACTATATTTAATTTTTGTTTCACAACACTATGTTGGTGAAATATTAATAGACTATATAAAATAATGTATACTATTCTCCATGAAAAAAAAAATCTATAAGATTTACTATGTGAAGGGAAATAATTAAAATCAGAACCCAATATGGGAGATTATTTTTTTAACTCCTTTATATCTGATTTTATTTAATATTAATTAAATTGTGAAATATATTAATTTAAAACTCTTATTTTTCAATCACATGTATTCCCATGGATAATGATGAAAATGAATATTCACCTACTATGAATGTGTTACCTATGGAAGTACATAAATTGATCATATTCCAATATTATGTAATTGGAGGGGATGATTTTCTCATTTTTTTGATTTCGATTGTTAACTAACATCCATTTGGTTGAAATTTCTAATACAACATTGTCTATGAAGTCCTTGGAGATTCACGTTAAAGAGGTGTCTATAATAGTTGAAGATAAAAAAGTAGAGGACCCATTTTTCTCCTTTGCTAACATTTTATCTATAATATAATTTTTAAGATTATGGATAAGAAATATTATATCAAATGATTCTTCTACATAATATATTATTGAGTGTTTTTTGGATTATTTTTTGGTTCAAATCACACAAAACAAGCCCAATTTAATATTTTTTGTGATAGATAAAATGTTCAACTAGTGGGTTTCTAAAACCAGTAACCATGTTGAGTTATAAACAAATAATTTCCCTATTTTTCTTTGCTATTTTATTATAATTTTCATTTCATACATATTTTATATTTTCCCAAAAAAATTATTAATTATTTATGTATAGCAGTAGTGAATTTACGTTAAAGATACCATTTCTGATGTAATTCTAGGTTGTATCACTATTTGTAGTGGGTAAATCTTTTTTTATGATTATTGTGTATCTTCTTAATTAATTGGGAAGATAATTCCTAAGATTTTTAAGTATGTAAACATATTTTAATGAATTTTTAATGTCTCTTCATTTCATTTCAATATTGAAAATATGTAATTTTTCATGTTTGTAATCAATTTTAATATTTTTGTGCGTTTTTAAGATTATTCTGATTCATTGAATATTTTGTGTAATATAAACCATCATGTAATTTTTTCAGAGTTATTAATTATAATAATTAATTATATTAATGATTCCTAAATAGATTATGTTTTCTATCATCAAATATTATTTTATATAAGAGATTAATTAATTTTGAAACTTATATTCACAGGTATAATCGATAATAAAACCCCTACCAACCTAAGAGGATCCTAGACTATTTTCATATGATAATATATTTTTTATTCAAATTATTGAGTCATGTTGTGTGATATATATCATGTTACGATTTTTATTTCAATGATTTTGAGCTAATAAATTGTTTTTATATGCCTATGGAACTTATTTGGCTAGCCACATTTTAATCATGAGACCTAATATTTATGTCTATCTTTGTTATCCAATAGAATCCATGAATTACCTTATATGATTATGAAAAAATACAAGTTAATTTTCCCTTACCTACCTTCACTATTAATATCATTCTAGGAAATTTTGTGTTTAAATATGGGAGAAGGGAAATCATGTCAGTTTGTTGGGAATGAGTTCATTATAAAGTTGTGTGATATAGTTATCATTATTCTAGATGGTGGAGCGATAGTGGGAGGAAAAAGAGGGTATAATTAATTATTAAATATCTCTTACGATACTTTTATCGTAAAAAAAATTGAAAAATAGAAAAAAAAGAAAAGAATCCACAAAACTGAAAAATAATGATAATGATATAAAATGGATATTTCAAATGAAATTTTTCATTTCATTTATTATTCTATCATTTTTTATGAAATTATAAAATGGGGTGTGATTTTTCATATTTATAATAGATATTGTGTGGGGAATTTCTTGTGTTTTTTACTCTATTTTTATTCAATGGTATAAATTCTAACACCTCGAACCTAGTTACCCAGATTCGGTGTAATATTACCTACATTGGCATGATCACATGGGATCAAATCCCGAAATACTGATCAGTTAAGTATCATTGGATGTACAAGATACATATATAAGTTTTACATTAAATTATGAAATTAAAAAAAAAATCATTATGTCTCTTTTGATCACATTCTTCTCACTTAGACTATCCCCATAGGTCAGTCATAATATACTTCTTTACATCCTGGGAAAAATAAAACATATAAAGGGGTGATCTCAGATTCTCAGTAAGAATAACAATATAGTGGAAACTTTCTATAATTATCATGAACATTAAATATAATGTATAAAACTAAAACATAAACCTTTTAAACGAGAAATTCAATATAATATTGAAAATATAAATCAAATAATTCCATTTACTTATTCACATTGATATTCTACTAGTCGAATAATTACATGAAATATCAATATACAATTTTATATTGATGGAATGCACAAAGTTGGACTTCGTAACAAAATATTCAAGGCCTTATGCCAAGACTAGAAATAAAATTTTGTGAAGTTCTTGTGCCAAGACACTAGTTTGACCCATGAGACCTACTGATGCATTGATGGGCTATATTGGGCTCCACTCGTTACTTATTAATCCCAATGGATTCAACATATGAAAAGGATGAAACATAACATAAACATTCATATAAAAACTAGAATAAAAAATTTAAATAATTTATCCATAAACCATGAATTTTATTAAAATAATACATCCACAATCAGACATATCAAAAAACATCATTACAAGATGGAATACCTGGATAATAATAAATCAACTTCAAAAAAGTGTAAAATCCATCAAAAGATGTTGATATAGATGAAACTAAAACTATTTGATAGAAATATCACTTTCTATTTTGAAATCATTTAAAAGTCACATAATTTTAAAAGAAAATATTTATTTTGAAAATAATATTATAATCATGTAAGGGATGCTTCGAAGATGTTATAATTATAGAAAATAGTCTCTCTCTCCGTATAAGTTAAAAAACATTCTTTCCATAATTTCATCGAAAAGGTCGTAAAAGACCTTATTTGGAAAATGATGGAATGATTCCTTTATAAAAATTTCATAAAACATAAAAAATGGTTATAAATTAATTTATCCCATAGTCTAGAAAATATTAAAAATCTATTGAAATATATTTTTTAAGAAATGCATATATGGATGACAAAGAGGTCCTAGTAGGTACTCATATACAAACAACCTCGAATTATGAACAGATTATAGAATTAACTCTTACCTTGTACATTTCTTTGGTCGAGGGTATGTTAACCTCCTGTATAATAGTTATTAACATATACAAGAACCACATAAATAAATATGATATCAAATATGGTCTTCTAATATTTTCTTTTTATAATATTTCAGTAGTATCATTGTTTCATCTGTTAATTGATGTGTTTCCCTTTGTATTATTGGTTATGTAAGCCTTCTTTATTATTGATTTGATGTATTTGATTCATATCCAAAATGATGTTATTATCTGAAAAATTATTTTTAATTATAAAATGAAAATTATTCATGAATGGTTACAATGGGGAATGAATCTCATCGCATTCGTGGAGACGGTAATACATACGTACGCACGAGTGACAATATCATTCTATTGGTGGTGAAATATTATTTAGTTCTGTGGTATATCATATATAACGAATAAATAACAAGTTATATTTATTATTTACATCATTTATACTCATTATTATACCCATCCAAAAAATGAAGTGTTAGAATAACAAACTACACCACGACGTGGAGAGGTAAGTCGTACATACGCACGTATGGTGACTTGTCATTCATAGGATAGATAGAATAATGAATATTGTTATACCATATTATAATAACATAAAATTATGTCAATGTTATGGGATTTATTATTTTGGTATGGAAACAAAAAATAAAGAGTAAGTGGAATACGAAAAGAACATTGAAAGAAGTGGTGAAATTATTACCTCTTCTTCGGGTGATTCCTTTTAAATTGATCAAAAGGGCTCTATAGGTTGGACTTATGATCAAAGTAAGGCATCTAGGTTGAAGTGAGGGTATTTGGTAGGATATTTGAGGTTTTTTTGGCCAAGCCAAATGTCTTTTGAGGTACGGTGTTGAGAGAATGGGAAGTGCCATTTTATAAGAGAGTTGAGGGTCACATTATGAAAAACTTGAAATATTATTTTATTATACACACATATTCGGTTTATAATGGGTAAAGATAATTTATTTTTAGTCAATGGTGGGTATGGGTCGATAAGCTCCCCACAAATAGGTTTTAGATAGGTTTAGGTTACAATATTAACCTTATCGTTTATATTTAACTCTTAGTTAAATAGTTTAACTTTTACCACGTATTCTTGTATTATTATAATAAATGGTTAATAAACATACAATAAAATCCAATAGAACCCCATGTGGTTAATTATTGATATATATAATCATATATAACTCCTTTTTCTATTCCCTATATTTTGAATAATATTATATAAATTAATAATATAATATTTTTTTAGACAATCATTTATGTCAATTTTGAAAGTATTTCGATTTTCATTTTTGTGAAACTCATAAAAACATTTTCACATCGAACAAATATTATCTAATAAAACATAATATGTCATATTAACCTATAAAATTAATTTAATTTATCATAAGACTCAAAAATACATTTATCTGGCTATTTATAATGTTAAATATTTTAATCATTCATTAATTAGGTAATTACTACATCACCATTGTATCATAAATAAATTTAATTATTTAATATTTAAAAACTATAAATAAAATACTGTTATGTTGGAAATATTTTTAGAATTATAATGAATATATATAGTCAACTTTATCTTATGTATAACCCTATATTAAAAATGTTTTATTTATAAAACTTTGAATTTAACTCTTTTAACTCTTATTTAAATAAAATAATAATAAAGGTAATAATCTAATCCAAGTGGAGGAAATGATCATATTTTATTCGTATGGTTCTTTTTGGTCTAAATAAACTTATCCAATATAATTATGACATGTTTATGGGTAATTATAATATCATTTTTTACCATTAATTACCCGATTTACTTTTAACTGTGGTAAATAAAAGTCAAAAGTTACTGTTCATGAAAAAATATTATCATCTTATTGAAACAAATTTTACTTACTGATGTCAACCATTTCTCTTGGATTTTTGAAATTCAATTCCCAGAAGTGGTATAATAATCTTTTATTCATATTTTCAAATGCACCTAGAAGGTAGGTAAAAGACAGTAAAAAGTTATATATAATGTTATATATCTACTATTATTATAAAATGACACCAAGGAATAAAATTGAACATTTATAGTTATATTATATCTACTTTTACCAAATATAAATATAAAACAATAACAATTAATTAAATAAAAATACAATTTTAACCAATAAAGCATTGTTTGTTCACCATTCATCAAAAATTGAATGTTTTCAGAAAAATACCAAAAAATCACCCTATGCTATTTTTTATATTCCAAATCCAACAATGAAGTCCATTTTGAAAAAATAGGAAAAATTAAAAAGAGAGTATTACATTCATAACGACTAGTTTGATTGGTCTTGGTGTGTTAGAACTCAAAGATGTGTACAGCACAAGAAATTGTATTATTCAAAGAGAAGTGTACCATGGAAGCTTGGGGAGTTACATTCTTCCCTCCATTAAATAATTTTGACATTGAAATTTCTAGAATATTACTACAGAAATAGATTTTGGTGGTTCTTCATCATCTGTTCCTTCGGTTCCCACGTTCCCACTTCCATGTTATGATTTATCCATAGAACTTTTACCAAACGAGTTGTCCGATTTCTCAGCACCAGTTTTCTGGTATCAATAATCTTGGAAGTCTCTTCACAATAAGTCTAATCTTGTTCCAGTTAAATTTTAACATAGGTGATACATTTTTTGGGTCTATCATGTATTTTCTCAACAGTGATATGTGGAACACATCATGAAAATTGGAGAGACTTGGCGGCATTGCCAAATGATAGGCTACCACTCCTATTCATTCAACAAATTCTAATGGTCTGATATACTTAGGACTAAACATAACCATCTTTTTGAAACATATAACACCCTTCCATGGAGATACCTTCAAGAAAACATGATCTCGTACTTGAACTTCCAAATCCTTCCTTCAGTTATCAACATATCTCTTTTTCCTACTTTGAGCTGCTTTGGTGTGGGTTTGGATAATCTACACATTTTTCATTGTTTCCTCAACAAGTTCTATCCCTATGAGTTTTCTTTCAACAACATCATTCCAAAAAGTTGGTTTGTGACATCTCTTTCCATATAACGCTTTACATGGTGCAATCTGAATACTTGAATAGGAGCTATTATTATTGGAAAACATTACCAGAGGTAAATACTGATCCCACATACCTTGAATGTAATGTGATCAAGATCCCAACATTCCTTCTAAGGTTTTAATGGTGTGTTATAATTGTCCATCGGTTTGAGGGTTGTATGCAGTTCTCAAACAAAGTTCAGTATCTAAATAATTCTGAATACTTTTCCATAATCTGGATGTAAAACGGGGACCACGATCAGAAACAATCGACATTGGTACTCGATGAAGTCTTTCAACTTCATTAATAAATAGTCTATCTAAACGTTCTTGTGGTAAATTTGCTATTATAGTAAGAAAATGTGATGACATTGTAAGATGATCCAAAAAATGACCCATATTTCATCATTCCTTCTAAGAGTCTTTGGTAGACCCATGAAAAAGTCCATCATAATATCATCCCATTTCTACTCAGGTATGGGAAGAGGTTGCATGACTCATCTAGGATGTTGTCATCTAGAATTCACATGTTGAAAAACCATACATATTGACACATAATACGCAATATCTCTCTTCATTTTATCCTACCAAAAATGTTTCTTCATGTACCTTTATATCTTAGAGCTACCAGAGTGTATAGTGAAATTGGACCTATGAGCATCATCCAATAATTCCCTTTTTAGATTGTGTATTTCTGGAACACAAATTATATTCTTGAATTTCAAAATTCCATTTTCATATATGATATCAATCAATCTCCCATCATTAATAGTATTAATTTTCATTTGAATGTCATCATCATCAGTCTTATAAATTTTTATCCATTAAAGTAAAGATGGTTTGGAAACTATTCTAAAAAGTATCGATGTTTCAACTTCCATGATTATTCCAATATCCATCTTTACAAGATCCATGAATATAGGATCCCTTTCAACTATCATATTTTTCAAAAATATATGTTTCTTTCTACACAAAGCATATTCCACCTTATCTTCCTTCCCAGAGTAGTACTGTATAGTGAAATAATAATCATTGAGTAGTTCAGGTCATCTTCTATGCATCATGTTGAGTTCTTTCTGTGAGAAAATATAATTCAAACTCTTGTGATCGGTATATGTCTCACATTTTTTACCTTAGATATTTTATCTCCATATATTTAAATCAAATATTACAACCACTAAATTAATATCCGTGGTGGGATTGTTTTGTTCATGAGTTTTTAGTTGTTTTGATGCATATGCTATAACTTTATAATTCTACATAAGGACATAATCAATTCCTTTCATTAAATAATCGCAATAAATAACAAACCCATCATTCCTCGATGGTTGAGTCAAGAATGGAGAATTGAATAATCTTATCTTTTGTTCTTCACAAAATTCTTCACACTCATCTATCCAAACAAGTTTAACCCCTTTATGTGTGAGATTGGTTAATGGGTTATCCAATCAGGAAACATTCAGGATGAAATGATGATAATAAATTACTAATCCAATAAAATTGGGTACTTTACTTATACTCTCTGGTGCTTGTCATTATTGCATTGCACTTCTCTTATAAGGATCAATAGAGACTCCATCCTTAGAGAAAATATGGCCATGAAAATAAATTTTCTAAATCCATTATTCACCCTAGAAAAACATCCCATATAATTCATCTCATTTAAGAGTTTTCAAAATATTGGGCAAGTGATTTTCATCATCTAAAAATCTTTTTTTGTATACCATTATATCATAAATAAATAACACTACAAAGTAATCAAGATATTCCTTTAAAACTCTATTCATTAGATCAATGATAATAGAGGGTGCATTAGTCAATCCAAAACGAATTATTATAGACTCGTAATGCCCATACCTAGTTCAAAATTCTCTTTTCAGAATGTCCTCCTTCATCACACACAACTGATTATATCTATATTGAAGTTCAATCTTGGAGAAATATTGATCTCCATGAATTTGATCAAATAAATCATCAATGCAAGGTAAGGGATACTTATTCATTATTGGTAAAGCATTTATCACCCTATAGTCCATGAACAACTACATGGACCCATATTTATTTTTAACAAAAAGAACATGGGGTTTCCATGGAGAAACACCTGGGAAAATAAATTATTTATTAGTCAATTCCTCTAGTTTTTTCATTTGTTCCACTAATTCCACAGTGCCCAATCTATAAGTGGTATTCGATATTGTAAAGACCCGCAAATTTCAAGGAAATTTTTTTCTTAATTTTCATTGGAATTTTACAAGAGCGTAGCTTCAGAAGGCACCTGATTCCGAGGCCCGGTGTGCCCGGAATCAATTTCCGAAGTTTGGCTCGGGTACGTTAAGTGAACGGACGAGCGGGTTTTTCTATCTTTTGAACCGGTGCCCGGAATCGAATTCTGAGGGCACCGATGAAATCGCAGCACCGGTATTTGCTTAGAAATGCCTCTTCCGGAGTTGCGTTTTCTCAACCGTGGTTTTTAAAATTTTGGGCTTTAAGTCAGAAATAAAATAAAGGTTGTGCGACAACTTTATTTTATTTCACTTAAGCCGCTTGGAAGCCGCTTGGAAGCCACTTGAACTGAGTTAAAACGGATAGGGTGCTATCCGGAAATACCCTACCCCTTGGTAGGATATTTGTGCGGTGGGGCCCGCACGAGCCCCGCCGTTTCTTTCGCTAAGTAACGCACCCGCGAAAACCCGTCAAAGTAACTGAAAAGTCAACCGGCGCGTTTTCTTTAATTTCTTAACAGACCATTTAATTGGGCGGTTTATTTCGTGAATTAAATGGGCTGTTTCATTCGTTGAATTAATTCAACGAATTTAATGGGTCGTTACTTACGTGTTTGCGTTCGTTGGCAAATTAATAAAATAGACAAACTTGTCTATTTTGGAGGATTGTCATCGTTGTGCGAATTCTCTGAGCCTCCACTCTCCTCGCGAAGAACGCGAAGAACGCGAAGAACGCGAAGAACGCCGGCGACCGGAATTCGACGACGCACACCGTGATCTGCGACGTCGTCGAGCTCTACCTGCGACGTTCTTCGGCGACGCCTCTTCTTCCGCGGCCGATCCTCGTTCGGAAACTAAGGTGAGAAACGGATCGTTTAATTCTCCCTTTTTATATCAATGACAACGGATTTAATTAATTAAATCCGTTTGTTCTAGATCCGGAGATCGTCGGCGCGAAGTTTTTTTCCCGCGGTACGACGAACGTCTCTTCCGCGACAACGCGACGATCCCCTCCTTCCACGACGAGCGATTCCGCGACGACCTCACGTCCGACGGCGACTTCGAGGTAGGGATTTTATATTTTTCTTGGTGATTCGTTCCCGTGATCTAATTCTTTTTAATTAAAGAACCAAACTTGAACAATTTTATTTTTTGATAAAATTGTGGCTGCCTTAATCCCTCCCGATGATTTTATGACTAACGCGGAGGGTGCGGATCTAACGAACAAGACCCGGCAACCCTCCGCCGATCTTTTTGTTGTGCGGATTTGGCGGACGACGACGAACCATGCGGCAGGGGCGATCCGTTGATCCCGCAGTGAAGATCGGCCCCCGGGAGGAGCTATGGCGCAGACGGGAGGCAAAACGGGCCACCGGAGCAACTCCGGCGGCCCGCGGAAGGCGGCGGCGGCGCGGCGGCGCCAGCGACCGGTGGTGGCGGCGCCCGGCGCGCCGCCAGAGGAATCCGCCGCGGCTCGGCCGCGACGGCGGCGAACCGCCGGACCGCGTCCGCGGTCCGCCCACCCAGCACGCGGGCCGCGTTCCTCCAAGCCGCGGGTCAAACCCGCGGCGGTTTTCTTCGGCCGCTCGGCCGAAGCCGAGCCGGCCGGTCCGGTCGGCCGGGCCGCGCCCAGGCCGGACCGGACCCGGCCTAGTCGGGTCGTGCCGGGTCGAATCGACCCGGTTCGGGTCGACCCGGTTCGGCCGACCCAGGGGGGGTTCGGGCTGGGTCGCCCCCGGCCCAGAACCCCCGTTTTCGGGCCCTCTTCGGTCTTTTGCCCGTATCTTGGGCCTGGGACCTCCGATTGACGAACCGTCAGCGGCTACGCGATCCTTGGATCGATACGGTCGTTTAGGTATATTACACTCAAGGTTTCGGAAGACTTTGGGTTCGGCCGGGTTGGTTCGTACACGAAACCAACCGGGCCCTCGGAGCGGAAACGCTCATAACTTGAGCTACGAACGTCCGATCGACGTACCGTCAGCTGTGGTAGTTTCTTCTAAGTGAGACGGAACTTTTGGCATACTCCGCCCGAGGATCGGATACAGGCGGAGTACGGTCGGGTTGGTTTTTCCCTAAAAACCAACTGGGCCCCTGGGACGAAAATGCCAATAACTCTCAGACCGGGCGTCCGATTGACGCGCCGTCTGTTGCGTTGAAATCCTGTTGTCGATACGGAACTTTTGGATACATCAACTTCGGACTACGTGTCAGTTGATGTATCAGCCTCTCGGCTCGTGGAGCGGACCCTCCTAAACGAGCTCGCTGTGTGCGGGAACCCTGGTGCTGGCTGTGACTTCGACGACAGAGCAGAGATCCTCCGTGGACTGCGACGACGACAGAGCAGAGATCCTTCGTGGACTGCGGCGACGACTGTGCGGAGATCCTCAGTGGACTGCGTCGACTACTGCACTCAGCGATCCTACGTGGATCAGTGCTACAGGTCCTGTGTGGGCCCGATCCTGTGTGGGTCCTTGCTACCGGTTCTGTGTGAGACACTGCCTACAGGTTCTGTGTGAGCCCGATCCTATGTGGGTCTTTTGCGGGGGTTAGTACCTATCGATCCTTTGTGGGTCCGACGACTTAGATGGATCAGTGATCATCTTTGACGTCATCTGAAAAAGTATACCAGGTTGAGCTGAATCTTATGTTACTCTCCTTTGTGGAATGTGTTGAACTATCCTATGTGGATTTACTGTTTACTCTACTTTTTGGATTTGAGTCTTGTTTTCCTGTGTGGATTGAGTTGTTCTTGAGCTCGTGAGCAGAGCTAGAATTGGGGACTTAGGTATATGTATCGGCATATACCTAAGTCGAGTCAGATGTTACTTCGTGATTGCACCTTCCTTTGTGCTATATCCTTTGTGGATTTCCGGAGACCTTCGGGGGTCTCAGGGTCCTTACTGAGTAGCTTATACTCACCCCTGCACGGGCTATGCCCGCACCTTTTTGTGTTGGATGCAGACGACGGACAGCGCTGATCACGGTTGGGGCGTGGAGCAGGACGGTACCTGGAGGTGGACCACTGGGCGGGACGTGCTCAGAGCGGACGTGGGACCCGAGGAGCGTGGAGGCTATCTGTACCCACCCTTCAGGTGGGATTGCCAGTGGACGACACGAGGCCGTCGTCTTTTCTTCAGTTGGTGTTCTTTACCTTTTCAGTTGTACTTTCAGTTGGTCTTGTATTCCGGCCCCCCTTTTACTTTTTTGCACTTTGTAGTTACTTTCCGCTTGCTGACTCTGTGGTGGTTGTTACTTATAAAGGCAATGCCTTCCCTGTTTACCGGGATTTACGCCTTGGTGCTAGTCGCCAGCCCCTGTCCTATGGAAGGCGGGCTTGGGGTAGTCACGGCACGGGCCCCGAGGTCGGGTCGTGACAAATTGGTATCAGAGGCGGTCGGTTCTACCGCAGACTCTGATCATCCTTTCTTCCTATATGAAGCAATAGTGTTTAGTGTATTGAGTGTGGTTATCAGTTCAGGGAGCCCAGTGTTGGTGCGGCGGCCGACGTATCCGTACACCAGGACCCTGACTCCTGATTTCCGACTTAATGCATGAAAACATTGACTGCGTGTGTGTTTCAAGTTTTCATTGTGGTTACTTGTGTCAGCTCACCGGGTATACTGATCTGCTTCATGAAAGTCTCAAGTTTTCCTTGTGATTACTTGTGCCAGCTCACCAGGTATACTGTTCTGACTGTGGTGCTCTTGTTCTCCTTTTCAGGATGGCCCCGCGACGACAGCCAGCTAGGGTTCCGATTGTAGGGCGCGACGGCAGCCCACCGAGCGACGAGGCCTCGGTGCAGGGCCCTTTGCCAGCAATGGCACCGGCGGTAGCTTTACCCGCCGAGCCACCGATGCTACCAGTACCAGACGCTGACGATGCACGTCGCCTCAGGGCACTGCATGAGTTTCAGAGCCAGCGACCACCCAGGTTTCGCGGTGAGGCGGGCCCCCAGGCCGCCGAGGACTGGCTAGAGGCGGTGGTACGGATCTTTAGGCTAGTGAGGACACCAGAGGATCTCATGGTGATTCTCGCGGCGAGCCTCCTGCAGGCGGCGGCAGGACGATGGTGGAGCTTGATGCTCCAGGTTCACGATGAGGCATCCTTGCTCTGGACGGACTTCGAGAGCCTCTTCCGCTCTGAGTTCGTCCCGACCACCCTTCGAGCGGTGCGCATCCAGGAGCTTCTCCAGCTGCGCCAGGGCAGCATGAGGGTCGCTCAGTACGCGGCGAGGTTCACTGACCTATCTCGCTACTCGACCGACATGGTACGGGACCCCTTCTTCCGGGCCCGGACCTTCGAGCAGGGCTTGCGGCAGGAGATTCGGGCGTCGCTGATCTCCCTCAGCATTCCGACCCAGGCGGGAGTACTGGAGCGAGCCCTCTTGATCGAGAGCTTCCTGGCAGAGCCTTCTTTAGCGGCGAGACCTAGCGCAGGGCGGCAGGTAGCTGAGTCTTCGGCAGCAGGTAGCCGACGGATGACTCTCGGGTCCAGGCAGACCAGACCCCCACGCAGACGGCCTCAGGACACCGGCTCAGCAGTGTGGGGCACACAGCGGAGTGCCAGCCTTCCGAGAGGCAGGCTGTGCTACTCCTGCGGCGGGAAGGGTCACATGGCTCGTGACTGCCCGACTCGCCGATCAGAGGAGCAGCAAACGGTGGAGGGGCCACCCAGGCAGAGGCAGAGGGTCGACCGTGGCGGTCCGCAGGGAGGAGGCGGACGAGGCAGAGGAGCTGGCCGAGCAGCGGGTGGTGGGCGACGCTTCCAGGCTCTACCCCCACCACCCCCAGGAGGGCCACCTCGACCACAGGGAGCTGGCGGGTAGGGACAGGCCCAGCTCCAGGCAGTGGAGGCCTACGACCCCGACATGCCAGAGATGATTCGAGGTATGATCTGTGTCTATTCCACCCTTGCTGCAGTACTTATAGACACAGGATCGAGTCACTCTTTCGTAGCCTCTGCCCTTGTTCGGAGCTCGGAGATTCCGACTGAGCCGTTGGCTCGATCCTTACGGCTAGAGACTCCTACGGGAGCAGAATCGACGATTACGCACTGGTGCCGGCAGTGTGAGCTTACTCTAGGAGGCGAGAGCTTCGGCTGGGATCTCCTTGTAGCGGCGTCGAGGCCTTACGACGTCATCTTGGGCATGGATTGGCTATCCACGGTTCATGCCCAGATCGACTGTTTTAGGCGCAAGGTGCGATGTGTTCGCACCGACGGGAGCAGGTTTACCTTCACCGGCGAGAAGGGAACCTTTGCAGCACAGGATGGACTTCCGCGGAGGAGAGTGCAGCCCATCTCTCATCAGTTGGCTAGCCTCATCCTAGGAGCAGTGGACGTGCGGAGTCCAGTTTTTCCTGCAGTGGTGGACCAGTCTTTCCCGACGACGTTCCAGGGCTACCTCCTCGTAGAGAGGTAGACTTTTACATCGACTTGTACCCCGGGACAGCCCCGATATCTACTCCAGCATACCGGATGGCCCCCGCCGAGCTTCGAGAGCTGCGGGTACAGTTGGAGGACTTGCAGAGCAAGGGGTTTATCCGACCCAGTGTTTCACCCTGGGCTTCCCCGATTTTGTTCGCCAAGAAGGCGGACGGGAGCTTGCGACTGTGTGTCGACTATCGTCGCCTGAACCAGGTGACAGTGAGGAACAAGTATCTACTGCCACGGATTGATGACCTCTTCGATCAGCTCAAGGGAGCGCGGTGGTTCTCAAAGATAGACCTCCGGTCAGGCTATCATCAGCTCAGAGTTCGAGACGAGGACGTGCAGAAGACGGCCTTCAGGTGTCGGTATGGCCATTATGAGTTCTTGGTTATGCCGTTCGGCGTAACCAATGCTCCAGCAGTGTTCATGAGCCTCATGAACAGGATCTTCCAGCCATACCACGACCGATTTGTCGTGGTCTTCATTGATGACATTTTGGTATACTCGACGACTGAGGAGGAGCATGCCTACCACCTGCGAGTTGTGCTAGACACACTCCGAGAGCACCAGCTTTATGGAAAGCTCTCAAAGTGCCAGTTCTGGTTACGTGAGGTCCACTTCTTGGGGCACGTCATCTCTGAGGCGGGAGTTGCAGTGGATCCCGCGTAGATCGAGGCAGTGCTAGCTTGGGAGCCACCCAGGAGCGTGACGGAGGTGCGGAGCTTCTTGGGCCTAGCCGGATACTATCAGAGATTTGTGCCAGACTTCTCCAGAGTTGCGGCACCACTCTCAGCCTTGACCAAGAAGGGGAAACCCTTTGTGTGGTCAGACAGATGTCAGCAGAGCTTCCAAGAGCTGAGACTGAGATTGACCAGCGCACCTATCTTGAGGTTGCCTGGGGAGGGAGTTGGATACGTAGTTTACTGCGATGCATCAGGGACTAGACTCGGGTGCGTCCTGATGCAGGAGCGGGCCGTGATTTCCTACGAATCACGTCAGTTGAGGCCGCATGAGCAGAACTACGCCACTCATGACCTGGAGTTAGCAGCAGTGGTCTTCGCTCTGAAGACTTGGTGGCACTATCTGATGGGCGAGCGCTTCACAGTCTTTTCTGACCACCAGAGTCTCAGTTATATCTTCTCTCAGAAGGACCTGAACCTGAGACAGCGGAGATGGCTTGAGTTCCTCCAGGACTATGACTTTGAGATAGTCTATACTCCTAGGAAGGGGAACGTGGTAGCCGATGCCCTCAGCAAGAGGACGGGCATTCAGCTACTTGAGGAGGCGACGAAGCAGCTAGCCTCCTTACAGATATCCTTCATGGATAGAGACGGGGCAGCCTTTCTTCAGTCTCTCACAGTCTCTCCTCCACTTCTACAGCGGGTCAGAGAGGCTCAGCGTGGGGACGCTAACTGTGAGACCCGGCGTGCACTGATATCCTCAGGTCAGGCGCCTGATGGCTTCTCCCTTAGAGCAGAGCACGACATCCTTTTCAGAGGACGTACCTTCGTACCAGTCGCTTTACGGGAGGAGGTGCTGAGAGAGTTTCACACCTCTCCCTTGGCGGTGCATCCCGGAGTGGCGAAGATGTACCAGGATCTCAGACGACAGCACTGGTGGACGGGCATGAAGAAAGCTGTGGCAGAGTTCGTTTCACGATGCCTCACCTGCCAGCAGGTGAAGGCAGAGCATCAGGTACCAGCAGGCTTGGTACAGCCTTTGGAGGTCCCGGAGTGGAAGTGGGACGGCATATATATGGACATCGTGACTGGACTTCCATGCACTTCCAGAGGTCACGACTCCATTTGGGTGATTGTCGACCGACTCACCAAGTCGGCACACTTCTTACCCATCAGAGAGCAGGGCTCAGTGGAGAGCTTGGGACGTCTTTACATCCAGGAGATCGTACGGCTTCACGGTGTGCCATCGTCTATTGTCTAAGATCGAGATACTCGTTTCACTTCCCGGCTTTGGAAGGGGTTGCAGGAGGCGTTCGGGACGCGGCTCCATCTGAGCACAGCCTTCCACCCTCAGACGGATGGTCAGACTGAGAGGACCATACATACAGTCGAGGACATGCTCCGTGCATGTGTTCTCGACTTTGGTCGCAGCTGGGAGGACCACCTACCCTTGGTGGAGTTCGCATACGACAACAGCTACCACTCCACCATCAGGATGGCACCATACGAGGCGTTGTACGGCAGACCCTGCAAATCACCGATGTGCTGGACAGACCCTGGGGAGTCAGCACTCGTGGGACCAGAGATGGTCCAAGCCACGACAGAGAAGGTCCAGATCATCCAGGAGAGGATGAGGACAGCTCAGAGCCGGCAGAAGTCATATGCTGACAGGAGTCGGAGGCCACTAGAGTTCGAGGATGGCGACCACGTCTTTTTGTGTGTCTCACCTCGACGTGGTTTACGGAGATTTGGCCGAGGCGGCAAGTTGTCTCCACGCTTCATCGGGCCTTTCCAGGTCCTCAGCAGGATATGAGAGGTGTCTTATCGCCTGGCTCTACCACCTCAGTTGCACCGGGTGCACGACGTCTTCCACATGTCTCAGCTGAGGAGATTCGTGCACGACCCGACGCACATCATCGACTTTGGGGAGCTGGACGTGGACGATGGGGCGACTTTTGCGGAGGTCCCAGTGGAGATCGAGGATCGACAGGAGCGGGTCCTACGTGGGCGGTCGATTCCTATTGTGCGCGTCAGATGTCAGCACGGGAACCTCCAGGAGGGCACTTGGGAGCGGGAGGCTCAGATGCGTGCTCAGTACCCCCATTTGTTCCCCTAGTTTTTGATGTATCTTTACGGGGACGTAAATCCCTGAGGTGGGAGTAATGTAACGACCCGCAAATTTCAAGGAAATGTTTTTCTTAATTTTCTTTGGAATTTTACAAGAGCGCAGCTTCAGACGGCACCTGATTCCGAGGCCCGGTGTGCCCGGAATCAATTTCCGAAGTTTGGCTCGGGTACGTTCAGTGAACGGACAAGCGGGTTTTTCTATCTTTTGAACCGGTGCCCGGAATCGAATTCTGAGGGCACCGATGAAATCGCAGCGCCGGTATTTTCTTAGAAACGCCTCTTCTGGAGTTGCGTTTGCTCAACCGTGGTTTTTAAAATTTTGGGCTTTAAGTCGGAAATAAAATAAAGGTTGTGCGACAACTTTATTTTATTTCACTTAAGCTGCTTGGAAGCCGCTTGGAAGCCACTTGAACTGAGTTAAAACGGATAGGGTGCTATCTGGAAATACCCTACCCCTTGGTAGGATATTTGTGCGGTGGGGCCCGCACGAGCCCCGCCGTTTCTTTCGCTATGTAACGCACCCGCGAAAACCCGTCAAAGTAACTGAAAAGTCAACCGGCGCGTTTTCTTTAATTTCTTAACAGACCATTTAATTGGGCGGTTTATTTCGTGAATTAAATGGGCTGTTTCATTCTTTGAATTAATTCAACGAATTTAATGGGTCGTTACTTACGCGTTTGCGTTCCTTGGGAAATTAATAAAATAGACAAACTTGTCTATTTTGGAGGATTGCCATCGTTGTGCGAATTCTCTGAGCCTCCACTCTCCTCGCGAAGAACGCGAAGAACGCGAAGAACGCCGGCGACCGGAATTCGACGACGCACACCGTGATCTGCGACGTCGACGAGCTCTACCCGCGACGTTCTTCGGCGACGCCTCTTCTTCCGCGGCCGATCCTCGTTCGACAACTAAGGTGAGAAACGGATCGTTTAATTCTCCCTTTTTATTTCAATGACAACGGATTTAATTAATTAAATCCGTTTGTTCTAGATCCAGAGATCGTCGGCGCGACGTTTTTTTCCCGCGGTGCGACGAACGTCTCTTCCGCGACGACGTGACGATCCACTCCTTCCGCGACGAGCGATTCCGCGATGACCTCACGTCCGACGGCGACTTCGAGGTAGGGATTTTATATTTTTCTTGGTGATTCATTCCCGTGATCTAATTCTTTTTAATTAAAGAACCAAACTTGAACAATTTTATTTTTGGATAAAATTGTGGCTGCCTTAATCCCTCCCGATGATTTTATGACTAACGCGGAGGGTGCGGATCTAACGAACAAGACCCGGCAACCCTCCGCCGATCTTTTTGTTGTGCGGATTTGGCGGACGACGACGAACCGTGCGGCAGGGGCGATCCGTTGATCTCGCAGTGAAGATCGGCCCCCGGGAGGAGCTATGGCGCAGACGGGAGGCAAAACGGGCCACCGGAGCAACTCCAGCAGCCCGCGGAAGGCGGCGGCGGCGGCGGCGACCGGAGGTGGCGGCGCCCGGCGCGCCGCCGGAGGAATCCGCCGCGGCTCGACCGCGGCGGCGGCGAACCGCCGGACCGCGTCCGCGGTCCGGCCACCCAGCACGCGGCCCGCGCGGGCCGCGTTCCTCCAAGCCGCGGGTCAAACCCGCGGCGGTTTTCTTCGGCCGCTCGGCCGAAGCCGAGCCGGCTGGTCTGGGCGGCCGGGCCGCGCCCAGGCCGGACCAGACCCGGCCTAGCCGGGTCGGGTCGACCCGGTTCGGCCGACCCAGGGGGGGTTCGGGCCGGGTCGCCCCGGGCCCAGAACCCCCGTTTTCGGGCCCTCTTCGGTCTTTTGCCCGTATCTTGGGCCTGGGACCTCCGATTGACGAACCGTCAGCGGCGACGCGATCCTTGTATCGATACGGTCGTTTCGGTATATTACACTCAAGGTTTCGGAAGACTTTGGGTTCGGCCGGGTTGGTTCGTACACGAAACCAACCGGGCCCTCGGAGCGGAAACGCTCATAACTTGAGCTACGGACGTCCGATCGACGTACCGTCAGCTGTGGTAGTTTCCTCTAAGTGAGACGGAACATTTGGCATACTCCGCCCGAGGATCGGATACAGGTGGAGTACGGTCGGGTTGGTTTTGCACTAAAAACCAACCGGGGCCCTGGGACGAAAATGCCAATAACTCTCAGACCGGGCGTCCGATTGACGCGCCGTCTGTTGCGTTGAGATCCTGTTGTCGATACGGAACTTTTGGATACATCAAATTCGGACTACGTGTCAGTTGATGTATCAGCCTCTCGGATCGTGGAGCGGACCCTCCTAAACGAGCTCGCTGTGTGCGGGAACCCTAGTGCTGGCTGTGACTTCGACGACAGAGCAGAGATCCTCCGTGGACTGCGACGACGACAGAGCAGAGATCCTTCGTGGACTGCGGCGACGACTGTGCGGAGATCCTCAGTGGACTGCGTCGACTACTGCACTCAGCGATCCTATGTGGATCAGTGCTACAGGTCCTGTGTGGGCACGATCCTGTGTGGGTCCTTGCTGCCGGTTCTGTGTGAGCCACTGCCTACAGGTTCTGTGTGAGCCCGATCCTATGTGGGTCTTTTGCGGGGGTTAGTACCTATCGATCCTACGTGGGTCCGACGACTTAGATGGATCAGTGAGCATCTTTGACGTCATCTGAAAAAGTATACCTGGTTGAGCTGAATCTTATGTTACTCTCCTTTGTGGAATGTGTTGAACTATCCTATGTGGATTTACTGTTTACTCTCCTTTGTGGATTTGAGTCTTGCTTTCCTGTGTGGATTGAGTTGTTCTTGAGCTCGTGAGCAGAGCTAGAATTGGGGACTTAGGTATATGTATGGGCATATACCTAAGTCGAGTCAGATGTTACTTCGTGATTGCACCTTCCTTTGTGCTATATCCTTTGTGGATTTCAGGAGACCTTCGGGGGTCTCGGGGTCCTTACTGAGTATCTTATACTCACCCCTGCACGGGCTATGCCCGCACCTTGTTGTGTTGGATGCAGACGACGGACAGCGCTGATCACGGTTGGGGCGTGGAGCAGGACGGTACCTGGAGGTGGACCACTGGGCGGGACGTGCTCGGAGCGGACGTGGGACCCGAGGAGCCTGGAGGCTATCTGTACCCACCCTTCAGGTGGGATTGCCAGTGGACGACACGAGGCCGCCGTCTTTTCTTCAGTTGCTGTTCTTTACCTTTTCAGTTGTACTTTCAGTTGGGCTTGTATTCCGGCCCCCCTTTTACTTTTCGGCGATTTGTAGTTACTTTCCTCTTTCTGACTCTGTGGTGGTTGTTACTTATAAAGGCAATGCCTTCCCTGTTTACTGGGATTTACGCCTTGGTGCTAGTCACCAGCCCCTGGCCTATGGAAGGCGGGCTTGGGGTAGTCACGGCACGGGCCTCGAGGTCGGGTCGTGACAGATATGCGTATTAATACAAGAATTAAATCAATGTAATAATCAATTTCTCATTCTAAATTATGTCTAGGTAAATCCTCTGGGAACACATAAACATATTCTTGAACAATAGGTATATCCTCTATTTGATCATTCTTTTCCTCACTGATAGCTTTTTCACTCTTTTCCTCCACAATAATTGAATTTCGTTGAGCTACTTTGGGTGGATCTAGATAAGAATCAGGTTTTGATGTTTATACTCTCATGACAAGGTACTTCTTATCATCATATAAAATAGTAAATTCATTCTTCATACAATAAATTTTCACATCATGGTCTGAAAGCCACTCCATAACAAGGATTACATTAAATTAAATCATGAGTATGATGATGAGATCAGTATATAGAGAACATTTATAAGCTTTACTGGGGACTAATTCAGAAAGGATGGTTGTAATGATACTTACCGTTGGAGTTTGGAATGAAAACTACCTTGTTAAATCATATTGGAAATATCTAATTTTCGTTTCAAACAAGGAAGATATGAAACAATGTGATGATCCAGAATCAAATAAATCATTGGATAAACTTGAGGAAACCATTAAAATACTTGCCACCACATCATTCGGAGCTTCAACCTTAGTATAAGTGATCACATATGCTTGGCCATGCTACCCTGAACTTTTTTGAGATATGATTCCACGGCTCTTAGGACATTCATTTTCATAATGCCCCATTTCTCTTCAATTTTAGCATTCATTATTGACAACCTATTTCCTGCCCATGTAATCACGAGATTTATAGACTTTTTGCCACACTTGTACCATACTACCATTCCTTTTAGACAAGTACCGGGGTGTTTCTTCCCACATTTACTAAAATATGGAAATTCAACATTTCATTTCTTCCCCTTATTTAAATTTATAGAGTGTTCAGAGGATCTCTTCATTTATTTTTTTTCTATAAAGTCGTAAGACATTGAGAATTCTGTTTCTGTCTTGATAACACATGAAAAAATATCTGTGTATGTTGGAAGAATTGTGAGAGTAATTCTAGATGGTGAAATGGTTTTAACACATCGAATCATCGATAAATATAACTCCTTTGGTTAAGTATATAATCTGTTGTTCACAATGCTAACCTTGTAATGTTAGCCTCATACATTGTGACATTCTCGTCCTCCTTTTTCCTCAGACTAAGAAATTTTCTTTCTATATCTGCTCGATGGTTAGGAAGAAATTATTTTTCTAAGAAAATATCTTTAAACTCCATTAATTACATATTTTATAATTCTTCCTTATCATTTGTGTTTTGAATTAATAAACAACATTGATTTTTATCTCCTATGGGTTGATAAACTGCCATGACATCTTTCTCCCATTCGCTACTCCAAAAAGCATGATATACATTCTCTAAGGAACTTATCCATCACTCCGCTACAAATGGATTTATAGTCCCATTGAATGATGGTGGTTGTTTCCCCATGAAGATTTCTAACATTGATCCTCCATGTTGTGGACTAGGGTGCTCCATACGAGTAAGGTTATTATTCATAACCGGAGTGAGTTGTCCCATTATGGTGATAATTTGATCAGCACTAGTTGTATCACTAGCCCAACTATAATTATCTTGAGTATGAGGAGAATCACAACATAGATTCCGTGCATTGATACAGTTTTTATTCCTTCCACTAGGTGCCATTTTTAAACAATGGCATTCACTAGATTAGTTTATGAATCGAAATACAACATTCCATAATTGTAAAACACATAGAATAAATTGAAGAGTTTATGGATATAATCCATAATCATAAAAAAAATACTTTGAGTAGTTACATACTCATAAATCCGTCATAATTCTTTGTAAAGAAAATTTTTATTAATCTAAACACATCCCCCTGGAGTGTCGTAGCCAAGAGTGCTGCAAGGCCCATTGTCGTGTACCAGGATACCCTGGGTAAAACCCAAAACTCTTATTCGGAGTTTTCACTCCTATGTACATCTGTTCTAGTGATGCCTCTACCTGCTCTTTTATAGACCGGGATATATTTCTTGGAAAACTCCCAAAATCACTACATTACAGAAATATTAGGACTTCCTTCATTACTAATTCTCAAAGTTATCTTAGGATAATGTTCTCTAATCGGAGTTTTTTTAATTCTACCTTCCATGGGTTGTAGTAAACATCCTCTGATACCAACTGTAACACCCCAAACCTAGTTACCTCGAGTGGGTGCAATATTACATGACATTGGTATGATCACAGGGGATATAATCCCAAAAGAAAAATAAGCTTAGTAGCCTTGGAAGTACTAGATAAATACACAAGTTTTACATTACATTATGAAATGAAAATCAACAACACTGTGTATCCTTTGAAAAAATTCATCTCCCTTAGACTATCCCTATAGGTTAGACATAAAATACTTCTTCCTATCCTGGGAAAAATAAAACATAGAAAGGTGTGTGCTCAAATTCATAGTAAGGATAACAATATAGTGGAAACTTCCATAAATATGAATAAACATTTAAGGAAATGTACTAGACTAATATATAATCCTTTTAAACATAAACATCAACATAATTTGGAAAATATAAATCAAATAATTCCAATTAAATATTCACATGGTTATTCTACTAGTCAAATAATCACATGAAATATCAATCGCCAATTTCATATTGATGGAATTCATAATGCTGGACTTCATAACCACATAGTCAGGGCCTCGTTCCAAGACTACAAATAAGATTTTTTAAGGGCCTTTTTCCCGGACAATAGTTTATCTCATGAGACCTACTAATGCATCAAGGAGCTATAGCAGACTCCACTCGTCACTTACTATGTCCAATACATTCCTCAAATGAAAAGGTTTAAACATATCATAAACATTCATATTAAACATAGCATGTGAAATATCAATACATTATCCAGAAACCATGAATGGTATAAAAATAACACATCAACAGTAAAACATATCACAAAACCTTGAATACAATATGGATGATTTGTATTATAATAAATCTACTTAAAACAAGTGTAAAATCTATCAGAGGATGTTGACATAGATGAAATCAAAACTATTTGAGAGAAATAATGCATTCTATTTTGAAATCATTTAAAAGTATCATAATTATAAATGAAAAAAATGTATTTTAAAAATATTATTATTATCTTATAAGGGAATCATTGAAGTTAATATAATGGCCGGAAATATCCACACTCACCGTATAAGTTAAAAAAACATTATTTCCATATTTTTCTCGAAAAGGTCATAAAATACCTTATTTGGAAAACTATAGAATGACTCCTTTATAAATATTTTCTAAAATGAAAAACAAGGTTATAAATGACTTCAACTTATAGTCTAGTAAATATTAAAAATGTTTTGGAAAACATTTTTAATAAACACGGATGTGGATGATAATGTGGCCCCAGTAGACACTCATGTAAAAACAACCTTGAATTATGAAGGGACTGTAGAACTAACCCTTACATTGTACTTTTAAATGGTTGAGAGAAAAATACAGGTATTTGGATATTGGAATTATATGAATATAGAGAGTAAAATTTGATTTAATATAATTTAATGATTATTTCAGTGTTTCAGAATTGATATCTATTTAGAATGTATGATTCTTCCAGGGGTGTGATAATAGAGTTATGTTTCACCTATACAAGTGAATGTTCCTTTTTATATTTTATGGATGATATAGTAATATTTCAATGGTTAGGTATATTAGATTGATGATTATCATATTTTAATTCATTTATTTCTATAATTAAATTTATTAAAAACGATTATTTTATCACATTATGGGTAATTTAATTTTTTTTAGGTTTTTGGAATATTTTGGACATTAATGTGAAAATTTATTTCCACTACATAATTATCAAATTTTCATTACAACCATAAAATTTTATAAAATATTCAACATTTGGAATTTTTATGATTACATTTCCATTGTAATCAATTACATTCAATTGGAAGTATAGCTCAATTAAAACCAATAATTCCCATATTAAACATACAAGTTCTTCCTCAAGCATTTTTCACAATTTGGTTTTCTAATTTTAATAGTAGCTCCCTTAAAACCTGATGGTTTATATAAATCATATTATCATTTAAATTAATATATTTTAGAGGTGAATGAATAAAATTTATTAATAATATATGCATGTGATCTAACAATTTCAAAATTCATTAATTCACGAGAATCCGTAGAAGTGGAATTCAAAGATTATTCTCATCTACAAATGTTTCATTTCATTATGTGGTAATAATTTCTTCTTGAATCATCACAAATCACTAATATATTGTTGGAAAACATTTAATATGTAGTTTAAGAAATTCAATGAAAGAATAATTATTATATTTAACCTTTAGATTGTCAAAACATGCACGAATAATTGAATAAATACCTTGCAGGGAACTAGACTCTCATAAAATAAAAGTATTCACCTCTAATTCTTATAAAACTACATAGTTATTTTCAGTATCTATGTATGGGGGTTATATATTTTAATAGTTTGATAAATTTATAATATATTCTAGTTTATTTTTATGTTCTTCTTATTTTAAATGTTTCTCTTTTTCATCACCATTATTTTGTATCCCTTTGAAAACTAAGCACTAACATTGGATCTTATTCAAATGATATTAGTAGAAGAATATTTATTTTATAGGTCATCAATGTTTATTTATGTTTTATATTAGGAATTTTTTTTACAGATAAAATTATTTGTGATATTTGATTCCCTTATTTATCTATCTTTTATCTTATTCTTCAACGTTTATCTATATGATATCCCTTAAATATTTAAATAATTTGTATAGTGGAGTATGATATCGATAGTGTTGGTTACCAATATAGTCACCAAGATAACTTTAATTAGTGCAGAGTCCAACATTCAGAGGTTTGCTGTAGGATAATAAAAATTTGATTCAAGTAGTTTTGGTTGATAGTGTTGATATCAAAATATGATATAATATTGATAATTGATATTTTTTAGAACCATGATATAATCTTTTTATATTCCATTTTTCAGAAACTATTCTTTACTAACATATTTTTATGTTACATTAATATTTATATTTTCAATTAGCATATACACATACATATATTTATAACATATGTATTTTTAAAACCCCAATTATATGATTATTATGACATTTAGTTATATATTTTAATTTATATCAAGTGATAATAGGATTATAGTGTGTGGGGGGATTTCATTGATATATCGACCATAATCCATGCCACTTATGTACATACTTATGAAAAAATAATTCATTTATAGTGATTTATTAAAAATACCACTTATCAGGGATTCACTATAAACCTTGTTATTATGGATCAATCACAAGGATGAACATGTGAAAATAATTACTAGTATAACCCCAATTGGATAATCCAGCATTGATCATTCAGATGTAGGATAATTGTAATAAAGAATATTCTATCCTCTATATTTTTTCTTATTTTTTAATCCATCTGATCTGATTATGTTATCATCATTCAAACTATAATTATTTTTAATTACATATTATGGGACTCCCATTTTTATGGCCATGGTCATTAGGTGACTCTGGATTTTGTAAATATTCCCAATGAAAAAATATGGATTAAATATTTTCCAGAACATCACAATGCATGTGTACGAAACATTTTCAAAGAATGTTATGAAAGAGAAATTTAATTGAGCTATGTTTATAAAATACATATTTTTAATTTTTCTATACACAACATGGGATGAAATTCCTCTCACATCCACATTTGGTCCGGTGCTGGAGTAAGTTCTCTATAGGTGACTTCTAAATAGTTTCATAAATGGTTTAATTGTTAGTCATATTTCATAACACAACATGACTGTTCCTCTCCAGGAAATTTTTATGTGACAATTTCATAAGAATATATATGAAACCTAAAGGTCACAATATATTCTTACTAAAATGAGAACATGGAGGTTCCATTAAATTATTCTTAAGCTAGAAGATATCATTTGATAGGAATGAAATGATGTATTAGAGGAGAAACATAGTACATTTAGGCAGCCTCTCGTGATATATTTCATTCCGTAATTTCGAGTGAATAATTTTAAGAGAATGATACCTGAAAAAAGGAAATTCATACTCACTTATTTCATTAGATTTTCAAATACATGGATGTTTTTATTGATCCTTGGAATTCAAAGAATTTTTTTAATTAATATCATGAGTCACATATTTATATTTATTGACTAATATTGAGATAACATAATCTCAAGGAAAGGTATGACATGTTGGGGGCATCATAAGTAATATTGAATCAATAGATAATATGTGAAAAAAGATTTAAATTAAATACATTGATGAATATGGATATCTGAATCCCTATTATGGGAATTGAACATCATGGATAAATCAAAGGAAATAGAATTCTATGATTGACTTAATTTCTATAATTTCAAAGAAAGAGACATCAATAACATATGATAATGGCATGAGTACACAATCATATTTATATTAGATATGATGATAAACATGTTATATTAAATAATATGAATTTATAGAATGTTTTATTTAATTATTCCACTATATTATTTCAAAATAGGTCCCATATAATTTTTTCGAATTTTAAAATTAAAATATTGGTGGTTTTGTATTTTTTAAATGATAAAGGGGCCATGAGGGTCCTACATTGACTATATCTGCAATATCAGATAAATTCAAAATTTTATTTTACAAATCATAATAAATAATATTTATTCATCATTGTTTGATCAGAAATATTTAATCACATGTTCTTGCAAATAATACACGAGTTAAATAATAATTACATGTTTTTTTGTATTTATTTTTATATATTATTTATTATATTTATCAACTAATTATGAGGTTATATTTATTTATTAATTAAATAGTCATTATTCCTAGATTGGTAAATCCCATGTAGGATAGAAATAAAAAACATAATAGCCTAATAGGAAATATGTAAAAAAAAATTTATTTAACTATAAATTAATTCACAAATTGACTGAATAAAAATTATAATATTATCATACAAGGGGGAAATAAATAACTATATCATTGGAATAGGTCAGGGGTGTTTATTATTTAATTTAATGCTTCCATGATAAATAAAATAATTATTTTACATTCTGTAATCCCTCATGTTGTGCACAAAATACACATATATTTATAATGATATTATATATTATATAACCTCCTATTATCTCATTCCATTCAAATAACACCAATAGATCATTATCCTTCTTGAATAATTTGGTTTCGATAAAAAATGATTAAGTAAAGTTATTTGGATTGGTTGTTAGAACCCGAACCAAAGAGCCCAGCCTATCTAGCGACATGCCAAGTGTTATTATCCCATTCGCAACTCTAATAGTCCATGGGCTAGTGAATATAAACATTTTGTAATATATCAATTATGGGGGGCCTTTTCCTATACACCGGTACACATGTAAAAATCTCTATATCTGTGCAATGTTGTGAATGTGAAAACAATTTATACCATAAATGAAAGTATAATAGTTTTACAACATCGAATTGTAAAAATATGTTCTAGAAATATAATAAGGGGGCATAAAGGACAAAAAATAATGAAAATATGTCCAACCTAATAAGAATCATAGGAATATCATCAAGTGAAACACCCATTAAACACCTTGGTCTATGTAGCCCAATACTGTACTATGCCTTCTAATTGTCCATCTATTCTTCTCTAAAAATTTATAGAAGCTACATATGTAGGAGATGTGTTTTCCAAACCCATGAAAGTATAATTTTAACAATTCACAATATAACATCCTTAAATCAGAAATAATAATGAATCAACTGTAGTCATATCATCAATGCACATGTATGAAAATGAGATAAGAGACATAATTGTAATAAAAGTATATATATCATAAAAAAAATTTCTCAATAGGTATCAACCAAAACTAATAACCAAAATATTCTAATATAGGATTCTATGTAACACTAAATTTGGGAGAAATAAATCAATGTGTTATGGTATCCCTGATGACACTCATTCAAAATTCCATTATCATCTATCAACTCCAAAAATTATTCTCACTATATAATCAAAAATAACAATTTCCATCTCAGGGATCACTCCCCAGACTATTGTAGGTTCCACCAACCCTATGGAATCAATCATCAAGAGACAATATCAATTCTATATACATGGTGGTCATTCCAATACCCTGAACACGACATTAGAATGATATGATAGAGGATCCAACCATTGGATTCATAGGGGGATTCTATAAACATTATCTGAATTAGAACCCATAAAGATGATAAAAATCTAGTACTAATTTTGTATTGTCACATTTTATACTCATTGGGATGGAGGAAGGATCTATACTCAACAAAACTATGTATATATTGATGAAATTAAGTTTTATAATATAAATCACATGATGCAAATTGTTTTTATAGAGGGTACATGGCATGTACCTCTAACCCAGTAACTACATGTTTCCCTTTATATTTTACACTTTCTGTTCATATGTACACCTAGCCACACCAGGGTACAATTAGTAGTTCCATTTTATCGTTTAGCTTGCTCGTATGTGGGGTTGTGTTTGAGTATTGGTCCATTCCTATGTACTCTACAAATCCACGTGTGTCTGTCCATTTACATGCTATTGTAATCCTAATATACATGGCAGGGAACCATAATAGGGTCACATGGTTTGTGGTAGGGACCACAAAACAAGTGATCTTTAAAATTCTATAGAATCCATGGTTCCACTACTAGGGTTATCACACATCATTCGTATATAAAGTACATTTCATGTATCATTTTATATTTAGAATCCCATGGATTAATCACACGTACACCAATGATTTAATTTCATTTGTATCAAATGAAAATATTGACGATGGATTTCAGATCTCCTCATTACAAACTGTACTGCTGTCAAAGGTCGGATTTCTTCCATTCATACTCATTGGGAAACCGTACCGATCACCTATTTCATCACTATCATAATTTTTTTAGATAAAGAAGAAAGGTATCCATTAGTATGATATGTCCAACCTTCATCTTCACACCTTGATCATCAACCACATCATAGATATTGAAATGTTTCATTTGGAAATAATTTCATAGTGATCAGATGCTGTGTTCTCGAAGAACTATAGGCCAATAAAATTTCTTATGATGGATATTTGAAAAAATAGTTTAGAAAATTTAAAAATTAAAACATGAGGAATGATCCTCTTCCATTTATTGGGATGCCACTAAATCATTTCCATTCGAATGTTGAAAAAGAAACGAATAATAATTAATCAAATCAACCCTAAGATAAATCAACAATCGATGTTTGATTAAATTATTTTTAGTGGAATTGACACACGTTTGACATGGGATATCAAAATTAAATAAATAAAAAAATTTATCATTATTACCTCTATTTTGTAACCATCACTAATGAATAATGATCATACATCATAGTCAATTGCATGATCGTTTAATTCCACTGATTTTGATAACCATGTGGTATCGATCGTATCCTCTGATCCATTATCATCAACAAATGTCCTCCACTAATTCACCCTCCAAATTCATTGAATATTTTATGTCATTAAAAACTATTCATAATAGCATAATGTAGGATTATATTTAGAGTTTTTTAATTAATTAAAAAATATAAAAAATTATTTATTTATTAAATTATTTATCCACCCATAATAGTTCGCAACCATAACACCAGACATATATAATAATTATGTATCACCTAGTGTTAATAAGACATTCATTACCCAATTCTAGTGATATATTTATGATATGATATATCATTTTATTATTATTCAACTATATTAGTATAACAATGCACATTATATATTAATATTTTTAATATTTTAATAATATAAATATTTAGCTAATTGGCCCTCAAAATCCTATGTCATCTTAGTGCCTGTATAAAAAACATATTACTACTTATATTTTAGTTCCTCACATTGAAGCACTAAATAACTTAAATTCCACCATATATAGGTTTATTCAACCTAAATAGAAAAATGGACTACTGAAAAAGGTGTGAGTAATAAGCTCGCATATGGGTCTCCCTCTCCAAGGTGATCAACTGAATAGTCCCTTGCAACTAAGAGACATGATCCAAGGGAATTTCAATCCCATAAATGATATCCTATTATCCATCCTCATTATCTACCATGTACTCAACAATGGTGGATCCATCCTCTATTTCCATATCGCTTATATCAAATAACATGTGATGGTTCATTCAAATAACTTCATAGTTGTGATTAATATAAGCTATCATGTACCTGGTCTAAATACCGTGGTATATCCACGTGGTACAACACCTCATCAACCCTATGAAGTATCTAGATCGAAACAAATAATCTTTGAGATAAATTTCTACAACTACCATTTGTTCAAAATCCTTGCAGTAGTGGGACCTTTAGAAATGAACAGTCTCCCACCTCATTCAAAATATACCTCGATCATCAATATTCATAATATGTAAAATATATTTGGGTAGTCTTCATATTATTTTGGTTGATCTACACCTTCTCTGTAACAGATCATCGTTACTCTAGGACCATTAGTATTGACACACCAAGATTAGTCAATAGGGTGGTGAACTATAGGGTCTCCCTTACAAAACATCAAATGGTTCCATATTGATTCAACAATGGTAGATTATATTACAAAAAAACTCCACTAAAGTTATGGGATCCTCCATACTATGTCCATTATATTACATGCATGACCATAGCATGTACTTTAGAACCCGAATTTCAATATCAAATTTTCCATCAATTTAGGGGTCAAATTCCAGGCCTAGGAGAAACCAAGTCCCAAAGGACTCCTATAAAACTCTCCATAATATTGAAATAAATAGATAATCGTTCCTAAAACTGTAGTCTAGGGAACTCCATAGATCAAATATATATCATTCAATTAAAGGAATCCCATGATCTCGACTAAACTCTTCTCTCATATATTTACAATGTATATGGGCTTTATGGGAGGTTATGTGATCATCCAAATAGAATCATTTACTCGAAGCGTCTATGGAAACCTAATCTATATTTCCATAAATATCCTAACTCACATTCACTATGCACATTATGGGGTTGATATAAACCCACCGGACACCTGTGATTGGATTTAACCTACTAAAAATTGATTCTTTCAGAGATAAGTTATTCTAAAAACATATGCATACTTATCCACTTGAAATGAAGTGATAGATATTGGTACTTATTTTCCACTCATGGATATACCACTAAATCGGATTTATAATTCTCAGTCTTTACCTCCACATGCAACATCACTAGTACCATCATCCTTCCTCATAAAAGAAATACATTATCCCAACTTTCAAAAAATCCATTAGGATCATTTCCAATGGATATCTGAGTACATAACATCACATTGTTTATACCTCCATATTATGCCTCCATAACACAATATGGGGTCACAACCATTGGCTATGAATATTCTTCACCATCATTTTCTTCTAAGGAATGATGTAATGATCCTAAATTCTCTAAAACCATGTTCAATTCCCACAATTAACTAATTATATTTAAACAATTTTCTTACCATGGTTTTATTTTGAGGATTATATATTATATAAAAGTTATACACCATGAGGAACACCATACATAATATCCATATCATGTTATGGTACTGTTTATATAGGATATAATTGATACACTTATAGTTTGAGTAGATGAATAAAATCTCCCCTCTTACACTATCTAACCATATAATTTGGGTAGAGAATACTACTACCAACTCCTGATATTGGGTCATTTCATCCTGCATGTGCATTATCATCTTCCTAGACCCATAATAAATCACTACCTTCTTTTTCATCATAACAAAAACAAGTTTGGTCCCTATGGCATCATAGAAAACTACATATTATCACTAAATTCAAAAAAATCAATAGGGTGTTCTCATCAACCTATGTTCGAGATCCTTATATTATAATAATAACCTATCCATTGACAAGGAAGCCTACCATTTCCTGGTCAAAGTAATAAAATTCTATGATATCCTTGAGATATCATGAATGAAATTACTATAATATCCATCCAACCCATGGATTCTTCGTAACTGCACTATGCTATTGTGTGGTTCCAATGCAAACATTTTCTCAACCATCATAGATTCCACTATGAAAATATCGACTGAGAATAAATTTCCCAAAATATTAATCTCCTGAATCCAGAACATATAGTTTGGGATATTCCCATAATGCACAGGTTGTCAGAGTATGTCCATCTCTATCCTCTAATACCTTGCATGATCCTTCTAAAATTATGAGTATGATTTGTTTTCATCATTAAAGGCCATAAAAATGGTTTAAAAATTGACGAATCATCTGGTTCATGTACTCCATAAAACACTTATGATTTGTTATTCTTGTATAAATGCAACACCAAGTACACATAATGGCCCTATAATTATCTGAATGTCATCTTTGATAAATCATATCACATAATTCAATCTAGTAATATGATGAACTAAGGATTATCTTGTAGAATAATCAAACCACCCACAACCTAAAAAATAGGTCATTGATCCTCGATAGTGGATACCAATTGTTCTAGGTCACCTAGTTCATTCCCTAATAATAAACACATAACCTAATGATCCCATCCATGTTCATAGTGAACAACATTTAAGCTTTCTAGAGGGAAACATTATGCCTATTGAAGCCCTTACACTTCATGTACAAACACTATACCCTCAAATTGTGAAGATATATGGGATCTATCTAATATGTTTTTGTAGATATAACGATAGTCCCCGAGTGAATGTCAATAAATAAGCCTACCTCTCAACAGGGTTGTAAGCTAGGAACATCTTAATGAAATACATCCTCATACTGCACCACAACTGAAGATAACTAAAATCACATAGCATTTACTAGTCCATGAATAATACTATAAAATTAATGAGTAATCATATATCACCACCTTTTCATGATCCCATCATACTCCACCTCATATTTCTTCTCACCCACACTTGAAAAACATGACCTCTCTCTATCGATACATCACATAGATTAGCTAAAACAGTAAATAATGAAATAAATTATGGATAAATATTATATAATGTTGTATATCCTAGAAATAAGTACATAAATAATAGAAAAAATACATATATGTATACTGGTTTATGGAATTGAAGTCCCCTTGTCCACTCCACCACCACTCTTCTCCACGTGTTTTATAATTTATACTAGACCATACCTTTTCCAAAGACTTCCAGTCCACATTCCATGGATTTCATGACTGAGTGAAAGATGATGGGACTTGGTACAAGAACTAAAACTTTTTAAGAGGATCCATAAATTCTATAAAATCAGTATAATTCAATAGTTTGTTACTAGGAACGTTTAAAATTAATGATAATAAATATTGGGGTTTACAAATAGTTTCTCACATGCGTAAGAAAAATCCTGTAGAGGGTTATAGATCTCTTAGAGAGATTATCTGAAGTATAAATATCTCAAGGAGATACTTCAAAGTCAGCAAGGATTATGAATAGTCATAGATAATGAAACAAGACATCTACATCCATACTTATGTAGAAAAAACATCGCATTGTTTTCGAGAGATTTTTGAGAATGAATTATCTATTTATTCCTGCACAGATGGTTCAAACTACTTTTTCATTTGAGGATACAGCACATAAAATATATTCTAAATCATTATTTGAATAAAAATGTTCTTCTATAAATATTAAAAAAAATTATCCATTGAATTATGTATTAGTGATAAGTCATTTTATTGGAAATAACTTCAAAAAAATAGAGAAAAATAAAATATTATCATTCTTTCCTTCAATTTGGGTACTTTTTTTCTAATTAAAATAATTTTTTATCATAAAGAGTAAATAAAGAATTTAAGGATTGTACTTGAGAATTAAAGATCATACATTAGGGAATAAATGGTAATAATACCAACATTCACCATAATATATATGATATATAGAATTTAATCATTGTAGATGATTTTGTATCATCTAGCCAAAATGAATCATGTTGGATTTTTACACACATAGTACAAATTAGCATATCCAATTGAATTTTTTTATACAATTGCTTCACATGGATAATTCACATAATGTATTACTCAATTTTTCTATTTTACTTATTAGATTCATATCATAGGTGACTTATCAAGTAGAAATTATTGTTGGCATATTCAACTTAAACTTAGGAATGTTCATGATGTAACTTATATACATAGTTGTTGCCTTTATGTAGGTGATTCTAGTAGTTGATTGATCAATGTATTTATTTTCTCCACATAGCCAAAAATTTCATATATAAGATTTTATATTTTTAGGAAACATTCATCTATAATCACCCAAAATGAATATTAATGAAATCAACAACTAAATACATAAGAGAAATATAAAAACACGATGAAAACACTAATAAACAAATATCAACATTAATGAATGAAGTGTTTTGTAAGGTCCACTAGGATAGATACCCTTAGAGGGCGGTGAATCAGGGTATGAATAATTAAAATAACTACCCCTTTTCATCTTGTTCTATTATTAGACAAACCCCCCTTTTCACTCTCTCCTTCCCGTTGTAGATGAATGAATCTTAAAGAAAGAACAGGACACAAGAATTTTGAAATGGTTCACCCTATCTGGGATATGTCTAAGGATCATACATAGGTGATGTGCTGATGTAACAAATCCACTATAAGTGTGTTACTGTTTACAAGTTCTAAGAAGACTCACTTTCCCTCCTAGTTTATAACTGCTCACAATATGGAAGCTCACTGCTCTCTCAACCGAATAGTGATCATTGATTATTCAGAAGATCTACTCAATGTGTATATACCTATAGGTCTCCTCAATATCTATAATGAAATCTACTTTCTTAATTGGGGATATATGCTCTGTTGACATCCATCATTCACCCGTAGATGGAACTTGTTTTTCACCGGGTGTACCGAGCAACCCCAAATCATTCACGCAACCCTTATTACATCGTCCCCGCAACTTTAATGCCTTGTGAGAAAGATTTCACTTTTGTCTCAGAACTCCCTTTTTGCACAACATCAATCTTTCATGCAACTCAAATCTTATGTGAAACTTTCTTAGCTTGATCGCAACTCAAAATCATTTGCGCAACTCCCTTTGTGCAAAATTCTTACACGATTCGGTGCAGAGATTATCTCTATGTATCGACCTCACCCGATGTGAGGGGGTCACCTCTTATTTATAGAACTAATTGAAACTTTCACGCAAAAACCCCGATGCAACACACAGGATCCAGATGTATCACTCAAAACCCCATTTTACCTCTCATTTGGCGCGTAAGTCTCTTTCACGCCCACCTCTTCTTTCACTCCGTTCTTGAATCATCTCTGCGCTTCCTTCCTTCTCCATTAACCGATGTTCAGACCAAAAATCATACTAAGCATGAAAACCCCATTTTACATTGCCTTAGGCATTCATGTTTTTCTGTACAACCTCCTCTTTCGTTCCAATGTTCAAATCATTCATGCATCCTCCTCTTCTGTTCCAATGTTTTAATCTTTCGCGCAACCCCCACCTTCATGCAATTCTCCAATCTTTCGCGCACCTCATGACTTTTCCATTTTTCAACCTTATACTCTCAAAATGTTCCTTTTATGAAAAATTCCAAGCCACCATAGATCTTGCGCATAACATCCCTTTCCAAAATCATGTTTCCCCATTTTCTGATTTTGAGGGAAAAATTTTGGCAGACACTGGAAAAAGGTGCCCCCTTAGATCTGTTATTTTTTTACAACCTCCAAATCGTCAATTCCATTGAAATAATTCATTGTCAAAAAATGTTGTCAAAAATATCTATGGTTTTTGAAAAATCACTATGTAAACCCTTTTGTCAAAAATATTTACATCGTAGTCTACTCTGTCAACACAGAGGTCCGCTTTGTCAACAAACATAATTATCTCAAAAAATGATTCAATGATACCTTGAAGTATTTTTCCCTACAGATTCGTAGATAATTGGATCCTAATGTACATGGGGAATGTTGGTGAGGTTATTAATATTTTAATTACTTATTATATACTCCCTTTATGGATTTTATCTGAAATGTGCATAATTTTGTGTGAATTATTAATTTTTAAATATTAAATACAATTTTAGAGCACAATTTTAATTCATCCATTTTTAAGTCTATTTAATTTATTAATAAAAACTAGAATCCTACTTCTCCAAATTTCATGAATCATGTTTTTTAAGGTTTAGTACTCAAATTCCAACATTTAATTATAAGTAATTAGTGGCCAATGTTTTCCTTTGAAGGGTCATATGGTCTATACAAGAAGACTGAAAGAATCTGTGAAGAAACTGGGGCAGACATGATCAATGTGTTACTGGTCTAAATAACAAAGCCCAAATTTTATAAAACACCTCCATATGTCAATGATTATATAGAGGAATCATGGATAAAAATATCTAGGACCAAATTCAAAAACAAAGGGCCCAAATAAAGCATTGAATTCCAGATCACCATTCTGTTCGTGAAATAAAATCAGCACACCAAAGTTGACTTTTCTCAAGATCTATTAGTCACATCAAGATGAGATATTTCAATGTGAAAGTGGTGATAAAGATGGCTTAATTTAGTTAAAAAAGAATTCATTTTTGACAGAATGTTTCTATTGATAAACCCATTTAAAGTTCGACAATCGAATATCTATGTATTGAAATAGACAGATTAACATTGTTTAATAATATAGTCGTAACATTGGACCAATAAGCCAACATTCCTCAAAGGTTTTCAATTAGTTAGCCAAAATTATAATATAAATCTTTTAAGAAGGAGATATCTTGAGATTCAGCTATCTGGATGTCTAAATCATCAATCCAAGTGGATGGGTAGTTTTGTAATGCAAACAGTCCACCACCTTGGGCTGTAAATACATCCACTACTTACTTTCAAAAGGGTTGGCATTTCATAAGAGAGGAGTACATTTTTGGCATAAACAAAACCTTTAAAAAGTCTTCGTAGGAACTTCCATACTCATTTTTTCATATGCAATACCTTTCTTCTTCTCATTATTTCCAATTACTTTCGTGTTCTTCATTGTTGTATTCTTGCATGTCTTTGTTTTTGATATTCTATTTTAATGAAAGTTATTTCTTCTTCATCTATTATTCTCATCAAAATTCTATTAGTTAATATTATTTTACTTAAAATAGTTTAAATATAGTAGAATCCCCTTTCCTTATTGTTATTTCTCATTAAATCTAATGTCAGTATTTAATTCCCTTCAATTTTTGTGTGTATATGTTCGACCCACAACTCTTTTATTATCCCTTTATTTATATTAACTTATTAATTCTTAATCATAAAATTATAACCATATTATAAACCGTCCAAATGGATGAGTAAATCTCTCATTGTGGTGAATTATAATTTATGTTTGTTAAGTGATGGAGAACTTTTTCTCGATAAATATTCTTTCAATTAACATTGTGTATATAGGACTTAACATGTCATTGATTAATGACTTGTTTTTTTAACGAGCGGTTTACATGGTTTTTTGGAACCATTAATAAATTACTATAAAAAATATTTTCTTATGATCAGAACCCAATTTTATGTTAATGATTGGATTAAATCTTTAAAAGTTGGTAATTTCAATCAACATCAACTTGTGACATGGGTGTAAATTTATTGTTGTATAAAGAAAGGATCAAGGATATTAAAATCTTAATTCATAATGATGAAATCACCCCAATATTTGTCAAATTTTTAAATCAAATACCAATCATTAATCACGTCATTTATGCTCCATAAAAAAATCCCCAAATAAAAATACAATCAACTAAAAACACTCAACTATTAAAAAGTATCATCACCAAGGATTCAACCCTAGTGAGACTATACACATTATCAGAGCATCGGAACCTTGAACAGTCAATATGAGACAATATTCCATGATTTCAAATGGAATTGTTGTCAATGATGGTGCAATTAAGTAGTCATTAGTTTCTAGTTATTGTAAAAAACCCAAAAAACCCAAAATATTAAAAAAATAATAAAATCACAAAAAACCCCCGATATCCCATAAAATTCATAAACAAAATCAAAAAGACAAACCCATATTACTATTTCATAAAAAATCTCCTTGAATGCCCCGTAGCCTCCCAAACAATCCCTCAGATTGTTTTGACCCTGAAATTGAGAGAACACTTCGCCAACAATGAAGGAACATAAGAGATAATCAACTAATTCCTGAAACTGTCCTTGTCTAACCAATAGAATTAGATATAGATAATATTTGGATCAAACAAATAAAAAAATACTACCCCTTATATGAATTACTAACCTCTTGGTATTGAATATCCAAAAATATTGGCTGACTTCCAACTCAAATTGTGTTTCATTCATCTTCTACCTCATTTCCATGGGCTATCTGATGATGATCCACATATCCACCTTAAAGAGTTCCAAGTGATGTGCTCTACCATGAACCCTCAATTGGTTTCTAAGGAACAAGTCAAACTTTGAGAATTCCATTTCTCCTTACCTGAAACTTATAAGGCATGGAATTACTACCTCTTTCCTGCATTCAAAACCACATGGAATGAAAAAAGGTGACTCTTTTTAGAAAAATTCTTTCCGGCTTCTCATACAAATTCTATCCAAAACAAGATAAGTGCTATGCGTCAATTACCAAATGAATCACTTCATCATTACTGGGAGAAATTAAAAAATATTGTTTCAACATTCCCGCACAACTAGACCCCTAACTAACTTTGATCTAATACTTCTATTAGGGGTTATTGGATATGGAAATAACTCTCATTGATGCCGTAAGTGGTGGTGATAATGTTGATAAAACTCATGTAGCTATAAGCGATATCATACGAAATTTGGCTATAAAAACACAAAAATTCCAAAATGAAGCACATGATCATGTAAAAAAAGACCAATAGAATAAATCCATAGAGTCGAACAAGATGACCGGGTGGATGAGTGAACTTATAGGTCTTGTGTGAAAACTAGTTGTGGCTTCCATGTACCCGAACACATCTTCTCCACAATCTCTATTCCATGGACCTATTGAGAACAGTGGAATATATAGCTCCCCATATCATCCAACAGACACATGTACACAACTTCAAGAGGATCCCTCATATTCATTCAGATAAATGGAGCTTAATGCAGTATATTCTAAGAAGAACTCCAACCCTGAACAACCAGTTCACTCTGATAGAAACTTTAACCAACCCCATTGTGAGCCCTTCTCATCAACATATAACCCTATCTTGAGATATGGGAATCCAATATCTCATCCCCTCAAAACCCTCATCAAAACCCAATCCAATTCTTATATTGAAATTGTATTCATAACTTCCAACTACCTTAAACGTTTCTTCTACAACATAATAGGATAAATCCTCCTCTTCCTCTTCCTAGATTCCACTATCCTAGTGAGGCTTACCAATTCCCAAAACAATTCAATTACTTTCCCAAGAACCAAAGTCATGTTAATCCCAATATGAGACAATCATCTTCTTCCATGAAACCATGGCAAAGTGGAGTGTAAGATCTTGCCTCCTTCACCTCTCCCATTATAAAAAACATTGAAACCCAAATTGGTCCACTTGCAGCCCACCTAAGCCAGCCAAAACAATCAAATTCTCTCAAACTCCCAACTCAACCGTTACCCAACACCAAGGGTAATGTCATTACAATTTCATATAGACAGAGGAAGAAAACTATATGCTCAAGACAAGTCCTTCAACCCACCTTTAATTGTATACCTAGAAAATGAAAAAAAAACTCAAAGAGGAATCTAAATCCATTAACTTTAATCCTTCCATTCCACTTAGGAATCCAATTTCTTTTCTTCAATCCATTTATTAGCTATTGAACACTTTTGAACCCGATCCAGAAATTCTTAAAATGTTTAGACATGTTGAAGTCATCATCCCACTCTTAGATTCCATAAAAAAAATCACTATGTCTTCCAAGTTTGATAATAAATTATGATCCCATAAGAGGAAACTTAGGACCATTGAAAATGTTTCAACCTAGTAGTCTATTCCCATAAAGTGAAACAATCTAGGGACCTTAAATGTTCCATGGAAAATTGGAAGTTCCCACTTTGATGATGAACTCATTGTATGAAGAGCCTCATTTAATGTCATGACCAAATCCATCTTATCCAACCTTGGTCTTGGTCCCTTACATCCCATGGGTGTTTTCATTCAATTGGCCAATCGATGCACTGCATGTTTTGAGTGTATAATCAAGGATGTCCTTGTCTGGGTCAATGATCTTATCATTCCAGCTGATTTCTATGTCCTTGGCATGGAAGGTGAGACAAACACTTCTTGATATCCCCTAATTCTAGGAAGAACATTCCTCCTAAATGCTATAACAAAAAAGTTATGTCCATTCAAGAATCTTATCCATGGAATTTTGTAATGTCTGGGCCATAATCATGTATGAACCATTTTTTACATTATTGCATTCTAATCAATTATGTGAACTGGGACACATTTTTACGCACCTCGCTACGGGTCCCAGACAACATTTTATTTAATTTAAATAATAGCAGACATTTCATGAAAAATGAAACTTCATGCTTTGGAGCGGTTTTTGGATTTTAAATAATTAATTAAGGATTTTAATATAATAATAAATGTTTTAAAGAAGATTTAATAGAAGTAATTAAAGGAAAAATAAATAAATTCTAAAATAAAATAAATAAGGGGATACAGGAAAAATGAAAATAATTAAAATGGGGGACTCCCATTCTTAATTATTTTTATTATTTTCCATTCCATTCATTTGTTTTATTTTATCTTTTTCTCTTATTTTCTTTTTTAATTATCTTTTATGTTTATATTATTTTTTTATTTTCTTTTTCTTTATTTTCACTCTTTTCTTTTTTCCTCTCCTCTCTCCCTCTCCCACTCATCACGTCGCACCGCTGAATCCCATCACACCAACCACCAGCCCCTTCAGAAGGTCATTGATCCACCGTCCGATGTCTGATTCTTTCTTCATATGGTGTGGAATAAACCTTAGGGAAAGGATAATGTGTCTCAAGAGGAATCGTTCATTTTTTTTGAGTATTCAACACATAGTTCGTCGCAAAAGATTCTTACAATATTTTGGTGTTTTCTTAAAATCCTTTGTTTTCTTCCATTTTAGGTCAATTAAATGTCTACTGAAGATTTAGAGACATCTAAAACTACAAGGTAGGGTTCCCACTTGCTTTCCCTTCTTTTAATTATGATTTATAAAAAACACATCATTTTTAGGTTAGTAAATTCCTACCAACTTTGTTCAATTTTACCCATTCTAATTACTTTAATGGTTATGTTTAATTGTTGCAGCCTTAATCATCTTAAATTAATCTGTATGAATGGTTGCAACAAGATGGGACACCCCTTTGGGTGTGACGACATAGCCAGCACATTTTTCTGTTAGCCGAGTGATTAATTTAAATAGTTGTGGGTGTTGCGTATCCCCTTTTTATTGTTTTTAAATTAAATGAATAGTTGTTTGAATTATTGCAACAATGTTGGAAAACTGTTGGGCATTCCGACATGATTGGTGTATTCTGTCAATAACTGAGTTTATTGTTTGATTAATTTCATGTGTTGCAAATCAACTTTTTATTGTAATTAAAATAAATAAATAGTTTCTTGAAGATGAAATTCAATTATTGGATCATTGGAAAATGATTTGGTGAACTGTTTATTATTTAAATATTCATTATCTGCTGAGGTTTATATCATATGTATATTTTCTTGCATGTTGTTATGTTGTACTATTAAATTTATTCCTTGTGATGCACGAGTGCATCTAGTTAGTTTTCAAGCTGTGACTTTACATGCTGATTATGTCATATCTACTACTGTGAAAATATTAATTAAATTCTGGGTGTGGAAAGGAGGAAAGTCCAATATTAAGGGTCATTCTTAGATCCTTCATTCCTGATGGGTTACTTATATGTGTCGGGGGACGATGTCATTGGATTTGTCGAACCGAGACATCCTCGGACTTTCTAATACGTTTCAGTGATACTAATTCCAAAAGGGCCCATTAGGATGACACCATTGGGAATATGTCAAAGCCAACCTCGGATGACAGTCAACCCCTTTTTGCGAGATTGGGATGGACTCAATGTAAATCCATGCCTCGGGCAATACATGGTAATTCGAAATATTACTTTGGATTGGCTTAGTGCCATTGGATAAATTGAAGAATATTCTATAGTGATTCCTTCATGATGGGCTCAGACTCTAACTCTCAACTTGAACAATAAATAATGATGCACTTAAGGTTTATGTTATTGTTAATTGAGTGTATTGAGAATTGAGATATTTCCCATGATATGTGGAGGTGTTCCTGGTGAACACTGGACTTGAACACCAAGTTCAATCACATGCTTGGGGTATAATTTTTCCTAGTTTTACCTTGATTTATGGGTTATATATATATGTATATATATTCATGTTCATGCATTTCTGCCGATAGGTACCCTCTCAGACTACTAGCTTAGGCTAAAGCAGGTGACCATGCACGGGTGCTGTTTGGGACCTCGACCGACTTATTTATTTCATAGAACTACAATTTATTCATTTGAAATGGTTATGAAATAGCACTCTGCATTTTTATTTTTTCACAAAATGGAATGGTCTAGACACCGTGGGTGCTAGCCCACTGGGATTTTATCTCACACCCTGCTCAGGCGTCGTCAACACCAGAGTAGATTACATGCACATAGGTATTGACAAGGTTAAGCATGATTCTTCCGATGGTTGACTATTCATTACTGTTTAGGATGGAGATTGGTGAAGAGGATCGAGCCTTGCTCGTGATGTAGTTGCTGCTTGTGTCTATTATTTTAGTTGGTTATGTGTTTGAGTTCTATTTTCCGTACATTTAGTAAAAAATAATATCATGGTATGACACTCTTTTGTGAGTTTACGAACATGGTTTATATTATTCAGTTGGATTATTTACATTTCTTCTGATGTAGTTTATTTATTCACATACTTCCGCTACATATTATTTGTTGTTGTTTACTTCTGCTGTGATATTATATGTTACTTATGAGGGAATAGTCTCCCCCAAAGACACAAAATTCCCCACGCTACTAGTCTGTAGCCTCTGGTGTTTGGGGAGATGCGTTTGAGGTTATGTGACACACCGGTCTGGCCACCGTCTTTGAGGTGAGCTGGGTCGGGACATTACAATGTTGTATCAGAGGCTGTTTTTTCCTTTGGTTTTACTATTTGGTTTAGTTAGGAGACTATGATAAAGGGATTTGGGATGTACTCTATGTTTGTACATAGCTAAACCATGTACAGGGGAAAACTCAAATTCATGGGTTGGGATTGGTGTTATTGATTTTGACAGTTACTGTTGATATGATTTCACCTTGGGTGACTCAATTGTAATGCATCATTATTATGCTAGTATTATGGAAATAATTGGTTTACTATTGCAACCTGATGATACGATGGAAGAACATCCCATGCATCATGATAGGAACTATATGATTTAAATTCCATGCATATTTCCAGGTCATATCTACTTTCATCGTGTATTTAGCTATTTCATGTGAGTGCAGTTATACTTATTGGTAAATTTTTAATTGTTGTATTATTGAATATAAGGTAATGTTAGTCTTTTATATGTTATCCTAACTCATCCTTGGTGTGGGCTAGAGAACTGTTTAGTAATCCATTTTAGTTGTCTCTTCTATATCGAAACATACCTCCTGAGGAGGGTTGTCTTCTATTTAGTGCTCAGAGGCAGGATATATACCAAACCTCTATTTCACACTACTTGTTTTCTAACATTATTTAATCCTATAGAATTTTGTGTTTAGATATTGTAGAAAAATACCTCCACGACCTCTTCATGATTTGCATCAAGAGAGTGGAAATGAGTGTATTCCGGAGATGGTGGGTCCTGAACCACCAGTGGTTCCTCTAGTAGAGCCTTCTCTGGCACTACCTCCTGTTGATCTTCCAAGGAACCCTGACGCTCTGTTTAGGGATAGTCTCATTAGGTTTATGCAGTCAGTTTAGAATATTCCCAAACCTTCCCCGTCTATGGAAGACCTTATGCAGGACTTTCAACAGTAGCACCCTCCCACCTTCTCAGGGAGTGGCAGCCCTCATGCTGCAGAATAATGGATAGAAGCTGTACGGTCTATCTTCGACAACCTTGAGACAACTTTTGAGCGTAGGGTCAAGATTACAGTCAACATGCTTCATGACACCACCAAAAACTGGTGAGGTGTTGTTTCTCTGACTGTGTAGGCTAGTGACATGGCTTTGGCCAATTACTAAGCAACCTTATATAATCACTTTTTTACCCATACTCTGAGAAATGATCGTGTGTGGGAGTTCATACATCTTCAACAGGGATCTATGACTATGTTAGAGTATTCTACTAATTTCACAGAACTTCATAGATTTCCCCATCTCTGACTGGAGACGCCCATACTACTACGAGGCATTTTGAGGATGGACTTGAGTATATTAAGTGCTCATAGGTGAACATCACCCATTTGACCACTATTCCACAGATTGTGAACTAGGCTCAATTCATAGAGTGAAATATCAGGGAAACTAAACTAGTGAGCCAAGGTGGTTCAGTTCTGAGACAGGGTGATGGCTCTTTTGGCCGCAGGAAATGTCATTCTGAAAGTGCACATGGGGGAAATCTTTTCCAAATAGCACATGTTGGAAGCTCTATCACATGTTATCAGTGCGACAGGAATGGTCACAAGAATCCATAGTGCATGAGAGATCCGAAAGAGTAACAAGCATGCAGTAGGATGAGTCACCTTCAGCGTTTTTGTCATTCCTTCTCTTCAGCATCCAATGGTAGAAGATCTGCACTTGCACCTCTGTCAGGTATGGGATCTATGACTCCATAGTAGGCTGGAACTTCGTTTTCCACCAGTCGATCTGGCCAAGTAAATTATGATGGTCATGGTCGAGGAAATCAAGTTCCAGACTATCAGTGTCAGTAGAGTGGACATAATGAGGCCAGCCTGGTAGTGTATCTGGGTCGTGGAACAAGTCCCATGTATGTAGTGCAATCAGCACTAGAGGAACAGAGTGCTAGGCTATCTACAGTTAAAGGTAATATTCAAGTAGCCCATACTTTTGATTATTCTCATTTTTATACTGATGCATCACACTCCATTATATCTACTGTTGTTGTTGAAAGTCTTGGTTTTCCAATTTATTATCATTGTGGCGTCATGTCTCTCGACACTCCACTTGGGGTCAGGACTTAGGGCATACGACATTTCCAAGAGTTCCCCTCGAGATAGGTGGGTACCATTTTGTTTGAAATTTCAATATCCTCGATATGTTTGGAATATAATTCATTCTTTGTATGTACTACCTTTCTCCTTACCGTGTCCAAGTGGTTTACTATCATCATCAGGTGTCCTTCACATCCCCTGAGGGTGGAACATATCATCACAAAGGAGAATGGAACCTGCAGTCAGACTGAGATAAGACAAAATATTTAGGTTTGGGTAGAGTGACCACTCAGTTGGCAAGTCTCTTCATGAGGGATCATGGAACACAAATAGTTGAATTCCCTCCAGTGGTGGATCATTTCAAGGACATCTTCCCTAATGATTTCTCTGGCCTACCTCCTAGGAGAGACATGGAGTCCACTATTGAGCTCATTCCAAGTGTGGCACCGGTGTCTATTACTCCTGATTGGATATTTCCAACAAAACTACAAGAACATAAAAATCATCTTGACAACCCCGAATATAAGGGTTTCATCAGAGCTAGCACATCACAGTGGGGTTCACCTATCCTTGTTTCCATGAAGGCAGATGATACCCTAAGGTTATGGATGGATTATCGTCGACTCAACTAGATCATGGTAAAAAATAGATATCCATTACCTCATATTCATGATCTCTTTGACCATATCCATGGAGAAACTATTTTCTCCAAGATTGGTCTGAGGTTGGGATATCCCCAGGTGCATGTGAGACCATCTGACATACTATGTACAGTTTTCCGAAGCAGGTATAGCTTGTACGAGTATTGGGTTATGCCATTTGGCCTCACGAATGTGCCGATAGTCTTCATGGCCCTGATAACCTAGTTTTTCATCCATATCTTGATTCATTTGTGGTAGTCTTCAGGGATAACATCTTAGTGTATTCATGGTACACACATGACCATGAAACCCATCTTGACATAGTGTTGAGTACACTGAGAGGGCACCAGCTATACGCTATTATAAGTAAATTCCACTTCTTTATTGATAAGGTACACATTATGGGACTTATTATATCTGAATTAGGGATATCAGTTGACCTAGAAATGGTGAGCATCGTGGTTTCATTGGTGGAGCCCAAGAGTGTCTTCGTCATCTATTGTTTCTTGGATCTTGCTTGATATCACAAGAGATTATACCAAGATTTCTCCCACAAAGTAGAACCTCTAATTCCCTTGACTAAGAATGGTGTATAGTTCATCTAGCTATAAGATTGTGAAATTCCTTTTCATGAGATGAAAAAATGATTGACCTTAACCCCGATCATGATTCTTCTTGAACTTGGTATGAGTTGTAAAGTTAATTATTATACTTCAAGAATTGGACTACGTACAGTTTTGATGTAGGGTGATCTAGTCTTGGCCTATGGTTCCTGCCCCCCAAGACCTCACAAACAGAACTATCCTACCCACGAGCATGAGTTGGCAGCTGTGGTTCATGCTCTACATTGTTGGAGACATTATTTTTTGGGTGAGAGATTTTTTGTCTAAATGGATAATAAAATCTTGAAATATATCTCCACTCAACAAGACTTGAACATAAGGGAATGCAGGTTTGTTGAATACTTTCAGTCATTTGATTATGAGCTTGCTTATACCCCTAGGCAGGGAAATTCTATAGTGGACTCTTTATAACACAAGACACAGACACATTCTGTACAGGTATCCAGCAAGTAGTGGTAGATGATGTCCTTGTTTTCATAGATGCATTTGGAGATTTAGGAGCATAGTTGAAAACCGGTTCTAGAAACTCTTACAGTGAAATTCTCTCATCTGGAGAATGTATGCAGGCAATAGTTGATTGAACATGAGGGTCTCATTTTGAGGCATAGTGCTTCAAGAGAGAACCCACCTCCTGACTGAGTTATTGATGGTAGTGAAACTCTTATTTACCATGTCTGTGTATGGGTACCTTCATGTATACGAGAATAGATGATGAAGGAATCTCACACCTCTGTTTGGGTAGTTCATCTTGGGCAGAACAAGATGTATAGAGACATGTGTTGATAGTATTGGTGGCCTGGTATGAAAAATCAGATTGTTGGTTTCATCACTTGGTGTTCCTCCTGCCAATAGGTGAAGGCAGAGCACCAGTGACCTGCTGGACTCCTACATCCTCTATACATTCCTAAATGGAAATGGAATGACATCACTAGGGATTTCGTTATAGGATTTACAAGATCTCCATGAGGCAGTTATTTAGTATTGGTGGTTTTCGATAGGTTATCCATGGTTTCACACTTATAGCCTATTTGAGATACCTTTATGATTGATGAGTTGGGAAGGCTATATATTTAGGAAATTGTGTGACATCATTGTGTACCTAGTTCTATTGTCTCGGAAAGGGATTCTTGTTTTACATCACGATTCTGGAAAGGTTTGTAAAAGGCATTGGGATCAAAGGTACTTCTTGAGTACTACATATCACCCCCAGACCGATGAGCAATCCGAGAGAGCTATACGAGTGTTAAAGGATATGTTATGTGCTTGTATTCTTGATTTTGGAAGTTCCTAGGAGAAGGATTTACCTATTTTCATGTTTACCTATAATAATAGCTTTTAGTGGACAATTAAATGGGCTCTGTATGAGTCTCCGTATGGTAGAACGTGTTGTTTGACTTTATGCAGGCTCGAAGTAGGTGAGGCAGCTCAGTTGGGTCTTCATCTTGTTAAGGAGACTTCTGAGAATGTTTAGCTAATTCAGATGTGTATGACTACATATCATTCTAGGAAAAATTATTATATCTCTCATTGTCGCAGACCTCTGGAGTTTGAGGTGGGACATCGAGTCTTTCTGCGTGATTCTCCGAGGTTGGGTCACAAGCTGATCAGGAGACAGGGGAAGTTATCACAGAGAAAATGTCAGGCCATTCGAGATAGTGGAAAGAGTTGGGCCGGTAGCCTATTAGTTACTGCTACCTTAGAGGTATCGTTCCATGCACAATGTTTTCCTAATATCACAGATTCGAAAATATCATCCAGACCAGTCTCATTATTTTGAACCTGATGAAATTGAGCTTGACGCTGATTCATCCTTTGCAGAGCATCCGATCTGTATTGTCGACCTTAGAATGAAAGTCCTCTGAGACAATTTAGTCTCATTAGTCTTGATTATGTGGCAACATGGACGCATTCAAGAGGAGACCAGGGAGCAAGAGACGGATGTACGTGTGTATTGACCGGAACACTTCTCTGGCGACGTTCCACTACCCTTGGAAGGGAAACTCGAGGATGAGTTGTCTTAAAGAGGGGAGGTTGTAACGTCCCGACCATAATCAAATATGGATTATATTTTCTTTATTGCATTCTTATTAATTAAGTGACCTGGGGCGCACACCTGCACACCTCACTGCGGGTCCTAGGTAGCTTTTTATTTCATTTAAATAATTGCATACGTTTCATGAAAAATTTCACATCGCACTTAGGCTCAATTTTCAGGTTTAAAAAAAATTAAGTATTGGAAATGATTAATAAAATATTTAAATATGATTTAAAATAAAGAAAAAAATGATAAAAAAAAATTGAAATAAAATAAAGGGGGGTTAGGGGAAAAATGAAAATAATTAAAATGGGGGATTTCTATTATTAATTATTTTTATAATTTTCTTTTACATTCTGTTGTATTATTTTATCTTTTTGTTTTATTTCATTTTTCCCTTATATTTTATTTTTCTCTAATTTTTCTTTTCTTTTCTATTTCTTTCTTTTCTCTCATCTCTTTCTTTCCTCTCCCCTCTCCCACTCCCACTCATCGCGTCGAACCACTCAATCTTGTCACCCAAACCATCATACTTTTCAGAAAGCCACTACTCCTCCATCAAAGATCTGATTGCTTTGCCGTTAGGTGACATGTAATCCTTAGAGAAAGGTTGATGTTGAGGAAGTGGAATCGTTCAATTCTGTTGATAATGATACGCCAATTTCATCATGGAAGATTCAGACAATAATTCGAGGTTTTTCTAAAATCGATCTTTTTCATCCATTTTAGGTAAAATTAAAGTGTACTGTGGATCTTAGAGTATTCTAGGACTACAAGGTCGGGTTCCTAGTAACTTTCCCTCCATTTCTATTTAATTTATAAAAACGCACCACTATGTCGTTTGTCGATGCCTACTGGCTTGGTGCAATTTTACCCATTTTAATTACTTAAATGGTTTTATTTAATTATTTTAGACTTACTCATATTAAATTAATTATTTTAATGGTTGCAATAAGATCAGACACCCCTTTAGGTGTGCCAACATAGTCGGCTTAATTTTCCTTTAGCCAGGTTTTTAATTTAATTAGTTGTGGGTATTACGTAGTTTCTTTTATTTGTTTTAAATTAAATAAATACTTGTTTGAATTATTGAAACAAGGATGGACACCCATTGGGTGTGACAACATGATCAGTGTATTCTGTCATTAGTGGAGTTTATTATTTGATTAATTTCTTGTGTTTCGAAGAAACTTTTTATTGTAATTAAATTAAATAAATAATTGATTGAACATGAACATCAATTATTGGATCACTATCACTTGTTTTGTTTAACTTTTTATTATTAAAATATTAATTATCCACTAAGGATGATATGATATGTGTATTTACTTTCCAATTGTTGTGTTGTACTTTTAAATTTATTCCTTGTGATACACGGGTGTGCCCTGTTAGTTTTCAAGTTGTGCTTTACATGTTGATTATATCATATCTCCTATAGTGAAAACATTAATTAAATTTGGGGAGGGAAATGGTGGTGTGTCCCGTATTAAGGGCCATGGTTAGATCCTCCATTTCAGATGGGTTACGTCTATGTGCTAGGGGCGGTGTGATTGGCTTTTCCAGACCAAGACTTCACCGAACATTACAATACTTTTGAGTGATATCGGTTACAAAAGGGCCCATCGGGACGGATCCCTTGGCAATGTGGCTATGCCAGCCTCATTTGAAACTCGACCCCTTTTTGCGATATCGGGATAGTCTATCGGTAAATCCATGCCTACGGAGATACTTGGTCTTTCGAACAGTTGGCTTGGATGGGCTCACTGGCATTGGATAAATTGACGGATGTTCCGTAGCGATACCTTCAAGACGGGCTCAAACTCCTATTTTCAACTTGAACCTTAAATAATGACTCACATAAGGTGTATGTTATTTATAATTGAGTCTTTTGAGAATTGATATTTTCCCATGATATATGTAGGTGTTCTTGGTTGACACTGTACTTAAACCCCATGTAAAAGCATAAGCTTGGGGTACAGTTTTTCCTCATTTTTCCTTGATTTCTAAGAGAGAGAGATATATATATATATATATATATATGCATGTTCATGAATTTCGGCTGATAGGTACCCTTTATGACTACCAGCTTAGGCTGAAGCATGTGACCAAGCACGAGTGCCGTTTGGGACCCAGGCTGACATATTTATTTCATTGCACTGCAATTACTTTATTGGAAATAGTTATGTAATGGAATAGTGCATTTTTATTTTTTCATGAAATAGAAATGTTTAGACACAGTGGGTGCCGGCCTACTAGGATTTTATCTCACACCCTGCTTGGGAAACATCGACACCTGAGTAGATTACATGCACGCAGGTATTGACAAGGGGAAGTGTGCTGCTTCCGATTCTTGATTGTTCATTACAGCATCAGATGGAGACTGGGGAAGTGGATCAGGCCTGGCTCGTGATGCAGTTGTAACTTGTATCTTTTCTTTTAGTTGATCGTGTGTTCGAGTTCTGTTTCTTGAAATTTATGTTTAGAAAATATCATGGAATCAAAAAATTTTGTGAGTATCTGCACTGGGTTTTTATTATTCAGTTGGATTATTTACATTTCCTCGGCTGCAGTTTATTTATTCATGTGCTTCTGCTACTTATTTTTTGTTGTTGTTTACTTCCGCTGTGATATTATATGGTAACTATAAGGGAATAGCCTCCCCCACAAACACAAAAAGGGCCCTCACTGTTAGTCGACAGCCTCTGGCATTCGGGGAGATGTGCTTGAGTTTATGTGATGCACCAGTCCGACCATCATCTTAGAGGTGATCCAGGTCAGGAAATTATAATATGGTGACAAACTGGCCAAGTTCAACATTTTCCTAGCCATGTGATACCCATATGACGATCCATCTGAATTCTCAATCCATGCTTATGAGGAAACCTCTAAGAGCCAATTATACCCCAATCCCTCATATTCTTCATTTTTTAATGATAAAGGCTCTTGTGAAATATGCACCATGATTAACCAAGTCATAAATGTTTAATTTGATGTGGAACTTTCATTCATAGACTCAATCAATCTAGAAGAACGTGAAAACTCACTTGAATCCCACATCAACTCTGATCTCTGCTACTCCACCTTGGACATTATTATGGAAAATGAATCAAAAGCAAATGAAAGAACTTCCTCCATTCATGAGTTTTCTATCTCACAAATAAAAGATGTGATTGATCTGAATCCTCATCCTGGACACCAGAAATATGCATTATTTTTCCATGATCACTCTTATCCTATCATTATCTATGCTTCACTCACCAAAATGAGGAGTCAAAACATGTACTGGTGTTATGAAGAAACAAAAAGGCCATAGGTTGGATACTAGATGACATACCAGGAATCAACCATTCCCTTTTCATGCATCACATTCATCTTGAGGAATAATTCAAACCAATTAGACTGCCAAAAATAAGTTTCAATCCACTCATACTTGAGGTAGTTAGGGAAGAGATCACAAAGATTTTTCAAGCTGGTATTATCTACCCAATTTAGGATAGTGAATGAGTTAGTCCAATTCGAGTAGTACCTATGAAGGTTGGGAAAACTGCCATCACAAATTAATATTGGGAGGTAGTCACAACTTGAGTGAAGAACAAATGGTGTGAGTGCATTGATTACCGAAAATTGAATGTAAAAACAATAAAATATCACTACCCCCTTCCATTCCTCGATCAAATGCTTGAACAATTAGTTGGAATGTAACACAATTACTTTCTTGATGGATACACTAGCTACATCCAAATCCCAGCCACACCTAAAGTCCAAGAAAATACTACTTTTATTTACCCCTTTAGAACATATGCATATAAGAGAATGCCTTTTGGACTTTACAATTCTCCTGCAACATTCTAGAGGAGTATGATGAGTATATTTTCTGAATTCATTGAACACTGCATGGAATTCTTCGTGGATGAATTTACCATTTATGGTGAGTCATTTATATCTTCCTTGAATTCAATATCTTTAGTCCTCCAAAATTATTTCAAGTGTAATCTTTTTTTAAAATTTGAAAAATTGAATTTCATTGTTGTAAATGGCATTGTTCTAGGGAACATAGTTTCACAATATGGTATTCATGTTGATCATTCCAAAATTGAAGTGATCCAATCACTTATTGAACCCATCCTTATTTGAGACATCTGTTCATTCCTCAATCATGATAGTTTCTATCAGCGATTCATCCATAACATTAGTAGGATTTCACACCCACTCACATTATTTCTCCAAAAAAATTTCACATTTGTTTTCAATGAGCTTTGGAAGAGATACTTCATTGAACTCAAAACTTCTCTTACATCTTCCATTAAAATCCAACCCACAGATTTGTCTTTACCCTTTGAATTGATGTGTGATGATTCTGATAGAACCCTTGGGGTTGTTCTAGGTCATGTAAGAGAAAATATTCCTCATGTCATCAATAATTCCTCAAATACTATGGATGAAACTCAATCACACTACAATGTGACTGAATATGATCTTTTATCATTGGTTTTTGACATAGATAAATTCTTTCCTTATCTATTAGGTTCCAAAATCATCATCTTCATAGACCATTATACTATAAAGTTCTTATTCAAGAAAAGTGATTCCAAACTGAAGATAATATAATGGATTGTAATTCTCCATGAGTTTGACCTTGAAATCAATGATAGACATGGAAAACAAAAACCATGTGGATGATCACATTAGTATAATTTCTAGTTCTTCTCATTCAATAAAAATTGTTCCTGAATTCCCTACTGATCACCTTTTATCTCTCACTCAAAAAATACTATGATATTCCCCAATTTTATATTATTTTGTATTTGGTGTCATTCCTAAAAAGATTAAAAAAAATGAAGTTGAAAAGTGATTAAAAATACTCTTTTCGGGAAGAAAATAAACATTGGAAAATTGGGGTAGACATGGTAATTAGGATATGTGTTGATGAAGTTGAACATTCCTCCATATTAGAATTTTGTCACTTACTTCCTAGAGGTGGCCACATTAGACAAAAAAGGAACTCCCGAATGGTCCTAGACTCCAGATTCTTATAACAATCACTTTTCAAGGACTCACATGAGTTTTTTTAATCACGTCCCACTTTCCAAAAGTTTCGCACAATTTAAAAGAGAAATGAAATGCCCCAAAAACCTTTAATTTTCTATGAGATCTATGAGGTTTGGTGCATCGATTTCATGAGACCATTTCTCTTCCAAGGGATTATCATACATTTCTATTGATTTTGATTATGTTTATTGCTGGGTCAAGGCCAAATCCACTTGAAATTATGATTCAAATACTGTTAGTGAGTTCCTAAAGGCACACATCTGCCATCGATTTGGCACACCACATGCCTTGATAAGTGACTTAGGAACCCGTTTTGGTAATAAAACCAATGAATCTCTTTTGAAAAAGAATGGGGTTGTGCATAAATCTTCAACTACATATCACCCCCAAAAAAATAACATGGATAAACATTCTAATAGAGAAGAGAAAAGAGTGCTTTAGAAAATTGTAAAACCCACCGGAAAAGACTGGCCTAAAAGACGTGGTGAAGATCTTTTGGATTATAAAACTACATATAAAACCCCAATTGGGATGTATCCTCTTAGGCTAATTTTTTTTAAAGAATGTCATTTACCAGTTCAAATACAAAATTAGTCTTTTTTGGTAGTGAAAACCTTTAATTTTGATTGTGAAAAGTTCGGTGAAGAAAGTTTGTTGAAATTGGTTGATCATGAGGAGTATTGACTTGATTCTTATGAGAATTCCAATCTGTACAAAGAAAAGGCTAATTCACTCCATGACAAACACATCATGAGAAACGTATTCCATGAAGGTGAAATGATATTTCTCTTCAACTCTTGATTTTGACTTCCCCCAGGTAAGATTACTTCTTGATGGTAAAGTCCTTTTATTATTTGTCATGATTACCCATTTGGTGTAGTGCAAGTCTAAGACCCCTCCTCAAAATGAATATTCACAATTAATGGAAATTGGATAAATCATCACCATGATTGGAAGACCATTATGGAAAACATCAACTTCAATCAGATCCATAACATCCACCGACCCACCACCAGATAGAGATACCATCCCACCAAATCCAAACAAGGGGAACCTCTTTCCCTTTAACTTATCTCTCTCACTTGATCTTTCTCTCTCTATCTATTTCTTCTTCTTCCTCTCTCATTATCATTTTTTACCACTTTCTTCACCACACATCATTGTTTACTATTTTTAATTTTTGTGGGTGTGTCTTTATAGAAAATAAAAAAACTAAAAATAACAAAATTGAATCATTTAAAAAAATAACAAAAAAGAATGATTCATACTTACTCACCTTCCAATTATCAAAATTTTCAACCCATTTTGGGGAGTCAAAAGACATTGTTTCATCTCAAAAAATTTTTTTTTAATCATATATTTGGATAAAAAATATTTTGTCAAAACCAACATATTTTTAATGCTAAATTGTTTATTTGGAAAATAATTTTCCTCAATTGTGAGGAATAACATTATATTTCCTTCCAAGGCCACCAATGGAAATCTTTTCAAAATGTGTTTTTTCACCCCCATTTTGGAATCTTGAGTTTGTGGACCTCTGAGCATAATTTTCTACTTTAGATTACGTTATTCTGTTATATGTATTTTCTAAACCTTATAAGGATCACAATATCCAAACAGCCTCCCATTTATATTACATTAATCCTCCTTTCGAAAATCCCCTTTGAGCCTATGAAGAACTTTTCATTGATAGACACATTACTAGCCTAATAACTTATCCCACCCAATATCCTCATGGATATACATTGTGTTATTTATTATAATTTTAGTGTGGGGGGGAATGGATTTAATTTTTTTGGTGCCCTTTTATTGATTTTCAGTGAGTTATCATATTCATGAGGGCAAGAATACATTTAATTATGGGGGACAAGATTTCATTTAGTGAGTTTTTTGGAATGTAATGTACTTTCATTTATATAATTTTGTAAATGTTTTTGACAAGACTTCAAAAAAAGTCAAAATAAAAAATTAAAAAAATGAAAAAATTGGTTCTGTATTAGGGAGGTAAAAAATAACTCTTACTCAACATTTGATCTTGTTATAAATATTATATTATGTTTCATGAGATAAATCATGGGTTGGGGTATGAGCATGATATCTTTTTCATCTTTAAATTTTAGAAAATGAAAATAAAAGTTTTTAATAGAAAAAGAAAAAAAGAACACTGATGTCATTAGGGGAAGTTTTTTGTTTTGTAAATATTTCATCTTCTCATCCCCTTCAAATATTCTTCCTTTCTTACGTCTTTTTTCACACAATAATTGTAACAACCTAGATCTTATTTTCAGGTATGTGTTTCCTTTTTTTCATTTTTTAATAAAAGAGTAAATTTTGTAAATTTTCTAAGTACACGACGTGTACTTTATGAGTACACGCCGTCTACTACCTTACCGCAGGAGGCCGTGTGCTGGTCGTGTAGTGGCCACAAACATGGCCGTGTGGAAGTGACTTAGAGGCTTCTTAATGCAGAGTATGAAAATGGAACTTACATGTCATATACTTCAAAATTACACGCTTTGTGCTTTATGTTTTCAATAAATGCACCGGGGTCACGTCAGATCGCCAGAACGCTTTCTTTTTGGTCTCATTTGACCGAGATCTCCATACAAACATAGATTTTGATGAACCCCCAATCATGCATTCGTCCTCCGAATCAAACTTTGTCCGTTGCATTGGAATCACATTGGTGAGTTCTCTATACTCCTAGAGCACCATCTTCTGATTTATCTTCTCTCATGAGATATCATGGGTTGAACGTTTTAAATTTCTTTGCAGATATTCAGCGTTATAGAGTGATTCTGGCTTTGAGGTTCACATATATCATTCCTACAATTCTAATGTAGGTGTTTTGTGCCTTTCTATTCAAAGTCTTTGAGTATTATGTAAAAATTCAACCAATACCCTTGAACGGTGTATTACATGTTTACCGTATTACCCTTATTGATTTCTATCCATGATTTAATGATTTTTTAGATGTTATTTGGACATGAACAAGTTTGATTGATATGATATGGATGTTTTTACCATGCTTGTTCTGTTTATGACTGTTTGGTCCTATTTAGCCAGTTTGGCTACCTTTCCTGTTGCAGTAGGATGGAGAGTTTGTATTCTGACATGCTTGATATGTTGTACACATGATAGCCAAGTAGTTCCTTAGGATTACATTGGCCATATTGAATTTCTTTGTTCGTTGACTTACACAGGGCCAGGAGAACCTGGTTTCGTAGGCTATAAGGGGAATTGATCGAGTGAGATCCCTCATATATACTTTAAGGACTTTAGACAATAAAGGGAATTGACTGTGTGAGATTCCTTAGAGAGTCTTTGTTTTACATTGAATTTCCTTGCTTACACTAGACTATAGGGGGAATTTATCAATTGAACTTCTGTAGAGAGTCATTGAACGACCAGGGATAGAAGGGGAATTGACCGAGTGAGCTTCCTCAGAGTGTTCTTGACATTGGGGATATAAAGGGAATTGACCCTGTGAGCTTCCTCAGAGAGTCCCTGATTACCTTAGACTATAAGGGTAATTGACTGTGAGTGCTTCCTCGGAGAGTCTTTATGAATTATTATTTCTGGACCAGAGGGGTTACGCCGAGTGCACATCCTAGAGGGTTTCTTTTACTTCTTAGGTAGGACCAGAGGGGATGTCTGTGAGTAATTCCCAAAGGGTTACCTGTTTGGGGTCTAACTGTATGATTCGTTGTTGCTAGATATTGAAACTATGGATTGTTTACTACTGAACACTTTCTTGTATACTGTTTTTTGTACTTTTACCAGCCATATGTTCACTTACTATTAGGCACAAATCTTCGGGTGGTCTCCTTCTAGAATTTAGTCTCACTCCCTATTTGGGTCATGCTTTTGGACCGAAACAGATTGTATTGATGCGGGTATAGATAAGGGCAAGCACCCTTCCACTTCATTTAATTGACTTACTATGGAGCTAGGGAGCATGGGACCAAGCTTAGGCTTTTAAGGCTGAGGAGTTGATTATCTTTTTATTTTAGACTTTGTTTTAGCATTGTTTGTATTTCTAGCATTGTGACTTGTTTGGATATTTTCCTAGTTATATGCATCATGCATCGTTATATATATATATATATATGTTCTCTAGTGGTTTATGATTCCAGACATACATTGTGTACATTTGATAGATATTTACTACTTCTGCTATTGTGTAGTGTTTACATCTGCTGTGTACTCTGCCAATGTGGGAATAGTTACACCACTATCACACCAAAGCCCTCGTTACTTGTCGGTAGCCTCTGGAATGTGTGGAAATGCGCTTGAGTCCATGAGACCAACCGGGTACGGGGCACCTCTGGGTGGAATCCGGAACCGAGAGGTTAAAAATTGGTATCAAAGGAATTATTTTTCTCTTGATTTACTATTTGGAGCCTTTAGCTATGGGTAGGAAGGAATATGTACATGGTAATAAGTTGTTCCCTAGAGTGGCTAACCCGTGTATAGGGAAAATCCAATCTACCTCATTTATTGAAATTTCTTCGGGTTTTTTCAATTTTACAGTTGATTTTATTTTCACCGTTAAGTGACTCACATGTATTGTGCTGTTATCGTTGATGTTATTTACGTTCTATTTATGTCGCATCCCAATTAGATGACTGTATACCATATCATTCATCATATATAAACATTCTAGAAATCACATGTCATGCATTCTTGCTGTGTAATCTAGGATGCATTAGCAATTTAATGTTGTTGTGATAGACATTGTGTTGAATATGCATGCTGTTGTGATATATTCCTTGATAACAATACCTTCTATTTTGATAAGGTCTTTTTTTGTATGGTTTTTTTTAGTGAACACCATACTTTGGTTCTTTTGGTGTTATCGGCCCTCATAGACCAAAATTTGGTGGTTCATTTCCTTTTGTTCCTTGTTATAACATGTAAAAGATGCCAAACTTTGATTCATGGGGAGTATGGGCCCTCACGGATTGAAATTTGGCACCTTTAATGTTTGTTTTAGTGTTTTTAGGGACCTGGAGTAGTTTCTAAGGCTTACTATCTAGAGAAATTCAGAATACACACTGTGTAGTTTTGACCACACGCCATGTGTTCTATTTGGGAAGAAAATGTTTTTCTTATCTACATGTCATGTACATTAGATACACGTTCGGTAGTGTCTAACCGTGTCATATGCTGTGTGGTCAGAGACAGAGGATAGGGATTTTTTATGGGAACATGTCGTGTACAAGTTGAGCATGCCGTGTGGTGTTGATCCTGTGTCCGCCCGTGTAACTAACAACACTGACAGATAAACCTTAAGCTATACACGTTGTGTAAGTGTTGAACATGTTGTGTAGACTGACCCAGGTACCCGACCATGTCACTAACAACACAGGTCAGTGTTATCCTTTCATGTACATGTTGTGTGTATATGGAACACTCCATGTAGTGTGATCCATTGGTCAGGCCGAGTATCTAACAACATAGTTCAGTTAAATCTTGTCTAGTACACGTCGTTTCTTCCTTACACACGTCATGTAGTCTTGTCTTTGGAGAGACGTGCGGCTTAACCATGTAGAAGGAATCGGGGAGAGAAAGGGGATTCAAGTACACACTGTGTGTTAAGACAACACGCTGTGTGATTCTGGTGTAACACGACCAGTATAGGCAAGAGTAAACGCCCATGTAAATGATTTAAGGGAACACACTGTGTAGTAATTGTACACGACGTGTAGTCATGTTTTGTAAAACATGAATTATTTATTTCCCCTATACCCTTATTATGCTTCTACATTTCAGTTCTTGATAATATTGATCTAAGGTTTGTTCTTGACCTTGCATAGTCATACCCCCGAGACATCCCCCTGTTATGTTTCAGTTTCCAGGCGATGATCAGACATCGGTCATGGCTGATTATGGACTACCTGCAGATCCCCTAGTTGTGCCAGCCTTGGCCCCATCCATTTTACCTGACATAGGTGCTGATGCACATTTCAGGGAGCACTTTCTAAGGGATTCTGGGGTGGTGATCCAGGGAGGATCAGCATCCAGAGTAAGTATCCCTCCTGAGATCAGGAAGCGCTGCAGGGAGTTTTCACGAGGAGATCAGTGTTGGTGGGAGGCATCTTCTGGTAGCTAGGTGGTGTGCTACTAGTGTTGGAAGAGCGGGAATACTAGGCCATGTTGCCCGAGGGACCGAGTGGGGTGCCAATATTGCGGCAAGATGGGTCTTCTTTAGTGCTTTTGTCAGTTATTTTCACCAAAATCTTGTGATAGGGGTTCTTCTATGACTCCTCGTTCAGGAGCAGCACCACCAGTTTCTCACCAGTCTGGGAACTGGAGTTCTTCTGGCCTTTCAAGCCAAGGTGGATGTCATGGACGTGGTAGTCAGTCACCGGTTCTTCAAAAATTGCAGGGTGGATAATATTATAGCGGTCAGGCAGGGTCACAGGGCCGCGGCACAGGCCAGACATTTGTATTGAAGTAGACCCAGCAGGAGAAGGATCCCGAACCTTCCACAGTTCAAGGTACGATCTTAGTTTCCTCAGTTTTAGCTTCTTCCCTTTTCGATACAGGGTCTTCCGATAGCTTTATTTTTGTTGATGTTGTGGAGAGCCTAGGAATTTGTATCTTTTATTCTACCGATTTTTTGATGGTAGACACACCATTGGGTACTAGAACAACTAGTTTACATTAGTGCAATGAGTTGCCACTCGAGGTTGGTGTATGTCACTTTCTATGGGACCTCTATGTCATATAGATGACATTCTATTATGTCATTCTTAGAATGGATTATCAAATTCCCTTACTAGAAGTCATCTATTTTTATTATCATGGGGTGAGTTTCTTATCACAAGAGAGTTGACCCTTTCTTCATTCGGGGGAATGGGATGTCCAATTGAGCATATCAGGCCAAGAGCATCATGGGTTGGGAGGAGTTACAACCCAGATTTCTAGTCTATTTCTGGATAACCAGGGGACCTCTTAGATAGACTTTCCTCTAGTGGTGGATCATTTTAGAGTTTCCTTTCTAGAGGGATTTTTAGGTTTTTCTCTAGAGCGTGTGGAAAACTTTTCAATTGAGATTTTTCCAGGAGAAGCATCGATGTCCATTACACCTTATAGGACGATGACACCAAAGTTGCAGGAGCTCAAGAAATAGATAGAGGAGTTGAAGGAAAAGGGTCTCATCTGACCCAGTACTTCTCCTTAGGGTTCTCCTGTCATGTTTGGGAAGAAGGAAGACTACACCCTCATGATTGTTTTGGACTATCAAAAGCTGAACCAGTTGACGGTAATGAACCAGTATCTCCTGCAGAGGTTTTATGATCTATTTGACCAGGTTTGAGTAGCTCGGGTGTTTTAGAATATTTACTTGTGGTCTGGTTATCAAAAATTGTGCATTAGACCATTATATATACCTCTTACATCCTTCCGTAGTAGGTATGGTCTATGTGAGTATATGGTTATGTAGTTCAATCTCACAAACACACCTATAGTTTACATGGAACTGATGAACCGAGTGATCCATCCTTACATGGTTTCCATCATGGTTATTTTCATGGAAGATATCTTGGTGTACTCTCACACTCGAAAAGACCATGTTACCCATCTTGAGATCATTATTAGTACACTGAGGTAGCGTCAATTATAGGCTAAGATCATAAAGTTCCACTTTTGGATGGATCAGATTAACTTCCGGGGTCATATTATCTTAGATGCAGGAGTATCATTAGACATAGAGAAAGTGATAGCAGTAGTATCATTAGAGAAGTTGAAAAACGTCTTTGAGGTGCTTCGTTTTCTAGAGATGGCTGGATACTATAGACTATTTTTACATGAATTTTCATTCGTAGAAGCACTGCTGACAGGTTTGAATAAGAAGCGTGCAAAAGTTCTTATTGTCAGATTCTTGTAAGCTATCCTTTTAGGAGATGAAAGGGAGGTTGACTTCGGCACCGATACTAGTCGTGCTAGTGTTGGGAAAGAGCTGTATTGTTTACTATGATGCATTAGGTATAGGGATAGTAGCTGTTCTTATACAGGTAGATAGAATCCTTGCGTACGGGTCTCGGCAGTTGAAGCCACATGATTGGTACACCACGACGCATGATCTAGAGTTGGTAGCTTTTGTTCATGCCCTATGATTTTGGAGACATTATCTTCTGAGAGATCATTTTGTGATTTACACTTACCACAAAAGTCTAAATTAAATCTACAGTCTATGTGATCTGGATTTAATAAAATGGAGGTGGGATGAGTACCTACAGTCCTTTGACTTTGAGCTTTCTTACACACCTGGGAGGGCAACACAATGACTGATGCATTGAGTAGAAGGACTCAGATACATGCAGTTCAGGAGGCCAGTAGTGAGTGGAATATTTTGGGTCTATTCTCTAAGATGCATTTGGATGTTCACGATAGATAGGGGTATACTTTTATTTCATATGTAGTTGCTACCTCTACTCTTCTTGATCGAGTGTGAATGAGGCTTCTATCAGATTCAAAAGGCCCAGTCCTATGGGAGAATGTGTTAGGAGATGACCCTCTTCCAGGATGGACCATAGGCGAGGATGAGATCTTGTGTTTCTAGGGGCACATATGGGTGCCAACAGACATATGTGAGGAACTGATGCAGGACTTTCATTCCCCAGTTTTGGTAGTTCATCCTGGCATCACCAAGATGTATCGTGATCTACACCATCACTATTAGTGGCCAGGAATGAAGAGGGACATTGCTGTTTTCATTATGACATGTTCCACTTGTCAGTGGGTGAAGGTGGACCATCAGAGACCAGTAGAGATTTTACAGCAGTTACCCATTCTCGAGCGTAAGTGGAATGATGTCATGATGGACTTCGTGACTGGTTTTATGAGGTCTCCACAAGGTAATGACACTTTTTTGGTTGTCATTAACATACACATGAAGGTTTCTCACATCATTCCGATCAAAAATTCATTCAGTGTTAATGTGCTGGGACAGTTGTACATCCGAGAGATTATACGCCTTCATGGTGTTCCACACTCCATAGTTTCAGACATGGATGAGTGTTTTACTTCTCGAGTCTGGCAGGGGCTTTAGAAGGATTTGGGTAGATAGGTACTTTTGAGTACACCATACCACCCTCAGACAGATGGCCATTCCGAGCATATGATTCAGGTGCTTGAGGACATGCTACCAGCATGCATTCTAGATTGTGGAGGTTATTCGGAGAAGAATATACCTCTTGTGGAGTTAGCCTTCAAAAATAGTTTTCAAGAAACCTTTCAGATGGAACCTTATGAGGCATTGTATGGTAAGCCATGCTGATCACCCTTATGTTGGATGGAGGTAGGAGAGGCAGATTTTCTGAGACCGTGGCTTGTTTAGGAGACCACAGAGCAGATGGAGTTGATTCAGAAGAGGATGGCTACTACACAGTCTCGTCAGAAGTCTTATGCTGATCAGCAGAGATGACCTCTGGAGTTTGAGGTCCAGAACCAGGTTTTTCCTTCATGTCACAAAGAGGTTGGGATAGATTAGGATTAGGATATAGGGTAAGATTTCACTGATACACGTCGGTCCATTTGAGGTGTTAAAGAGAGTTGGGCTGGTTGCCTATCGGTTGCAGTTACCTCAGAGGTATCAGGTCATGCATGACATCTTCCACGTTTCTAAGCTTCAACATTTCTTTTTTAGAACAGTATCTAGTTTTCCAACTCGATGAGGTTGAGTTGGATGTGGATTAATCCTTTTAGGAGAATCCTATCCAGACTATGGATTGATGTATATATGTTTTCAATGGCCGGTCTGTTCCTCTGGTATGGGTTCTTTTGAAGCACGTACGATTATAGGACGAGACATGGGGGATGGAGGTAGACAGACGATTATAGTGGCCATAACTATTCGAGGATTCTACTTTTACGCTGCACTAGGGTAATTTGGTGATGAATTTATTTAAGGGGGGGGAGTTTTTAAGAACCAAGATCTTCTATTCATTAATGTTTTTCCTTTTTAGGTCCTTTTTTGAGAAAAAGTGGAAATTATGGAAAACAATTTAAGTACACACCATGTACATTATGAGTACACAGCATGTACATCCCTACTACAGGAGGCAGTGTGCTGGCCCTATAGTGGCCACACACACAGCCATGTGGATGTGACTTGGATACTGCTTAATGAAGAGTAAGAAAACAGCGAGTAAACCTTGTGTGATTTATTCTTTTTCATTAAACACATTAGGGTCGCATCTAATGGCCTGAAAACTCTTCTTTTAGGTCTCGTTTGACCAAGATCTTCGTACATCCATAGATCTTCAATGAAGCCTCGAGCATGAATCCGTCCTCTGAATCGAACACTGTGATTGTGTTGGAATCGTATTAGTGAGTTCTATATTCTCATATAGAACTATCTTCTGATTTCTCTTCCCTCCTGATATATGTTGGTTTGAATGTTTTAGACGTTTTTGTAGATCATCAGTGTTCTAGGGTTATTCAAGCTTCTAGGTGCATGTATATTGTTCATACAATTCCAAGGTAGGTGGTTTGTGCCTTTTGGTTCAATGTCTTTGAGTATTATGTGCAAATTCCACTAATACCCTTGAACAGGGTATTGCGTGTTTACCATTTTACCCCTGTTGATTTCCTTCCATTCATGCATGTTTGTGTAGAGGTTATTTGTTTATCAATAGTTTTGATTTCTATGATTTGGATGTTTTCCCCATGCATGTTCTATTTACGACCGTTTGGTCCTGTTTAGCTAGTTTGGCTACCTTTCATGTTTTCCATTTCTGTTCCTATAGGATGGGGAGTTTGTATTCTAACATGCTTCATATGCTGTATACTGGTTATCCAAGTAGTTTAGTAGGGTTTTTTTGTCCTTATTGCATTTCAATTCTTGTTGACCTACACAGTGCATGAGAAACTGATGTGGTAGGCTATAAGGGGAATTGGCCGAGTGAGCTTCCATAGAGTGTCCGTGAGCACTTCAGACTATAAGGGGAATTGAACATGCGTGCTTCCTCAGAGTGTCTTTGTTTTACATTTAATTACCTTGATTCCTATAGACTATAAAGGGAATTAACCGAGTGAGCTTCCTCAGAGAGTCTTAGAATGACCTGGGCTATAAGGGGAATTGACCAAGTGAGCTTCCTCGATGAGTCCTTGAGCTTGGGGATATAAGAGGAATTGACCATGTGAGCTTCCTCAGAGAGTCCCTAACTACCATAGACTATAAGGGGAATTGATTGTGATTGCTTCCTCAGAGACTCTTTTTGAATTCTTATGACTGAACTAGAGGGGTTAGGTTGAGTTCTCTACCAAGAGGGTTTCTTGTACTTTTTAGGTAGGAATAAAGGGGATGGTTGTGTGTACTTCCCAGAGGGTTACCTATTTGGGGATTAACTGTTTGTTTCTCTGTTTCATGATATTGAAACTATGGATTTTTTATTGTTGAGCACAATCTTGTTTACTGTTTTCTGTACTTTTACCTGCCGTATATTTACTGACTATTAGGCATGGATCATCCGGTGGTTTCCTATTAGAGTTTAGTCTCACACCATATTTGGGTCATGATTTTGGACCCAAGAATATTATATTGCTGCACGTATTGATAAGGTAAAGTACACTTCTACTTCGGTTACTTGAATTGCTATACGGATGGGAAGCATGGGACCATGCTTGGGCTTGCGATGCTGAGGAGTTGTTTATCATTTATTTTGTACATTGTTTTAGCAATGTTAGTCTTTCCAGCATTGTGACTTTTTTGGATGCTTTCCTAGACATATGCATCACGCATCATTATATATATATATGTTTTCTAGTTGTTTATTATTCCAATAGTCTACTATTTACTGTTGTTTGATATTTACTTCTTCTGCTATTGTGTTATGTTTACTTCCTATATGTACACTACCAATGAGGGAATAGTTTCCCAAATATCACACCCACGCCTTTGTTGCTAGTCGGTAGCATCGGGTGTACAAGGAAATGTCCTTGAGACCATGTGACCAACCGGGTACGGGGTGCCTCTGGGTGGATTCTGGAACCGAGACGTTACAATAATTCCCTTGTAAATATGTGTTTTCATTTCCTTCCATGTTTCATTTAATTAAATGTGCATGGTTCTCCCATTTTGTTTTTTTACCCCTCTTCTCCTCTCTCTTGGAAATTATATCACTACTGTCCCATAGCCCAAAAAAAACCTGTCACGATGACCTCTTGATTTTTGACCACATTAGGATAGGGAATTGGAAGCTAAGAGCTCTTTCAAACTCTATTATTTTAAATTTTTCTTGGAGAATGAGTGAAGCTCCATAAAATAATTTTAACATCTGAAGAAAAGAATGTTTTATGTGGAACCATTATCCATTTCTAAATTTGAGCATGTATAAAAGAATTTTTTTTGGAACATTGTTTCCGTAAAATCTTTTTGTGGAATTCAATATGGATGACTAAAATGTTCTTAACCTCCCCATAGTGGGGAAAAAAATTTCATTATTTTTATCTGAGTAAAAATAATTTTTTTTTGTTTTTATATTCATTGAAAATGAGGAAATGAAAAAGACTAAGTGTGGGGTAGTTTAGGTAATTATTATTTTCAATACATATTATATACCCCCTTTACTGAATTTATATGAAATGTGAATAATTTGTGTGAAATATTTATGTTTAAAAAATAAAAATAATTTTTGAGCAATATTTGTTGTCATCCAGTTTTAAGACTATTTAATTTTTTAATAATAAATCTCACCCCACTTATACAAATTTCATGACTATTATTTTTTATGGTTTCTTACTAAAATTTAATAATTTTATTAGAATGCATCCGTTTTCAATTCTTTCATGTGAAGGGTCATATGGTCTACACAAGATGACCCGATGAATCTGTGATGAAACTGGACTAGCCATAATGATTGATTTTCTAGTTTAAATCCTTCTGCCACAATTTTATGAAAAACCCCAAATGTTATTTATTATCCTAAACAACGATGGATAAAAATTTCAAGGCCCAAATCCAAAAACCAGGGGCCCAAATGAAGGTTTTAATTCAAGATCACCGTTATTTCTGGGAAATGAAATCAGCCCACCAAATTTTACTTTTCACATGATCTAATAATCAAATCAAGATAATATTTAGTAGTATAAAAGAGGAGATATAGGTGGTCAACTTTTTTGGATAAATCATTTGGATTTGAAGGAATATTCATATGGGTAAACCTATTCACATTTCGGTTATCGAAAATGTTGGGATTGAAATGAACAGATTAACATTATTTAATAAAACAACCATACTAGTGGCTCCATAAGTCCAAATGCCTCCATAGTTTTAGAGTTTTCGGCCAATATTATTATCTAAAACTATGAAGAAGAAGATATCTCTATATTCAACTTTCTTTATGTCCAAATAGTTGAGCCAACATGATGGGTAGTTTTGGAATACAAACAGTCCACCACCTTTGGGTATAAATACATTCCCTCCTCTCCTTTCAAAAGGGTTGGAATTTTAAAATAGGAGAGCATATATTGGAATAAAAAAAACATTGAATAATTCTTGGTAAGACCTTCCATACTCATGTTTTCACTTTAGAGACCTTTCCTCCTCTATTTGTTTTCATTTAATTTTTTTTCTTCATTGTTATAATCCTGTAAGTCTTTTTTTTCTATTTTATTGAAATATTCATATTATTGATCTATTTGTTTCATCCACATTATCATAAATAATATTATAGGTCTTACAATAGTTTAAATACACTTGAATCACCATCCCATATTGTGCATTTTGATTCAATCTAATGTCAGAATTTAATCCCATTCATTTTTTGTGTGTGTGTGTTCGACGCACAACTCTTTTCTTATCACTTTCTTTTTTCTCCACATAATAATTCCTTATCAAAAATTATAACCATATTATTAACCAACCAAATGGATAAGTTAGTATCTCATTGGGGTGTTATATAATTTAATAATTTTAGGTGATTGAAAACTTTTCCACAATGAATATTCATTGAATTGACATTCCGTATGTATGTCTTAAAATGACATGGATTAATGACTTTTTCTATTTAACGAGTGGTTTCCATGGATTATAGGAACAATGAATACAATACCATAAACATGATAGGATTAATATTAGAACTCTATTTTTTTATTTCTTGGATTAATGCCTTTTCACATGGGAATTCCAATCAACGTTAACTTGTTACATGGGATTAGTTTAATGCAATATAAAGCAAGCATTAAGGATATCAGAATATGAACTACATAATGATGACCATATCCCAATATTTAACATATTTTTAAATCAAACACCAATCACTTATCTCTTCATTTATGCTTTTATAACAAACCCCCAATCAAAATACAATCAAAAAAAAAATTCCATTAAAAAGTATCATTGCCGAGGATTTGACCAAGGTGTTGCTGTAGACATTAGTAGAGAATCAGAACCTTGAATGGTCGATAGGTGAAAATCGGTCATGCTTTCAATTGTATCAAAATTATTATTCAAACAGAATGAACCTTCATAGTTGTTTGGGATAACCTTGATACATTGTTATTTGAACGATGAATTAATAACCAAATAAACAACCATCAAAACAACTATAAAATAAATTAACCATCCATGGAAGAATAAATTCATGTTAATGGAATTAATCAGCATTATATAGAGTATATGGAAACACGATGAATCCACAAAAAATAATTATCCCACCTAGGTTTTGGATAATTCTCTAATGAAGAGCTATCAGATGTCATAGTCATTGGTGAGATCCATGAGTTCTGTTGGTATAGACGATCCCAATGGAATCGATCTAATTCTTCGATCTATTTTCATCCACCATATATCTCCTAAAATTTTATATCTCAATTATTATGGTTATGTGAATAACACTACAAATAATTCATAACTAATAATATCAAGTTGACATTTTTTTATTTAAAAAATTAAATAAAAAAATAAATATTTGATTACTTATTCGACAATGATGGAACCCCAGAAGAACACATAAAAAACTTAACAATTATTATGCACATGGGTTAAAACCAACATTTTGGACATAATATTAGCATCATATTTTATATTCATGACTGTGTTCTAGAGTTTTTTCAATGTTTTCAGAAAGATGAATATATGTTACATTAATATTTTTAGTATTTTCATAATAAAAACATCATGCCCATATATTTTCATAATCTCATTTTCTATTAGCTTCTAGCTCCATAAATTATTGTTAGTAATAGTTGAATCCTAAACATGGAACATACAGTGATGTTACATTATCCATTATATTTCTGTAAAATTGTATGGTGATTCTTAGAATATTTTGTGAATGTGGAGATCACCGCTAAGGGAATACTGCACATTTATCAAGAAGAAGAATGATAGTTTTCTATGATCAGATTATCCTAAAAATCAAAGATGTGATAATTTAATGTTTTCTTAATTCCATTTATACTCATACATTATATAAAAATTACAAGCGAGTATACTCCTCTTCTAGTTTTTTGTCTTTACTCTCATCAAGTAATCATTGATTTTCATTGGGTATGACATCAATATCTATATAATGTGACAATTATTACGAAATTAAGACTAAAAATATTTTTTTGACATTAAATTTTGGAACATACATTATGACCAGATCCTAAAAGAGGGATCATAGTGGTTGCATGTATAATTTATAATCATTTATTATTTGTTTATTGTTTTCAGGAATTTTTTTTACCAGATAAGTTGTTCCATTTTATCCAAACATTTTTTTATCATCACATTCTTCATTATACCTCATATAACCAATGTGAAAATAAATAATATATCTAGAAATGTAAAAAAACACCATCTATATTTGTTAACGGTTCTGGTGAAACAACATAAAACTGCAAAACATGTACCATATAACTATATTTCATGTACCTAATTAACTTTTCTATAACTCCTGAAAATGTATGATTTATCTGATGAAATAAAATTTTAGATATGATCAAATATGTTCATGGAGGATATCTAGATAAGATAGAACATGATTTGAATAATTTCATGTCATGTGACCCATGTACAATATTTATAGCCATATTTTTAATATGACCGAGAACATGGAGGTCTAAGAAATTCATAAATATATTACATGAAATTTGGATCAACATATTTTGAATCTATGGGGCCACATTCCACGTAAGAATGATATCATATCATGTACCACATATGTGTCCGTGGTGGGAAAGATACCCATTCACTAGGCATGTGTCAAGGACATGGGTAGAAATGGAAAAACAATACATAACATAACAGATACTATTTTTAATTCTATATTTCTTTTTATTAGTTTTACAAAAAGTTTAGAATTAATTATATATTAATTAATTTCAATGTTACGTTATAAAACAACCTTTTTTGTATTGTATTTTCTTATAGTGTACTCTACATTAGTCAAGGACATGACATATAAAGTACATGACATGTGTCTATTGTGTCATTAATTTGATAGTACAGTCTCAGTAATTAACTTTTATGAAATTGAAGTTTGCGTCCAAGGGAATGAATAATCAAATGGATCACTCCAAATAGTTTTCAAACATATATGTCATTTCGTATATGTGTAATGATATTATGTTGCAACATAATGATATGTTTGTGTATATCATCATTTCCCACAATCATGATCTTTATTAGGTGATTAAAATTGAAGATATATATGAGACCTCCAAGGCAATATTCATGTGCATGATTAGAGAGTCAGTGTCACCTGGGCCACATGTAGTCATGAATATTTAATACATAGAATAATTAGACATATTGGAATTTAATATACCTAATGGGAGTTTCATTGATATACTTTTTCCATTACTACCTAAAATATTCCCCAATTTTATTGTGAATTACAATACAATAAATAGCAATAATACACATTAAGAAAATATTACTCTTATTCACTATTTGGATAAAGACACGATTCTTGGAAAACCATGGTCGATGTATCTAATAAAAATATAATGAACTAGGTAATGGTTCCAAAGACTCATATCAATTCTAAGTCTCTATAGAACCATAATTTGAAAAATAATATTTTTTATAGGTAAGCAGAAGAATAAGGTGAGGTGTGTTTCACATGTGGAAAGTGAGGCCACTGGGTGTCGAACTGAACCAATCCAAAAATCAAGGGGATGGTTTTTGTGTATTTTAATTGAGTTAAATATTTCTATATAAACTTTTTGGGTAATATATACTACATACGGGTCCCACATATTTATCCAAAAATAATAATCTAGAATATTTTATAATTTTTACAGAGGGGATGTGGATATAAAAGATGCCAATAGGGAGCAGCTAGCACCTCCATCCATTTAAGACTACCATATCACATTTAAAACATAAATGATTTTAATAATAATGAATTTTTAATTTTTTAAATTTTTTTCAATTTCTTATTTAGTCATAGATGGACTTATTATAATCTCTTGAATTAATATTTTCTTATTTTATAATGGTACAATAAGTTATTTAATTAAATAGTTAAATCATATACTAAATTTAATAAATTAAACAAATTAATCGTTGAAAATGGATAGAAAATATAATTTGTCCCACTAACTTAAAAATTAGTTGTGGCCTCACCATCATGGTCTCAGAAACATGAATCATTTGAAAATACTATAACAACTATGGTCACTTAGAATATTTCCAGCATAAACCACATGAATCATGATTCTCTTATTTACCCAAACAAATTACCAACCCACAATTAGTTGGTAATGTGAAAGGGATATAGGGCTTCTATAAATGGAATATAATGATATGTATAGAACATTCCAATAATAAGATCAAGTTGGATTGTTATATTTTATTCATTTTAGCAATGACATTAGTAGGTGTGAATACGTCTACATGGTGTTGTCTATGTTTGAATACATTGAGAAATACACCGATTTAAAAAAGGAGACTGAGAATCTAGTTGGTAAGAAGATAAAGAAAGATCATTATAATAATGTTGGTGAATATCATACACATGATTTTATAATATTTTTTATGGATTATGATGATTTATGTCAACTCACTCTCCCTTATACACAACATTGGATTGCGATTAGTGATGTGAGAAACCATAAATTATTTTACATGAAATGTTAATAACAAGTCATAAAGTACATCTATTGTCATTTTTGGGATATTAATTAGACAAGAAAATATAATTACTAAATCATGTATTAATAAAATCAAAAAAAATTTGAAAAAATTATAGGCTGGAAAGAGACCAACTCTGTCACATGTTCATATTTTGGGTTATGAGATGTTTGTTAAGGCTAAATCAAGAACCAAATGAGTTCCATGAGTCTTTATGTTTATCCCCATAGGGTATCCAATGGAAAAAATGTGTTAAATTTTATTCATCCATTAAAAAATTAATTAATCATCATATAGAAGAACATATTATTTGAGAAGAAAAACATTCACATCATGTATATTTGGAGAAATATTTTCTCCCATTAAGTAGATGCTGAAGAAAAAAAATAATTGGAATGATAATATATTTAATTAGTACCTTTTAAATAATTTATTCCTAAAAACAAGTATTTTTTATAGGGACTAGTGAGGTAAGATAATATAAAAGGGTGTATTTTCATGTAACTGATGATGTCTTCTTATTTGTGGAAAATAATTATCAACCATCCTATAAAGAATCAGTGGGAATATCAAAATATACAAGTTGGAATGAATCCTTGAATTATATGAAGGATTCTATTTATAAAAAACCATATTATTGTTTTTATTGATTCTTCAGTTGATGTAAATCCTATACTATGTAAATGGGTATATAGGAAATAACTAGAAATAGAAGATGAACTATCAAATTTAAATATATGAGAAGAATATAATGGAGTTAGAAAATATAAATGAATTTTATATGATGAAAACTATTATCTAGTTTTTATGTTTAAATCCTTCATAATTTTTCATACCAAAACATATTTCCATGTTTGTGAAACAAATTTCTTAATGAATTAAAAAATAATTTCTATAATGGAATCCCTCAAGAGGATTTCTATATGACATAAATAGAAGGTTTTTTTACACCATGGGATACCAAATTGGTATAAAAGTTAAATAGATCCATGTAAGGGTTACAGTAGGATTCCAGGTAATTGAACATTCAATTTGATGATACAATAAATGTATTTGGTTTCATTAATAATGAATATTTTCCAAGTGTTTACATGAAGTTTAGTTGGAGTATGTTCCTTGTAATGATTTTATATATTGATGACACATTACAAATTGATAATGAGTTACCAACCATAAAATATGTGATGAAATTGCTGAGATGGTACTTCTATATAAAGGAATTAGGTTATTCTTCCTACATATTATAAATGGAGATATTGAATGATAGATCCAAGATGCTTCTTGTACATGGTTTATGTACCTACATAGACCAAATATATAGGTTGTTCACCATAGAATAATCCATTATAGGATTTATTAATGTGTCTAATTTTAAAACTAGTTCCTAGAAAATGTGTCCTTAATCATTAGATAAAAGATTTATAATGAGTAATATCCTATAAGCTTCTACGATATGATATATATTGTATTTATTGATATATATTATGGTTCATCTGACCTATTCATTGATCGTGGTATGAATATATCATGTTGATCTAGGTGAATAACTATATATTATTGTCAAGTATATTATTATCCATTAGAGAAAAAATAGAGATATGCTATTTGTTTATGGATGAGATGAAGATAGAGTAAGAAGAAGATAAGATAGATCAAAATAATCTAAAATCTCATTTAGGATATGTATTTTGTATCAATGGAGTACATGTGAGCTATAACATTTCAAAACATCAAGTTTTGACATGTTTTATAATAGAGACTGAGTAAATGAGCATTTCGATATAGAGAATTATTATGTTTTGTTTTTAATCATTAGCTAGGATTTTTGTGTACATTCTAGTATTGAAGACCCTTTCATTATGTACTACATTAGTATTGTATTATTTTTTTTTCAAAGATCCAAAGTTACAAAAAAAGAATGAGAGACCACTTCTATACTTTCATCTCATGAGTCATTTTTATCAATAAGGTAATGATGCATTGAGTAGTGTAACCCCGATGGTAAATATGGAACACCCTTTTTTGAAGGATCTTACATATCATATGCATGAGGAAAAGGTGGGTTATAGTGGATTGAAGGTAATTTAATTTTGTCTCTAGTGAATTTCAATATTTTTTGTTGATGGTGATCAATAAATAACATATGTGTGCTTAATTACTTAAATTAATAATGAATGATATTTCTTATCACATCTTGGTTATTCCTCTGTACAAAGGTTTTTTGTGATAATTTCCCAAAAAATATATGCCACATGTCATGGTCATAGGAGATCCAAAAAATGAAGAGAACATTGAGATTCCATAATACTATTCTTGAATTAATATTATATAGTTGGGGACATCATTTGATTTGGAAAACATTTATAGTCTATTAATGTTTGAGACTCATTGAAATTTCATCCACCCTTTTATTATGTACAAATTTTAATACAATGCATGAGATTATGATAATGAGACCTAAAAATATGAAATTCACATTTATAAGTGTCATTAGATGTTCTTATCTATAGATTTCATGGGAATGTTACATTATAGATAAATACAAATCCATGGTGTTATGTGGTTGAGTTCATTTTTTGGAATTTCAATGGATGATACATCAAGAAAATAGATGGATGAAACTAGTAACACAACTAAATATAGAAATCACAAAAAATATATTATATTGCAAGGAATGGACTTGTATTGTTTATTGTGTCACTATAAAATGATCATTAATATATATGGGTGCCTTTTAATTTTCCTAAATAAAAAATTTCAACATTGAACAGTTCGACGTAATTCCATAGAGAAAGAGACCTTGAGGGCCAGAGACTAAGTGTATCCACATTTATAGTTCAATTTTATCTGGAATTTAAAAACTCAGAAAAAGTTAAATTTTCTCAACTTTGAATGATCTCCTGGATTTAGTAACAAATTATTTGGAAGAATATGTGTGTCACATAATAATAATTAATATTTCTTTTTGATGTTTGGTGAATAAAATATTTATTTTATTTTTTCAAAAAATATTATAATGATATTTATTTGTTAAATAATTATTCATTAATCACGGTTCGATAAATTCTAGGGAGGATATGTTGAATGTTCTTAATGGTTTTATTCCAAATAAGATAAATGAAATTTATTTATTCTTAAAGTGATTCACATGTCAAATGATTAACAATTATATTGTTTTTAGAAATGGTTTCAACTAGAAAATAGTAAATTTTTAGGGGTCATATGAAATAATTGTTAACACTAGAGTCACCATAGTAAATATCTAATCATATCCCTTTCTATAATTATTCTTGTTATGAAAAATAGATAGAGAGAAACATGGATATCTAGAATGATCTCATTCATCATCCTCTTTGAATCCATCAAGAGATCTCCAAGAGATACTCATAATTAAAGATTAATTCTATTTGGTCATCCACAACCATGGCATGTTATAATTATTATCTATAATAGAACCCAATGACATAATGATTAAGTTCATGGACATTGGTTCTTGTCTAGATCACCATAAGAATAATTCATTACTTGTATCCCATAACTTAAATATGGTAGGGAACGGTCTATCCCATTGGTTCATTAACCAAATGGAATTAAAAATTAATTTAACATTATATCATCTATAAGTTAATTATATATTAAATTTTATGATCATCCCCTTATAGTTTTTTAAATTATTCTAGGTATGTAATCTAATAAGTTTTTATGAAAAATATTATTATATACAGTAATAATTATTTTAACATTGAAAATTCCATTTTGACCACGATATATATCATCGTATTTTATACCTATAAACAACTTTATGGGATTTAGTATAGTTATCATCATATTTTTTAGTGATATAGATAGTCCACAGGTCATGTGGATATATATTTTTTTTGTAAAATAATAGTATGTGTGACCACTCTTCTTCATGAGATACCAAAACCTTATAAGAAGATCAATAATGATAAATTCCATTTGATATTCCTCAAGATTGTCTTGGACAATGATAATAATCTATAGTTTTTATCCATCGGTTTGATTAGTGACGAGAATTATAATGCATTAATCCCTTTAGGTTTTGGTTATTTTTTATTATATCATAAATAAACCCCACTCATGTTTCTCAAGGCTCATACACCTAAGAAAATGGTATATGGAGAAAATCTAAACATACAGAACATGTTTTTCTAGAATAGAACATTTTCGAACTAGTTATCCCAACAAATGGGAATAATAAAAGGAAATATGTTAATATAAATTTAATACCCTCCTTCCATTACAACAATAATATACATATTTTCCGTCATATCTTTATGGAAGGTTAGTGGGATGACATTATATATAGCATATAGGGTATATAAAGGGTCTTAATGTAAATCCAATAACATTTAGTAGTTCTTAATATATTTTTTATAATGGGAAGGATAATTAACTAAAATGCAATGTGTTTATCATGGGTCACATTTCTAACTAATGATCCACATGGGATTTACGTAATGATACAAGACACCCTGACTATTAGAATAAACAATCATAGATAAAGAACAAAATAATTTATTTCATTGGTGAGATCGACATGTGATGACATAATTATTTATTTTCAACTTTATGTTTAGATATCCATCTCTTAGATTTTATATTATAGGTCGCTGAAGCCTCTTTCTCATGAGGAAACTATATGGATTGTGTAGTGTTGAGTGTATGACTCTTGTTCAATAAATATGGATTTTATAATCATGGTTTCATTAATTGTTGTAGCATCATGTGTGATTTATGTGGATTAGTTATACTATAATTCACTCTAACTATGGTGATAGTAACTAATTCAACACATAAGTGTGAGGGATTTTGATTTGTAAAAATTTCATTAAATTATATAGTATTCATCTAAATAATTTTAAGACGATCTGTCCCTCCTATAAATGTCTCCATATATTCTAATCACCAAATTAGACTATTGCATATAATATCACGAAATGTTTATGTCTCATTAATCAATATGTTTTGATATCCCATACATGGTGTGAGGGTAATAAACATATATACATCATTAATTAAACTTTAATTATTGTTCACAGACTCTATCATTTTCATATAATAAATTCTATTACCTTAGACTATAGTACTATTATATGTCGATACAACCTCAAGATCTAGCATATTATACCTCCTTAAATTTAAACATACTTTACAATAAAATGTATCTATATTTTGGACTATTTTTTAGATAAGAAACCCATCTATAAACTCCTTGGATAAATAAAATTTAGAGATCCAAATAAAATATTTGTGTTTGTACTATTTAATTTTTAATATATTATTTATAAATATAATTTTTGTTATAGAAATAGTTTCCATTCTTTCTAAAAAATAATATGATCCCATGTAATGGATTTTGTGAAAATAGAAATTTTCACCCATGTTTAGCCACATCATCTCAAGTGGTTTTGTATTTTTGATCCCATAAAGCTATAGTACACTACATGGGGAGTGGGGAGAAAAATATTATTTAAAATTAAATTAAATCCTATTATGTTCATATTATAGGATTAGGTATGTTACAGTTATCCTCCTCACAAAAAAAGTTAATACATATGATTCAAGTGATTTTACATGGATCCCCCACTAGGTAATTGAGAAACCACGAGACCAACACTTATCGATCATGTATAACTAATACAAACTATATATATATAAAATAATTATTTTATGTTAACCATTACATGAATATGATGTTAGATTTCATGGGAAAAAAGTTATAAATTACATTATAAACCAATATAATAACATTAAACATTAATCAAATCATGCATCATATGCCTATTATAAGTTGAATTAACACTTCATAATAAATATGATCACATGGGTATTTTCTTTACAAAGAGGTAATATATAAACAATTATATAAAATTTATTCATAGAAAAACATATTTAATAATTGATATCATTATTTTTTTTGTAATAAATGATATCTTATCATATAAGGACTTTCTGAATACATATTTTCTGTATAAAACCATAAAATAGAACGAGTAAGAGACAAAAATAAGAACTGCATAATATAATGTAGATATCATAGAGAAATAGGATACCAAGATATCATATAATAAATGATTAGATCTAGAAATAAGACTAAAATTGGGAAATTTTAATAAAAATAGAAATCAATGTTGCGATTATAGGAATGTAGAGAATGGATTATAATAAAACAACATCATTACAAAAATGAAAAAATTAATTATATCATATCCATGAAAAACATAATATAATTTTTTTCAAAAATCATTTATATGAATATTTTGGATAATTGTAATTATATCATATCTAAATAATATATTTTTGGAAACACTATCTTTAACATGTATACATATAATAATATCACAAGATATAATACATCAACTAGTTAGTTAGTTTGTTTTATATATCTAATTCCACCCACTAAAAAATTATATGTTTAAAATAATGCTTTCAAAATTGAAAATGATATTAAAATAATTATGTGTGAATATATAACTATAACATGAAAAAACTGTGATTAAATGGATGTTGTTTTAATAATGAACTCATTTATTAATACATATAATCAAATATGAATTCATAATTGAAAATATTTGCATTAAATAATGTGGATGAAGATAAATTACACAAGAAAAAGTTTTGTAGATAAAAATTAATATAATATCATATAAAATATATAATGAATCAATATAATAAATAAAATCTTAGGAATAAATGGGAGGGATTAAAGAGGATAATTGTATTTTTTTTGTCTCTGTTAATTTATCACATTATAATGATGACCCTCCCATATATGTAATTGATCAACATATATGTCTCAAGAAATGTAAAATATTAAAAAAATAGCATAAATAGAAGTTTTATTCATGACTTCAGAATAAAATGAAAAAATATTGATTTTTAAAAGTAGGAAGCTAATTTCTATATAATTATGTAATAAATGTAATTATTATATTGAGAATAGATAATCTCAAAATAGAGGATAAAAAATGTTATAGATATACATATGTAATAAATTATTTCATTAATGAAGAAAGGGTATAATCTATGAATTCCATCCTATGTAACAAAAAATAATTATTGAATAAAATTATGATGTTTTTAAGGAATTAATTGATAAAAAAATATTGATATTTCCTAGAATTGGTCACTTTAGCCCCTAAAAAATAGAATAATTATTTAAAATAAGAGAAATAATATAAAATATAAAAACATTTCACTAGACATAAACATGGAGAAAAGGATACCAAAAATAATATAGATTGAGAATCCCCTTACCTGAGATACTATTATATTACACAAGTTTTATAACTCATATAAAAAAATATATATTTATTAAAAAATTAATTTAGAAGTACATTATATCTATATATGTTATTATTGATCAATTATAATCAATTATTTTTTATTTAGTCTTAAAAAATGGAATTGAATTAAAACATAGTTACTACCTCATTTTTCATTTCAATATTTCCATTTTAATTATTTCATGTATTAATTACTACAATTTCCATTAAAATAAAAAGAAAATAAATATCATATAAATATTATTTATATTTTTACTATTAATCCATTAAGGAAATGGTAAGTAACTAATATTAAACCCACTCATATGATGTTTATCGTACAATTAACAATATATGTAAATAGAGAGATATATAATCTATATATACATATCATGTAAATATCTTTTAAAAAAGAAAATATTACTAATGACATTTAAATATACTCATTAATCAATGTTTAAGGATGTTTTTTAGAAATATAAATCATAATAAAAAATTAAAAAAAGTAAACGTAAGTGGATGTAATTTTACATAACCTTTAATATTTTCTCTCCAAAGGACTTAATCCCAAGAAATCATTGATTTTAGAGAGACTAGAATACATTTAAGGAACCGATAAGGCTTAATGGAGGAAGATTGAAAAAATATACCATAATGGGATTCATTATTCAAGTAATGTTCCATTATTGTGAGGTGATGTTTGTATAGTTGGAGAGTTGTGGTATTTTGTGTCAAAAATGAATAAAAAATTATTTCAGTATTCATATTTGAAATAGTTATTTTATTTGAGATTTGAGAATATTTTTTTTAAAAAAAAATATTTTATCAAGAATTTAATGACCTTACATCCCAAAAATTATGTTTTATAAAACATTTACCAATGAAAAAAATAAAAATAATTAAATATAGCTTCATCAAGGAATAAATTGTTAATATTGACTATTTAATTTACTTTTGAGTTTTTAAAATTAAATTCATTGTTCTTAAAAATATTAATTTTCAAATTTATCTTGTTTTGGTTCTGTAAAAACATAATAAAATTCATTTGGTATTTATTAAAATAATATTATATAATGTGAGATTAAATATTTTTTAAACTTTATATATTAAATGAATGAAAAATAAGTTCTTTAGAATCAAAATATAACATTTTACTGGTTTTTAAATTTTGACTTGAAAAATAAATTCATATTATCAAATTAATTTTTAAAATTAGATTATTTTGATGATTAAATATAAAAATAAAAGTTTAGGTTCTTCCAAAATATATAAAAACATATCGTATTTAATTATACACTTACAAATCATTATGTTATAAAATTTTAATATTAAGTTTTATTTATTATAATATATTTTATTTACTAATTTTATGTATTATAAATATTACATATATTTTTTTGAATAAATTCAGTGGTTTTGTTCAATTATAATATCCTAGTTTCATTTTCAATGATTATGTGATTATTTATCTAACGAGTTTACCATTATATCTATAATATGTCCTTTAAAATTGATCTAAATTTTAAGGGCCCAAATGCATGTTAATCGACCCATTGTGTGTTTCTGATGATCGAAGTTATTAGAGGAGGATCAGGGGATGTCTGAATGGACAAAGCTATTAGATGTTGGAGGCAGAGAGTACTCATGATGAGGAGGAATACTACACGATGTGAATGAGCATTTTACGACATGTAGTATCTCATTGTTCAAAAAATAAATAAATTGTCAAGGTGACAATTTGTTTAGTAGAATCCAACCCTAAGGAATTATATGATTTGAATGGTCATTATAGGTCTTGTTATGCTCCATTGTTGAATGTTTTTTAAATAAATTTCATCCACTCAGGTTTTTAAACATTATGGATGAAATCCCCTACCCCTCATCCCAGGCGACCTAGCAAACCCCTCTGTGGCATTTTAGAGATCCTTTAGATGAGTATTGATCGTGATATTCCATCATCGATATATGGTATTATTTATCTATTTTCATGAGGTTTCCTTGATAAATTTCATATTTTTTCTCTTTTTTATGTGATGGAACATGATCTACATCATTCTAATGGATATTATTTTGCTGGTTGGTTGGTGCGGTTGCGCTGTGACGTCCTCTGGTGGGTGTATATGTTTTGAGGGAGGTGATTTTGATCTATTGCTTTGATCCATTCTCATTAGAAGAACATCAATGATCTTTGGAGTTAGGGGTTTTGATGCTTATATATTTATTTACTTTAAATTGTAGAGGTAACATGATTTAGCCCCTCAAATCACAATGAAATTTACCTAATTAAATATTTCAACCAGATAAAATAATTGTTATCGATCGGGTATTGATATTGTTTCTTTGTACTGTGATTAAAATTTGTCTATTGATTTTATAGAAACTGTGATGTCTATTCTTTGATTGATTTGGAATGTAATTCTTGATAGAAATTTGTCAGAAATGTAACTCTGAGATTTTTTTATTAATTTACAAAAATATAGAGAGAAATGATTAATGAATTTTGTTATTGTTTTTTTGTAAACCGATGCTAATGAAATTGATGAAGATATGCATATTTAACTGAAAAGTTTAATGAATCATAAGCATATTGATTCTTGTCGATAAATTATAAAAGGAATTTTAAATTAATTGTTGAATTAATTTATAATAGCATGTGACAGATTATTCACAGGATTCCCGTAGTTGGAACCTATGAATAAGGAATTAGTTAATTTAAGATGGAATAAAAACGGTTGTGTGATAATTACAATACATATTTGAGAATGAGTTTCCTAGTGTGTATAGGATCCAAACCTTTCTTTGGGGATGAGATCATGTTTCTATGATTGTTTCTATTGCTTGATATGTTCTTTGTATATGAGACTTGTGGTATGTAGGGTGGGGAGTCCCTGATGTGATGTGGTCCTAAGATGGATGATCCTGGAGGGATGTTGTGGTGCGTGGGTTAGGTAGACCTGGTTTTTGTGGCAGTAATTGATTCCTAGAGCGTCGATATGTTTCATTTTATGAAAATTGGTGTTGGGCAGGACAATAGAGAATATGGAATGGGTTTAAAATGGGCTTACTTGTTGAAATGAAAGGTTATTCTTGTTGAATATATTGTTTCATTATCTTCTTCTCATTCCCCACATGTCAAAGAAGATGTTTTTTCTTACTCAACTTCCAAAATAGGTGAAGATGTCTATGTTTTTTCACGTTCTTTCTATGTTATGCTTCTTGAGGTTGGATGGGACGAAAGTCCTGCTAAATGTGGCTAAGACTCGATGGGCAACTCATCTACTAACTATGTTGAGCCCCATGTGATTGGTAGCTAAAAATATTTCCTAGAAAATTTGGATGTATGGAAAGTGGTAATGTTGTGAAAAAATGATTAAATGTTGTTTAACCCATGGAGTTTGAGATTTCTAGGAAGAAATGTTCATGTTGTAATTGTGAGAATTTGTGGAGTCGATTTAGTTATTCATGGATGGAATGGATTTTTTTTGAAATGATAAAGTAATAAAATGTGGAAAATAATAATGTTTAATTAATGATTAATGAATTAATTAACACAATGTTTGACTAATAAAAAGGGATGAAGTAACTTAATATTGCTCTTTAAATGTTTTTTTGTGTATAGGATATATAGTCTTAACAGTAGAAATTGGGAGTCTGAAAGACAATACCTATAGTTGAGACAGAGACTAGGTGTTTCCCATAGTGTGGTTGTGATATATACTATATGCTTTACATTTTTTTGTTTCAATATGCTAATCCACCCTTTCAGTTAAGGAAACTGACACACCCAGGGATTCTAAGACCTAGGGAATGTTTTCCCTAGATTCATGATGGGAGGATTCATGGATGACTACCCCCATTGGAATTTCCCTCTTCTCTTAGTTGTTACTTTTAATCATTTTCACAATGGTTATATTTCCTTATATATTTGGGTAGAGGGATTTAATGTCTTTTGGTTATTGCACACACATGTATTTTGGAGATAGTTTCCTACAGACTATTATAGCTATGGTGTGTATAGGCTGTGATGGCTAATGGATCCATACTCGAAGTATCGATAGTAATGGATTAAGGTGTAATACTTTTTGTATGATACATGTCATACAGTCTAAAGTGTCACCAAAAAACTGGTTCTAACATTTTGGTTGTGTGTTTGTGGTGGTGAGTTTGACAAGGTGCATGTTTTCCTACTTTACCCATGTGTTTGGGGGAAAGCCTTTTTTGAGAGAGATACTCAGGATGTGGGTTGTCGGGGAAAAGTGGAAAACAAGTGGGGAAGTGGTAGTAGGGTACCCTTGATATTTTTTGTTATGTTATATAATTTTATATGTGATACTTCGTGAGAGTGGCAATGGTGAGGCTGATAAAATAGTATACCTATTTAGCAGATGGTTTGTTTTCATTTGTTGTTCATTGTGCTATAGCATGTATTCTTTACATTTTCATGAGAGGTTATGGGGAGATCCTATAGATTATACTACTATACACAAACAATGGTATATAAAATAGTTTTCATGTCAATTTTTGTATGTTGGAGATCAACCTAGTTACTTTTAGCATTGGGTTGTACAAGAGTTCTTTGGGATTTCTTGTCTCTGCAATTTTATATTATTATGGTACATATAGTTTTCCTTTTATTTTATCAGTTCTTTCTGGACATTACATATATGTTCTTGGTATTTTTTTTATATTCTATTCCAAGAAAGAGTTTTTTGGTGTTTTTATTATCTCTCTCTTTTTCATGTTTTTCTCTCAAAGGGCAATGCCTCCCATCGATGTGTTTACTACACCCTCATAGATAGGTGACAAACCGGGACTACAAGTGGTCGTAATCAAGGGTATTTATCTCTATTATCCCATTTATATACCAATATGGGTACACATTGAGGGGAGGGATACATGAATATGTGGTATTAGGGGGGGGGGAGTTTGAAGGATTGGATGGAGTTTGGAGTTAGGAACAGGTGAGGTTTCATTGGTTGGTAGGGAAGTAATGTTATTCATGTTCAACAAGCACTATGAACACTAGAGACTAAATGAGGCACATTTATTTTTGCCCCCTAGGATATGATTCACATACCTTTGATTTTAGAGTTGCTACTATATTAGGTGATACATTTTTCATGATGGATACCCAGTAAAGGATCAGGCATCATTCTTGTTTTCAATTGTTTTTGAATGGGTAGTCCTTGGGATATGTTAACCTAAAATGAATAAATGAAAACAATTAATTAATGTTAAAGTCTATTATATTTTTGGTTTAGTAGGTCTAACAATTTTTCCATTTTTATGAATGGATCCACAAAATTGTCTTTGTCTAGTTGGTATAGAATATATCCAACACATTTTGTTTGAAGAACACCATAGTGCAGAAGATGATGATGATGAAAATTAGAGGAGGACACTCTGAGAGTTTAGGTACCAGAGTCTACAGAAATATGAGAGATCTATTTCAGATGAAGTCATCGAAGACTGATTTTAGGACGTTCAGATAGTCTAATGTTTGATTCTTTCTTCGAAGGAGCACTGGGTACAGTTAATTATGATGATGTTATGTGGGGAAGTGATGTAGTGGTGGTTCTTGTTCCCTAGAAATCACGAGGAGTTGGAAGTATAATGAGAGATGTTCATAGAGAAATTATAATCCGAGATCCATTCATCGACCATGAATTAGGTCGGTCTCCAGTTGTTGTAAACCCTATGGTAGGGGAGATCCAGTGTGAGAGAGTTTGGGATTCGTTTCACGAACCTTTTGGGATGTTGTACATACCATTTTCCTGATGTGGAAACCAGGAAGAGGAATTTAGATGAGGATACACATTCATAGATCTAGTTCCAGGTATCCCCATTTATGATGACTACATATCTAAAAGAACTGGTGAGGGTGTAGGTATTGATCCTGAATTGGATTTTCATGAGATGGGTGTCATCAGGATTTCTCATGAAGCATAGTTTTCGTCTGGGGTTAGACTTTTTCATAGAATAAGAGTGTTTGATCATCTGGGGGTTGGTCCATACCCTCTATATATTGTGGCTCTTGGACATATTACAGGGGATCTGACACTTTTTTTCTTATGGATGTTGTGTTCATCAACATTGATAGGCTGACCTTTCTAATTAGTCAACATGCATAGCTGTTATGCTTTAGGTTCTACTGTAGTGATATTTTTAGCCAAGGTAGCATCAAAATTTTTCTCTAGTTTTTGATCTGTAGATAGATAATGTGGTAGGAAGAGGTCAACCAAAAGATTCACTTTTTCCTAGGAGAGTAGAGAACATATATGAAGGTAGACTTTAGTAGGGTTAGAGACACCATGAAGTAGGTTGTGGTCAGCTTCATGTGATAGGGTTTCCGGCACCAGGTGAGCCATATGTCATATGAGATAACATTTTCTTGTTCTATAATCAGGTGAAATCATTATTTATTTAAATAGATATGTCCTCCATTGGATCAATTACCACTATCTATTCATTAATACATTAAGAAGATATGCTTCTTGTTGCCTTGGTATTGACTCTTCCCGTCGGAGTTCAAGATGAATTATTTGAAATATGTTCTGATTTTTAACAAGTGTAGAGGTGGAACTGCTCTTGGGGAGATTTCCTATATTTATGAATACAATCATATGATGTAACTCATGGAATGGATTTTTGTTTTTTGGTGTAGGTTATCAAGGATTAATTTAGTAAACATGTAGTGTTCATTGATGTTGATAGGGATCCGGTAGTGTTTATTGGTGACAAAGATCCTTATATGGGTTAAAGTCATGTTATTTCATTATCATCCTTGATGGATTATCTGTTGTGAAGTTCATCATATGTTCATAATTCATTGTTTTCTAGGGTCATGGGAGAGTACCGTAATTTCTTTCAAAAAGTGGTTATTGTGTTGTCCCCTCGATGGGATATTGAGTTCAAGATCGAGCTGTAACTAGGTGTATCTTTGATCTCAATGTCTCCATATTGGATAGAACCTTCTGAGTTGTGGGAGTTGCGTATACAACTTTATGGTTTATTTCATTTCAGTTTTGTTCATTTGACTGTGTCACCACAGGGTACACATGTTTTTTCAATGAGGAATCATGTTGACAATTTTTGACTGTATATCAATTATTATTTCTTGAACTAAGGGATAGTGAAGAGACACTATCATATTCTACCGATTTATGATTTATTCGATCAACGAAATGGTTCTCATTGGTTATTTAAGAAAGATTTACTATCTTTATAACATCAAATGCATTTTAAGTGTAATGTTATCTTGAAGAATACTTTCCATTGTTGTCGTAGGAATTATAATTTCATTGTGATGTCTTTCAATGTGACGAATTCTTTAGCTGTGTTTATGGGGTTGATGAACATCGTGTTTCGTGACTTCATGGATAAGTTTGTGGTGGTTTTCATTGAATTTGTTTTTGTACATTGCATCCAATGAGGAGCTTGTGGAGAATATGTGTTCCATTTTGGGAGTTATTCAATAACAACTGTTCTTTCTGAAGTGTTCTATGTGTGATTTTTGGGCTTGAGAAGTCTTTCTCTTCGGTCATGTTGTATCCCATTAGAGTGTAGCTTTGGATAAATAAAAGAAAGAAGAATTTGTGTATTTTAAAGCCCTAAATAGCGTGGAAGAGGTGAAATGTTTCCTTGGTCATATAGGATATTACAGGAGGTTTGTTATGAATTTATCTTCTATTGACACTCCTCTAATAACATTGCCAAGAAAGGATCAGGAATTCTTGTGGATTTATTAGTGTCAGGTAGCTTTTCAGTAGCTAAAGGAGAAGTTAATTAGTGATCCAATGCTTTATTTTCTAGTATAATGAGTTATGTTTGAGGTTATGTGTGATGGTCCATGTATGGGGTTTGGATATGTTCTTATATAACATAGATTGGTTATTTCGTATGGGCCTCAGTAGTTGTATCCCCAAAAACGTAATTATTCCACCCACAATGTCAAGCTTGTAGTGGTGGTTCTTTCCTTGATGTTTTGGAGAGATTACCTCATTGGAGAGGGTTTTGTGGTGTTCACTAATCATCAAATCCTAATGTATGTTTCCTTTTCGTGTGACATTTACTTGTGGCTCTGCCAATGCATCGAGTTATTACAAGATTATGAAATTAAAATTTCGTTTACACTTGGAAGGGGGAATGTTGTGGCCGCTCTGGGGAGTAGGATGTGGCGTATTGATGTAGTGCATGAATTTTGTGATTCCAAGAATGTTATGGATGAACATTCAGCATTATATTTGGATATGAGATATGTTATTTTAAGTGGTTTTATTTTATATATAAAAATGTAGTCATCTCGGGTGTACTATGTAGAGGAATCTCATTTGGGGTTTCTCGGGGTGGTGGTGTGGAGAGAACAAGTTCTTTGTGGAAAGGCCCTGATAGTTGGTTTGACGATGACTAATAATATGAGTTGTTTTAGCAATGGATTTTTATTCCTTTGGTGTCATGTGAGATTGTTCGTAGAGATTTCCACATTTCTCCCTTAGCAGTACATCATGGCCTAAAAAAGATTTATTGATCTTTGAGAGGTCAATTTTGATGGTCGGGGTTGAAGCGTGAAATTGAAGAGTTTTTTTTCATTATATTTGGTCTTCCTGAAGGTAAACGTTGACCACCATTTTCCAAATGGTTTGCTCCAGCCATTATATCTTCCTTAGTAGAAATGGGAGGAAACCTCGATGGACATTGTTATTAGTTTACCTCAAACATAGGGAGTGCCATATAGGTGTTAGTTGATCATTTTATAAAATTCTACCAGTTTATATCCATTATGATGTAGTGATCAATGGATTTTCTATCAAGGAGGTATCAAAATGAGGTGCTGAGACTCCTTGTAGTTATGAGTAAGATCATTTCTGACCAAGAATTGTTTTTACCTCTAGGGTTTAGAGAGGGCTCTAGCACACTTTTGGATCTCAGTGATTCCTTAACAATTATTTACATCCATATAATGATCGTTTGATGGAGTGGCCCATCAAGACTCTTGAAGACATGTTAAACTATTGATTCTTGGATTTTGGATGATCATGGATGCGGCAATTACCATTGGTAGTGTTCTCTTACTACAATAGTATCCACTCCACAATCAGTATGAAACAATTTAAAGCATTTAATGGAAAACCATTCCATTATCCATTGTGTTGGGATGAGATCAGAGAGTCAACCATTATTGGGATGGAAATAGAGTAGAACATAATATAGTTGGTTCATTTGATCTGTGAGAGGATGAAAGTTGCACATGATCATCATAAATAAATTGTCGATCATTAGAGGTGACATATATAGTTTGGCATTGGAGATCCTGTGTTTTTATATGTGACTCCGAATCATGGGAAGAGAAGTTTATGTCTTGGGAGTAAGATTTATCCCCAATTTTTGGGAAATTGGATGTGTTGTCTCATGTTGGATATGTGGGGTATTATAAAGCACTTCCCCCATAGATGAGAAAGATAAATGATTATATTCTTGTGTAACATCTCCTTCATTATATTAATGATTAATATCATTTCATCGATTAGGGAAAGACCCAGGTTGGGATTATTTGAACATTGAGGAGCATCCTATACAGATCCAAGACCACAGGGATAAGGTGTTTCAAAGGAGTGCTATACCCTTAGTTCGTGTCCTTTGGTATCATAGTGGAATATTAGAGAGTACCTAGAAAAAAGAGACAAATATATGTACTCAGTACCTTGATTTATTATATTTTTAGTTCTGCTCTTGTAAAACTTTTAATTTGATAGGTGTAGACCATTTCTTGTTATGATATGGCTTTCTATTGTTCATATTTGTTTATCACTCTCTTTTTAAAAGTATCTCCCATGGGAGAGTGTATAATATTTAGTTTTTGCTAATGTTTTATTTCACATTGTTATTTATATGATCCGATTAGGATCCTATGAAGGTGATATATTTGAGGCGTATCTCTCTGGTTTTGTTTTGGAATCTAAAGGATTAGAATATTTTGAGAGGTACTTGATTAATGTTCTTAGATCCGCATTGATTGTCCTATTTCATGTTTCTAAAGACCAAAGTGCTTCGAGGAGGTTCAAAGGACCTCTATAGGGACATGGTTACATGAAGTTGGAAGTAGGGAGAATTCTCATCATGGGAAAATAATAGAAGACATGAATCATGATTTCATGATTTATAGTATTAAAGGATAAAATAAATAAATAAAATATCTAGGAGACTTTTTTTCTATAGAACCTAACCTTGAGGTATTACATTATATAAAATGTCATTAAACATTGTGTTATTCGCCTCTGTTGTTTTATTTTTTTTTAAAAACTCATCCTCCTGGGTTTTCAAACCCTATGGATGAATCTCCCTTCCCTATCATCCTAGGAGACCCAGTAGACCCCTGTATTGAATTTTAGAGATCAATTTGACATGGATAAGTCAGGAGCTTCCATCATCAATATGTCATTGATATATGGCATGATCTACCTATATTATTGTTGTTTCTTAGGTCCATTTCCTCCCATTACTCTTTTTCATGTGATAGAATCTGATCTCTATTGTACTAATAGAGTTTCTCTTGGTTGATGGGTGGTGTGGTTATGTCACATCGTCCTTGAGTAGATGCAGTTCTTATAGGAGAATTTATTGTCATCCATTTCAATTATCAGTTCTCATTTGGAGAATATTAACAAACTTTTTAGGTTTCAGATTCCACGATTCTCTACTTATTTAGATGAAATACTAGAGTTATCAATATTTATCCCCTTGGATTGAAATGTAATTTACCAAATTAAATACTTCAACTAGATTAAATAATTTGTATTGATTTTGTATAAATGTTTTAGTTTTTTTATATTAAGAACAAATTTCCTTTTGATTTTCTTGATATTGTAATATATATGCTTTGATAAGTTTTTTAGCTTAATCCTGGTTGAAATTTTTAATGAATGTAATGCTGGAATAAATTGTTAATTTAATTGGATAATAGATAAATAGTCTTGTTTAGTAATTTCAGTTTCTGATGTATTTTGATATTAACAAAATTAATGAATATATGCATGTTTAAATAAATTGGTTAATGACCTATAATAATGATGAATCTAGTAGAAAGAATATTAAAAGAATGTTAAATTAATTTTTGAATTAATTTTATGATTGAATGTGATAGATTTCATATTAATTTTCCCATAGATGGAACTTGTGAATAATGAATCGGTTAATTCAATATAGAATAAGATCTGGTTTTGTGACAAATATAATCCATTTTCCTGCACGAGTTTCCGACTTACTTGTAAATGCCTAGTGCATTTTTCATTAGTGCTTTGGTATATGGGGTAGAGAGGCCCTGATGTGATGTGGACCCGATATTTATGATCGAGGAGGGCTGTTGTGGTGCGTGGGGTAGGGAGAGAAATCTTTTGGGGTTGTATTTGGTGTCCATAGTAGATAAATTCATTGGTTAATGCATATTGTTGTTGCGGGATAGTAGAGGTAATGGAATAGGTTGAAAGCCTTCTTGTTGATGTGAATGTCAATGTTGGTTAATTTTTTTTCTTTATCTACATAACATTCGATAGTGATTTAGGCACCTGGTTTTTATTACTCTCCTTCCAAAAATAGCAATGATGCAAAGTGTATTCAACATGATTTCCATTTTTATCTTATCGACAATTTATGGTTCTAATATACTGAAATGGGAGGAAAAGACTCGACGGGTAGCTCATGTACTCACCGTGTTGATCCCCTTGTGTTTAGCATCATAAAATGTTTTCCTAGAATAGATGGATGTTTGAAATGTGGTAATGTTCTTTATTAAATGAATAAATGATGTTTAACCCATGGGGTTGGTGCTTACTATGTCAAAATTCTATGTTTGTGATTCTGAGAAGGTGTGGAATCAGTTTTGGTTATGATTGGATAACATAAATCATTAGTGAAATGATAATATAATGGATCGTGGATACTAATAACAGTTAATTAATTTTTAAATAATTAATAAATGTAAAGGAAAACTAATAAAAAGTGATAAATTAACTTAATATAACTCTTCAAATGATTGTGTGATTATATTATATCAAGTCTTAATAGTGGCATCTAGAAGTTTGAGAGACGTTAGATGTAGTTACATTTTCTATTAAGTGTTTCCCATAGTATAGTTGTGAGATATATTATATCCTATAATTTATGGGTTTCTATATGCTACTCCACCCTATCAGTTAGGGAAACTGACATAATGGGACTTCTATTCCTTAGGGGTGTGGGTATTTTTTCCAACATCCTAGTGGGAGGATGAATGAATGAATCCTCTCTATGGACCCACTCACTTCTCTCGGTTTTTATTCATAATATTATATAAGGTGTTTTGTTTTATCCACATATGTGTGTTGAGGTATGTAATCTATTTTGTTTATTTCACACACATGTATTCTATATATATATATTTATATAGACTACTATAGGTATGAATTGTGTAGGTTGTGATGTATTGGGGATCATAACTCTGGGTATGGGATGTAATGGCTTAAGGTATAATACCCTATGTATCATACATGTTATGTGGGATGTGGTGGTTCCTAAAAACTACCTTGTTACATTTTGTTGTGTAGATGTAGTGGTGAGTTGGATGATGTTCATTTTGGTGGGATTCGTCTAGGTGTCTTCGGGAAATTATTTTTCAAGAGAGATGCTCGGTACATGCCACATTGGGGAAAAGAAATAAACCAATGGGGATGTTGTAGAAGTGTACCCATGATATTAATTATTATATTATATACTTCTTAATGGGATATTTAGTGAGATTATCCATGGTGATTCTAGGAACATTGTATACATGTTTAGGTGACGATAATGTTTTACTTGTCATCCACTCTGCTTTATAGTGCTTTCATTACCTTTTCCTAAGATGCTTTGGGGAGGATCCTAGTGATTATTTTGTTATATTCACCCAAAATTATATAAAATATTTATCAGGTCACATGGAGAAGGTTGGAGATTATACTGGATACTAATATCTCGGGGATTTTTAAGAGTTGTTTGGCCACAATGCTTGTTTCCATTTTACTAACTTTTGGTACCTACAGTTTATCCTTTCATTTTTTGTAGTTTTTTCATGACATTACCAATGTTGACATGGGAAGTATTTTATATTTTAGTATAATAAAATGTTGGTTGGTGTCTTTCTTTTCTTTGTATTTCTCATCTTTGTATCTTAGTAGGTAATTCCTCACATCTCTGTTTTTACTACCCTGTCTGTGCTTGTCTCCAACTCGAGGGCCTACTAGAGGAGGGATTCGGGGGGGGGGGGGGGGGTCGTTATCCCACTTCTCCCATTAATGGTTTAGGAGGGGTACACATTCAGGTGAGGGGGTCATGAAATAAATAATTAATATTTATTGTATTCATTGTTCACATAATTTTCATTTATTCCTATTTCTGTATTACAGATAATTTAAATCATTGTATAATATCCAATTCTTTTGTATAATGTTATTCGTGGTTGTGGTATTTATAAAAGAGAAAAACCCTATGGTTTTAATTCTTATTTTATAGATTTTTTTTTATTATCCTATTTCAAATTTAAGATTATAATAGAGTGTACGAATAACTCCAATTTTATTTTATTTATTGAGGAAATATAGTAGTTTTAATTTTTTTGGTATTGAATGTGAAATAGTTAAAAGACATTTGTACTCGATTTTCGTTAGGATAAAATTATCTTAATACTTTGAATAAAAATAATGGAATATATATATATTATGTATTATAATTATATAAAATTAGTCTTTTTTACACAAATTTGTGTATATAGAGTAAATTTATACCAATGTATATGAAATTTGTTTTATACATTACATTTCTATCTAAATTAAATTTTTTCCTTAGAAAAAAATAAAGTTTCCTCATATTATACTAAAAAATGTATTTAATTACTTTTTAATGTATCTAAACATAAATATATATAAAATGATCATGATATGTCATCATACCTATTATACTTAACTATGATGCATTGATCTATATATTATCTATCTAATCCTTTCTATTGAAATAGTTCGCTATAAAAATTAACAAAAATAACAAAATTGAACTATAATAGTAATGAATAAACCAGAATCCTCACAAATTCACAACCTAACCACTTTTACATCACCTATTGAGACCCCCAAGAATTTCATAAATTTATTTTACAACATTTTATGTGGATACTCATTACATTATAAAATCCCACCCTAAAATAATAATATTTTGGTGTATTTGGAGACTATATACCTAATATTATAACTTGGTGAAATAATTATAACATTTACCATAAATAAAAACCCAATTATTACTCATACAATATATAAACTACTTAAATCCTTTATAAAATATCTTGGATTGGTAACCACAGTAATGGTTGTGCTCTGATAATGAATAAGGGTTAATAGGGAAGACATGTAAGCCTAAAATGAACATAAGGGTATGAGAGAATGATCACAACATTTCAAAACCATAACATTAATGTCAGTGATCATACTCATGATTAATTGAATAAATATTGGATGCTTATAAGACAAGAATCACAATGGGAATAAATAACATGATCCCTGAGAGCATAAAACTAGCCTAAGACATGGAATTTTCGAATACACAGAAGCCCTTTAAAATCACTTACATATTATTAAATTATCAATTAAATGTTTATAATAGTGGAATAGGTTCACTACCCAAACCACTAATGTTTTTAATGTTCACTCCCAAGACCATCATAACAAACAAATTCTCTTTCTAAACTTGTCAATATCACCCATAAATTCTTTTCTCTCTTAGGAGGAATAAATCATTACCGAATGTGTTGTATGGAGATATAGGTCCCAACATTATCGTAAGGAAAAAATTATTTATACATTCCACAAGAACATAACACAATCATCATATAATAACTCATGAAATGAAATATTTTTGATGAACATTTCATCATATCTGAACATGTATAAAAGAAATAGTATTTCTAATCATTTTATTATTTCATTATATCATAACACATGTAATATAAGTGTTTTTATATGATTTATATCTTGGTATAATCAGTGGAAGATAAAGTTTTTTAAAAAATTTCAATTCATTATAGACGTAAACTATTATGATAAAGAATATGAATAGTAACGTTAGATCATATCCCCAGTAAAGAATAATAAACCTCAATGTATGCCCTCATATATTTGGATTGAATTTGAAATAAAAAGAAACTAGAAATTTTCATAGGGAAATTGAATTTTCATTGATAACAAATTTTAAAACAAATTCATAAATAATATTTTTGAAAGGGGATTCATTAAAAATAAAAATTAAAAAATATAAAAACAAATTAAATATCATTTGAATCATTTCTTGAGGAAAATATAATTTATAATCAAAAAAAATTAAAAAATTAATATTTTTTAGAATCCTTTTAATTGAAAAGGCATGAAGATTCTTAAAAAATAGTATCTATATGGAAATAAATTCAATTTTTGTCATACACATTAAACAATATGTCTTTCACATTTTCTGTAAAATCCAAAGAAGAATTATTTGGAAAATGATAAGAATATTCCCTTCAAAATATTTCATAGAAATTTTAAAATGTGTAAAAGTTAATTTAATAATTCATTTTAAGAATTTTAAAAAAATTTGAAATCATTTTTAGAGTACCTAGCTTTAAAAGAAGAATGGTATTTTATGAGGGAGGGAAATAAAGGGATTTTTCAAAAAAAATATCTATTATTATGATTTCCATATAGTGGAAAATTGGTACAATTAATTAGAAATATCATTGATAACCAGAGGATATTAAATGTGATTATTTAATCATTAAATTTTACAAACTATTTCATCATCATAAACTCAATAATAAATAATAATAGAAATTGAAGAGATTGTAACATTTAATATTTAAAAATTGGTTAACATTGAATTGAAATCCCTATAAAAGTATGACATTAAATTAAACATACAATATGTTGAAAATAAATTATTTCATGATATGATATATTAATTGGGTTGTATATACAAATCATAAAAGTAGATTGAATAACATAACATATGACTCAATGAAGGGAAATTGACATAATCTTTAATACCTCTTTAGTTACTTTTGAATCATATACCCAAATAAACATGGGTTAATGAAATGTATAGGTAAATAAAACTATATATAATAAGAAAAATTATAAAATAAATTCCTGGGATGTATACAAGCCACACAAAATATACATGTGGGGAATATGGCTTGGGTCTCGTAGAAAACAAATGTTTGAATGAAATGCCTTAGAGATATAATAATCCATTGGATTTTAAGCACCAATGAATCATAACCTAAAATAAATCTTAAAATATCATAAAAATAATTATATTTAGTGCATTACTTGTAATAGTTTAATTATATACCCCCCAAAATAAAAATAAGAGGAGTATTTTAAAATATTTCTATGAAATAAAAGAATGAATAGAAATCCCTTACCTTAATTCTCCAAATCCTTAGTACACATTATAAACACATGTATAATAAATAAAATATTATGAAAAATGTATTATATAACCATTTATATATATTTTATACCATATATGGTTTACTTATGACCATTTAAAATCTATTTATTAAAAATTCCATTTTCAAATCACAATTCGGGTAATAAGTCCTCTGTTTTGCATAAATGTATTGAATTGTTATTTTAGGTCATATTTCCTTGATCATGGTTACATAATATCTAGAATAAAAATAATAATGTATAATTCATATTCATATATCAATAATAATTTTATGACCAATCATGGAAGATGTGTTTTAAGAATTGAATTACGTTAAAAAAATGGAGATGGTTGCTCATAAATAAGCATGAGTAACATTTCAATTTTACATGGCCATTATAGAAAGGTGGTATGTAATATATTAGTATTAAAAAATTATCATAATATCATAAATGAACTATTTTAAAAAAAAATATAATTATATAAATACGATCCATTTTTTGTGGTGATGAGATAGAAAATTTACGTCACTTCGTGAAGGTGATAGTACACATGTACACATAAGACGTCATAATATATGAATAAGAGAAAAGGAAAGAAATAAAATGATATAATATATTTTTAGGATGATAAATCTTTTCCTTTATATCATATTTATTCCATGTGTATAAAATAAAATCTTTAAATATAAAATTATTACCTTCAATGTAAAGTGTTATTGAAAAAAAATCATATCGCTTTGTGATACTGTAGTCCACCATACAATCAACTGGAATTATTGTATCCCCTATAGAATGCAATAAAAAATGTATATATATATATATATATCATATAATTACTTTATATTTAGAATTATATTATTTTTATCATTTATATATTCTATATACATTTTCAAACCTAATCGTGAGAGGTGGTAACGGAAAAATGAATGACATCTGTTCTTGAGGCAGTAGTTCATCATACACACGAATAATGATTTCAAAACCAATTTGATGGATGTGTAGAAAGTTATATGTCATTAAATTATCATATAATAGTCTCATTACATGGTTGATATTTATTTTATTAAATCATCTTGGTTATATAAAAAGTTTCTAGGTGGAGGATGAAAGAAAATAAAAATTCTCTATGAAGAACACTATTTCTTCCTTTGGTAACCTCCTTACGTTATGACCAAAATTCTTCCAATGATGTGTTTATGACCTAAAACCGATTCTAGGAAGTGAGGAGGTAATTTTTGAATTATTTATTTTCAAATTTTTTAGAACAAAAATATTATTACTGTGTGATGAAGAGAGGAGAGGGGGTGTCCATTTATAATTGAGGTGAGTGGGAGACATAAAATATTTAGAAAAGAAAAATGTGTTACAATTTTATTCTCATAAAAAAAGGAACATAAATAGATTCAAATTGATACTTAGAAAATATAGTGTATATATATATGGTCAAAAAATATATTTTATAATTTTGTTTAGGTAATTTTAACTCTTATCCTTTTAGTTTATCTCCTAGTAAACACATTTTTACTAAAACCGTGGTATTTAATTTCTAAAGCTTTTAGGATTTATTTTGGTCAAAATTATGTTTTCTATATAAGATTATATTTATTATTATAATTATAAATATGGAATATTTTTTTTAAAATTAAATTCACATAAGTTGAAAATATTTAATTAAAATTAATCCCTGTAGAGGTGATGAAAATGAATGTTGTCAAAGAAGAGATGTTCAAAAATTAACATTTTTTTTTCATCAAAATTAAATTTGAAAATTATTCCAATGAAGTAAATTATATTAATTAACATATAATTTAATTAATTTTGCATCAAAAATAAAATGAATTATAAAATACCTATATCAGTAATTTAAATAATAATGCATTTTTTAATTTAGAATTAGTATTTTTCACTATTCATAAAAACATTTATCAATTTAATAATTATAAAAAATTCACCATAAGATAATATTGGCATTATAATTTAAAAAAAGTTACATTATTTTATAAAATAAATTTTATAAAGGTTTAAATAATTAATTTCATTATTGTTAGAAAATTAAAATAATTTTTTTTTGAAAAAAATATTTTCCAAAAATATAAACACATTATTGATTAAATTAAGTATTTGTATCAATATGTGTTTGTTATAAGAAATTTTTATGCATAATATTTTAAAAATATTAATTTCTATTCATATTCAAATGTTTCATTAGTGCCTTATAATGGTGGTTTATCAATAATATTAACAATATATCATTTTTTTAAATCTATGTGTCGCAAGATAATCCTAGTGTTGAGTGTATGGAAAGGCTAACTTGGTCTTGTGTACAATCCATGATATCTATGAAATTTAAAAAATTAAAAAAATAATCCGTAATAACAAGTGTGGTTAAATCCCCCCCCCCCCTTTAAAATGATTTTGTCCCTCGAAATTCACCACTCTAAAACAAATAAATAATGATACTTATGCCCCATCATTTTATCAGGTTCCAACGTAGAATCCTCAAACTACTGGTTCTGCTATTCAAAATTGAACATTTGAGTGGCCATGCTTCATTGAACATTCTCCAAATGATATACAATCTCTATATTTTTCTTTCCAATTAAAAACATCATTCTCTAGCTATCCAACCTCTGAGATCAGTACAAGTGATGGATCTGGAACGTACTTCAATATAAGATATACATAGAACACATCTTGATCTTAGTGGAGGTTTGGTGGAATCATAAATTTATAGGATACTATACCAATATGATTAATAATTTAAAAGTGATAGACAGGCCTAGAGAATATGTTTCCTTTTTTATATTAACAATTTAATCATTTTATTGTACATTGATTAATTTATATTAAATCTCTTTATACAAGAAATATAGATGATTTCTGAAATCCATTCCTTCACTCTCTAGTTAAAAAAAGTTAAGAACATCTTATATGAAATGGAAATATCTTTATATGGTTATTAAATATGTTAATATACAAAATCTCAAAAAACATTGATAATAATATATTCCATAAATGGTAAACCCTGCCAAAATTAAAATTTTATAAATATGATCCCTATATTTTTCGAAATCAAATTTAATATTCACCATCCATATATCATAAAGTAGATCCTAGTTATCCCATACCAAATATGTAAATTCCCTTTCATGTACACTCATAAAACATGGTAATAAACATAATTACGATAACATATTACTGAAAACATGCATAATTTATCATTCCTTATATAAAAAAATTATTGGTTATATTCCATTAACACAAAAATTATTAAACTATATTAATGACATAATTATACACTTTGTAAAAGAACCATTAATATGTTCCAAGGTAATCTGTAATATCTAATTTACACATTCATATACAACAAATCTTTATGCCAACATCATAATCTCATCATATGAAACATATCACGGGTTATCTTTCTTTAATCACAATTACATATTTCAAATAAATCCCATTTCAAGTACAATAATATAATTTGACAAATTTTAATATCTCCTTAATTAAAAAATTATTCTAAATATCTTTTTAAATTTCATGATTCATATAAAAAAAATTCTTGAATTCAAATACATAAATACATCAAAAAATCGATTTCCTTCTCAATCCATTAACTAGGATTCATCATATTATTCAATAATACCTCCTTCATTTCATATATCATTTATAGTATCCTCTTCATAATAAACATTTAATCATACATCCTTTTCAATTCTCTTCAATATCCCCCCCCCCTTAATACCTAAATTTTTCTAACTCTCAAAACATACACATATAACACATTAAATAGTCTATTGTAACTTTGGGAGGATATTATTCCCATCTAGTGCATTAACCGAACAATTAATTTTTCATTTGCATTTACCTACATTTTGTCATTATTTTCCACAACCCAAACATATTCATATCCCTCTATGACTTTACCATGAGTTCTTTTTCCAAAATTCTTAACATATTAGACACTAAATATTTGATCCACTATGATGTACACTATAAAACCTCTTTGAAAAATACATATTTATCTTTAATAGAGAGTTTGAGAGTTTGTTATAGATAACATAATTAATCATATTCTATGATATATAGTTAATAATTAAAACAACATCCTTAACTCCATTCATAATTCCATATAGATGCAAAAAAAACATTTCCATCACATTCAATGTTAACCCATTTACATCTATTTATAACCTCTAAATAAAACCTAAAATCATAGTTTGAGGAACACTAATCATAGTGTAAAACTAAATAATCATGAAATAATACATTTATGATGTATAAATAACAACATAATATTTTTTATCAATTTCAAAATATATTTTTCCTAATACATTCATAGTAATAATATATATAAATATTTCTGGATGTTTTGAAATATATTTCTAAATTTCCAAAGAAAATCCCCAAGTAGTGTCCAACCAAGGGTGAAACAAGGCCCATTTTTAAAAACCTTATGAATATAGAGTCAAGATGAATCAACCCTTCTAATAGTTATTAAAAATATGTACCTTTATTCTAGATCCACGTCCCATTATAGTATCCAAAAAAGTTGTAATTGGCTATAAACCACATTCTCTAGTGTCAACCAAAATCTAGTTCATTTTCCAATACATTGAATCATCGTTAGAATTATTATCAATCATTTACACAAGGAACTCATTAATGTTTTCTCATCCTAGTTTCCAAATATTAATTGAAACTCTCCAATAATACCAAATATAGATACCCATTCCCTTAATCCATATATATCACATATTTTGTGATGAATATTCCATACATTATAGTAACCCACACTTGTATACTATAATATATTAGTTTTATTGGAGACTAGGTAAAAATATTCAAATTTACTAGATTATTATAAATATATCCACTAATTTGCGTCCACTTTTTCACTATTAACAAAAAAACCCAACTTAAAACCATTATTTATTACCAAGATAAAGGATATATAAGAAATGGTGAGATCACATTCCTATTAAGTAAAAACAAATAATATATATATTCATACCATGGACATATGGGAACGAAAACCTGATAATAATATTTTTAAAAAGATATCCATCATAACAAATATCATAATATTGAGCCGTTTGATGAGTATTGGAAGCTCATAATACATGAATAATATGGTAATCAATGAAAATTATCCATTAGAGAATAACATTGAAATAAGACACTGATTTTTTGCATACACATAAGCATATAAACTCGTTTACATACAATACAATGATCAATTAATTATATTTTATTGTGGAATTAGTTTACCATCAAAACCTTCACTATAGTCTAGGTGTACCCCCAAGACCATCAATGTGGAAAAGTATCATACCGAATTAGGTTCACTCATTACTGCAGATTTCTCTATATCTTGAGATATAAATTTTTACCCAATGAATTAGAAAAAAATATAGGTCCCCAATATCATAATGAAACCCATATTTATTTTTCTCACAAGATCATATTTTGATTTCATATCATAACCCATGAAATAAAGACCATTTTATAAACATTTCATCATATCATAACATGGGGAAAAGAGATATGATTAACAATCATTTAATAATTTTATCCTAGAAAACACTATAAAAATAAGGATGGTTATTTATGATTTTTTATCATATTATAACCGATGGATAATAAACAGGTTTCCTAAAAATAATGACATCATAATCATAAACAATTCAGGGAATGTATAATAATTTTATCCTTGGATCAAATCCCTAGTAGAGCATAATTTACATCAAAGGATGTCATCTTAGTTTGATAATTAATTTGAAATAAAATTGACATGTATCATTTCATTAGGAAAATAACCTTTATTTTAAAATCAATTATTAAAAAATTTTTTTTTTAAATAATTTCATTTGAAAATATACTTGAAAACATATAATTTAATATTAAAAAATCATTTAAATCTTTTTTAGAGAAAAAAATCCATTACATTTTCCAAATAATATGAAAAAATAAAAAAATTGAAAATATTTTTCATTAAAAATAATCCTGAAAACATGAAAATTAATTTTCAATCATAATAATGATCATGTTTTCTAGAAATTACCTTTCTGTTTTACAGATTAATAAGATATTCCTTTCCCAATTTCAGTAATATCCAAATGAACATTTCTTGAAAAAGGTCATGATGATTACTATAAAAACATATTTTCAAAAGTAAAAAATGGGTAAAACGTTCATAATACAAAACTTGAATAATGTTAACATACTTTTGAAACCACATTTAGAATACATGATTTTGGAGTAAAGGGTTTTCGACCCATTTGATGAATAAATTTTTTTACATAAATTCATTTTCATCATTATTTTAAGTAAACAAATATTGGTAAATAGTAATATTACATGAAACTATCTTGAATGACTATAGGATAAATAATATCATAAATATTTCAAGAAAAGGATCCATATATTTCCTTATAAAAATCTATATCATAATCAATACTAATAAATGTTGATATTTTAACATAAAATATTTACAAAATTTTTAGAATTGAATTGTAATCCCCATAAAGGAATACAATTAAATTAAACATATAAAATTATGATAAAAAATAAATTCAGGATAATAAATTTTAAAAGGACTTTGTATAAAATTTATTTAAGGATAATTGTGCATAGCATTACTTATGTCTCAAAGAACACAAATTGAGACAAAACTCCCTTATCACATTGGTTACTTTTTAACTCTAAACACCCAAAAATATAAATAATAAAATGGATATGAAAATCACAATATTTTTAGGTAAATCATAAATAAATAAATCAATTGTTATTATAAATATAACATAAATTAAATATTTCTTGAATATATATATTTTCTCCCATAAAATTAAAGTTATATAGAATTCCCCTATAGATATAGTAATATTTTGGATCATTTGTCTCAAAAATGAATACAAAATGAAACATTAAAACATTTTAAATAAGTATTTTAATGATATAAATTGTATAAGGTTCATTTTATACACCAAAAAAGTGAAAAAAGTGTTGAAAATTCATATATCACCATGAAAAGAAAGAGTGACTAGAAATCTCTAACCTTTAGTCTCAAATATTTTTATACACAGTCGAAACTCCAGTACAATAAATATATATTTTCAGAAATCTATTATATAGATATTATTTTATTTATTATAAAATATATGATATAATTATGACCATTTATTACCATTTTTTTAACAATAACTTTTTAAAATCATGTTTTGGGTAATAGAAGCAGGATTTTTCATTTATGTTTTGATTTTTTTCATTTTGGTCCACTTACATTGATCATATATCCATAATTTTCAAAAACAAAATCCTGATATAATTATCATATTTATAAATAATTTATAATACTAATTATATTCATAAAATATTAATTTTTAGAAATTAATAATGTTACAATCATTAAGAGGGTATGTCATATGTGCATAAGAGTAACATTTCCATTTTTTCCATGACCATTTTTTAAATGAGGTAAGTAATAGATTTTAGTTACAAAATGATAAAAATATTACAAAAACCATATTAATTAATAAAATATACTTATATATATCATCCATTTTTAGTGGTGATGATAAGGCAGAATCACATCACTTGATGAATGTAGTTTCCCACATGTACAGTAACGACGTTATATTATTTCAACGATAGAAAAGGTAAAAACTAGAATTATATATTCAATTTTAATAATTATAAAAATGTAATAAATATTGCATTTATGTAATTTTATCAAATATATTTATTTAATTTATCCTTATTACCTTCCATGTAATGAATTATTTAAAAAATGATCACATATCATTATGAGGTAGTATTCTGTCGTACACAAGAGTGATGCTATCATATCCACAATAGAATGGAATGTAAAAAGTTATATATGATAAAATTAAACAAGGAATACAATTATTTTATATTTATAAATTATATTATGTAGATATATCATCATACCCAACCCAAATAGATGGTAACTGAAAAATGAATGGCATTGATTCACAAGGTGATAAACCATTATACACAAAAATGATGATTTAAAAATACATTTGATTGAAGTAGTGATGGTTTCAGGTAGTTACTTTGACACAAAACCATATAAACATGTGTATTATATTGAGATTATTATATATTAATTTATTAATAATAAATGTTTTAGATGGAGCAAGAAATAAAAAAATTCGCTGATGAAGAACATTACATCTTCCCTGGGTAACCTCTTTAGGATTTTACCAAAAGCCTTCCATGGGTGGATTTAAGAAGAAAATGGGATACATAATCAGAGGTGGTAAGTTTTTAAATTAATATGGTATGTATGTTCCTATCAGCAAAATATATAATTTATCAGTAATAGAGAAGATGTGGTTACCTTTTATAAGTTCAGTGAATGTTACCCTTGTAATGTTTTGAAATAAAAAGGTCTACTAATTTTTTTGTCATTAAAATTAAAAATGGATAAAAAATTTAGTGTTTGAGTGAAATTAAAATTATAGTGTCTAAATATACACATATAACTTATTATAGACAATTTATTATTTAATATTCACTATTATCCTTTTAGTTGGCCCCCTAGTAACCCCATTTATACCATTACCACGATAATTGATTTTTTCTGTCTTTATTATTCATTATGGTAAAAAATTAAGTTCAGATTTTTAGATAATATATTCAATCATGATTAAAATTAATGAATTAATTTTTCATATATAGATTCACATATGTAGACCATTTTAATTTACAATTAATCCCCCATAAATGATAAGAAAACAGTTTTTAAAGTGAAAATGTTTAAAAACATACAATTATTCTATAAAAAAAATTAATATGAAAATTATTACAATGAGATAAATTGGATTTATAGATATATAATGTAACTAATGTTACATTAAAAAGGTTAAAAAATAATTTAACTCAATAAAATGTTTAACTACAAATCACTTTTCAATTAAATTTCAGTATTTTCAGTAATCATAAGAAATTATTATTTCAAAAAATTCAAAAAATATTCACCCTAAACCCTATATGATATTATGATTTTGAAAATATATATAATTTCATCAAATAAATTTTCTATAACTTTCAAATATTAATTTAAATATTTTTCCAAAAAAATATTATTTTTTGAGATAGTAGGATTTTTGATATATAGAAAGAACTTATTAAAAAAATTATGTATCTTTTATTAAACTATTTAAATTATATAAAATAAATATACAATATATTTAAAAATTAGTTATTAATATATTTATCTCTAATAATAATGGATGGTTTATAATGGATACAATTGAAAAATTTTAACAATATTTCTTAGTTTTGTTAAGATATATCCTCACAACCTAATATGAGTTTTAGGTGAGTCGAAAGATTGACTAATGGATGAATATAACAAATGATATTGATGAAATTTCATTTATTCAATAATAATAATTTATAAATACATGGGGTGATTCCTAAAAAATTACAAGAATCATATGTTTTGTGATTATAAGAACTAGGTACATATTATTGGTTGTTTGACAGATTATAATTTTTTATTTATTTTTAATACATGAGATGATATTAGATAATTTGTTGAATCAATTGAAATATATAATAATGTTGTTTTGTTTATTTAAGATTATTTTATTTTCTCAGAGAATAGTTGTGAATTTTGGAAGTGAGTTTTGAATATTTCAATTCATGTTTAAGAAAATAGGTCATGTTAATAATGATTTAAATTTTTTTGAGATAACTAAAATCATCTTTTATTTCCCACTAGATATATAATATTTAATGAGAGATAAAAATTTTATATTAGTGGGGTTTGCATGAATAAATATCAGTTTCTTCTATGAATTTAAAATCATAACATATGTTGTAAAAGAGTAACTCCTTTCCTTGTATTTAGAAAATACATAGAAAAGATACAGTGAAAGTGTAATAAGTGTCTATATAAAACAACTATGAGGATTCCAAAATTGTATAAATGTAAAATGTCTTTCACATAATATTAAATTTTAGAACATCAAATCTATCTAAGATTAATTTGATGTACCTAGTTTTATTATACAAATAACTTTAGAGGACTTATTATTTTATTAACTTTTCAATAGAAATGAGTTTACTTCTAATAAATGAGTTGTTTGAGAAACATTAGATGATTAATTTTGAAAAGGATTCAAGGAAACTTTAATTATGTTGTTTAATTCATTATTTTTGAGGAATTTACTACATTTTTCAGGGGCTATGTTTGACCATTGAATAATAAGGATCATATCAAGATATTATATTTTGGATTTATGGATATATTATCTATGATAAATTATTTATATTTACTATATATTAAATTAATTATAGGTTAATTTCTAAATTGTGATTGCTGAGGAATCCTTGATGATATTTCTAAAATAACACTATTTTATATACAATCCAAATAAATTATTTTGATGAGTGAGAAGATAATGTTCATATATTTTATTGGATACATGTATATAATTCAGTGATATTTATTCCAAAAGTCCATTTTTTTTTCATTATTTTCTATATGCCAATGGTTGATTCACGTAGATTGTGTTAGTGATTTATCTGGTTGGATGACATACCCTTACATCTTGATTAATTCTGACAATAAAATTGATGTTGTGGAGAGGGAACAATAATAAACATACACCATGCCTATAAAAAATTATATTTGTGAAGAAAATATTAAAATAATAATATTTATAGATTTAATTTTTGAAATAATTTGGATTTAAACATAATTATTTTACCATAATAGGAGTGATAGTGTATGAAAATGAATAGTTTTCAACAATATTTCAAACCCCAGGTAATGATATTATAATAATGTTATCCTAAAATTAAAATCAAATCAATGGATCAAACTCAAATATATCTTTTGAATATTGGTATGGATAATCACAACGTAGTATATAATTATTGAATTCCACCTTTTCATGGGAAAATATTCAGTATGTGGTTTTAGATAATGCTACATTATATTCCCTCTATAGGAAATCAAGTCATTAAGTATGCCCTTTATAGGTTATTTTTACTATGTAAGATTATTATTTTGCCTTTATATGATAAAAAATATATAGAGTGATGGGATAAAAATGAATACATTGTTTTGTATTTTATCAAATATATAATTAACAAATGTTATGGGACAAAAAACAAAATAATGATATTTGGAAAAACACCCAAATTATTTATAATAGGAAAAGAAAGGTGTAAGAAAAAAATATATATATTTTTACAATCTAGTATTCAGAAATATTATATGAATATGAAAATTTTTATATGTTTTTTTAGAGATAATATGATTATTTTCAACCGAAAAGGTTTGAGAGAAACCCTTTAAGAATCTATAGTGGTGATGAAACTAAATAAAATTCTCCCAAATAAATATAGTTCCAAGATATCCTATAATTAATATATTTGTAAAACCCTAACCCCAGTTAACCAGAGTCGGTGCATTATTACATAACATTGGCATGATCACAAGAAATATCAAGTCTCGAAAGACTGATTAGTTTAGTATCCTCGAAAGAACAAGATACATTCATAATGTTTACATTACATCATAAATTGAAAACTACTACCACAAAAACTTGTCTTCATATTCACTCATATTATCCCTATAGGTCATTCATAAATTACTTCTTCACATCCTTGAAAAAATAAAACATTGAGAGGGGTGAGCACAGATGCACAGTAAGGATAACAATATAGCAAAAAAATTCATAAATAAGCATAAATATTTAAGGCAATGTATAACTAAAACAAAATCCTTTTACTTGAACTTCGAAATAATATGAAAAAAATAAAATGAAATAATTCCATTTACTTATTCACATGGATATTCTACTAGTCGAATAATAACATGAAATATCAATAACCACTTTCATAATGATGGAACGCATAAAGCCAGACTATCATAACCACATAGTCAAGGCCTCGTGCCAAGACTACAAATAATATTTTTTCAAGGCCTTGTTCCAAGACACTAGTTTGTCTCATGAGACCTACCGATTCATTGAGGAGCTATAGCGGGCTCCACCCATCACATATTAAGTCAAATGCATTCCTCATATGAACATGTTTAAAGATAACATAAACATTCATATTAAAACTAGCATATAAAATGTCAATACTTTCACCATAAACCATGAATATTATAAAAATAACACATCCACAGTCAAACATATAACAAAACCATCAATACAATATGTAAGTCTTGTATCATAACAAATAAACTTCAAATAAGCTTAAAATCAATCAAAGGATGTTGACATAGATGAAATCAAAACTATTTGAGAGAAATATCTCCTTTTTGAAATCATTTATAAGTCACATAATTATAAATTAAACATTTACTTTGAAAATATCCTTATAAGCTTTTAAGGGAAGCTTCAAATGTTCTTTAATGGTGGAAAATAGCCGCACCCGCCGTATAAGTTAAAAAAATACATTCTTACATTAATTATGTCGAAAAGGTTAAAAAGGACCTTGTTTGGATAACGACGGAAATATTCCTTTATAAAACTATTATAAAAAGTCAAACAAGGGTATAAATTACTTTAACCTATACTCTGGTAAATAGTAAAAAATGTTTTGAAATAAAGTTTTAAGAAACATGTATGTGGATGATAAAGAGGTCCCATTAGATAATTACGTATAAACTACCTCGGATAATGAAGAGATTGTGAAATAAACCATTACCTTGTACTTTTCATTGGTTGGGGGTAGTTTAATCTCCTGTATAATGGTGAAATAATTGTTATTAAATTATACAAGAATAATATACATTAATATGATATCATATATGATCTTTTAACATTGTTTTGTTAATAATATCTTAGTATTATCGTCGTTTCGGGTGTTAACTTACTCATTTTCATTTATATGTTTTGTTATGTAAGCCATGTTTTTCAAGGATAGGTTGTATCTAATTCTTATCCAAAATGATATCAAGTCCTTAAACAATATTTTTAAATCATCAAATTATAATTATCCTTGAATAAATATGATGGAGAATGAATCTCATCGCGTTTGTGGAGACAGTAGTCCATACGTATGCACGAGCAAAAATATCATTTTTTGATATTAAAAGAATATATAATTGAATGGTATATCATATATAACTAATAATTATCATTTTATATTTATTATTTACATGAATTAGATATCATTATTATACCCATCCAACTAATAATTTATTGAATAACAATTACACCACGACGTGGAGACGGTAAGCCGTACGTACGCACGTATGGTGACATGTCATTCAAAGGATGGATAGAATACTGAATATGGTTGTACCATATTTATAATAACATCACAGTATATATAAGATACTGTAGTTATTATTTTAGAATGGGAATAAAAAATAAAGGAGATGTTGAAGAAGAAAGGAACTTGAAAGAGGGTGTTGAAAACATTACCTCTTCTTCGGGTTATTCCTTTTGATTTGATCAAAATAGATCCATAAGATGGAATTCTGATAAAACTATGGCCACTAGGATGAATTGGGGGAAGTTTAGAGAGTATTTGGGCAGGGTTTGGGCGAGCCAAAAGGCTTTGAATGTGTGAATTCGTGAGATGGGGGAGTGCCCTTTTATAAGAGGGGTGAGAGACACCTTTGGAAAAGCTAGAAATATTATTTTATAATAAATTCATATTCGGTTTCTAATGTCTCCAAAGTAAATTATTTTAAGGTTAAGGTGGGGAGGGGTCGGAAACCACTCAACCAATAGAATTTAGATAGGTTTGGGTTATTATATTAACCTTATCTTTTATTTTTAACTCTTAGTTAATCAGTTTGACACTTACCATGTCACGTTGTATTTTTATATTATATAATTAATAAAAATACTATATATCTCCAAGAGACCCCAAGTGGTCCATTAATGATACAACTATTATGATATAAGTCTCTTGGCTGAACCTAATATTTTTATGAATTGAATATAAATTAATAATATAATATTTGTTTTAAAAAATCTTTTATGTCAATTTTGACAGTGTTGGTATTTTGTTTGTGATAAATTTATAACAGCATTATTACTTCAAAAAACATTTATATAATCAATACTAATATGTCATATTAACCTATAAAATTAGTGTAATTCATAAAAAGTCTCAAATTAAATTTATTTTGATATTTATAATATCAATTATTTTAATATTTCATTAATTAGATAATTACTGCATCACCATTGTGTCATAAATAAATTAAATTATTTAATGTCTAAAAATTATAAATAAAATAAAATTATGTAGGAAATATTTTTAGATTTCTAATTAATAATTACAATCGAATTTATCTTATGTATAACCCTATATAAAAGTTTTTTTATTAAATAAACTTTGATTTTAACTCCTTTAACTCTTCTTTGAATTAAATAATAATAAATGTCCTAATCTAATCCAAGTAGACCTAAATGATAATATTTTATTCCTAATGTTGTTTTTGGTCGAGATACACTTGTCCAATAGAATTAGGACATGTGTTAGGGTAATATTAATATCATTTTACCCTTAATTACGCTATTTAATTTTAACCGTGGTAAATAAATGTAAAAAGTTACTATTCACCAAAAATTATTTTAATCTCATTGAACCACATTTTACTTCTTGAAATTAACCGTGTATTTTGGATTTTTGAAATTCCACTCACAGAAGTGGTAAAATTTAGTTTTATGAAAAATTTAGTTTTTAAGTACCACATAGTGGTTTCGCTATTAATCAAAAAATGATGTTTTTAAGAAAAATACCAAAAAAATCACCCTAGGCTAATTTTGATATTCCAAATCCAAAAATGAAGTCCATTTTGAAAACTAAAATATATAAATTTCAAAAAGTGGGTATTTCTATTCATAATGGCTAGTTTGATTGGTTGGGGTGTGTTAGAACGCTATGTTGCATACAACACACGCTATCGCATTATTCAAAGAGAAGCTTACCGTAGAAGCTTGGGGTGTTACATTCTCTCCTCCTACAAATAATTTCGTCCTCGAAATTTATAGAATACTACCGCATGAAAAGACGCGAGTGGTGCTTCATCATAAGTTATTCGGGTTCCCACGTTGCCTCTTTCATCTTATGGTTACTCCACAAAACATTTACCAGACGAGCCATCTGGTTTCTTAGTACTTGTTCTCTCGTATCAAGAATCCTGACAGGATATTTGCAATAAGATAGATCGAGTTCAAGTTCTAATTCTTCATAGGTGAGTACATGCATTGGGTCAGGCATGTATTTTCATAACTGTGATACGTGGAACACATTGTGAACTTTTCAGAGACTTGGCAGCATTGCCAAACGGTAAGCTACAGACCCAATTCATTCTAGATTTTCGGAAGGTCCAATGTACCTAGGAATCAATTTACCCTTTTACCAAAATGTATAACTCCCTTCCATGTAGATACTTCAAGAAAACATGATCTCTTACCTAAAATTCAAAATCTTTCCTTCGGTTATCGGCATAGCTCTTCTGCCTACTTTGAGATGCTTTGATGTGGTTTTGGATTACCGTTACCTTTTCCATTGTTTGCTCAACCAGTTCTGGGCCTACAAGTTTTCGTTCACCAACGTCATCCCAATAGGTTGGTGTGTGACTTATCTTTCCGTATAACGCTTCATATGGTGCCATCTGAATACTCGAATGGAAGCTATTGTTATAGGAAAAATCTACCAAAGGTAAATATTGATCCCACATACCCTGAAAGTCAAGAGAGTAGGATCTCAACATGTCTTCTAATGTTTGAATAGTACGTTCTGATTGTCCATCTGTTTGAGGGTGTTAGGCAGAGCTCAAATGATGTTCAATATCTAAGGCCTTCTGAAGACTCTTCCAAAATCATGATGAAAAATAGGGATCACTATCAGAAACAATTTATAGGGGTACTCCATGAAGTCTCACCACTTCATTAGTATATATCCTTGCTAGATGTTCAAGTGGTAAATCTTCCCTTATATCAAGAAAATGTGTTAACTTTGTAAGACGATAAAAAATAACCCATATTGCATCATTCCTTCTAGGAGTCTTTGGTAGCCCCATGACAAAGTCCATCGTAATATTGTCCCATTTCCACTCCGGTATGGGAAGTGGTTTCATGACTCCTCCAGGTTGTTGCCTTCCATCTTTTAGTTGTTTACAAAGCATACATTGTGATACAAAATCATAAATCTCCCTCTTCATGTTGTCCCACCAAAAATGTTCCTCCAAGTCTTTATACATTTTTGTACTCCCAGGGTGTATAGATAAATTGGAACTATGAGCATCGTCCCACAATTCCATTTTTAGATCAGGTAAATTGGGAACACAAAGTATCTTCCCAAATTTTCTAATTCCATCTTTATACCCAATTTCATTCAATCTCCCATCATTCAAATCTTTAATCTTCTTTTTAAATTCTTCATCATCAGTATGAGAACTCTTAATCCTTTCTAGTAAATATGGTTTAGCAACCATTTGAAAAAGAACTGATGTTTCTCCTTCCATGGTTATTCCCATGTCCACCTTCACTAGATCAATGAAAATTGGATCCCTTTAAATTCTCATATTGTTAAAAACTCCATGATCTTTTCTGGTCAAAGCATCTTCCACCTTATCTACCTTCCCCAGGTGGTAGTGTATTGTACAATCATAATCCTTGAGTAATTCAAGCCATCTCCTTTGCATCATGTTGATTTATTTTTGTGAGAAAATATACTTCAATATCTTGTGATCATTATAAATCTCACATTTTTCACCATAGAGGTAGTTCCTCCATATCTTCAATGAAAAGATCATAGCTGCTAACTCGAGATCATGAGTAGGATAGTTTTTCTCATGAATTTTCAACTATTGTGATGCATAGGCAATAAACCTATAATTCCGAAAAAGGACACAACCAAGTCATTTCTTCGATGCATCACTATAAATAACGAACCCATCATTCCCTGATGGTAGAGTCAATATATGAGTATTGACTAATATTCTCTTTACTTCTTCAAAACATTATTCAAACTATTTTTTCCAAACAAATTTAACCCCCTTACGTGTGAGCTTTGTTAATGGGTTAGCCAATCGGGAAAAATTCTGGATGAAATGTCGATAATAACCTGCTAAACCAATAAAACTGCGTACCTCAGTTATACTTGTAGGTGTTGGAAATTATTTTATTACCTTGGTCATAGAAGGATCAACATAGATTCCATCAATAGAGACAATATGGCCAAGAAAAGAAATATCCTGAAGCCAGAATTCACACTTGCTAAATATCCCATATAATTCATGTCTTCTCAGAGTCTTCAGGATAATGCGCATGTGATTTTCATGATCTTTATAGCTTTTGGAGTATACGAAGATATCATCAACAAATACAACCACAAAATCATTGACATATTCCTTGAAAACTCTATTCATTAGATCCATGAATAGAGAGGGTGCATTAGTCAGCCCAAAAGGCATTACCGTAAACTCGTAATGCCTGTACCTTGTTCGAAATACTGTCTTCAGAATGTCTTCCTTCTTCACACACAACTATTGGTATCCAGATTGAAGGTCAATATTTGGAAAGTATTGATCTCCATGTAGTTGGTCAAATAAATCATCAATGGAATGTAGGGGATACTTGTTTTTTAGTGTTATAGCATTGATATCCCTGTAGTCGATACATAACCTCATAGGTCCATCATTCTTTTTATCAAAAAGAACAGGGGCTCCCCATGGAGAAACACTAGCGCGAATAAATCCCTTATTACATAATTCCTCTAGTTGTTTCTTTAGTTCAACTAATTCCACAGTGGCCATTCTATATGTGGTCTCCAATATAGGCCTTGATCCAGGAATTAAATCAATGGAAAACTCAACTTCTCATTCTGGAGGATGTCCATATAAATCTTCTGAAAACACATCTACATATTCTTTCACAATAGGTACATCCTCTATTTGAACAGTCCATTCCTCACCCACAATCATTTCATTATCTTCCTCCACAATAATTTAATTTAGTTGAGCTACTGGGGGTTGATCTAGATAAAAATTAGGTGGTCACGATTCTGCTCTAAAGATAAGGTGTTCCTTATCATCATCATCAAAAATCGTAACCTCCTTCTTCATACAATAAATCTTCGCATCATGGTCTGAATGCCAATCCATACCGAGAATTATATCAAACTCAATCATAGGTATGACGATGAGATCAACGGATAAAGAACATTTATGTGCTCTAATGGTGACTGATTCAAAAAACTTTGTTGCAATGATACTTCCCTTAGGAGTTTTAACTGAAAACTCCCTTGTTAAATCAAATTGAAAATATCTACGTTTCTTAGAAAACTGGGAAGATATGAATAAATGTGATGATCCGGAATCAAATAATGCATTTGATAAACTTGAGGAAACCATTAAATTACCCGCCACCATGTCTTTCAGAGCTTCTACCTCAGCAGTTGTGATAGCTTAAGCTTAGCCTTGATCCCTTGGCCTTTTCTGAGGTATGTTCCCCTGACGCTTAGGAAATTCATTTCCATAATCTCCCATATCCCTGAAATTGTAGAATTGGACATCGGTGGCTTCGTTCTTCCCTATGTAATCACGAGCTTGGTGGCCTTTTTCACCACACTTGTAACAGACTCCCTTTCCTTTTAAGCAAGTACTGGGGTGGTTCTTCCCACATTTACTATAGGATGGATATTCAAATTTTCCCTTTTCCCCTTACTTTCTTTCCCAGATTGTTCAGCAGATCTCTTCTTCTCTTTCTTTTCTTTTAAAGTTAGAAGACATGGAGAATTCCTTTTCTGTCTAGATAGAAAATGAGACAATGTCTTCGTACGACCAGAAGGATTGTGAGACTAATTCTCGATAGAGAAATGGTTTTAACCCATCAATGAAATGATCAGTCTTACTTCTTGCGTTACGTATATAATCTCCAGCATAACTTTCTATCCTCGTAAATTTAGCTTCATACATTAGGACATTCTCATCCTCCTTTTGTCTCAAACATAGAAATTTACTTTCCAAATCTACTCGATGGTCACGAGGAAATTATTTTTATAAAACCATATCTTTTAACTCCATCTATTCCATATTTGATACTTCAACATCTTCCTTCGTGTTTTGAATCAATGACCGCCATTGATCAGCATCTCCAGTGAGGTGATAAAGTTCCATGACAACGTTTTCCCTTTCACTACTCCCCAAAGCCTGAAATAGTTTCTCTAGGGAAATTATCCATTGATCAGGTACTAATGGATTTGTACTCCCATTGAATGTTGGTGGTTGCTGCCTCATGAAGCGATCTAACATTGATCCTCCATGCTGTGGATAAGGGTTCTCCATACGGGTAAGGTTATTATTCATAACCTGAGTGAGGTGTCCCAGTATGGTGATTAGTTGATCAGCACCAGTAGCATCACTAGCTCCACTATAATTATCTTGACTAGGAGGCCAATCCCTACATTGAGTGTGTGCATTTATACGGTTTCCATTTCTTCCACTAGGTGACATTTCTAAACAATGGCCTAAACTAGATCAGTTTATGAATCAAAATACATAATTCGATACTTATAAAACACTTAACATAAATTGAACTATTTATGGACATAATATATAATCATAAAAATGTTTTCTTTGAGGACGTATATACTCATAAAACCTTCATAATGATTTGTAAAGAAAATGAAATTTATCCTAGAATATCCCCCTGGAGTATCGTAACCAAGAGTGCAGCAAGGCCCATTGTCGTGCACTAGTTTATGTTCGAATCTAGCTCAAAGAAGTGTTTCCAGGTTTTACCCGAAGGTACATCTGTTCCAGATCCACCTCTACCTGCTCGTATCCAAACAAGGATTTATAGGTCAGAAAAATCATAAAATCTCTACAATACCAAAATTCTCAAATGTTCTTCTATACTAATCCTAAAAGACCATCTTAGGTTTATGTGCTCTAATAAGATTTTATCTAAATATAGCTTCCAAGGATTGTACTAAACTTCATATGATACCAACTGTAACATCCCAACCCCATTTAACTAGAGTCGGTGCGTTATTACTTAACATTGGCATGATCACAATAAATATCAAGTCTCGAAAGACCGATTAGTTTAGTAGTCGTGGAATAACTAGATAAATTCATAACGTTTACATTACATCATAAAGTGAAAACTACTACTACAACAACGTGTCTTCATATCCCCTCATACTGTACCTTCATGTCATTCATAAATTACTTTTTCACATCCTGGGAAAAATAAAACATTGAGAGGGGTGATCTCAAATGCTTAGTAAAGATAACAATATAGCAGAAACATTTTTAAATAAGCATAAACATTCAAGGCAATGTATAACTAAACCAAAAGCCTTTTAATTGAACTTCTGCATAATATGAAAAAAATAAAATGAAATAATTCCATTTACTTATTCACATGGATATTCTACTGGTCGAATGTGACGCCCTGACCCTAGTTAACCAGAGTCGGTGCATTACTTCAAAACATTGGCATGATCACAAAAGATCAAGTCTTGAAGGAACAAATAGTTTAGTAGCCTTGGAAACACTAGATACATTCATAAGTCATAAATTACATCATAAAGTAAAACAAAACTAAAAAACATCTTGTCTTCATATCCCCTCATACTATCCCTGTAGGTCATTCATAATATACTTCATCACATCCTGGAAAAATTAAAACATTGAAATGGGTGGGCTCAGATGCTCAGTAAGGATAACAATATAGCAGAAGATTTCAACAATAAACATAAACATTTAAGGAAATGTATAACTAAACACAAGCCTTTTAAACATGAACTTAAACATAATATGACAAAAGTAAAATGAAAAAATTTCATCTACTTATTCACATGGATATTATACTGGTCGAATAATCACATGCAATATCAATAACCACTTTCATAATGATGGAATGAATAATGCCAGACTATCATAACCACGTAGCCAAGGCCTCGTTCCAAGACTACAAATAAGATTTTGTCAAGGCCTCGTGCCAAGACACTAGTTTGTCTCATGAGACCTGTCGATGCATCGAGGAGCTATATAGGGCTCCACCCGTCACTTATTATGTCTAATGCATTCCTCATATGAACAGGTTTAAACATATCATAAACCAGAACATAATCGTATCACATAAAACATGCATAAAGGAATCATAACATTTCCACATTTCAATCACAAGATATCAATACAACATATTGATATAAAAAAAATATCAAAACCATTTTCAATACTAAAATAAAAGAAAATTAAAACTTGGTTTATATTTTTCATTTTAAAAAAGTTATGGCTTGTAGAGGAAGCCGAAAATCAAATAATGGTCACGTTGGCAGAGAAGTCGTTGTCGCCGCATACGTATGACAAGAAAAACATTCATTTTTGTCGTTTAGTAAAACACATTGTATAAAAATATTCCTATTGAATAAACGTAAAAGTCAAAAGGGTTTATACACCGTATAGAAGAAATTTGTGTATAAAACAAAATATGTCTCAGTTAATGGAGATTGAGACAAAGTCCCTTACAAAGATCATTTTTTTAAATAAAATATATCTATTATGTGTATTCACTATAAGTACAGATAAATAAAGTACAAATACAAGATAGGACATAATAATATCATGACATAATTTGAAAGTAGGAGATTATCCCAAAGAACGGAAATTGGGTTAAGAAGTTCCCTTACCTCCTGTCCGACTTGACTCGACTGTTCTTTAACCTCCTGAATAATAAACTAGAGTTAATTTATAAGTTCATAAGAACCTTTTCATGTTAATTATTCCTTTTATATCACTTATTCCCATGTTATGAACATTATGTAATTATTGATGTTAATAACGATCGTTTTGTTGATCATTGATACTTGAGTCAAAAATAAACTTCTTATAATTACAAGTATTTGATGTGGTGCAATATACATTATATACAGAATTATATTCAAGATTTATATATCATATATATCATATATATCCAGTATATACATTCATTCATAATATTACGTAACATTTAGAGGTAAGAAATGAAATGCACCGTTCATAGAGACGGTAAGTCGTACGTACGCAAGAACGCTACATTCATTTATATTTCGTATTTAATGGAATGAAATCTTAATGATATAAAGCTATATTATAATTCCAGTATAATATCATATATAATATCATTTACTCTATCCTTTATACATCCCACATATGGCATTAACGATTCAAATCACTTTGAGGTGGCCGTAGTCCGCACTTCCTAAAATGAAATTATCGCGTTTACCCATAATGGAAATCATAAAGGTATGACATAATTGAGATGTACAGAAGAATAAGGAAAACATGAACATAATATATATCATATATAAATATAGTGACATCTTAATGTCCACAATGAGAGGTGTTAAAAGAATATTGAACAATCATCGTTTCATGAGGCAGAAATTTTCCACCCACAGAAACACTATGTTCATTAACCATTAGACGAAGGTGTGTGTAAGTGTATATAAAATAATTCTCATAACAACATCCTAGTATATTGAATATACTGGTTCTGTTAAAAAATAAAGGAATAAAAAGATTTTTAGGGGTTGTAGAATTAAAATAATACAAAATAACAAAAGAGAAGACATTACCTTAAAATTAGGTAAATCTTTTTGATTTGAGACAAAGGATTCCTTGGGAAGAATTCTGCCCATAGTGAGGCTTCTAGGAGTAAGAGTGGGATGTTTAGAGAAAAAATGGTCAGGGGATGGCTGATAAAAATGCTTGAGGGGTGTGGATAAGGTTGTAGAGGTGGAGTCCTTTTATAAGAGGAGAGGAGGAGCACTCTTGGAAAGATTGAAATGATACCTTACTATAAAATGATGTTCGGATTCTAAAGCTCCCACAATGATATATTTCGAGGATAAGGTGATAAGGGTTCTAAATATTCTCATTCAATAGGTTTTAGACAAGTGTAAGCCTTAGATTTTACATTATCATTCCATTTTATTTAAATTGTTAATTAATGAGGTAATCGCTGCATCATCATGGTGTCATAAAGAATTTAATTTCTTTAATGTCTAAAAATTATAAAAAAGATATCATGATGTAGGAAATCAATTTAGAATTCCAATTAATATTTATAGTCGATATTTTAACTTATATAACCCCATGTAATAATTGTTTTAATAAAACAACACATGTTTGTGACAATTTTATTCTTACTTTAAATAAAAAGTTATTAATGTCACTTTCTTACCCATGTAGCTCCATGGGTTCCCCAAGTTGACCCATGGATTGTATTGGTCGTCCATTACTAATCCAATAAGGTTAGGACAAGTGTAAAGGTATTTTCATATTTTTATAATATCATTTTTACCTTAAATTTCACTAATTACCTTTAATCGTGATTAATTATACTTATAAGTTACTATTCATCAAAAAGTTATATTAATCCCATTGAACCACATTTTACTTACTAATGAAAACCATGTATGTCAAATTTTTTAAAATAATATCACATAAGTGGTAATGTTTCATTTAAATGAAAAATCAGTTTTTTAACTACCACTTAGTGGTTTCACTGTTCATCAAAAATTGAAGTTTTTCAGAATAATGCCAAAATTTTACCCAAAGCTATAATTGATATTACGAATTATAAAATGATGTATATTTTACAAAATTCCAAACATATAAGTTTCATTAATTAATTATATAATTAATTCCCGCTGTAACAACAAATAGCATTTTTTTAAGAAACAATATATATCAAAAGATTGACAATTGTTCATGGCCAATTTCAAGGTTAAATTAATTATAATGACCACCATTGTATAAAATGGTAAAAATATATTATAATTATACTTTAAAACCACTAAATAGTATAAGTTATCACTATAAATTATTTTGACTAAAAAAGTTTTTTTAAGTATTTTTTACTATTCATAAAAAATTGGAAGTTCTCAGAAAAATACCAAAAATTAATCATAGGCTAATTTCGATATTCCGAATCCAAAAATGAAGTTCATTTTGAAATATAAAATATATATAATTTCAAAAGGTGGGTATAACTATTCCTAATGGCAATTTTGAGTGGTCGCGGTGTGTTAGAATCTCGAACTTTTGTACAATGCAAGCTATTGTGTTGTTGATTGAGAAGCGTATCATGGAAGCTTGGGGTGTTACATCTCCCCTCCTTCAATAATTTGCTTCCTCGCAATTTGAAATTATTCTTCGAAAATAAATGGTTGAAAATAGAAAATACCTTTGTGGAAAACCCACATCGGAAATAAGGTTAATAAAATTTAGCCTTAATAAGAGGGAAAGGGAAATAAAAAATTCACCACCAAATTATGATCTCGATTAGGAGAACATTGGTGGTAATTAGAGACATATAATTGGAGGAAAAACATAAATATTTGTAGGGAGTGATTGAGGTCATCAATCACAAACAAGTGTAAAATTGAGGGCCTCAAAGCCTTCAATCTATGTTGATTTAAAATATCATATGTTCAACAAAACATAAGGTATTAGGATGACACATTTTTTGTTTTAATATACCTTTACTAAAGTTTAAGAATTATTTTATTCTTAGAATAAGAGATAGGTATATATATATTTATGCTTGACAAGTAGAGTTTCAACCTTCAACTAATTTCTACCACAAACTCATCTTTCACTCAAAATGATAATAGAACACAAAAATATTATATTTATCCTACTCTTACAAGGTTCAAAATATTAACACATACCATTTAGATTAGGAAAACTATTTTGTAATAACCAAGGACTTCATATAGGCTAGTGGTAGTTAATAAAGGCCTGTCTCACTATAGTTGTGGGTTCGATTCCTACAGCTTTGTCCGACGCGACGGGTTATCCCCCGACATACAGGTTGTCCTTTTTCCTAAAACTATAATATTATAATATTCAAAAAATAATATTCGGAAATGTTTTAAACTTAAACAATAATATCCAAGGTTCAACATAATCCATTCCAACCTTTATAGTTATCCAAAATACTTCTGTCCGACTCATAGTCCAAATTTTATAAGGAAGGTAAACAAAATGTTGAACCTTTTTTCCATGTAACAACATGTGAACAACTTAATCATGTATTATTTTAAAACACTACAACATCTTGAATTACCATAAATCCTTGTTGATTACATTCATGATCCCTTATTCCTTATAGAATACTAGATATACTCCTTCTATCAAAAAATGTATACAAATCATTAATCAGTTTCAGGGAAGTTAAGAATATCCAATACAATTTATCCAAATCAATCATGTATTATTCAATAATTACAATCTCGGTATTAGAACCATATTACAGTTTATATTTATCTCAACCATATATTTTCCAAAAAATTTAACCTGCTCTGGAGTCACTTTTCTTGGTTCCACACAATCTGAAGTCTTTGATGAAATAGTACTACAGTACAATCCTTATATACTCCATAATTATTATAACCAGTACATCATTGATACAATACTCAAATGACAAAATTCTTTAATAACAACAAAAGAAATCTAATCATTCCTCCTTATCTGTGGTAGTATCATTACTTGATTATTATCCAATAACATCATTTGAGGCATACTATGATGATTTGGTCATTGGTTTGCGTAGTGTCTACACTCCTTGCAGATGAAGCATTGTACATTTGAAACCTTTTTCTTACCCTTACAGTCACACACTTGGTGTCCTTTTTCTCCACACTTATAACAAACTCCCATTCCATTCAGGAAAGTTCCAAGGTGTTTCTTCCCATAGTTATCACATATTGGAAAGTTCTCCTTTTCCCTCATCCCTTTATCCACAATTCTCTCTTCCATCCTTTTCTTCTCTTTCTTCCCTTCAAATCCATAAGACTCAGAGAATTATTTACTTATCTTATTAACACATGATATTATTTCTTCATATATTGAGAACACAAAGGATACTATTTCCCTTCTAAATGTTGGATTAATACCGTGAAAGATATGATCCTTCTTACTCTTTGGATCATACATATTGATGGAGTTCACATTCCTTCTACTGGGCACCATATCTACACAATTTCATAAAATAGGTTAGTTTATGAATTTCAATGAATAATTCCACACTTGTAAAATAATTAATGTAAATTGAACGGTTCATTGATATAATCCATAATCATAAAAAAAAATTTCTTTGAGGAAGTATATACTCATAACCCCTTTTAAATGGTTTGTAAAAAAAATTAGAATTATCCTAAGCATATCCCCCGGGAGTGTCATAACCAAGAGTGCATCGAGGCCAGTTGTCATCCACCAGTTCCCATTCGAGTCTAGCTCAAAGTGGTGTTTTTGGGTTTTACCCCTAGGTACATCGGTACCAGAGCTGCCACTACCTTCTCGTATCGATACATTGATGTATTTCTTGGAAAACTCAAAAAATATCTACAATACCAAAATTCTAGAAAGTTCTTCTATACTAATCCTCAAAGTCTATCTTAGGTCTACGTGCTCTAGTAAGAGTTTATCTAAATCTAGCTTCCAAGGTTAGTACTAAACTACCACTGATACCAACTGTAACGCCCCGACCCCAGTTACCCAGATTCGGTGCATTACTTTGTAACATTGGCATGATCACAAAAGATCAAGTCTCAAAAGACCGAATAGTTTAGTAGCCATGGAAACACTAGATACATTCATAATTATTACATTACATCATAAAGTAAAACATAACTAAAAAAACATCTTGTCTTCATATCCCCTCATACTATCACTGCAGGTCATTCATAATATACTTCATCACATCCTGGAAAAATTAAAACATTGAAAGGGGTGAGCTCAGATGCTCTGTAAGTATAACAATATAGCAGAAGCATTCATAAATAAACATAAACATTTAAGGCAATGTATAACTAAACAAAATCCTTTTAAAAATGAAATTCTACATAATATGACAAAAGTAAAATGAAATAATTCCATTTACTTATTCACATGGATGTTCTACTGGTCGAATAATCACATGAAATATCAATAACCACTTTCATAATGATGGTATTCATAATGCCAGACTATCATATCCACGTATCCAAGGCCTCGTACCAAGACTACAAATAAAATTTTGTCAAGGACTCGTGCCAAGACACTAGTTTGTCTCATGAGACCTACCAATGCATCGAGGAGATATAGCGGGCTCCACCCGTCACTTATTAAGTTCAATTCATTCATCATATGACCAGGTTTAAATATATCATAAACCATAACATAATCGTATCACATAAAACTTCCATAAAGGAATCAAAACATTTCCACATTTCAATCACAAGATATCAATACAACACATTGATTTAAAAAAACACTTTCAAAACCATTTTCAACACCAAACTAAAAGAAAATTAAAACTTGGTTTTTATTTTTCATTTTAAAAAAGTTATGGCTTTTAAAGGAAGCCGAAACTCAAATAATGGTCACGGTGGCAGAGAAGTCGTTGTCGCCGCATACGTATGACATGAAAAACATTCCTTTTTTCCATTTAGTAAAACAAATTGTATAAAAATATTTCTTTTGAATAAATGTAAAAGTCAAATGAGTTTATACACCGTATAGAAGAAATTTTGGTATAAAACAAAATATTTCTCAATGAATAGAGATTGATACGAAGTCCCTTACAAAGATAATTTTTTTAATAAAATATATCTATTATGTGTATTCACTATAAGTAAATATAAAGAAAGTACAAATACAACATAGGACATAAAAATATCATGACATAATTTGAAAGTAGTAGTTTATCCCAAAGAACGGAAATAAGGTTAAGAAGTTCCCTTACCGCATGTCCGACTTGACTCGATCGTTCTTTATCCTCCTGAATAATAAACTAGAGTTACTTTATACTTGCTTAAGAACCATTTCATGTTCATTATTCCTTTTATATCACTTATTACAATGTTATGAACATTATGTAATTATTTAAGTTAATAACGATTGTTTCGTCGATCTTTGGTACTTGAGTCAAAAATAAACTTCTTATAATTACAAGTTGTTCATGTGGTGAAATATTTATTATATAATGAATTATATTCATGATTTATATATCATGTACATCATATATATCCAGTATATACATTCATTCATAATATTACATAACATTTAGAGGTATGAAATGAAATGCACCGTTCATGGAGACGGTAAGCCGTATGTACGCATGAACGCTACTTTCATTTATATTTTGTATTTAATGGAATTAAATCATAATGATATAAAGGTATATTATAATTCTAGTATAATATAATATATAATATAATTTACTCCATCCTTTATACATCCCACATATGGCATTAACGATTCAAATCACTTTGAGGGGGCGGTAGTCCGCACTTCCTAAAATGAAATTATCGCATTTTCCCATAATGGGAATCATAATGGTATGAAATAAATGAGAAATACAGAAGAATAAGGAAAAATTAAACATAATATATATAATATATAAATATAGTGACATCTTAATGGCCACCATGAGAGGTGTTAGAAGAAGATTGAACAATCATCGTTTCGTGAGGTAGTAATTCGCCACCCACAGAAATAGGATGTTCTTTAACCATTAGACGAAGGTGTGTGTAAGTGTACATAAAATAATTCCCATAAAAAAATCCTAGTATATTGAAGATACTGTTTTTGTGACGAAATAAAGGAATAAAAAGAGTTTAAGGGGTTGGAGAATCAAAATAAAACAAAATAACATAATAGAAGACATTACCTTAAAATCGGGTAACTCTTTTTGATTTGAGCCAAAGGCTTCCTTGGGAAGAATTATGCCCAAAGTGAGGATTCTAGGAGTAATATATGGATGTGAAGAGACAAAATTGGTAGGGAATGGCCGAGAAAAAGGCTTGAGAGGTGTGGGTATGGTGGTAGAGATGGGGGCCTTTTATAAGAGGAGAGGAGGGGCACTCTTGGAATGATTGAAATGTTACATTATTATGAAATGATTTTCGGATTATAATGGTCCCACAATGATATATTTCGAGGATAAGGTGATAAGGGTTTGAAATATTCTCATTCAATAGATTTTAGGAAATTTTAAGCCTAGGGTTTTACATTATCATTTCATTTTATTTAAATCGTTAATTAATGAGGTAATCGCTGCATCATCATGGTGTCATAAAAAATTTAATTTATTTAATGCATAAAAATTATAAAAAAACTATCATGATGTAGGAAAACGTATTATCTTTCCAATGAATATTTATAGTCTAAAAGTGAACTTATATAACCCCATGTACTAATTGTTTTAGTAAAACAACACATGTTTGTGACAATTTTATTCTTACTTTAAATAAAAAGTTATTAATGTCATTTTATTACCCAAGTGGCTCCATGGGGTCCCCAAGTTGACCCATGGATTTTATTGGTCTGAAATTACTCATCCAATAAGGGTAGGACAAGTGTAAAGGTATTTTCATATTTTTATAATATCATTTTACCTTAAATTTCAATAATTACCTTTAATCACGATTAATTATACTTAAAAGTAACTATTCACCAAAAAATTATTTTAATCCCATTGAACCACATTTTAATTCCAAATGGAAACCATGTATGTCAGATTTTTTAAAATCAAATCACAGAAGTTTTAATGTTTCATTTAAATGAAAAATCAGTTTTTTAACTACCACTTATTGGTTTCACTATTCATCAAAAATTGAAGTTTTTCAGAACAATGCCAAAATTTCACCCTAAGCTATAACTGATATTCCGATTTCTAAAATGATGTCTATTTTACAAAATTCAAACATATAAGTTGCATTAATTAATTTTATAATAAATTCTCGTTGTCACAACAAATAGCGTGTTTTTAAGAAATAATATATATCAAAAGATTGACAATTGTTCATGTCCAATTTCAATGTTAAATTAATTCTAATGAACACCATTATATAAAATGGTAAAAATATATTCTAATTATTCTTTAAAACCCCTAAATAGTATAATTTATCACTATAAATTATTTTGACTAAAAAAGTTGTTTTAAGTATTTTTCACTATTCATAAAAAATCGGAAGTTCTCAGAAAAATACAAAAAATTCAACATAGGCTAATTTCGATATTCCGAATCCAAAAAAGAAGTCCATTTTGAAATATAAATTATATATAATTTAAAAAAGTGGGTATTACTATTCATAATGGCTATTTTGAGTGGTCGTGGTGTGTTAGAATCTCAAACTTCTATACAATGCAAGCTATTGCATTATTGATTTAGAAGAATATCATTGAATCTTGGGGTTTTACATTGAATAATCACATGCAATATCAATAACCACTTTCATAATGATAGAATGCATAATTTCAGACTATCATAACCACATAGTCAAGGCCTCATTCCAAGACTACAAATAAGATTTTGTCAAGGCCATGAGCAAAGACACTAGTTTGTCTCATGAGACCTACCGATGCATCGAGGAGCTATAGCAGGATCCACCTGTCACATATTAAGTCCAATGCATTCCTCATATAAATGTGTTTAAACATAACATAAACATTCGTATTAAAACTAGCCTACGAAATGTCAATATATTCTCCATAAACCATGAATGGTATAAAAATAACACATTCACAGTCAAACATATCACAAAACCATCAATACAATATAGATGTTTTGTATCATAATAAATAAACTTCAAATAAGCTTAAAATTTATCAAAGGATGTTGACATAGATGAAATCAATACTATTTGAGTTAAATATCTCGTTTTTTAAATCATTTTAAAGTCAAATAATTATATAAATAAAAATTTATTTTTAAAATATCCTTATAATCTTTTAAGGGAAGCTTTGAAGATTTTATAACGAAGGAAAATATCCGCACCTGCCGTATAAGTTAATAAAAGATATTCTTACCTTAATTCTGTCGAAATGGTTAAAAAGAACCTTGTTTGGAAAACAACAGAAATATTCCTTTATAAACCTCTTATAAAAAGTCAAACAAGGCTATAAATGACTTTAACCCATATTTTAGTAAATAGTAAAAAAAAATTGAAATACATTTTTATGTAACATGGATGTGGATGATAAAGATGTCCCAGTAGATAATTACATATAAACAACCTCAGATAATGAAGACATTGTGAAATAAACCCTTACCATGTACTTTTCCTTGGTTGGGAGTAGGTTAAACTCCTGTATAATGGTGAAATAATAGTTATTAAATTATAAAGGAATCATATACATTAATATGATATCATATATGATCTTTTAACATTGTTTTGTTAATAATATCTTAGTAGTATCATCGTTTAAGGTGTTCACTTACTCGTTTTCTTTTATATGTTTTGTTACGTAAGCCATGTTTATCATGGATAGGTTGTATTCTATTCATATCCATAATGATATCAAGTCTTTAAACATTATTTTTATGTCATCAAATTATAATTATACTTGAATGGATACGATGGAGAATGAATCTCATCGCGTTCGTGGAGACGGTAGTCCGTACGTACGCACGAGCGACAATATCATTCTTTTGATATTAGAATAATATATAATTGGATGTTATATCATATATACATAATACTTATCATGTTATATTTATTATTTACATGAATTAAACATCATTATTATACCAATCCAACTAATAATTTATTGAATAACAATTACACCACGCCGTGGAGACGGTAAGCCGTACGTACACACGTATGGTGACATGTCATTCAAAGGATGGATAGAATTGTGAATATGGTTGTGAAATATTTATAATAACGTCACAGTATATATAAGATACTGGTGTTATTATTTTATAATGTTAATAACAAAGAAAGAAGAAGTTGATGAAGAATGAAACTTGAAAGTGGGTGGTGAAAACATTACCTCTTCTTCGGGTTCTTCCTTTTGATTTGATCAAAAGGGCTCATTAGGATAGATTTATGATCAAACTAATGCCTCTAGGTTGAATTGAGGGATGTTGAGATAGTATTTGGGAAAGGTTTGTCTGAGTCAAAAGGATTTTAATGTGTGAATTAGTGAGAAGGGGGAGTGCCCTTTCATAAGAGGGGTGAGGGGCACCTTTGGAAAAGCTACAAATATTATTTTATAATAAATTTATATTCGGTATATAATGAATCCAAAGTGAATTATTTAAAGTTTTAGGTGGGGAGGGGTATAAATCCACTCAACCAATAGAATTTAGACATGTTTTGGCCATTATATTATCCTTATCTTTTAGTTTTAACTCTTAGTTAATTGGTTTGACACATACAATGTCACTTTGTAGTTGTATATTATATTGTTTATAAACATAATATATACTTCCAAGAGATTCCCATGTGGTCCATTAATGATTCAACCATCATGATATAAGTCTCTTGGCTGAACCATATATTTTTATGAATTGAATATAAATTAATAATATAATATTTGTTTTAAAAACACTTTTATGTCAATTTTGACACTATTGGGTATTTTGATTTTGATAAATTCATAACAGCATTATTACTTAGAATAAAATTTATATAATAAATCCTAATATGTCATAGTAATCTATAAAATTAGTGGAATTCATAAAAAGTCTCAAATTACATTTATGAGGACATTTATAATATCAATTATTTTAATATTTCATTAATTAGGTAATTACTGTATCACCATTGTGTCATAAATAAATTAAATTATATAATGTCTAAAAATTATAAATAAACTACCATTATGTAGAACATATTTTTAGCTTTCTAATGAATATTTAAAATCGAATTTATCTAATGTATAACCCTATATAAAAAATGTTTTAGTAAATAAATGTTGATTTTAACTCTTTTAACTCTTCTTTGATTTAAATAATAATAAATGTTCTAATCTAATCCAAGTGGACCTAAATGATAATATTTTAAACCTAAGGTTTTTTTTGTTGATATAAACTTGTCAAATAGAATTAGGACATTGTATAGGGTAACATTAATATCATTTTTACCCTTAATTACCCTATTTACTTTTAACCACGGTAAATAAAAGTAAAAGGTTACTATTCACCAAAAATTATTTTCATCTCATTAAACCAAATTTTACTCCTTGATATTAACCGTGTCTCTTGGAGTTTCGAAATTCCACTTACAGAAGTGGTAAAATTAAGTTTTATGAAATATTTAGTTTTTTAACTACCACTTAGTGGTTTCACTGTTAATCAAAAAATGATGATTTTCAGAAAAATTCCAGAAATTCAACCTAGGATAATTATGATATTCCAAATCCAAAAATGAAGTCCATTTTGAAAAATAAAATTTATAAATTTCAAAAAGTGGGTATCACTATTCATAACGGCTAATTTGATTGGTTGTGGTTTGTTAGAACTCGATGTTGCGTACAACACACGCTATCGCATTAATCAAAGAGAAGCGTATCATATAAGCATGGGGTGTTACAATATTGATCTTGAAAACATCGCAATTTATATCTTTTGTATCATTCTTGTTTCCAATAGGATGCTATTATAAGATTATATTAACCCCAATAGGGTCGACGACGCTTCCCCCTTCGTCGCTTGTCGGCGTGAGGGGGGGGGGGATTCCTGACTTCCTCAGCTAGGCCGGAGTCACGATTTCTATCCCTTCACCGATCCAGATTCGATTCTGGGATTTCCTGGGATTAATCTCGACCCGAAGGTCCCTGGTATTAGGGAAAGCAACCTTGTGATTCCATTGTTGGTTTGGGAGTTTATGGAGGTGGAGATCTTATTGCATCTTACACTGGTCGCCTGATTTAGAAACAATAGCCCTTCAATGTATCAATTCGACAGGTTTGTCTTCGATAATTGGGGTGTAAAATAATGCGCGGTTTTTGGTCTTCTGGATAAAAGGAATTTGATGGTGTGGTGTACTTCGTCAGAGGACTTTGTTCTTGATCTGTCGCGTGTGCCCAGGAAATGCAGTGGATGCAGCTAATATCTATTTTGGTGGAGCTATGACCTATACCTGAATCGCGATTCTCCTACAGTTCTGGTTTGGGATAGTCTTCCCCAGCTTCCTCTTCCTTTTCAAAATCCCTCAATTCATTGTATGCTAAGAAATATTGTGGGTCGTATCCACTGTGTGGATTCACATACTGCTTCAGTTCATTATCTAATCAACCCGTGCATGTTTTTGGAGGTGGATGTGTTGAGGCCGCGAGTTGAATCGGTGTGGATTGATGCTGGGGAGTATGTTTGGATCAAATAACCAGTGGTTTTTGATCATTGGGTGGAGTTTTTCTCGACTTGCAGAAGATTTGGTCACACAGCTGCTATTTGCAGATGAGATGGTCATCATCGGAAAGTGACATTGTATGGGAGGAAGGAGAACGATGCTATTTAGCACAATCACTCAGCGGGCAGGACAGTGCAGAGTAGTCTTATGGTAAATCAAGTCAAGGAACCTTTGATATTGGGGATTTTCGATCGGCCTAAGGAGGATTTGAGGGACCGAGACCCGGGTATATCAGTGCAGACTGCTGAACCCCATCCGCAGGTGTCTCAAGTTGAAGGCAAGAGTTTACCTAGGATGGAAATTGAGGTTTGGTCAGAAGGGGTGGAAAAAGAACCTCAAAGAAAGCAGAGTATTTCAGGGGTCAACATTCAGACAGTGGGGAAGGCTACAATTAAAAGTGTTGTTCAGACTCAAAACTACTTTGAGTGTTTGTACACCATTGAGCTGGTTCATGATACACCCGATGACCCGGATGGAGTAATTACAGAAGGGGTGGAGTCGGAGGATGAGACTAAGTATCTTGAGGATATGCAAACACCTAGGAAGAAAAAGGGGAAAGGGTGCAAGGAATACTCCAATTTTACAAAACCTATGGAAACAAGATCAGGTAATAAATTGAAATCACATGAGAAGGATATGTCTTCAGCCCTCATGGTTTTTTTGCAGGAGAATCCTCATGTTTCAGACCAGGAAAACAACAACAAGGATAAATTCACTGGAATGAAACATGAATCTAAAGAACCTATCCTCCATTCTAAGGAAGATATAGTGGAGGAATTTATTTAAGTCAGAAAAACAAAGGAAGAGGCGGAGATGTTGGGGATACCTATTCAAGTGGTGGTTGACAGCGAGCATGTGAATTGGATCGACAAACAAGATATGATCCTAATGAGAGGCTTCAATGATGGGAAAAAATCAGCAAAGAAGAATATGTTCGAACCTGGGATAAAATGGAATGTCATCTTGAAGATGTTATTGGAAACGTCCCAGCAACGAAGGTATGGCTTACGAACTGGAATCTTTACAGAGAGGAAAGCACTAATAGGCTAAGTCTAAGCTTTGATGGCTTTGCTTTCTCCCATGAGGTTTCACCTCCGGATTAATAGGGACTGGTTTATCACTTTTCCTAAAAAGTGATTTTATAGTAAAAAGTTAATTTTCAGTCAAAAAATGGAATGAATTGATGTAATAAATTCAGTACTATATTGATACATCATACTTGGGATGGTAATATAACTATAAACTAGACTTTAAAATAATATATTATGGTAAAATTGGTTAATTAACTAACCTGTTTCCTCTGATAATCTTTAATGAGAATGAGGATGATGAAGTATTGAAGTAATTTTCAAAGAAATAATATTACATCAACATAATCTATACTCAATTAGAAGTAAATATGAATGTTTCACCCACATTCATCAGAATATCCATTCTATGTCATGATGGATATTTTTGGATAGGAAATAGAGTCTCATTTATTTGGTAATCAAAAACGATGACACTGAATATTATCAAAATGATAAAAATGTTTGAAGAATGTGTATCCTAAAATGATGAAACTAGTTTGATATTGATTTTTATACAATGTAGGGTGAATACGACAATGAATATTTAATTTTATTGATTTAAAGATGAAACTAAATGATTTTAAATATTTAATAGAAGGAAATTCCTAGGTCAAATAATAACATGGTGATGGAAAAAATCATGATTGAAAAGGAATACATAACTAATAAAAATTAAAAACTAAATCTTGAGAATTATGAGAGAATAAATTTCATATTAGATGTGAATTTTAAAATCATTCTTAATGATAAATAGATTTAAAGGGTGAAGTTTAATATTATTTATTTTAAGAGGCACATTATGAAATTCAATTTCATATATGAAAAATAATTCAATGTATGATATGAATTCACAAAGTGATCTAATTAGTAAAACAATTATGATAAACAATAAATTAAATTTTTAAATCTGTAATGAAAATTATACATGGAATTCCAAATACATAAAAATTATTTAGTGAGTTATTTTAAATAAAAACCTCTACAAAATCATTTTTTGGGAGAGCCAAAAAAATATATCGTTCCAGCTGTGAAACCTAATTAAAATTTAAAATATTCTCATATAATATTTGGAATAAACTATATAAAATTAATACATAATTGATAAATTCCAAAATAAGTGTTTAGAATATGGAATCGATAAAATCATCATATTAATGTTTTAAAAAATAATTTTATTTTAAAACTATATAGAATAATAATTTTTACCAAATAAATTGGTTTCATAGATACCTATAGTATTTTTATTTATTTACATGAATTATTTAAACATTAATATAAAAATACTATAATTTATTCAATGACTGTCTATAAGCTAAGAGGGAGATAAAATAAGTTATAAACAATTCTAACATTATAAAAAGTTTATAAGAAAATAGAAGTGAAAAATTGATTTCATAAATTGAAGAATGTTTTGGGAATATATAATCTTGAAATAACTACATAGATGAGTGTGTTACTATCCCACCAGATCAATGAGACATAAATTTAAGATAAAATAATGTTTAAAAAGATAATAAATCAATAATATGTTAATTTCTGTAATGTTTTATTTGCGGATTATAAAACTAATATTACATGGATAGTATAAATAATTTTTTCATGATGTATGATATGTGAAACAAAATAATCAGAAAATTTTATATTTTTTTATAACAAATTTTCATTTTGATAAAAGGATATCTCATTGAAAAAAATATATGTTGGGGTGTAAAAGATTTACGAGAAATAAATAATCTCCAATAATGGTATATTGTTTATGGGATCAAGAATAATTGATTTAGTGTGTAACTAAAATGTGATAATGTAAATGAGGTAATTTTTAACAGGAATTATTTTTTTTAATATATTTAATGATATAATAGTGATATAAAGCCAGTTTATAACTCTAAGAAACCTGTTTTATGATAGATATGATAAATAAAATTGATACTATTGTTTGTTTGTCATAATATAATTCATAGTGAAAAATACTCATTCATTATGGAATTAATATCATGATAATCGTGATCAAATGCAGTGGCTATAATAATTTCACATCCTCAAAGGAATATATTATTACCATTTTAAAATTATAAAAAAAATTCACAAATCGTTATTAGTACTCACAATGGAATTGAGAATAAAACTTGAAGTCCATTGGAGTTGGTCCACTCTGATTTATACAGACCCATGAGAGATAATTCCAAAAATTAGGATAAGTATTTCACCACATTATTTTATAATTTTATTATAATGTATTATATTTTGTTGTTTTCCCAAAAATACCAAATATTAATAACTTTTTAAAATTTCAAAATACTTTTTTTGAGACAAAATCATTTATGATCTAAAGGGGATTAAATCTAATAGTTGGAGTTCATATAACAACAAGAAAAATTTAAAATAATATGAAAATAATTGTATAATTAAATAGTTCAATGTACCACACACTCCATAATAAAACTAATTATCTATAATGAAGATTAGGATCCTTGTTGATATTTCTAAAACAATGATAATTGAGCATGATACATAATATTTTTTTCAAGATGAAAGTTATTTCAACTATTTGAAAAATAAAAAAACATGTATTTATTTATGCACAATTTATATTTTAATCTAATTGAGATTTTACTGAAGGTCAAGAAAAAAAAATCAAATAAATGTGTCTAATATTACATTATTATTTAGAAATAAAGGAATACCCCATGGAAATATTTTTGAGGCTATTGGAGAGGGAATATTTCATGGATATATATTATTTATAATTTTTTATCGATTATATAATAATAAAAAATTGGATAGATGAATTTAATGATGTTATTACAATTGAAAATGTTGATAAGCTAAACTAATCCAACCCGAATGATGTTAATGATGGCGTTACACCTGATAAACCCACTATAAATATTGATGAAAATATAAAAATGTGGGCTGATGATATAAATTATTCTTATTTAATTGACGATGATATAAATATAAGGATCATAGAAAATATATTGTTGATAAATCATGTATATGATAAAATATTAATTAATTATTATAATGAGGTGGTAAAAATAAGAATAATGATAATAAAATATAGTATAAACTAGTTATATTTGTCAATGCTAAGAACCCAAACTATAGAGGAATACTTTTACCATAATAAATATGTTGAATCTATTAATTAAAGGGTTAAAAATTTGAAATGAATGAGAAATGATATATTATACCATATATTAAAGTAAATTATATCATTGGGAAAAATGGGTTTCTTAAAAATGTTTAATAAAACGTTTTAGGATGAAAGATATAAGGATATATTATATTAAATATTATATTATAAAATTACTGGATTACACTTTGATGAAACATTTTTTCCAATATCTAGAATGGAGAAAATCTATATCAATCAATAAATTATAACATAATTAAACCCTATTTTTTAGGACTAAAGATATATGTTTTTAAATATTGAGATGAATTAATATGTTCATCTTAAAAAAAATGGATTCGTACTTCTTAAATATACAATAATTTCATGTAAACTGAAAATAGACAACTAAGGGTTGAAATAATCCCTGAAGCCTAAATATATCAATATTAATGAGTATTAGATAAGTATAAAATTTTTAAGATACATGTAGATAAATAATATAATATATTTAATACCAATAAAACATCACTCACTTTAATTATATATAATGAATATATTCTATTTTTATGAATTGAAAAATTATGTGAGGTGTTTAAAATAAAAAAAATTAAAATATTTGACTTTTCTCTACTTTTTTAATTGAATTGAATTAATTAGTTTTGAAAGAATCAAAACTATTGGATATGTTTTTATCTCTCAGGACAATGAAAAAGCGGGTTGTGTAAATGATTTTACATGGATGTTTCTGGATGAGTGTCTATAAAAATTTATGTAGCCAAAATATTTCTTGTCAATGGTGATAGTAATGATATCAATTGGAAATAGTTCATGTGACTAATTGGTAGTCTAATGAATTTTACTACATCAATGCCGACCATTATTTTTGTTTTTACACTTTGTAATTGATTAAAAAACATTAAAATTGTGTCAAATTTATTATATTCCAAGACCATCAAAATTTATATCGACAATACAGAAAACTATAGCTTACTCTATGTGAGGATATGATATATGGATTCATAGGGTTATATAGACTCTGAGTTCACTTGCAATATCATTGATAAATTTTCCACATTAAGATAATTCATTTTTTTTAATAAAAAAACATAAAATAGAATTCTAAAATAAAGTAAACTATAACACTGAGTACCATTGAGGATATGTATGCCATTATATCACATTATTTTGAAATTATGATTTTGTTAATGACTCAACTAAAAGATAGCATGTTATTATTTTGTATCCTGTTGTTATTGGATCAAGTAAACATATTTAAATTATATTATAATATGATCTTGTTTAGTATCAACGATCAATGAATATATAATTCAAATATAATTTCATGATGTAGATATGGGAATTATGAACATTTAATATATTGTTTTTCCATCATGTTAAAATTTATTTACATTCTCAAAAAATCATTCCAAACTCATAATTATATGATGTTGAGAACAGTAGTGCAACATTATCCAATGTCTAAACACAACTAATATATGTTTCTTGGATTGCAACACCCACTAACCAATTTACTAATGTTTTTTATTTCAAAGGGTGACTCATAAATATATAGGAGAGAAACTAAGATAGTATACTGCATTTCAGTATATCTGTTGACTTTAGTGTTAGGAATTTTATTAAAATCTATCTACAATTTCTAGAATTTTAGGTTTTTATGACAATGTCACATTTAAAATTGGTCCATGGTAAATTTTATGAGTTTATTTCACTTATTATATCCCCTTTTTATCTTATATACATTTAGATTATATTTATTCATGGATCACATCTTTGTCAAAACATATACCACCACTTTAAAAATAAGTGTTTACGTTATTTTCAACAAGGGTAAAATTATAATTCACTTTTTAGTTTAAGATAATTATACAAAAAATAGATGTAATAATCTGGTTTGAGAAAGTTAGTGATGAGAGGAAAATGTGATTCAATGAGTATTGATAAGAAAAACAAATTGATAGATTGTTAGTCCCATAGATGTTGATGTAGAATTTTTTTTACATACGAGTAGATTCTATATTTTTTTAAAGTATTTAATGTGTGTGGAAATTATTTTCAATATATATTATAGGTTATTCAAGGATTAGAGGTAATTGGAGGAGGCCAGATATGAAATTTGGGGGTTTTATATGATGTATAGGAAAAATTGGTGTAAATATTGAATATTTTTAAACATGATGTGATTTTCTAGAGTAAAATTTTATTTTAATGAAAAATTAAGATATATTGAGATAAATGTTTTTAAAAGTATAGAGTATTAAAAAATAATATTTATTTTTTACAATTAATGTGACTTAATCTATGATGGTTTGTAAGATTAACTGGTTCTCACAAAAAAGTCGATGATGTTAAAAATGAACTACGTATGAGTAACCATGGACTAAGTAATATTAAGACTGAGGATTCAAATGGAATTATAAGAGTTACTTATCTCTCATATATGATTATTTCTATGTTAACCAGTGCATACAAGATTTATAAATAAAATGTCATTCATAAGAATATTTTAAGCTCATATTTATGAATTTAATTTATTTAAATGATGTTATTTTTTAGAAAAATAATGAGAATTTTGAATATCATTTTAATATTCATTTTAAAAAAATATTCATAAAATATAAATAATAGATTATTTTATTTCATAATCATAAGGAATTTTGTACATATTTTCTAGAAATGATTGGTTAATTAATAATTAGTATTATGTAATGAAATTATGGATGATATTATTGTCGAAACTTTATAAAATTTTATAGTGATTATCTATATCTAAAATCATTTGACTATTAGTTTTTTAAATTGAAGTAGACATTGAGGATATAATGAGATTATTGAAATAATACTATATTATAAACAAACTATGGAAATTATAGTATAGATGAAGATGAAAAAAAAGTTTCCTTGTATTATGGAGACATGAACATTAGTTCATGATCATCCATTAATATTTTAATTCATCATTCATAATATGTGTAAAGTTGATTTTCATATAGAATGGTTGGTGTTGGAACATTATCAACTTTAAGGATATATCATATCTCATGGATTTTGCAAGGTAATAAAATCAAATTATTATGTGCACAAGATAATAACCAAATCACACTAGAAATTTATGTATCTATATTAGTTATATCCTAAAGAAGGTATGGTTTGTTATTCATATATTTTTTCACCGATTGATATTGAAAGATCATTATTGAACAAGATATATGTGGAAAATATTTGAGAAATAAATTTTTTTCAACATTGAATAATCATGAGCCCTATTTATACTGACCTAAAAATCAATTTTTATGAATAATTATACCATAAGTCATAGTAATACAATAAAGAACAAATGAAATATTTTATAATAGATCACCCAAAAGTTTACTAAAAACATCATAATGCGTTCAATCAACACAATACATACAACAAATAAGGGTGAGCTATAATCCCAAAAAGGGGATTATAATGGGAACATTATTAATGTAAAGACTAGTAAAAATCTTGGAAATTTTTTCCTTAATTTTCTTTGGTATTTTACAAGAAAGCAGTTTCTGACGGCACCTGATTCCGAATCCCGGTGAGCCCGGAAGAAGTTTCTGAAGTTTATATCGGGTACGTTCAGTGAACGAACGAGCGGGATTTCCTATCTTTTGAACCGGTGCTCGGAATCGAAATCTGAGGACACCGATGGAACCATAGCTCTGGTAATTGCATAATAAGACATTTAATGGGGTTGCGTTTGCTCGGGAGGAGTTGTTAATTTTTTTTGGATTAAATGAAATGTAAAATAAAATTTAGCTATAATTTTATTTCTTTTTACTAAGTAGTTATATCCTTTGTGTGGAAGTTGGGGAACTAAACAAGTACGGATTAAAGGTGAGGTGAGGCACACATGAACTGCACCCCTTAATATTACATAACCCCTTAAACACTCCATTTAATATGGCATCATAAGTATTAATTAATAGGAAGAATCGTTTTTGAATTTTGAATTTCAAAAACATATGGCATGAGTAATAAAATAAGGCAACACTTATTTTATTATTGTTGTCTGGTTGTGTGAGAGGATTTTGGAGAGGATTTTCTCTAACTCTGGAAGAAAATATTCTTCCTCGTCGAAGAACATGAATAACACACAGCCACAGACGGAGAACTTCATCACCGCAAAGGGGAGTTTGTCGTATCGTTTTCTTCCCTCTCCGTAGCCGGTGAGAGACGCCATCCTTGGAGAACGACGACGCGACGCTGATGATTATCTTATTCGCGACGCCGATGATCCTCCTTCCATGACGCTGTCTTTCGCGATGTTCCTTCCCCGCGACGAATCAACAACGCTTGAGGTAGGGGTTAATTGTTTTTTTTCGTGAATACTATCCTCACCGTTCATCGTTTTCAAATTGGGCCGCCTGTTATCGTATTAACGGAAGGAGGTCGGACCGCATGAACATGGCTGACCCTCCTCCCCCCTTGATGCTTGAAGTTGTTACGGCATGAGAAAAGCTAGCGCGGTGCTGTTTCACCATGCGGAAATAATGAAGAATGGGTGAAGAAGCACGGCGCCGTCGCACGGCACCGTTGAAGTCGAACAAAGCCGCAGCGCCGCGCTGGAGAACCTCGAAGAGGCAGCGGCTGGAGCGGGGTCGTGGCAGAGGGGCGCGGCGTCGTCGCGCCGAGACGATCGGACAAGGCCGCGGATTATGGCCGCGGTGGTGCGGGGAGCAGTGGCCGGAACCGCCGGCCACCGGAGCAAGAGGGCAGGACCGCGGCGGTCCCGCGACGGCAGCAACCGACCGGCCGGACCGGGTCAGCTGTTTCAAGGGGAGACCGGGGGTTAGTAACCCCCGAATGGAAGAAGAGAAGCCCCCATGTGAGGGGGCCACGGGTTGTCAATCAGGGGGGAAGCGCCCCCCACCCCACTTTCCGCTCGGACGTTTCGGCCGAGCAGCCTGGTCACGCAAGCGCCACCCCAGCGCCTGGCCAGCCGGGCCGCGCCCAGGCCGGGCCGGGCCGCGCCTAGGCCGGTCTGGGACATGCAGGCCGGGCCAGGCTACGCACGCTAGGCTGGGCCGTGCCCAAATAGTCCGGCCTCGGACCCGGGTCGAGTCGACTCTGTTCGGGCTGACCCAGGGGGTCTCGGGTCGGGCCTGAAACCCCAATTTTCGAACCCCTTTCGTTCTTTTGCCCATAAATTGGGCTACGGACCTCTGATTGACGCACCGTCAGCTGCGATGCAATCCTTGGATCAAGACGGTCGTTTCGGTATATTAAACTCAAGGTTTCAGAGAACTTTGGGTTCGGCCTGGTTGGTTTGAACACGAAACCAACCAGACTCTCAGAGAGGAAACACTTATAACTTGAGCTCCGGACGTCCGATTGGCGTGCCGTCGACTTTGTTGGATTCCTATTAGTGAGATAGACCTTTCGGCTTACTCCTCTTGAGGTTTTGACGTAGTTGGAGTATGGCGATGTTGGTTTTGACTAAAAAACCAACCGGGCCCCTGGGACAAAAAATCCAATAACTCTCAGACCGGGCGTCCGATTGACGTGCCGTCTGTCACGTTGACTCCCCATTGACGATACAGAACTTTTGGATACATCAACTCCGGACTTCGTGTCAGTTGATGTGTCAACCCATTCGGCTCGTGGAGCGGACCATCCCCGAATGAGCTTGCTGTGTGCGGGATCCCTAGAGCTGGCTGCGATGACGACGACGATGATGACTGTACAGAAATCCTCTGTGGTTTTGACAGCGACGACTACAACACTCTGCGATCCTATGTGGATCTGTGCTACCGATCTTGTGTAGGTTAGATCCTGTGTGAGTCAGCGCTCAGCGGTCTTGTGTGGGCCAGTGCATACCGATCTTTTGTGGGTCATATCCTATGTGGGTCATCGCGGGGGTTAGTACCTATCGATCCTATGTGGGTCATTACTGGGGTTAGTACCTATTGATCATGTGTGGGTCCGATGACTTAGATGAATCAGTGGCTACATCTGATCATATTTATTGTCTTACGGAGAAGTATACCTGTGTGAGCTGAGTCTTGACTTCCAATATTATTTTCGATAAGATTGAATTTTTCCGTGTGGACTGGGTTGTACTTGGGCTCGGATGACGGAGCCGAACTGGAATTGATGAATTAGGTATATGTATGGGCATATACCTAAGTAGTGTCGGATGTTACTTCGTGATTGTATCATTCTTTTTTGGATTACCCGTTGTGGATTCTGGGAGACCTTCGGGGGTCTCGGGGTCCCTACTGAGTAGTGTATACTCATCTCTGCACGCGAAATGCCCGCACTACATTGTGTTGGATGCAGAAGACAGACAGCGCTGATCACGGTTGAGGCTCGTGGAGCGAGACGGTACCTGGAGGTGGACCACAGGGTGGGACGTACACGGAGCGGACAGATGGACCCGTGGAGCTGTGGAGACTATCTATACCCACCGTTCAGATGGGACTTCCAGTGGACGGCAGGATGTTGTCGCTTTACTTTTCATTTTTTGTACATCATTTCTAGTTGTACTTTACTTTCATTTTGGGTTTGAATTCTACCACACTTACTTTTCCGCACTTACTATTGTACCCAGTTTTACTTAGTGTATACTTCTACTTGCTTACTCTGTGTGTTTGTTTACATTATAAAGGAAATTCCTTCCCTTTTTATCTTTAATTACGCCTTGGTGCTAGTCGCCAGCCCCTGGCCTATGGAAGGCAGGCTTGGGGTGGTCACGGCACGAGCCCCGAGGACGGGTCATGAAAAATAGGTATTAGAGGAGTTCGGTTCTACCGCAGAACTCATGACTCTAATCTTTTCTATGTGAATCAGTAGTGTTATGATTATTGAGTGTGGTTATCAGTCCAGGGAGTCCAGTGTTGGTGCGGTGGCCGACGTATCCGTACACTAGGACCCTGACATCTGATTTCTGACTTAATGCACGAAAACATTGATTGCATGTGTGTTTCAAGATTTCTTTGTGATTAATTTGTGTCAGCTCACCAGGTATACTGTATTGAACGTGGAGCACCTGTCTCTTTTTAGGATGGCCCCATGACAGCAGCCAGCTAGGGTTCCGAGTTTTGTACGTGACGACAGCCCGTCGAGCGATGAGGCCTCGGTGTAGGGCCCTATTACTGCGGAGGCACCAGCGGCACCACTACCCGCTGAGCCATCGATGCTACCAGGCCCAGCCGCTGAGAGTGAACAACGCCTTGGTTCACTGCATGAGTTTCAGCGTCAGAGACCACCCAGGTTCTATGGGGAGACGGACCCTCAGACAGTTGAGGATTGGCTGGAGTCAGTTGTGCGAGTTTTCAGGTATGTGGGGACATGAGCTGACCTCATGTTGATCCTCGCAGCAAGCCTCCTGTACGCGGTAGCAGGAAGATGGTGGAGCATGATGCTCCAGGTGCATGAATAGGCATCACTTCTCTGGACAGAATTTGAGAGCCTCTTCCACTCAGAGTTCATCCCAACCACCCTCTGTGTGGTGCACATCCATAAGCTTCTAAAGCTGCGGTAGGGCATCATGACGGTCTCCCAGTACTCGGAGAGATTTACCGATCTCTCGCGCTATTCGACGGACATGGTATGGGACCCATTCTTCAGGGCCCGGACCTTCGAGCAGGGATTGAGGCATGAGATCAGGGCATCACTGATCTCTCTCACCATTCCGACACAGGCAGGAGTACTGGAGCGAGCCCTTCTCATTGAGAGCTTTCTTACTGAGCCTGCATTAGCAGCGAGACCTTCCGTAGGGCGGCACGTAGCAGAGTTTTCTGCAGCTGGCTATCAATGGATGACACATGGGTCCAGGTGGACTAGACCCTCAGGTGGACGACCTCAGGACACTAGCTCAGAGGTGTGGGGCACACAATGCAGAGCCAGTCTTACAAGAGGCAGAAAGTTCTACGCATGCGGCGGGCAGGGCCACACAACAGGTGACTGCCCGACCCACCATGCAGAGGAGCAGCAGGCGGTTATGGGACCTCCCAGGCAGAGGCAGAGGGTAGACCGTGGCGGTCCTCCGAGAGCAGGGGGATGAGGCAGAGGATCTGGCCGTGCAGCAGGTGGTGGGCTACACATTGAGGCTCTACCACCACCACCACCACCAGGAGGTCCACCCCAACCACTGGGAGCTGGTGGGCAGAGACATTAGGCAGTGGAGGCCTACGACCACGGTGCGCTCGAGATGATTCAAGGTACTATCTTTGTCTATTATACCCTTTCTGCAGTTCTTATAGACACAGGAGAGAGTCATTCTTTCATTGTCGCTCCCCATGTTAGGAGCTTGGAGATTCCGACAGAGCCGTTGGCTCGATCCATATGGCTAGAGACTCCTACGGGAGTAGAATCGACGATTACGCACTGGTTCCGGTAGTGTGCGCTTACTCTAGGAGGTGAGAGCTTCGGCTGGGATCTTCTTGTAGTGGCATCGAGGACGTATGACGTCATCTTGGGCATGTATTGGTTATCTACGGTCCATGCTTAGATCGACTGAATTAGGCACAAGGTGAGATGTGATCACACCGATGGGAGTAGGTTCACCTTCACTGGCGAGAATGGAGCCTTTGCAGCATAGGATGGACTCACGCAGAGGAGAGGATAGCTGATCACTCATCAGTTGGATAGCCTCATCCTAGGAGCAGTTGACGTGCAGATTCAGGGCTTACCTGCAGTGGTGGATCAGTATGCGGACGTTTTTCCCGATGACATTCTAGGACTACGTACTTGCAGAGAGGTAGACTTTTATATTGACCTGTACCCCGGGACAGCCCCGATATCCACCCCATCATATCGGATGGCTCCCACCGATCTTCGAGATCTACGGGTATAGATGGAGGACTTTTAGGGCAAGGGATTCATCAGACCCAGTGTTTCACCCTGGGCTTCCCCGATTTTGTTCGCCAAGAAGGCAGATTGGAGCTTGTGACTGTCTTTCGACGATTGCCACCTGAACCAGGTGACCGTGAGGAACACGTATCCGCTACCGATGATTGACGACCTCTTCGATCAGCTCAAGGGAGCACAATGGTTCTCGAAGATAGACCTCAGTTTAGGCTATCATCAGCTCAGAGTTCGGGACAAGGACGTGCAGAAGATGGCCTTCAGATGTCGGTATGGTCACTATGAGTTCTTAGTTATGCCATTCGGCGTAACCAATGCTCCATTAGTGTTCATGGGCCTCATGAACATGATCTTTCAGCCTTACCTCGATCGATTTGTTGTGGTCTTCATCGACGACATATTGATATACTCGACGACTGAGGAGGAGCACGCCTACCACTTGCGGGTTATACTGGACACACTCCGAGAGCACCAGCATTATGGTAAGCTCTCGAAGTGTCAGTTCGGGATACGCGAGGTCCACTTTGTGGGACACTTCATCTCTGAGGTGAGAGTTATGGTGGATCCTGTGAAGAATGAGGGAGTGCTAGCTTGGGAGCCACCCAGGAGTGTGAGAGAGGTGTGGAGTTTCTTGGGACTAGATGGGTACTACCAGAGATTTGTGCCAAACTAATCTAGAGTTGCGGAACCACATTCAGATTTGATGAAGAAGGGGAAACAATTTGTGTGGTCTGATAGATGCCAGAAGAGCTTCCCGGAGCTGAGACATAGATTGACCAGTGCACCTATATTGAGGCTACCAGAGGAGGGAGTAGGGTACGTAGTTTAATGCGATGCATTAGGGACCAGACTCAGATGTGTCCTGATGCAGGAGAGGGCAATGATAGCCTATGGATCACTTTAGTTGAGGATTCATGAGCATAACTACGCTACCCATGACCTGGAGTTAGCAGTAGTGGTCTTTGATCTGAAGATGTGGCGAAACTATCTGATGGGAGAGCGCTTCACAGTTTATTCTGACCACCAGAGTCTCAGGTAAATCTTCTCACCGAAGGAACTGAACCTAAGACGGCGGCGATGTCTCGTGTTCCTCCAGGACTATGACTTTGAGATAGTCTATAATCTTGGAAATTGGAACATAGTAGCTGATTCTCTCAGAAGGAAGACGGGCATTCAGCTACCTTGGGAGGCGACAGAGCAGCTAGTCGCTTTGCAGATATCCTTCGTGGATAGTCTTGGAGCAGCCTTTCTATAGTCACTCACAGTCACACCTCCACTTCTTCAGCGGGTCAGAGAGGCACGGCGTGGGGACGTTGACTGTGAGACGCGGCGTGCACAGATATCCTCAGAACAAGCACCAGATGGATTCTCTGTGGGGGGAGAGGACGTCATCCTTTTCAGATGACGTACCATGGTACCAGCATCTTTACAGGAGGAGGTTCTAAGGTAGTTTCACACTTCCCCTTTAGAAGTACATTCACGAGTGGAGAAGATGTACCCGGATCTCATACGATAGCACTGGTGGCCGGGTATGAAGAAGGATGTGGTAGAGTTCGTTTCTCGATGCCTCACCTGTCAGCAGGTGAAGGCAGAGCACTAGGTACCAGCAGGCATGGTATAAACTTTGGAGGTCCTGGAGTGGAAGTGGGATGGAATATCCATTAATTTTTTGACTGGGCTTCCACGTACTTCCAGAGGTCACGACTCTATTTGGGTGATTGTTGACCGACTCACCATGGTGTCCCACTTCTTACCCATCAGAGAGTAGGGCTCAGTAGAGAGACTGGGACACCTCTACATTTAGGATATTGCATGGCTTCATGGTGTGCCACCATCTATCATCTCCGATCGAGATTCTCTCATTACTTCCCGGCTTTGGAAGGGGTTGTAGGAGGCGTTGGCGACACAGCTACGTCTGAGCACCGCCTTTCACCCTCATAAAGATAGTCAGACGGATAGGACAATTCAGACTCTTGAGGACATGATCCGTGCATGTGTCCTCGACTTTGGTCGCAGCTGGGAGGACCACCTACCCTTGGTGGAGTTCGCGTACAACAACAGCTACCACTCCACCATCGGGATGGCACCATATGAGGAATTTTATGGCCGACCTTGCAGATCACCTATGTACTGGACAGACCCTGGGGAGTCAGCACTTGTGGGACCGGAGATGGTCCAGTCAATGAAAGAGAAGGTCCAGGTCATCCAAGAGTGGAGGAGGACATCTCAGAGCCATCATAATTCTTATGCTGACAGGAGGAGGAGGCCACTAGAGTTTGAGGATGGTGACCTCATCCTCTTGCGGGTCTCACCTCGACGAGGATTATGGAGATTTGGCCGAGGCGAAAAGTTGTCTCCGTGCTTCATCGGACCATTCCAGGTCCTCATCAGGATTGGCGAGGTGGCTTATCACCTGGATCTACCACCATAGTTTCACCGAGTACACAACGTCTTCCACGTATCTCAGCTGAGGAGATACGTGCACGACCCGACGCATATCATCGACCATGGGGAGCTAAACATTGATGATGGGGTATATTTTGCAGAGGTCCTGGTGGAGATCGAGGATCGACAGGAGTGGGTCCTACATGTACAATTGATTCCCCTAGTGCACATCAGATGGCAGCATGAGAACCTCCAGGAGAACACTTGGGAGTGGGAGACTCAGATGCGTGCTCAGTACCCACATTTGTTTTCCTAGTTTATGATGTATCTTTATAGGGACGTAAAGCCCTGAGGTGGGAGTAATGTAAAGACCCGTAAAATTAATAAGAGATTTTTTATTAATTTTCATTGGGATTTTACAAGAATGCAGTTTCTGACGGAACCTGATTCCGAGGTCCGGTGAGCCTGTAATACGTTTTTGAAGTTTAGCTCGGGTACGTTCAGTGAATGAACGGGCGGGATTTCCTAAATTTTAAACTGGTTCTCGGAATCGAAATCCAAGGACACCGATGGAACCGCATCGCCGATAATTTCTTAAGAAGACTTTTACTAGGGTTGCGTTTTCTCGGGAGGAGTTGTTAAAAAATTGTGGATTAAATGAAAAGTAAAATAAAATTTAGCTACAATTTTATTTCTTTTTACTAAGTTGTTATATCATTTGTGTGGAAGTTGGGGAACTAAATAAGTGAGGATTAAAGGTGAGGTGGGTCCTACATGAACCCCACCCCTTCATATTCCCTAACCCCTTGAACTCTCCATTTAATATATCAACATAAGTATTAATTATGAGGAGGACTCGTTTTGGAATTTTGAATTTCAAAAACATATGGCATGACTAATAAAATAAGGAAATACTTATTTTATTTTTGTTGTTTTGGGTGTGCGAGAGGATTTTGATGAGGAATTGCTCTAAATCTTGAAGAACAACTTCTTTCATGTCGAAGAACGCGAAGAACACCGAGCCTTCGACGAAGAACTATGTCACCGCAAATGGGTGTTCGTCGTACTGTGTGCTTCCCTCTCCATAGCCAGTGAGAGACGCCATCCTCGGAGATCGACGACGCGACGCCGACGATTCTCTGCTCCGCGATGCCGGCGATCCTCCTTCCACGACACCGTCTTCCGTGACGTCCCTTCCCCACGATAAATCATCAACGCTTGAGGTAGGGGTTAATTGTTTTTGTTCGTGAATACTTTTGTCACCATTTATCGTTTTCAAATTGGGCCGCTTGTTATCATATTAACGGGAGGAGGTCGAACTGCATGATCACAGACGACCGTCCTCCACCCATGATTCTAGAATTTGTCGCGGCACGAGCAAAGGCAGCGCGGTGCCGTTGCACCGCATAGAAATAATGAAGAATGGGGGAAGAAGCGCGAGACCGTCGTGCCACACCGTTGATGTCAAACAAAGCCGCGGTGCCGTCGCGCCGCGCTAGAGAACCTCGAAGAGGCTGTGGCCAGATCGAGCCCACGGTGGAGGGGCGAGGCGTCGTTGCGCCGCGCCGATCAGACAGGGCCTCGGCCTATGGCCGCGGAGGTGCGGGGAGCAGCGACCAGAACCGCCGGCCGCCAGAGCAGGAGGGCGGGACCGCGGTGGCAGCAACCGGGCTGCCGGACCAGGCCTTCCGTTTCAGGGAGAGACCGGGGGTTCATAGCCATTGGATGGAAGAAGATCATCCCCCACATTGGGGGGTCGCGAGTTGTAAATCAGGGGGGCAGCGCCCCCCCCCCCCCTTTCCGCTCGGCCGTTCTGGCCGAGCCGCCTGGTCACGCGGGGGCCACACCAACGCCAGGCCATCCGGGCCGTGCCATGGCCAGGCCGGGCCGCGCCCAAATGGACCGGACCCAAACCTGGGTCGGGTCGACCCGGTTCGGGCCGACACATGGGGTCTCAGGCCGGGTCGGTCCTGGCCCAAAACCCCCATTTTCAAACCTCTTTCGGTCTTTTTCGCATAACATGGGCTACTGACCTCCGATCGATTCACTGTCAGCTGCGATGAGATCCCTGGATCGAGACAGTCAATTCGGTATATTACACTCAAGGTTTAGGAAAACATTGTGTTCGGCCAGGTTGGTTCGAACATGAATCCAACCGGGCCCTCAGAGGGGAAACACTTATAACTTGAGCTCCGGACGTCCGATTGACATGTCGTCGACTTTTTTGGATTCCTCGTAGTGAGACGGACCTTTTGGCTTACTCCACTCGTGGTTTGGATGTAGTTGGAGTACAACCGTGTTGGTTTTGACTTAAAAACCAACCAGGCCCCTGGGACGAAAAAGCCAATAACTCTCAGACCGAGCGTCCGAGTGACGTGTCGTCTGTCGCGTTGAGTTCCTCTTGACGATACAAAACTTTTGGATACATCAAATCCGAAATTCATGTCAGTTGATGTATCAGCCCCTTCGGATCGTGGAGCGGACCCTCCCCTAATGAGCTTGCTGTGTGCCGAAACCCTAGAGCTGGCTACGACAGGGACGACGATGACGACTATATAGAAATCCTCTGTGGGTTTGACAGCGACGACTACAGCACTCAACGATCCTGTGTCGATCAGTGCTACGGACCATGTGTGGGTCAGTTCCTATGTGGGCCAGTGCTCAGCGGTCCAGTGTGGGCCAGTGCATACCGATCCTGTGTGGTTCAGATCCTGTGTGGGTCGTTGTGGGGGTTAGTACCTATCGATCCTATGTGGGTCATTGCGGGGGTTAATACCTATTGATCCTGTGTGGGTCTGACAGCTTAGATGAATCAGTGGCTACATCTGATCATCTCTATCATCTTACGAATACGTATACTTGTGTGAGCTGAGTCTTGACTTCCAATCTTATCTTTGATAATATTGACTTGATATCCTGTGTGGATTACGTTTTGTTTTCCTATGTGTAATGGGTTGTACTTGGGCTCGAATGATGGAGTCGAACTGGAATTGATGAATTAGGTATATATATGGGCATATACCTAAGTAGTGTCGGATGTTATTTCGTGATTGTATCTTTCCATTGTGGATTATCCTTTGTGGATTCTGGGAGACCTTCGGGGGTCTCGGGGTCCCTATTGAGTAGTTTATACTCACCCCTGCTCGGGAAATGCCCGCACTACGTTGTGTTGGATGCAGACGACGGACATCGCTGATCGCGGTTGAGGCTCGTGGAGCGACACGGTATCTGGAGGTGGACCATAGGGTGGTACTTACACGGAGCGGATGACTAGACCCATGGAGTAGTAGAGACTATCTCTACAAACCCTTCAGGTGGGACTTCCAGTGGATGACACAACGTTGTGGCTTTAATTTTCAGTTGTTGTACTTTTTTTTCAGTTGTACTTTACTTTCAGTTTGGGTTTGTATTCTGGCGCACATACATTTCCACACTTACTATTGTACCTAGTTTTATTTTGTCTTTAATTCTTCTTGCGTACTCTATGTGTTTGTTTACTTTATAAAGGCAATGCCTTCCCTTTTTATCAGCAATTACGTCTTGGTGCTAGTCGCCAGCCCGTGGCCTATGGAAGGCGGGCTTGGTGTAGTCACGACACGGGCCCCGAGGATGGGTTGTGAAAATTAATAAGATCAAAAATAATATTACAGGATTATCACGTAAAAAGTGAGATCATATAATTTGAGAATCATTGATATTAATATTTACACGATGAAACAACAAAATAAGAGAAACATGACACAATGAATATGAACAATAGTAGGGTACTTTGATATTATAGGATTATAGGATACCATGGGATATTCATGTGAATCCTTACATTATTATCTAAGAATTACATATTGAATAATATAGAAAGAAATAAAATTAGTGTGAAAATGATTTAGATCTTTTATATATAATAATGAAACATTTTAAAAACATGAAGGAAAAAGGAAACTACATCATATCTATGTAGATCATTACTATCAAATAATACTAAGTCATTTTTTCATATATTTCAAAAAATGATAACAAAATAATATCCACACATATAATTGTAGAACAAATAAACTGTATTTCGTATATCAATATTTTTCTCATGATATATAATACTTTACCTAATGGATTGGACGTTATTGAAATTTTAGTGTGACCAAGGAAATTAATATATTTTTAAAATAATATTTGTTAAAAACAATATAAATATAGTAATAATCATACATCAATCCATAATGAAAAAATGAACCACCATTGAGGAAATGAGAACAATATTGACGATAATCCCAAATATCATAGCATGTCGTCACATTTGAAATAATAATTCCAAATAGTTGTCAATGATCAGAAGGTTAAACCTAAATGTAATATAAAATATTAATGATAGATTTATATTCATTTATCAATATATAAAGACATATTTTATCAAAAAAATAAATAAGGCCATAGTTATATATGGGAGGGAGTCAATAAGAGAATTGAAATATTATTTAAATTTTAAAATGAATAATATGAAAAGGTAGAAAATATGAATTGAAAAAATATGACATTTTCAAGAGAAACCCAAGAAATGAAAAATTGTTATATAAATGAAAATTATTTTAAGATTTATTCAATGATTCTAAAAGAAGACAAAAAGAGATTTTATTTTTTTCTAAATAAGAGAGATATGTTTTATATTATAACATAATCAATATATATTTTATATTGATAATACCTATATCCTAAATGATATTCTAATGTGCTGATATACATAAATGTATTACAAAACAATGAACTAATGTAGAAAGGGGAATGTGTATGAATTCAATACCATGTAATATGAAATCAATGAGGAGTCCCCATAAACAATTATATGGTATGGATTTGGAATCCATTTACTATATTTTATGGAATATGGAATATAAATTCACAAAAATGTTCATTAAAAAAATCAGTATGTAGTAGGAAAAGAAAATTCATAAAATATAATTATATAAGGATTACAAAAATAGGCCAATACATAATTAGTCGGGTTATTTAAGATTTCACTTACCTTGGGAGAAATTATGTTTCATTACTCATATACATACTATGTGTCCAACGTATACCAATTAAACCCTTATTTTAGAATTAAATTAAATCATTAATTTTTTATTAATTATAATAATTTGAATATATTTGATAACATTTCATTAAAAATAAAAATGAATTATGATAGGTTTTGTGAAATATTTTAATTATTAATTTCTATTTTATATTTTGGATAAATTATATACATCAATTAGATATATTTACTCTCTATGAATAAATGTTAATTATAAATACATTTAATTATGTTGGATAAACTAAACAGACATAAATGTAGTGGTATCTAATGAATTGAAAATTTGTCCCTATAGGATCAAAACCAACCAATAACGGGTCATCTCAATAGGAAGATAGAGATAAAGTGTGTTTTTTTGTATTTATAATTGAAAACTAGGATGTATATACTTGTTAGAGGGTGGGTGTGAATTAGTGTAAACCTTTCATTTATGTTTCCCTACTTCTAAATCATCCTTTCCCACCAATTAATGGTTGATTACTTTACTAAAAACAAAATAATTCGCACATCCAAATGAACATATGTATGTATAAGTTTCACTACTCAACAAGAGTTTCTATGTCCATGGAATGGTTCAAAAAACAATAAAAAAACACAAAATACAATAGCAAACATTGTTTTTTATGGATAATACAAGTATAATATACCATTAAACTTGTGAATTACTTTTTTAAATATAGTTTTTCATGTTCTTATTCTCAGAAAAATGATGAAATACAAGTTTGTGTGGCATGTAGTGAAATATTTTCAAATTACATGGAAACATGTTACTCTACAACCATATAAAATTCTATAAGAAATCCTTTAAAACATAATTATCCACTTTACTAACTAGTAGTAAGTTGTAATAACCTATCTATACCTTTCCATAATAACTCAATCTAATTGATCAGTCCAATTCCCATTTCGGAATAATTAGTCTGAAAAAAGTATGCAATAATATTTTTGAAAATATTTTGTACCAATGTTTTTTTACCCAGAAACCTGTATCATAATACCCTGCTAGATCTGGTAACTGTAGCCATAATTATTCATTCTTCTTCTTCTATCTAGAAACATCCTAAGGGAAATTTTATCCATAATCTTCTCTCTTTTAGAATAATTAATACCTTTTCTCTTTCACTTAACATAAGAACATTAAAAGTGATAAAAATTACAATATAGTTAATAATATTTATTCAAAATACAAAATTGGTTTGGGTGGGATTGTGAAAAAAGTTTTCTATGTTAAATTAATTACGAAACCATGCATTTACCTTTTCTTTTAGCTCCATAATTGACTTATTTATCTCTTGATGATATTTATCGATTCTTCTTGAATCTTATAAAATATTCCAGAAAATACATCCATCTTCATTACATTCAATCCACTCTTCAGTCATATGTCAATTTTAATTCTATTTTTTCTCATTACGATGAAAAAATACATTACTAAAACCAAACTTTTTGATGCACTATACCATTTGAAAAAATTTAAACCATTATGAGATAAATATTGTTTCAAGATTTTTAGATATAGAATACCACTTTGACAGTCATTCATAATTAATAATTACATTAGATCCAAAACTGAAAAAACATCAATGTAATTATTCTTTCAATTAATTGTTAACCAAATTCCTCTCACCATGTTTGATGAACTATTGGTGTGAACATGTGTCTAATGGATCAGTATCGGTATCACTCTAATGGATCAATAACAATGTCAATCCAATGTGTCTTGACTGACCTATAAAAAAATAATTGATCTTGAGCCACAAAGAAAATATATTTTCTCTTGACACACTAGAAAATAAATTAGATCTTCTTTTTCTCTGGAACCAATTTTAATATAATTCCACAAGATGAAAATGGTTGACTAAATTGTCGAGCATCATTAAACTGAGCTTATTCTTCATTATTTTGATCAGTCATAACCAATCCAATTTCATACCTACATTTACAAAACATTCCTACCTTCAATTGATCAATGGGATACCAAGTCCAATTTACTGATATGAAAAAATTACTTCTTCCCTAACTTAAATCAATTTTTTGTCTAGTTATCCTTACATGGATGGATTAAGACTAAATGACATATAATTCCTAGAATATATTATTGCAAAAAAACATCTTTATGTAATGTTTCAATTATTAGGACACTGAGAATATTTAATACTGTTAGAAAATCCTTGGACATAAATTATAATCTTCCATGACATCCCATATTTTCCTTGTATTCTTCCCCTTCCCTTTATAAGGATTTCATCACAAGTTTATCATATTACATTTAATTTATGAGAACTCTAAAATCTAAAAATAATTTAAATTTTTTTTAGATACTACCATACTTTGATAAATTTCATCATACCAATTAGAAATTTATTCGAGACACAAGTTGAGTCTAAATAAAAACATTAATTAAAAAAGATCATCAGAAAAGAATACTAACACCAATGAACTTTATTAAGAAAAGTGTATACGATTTTATGAATATTCATCCACCTATAATAGATTTATGACTACATTGTGGAATATAATTATTTTCATATTCTCAGCTACAATTGTCTTATTACACAACAACATTTATTTTATTTCTTATGATCTCCTTTCGTGTTCTGTTTACTTTGTAACATTCTATTCATTTTTATTACTTTTAATCATTTCAATTATATTAATCTGATAAAAAAATCATACAAAGTATGGTGATTTATTTTCATGACATCATATTTCTCATATTTATCTATTGATAATAAATACAACCACAAGACAACATGGTCCCAATAATCCCCCATTTGTGTTTGATGTCAATGCCCCTTTAATGAAACATCCTCATATCCCACCTATTTTTATGCCTTCTCCCCTAGGAATATTCTCTATATATTAACTCTTCATATAATATATACTCCACCATATTTTAGATAAAATAAAACATTGTCAATCATGAATAGTTTTATTAATAACAGTGTCTTGAAACTCTTATTTAGGAGAAAATAAGTATCATATGAGTTTATTAACGACGATACATTAATTAAACAACTCTACGTATACAAGGGTGAACCCAACAATAAAACAAAAAGTGTATAATCAAGTTTATAAATGTTTTCCATAACACAAATTCAATTTAATAACTTTTCATTCATCATTCTGTATTCTCATTTATAGGGAAATATGTTAAAAAATTTAGATAAAATTAACTTACGCCTATCTCAACAAACACATTATTAAAGCTTGAGTGAAAAAAAAATTCCCAAAAGTTATTTTCTTTAACCACACTAAGTTATATTAAATTAAATTATAGGCCCTCAAATAGAAACTTCTTTATTTTAAATCATTAAATTCCTTAAATGTTAGTACAAATGCACAATTAATTCTGGAATAATGAAACTCAATAGTTTCATAGAAGCAACATTTGAACTAAGATTCCCTTATCTGTATGACTAATTATTATTCTCCATATAGTTTTCATTGATTATGTTATCAACAATACTTTAAAGATTATTATATTTTAAAGATAAAAATATTTTCATCATTAGATTCTTCTAATGAGGATGTCCACTTCTCATCAACTTTAGAAAAATATTTGTTATATTGATTTTGTAACTCCTTTTTATGCCGTTCATTTGTTTTAGAAAAATAGTCAATCAAATTTTGATATCATTCCCATATTTCTCATATATCTTATGTAGTATATGAATATTTAAAGCACAATCATTTAATATATTTATAACGTCTTTTCTCAGATCATTAGATCTATTTTTTATTCCCCTTCTATTATATTTATTATTTTACTTCATCAAACATTATATCCATTTCCACATTTTCATTCATGATATCTATGAATAAAATCTTTTAAGACTTAATATTTTTATTTGGAAAAAATTTAAATATATAGTTATTATATTTTTTTCATAAGAAGATTAATGAATTCCTATAAAATATTTCCTTCAATAACTCATGGAATAGTTGTAATGATATTTATTAAACCAAAACATAGTTTCAATATGACCAAATCCACCACAATACCAGCATTAACCATAGATGGAATACATTTATTTGTATCTTATATATTTTATAGAATTATAAAGATGTCTATTAGAAACATTTTTATATATCTCAGTAGATTTTTACTAACACCCAATCCCTCTGTTATCACTGGGATTATTATTCATCAATTCAGATCTCTTTTCAGAGCTATCAGACTCAAAAGTAGTAGATGATTTTGTTTTGGATTAATTTGTTTTAGAAAATTATTAATTCTCCATGATTTTGGTTTTGGCCACATACATGAAATTCCTATATTTCTTGTTTTTTGGGACCATTTCATATTTATTTTTAACATTTAAATGAAAACTACGTGTATCATTCATAGGATCACCCTTTTTAGAAATTTCACTATTTTCTGATAATGTGTATCTAAATGTTGAAATTCATTGATTAACATTAGAAAGTTTTGGTTGATCATGTTCCTAGTATTCTACATTTACCATCAATTTTACTTCATGATTTTCAATATGACTATTTTCCACCCAAAGATAGTAATTAATACAAATAATCACATTAACTAATAGAATTTTCTATTTAGGAGAATATTCATGAATGTTTTTTGTATGAAAAAACTTCTCCAATATCTTGATTTATTATTAATGTAATCATATCATTCCAAAACATTCATTAAATTATTCATCCATCTGAAATACAAACTGATACAATTATAATTTTGAACAACTTCTTTCACTGATAGAAAAACATTCCTCATTAACTAATTCAATAAACATGTTTTTTAATCATCATTCGTAATATTTTTAGTATTTACTTAATTATCATCATTATTAGAAAAATAAATATTCTACTCTTGGATTTTTAGAACATCATATATTTCCCCATGGAATATGATTTTCCCTTATGAAAAATATTCATCCTTGATATTATTTTCCTTATTTCTTTCTCATATGCATTGAACTACATTTCCTAATAAAAATTTTCTTTACCTTTCGTAAAATTATCTCTTCAAATTTCATATGTAATGAGAGTACTTGGATGATCATACATAGAAAATGTATCTGGATCTTTACCCTCTATGGATGAAACTATGACATCAAACTTATCAAGAATTATTATGAATATATTATCCACAATTGTTGAATCTTAAAAATTCACACCATGAATTCTAATAGTGTGAAAAATATCATTGACCCATGTAAATAAGACCCCAATATATTCATACTCACCAATATCATGATCTTCGTACTTTATCAGCCATATTTTTAATATTCATTTTTCACCATTTTATTGACTTCATACATGTTCTTCAAATAATAGAAGATACCATTAGTAGGGGAAACTTTCTAAAATTTAAGAAACTACCCAAAATATATGAAACTCACTTTTATATTATGATGAGAGTAATGAGTTCTTATCTCTTTTTGAATTATCATTGTATTTTTTAATAAGAATCTATGAGAGGTGAATTCTCAACACGAGAAGGAATCCAATCCGTAGAATCTTTCAAAACATTATTCTGAAGATGTATTGTATATGGTAGTATTCAATTATTCTAGATATAATAATTAATTTAAATTAAAATTAGTCCACTTACTGTTGTTGCAACTCATATTTTTCATAACAACATCTTCTTCAAACACACTATAAAATAGAAAAATAAAGGGAATAATGGATCTTATATAAATGGATAATTCCCAACTAAGATGATTATATCCTAATAGAGGGGTGGGGATGAATCAATTATTACCTTTTCTTTTATGTTTTTTAATGGTTGGGGAAGAAGCCTCATATATTATTAAATCAAACCAAAGACCTATTTTAACTGGGTAGAGGGAGACCCATTACATAGCCCGAAGGCCCAGTGGGAATTTAGACCATTAAATGGCCAATAGGCCCAAATTTTTACCCCAAATCCTATTCTATGAATAGTACTGCTACAGTACCACTGCTATAGTCTCGCACAGTACCCTGCTGCAACTTTAGTGCCTGCTATTGCTATAGCGCCGCCCCTGCAATAGTCCGCTACAGTACTGCTACAGCTGCACCCAATGGGTTTTGAACCACCATTTTTCATGTAGGATTATTGAGTTGAATACTACCATTTTATGTTTCCTTTAGTTCATAAAAATATTTTCCTCCTGTTAATGATTTATAAATTTTTTAAGAAAAGCATTCACAAATCCACATGAGCATATGTATTTAAAATGATTGATATGAAAAACGAGTAGCTATGCCATTTTCATAGTATGAAAACAATCCAAACCCACATAAAATATTCAAAAACAATACTTTGTGTTCATAAAGAATTTAATATACATGGTTATAGTTTTGTGGAACATATCTCAATACAATAGTTTACGTACATCTTCTAGAAAAAAACAATGTAGTACATTTTTTGTATCAGGTAATGAAAATTTCACTAGTTAGTCACAAAAATGTTAATCTAATGCCTTATAATATTCCATTATAGTACCATAAAAATGAAATTATATAATTTCCTACCTCACAGTAGTTAGAAATAACTTTGTAATTTTTTTTAATGAAAACATAGTCTGATGGATCTGTTTGATGGCTCAGTTAAATAAATAATGTTAGAAAGAAGACATCAAAAATAATTACGAACCCTTGATTATTTTCCCATAAACCCATGTTTAATTTTTCTATATAATACTCAATATCATTGAAATATTCTTCTATATTATTATTCTATCGAAAAACATCCTTTGGAAATCCCATTTCATGGTCTTCTTATCCCTTTCTGAACATAAAATCTTTCTCTCCCTCTATTTACACATTAATAAAAACACTCTTAGAAAGTGAAATGTACATCCTACTATTAAAAAGAGATCAAAATGTTTTTATAGTTGTAATATAAAAGTGTTTTCCAACAAAACAAATTTTCCTAAAACTTAAATTTCTGTTTCATTTTGGATTCCACTTAGAATTCATCAGTGCTTCTCAACATTTCTCGATTCTTGTCAAAACATATCAAAACATATGAAAAATTCACCAAATTCATTGATTTCTACCCATTCATCAGTTTGATGTTAATTATTATTCTCCTTTTCCTCATTATGATGAAAAAATTTGTAATACCGAAAAATTTGGTTGAAATAATTTGTACTGTGTGAAACTTTAGAAATAATTATTCCATAAAATATTTGTGACTTCGGTAAAGTTCAAAATCTTTAATTGCAATACTTTATAAGCAATCATTACATTAGCACCACACCCAAAATATCTTCAATGTAATTCTTATTTCTTAAATTTTTTGAAAATTTCTTTAGACCTTGTTTAATGAAGTATAGTTGTTATCATGTTTGTAATGGACCGGTCTCTATATCATCCTGATTGACCAGTTTCAATGCTAGAACGATTATTCCTAAACAATTTATAATACAAAAATTAAATTTCTCTTAACACAATGGGAAATATATAATTAATTTTTACTTTTCGCACTGAAAAAAAATTACCCATTAACTTTTTTGAGTAAATTTTAATACTATTGAACATGATGAAAATAGTTGACTATATTATTGAGCATCTTTTAGTAGAATGACATTTTATTCCATTTCATCGATCCCAGCAACTCAAAATTATTATATAATTCAACAAATGTTCCCATATCTGACTGATTGGTGGAATATCGCGTTTGATGGTCTAGAATCTGTAATATATAACTTCAATGACTTCAAATAATTTTTTATCTACAAATCCTCACACAGCTGAATGTACCCTTTAAGATTTCAACATCATTTGATTTCATCTCCATGAAACATCTTATTGTAATATTGAAATCTTAATGAGTTTTATAACATTGACGATTAGTATAGAATCATCTATATTACATTGTAATGTTCCATGACTTCCCATCCTTTCAACATCTGTTTACCATTTCCATCATAATGAATGTATAACATGTTAATTAGATTAATTATGATTTATGAGACACATGTTTAGAAAATAATTTTGATGATCCATACAGAGACATTGAGACACTAATTCATCTCCTCATATCAACTAAATCTTTTTTTCCAGACAGTATTTGAGGTTGAAAAATAACTTATTTCATAAATCATCTTCAGAAAAGTAAACCAAAACCATGGAACATTAATATAATCCAATTATCTGATTAATTTTAAAAATAACATTCATTTATTATTACATCAAAACAATTCATTAGTTTCATTAAAACACCAAAAATTATCTTATTACATAGAATCCATTCAATATTTTATGATTACTTTTCATCCTTTCATTATTTTCATCTGATCACATCTGATTGGGTGATTACCTTACATTGTTCCATTCATTTCATCTGATGACCACACAATTCCATGTAAGTTGATTTCCTTTCTTGACAACACATCCCTTATTTTGGTTTGTTGACAACAAATACAACAAAAATACATTTCCCAAAATGTGTGTTATAATATATATATATATATATATATTAGTAGTATAATAAAATTAATATCATGATAGTATATTAATTAAAAAAAATTTGTGATTCATTTAGAGAAACACATGATATTATATTTATAGAATAACAAAAATAATTAATGTGTATAAAAGTACATTACCACATCCTTGAATCATTATACTTTTCTATGTCTTGAGTGCCTTAGAGGATTGTAGTTTCATGAGACCATCATGTATATTATACTCATATTAGAACATAAATGAGGGAACTAAAAGAAATATTTCCAACATTTGTGTTCGGGTATTTATTATCCAATGTGATCAAAGGGGGTAATTATATATTTAAGGGAGAAGATAAATTTGGATAATATACAAAATAAAATATTATTTTGTGACCAATTGTCCCAATAGTGGAATTCTAAATAACTATAAATAGTAGTTTATTAAAACTATATTTTTTCATGGATTTGATACCTTTAAATGAAAAAAATTATTTTTAATAACACTTCAAAACAAATTATAGGAACAACTCAAATATAGTTTCTATAATTAATAAATTATCACATGAAACTTTTGAATTTACATTTCAGGTATAGATATTTAATTTTTTTATAAAATTGATGGCTGATCATATTACATATATAATTTTATGATAAATTAATTCCATAATTCATTACATTATTATTACATAAATATCATTTTATAAAACAAATATAATATTGTAATGATTTTTTTTAAATATTCTGCCAAAATATTTGTGTTTCCCAAAACAAATCTAACGAATTAGTCGTGGATAATTTTGATACACCAATCCCAAAAATTTAATTCATTTTATCAAAATAAGTTTCACATTTATATAATACTATATTTATATTTTAACATCAAAATTATGGTTTTGAAAAGATAATTTAAAATTTTCAAAATAAAATATACATATATTCTTATGTTTAGTTTCTCAATTTAAATTTGGATTTTTTTTGTTAAAATACTTCTATTTATATATTTTTGTTATTATAAATTTAATTTACAAGAATTATTTCTATTTCGAAAGATATAATTATATTTTATGATTTTGGTGGATATTTTTATGATGAGATTATTATTCTATAGGTGATTTTATTATTAAAATGATCATATTAACTTTATGATAACTATAAATAAAAAATATTTGTTTCATTAATAGTTAATATAGTTTATATTGGAGATTGTCTACATAAATTTAAAAATCAAATATCAATATAAATATTTTCAGTTTCATTTTATAGTGTTATTCAGGGTTATGATATATCGAGGATGTTTAGAGGAATAAGATTCTCTAATATATTTTCAAGTAACGTGTGTTGATAATTAGGTAAATCTATATATTTCTCTAAGATAGTTATTCTAAAGAGTTTTAGATAATTATTGGAATATAGTATGTGTCAATGTGTTTATTTTAAGATATTAAATAATGTTATCTTATAATCATTGAAGAATTCAGTTGATTTGAATTAGAAACACCCACATATAAAATTATGTTACAATGTTTGATCAAGATTCGTAAGGCATAATCTATTCCCATAATGATATTATAAAAGATCATTTTCCTTTGAAAATAATTTTCATGTCCATAATTAGTTTACGAAACATAATTTTACATCTTAGTAAAAATTTATATTATATTAGATAATTATATTAGGCTATACTGAATTAAGATTTTCTTATGAGTATGAGATGCATTATGTTATTAAGGTTATATAATGATTCATAATTATTTAAATATATATATGACAAATAACCACTATTATTTAATTTCATGTTTACAATTATAATATATTCCTAATACACAAAATTTCTTTACATCACATCAAAATAGTTTATCCATTTATGGAATGTTGGTGTACACATGACATAACCGAATAAGAAAATCTAGATAATTAAAATCATTCTACTGCAAAATCAATTCATATATTTTTAAATATTCCTTACATAACCAGAAACATCATGAGATTGTGATAATTATTAATTTTTAAATTAATTTATTTTTTCATTATTTTTCATTTCACATGACACTAGAAATACTCATATATATATATATATATAATTAGTCTATCATTCCATTCACACATAATACCAACTTTTCCTAAGAAACACACAATACCAACTTGGCATGAGCTAGAAGAAACACTTACATGGCATACGATGCATGCAACACTGAGTTTCTATGAATCATCACGTTTTTGGTATTATTAGTTTAAATAAGATAATTATACCCTAGACATTAAACATAGTAATTACTAATTTTCAAATATTTTTGTTTTACATAAATAAAACATATTAATAAAATAGTTCGGGAAAGCCTTTTTATTAATAGAAAAAGAAAATAGGTACCCTTTTAAACTAGGTAAGAGTAAACCCATGAAAATCCCGACCAATAGGCCTAGTGGAAAATAACCTTAAAAATGAGGGGCCAAAAATACCAATGGTAAAAATCACATTAAAAAACCAAGACATAAAATTTCAATGTACAAATCCAATATTATAATGATTGGTCTACACCCCAAGTCGCCAACAACATCACATGGCCAAGTATCATCACCAGCCTGCCCAACTACCTGTTGAAGCACACATCAGAAGACCACAACCATAGTATCAGAGTAACAACACACCTCCATGACTTCCAATGAGAGCCACTATCAATGTGTAGAACCCCAATCACACAGTCACCTGTTGGGACAGGCACATGTTGTCGTCATTGTCCACAAAACCTATCACTCATGACTATAATAAATAACTATTAATAATTAATGAAAATTTATACACATTTGGAAATTTAAATGGATAAAATAAACATAATTATTGAATTATTAACATAAAAACTATCCAAGGTTTAATTTTGGGGATTTTTTTTGAGAAACATCAATTTTTTTGAATATTGACATGTACTAATTTTTACTTTAAAACTACCTTTTTCTAATTAATTATTAATGGTAAGTGATTTTATAATTATTTTTTAATTCACAATGAGATAAATATTAAATCTAAAACTACAATTACATTCATTAGGAACACTTTTACTTTGAAACTGAATGTAAAATCTTAACAAACTTTTGAGCTTTTTCCTACATTAAAACCCTGTTATTTTATCTTGTCTGCAATATTATCACTAATCATAAATTTTCCACTTATGCCATTAGAATTTCAAAAATATTATATACTCTATTTTATTCTGTATAATATTTATATTCTATAAATAACATGCTAATTTTTGACCAAAATGACTAGTATGAGTGATTATAATTAATCAAATCGGTTATGGAAAAATTAAGATTAATTATGGAGTAAAACACATTTTTAAGGACCCAAATGAACTAGAAACCTATCCAAAATAAATAATATATGCATATTTCGTCCAAAAACCTTACATTATTGAGTTTGTTTTGGTTCTTATGGTTTTCTAACATAATAACATGTGCACACCTAATATATTTCTAAATCATCCATGTGAGTCATTTTCCATACCTATAAAAGACCACCATCTATACCCATTACTCACACCTCTAGATACTTTTATGTTCATCCATGATATGACCATGTAGCCCCACAAAAATCCTACCTTCTAAATTTAATCCTCCTTTTGGGTAGATACCCACTCCAAGAAGCCTTTTGGAACACACCAAAAGGAGTTACCTGATTAAGAGATAATTTCTTCTCTCAAGTTCCTTTCCTATATTTTCTTTATCCACCCCCTCCAATATAAATATTCACATATTGTTTAATGAAACAAGAATCCTATATAAATAATGATTTTTTTGATAATTATCAAAACTAAATTCACACACAACTATATCTAATGGATGTTGAACTTGTTGTTTCTGTGTATGAGGAACTACTACCACACGAAACAATGCTTTTTCATTTATCCTTTACCTCCAACCATGGTGTTCATTATGATAGAAAATATATTTATATATTTAATATATTATATTTAATTTTCCTTAAATCTTATTTATTACTTTTAATATACACATCTTTTTACCTTACATTTGTAGTTAATACGATAATCTTGTTTGAGGAAGGGTGGACTACCGCCCATGAAAATGATGTGATTTGTACAAAACCCTTATAGAATGTTTTAACGGTGAGTTTATTAATCTTATGTGATATATATATGATATATTAATTCTAATTTAATAATTATATATATATATATATATAATCATATTTCATTTACATTCTTTTTTTAATACGACAATAAAAACCGAAAACAACGTTCATGCGTATGTACGACTTACCGTCTCCAGGAATAATGTATTCAATTATGTACTTCATTATGATATATATAATTATAATATAATTATAAAGTATATACATGATATTTATATAATTGTTTACATTCTCAAATAATTATATAAATATAAGGATCAAGGATATACAAAATTAAGATACATGCAAAGAACAAAGTGAATATTAACCAAAGTAAAACCTTAACACAAGATTGTTAAGAAAAATGAAATATAAAGTAACAATTAAATAATATTATTATATTCATGATATATTTAGATTCATGTAATTTAATTTTTTACATGGACTGTATGATTCCATGTTACCAATTTATAAGAGTTTATTGGAAAAGAACATCACATTCCCAGATTGGTTATGTTATTACTTCCATTGATGAAATATTTTGATCCATATCTAAATAATATTTATGAGAATACTAATAATTTTTGATTTAATGATATAATCACTTATTATTAATATATTATAATCATTGTTATATTAAACTATTAAGAAATTGTTTTATGAATGCTTGACTTTACCCTTGCTTCGATTGAAAATATTTTCTTTCTAAAAAGGGTTTCCATGAATATTATACAATTATCCTATAATATCTTAATAATTTTTTCCACCTTTTTCATTTACTAGTATCTTCAAGTGAATCTTTGTGTTACTTTTTAAAAAAAGTCATTCTTTTTGTCCATTATACCATGCAAATGGAATATTTCTTTTTTACTTATTACGACATGTATGAATTTACCCACCATCATTCCTTTTATAATAAAATTTCATTTTTTAAAAGGTTAATAATTAAAAAAAATCAATTAAATATTCAAGGAAATAAAATTTCAAACTGTTTTCAAGTCTTATTTATATGTTTATAAGTCATTTTATGAGAAAACGATTGGAAATGGTTTTACATATTACCAAACCGTTTTCAATGAAGAAATGATATTTTCCTCAAGAATTTTTTTTAAAGATATTAAAAAACTATTTTACATATTAGAATACTGCAATTGATGTTACTAATTCCATTTTTGGAAATTCTCTAAAGGGTCCATTCATATCCTTCCTATGAATGGGTCAAACATAATGCCTTGGTCTTTTTGAATCGTAGTTCTCCTTCATGGGTTATATGTTTACTATACCATTTTCTCTTTCACATTTTATGATTTGAATAAATCGTTATGAAACATATATATTTAACATAGGTTATGATGTGATGAAATTTTCATGATACCCATTTCATTTTATGGGTCCAAATTTTATGTTTCTACAAACTATATCTTCTTATGGGTCATGATATGATGAATCTTCTAATATCTTGTGGAACATGTGTGGATGATTTTACGATGAGATGGGTAGGACCTATATATCCATTCAATGAATTTGGAAATGATATGTTTAGAATGATCTCTAAGGGTAAACTAGTTTTATCCAAAGCCTAAAAATGACGGGGTGATGTAATGTAGCCCAAGCTCGAAAAGAAAGTGTGTGTATGGATTGTAGAAAAAGCGTAAATAAAAGAGGTAACATGGCTAGTATCCCAAGCCAAAAAAAATATGGAATATGGATTGTATTCCAATCCTAATAGAAATATGGTACCTGGGTTGTAGCCCAATCCCATAAAATGAATAGGTACATGGGTTATAGCCAAAGCCTAAAAGAATGTGTGTACACTGGTTGTATTCTAGTCCCAAAAACGCGAAGGTACATGGGTTGAAGCCCAATCCTAAATAAATATCTATAAATGATTTTCTAGACCAATCCCAAGCTAGTAACATGGGTAGTAGCCAAATCCAAAAATGTTATAATGTTAATGGTAGGTATCCTTGAAATAAATGTTTCTACTCATATATGCATGCGAAAATTCTTATGTCTTATACCTCAGTTATGATTTCAGGGATCATGATGTTTATTTTTTTATGATTCAGGTCTTATGAGCATCTATGTTTTATCACATAGCTCATGTTTATAACATTTAATGTGTAGTGTATGATCTCAAAATGTTATGATCACTTTATCATACTAGTATGTTCCTTTTTATGCAAATAGTTCTTCTTCTTTTCCCTTTCTGAGTAACTGAGATCACCACTTTATTATGTTTCCTTTATCAAGGTTTTGAAGAAAGGTTTTAGGAAGAAATTAAAATAGTGTCGATATTTAGGGGAGATATTGGCAATGTTTCACCAAGATAGAATATTTTTTTCTATGTTTCCAAATACGCTAAACTATTACAGTACCATAGCATTTATTTTCTGTAATGGGAAGAGTACTTATCTAAAATAATGTAATATCCATGTATGTTAGGTCATAGTTTCTAGAGTTGGTATTAATGGAATAGTTTATTCAACCCTTGCAAGCTAGGATGACAAAACTTCAGTGAGATAATCAGGTATATTTATAAGGTTATTTCTAGGTACGTCTCTGTGGATAAGTATAAGGACGAGTTGACATTTTCAAAAATGTCCTAGAATTTTGGTAAAGGATAGAGTGAGCAGTTTCCATGAAATGTATCCATGTTTAGATTCTACATGTGGATTTTTATTTTTCATAGATGTACCTAGGCTAAAAACATGGAAAATAGGTTCTCTTCTTGACTCAAGGTAATCTACTATATGATAATGGTCCTTGTTGCACACTAGGTTAGACACTCTCAGGGGATATGCTTTTGGATGTCACAAATTATACGTGAACCATCACGAAGGATATAGACATTAGATAGCTATGAATAACCTAGGATAAAAATAAGATGTCATATATTATGGAATGTATCATGATTTTGATATCTTAAAAGAAATTATTTTCACGACTATGAGGTTTTCTGCTATGATAATTGTTTTTCACACTCTTCTTAAGGATTAACTAAATATAAAGTAGCAGAAGGAACTGGTTTAATATTGAATATGATTAAATAATTTCTAATGATATGTCAGGTTAGAGATCACTGGAGTGAATGATGTTCGGATCATACTGAATAAGTTATCCAAAAACATCAATAACAATATTTAACATAACCAACTCTCAGACTCACTAAGGAGAAGAAAGAAGGAGTTCACTAAGAGTTCAAGTAATGGAGCCCATGAAAGAAATATGATTTAGTTTCCTATGTGTCAATAATGTGGAAAGAATTACCTAATTGGATGTCTTAGAGGATCAATATAGTGTTCTGACTATGGAAAATAATGGCACAAAGCAGGTGACTACAAGGAAAAAATGCAGAGTTCAGTAAATGAAATAGATGGGAATGTTGTCCTCCCTAACGTATTATCAATTGATGATTTCTTTAAATGTTGAATGTATGCGAATTATGAAAATCACTGTCCTATTTGGAAGGCTTGTGAATATAATCAATAATGGGTTTCATGTAATGGTTTTTCTACGGATGATGAAGAAACCATTAATGGAATATGAAAGGTATCTGTTGCTATAGATAACCATGATTAAATTGAGTTTGATAAATGTTATTACTTGATTATTAATTATTATTATTAGAAAAATTTATTATGGATTAAGACAACTAATCTTGAGTAATATTTTATGATTATTTTTTAGGGATCAAGAATTTAGGTTTTTCAATTCAGAGACTATGTTATATGAATCATGAAAAATATAAGTATTTTTAGTATAAATTTTCATTAAGGACTAAAAAGAACGTGTTTAATGGTGATGAAGACATGGAAATGTGATTTTATTGAATGGAGATCATTTTATTAATGGAATTAAATCCTTTATTAATTCTTAATACCAAGATATATTTTTTGGATAAAGATATACTAGATATAAATAAGTTAATTTGATGGTACTTGTTTCCCTTGAACTGATTAATGATAAAATGTTTTATGTAATCAAGGATGACGAACACAACTTATTAGATTTAACTGATGTATCTGATAATCATTAAAATAAAGAACCATTCATTTTTTCTAAATGTTTTTAAGGTAATTTAGGTTATTACCATGTTTTAATTTAATATATGATGAGCATATTCACATGTTTTGAATGTTACAATCGTGAGCTGTATTGTTTTATACAAGGAAATCAATGTTAAGCTGATTTCATGACCTTGTTTCTAAATCCATGAATATCCATCTTTCATAGTGGTAATGATGTTAATCAATTATTTAATATTTAGGTTAATCTAGATTATATCAGTAAAATTAATGTGTTCTCTACAATATAAGGATTTATACATATTGGATAGCCATTCTAACAACCTTGTGTGGATCATAACTAAAGAAAAATGGGATAGAATTTCCTAGAAATCACGATTTGTTATTACATGAAAAAAGTAACCTTTTAATCATATAGAAGGTGGTGATTTGGGTCAACCTAAAATAAAGGGTTATGTTATCTAGAAACCATGAAATTATATCTTTTAATGAAAACTCTTATTTTTTCATGAAACCCAAAATGTTTCCCTATACCTACATTTTTTATGAATCAAAATGATCATTTGCTAATTAAAGATTTATGGTTTCCTAGTACTTAACTTTATCCTAACCATGTTCTCTATAACTCTCTTCCAGAACATGATGGAATGATATTTCTTCTATATCCATGTTTTTTCTTGGCTTATATGTTTTCTCATGTGGAAGTTTATTTACATGTTACTTCGGGTAACTATTATGGTAATAAATTTATCTTTTAACGGATGTTTTAATATAAAATTTTACGAGGTGGGTTTTTATAAATGAATCTTTCAAGTATTAAAAAATTCATAACACTGATGAATTTTTAGGGCGAAATTAATTTTAAGGGGGGTTGAATGTGACACGCTGAGGTTTTGAGAATTATTTTATTTGAATTTTTTTTAATATTTTCATTTCACATGACACAGATATATATATATATATATTAAAAAACCTATTGAATCTTTATTTTCACAAAAAATGCCATCTTGACATGGCCTACACGCAATACCAACATGGCTTCGGCTATAAGAAACACTAACATGGTGTACGATGCACACAATAATGAGTTTCTACGAAACAAATATTTTATTATATTAATTATTTAAATAGGATAATTATAAGATATTCTTTAAACCTAGAAATAAATAATTTTTAAATATTGTTGTTTTATATAAATAAAACATATTTATAGTAGAAGATAACATTTTTTCCAATAACCATTTATGTTAAAAATATTGTTTTATTTAATAAATATATTTTTATAAAAAATGTGATTTTAGATACATTTATAAATTTAATTAAATAAAATAAACTTAATTTTTTAATTCTATGTGTTGAAATCATCCTATGGTGAATTTTTAGGATTTTTTTGAGAATCTTCATTTTTTGATAAATAGTGAAAAATACAACATTTTAGTTAAAAACTACCTTTTCTCTAATTAATTATTAAATATAACAAAAATTATAAATATTTCTTCAAGTAAAATTAGATAAATATGACAACTATTAATATATTTTCATTCATTACAATTAATTTCACATTGAAATGGACTGTTAGATCGTAATAAAATTTTGAACTTTTCATAACTTTAAAAACCCATTATTTCATCCTATCTATGGGATTAGAAATAATATTAATTTTTATACTTCGTTGATTGGAATTTAAGAAATAAAACATAGACCATATTATTTAGAATAATGTTTATAGTATAATAATAACATTTATATTTTTAACCAAAATTATTTTTAAATGTGATTTAAATTAATCACTATGGTTAAGGCCTAATTAATCATAATTAGCGACTAAACCATAAAATAAAGGACCCAGGTGACCTAGAATAATTTATAACAACCATTTTCAATTGATAGTCAGTCTAAAATACATGCATTATTTTTTTTGTTATATATGACTTGTTTTAGGTAATAACATTTGCACACCTAATATATTTCTAAAAATTCCATGTTAGTCCTTTTCCATCCCAATATAAAGATACCACCTCTACCCATTACTCAAACATCTAATTCATTTTATATTAGTAAATATATTTACATTTATCTTCTAAAAAATACTCCCTTTAACCATGAATTATTTATTTTCGAATAAACCCTCTCGAGGTGTCCTTTGGGCACAAACCAAAAGGAGTTACCTGATTGTGAGGTAATGTCTTCTATCAAGTTCCTTTCCTTTATTCTCCTTCTACACCCCTCCATTATCATCCCTATTCTATTTTGTAAAAAACTTTTTTTGACATATAATTTGATTTTTTATGAAAATGTTCAGACCTACAATTACACACACCTCCATCTAATGGATGTTGAACATACATTTCTGTGTATTGTGAACTAGTGCCTCATGAAATGATAATTATTCATTTCCCCTTTACCACCAATAATTTTATTCATTTTGATGGATAATATATCTATTTTTTTAATATAGTATATTTATTATATCGTTAATATTTTTTATTTCCATTACAACACACATCTTTTCGACTTCCATTTTGTGTTAATACGATAATTTTGTTTGAGAAAGTGTGGACTACTGCCCCCTCAAAGTGATGTGATTCATTAAAAACCCACATAGAATGAAATAAGGTGATTTTAACTAGAAAATATGACATATATATGATATATTAATTCTAATTTAAAAATTAAATACATATAAATAAATGAACATATTTCATTTTTATAAATGTTTTTTCCATACGACAATAAAAACAGAAAATAGCGTTCATGCCTTTGTACACATTACCTTCTCCATGAATGGTGAATTCCATTACGTACATCATCCTGATATAGATTAATATATTATAATTATACTATAGATTCATGATATTTATATCATGTTATACATTTATGAATCGTGGTATAAATATAAGGATCAATGATATTACATATTAAGGCACATGCAAAAAACAATGTGAATGTTACTCAAAGTGAAACATTATCATTAGATCATTAAAAAGTAGGTGATATATGGTTATAATAAAACCATATATGGTATAATATATAAGAAAATTATTTTTTAAAATATGTATAATAAACATAAATTTATTATACAAGATGTCTATATGAGTATGGAGAGAGTCAAGACACATGGTAAGGGGGGTTCAACTCACTTTTTATTTATGTGAGATAGAAGCTATGTTCTCCACTATTTCATTTTGTGTGGCATATATACATCCAATAATTGTAATATTTTTATATTTTATTTTAATTATTGTGTATTAACATTCCCATTTGATGATCCATCTTCCCTGGGGTTGTTCATTGAAATGATACCAAATCAGTAAAACAGTTTTCTCTCAATTTACCATCCTTCAGATTCATGTTTTGTTATGAAAAAAAACTCTTCATTGAGGTGTATATATATAAATTTTACAAGTTATAACTTAAATATAATTCATTTAATGATATATTAAGATGCATTTAATTTCATTTTTTATATTTAGAGTGTGATATCATGTTACCATGTTATAAGAGTTTATTGATACATTCTCATCACCTTTTGAGAGTATTTATGTTATTGTTTACCTTTATAAAATATTATGATCAATATATCTAGAATATTCATGATTTTCCACATGCTCAATTATTTCATGTCATACACATGTATTAGTACTATATCATATTTTTTATTTCATAATATAGTTATGAAATTAATTTTAGTAAAGCCCAAAATTACCCTTTCTTTGATCAGAAATATATATTTCTAAATTTGTTTTTGAAACATATTATACCATTATCATATAAGATTTTAGAGTAATTTTTACTTGTTTTTATTTTACTAATCTCTTAAAGGAAATATTCTTTTCACCTTATAAACTAGTCATTCCTTCTAACATTTTCACTGTGAAAAAGTAATTTTCCTTTTTCTTACTTTGTACGAAAAATACAAATTTACCCACCATCACTCCTTTAGAGTTTATGTTTAATTTTTTAAATGGTTAATTTTTAAGAAATTTTTTTAAAAGTAATTTTCAAGGAAAAATATTTCCAAAAAAAAATTTCAATCTAAGCTGACATCCATTAATGCAACTCATTCCCTTTTTCGAAATTCTCCAAATGTTCAATTCAAATCCTTTCTATGAATGGGAAAAGCTTAATGTCAAGGAATTTTTGAAACATGTGTCTCTTTCACATGTAATATTTTTATGAAATCCATTTCTCTTACATGGGTTATGCATTGATGAAATGGTTATGAAACATACCTCTTTTCCATATGTAATGATGTGAAAAAATGTTAATGATACCCATTTCATTTTATGGGTCATGATTTTTTGTTTATAAGTCCTATATCTCTTTATAGGAATGGATATAATAAAGGTTTTATCATCATGTACAACATGTGTGATTGATTTTACAATTATATACGTGGGAATTATATATCACTATAATTAATTGGGTATTTATTGGTTTTATATGAGATCAAAGTGTACATGGGATGTATCCTAAGACTGAACATTAATACAGTGTATGGGTTGTAGCCCAAGATCGAAAATAAATGAGGTGTATGGGTTTTCACCCAATAATAAATGAAAGAGGGTACACATGTAGTAGCCCAAGAACAAAAACTTGAAGGTACATGGGTTGTAGACAAAGCCTAAATATATGATTTTACATGTGTTATATCCTAAGCCTAAAAATGAGAGGGTACATGGGTTTTGGCCTATGTGTAAAAGAATGAGGGTACACATGTTGTAGCCTAAGCCTGAAAATAAGAAGGTATGTGGATTGTAGACCAAGCCCAAACGAAAGTGGGTACATGAGATTCTTCCTCACGCCCAATGTAAGTACAGAGGTCTTAGTCCAAGCCTTACATGTTATAAAGGTCATGGTAGGCATCCCAAACATAAATTTTATTATTATTATATGTATTCCAAAAATCCTATGTCTTATTCCTTTGTTATGATATTGTGTCTCATGATGTTAATTTAATTGCTATTAATTTCTTATGAACTACGATGATTTATCCAATATATTATTTTTATGGCCTTTTATATGAACAGTATGATCTCTAAATGATATGATCCCATTATCATTCTATTATGTTCATGTTTATGATTATAATTCTCCTTTTTTTACTCTTACTAAGGATTTGACCTCACCCCTTTTTTATGATTCCTTTTTCAATGTTATGGTGAAAGGTTTTAGGTTTAATTTGTAATAGAGTAGAGAATTATTGGATATATTTAAGATCTTTCACTGGGATTGAATATTTTTTCAATGTTTCTAAAGATCCTAAAATATTACATTACCCTGGAATGTATTTTTTGAAATTTATTAAATATTTATATAAAATGATGTAATATCCTCGTAGGTTTTGATGGGGTCACTATATAACCACAATTTTCTATCTCAACAAGATCACTATATAATCATTGATTTCCTATTTGTGTTATATTATTATCTATTTAAAATATTATATAAAATGAACATTTATCCTTGATATGAACAAAAGAAGAAACAAGATAGAACATAGAAGAAGAGATGAATAATGATAGATGATTAATTTTTACAAATCATAAATAGAAATGTCAAAGACTATTACATAGTGAGGAATGAAAACCGATTCATACTATTTTTATGACTTATATCTATTTCATAGAAGATCATAATTATCTACTTTGATGTGTATATTTTCTTAGGAAATATATTTATCTACTATCAATTTCACCTATCAAATGTGTTTTGTGATTTTTTTAATGAATTTTCTATTTACATTCTTGTGTTTGAACTCTGTGTAATAGTGTTCTTAGGAATATAGAATTTTTCGTAAAAGAAACGAATGTTTGAATGGTCTGGAACCATTTTATTAAGTGAAATATAATTGTATGTATCTGGGAGCCCCTATTAAAAGGGATGTTATAGTGAGATAATCAAAATCAATGAGGGGAGGGTTGGTGGAGTGGAATAGGGGATATTTATTCCCATAACAATAATAAATCTATGTGTTCATTTTCCTTTCTACATGTTTTTATATTTCTGATTTATATATTCTGAATGAAATCAGTTTACTTTTATACTATGGAAAGGGTGGTTTAATATTCAATAAATTTATTAGAAAATAATTCACCCTACCATTAGTTATTTAGACATACATTATCTAGGACACAAATTTGTATCGATGATTGTGACTATAATGTTAAAAAATTTCAAAGGATGATGTACATAGATCGATTAGAATTGATGAAATAACAAATATTGTATAATTTAATTAAATGGATACAAATCCATACTTCAATGATGAAAACTATGGTTTTCATAAATCTCACATGATCATTTATAGGGAAAATGATTGTCTGAATGTCTTTCTTAAAGATGTTAAGACATTTGAAATTCCTAAGTATGAACCTGAAACATATGATGAAAAAAATAAATAAAATTATGAACAAAACTACAAATTTATTAATTATATCATCTTCTAGTAAGGAGATTATGATTTTAATAGATTCTCCCAATGTAAAATAATAAATAAAATGTGGTCCACTATAGGAGGTCCATATGGAGGAAATGAAAACATGAATGATCCTGGATATTATATAACAAAACATGATTTTGATACATTAAAATGGTCTAAAATAGATAGAATTACTCAACAAAATAGAAGAAACAAAGATATTTTGAACATCATTTCTTCTATATGACTTCCTCTCACTGAGCCTGATCAAGAATTCATTATTTTCAGGTATTTACAACCTAAATTGAGTGGAATCTCTACCAATATTGGAATATCAAAATAATTCAAGAAATTTATAATAAAATATCACATTATTAATGACATTATGTAAGAAGAAGACAAGGAAAATCGAAGTGAAGAGTATAAAATGATCAAATTGAAAAATACTTCCATAAAATTTTCTACTTCTAAAGTCGATAGAAAGAGAAAAGTTATAAAAATATTTGAATCATATAAAGATGATGATTTATCAAAAAAATAAAAATCAAAAAATTATCTCGCACAGTTTTATTAAAATTTCAAATGTTATATAACAAGATATGAATTCTTATAAGATCATTTAACAAGCATATAAAGAGAGGTGAAAACTCTAACTAGATGAAATGACAAGAGTTAAAAAAATATAGGACACATTAAGACAAACTATTCAAAAATCAATTCTGATTTGAAGATAGAAAAATAGTATTTCAAGAAGACCTGATATAATAAATAAATTGAAGTTATACCGGCCAACTGGAGTGCATTTAAAGATTATAGAGAGTGAACATCATCAAAATCCTAAGCTTATGCTAAAAAATAAAAGGCCAGTATATGATTCACAGAATAGATAGAAAATGGAACATGTCGTATGAATAATAATAGTATATAGTTTTTGGAACCATATTGGATATTTCTTGGAATTTATTTGGTGATGTTATTTATTTAATACAATAGTTAAAACACCCCATGATTCCACGATACACTTCTCTTTGAATAACAAAATAGCGTGTGATGTATGCAACATCGAGTTCAACTGCACCATGACCTATCAAAAAACCATTTAGAAAGTGATTATGAATATTACTAACCACATTTTGAACTCTATATATATCCCAAATAATTATATCATTATGTGTTTCTTAGACATAATATAAGGACGAATTCAATTTTTTAGAAAAAAAAATTATTTTTCAAAAAATGTAGTTTTTACACCATTTAATGCAGAACCATTTCTAAATCCAATATTTGACACTTTTATATGTTATATTTTAAAAAATAAAATTCTTCTTTAGAACCGGGACAACAAAATTTTCTTTGGGTAAGTTTATGGTTTGTTTCTGATAAAATTCATTTTTTATGAATATTGAAAAATACTGTATTTTTATTCAAAAATGCATTTTAATATAATTTATTAATATAGTTATATTATATTTTTAATGTGTTTTTAATATTAATTATATTATATTTTAAACATTTAATCCAATTTTGGTCATTATATATAATTTCACTTTGAAATTGGACATAAACACGTGTCAATATTTTGATAGTTATTATTTCATAAAAAATGCTTTTTGTTTTGACAATATGAATAAATCTTAATTTAATTGATGAAACATATATGTATTGAATTTTGTAAAATAAGAATCAATTTTTAATTCAGAATATCAAATATATCTTATATTGAATTTTTCGTTATTTTCTGAAAAACATCTATTTTGAAGAATAGTGAAAACAGTAAGTATTAGTTAGAAAACTGACATTTTCAATTTAATGAAATTTTACTACTTCAGTGAATTGAATTTAAAAAATATGACATAAATTTTTTTTATTAGTAAGTAATACATGTTTTAATAATATTAAAATAATTTTTGGTGAATAGTAATTGTTGACTTTTATTTACTGCAATTTAAGGTAAATAGGGTAACTCAAGGTAAAAATAGTATTATAATACTATTAAATTACCCTAACATGTTTCCAAATAATATTTGTTGATATATTTATTACCATGGGTATCCTTGGGTTGGTATTGGGATACCATGGATCCACTTAAGAAATATTATGACAATTTATATTAATTAATTTAAAGTAATGACCAAAATGTCATAAACATATATCTTTTAGTAAATCAATTCTTACAGGGGGTCTTATAAATTATCTATTCGACTAAAAATATTTATTTGAAATCTAAAACTTTTTCCTACATCATGGTAGATGTTTTATAATTTTTAGACATCAAATAAATAAAATTATTCATGACACCATTATGATGAATAGTTTAACTCATTAATGAATGATTTAAGTAAATAATAAAATAAAGATTACAACAATATCCAAAACCTATAAAATTTTTATTTTATGATTTTATTTCGGACAAGATTAATCTTATATTTTAATTTAATATGTTTTTGACCTTTATAAACCAAAAATCATTATTTAAAAAAATAATAATTTCAAATGTTCCTAAAGAGAACCTCCCCCCTTATAAAAATCCCTCTCTTCTAACCTATTACTTACACCTCTCAATATCCTTGGATAATCCAGATTCTGCCAAAATAATCTCTCAATATCCTTATCTTTTGACTAGTTTCCTTAACAAGGTATAAGGCACTTCAAGAAATCCTTTTGGTTCAAATCAAAGGGAGTTACCCGATTTAAAGGTAACGTCTTCCCCTAAGATCTTTTCATTTATTTTTCTTCTACAACCCCCAAATCTATTTTATTCCTTTATTTTTTTAAAAAAAATAGTATCATAATCATAATATATTGTTTATATGAGAAATATTTAAACTAAACTTACACACACCTCTATCTAATTGGTAAATAATATACTGTTTCTATGGATGAAAAACTACTACCTCCCGAAATGATTATTGTTCAATCTTCCCCTACAACCTTTTATGGTGTCTATTAAGAAAGCAATATACTTAAATGTTATATATATTTTATTTATACTATCTCTATACTTATTTATTTTTCATTTATATCATACCTTTATGGTTTCTATAATGGGTAAATACGATAATTTCATTTGAGGATGTGTGGACTACCAACCCCTCAAAGTGATATGACTTGTTCATGCCATACATGGAACATATAGACGATGGAGTTAATTAAATGAAATGAAATATATATTATACTAAAATTATAATATACATATGTATTATTATGTTTTCATTCATTTCAATATAAAATAGAAATGAATGTAGCGTTCAAGCGTACGTACGGCTTACCGTCACCTTGAACAGTGAATTTCATTTCTTAACATAAAATGATATGAAAAATTATAATTACATATTCAATAAATATATATGATATATATGATATTTAAATCATTAATATCATTCGGTATATAATTTAATTTTGACCACATGGAAAATTTGTAATTATAACAAGTTCATTTTTTACTAATGTTCTGAACATCGACAAAATGTGTGATATGAACTCAAACAATTAACTAATTGTTATACAAAGGTAATAAGTGATATACAAGGAATAATAAACTTCAAAAAATTTTATTAAGTAATTATAAATAAATATTACTTTTTTATTCAGGAATAATGTTACACCCCGAGCTTCTACGGTATGCTTCTCTTTGAATAATACAGTAGCGTGTGTTGTACGCAACTTCGAGTTCTAACACATCCTACGACCAATCAAATTAGTCGTTATGAATAGTAATACCTACTTTTTAAAATTTTAAAAAATTATATCTCTCAAAATTTACTTCATTTTTGGATTTGGAGTATCGAATTTTGCCTAAGGTGAAATTTTGGTACTTTTCAGATAACTTTAATATTTTGATGAATAGTGAAAATTACTAAATTTTAATAAAAAAAAACTTTTTTAATCAAAATGATTAATAGTGATAAATTGTGAATTTGAGTGGTTTTAAAGTATAATTAGAATATATTTTTACCATTTTATCCAATGGTGTTCATTAGAATTAATTTCACTTTGAAATTGGACATAAACAATTGTCAATCATTTGATATATATTGTTTCTTAAAAACACACTATTTGTTGTCACAGCGGGAATTAATTATAAAATTAATTAATTCAACTTATATGTTTGGAATTTTTTAAAATAGACATCATTTTTAAATTCAGAATATCAATTATAGAAATTTTGGCATTTTTATGAAAAACATCAATTTTTGATGAATAGTGAAACTACTAAGTGGTAGTTAAAAAAACTTATTTTTTCATAAAACATAATTTTAACGCTTCTGTGATTGGAATTTTGAAAATCCAAGAGACACAGTTAATATCAAGAAGTAAAATGTGGTTCAATGAGATGAAAATAGTTTTTGGTGAATAGTAACTTTTTTACTTTTATTTACCACGGTAAAAGGTAAATAGGGTAATTAAGGGTAAAAATGATATTAATATTACCCTAACACATGTCCTAATTCTATTGGACAAGTGTATCTCGATGAAAAAACAACCTTAGGAATAAAATATTATCATTTAGGTCCACTTGGATTATATTTGGACATTTATTATTATTTAATTCAAAGAAGAGTTAAAAGAGTTAAAATCAATGTCTATTTACTAAAACATTTTTAATATATGGTTATACATAAGACAAATTCAATTTTAAATATTCATTAGAAATCTAAAATGATTTCTTACATAATGATATTTTATGTATAATTTTTAGACATTAAATAATGCAATTTATTTATGACACAATGATGATGCAGAAATTACCATAATAGTAAAAATTAAAATAATTGATATTATCAATACCCAAATAAATATATTTGGAGACTTTTATTGAATTATACTAAATTTCTAGGTTAATATGACATATTAGGATTTCTTTAATTGACTTTTCTCGAAGTAATCATTCTTTTATGCGTTTCATAAAAATCAATTATTGAATACTGTCAAAAATTGACATAAAATAGTTTTTAAAACAAATATTATATTATTAATTGATAGAAAATTCCTAAAAATATAAGGATCGTCCAAAAGACTTATATCTTGATAGGTGTATCATTAATGGACCACTTGGGGTTCTCCTGGATGTATATAGTAAGTTTATTAACCATATAATATAAAAATACAAAGAGACATTGTAAAAGTGAAACTAATTAACTAAGAGTTAATACTTGAAGATAAGGAAAATATAATAACCCAAACCTGTCTAAATTCTATTGGTTGAGTGGTTTTCGAACCATCCCCACCTTAAACTTTAAATAATCCACTTTTGAGCCATTATAAACTGAATATGAATTTATTATAAAATAATATTTATAGCTTTTTCAAAGGTGCCCCTCACCCCTATTATAAAAGGTCACTCTCCCTTCTCATTAACTCACACCATCAAATCCGTTTGGTTTGGACATCCTCTGCCCAAAATCCCTCTCAACTTCCCTCAATACAACCTTGAGGCCTTAGTTTGATCAGAAAGCCAACTTAAGGAGCCCTTTTGATCAAATCAAAAGGAAGAACCCGAAGAAGAGGTAATGATTTCACCACCCTTTTTCAAATTCCTTTCATCTTCCACTTCTTCATTATTTGTTATTACCATTCTAAAATAATAAATCAAGTATCTCCTATATACTGTAATATTATTATAAATATGGTACAACCATATTCATTATTCTATCCATCCATTGAATGACATGTCACCATACGTGCGTACGTACGGCTTACCGTCTCCACGTCGTGATGTAATTGTTATTCAATATATTATTATTTGGATGGGTATAATAATGATTTGTAATTCTTGTAAATAATAAATATAACATGATAATGATTCTTTATATATGATATAACATCCAATTATATATTATTTTAATATCAAAAGAATGATATTTTTGCTCGTGTGTACGTACGGATTACCGTCTCCACGACGCGATGAGATTCATTTCCAAGTTCACCATTCATCGACGATTATAAAAATATTTATTACTTATAATTATGTAATATATGAAATAATAATTATACTGGAGATATATATATATATATATATATATATATATATATATATAAGGATTTATGTACTTACATATATCTTATTCATTTACTTCCGTATAATATTATATGAAAACAGAAACAGCGTTTATGGTTACATACGGACTACCGTCTCCAGAAACGGTGTTTTTCATTTCATATATATGTCTATTATACATATTTATATTCTAAATATATATGATATATTTATCATATTTTATATTCTGGAAGTATTTAAATCATTATCTAAGTGATACAACAATGTGTGACAAGTTAAAACACGTACGATAAAGAAAGTGATTATTACCCAAAATGTTAACTTAACATGGAAATTATTATTAAATGGGTAATATAAAGTCATAAATGAATCAGGTATGAGATCACAAATATCAATATGGTTCTGGTATAATTTAATAACATACTACGATCTTCATACAGGAGGTTAAACATACCCTCGACTAAAGGAAAGTGCAAGGTAAGGGGTTTTCATCTCACTCCTTATTCCTGTGAGATTTATTCCATATTGCCACTATTAACTTTTGTGTGGTGTATGTACTGCCCATAATTGTATTCTTTGTGTAATAAACTTTAATTTATGTGTATTTACATATTCATTGTATGATCCGTCTTTCATGGGTTGTATGTTTTGTAAGTTACCAAATTGGTAAGGGTTAATTCCTCAATCTCATCGTTATCCGAGATTGTTTACGTGTAAGACTGGGACATTTTTATCATACATGTCCATTTTTCATAAAAATGATTTAAAAATGATAATTTTAAGGATTTTTAAAGGTATTCTTTATCATGATCAAAATTTCAAATGTTTTAAAGATTTATCTTTCTAAATCTTTTCAATTAATGTCCATGTTTTCAAAAAGATTTTAAGGATTTATTTATATGCAATGAATGTTTTGAAATGATAATTCTTTTCAAAAGTTTCAAAGTGGTATGGGACACTTTGATTCAAAAATCTCTTTTAAAATATCTTCCTTTATAAATGTGTTACTTTTAAATGATTTTACAAAAAGTATATTTCTCTCAAAAATCTTAACTCATCATTTGATGGATTTTAAGCTCATTTGAAGATGATTTATTATAAAAAACATCTATTGAAGGTTTTGTGATATGTTTGACTGTGGATGTGTTATTTTTATACCATTTATGGTTTATGGAGAATGTATTGACATTTAGTATGCTAGTTTTAATACGAATGTTTAGGTTATGTTTAAACCTTTTCATATCGGAATGAATTGGACTTAATATGTGATGGGTGGAGCCCGCTATAGCTCCTCGATGCATCGGTAGGTCTAATGAGACAAAATAGTGTCTTGGCATAAGGCCTTGACAAAATATTATTTGTAGTCTTGGCACTAGGCCTGGGCTATGTGGTTATGATAGTCTGGAATTATGGATTCCATCATTATGAAAGTGGTTAGTGATATTGCATGCGATTATTCTATTAGTAGAATATCTAGATGAATAAGTAAATGGAATTATTTCATTTTATTTCTGCCATATTATGCTGAAGTTAATGTTTAAAAGGATTTTGTTTTAGTTTTATACATTTCCATAAATTTTTATGCTTATTTTTGAATGTTTCCGATGTATTGCTTACCCTTACTGAGAATTTGAGCTCACCCCTTTCTATGTTTTATTTTTCCCAGGATTCCAAGAAGTGTAATGTGACTGATATGAAGGGTTAATCCAAGGGAATAATGGTGTTAATAAAGATTATTTATGTTGTTGTGTACGTCTTAATGTGAAAATGTAACATTCATGTATGTGATCTATTTTTTCAAAACTGCTAAACTAATCGGTCCTTCGGGACTTGATTCCTTGTAATCATGCCAATGTATTAAAATAATTCACTGAATTTGGGTATTTGGGGTCGGGGCGTTACAGTTGGTATCAGAGGAAGTTTAGCAATAACCTTGGAAACTAGATTTAGATAATCTTTGATTAGAACACATAGCCCTAAGATAGATTTTAAGGATTAGTATAGAAGAACTTCTTAAAATTTTGGTATTGTAGAGATTTTGTGAGTTTTCCAAGCAATACATCCCTATCTGGATACGAACAGGAAGAGGCGGCACTGGCACAGATGTACCTAGGGGTAAAACCCGAAAACACTTTTTTGTAGCTAGACTCAAAAGGGAACTGGTGCATGACAACGGGCCTTGCTGCACTCTTGGTTACGACACTCCCGGGGGATATGCTAAGGATAATTCTCGTCTTCTTTACAAACCATTATGAAGGGATCATGAGTATATACTTACTCAAAGAAAACATTTTTATGATTATGGATTATATCCATAAACTGTTAAATTTGTGTTAGGCATTTTACTAATTTGGAATTATTCATTGCAATTCATAAACTGACCTAGTTTCTGCTATTGTATAGAAATGGAACCTAGTAGACGGAATGTGAACTCCAGTAATGCGTATGATCCAAAGAGTAAAAAGGATCGTATCTTTCATGTTATTAAGCCATCATTTAGAAGGGAAATAGTCTCCCACGTATTATCATCATATGAAAAAATAGTATCATGTGTGGATAAGATAACTAAAGAGTTTACTGAGTCCTATGGCTATGAAGGGAAGCAAGATAAGAAAAGGATGGAATAGTGAATGATGGATAAAGGGAAGAGGGAAAAGAAGAATTTCCCCATATGTTATAACTGTGGGATGAAATAACCTGGAACTTGACTGAAAGGAATGACAGTTTGTTATAAGTGTGTAGGAAAAGGGCACAAAGTACGTGACTGCAATGGTAAGAAAATGGGTTCAAATGTACAATGCATCATTTGCAAAGAGTTTGGACACTACGCGGACCAACATCCCAGTCATCAGACTATGCTGCAAATAATGCTATTAGATAATAATCAAGTTATGATACTACCATAGATGAAGAGGAATGACTAGTGTTCCTATGTTGTTATTTTAAAATTATTTAATTTAAGTGTTGTATCAATGATGTTCTTGAAATAAATAAGGATTGTACTGCAGTACTATTTAATTAAGGATTTGAGATTTTATGGTACTAAGAAAAGTGACTCTACAGCGATTTAAAAGTTTTTTTTGGAAAATACATGGTTGATGGAAAAATAAACCTTAATATGGTCCTAATATTGAGGTATTGATTTTGGAATAAGAGATGGTTGATTTTGGTAATTCAGGATGTTGCGGTGTTGTAGAAGAATATTTGAGGAAGGTGTTCACATGTTATTACCTGGAAAAAAGGATCCTCATTATGTTTAACTTCCTTGTAAATTTCAGACTGTGAGTTTGGATAATAGTATTTTGGATAAGTCTAATGGTTGGAGTGGATTAAGTTTGAAAGGTTATTTTGTTTTGGATTATTATAAAGGGACAACACGCAGACCATGTGACAGCCCGTCGTGTCGGACAAAGCTACGGAAATCGAACCCACAACCATAGTGCAATTTGGATTTATTGCCTACCATTGCGCTACATGAAGTTCCTGGACGGTATAATATAGTTTCTTCACATAAAGGGTCTGATATGTTAATTATAAATTCATTATATTTGGAACCCTATACGATTATGATAGATAGAGTATTTTTGAGTTATATTATGTTTTGAGGGGAAAGTTGAGTTTATGGTAGAAATTTATTAATGGATAAAACTCTAATTATAAAGTAAGTATATCTCCTTATGATCTTATCCAATCTCATAAATAAATTCCTCAACATTAAGAAAAGGAACATAGAACAAAAATGTTGTCCAAGATGGTACCTTAGATCAACACTAAATTACGGCTTTGGGATTGTTGGCCTTTTCATATCCATGTTCTCTACCACTCTCGATCAGATAATTGATGGTTAGATTTCTCTTCCACATCCATATTTTCCTACATGGAACCCTAGTATGTGTTATTTTCGGTAATCTTCATACTTTCCACTTTTTATTTTATATAGAGGCCTCATTAATATATTTTTCGATGTGGGATTTCAACTTATATATTTTGAAATTTCAAAAATGTGTTATCCTAATACCTTATGTTTTGTTGAACCGATGGTGTTTTAAATCATCATAGATTGATGAATTTAAGGACCCCAATTTTAAACATGTTTGTGATTGATAACCTCAATCACTGCCTATAAATATTGACATTTTTCCTCCAATTATATATCTATAATTTCCACCAATGTCCTCCTAATCGAGATCATAATTTTGTAGTGACCCTTTCATTTCTCTTTTCATCTTGTTAAGACTAAATTTTATTAACCAAATTTCTGATGTGGGTTTTTCCACAAAGATATATTCTATTTTCAACCTTTATTTTCAAAGAACAATATCAAATTGCGAGGACGCAATTTATTGAAGGAGGGGAGAATGTAACACCCCGATCTTCCATGGTATGCTTCTCTTTGAATAATACAGTAGCGTGTTTTGTACGCAACTTCGAGTTCTAACACACACCACGACCAATCAATGTAGCTGTTATGAATAGTAATACCTACTTTTTAAAATTTTAAAAATTTTATCTCTCAAAATGGACTTCATTTTTGGATTCAGAGTATCAAATTTAGCCTAAGGTGAAATTTTGGTACTTTTCGGATAACTTTAATATTTTGATGAATAGTAAAAATTACTAAATTTTAATTAAAAACAAATTTTTTAATCAACATAATTTATAGTGATAAATTATGAATTTGAGTGGTTTTAAAGTATAATTAGAATATATTATTACCCTTTTATTCAATGGTGTTCATTAGAATTAATTTCACTTTGAAATTTGACATAAACAATTGTCAATCTTTTGACATATATTGTTTCTTAAAAACCCGCTATTTGTTGTGACAGCGGGAATTAATTATAAAATTAATTAATGAAACATATATGTTTGTAATTTTGTAAAATATACCTCATTTTTGAATTTGGAATATCAATTATAGCTTAGGGTGAATGTTTGGCATTGTTCTGAAAAACTTCAATTTTTGATGAATAGTGAAACTACTAAGTGGTAGTTAAAAAAACTGAATTTTTCATAAAACATAATTTTACCTCTTCTGTGATTGGAAATTCAAAAATACGAGAGACACAGTTAATATCAAGGAGTAATATGTGGTTCAATGAAATGAATATTATATTTGGTGAATAGTAACTTTTTACTTTTATTTAATACTGTTAAAAGTAAATAGGGTAATTAAGGGTAAAAATGATATTAATATTACCTTAACACATGTAATACTTCTATTGGACAAGTGTATACAGAGAAAAAACAACCTTAGGAATAAAATATTATCATTTAGGTCCACTTGGATTAGATTAGGAAATTAATTATTATTTAATTCAAAGAATAGTTAAAAGAGTTACAATCAACGTTTATTTAATAAAACATTTTTAATATAGGGTTATACATAAGAGAAATTCGATTTCAAATATTCATTTGAAATATAAAATGATTTCCTACATAATTATATTTTATTTATAATTTTTATACGTTAAATAATTTAATTTATTTACGACATAATGATGATGCAGTAATTACCATAATTGTAAACAATTAAAATAATTGATAATATAAATACCCAAATAAATATAATTGGAGACTTTTATTGAATTACACTAATTTTATAGGTTAATATGACATATTAGGATTCATTTAATTGACTTTGTTCAAAGTAATCATTCTGTTACGAGTTTCACAAAAATCAATTATTGAATAGTGTCAAAATTGACATAAAATAGTTTTTAAAACAAATATTATATTATTAATTGATATTAAATTCCTAAAATCTACGGTTCAGCCAAGAGACTTATATAATGATATATGTATCATTAATGGACCACTTTGGGGTCGCTTGTAAGTATATAGTATGTTTATTAACCATATAATATAAAAATACAAAGAGACATTGTAAAAGTGAAACTAATTAACTAAGAGTTAATACTTAAAGATAAGGTTTATATAACGACCCAAACCTGTCTAAAGTATATTGGATGAGTTGTTTTCGACCATTCCCCTCCTTAAACTTTAAATAATCCACTTTGGAGCCATTATAAACCGAATATCAATTTATTATAATATAATATTTCAAGCTATTCCAAAGGTGCCCCTCACCCCTCTTATAAAAGGGAACTCTACCTTCTCATTAACTCACACCTTAAAAGCCTTTTGGATCGGCCAAACTCTACCCAAATACTCTCTAAACATCCCTCAATACAACCTAGAGGCATTATTTTGTTCAGAAAGCCAACATAAGGAGCCCTTTTGATCCAATCAAAAGGAAGAACCTGAAGAAGAGGTAATTATTTCACAACCCTTTCTCAAGTTCCATTCTTCTTCAACTTCTCATTTCTTTGTTATTACCATTCTAAAATAATGAATCTAGTATCTCATATATACTGTAATATTATTATAAATATGGTACAACCATATTCAGTATTCTATCCATCCTTTGAATGACATGTCACCATACGTGCGTACATATGACTTACCGTCTCCACGTCGTGGTGTAATTGTTATTCAATATATTATTATTTGGATGGGTATAATAATGATTTATAATTCATGTAAATAATAAATATAACATGACAATGATTCTGTATATTTGATATACCATCCAATTATATATTATTTTAATATCAAAAGAATGATATTTTCGCTCGTGCGTACGTACGGATTACCGTCTCCATAATGAAATGAGATACATTTCCAAGTTCACCATTCATCGACGATTATAAAAATATATATTAATAATAAGTATGTAATATATGACATAATAATTATACTGGAGATATATATATATATATATAAAGATTTATTTACTTACATATATCTTATTCATTTACTTCCGTTCAATACTATTTGAAAACAGAAACAACGTTTATGCGTACGTACGGACTACCGTCTCCATAAATAGTGTTTTACATTTCATATATATGTCTATTATATATATTTATATTCTAAATATATTGGATATATTTATCATGTTTTATATTCTTGAAGTATTTAAATCATGATCTAAGTGATACAACCAAGAGTGACAAGTTAAAACACGTACGATAAAGAAAGTAATTAATACCCAAAATGTTAACTTAAGATGGAAATTATTATTAAATGGGTAATATAAAGTCATAAATGAATCAAGTATGATATCATAAATATTAATATTCTTCTGGTATAATTTAATAACATACTATGATCTTCGTACATGAGGTTAAATGTACCCTCGACTAAAGGAAAGTGCAAGGTAAGGGGTTTTCATCTCACTCCTTATTCCCGTGAGATTCATTCCATATTGCCACTAATACCTTTTGTGTGGTGTATGTACTGCCCATAATTGTATTTATTGTGTAATAAACTTTAATTTATGTGTATTTACATATTCATTGTATGATCCCTCTTTCATGGGTTGTATGTTTCGTAAGTTACCAAATTGGTAAGGGTTAATTCCTCAATGTCATCATTATCTGAGATTGTTTATGTGTAAGTATTAACTGGGACATTTTTATCATCCATGCCCATTTTTCATAAAAATTATTTCAAAATGAATATTTTAATGATTATGAAAGGTATTCTTTATCATGATCAAAATTTTAAATTTTTTAAAGCTTTATCTTTCTAAATCTTTTCAATTAATGTCCATGTTTTCAAAATAATTTTAAGGATTTATTTATATGGACATGAATGTATTGAAATAATAATTGTTTTCAAAACTTTCAAAGTCGTATGGGACACTTTGATTCAAAAATCTCTTTTAAAATTACTTCCTTTATAAATTTTTGACTTTTAAATGATTTTACAAAAAGGATATTTCTCTCAAAAATCTTTACTCAACATTTTATGGATTTTAAGCTCATTTAAAGTTGATTTATTAAAAAAAACTTCTATTGAAGGTTTTGTGATATGTTTGTCTCTGGATGTGTTATTTTTATACCATTAATGGTTCATAAAGAAAGTATTGACATTTCGTATGCTAGTTTTAATAAGAATGTTTATGTTATTTTTAAACCTTTTCATATGGGAATGCATTGGACTTAATATGTGACGGGTGGAGCCTGCTATAGCTCCCCGATGCATCGGTAGGTCTCATGAGACAAACTAGTGTCTTGGAACAAGGCCTTGAAAAAATCTTATTTGTAGTCTTGGCAAGAGGCCTTGGCTATGTGGTTATGATAGTCTGGCATTATGCATTCCATCATTATGAAAGTCATTAGTGATATTGCATGTGATCGTTTGATTAGTAAAATATCCATGTGAATAAGTAAATGGAATTATTTCATTTTATTTATTCCATATTATGCTGAAGTTCAAGTTTAAAAGGCTTTTGTTTTAGTTGTATACATTTCCTTAAATGTTTATGCTTAGTTTTGAAAGTTTCCGCTATATTGCATACCGTTACTGAGTATTTGAGCTCACCCCTTTCTATGTTTTATTTTTTCCAGGATTCCAAGAAGTGTAATGTGATTGATATGAAGGGTTAAGCCAAGGGAATAATGGCATTCATAAAGATTATTTATTTTGTTTTGTAGGCCTTAATGTTCAAATGTATCATTCATGTATGTGATCTATTTTTTCAAGACTGCTAAACGGATCAGTCCTTCAGGGCAAGATTCCTTGTAATCATGCCATTGTATTAAAATAATGCACCGACTCTGGGTAACTGGGGTCGAGGTGATACAGTTGGTATCAGAGGAAGTTTAGCAATAAACTTGGAAACTAGATTTAGATAAAATCTGATTAGAGCACATAACCCTAAGATAGATTTTGAGGATTAGTATAGAAGAAATTCCTAGAATATTAGTATTGTAGATATTTTGTGAGTTTTCCAAGCAATACACCCCTGTCTGGATACGAACAGGTAGAGGCGGCTCTGGCACAGATGTACCTAGGGTTAATACCCGAAAACACCCCTTTGATCTAGACTCGAACGGGAACTGGTGCATGACAACGGGCCTTACTACACTCTGGGTTACGACACTCTTGGGGGATATGCTTAGGATAATTCTCATTTTCATTAGAAACCATTATGAAGGGCTCATGAGTATATACGTACTCAATGAAAGCATTTTTATGATTATGGATTATATCCATAAACTATTCAATTTGTGTTAGGTAGTTTAAAAATTTGGAATTATTCATTTCAATTCATAAACTGGCCTAGTTTCTGCTATTGTATAGAAATGGCACCCAGTAGAAGGAATGTGAACTCCAGTAATACGTATGATTCAAAGAGTAAGAAGGATCGTATCTTTCGTGGTATTAAGCCATCATTTAGAAGGGAAATAGTCTCCCATGTATTATCATCATATGAAGAAATAGTATCATGTGTGGATAAGATAACTAAAGAGTTTACTGAGTCCAATGGATTTTACAGGAAGCAAGAGAAGAAAAGGATGGAAGAGAGAAATATGGATAAAGGGAAGAGGGAAAAGAAGAATTTCCCCATATGTGATAACTGGGGGAAGAAACACCATGGAACTTGACTGAATGGAATGGGAGTTTGTTATAAGTGTGTTGAAAAAGGGCACAAAGTACGTGACTGCAAGGGTAAGAAAATTGTTTCAAATGTACAATGCTTTATTTGCAAGGTGTTTGGACACTTCACAAACCAACGTCCCAGTCATCAGACTATGCCACAAATGATGCTATTGGATAATAATCAAGTTATGATACTACCACAGATGAAGAGTAATGACTAGTGTTCCTATGTTGTTAATTTAGAATTATTTCATTTAAGTGTTGTATCAATGATGTTCTGTAAATAAATAAGGATTGTACTACAATACTATTTAATTAAGGATTTGAGATTTTATGGTACTAAGAAAAGTGACTCTACAACGAGTTAATTTTTTTTGGAAATTACATGGTTGAAGGAAAGATAAACCTCAATATGGTCCTAATATTGAGGAAGTGATTTTGGAAGAACAGATGGTTGATTTTGGTAATTCAGGATGTTGCGGTGTTGTAAAAGAATATATGAGGAAGGCGTTCACATCTTATTACCTAGTAAAAAGGATCCTCATTATGTTTAACTTCCTTGTAAATTTCGGACTGTGAGTTTGGATAATAGTATTTTGGATAAGTCTAATGGTTGGAATGGATTAAGTATGAAATGTTATTTTGGTTTGGATTTTTATAAAAGGAAAACACGCAGACCGTGTGACGGCTCGTCGTGTCAGACAATGCTACGGGAATCGAACCCACAACCATAGTGCAATTGGGATTTTTCACCTACCATTGTGCTATATGATGTTCCTGGATGGTATAATGTAGTTTATTTACATAAAGGGTCTGATATATGAATTATAAATTCATTATATTTGGAACCCTATACGATTAGGATAAATAGAGTATTTTTGAGTTATATTATGTTTTGTGGTGAAAGATGAGTTTGTGGTATAAATTTATTAATGGATAAAATTCTAATTATAAAGTAAGTATATCTCCTTATGATCTTAGCCAATATCATAAATAAAATCCTCATCATTAAGAAAAAGAACATAGAACAAATTTTTTTTCTTAGATGGTGCCTTAGATCATCACTAAATTACGACTTTGGGATTGTTGGCCTTTTCATAACCATGTTCTCTACCACTCTCCATCAGATAATTGATGGTTAGATTTCTCTTCCATATCCATATTTTGCTACATGGAACCCTAGTATGTGTTATTTTTGGTAATCTTCATACTTTCCACTCTTTATTTTAAATAGAGGCCTCATTAATTTATTTTTCAATGTGGGATTTCAACTAATATATTTTGAAGCGTCAAAAATGTGTTATCCTAATACTTTATGTTTTGTTGAACCGATGGTATTTTAAATCATCATAGATTGATGAATTTAAGGACCTCAATTTTAAACCTATTTGTGACTGATGACCACAATCACTACCTATAAATATTTCTGTTTTCCCTCCAATTATATGACTATAATTTCCACCAATGTCCTCCTAATAGATATCATAATTTTATGGTGACCCTTTCATTTCTCTTTTCATCTTTTTAAGACTAAATATTATTAACCAAATTTCCGATGTGGGTTTTTCCACAAATATATTTTCTATTTTCATCCTTTATTTTCAAATAACAATATCAAATTTTGAGGACACAATTTATTGATGGAGGGGAGAATGTAACACCCCGAGCTTCCATGGTACACTTCTCTTTGAATAATCAGTAGCGTGTGTTGTACGGAACATCGAGTTCTAACACACACCACGACCAATCAATGTAGCCGTTATGAATAGAAATACCTACTTTTTAAAATTTTATAAATGTTATCTCTCAAAATGGACTTCATTTTTGGATTCGAAGTATCGAATTTATCCTAAGGTGAAATTTTGGTACTTTTCGGATAACTTTAATATTTTGATGAATAGTGAAAATTACTAAATTTTAATTAAAAACAACTATTTTAATCAAAATAATTTATAGTGATAAATTATTAATTTGAGTGGTTTTAAAGTATAATTAGAATATGTTTTTACCATTTTATACAATGGTGTTCATTATAATTAATTTCACTTTGAAATTGGACATAAACAATTGTCAATCTTTTGACATATTTTATTTCTTAAAAACACGCTATTTGTTGTGACATTGGAATTAATTATAAAATTAATTAATGCAACTTATATGTTTGGAATTTTGTAAAATAGACATCATTTTTTAATTTGTTATATCAATTATAGCTTAAGGTGAAATTTTGGCATTGTTCTGAAAAACTTCAATTTTTGATGAATAGTGAAACTACTATGTGGTAGTTAAAAAAACTGAATTCTTCATTAAACTTAATTTTACCGCTTCTGTGATTGGAATTTCAAAAATCCGATTGACACTGGTAATATCAAGGAGTAAAATGTGGTTCAATGAAATGAAATTTTTTTTTGGTGAATAGTAACTTTTTACTTTTATTTACCATGGTTAAAAGTAAATAGGGTAATTAAGGGTAAAAATGATATTAATATTACCCTAACACATGTCCTCATTCTATTGGACATGTGTATCTCTACCAAAAACAACCTTATGAATAAAATATTATCATTTAGGTCCACTTGGATTAGATTAGGACATTTATTATTATTTAATTCAAAGAAGATTAAAAAGAGTTAAAATCAACGTTTATTTACTAAGACATTTTTAATATAGGGTAATACATAAGATACATTCGATTTTGAATACTCATTAGAAATCAAAAATTATTTCCTACATAATGTTATTTTATTTATAAATTTTAGACATTATATAATTTAATTTATTTATGACACAATGATGATGCAGTAATTACCATAATAGTAAACAATTAAAATAATTGATATTATAAATACCCAAATAAATATATTCAGAGACTTTTATTGAATTACACTAATTTTCTAGGTTAATATGACATATTAGGATTGATTTAATTGACTTTTTTTCGAAGTAATCATTCTGTTACGAGTTTCATAAAATTAAATTATTGAATAGTGTCAACATTGACATAAAATAGTTTTTTAAAACAATATTATATTATTAATTGATATTAAATTCCTAAAAATCTGAGGATCGTCCAAGAGACTTATATCATGATAGGTGTATCATTAATGGACCACTTGGGGGTCTCTCGGATGTATATAGTAAGTTTATTAACAATTTAATATAAAAATACAAAGACACATTGTAAAAGTGAAACTAATTAACTAAGATTTAATACGTAACGATAAGGTTAATATAATGACCCAAACATGTCTAAATTCTATTGGTTGAGTGGTTTTAGACCCATCCCCACCTTAACCTTTAAATAATCCACTTTTGAACCATTAGATACCGATGATGAATTTATTATAAAATATTATTTTTTTCTTTTCCAAAGGTGCCCCTCACACCTCTTATAAAAGGGCACTCTCCCTTCTCATTAAATCACACCTTAAAATCCTTTTGGATCGGCCACACTCTACCCAAATACACTTTAAACTTCCTTCAATACAACCTATAGGCCTTATCTTGATCAAAAAGCCAACTTAAGGAGCTTTTTTGATCAAATAAAAAGGAAGTCCCGAAGAAGAGGTAATGATTTCACCTCCCTTTTTCAAGTTCCTTTCTTCTTCCACTTCTTATTTATTTGTTATTACCATTCTAAAATAATGAATCAAGTATCTCCTATATACAGTAATATTATTATAAATATGGTACAACCATATTCAGTATTCTATCGATTCTTTGAATGACATGTCACCATACGTGCATACGTACGGCTTACCATCTCCACGCCGTAGTGTAATTGTTATTCAATATATTATTATTTGGATGGGTATAATAATGATTTTTAATTAATGTAAATAATAAATATAACTTGATAATGATTTTTTTATATGCTATAACATCCAATTATATATTATTTTAATATCAAAAGAATTATATTTTCGCTCGTGCGTACGTACGGCTTACCGTCTCCACGACGCGATGAGATTCATTTCCAAGATCATCATTCATCGACGATTATAAAAATATATATTACTAATAAGTATGTAATATATGACATAATAATTCTACAGGATATATATATTTATAAGGATTTATGTACTTACGTATATCTTATTCATTTACTTCTGTTCAATACTATATGAAAACAGAAACAACGTTTATGCGTACATATGGACTACCATCTCCATAATCGGTGTTTTCCATCTCATATATATGACTATTATACATATTTATATTCTAAATATATATGATATATTTATCATGTTTTATATTATGGGAGTATTTAAATCATGATCTAAGTGATAAAACCAAGAGTGACAAGTAAAAACACGTACGATAAAGAAAGTGATTATTACCCAAAATGTTAAATTTACATAGAAATTATTATTAAATGGTTAATATAAAATCTTAAATGAATCAGGTATGATATCATAAATATTAATATGGTTCCGGTATAATTTAATAGCATACTACGTTCTTCGTACAGGAGGTTAAACGTACCCTCGACTAAAGGAAAGTGCAAGGTAAAGGGTTTTCATCTCACTCATTATTCCCGTGAGATTCATTCCATATTGCCACTATTACCTTTTGTGTGGTGTGTGTACTGACCATAATTGTATTCTTTGTGTAATACAATTTATTTTATGTGTATTTACATATTCATTGTATGATCCCTCTTTCATGGGTTGTATGTTTCATAAGTTACAAAATTGATAAGGGTTAATTCCTCAATCTCATCATTACCCAAGATTGTTTATGTGTAAGTATTAAATGGGACATTTTTATCATCCATGTCCATTTTTCATAAAAATGATTTCAAAATGAAGATTTTAAGGATTTTGAAAGGTATTCTTTATCATGATCAAAATTTCAAATGTTTTAAAGATTTATCTTTCTAAATCTTTTCAATTAATGTCCATGTTTTCAAAATGATTTTAAGGATTTATTTATATGGACATGAATGTTTTGAAATGATAATTCTTTTCAAAAGTTTTAAAGTGGTATGGGACACTTTGATTCAAAAATATCTTTAAAAATCACTTCCTTTATAAATGTGTGACATTTAAATGATTTTACAAAAAGGATATTTCTCTCGAAAATCATTACTCATCATTTGATGGATTTTAAGCTCATTTGAAGTTGATTTATTAAAAAAAAACATCTATCGAAGGTTTTGTGATATGTTTGACTATGGATGTGTTATTTTTATACCATTTGTGGTTTATGGAGAAAGTATTTACATTTCGTATGATAGTTTTAATACGAATTTTTATGTTATGTTTAAACCTTTTCATATGGGAATGCATTGGACTTAATATGTGACGGGTGGAGCCCGCTATAGCTCGTCGATGCATCAGTAGGTCTCATGATACAAACTAGTGTTTTGGCACAAGGCATTGAAAAAATCATATTTGTAGTATTGGGATGAGGCTTTGGCTATGTGGTTATGATTTTCTGGAAATATGCATTCCATCATTATGAAAGTGGTTAGTGATATTGCATGTGATTATTCGATTAGTTGAATATCCATGTGAATAAGTAAATGGAATTATATCATTTTATTTCTTCCATATTTTGCTGAAGTTCAAGTTTAAAAGGCTTTTGTTTTAGTTTTATACATTGCCTTAAATGTTTATGCTTATTTTTTAAAGTTTCCTCTGTATTGCTTACCCTTACTAAGCATTTGAGCTCACCCCTTTCTATGTTTTATTTTTCCTAGGATTCCAAGAAGTGTAATGTGATTGATATGCAGGGTTAAGACATGGGAATAATGGCGTTCATAAATATTATTTATGTTGATTTGTTCGTCTTAATGTGAAAGTGTAACATTCATTTATGTGATCTATTTTTTCAAGACTGCTAAACTGATAGGTCCTTCGGGACTTGATTCCTTGTAATCATGCCAATGTATTAAAATAATGCACCGACTCTAGGTAACTGGGGTCGGGGCATTACAGTTGGTATCAGAGAAATTTTAGAAATAACCTTGGAAACTAGATTTAGATATACTCTTATTAGAGGACATAGCCCTAAGATAGACATTGAAGATTAGTATAGAAGAACTTCCTAAAATTTTGGTATTGTAGGTATTTTGTGAGTTTTCCGAGCAATACATCAATGTCTGGATACGAACAGGTAGAGGCGGCTCTGGCACAAATGTACCTAGGGTTGAAATCTGAAAACACCACTTTGAGATATACTCGAATGGGAACTGGTGCACGACAACGGGCCTTGCTGCACTCTTGGTTACGACACTCCCGGGGGATATGCTTAGGATAATTCTCATTTTCTTTACAAACCATTATGAAGGGCTCATGAGTATATACTTATTCAAAGAATTTTTTTTATGATTATGGATTATATCCAAAAATTGTTCAATTTGTGTTAGGTATTTTACAAATTTGGAATTATTCATTGCAATTCATAAACTGACCTAGTTTCTGCTATTGTATAGAAATGGCACCCAGTAGATGGAATGTGAACTCCAGTAATACGTATGATCCAAAGAGTAAGAAGTATCGTATCTTTCATGGTATTAAGCCATCATTTAGAAGGGAAATAGTCTCCCGCGTATTATCATCCTATGAAGAAATAGTATCATGTGTGGATAAGATAATGAAAGAGTTTACTGAGTCCTATAGTTTTGAAGGGAAGCATGAGAAGAAATGGATGGAAGAGAGAAAGATGGATAAAGGGAAGAGGGAAAAGAAGAATTTCCCCATATGTGATAACTGTGGGAAGAAACACCCTGGAACTTGACTGAAAAGAATAGGAGTTTGTTATAAGTGTGTAGGAAAAGGGCACAATGTACGTGACTGCAAGGGTAAGAAAATGGTTTCAAATGTACAATGCTTCATTTTCAAGGAGTTTGGACATTACGCGAACCAACGTCCCTGTAACAACACGAAAGTTTGAATAAATCTTGTTTCCTATTTTTATGTGTTATTTTATTTTATTTTTATACTCAACAAAAATGATTCATTTGATAACATGAGTATAATTAAAATGAGACCGTTGGGTTTTGACTGGTATATGACGATTGGTCAATATGAGCGCTGGAAACCAAACATTTTGATTATTGTCTCTAAGTACAAGTAATCTTGGTTAATTATTATAGAATGAAGATTTGATGGCCTCACCCAGTAGTCTTGGACTGATCAAATCCCATCTAACAGAACTTGGGAAGGAGGTAGCACCACTGGGCTTTGCTCTAGACCAAACCCTATCCGAACATCATTGTGTGAAGCTAGAACGGAATTCCCTTTGCGAGAAGTTCAAACTGATAGAAATTACTAATCGTGTGATGTTGGCCGAGCCTCCCTCATATTCTCTCACCTTAGTACACCTTACACTTAGGTCCTATGCTGGTGTGATAAGGGGCTATGTAAGGAGACCGTAACTGCCTTTCGTAATCCTTTATTTTAAATAAAAATTTTGATCTCTTCTTATGATGAAGTTTATGAATTTTCAAATGTCCGGATAAATATAGTATGCATATTTTTGATGAATTTTAGAGAAAGGATATTTTCAAAATGTTTATGTAAACCTTAAATAATAAAAAATGTGTAATGATTTTCAAAAAATGGTCTTCTGCAATTATGTTCAGTACAAAATTTAAGGTCTAATAACATAAACATAATTTTTGATGACTAGTAAAGTATGAATAGTGATTTCATGCTTAGGATTAGTAATGTGACCAAATAGATTAGTAATCTCACTTAAATAAAGTATTAATATAATCTAGGCACCTTGATTAAGTTATATGATTCAATAAAATGGGTAAATAACGGTTTCATAAATTATTAGTCAAGTATTAGTTTTTTCGGGTGAATAGTATTCTTTAATTAAAAATTTAATTAAAAATGATTAGAAAAATATTTTTATTAAATGGACTTTATTTTTGAACTCAGAGCATCGATATTATGTTATCGTAATTTTTGGGGATTTTTCTGAAAAAAATGAATTCTCGATGAATAGTGTTTTTATTTAAAAATTATATTAAAATTATTTAGATAATTATTTTTATAAAAAGGAGTTCATAAATGTAATTATGGCATCGATATTTGGTTAAGGTGAAATTTTGGGATTTTTTTGAGAAAGATGAATTTTTTCAGTGAATAGTAAAAATGTAGTTTTAGGGTTTCGGTATGTTAAATGACATCATAACTGTGTCATGATGATTTCATGAGATATTTAAAGGGTTGGACGGACAAAGGTGATTAAATATTGTATTGGGGGCCCCATGTGGCCTAACTCCATGGTAAATTCCATGGGAGAGCACATGGTTTTGAGAAATGCACTTGTGAGGTGTCCCTTGGCCATTAATGCCTTGTCCCCTCACTTTCCCTATAAATACCCACCCTTTCCTCCTTTATTTTTCTCTCCCAACTCTCCCCCAACGAATTTATGGTCTCCTTACATCCCAAATAGTCCTCCCAAGGTTCCCCAAAGCCCTCAAGGTCCAAACCATTTAGTTTTACGAGTTACGTTTTATGGTAAGGGATCCGACCTCTCTCTTTCTTTTCAAGAAATTTATTTTATGTAATTTCTATTATGCTCCATGTTCTTATGTTAAATTATGTTCTTTTATACTCCTCTTACTGCCCATTTCATGTTAATATAATTAGATATCTCCTCTTACTGTCATTATTTTTTTATGAAGTTTTAAGTGGCGCCGTTAGGCTGCCGAAATTTTTGTAACGGATTCTTTCTCCCTTCTCATTTTTCAAGATCTATTTTCACGTAAAGTATTTCAAGTTACTTTTTATTATGTTGGGGTATGATATCTAAATCTATCATACTTATATTTTATGATCATATGATGAGAGACCCCATTTTGTCTCTTTAATTCGGTATTTTGATGTTTTAAGTGGCGCTGTTAGGCTGCCGAATTTTTAAGTGGTTCTTTCACCCTTCTCGTTTTGAAGTTCTAATTTCATGTCAAGTCATTAAAATTTCTTTTTATTATGTTGGGGTATGATCTCTATATCTATCATACTTAACTCTTATGTTCATATGATGAGATACCCTATTTGATATCTTCAATGCAGTATTTTGAAGTTTTAAGTGGCGTCGTTAGTCTGCCGAATGTTTATGTGGTTCTTTCACCCTTCTCGTTTTGAAGTTCTACTTTCCTGTAAATTCTTTAAAGTTCCTTTTTATTATGTTGGGGTATGAACTCTATATCTATCATAATGATCATTTATGTTCATATGATGAGATACCCTATTTGATCTCGTCAATCCATTTTTGGAAGTTTTATGTGACGCCGTTAGGCTGCCGAATTCTCATAAGAGAAATCGTATTATTGTCTTCCTTTCAAGTTCTTCGTTTCATATGGTATATCATTAAAATTTCATTACCATGTTCTTTAATACTATATATTCTATTCTCCTACTGTTTTATGTATCATTTTTGTGGGGGAGACCCATGTCCCCTCTCTTTTCAATGTTTTCTAAAACCCCGAAACATAGTCGTTATGCTGCAGAATTTCCGTCTCAAATATCTGTCTCTTTTTCTAAAATTCTATTATTTTATTAAGTGAATACTCAATTATCTCTCTTCTATAGGGGTATTCACATATATACCAAGTTGTTCTATTTTAAATTCTGGGATTTACATACAAGAGACCTACTTTCCCTTTCCGTGGGTTTAAAGTGACGTAAAGATCATGTCTTTAAATTAGTTTTTAAAACGTTATGATTATGAAATGAAACCCATTTCTTTTATGCTATAAGGGTTATTTATGAAATTATTGATGATGATATATGTGGATCACATGATAATAAATACATTTCAATGGTGCGCCCAGATATCACTCCAATGCATTGGGTAAAGACTTAATATCTAGAGATGACTTTTTAGACTGATACCTTGGTGAATAACCTTGGTAATTTTTAATGAAACCTTGGGGATGGACCTTGGTGAAACAAAATGATTGTAAATATTAAATGTTGTCGCCACATCTTAATGTTATGAAAACTTTTATATTTATTATGATATATCTCATGATTTCTTTCTCATTCCTTAAAGTTCTTTTCATGACCTTATTGAAGTATCTCAAGTTCACATGTAAAATGTTTCTCTTGTTTCCCTTACTGGGCCTTCTGCTCACCCTTTCTTTTGATGTATGTCCCCAGGTTATGAGATGCATTAATGAAACTAGGATGAAAATGAGGAGAATCCTTTCAAGTGTTTAATAATAATGATTTATGTTTTCATGTTTTAAGTTCCTGGTTTCCAAGACACTAACCCTTAAAGATCCTCGGTTTTGTAAAATGTAATGAAAGTTTATGTGATAAAAAGGCGGGATGCTATAGTTGGTATCAAAGGATGGTTTAGTTATTTGTGGAAATTAGGATATGAAAACTCTAAGAAGAAGCCTATATAAAAGTTTATATATAGGGAATCTTCCTGGTATTTTTGTGAGTATTGAGTAATGGGTTGCCAAGAAAATACATCACTATCTGGATACGAGCAGGTAGAGGTGGCTCTGGCACAGATGTACATAGGGGTAAAACCCGAAAACACCGCTTTGAGCTAGACTCAAACGAGAACTGGTACACGACAACGGGCCTTGCTGCACTCTTGGTTACGACACTCCTGGGGGATATGATTTGGTAAATTCATAATCTTAGTATGAACCATTGTTAAAGGAAAAAAGATAAAATAAAATAAAGATTCACATATGAATATATGATCATGGATAACCTAGATGGGGACCTAGGGGATCAAAAGTTAGGGTATAATGTTCTTCTACAAGTTATCCTTATATGCTTTAAGGTCCTTTTCAGGATTATTGTCTAAGTATTTAAGCCCCTAATTATGATTTCTCTTCTTATTTAATGGTGAGAAATCGAAGAACATGTCCCAACAACCAATGTGATAGGAAATGTGACGATTTTCGTATTAATATGACAGAGATGATTAGGGTATCAAATGATGATTATTATTTTGGAAGATGTTCACTATTTTGGGGACCCTATATGATCGAGGTAAATAGATTACTACAGTATTTTCATTTAGGAGTAAGGTTGACTTATATTTTGAAGAATCGATGAATTTAAGGTGGACTTATAGTAATTTAGGATACTTATGGGAATGATTAACCTATCATGGGTAAAATATGTTTAGGTTAGCTACTTTTGTTATAATATGTTAGGAGTGGTTGATGTTGTTTGGAGATGAACAATGAAGTTTATTTTGGAAGACTTTGTTATCAAGTCCATCTTGTATTTGGGTTTCAATCTTAGTTTGGTTTATTTTGAATAATTTTAAGGACCGTTATTTATGGAATGGTCTATGATGAACTTTGGGTAGTACCATTGAACTTTGATGATTTAAAAGTAGTTTCCATTCCTATGTGATTCTTTCTTTTTGTAGAGTTGTTTTATCTTACCCTTTCTATTTTTGGGAGTAATTTTTAAATATAGATAGTTTTTCTTTTGTGGAATACGTGATTCTCTAGAAGATTATTCTTGTGTTTTGATGAGACCAAGTGTTTTTGAATTCTCATCATTTGGAGAAAAGATTGGTTTTGGTAGAGACTTATTAAAGGATGTAACTCTACATGAATATAGGTATATTTTCTTATGTTTTTGTTCTATGTAGTAAATGAATTCTTCAAAATTATGAAAAGGAACGTAAAACAAAAACATTTTTGGTTTACGTTTCCAACTAGGTAATTAGATACCATTTACACACATCATATGCTTGGGAGTTTCTTATGGTTATCTTTATCCTAATAATGTTTTCTATCACTCTCCCCCAGAACATGACCCTTTGTTTTTTCTTACATATCCATGTTTTCCTCCATGGAATCCTAGTATGGGTTAACTCGAGTGACCTTTGTACTTACCTTTATTTCATTTAATGTAATAGTTTTTCTTACTACTTTTATGATGTGGGACTTTCAATGAAGTTTCAGAAACCCAATTTTAAAAATTGCGAGGACACAATTTCTTAAGGGGGGGAGATTGTAACGACCCGAAATTTTGAATAAATCTCGTTTCCTAATTTTATGTGTTATTTTATTTTAATTTTTTACTCAAAAAAATGTTTCATTTGATAAAATGAGTATAATTAAAATGAGACCGTTGCGTTTTGACTGGTATATGACCATTGGTCAATATGACCAATGGAAACTAAAACTTTTGATTATTGTCTCTAAATACAAGTAATCTTGGTTAATTATTATAGAAAGAAGATTCGATGGCCTCACCTAGTAGTCTTGGACTGATCGAAGCCAATCAAACAGAACTTGGGAAGGAGGTAGCACCACTAGGGATTTGGTCTGGACAAAACCCAAGCTGAACTTCATCGTGTTAAGCTAGAACGGAATCGACTTTGTGAGAAGTTCAAACTGATAGAAATTACTACTCGTGCGATTTTGGCCGAGCCTCCCTCAGATTCTCTCACCTTAGCACACCTTACACTTAGGTCCTATGCTGGTGTGATAAGGGGCTATGTAAGGAGACCGTAACTGCCTTATGTAATCCTTTGTTTTAAATAAAAATTTTGATCTCTTCTTATGATGAAGTTTATGAATTTTCAAATGTCCGGATAATTATAGTATGCATATTTTTGATGAATTTTAGAGAAAGGATATTTTAAAAATGTATATGTAAATCTTAAATAATAAAAAATGCGTAATTATTTTAAAAAAATGGTCTTCTACAATTATGTTCAGTATGAAATTTAGAGTCTAATAAGATCAACATAATTTTTTATGAATAGTAAAGTATGAATAGTGATTTTATGCCCAGGATTAGTAATGTGACCAAATGGATTAGTAATCTCACTTAAATAAAGTATTAATACAATCTAGGAACCTTGATTAAGTAATATGATTCAATAAAATGGGTAAATAACGGTTTCATAAATTATTAGTCAAGTATTAGTTTTTTCGGGTGAACAATTTTTTTAATTAAATATTTAATTAAAAATTATTATAAAATTATTTTTATAAAATGGACTTTAATTTTGAACTTAGAGCATCGATATTATGTTATGGTAATTTTTGGGGATTTTTCTGAAAACAATCAATTCTCGATGAATAGTGTTTTTAATTAAAACTTAAATTAAAAATAAATAGAAAATTATTTTTATAAAATGGAGTTCATAAATGTAATTATATCATTGATATTTGGTTAAGGAGAAATTTTGGGATTTTTTTGAGAAAGATGAATGTTTCAGTGAATTGTAAAAATGTAGTTTTAGGGTTTCTGTATGTTTAATGACATCATAACTGTGTCATGATGATGTCATGAGATATTTTAAGGGTTGGCAGGCTAAAGGCAATGAATTATTGTATTGGGGGCCCCATGTCGCCTAACTGTATGCTAAATGCCATGGGAGAGCACATGGTTTTGAGAAAAGCACTTGTGAGGTGTCCCTTGGCCATTAATGCCTTGTCCCCTCATTTTCCCTATAAATACCCACCCATTATCCCTTTATTTTTCACTCCCAACTCTCCCCCAACGATTTTCTAGTCTTCTTACCTCCCAAGGAGTCCTCCCAAGGTGCCCCCAAGCCCTCAAGGTCCAATACATTGAGTTTTAAGAGTTACGTTTTAAGGTAAGGGATCAGACCTCTCTCTTTCTTTCCAAGAAATATCTTTTATGTAATTTATTTTATGCTCCATGTTCTTATGTTAAAGGATGTTCATTTATACTCCTCTTACTTTCCTTTTCATGTTCATATAATGAGATATCCCCTTTTACTCTCATTATTTCGTTTTATGATGTTTTAAGTGGCGCCGTTAGGCTGCCAAAAGTTTTGTAACAGATTTTTCTCCCTTCTCATTTTTCATGATCTATTTTCATGTAAAGTATTTAAAGTTCCTTTTTATTATGTTGGGGTATGATCTCTAAATTATCTTACTGATCTTTTATGATCATATGATGAGAGACCCCATTTTATCTCTTTAATTTGGTATTTTTATGTTTTAAGTGGCGCCGTTAGGTTGCCGAATTTTTAAGTGGTTCTTTCACCGTTCTCGTTTTGAAGTTCTACTTTCATGTCAAGTCATTAAAATACCTTTTTATTATGTTTTGGTATGATCTATATATCTATAATACTGAACTATTATGTTCATATGATGAGAGACCCTATTTGATCTTTTCAATGCAATATTTTGAAGTTTTAAGTGGCACCGTTAGGCTGCCGAATGTTTAAGTGGTTCTTTCACCCTTCTGGTTTTGATGTTCTACTTTCATGTCAAGTCATTAATGTTCCTTTTTATTATGTTGGGGTATGATCTCTATATCTATAATACTTATCATTTATGTTCATATGATTAGACACCCTACTTGATCTCATCAATCCATTTTTGGATGTTTTAAGTGACGCCGTTAGGCTGCCAAATTCTCATAAAAGAAATCTTATTTTTTCTTCCTTTCAAGTTCATAGTTTCATATGGTATATCATTAAAATTTCATTACCATGTTCTTAAATACTATATATTCTGTTCTCCTACTATTTTATGTATCATGTTTGAGTGGGATACCCATTTCCCATCTCTTTTCAGTGTTTTCTAAAACCCCGAAACATAGTCATTATGCTCCAGAATTTCCGTCTCAAATATCTCTCTCTTTTTCTAAAGTTCTTCTATTTTATTAAGTGAATACTCAAAGATCTCAATTCTATAAGGGTATTCACATATATACCAAGTTGTTCTATTTTAAATTCTGGGATTTACATACATGAGACATGCTTTCCCATTCCGTGGGTTTAATGTGACATAAAGATCATGTCTTTAAAGTAGTTTTTAAAACGTTATGATTATGAAATGAAACCCATTTCTTTTATTCTATATGGATTGTTTATGAAATGATTTATGATGATATATGTGGCTCACATGATAATAAATACATGTTAAGGGTGCGCCCAGATAGTGCTCCAATGCATTGGGTAAAGACTTAAACTCTAAAGATGACTTTTTATACTGATACCTTGGTGAATAACCTTGGTAATTTTTAATGACACCTTGGGGATAAACCTTTGTGAAACAAAATGATTGTCAATATTAAATTTTTTAGACACATCTTCAAGTTATGAAAAATGTTATATTTATTCTGATATATCTCATGATTTCATTCTCATGCCTTAAAGTTCTTTTCATGACCTTATTGAAGTATCTCAAGTTCACATGTAAAATGATTCTCTTATTTCCCTTACTGGGCCTTCTGCTCACCCTTTCTTTTGATGTATGTCCCCAGGTTATGAGATGCAGTAATGAACCTAGTATGGACATGAGGAGAAGCCTTTCAAGTGTTTAAGAAGAATTTTTTATGTTTTCATGTTTTAAGTTCCTGGTTTTCAAGACACTAAACCTTAAAGATCCTCAGTTTTGTAAAATGTAATGAAAGTTTATGTGATTAAAAGGTGGGATGCCCTAGTCCCAGTCATCAGACTATGCCGCAAATTATGATATTGGATAATAATCAAGTTATGATACTACAACAGATGAAGAGGAATGACTAGTGTTCCAATGTTTTAATTTTAGAATTATTTAATTTTAGTGTTGTATCAATGATGTTCTGGAAATAAATAAGGATTGTACTACAGTACTATTTAATTATGGATTTGAGATTTAATGGTACTAAGAAAAGTGACTCTACACCGAGTTAATTTTTTTTTTTGGAAATTACATGGTTGAATGAAAGATAAACTTTAATATGGTCCTAATATTGAGGTAGTGCTTTTGGAATAAGAGATGGTTGATTTTGGAAATTCAGGATGTTGCGGTGTTGTAAAGAATATATGAGGAATGCGTTAACATTTAATTACTTGGAAAAAAGGATCCTCATTATGTTTAACATCCTTGTAAATTTCAGACTGTGAGTTTGGATAATAGTATTCTGGATAAGTCTAATGGTTGGAATGGATTAAGTTTGAAAGGTTATTTTGTTTTGGTTTTTTATAAAAGGACAACACGCAGACCGTGTGACGGCCCGTCGTGTCAGACAAAGCTGGAGGAATCAAAACCAGAACCATAGTGCAATTGGGATTTATCGCCTACCATTGTGCTACATGAAGTTCCTGGATGGTATAATGTAGTTTCATTACATAAAGGGTCTGATATGTGAATTATAAATTCATTATATTTGGAACCCTATATGATTAGGATAAATAGAGTATTTTTGAGTTATATTATGTTTTGTGGTGAAAGATGAGTTTGTGGTAGAAATTTATTAATGGATAAAACTCTAATTATAAAGTAAGTATATCTCCTTATGATCTTAGCCAATCTCATAAATAAATTCCTCAACATTAATAAAAGGAACTTAAAACAAAAATTTTGTCCTAGATGGTACCTTAGATCATCACTACATTACAGCTTTGGGATTGTTGTCCTTTTCATAGCCATGTTCTCTACCACTCTCCATCTGATAATTGATGGTTAGATTTCTCTTCCATATCCATATTTTCCTACATGGAACCCTAGTATGTGTTATTTTTGGTACTCTTCATACTTTCCACTCTTTATTTTAAATAGAGGCCTCATTAATTCATTTCCCGATGTGGGATTTCAACTAATATATTTTGACACGTCAAAAATGTGTTATCCTAATACCTTATGTTTTGTTGAACCAATGGTATTTTAAATCATCATAGATTGATGAATTTAAGGACCTCTTATTGATGACCTCAATCACTACCTATAAATATTTACGTTTTTCCTCCAATTATATGTCTATAATTGCCACCAATGTCCTCCTAATCGAGATCATAATTTTGTGGTGACCCTTTCATTTCTCTTTTCATCTTGTTAAGACTAAATATTATTAACCAAATTTCCGATGTGGGGTTTTCCACAAAGATATTTTCTATTTTAAACCTTTATTTTAAAAGAATAATATCAAATTGCGAGGGTACAATTTATTGAAGGAGGGGAGAATGTAACACCCCGAGCTTCCACTGTACCCTTCTTTTTGAATAATACAATAGCGTGTGTTGAACGCAAGTTCGTGTTCTAACACACACCACGACCAATCAAAGTAGCTGTTATGAATAGTAATACATACTTTTTAAAATTTTAGAAATTTTATCTATCAAAAAAGACTTCATTTTTGGATTCAGAGTATCGAATTTAGCCTAAGGTGAAATTTTTGTACTTTTTGGATAACTTTAATATTTAGAAGAATAGTGAAAATTACTAAATTTTAATTAAAAACAACTTTTTTAATCCAAATAATTTATAGTGATAAATTATGAATTTTATTGGTTTTAAAGTATAATTAGAATATAATTTTACCATTTTATCCAATGGTGTTCATTAGAATTAATTTCACTTTGAAATTGGGCATAAACAATTGTCAATCTTTTGACATATATTGTTTCTTAAAAACACACTATTTGTTGTGACAGTGGGAATTAAATATAAAATTAATTAATGCAACTTATATGTTTTGAATTTTGTAAAATAGATATCATTTTTGAATTTGGAATATCAATTATAGCTTAGGGTGAAATTTTGGAATTGTTCTGAAAAAACATCAATTTTTGATGAATAGTGAAACTACTAAGTGGTAGTTGAAAAAACTAAATTTTTCCTAAAACATAATTTTACCACTTCTGTGATTGGAATTTTGAAAATCCGAGAGACACGGTTAATATCAAGGAGTAAAATGTGGTTCAATGAAATGAAAATAATTTTTGGTGAATAGTAACTTTTAACTTTTATTTACCACGGTTAAAAGTAAACAGGGTAATTAAGGGTAAAAATGATATTAATATTACCCTAATACATGTCCTAATTCTATTAGACAAGTTTATCTCGACAAAAAACAACCTTAGGAACAAAATATTATCATTTAGGTCCACTTGGATTAGATTAGGGCATTTATTATTATTTAATTCAAAGAAGAGTTAAAAGAGTTAAAATCAACGTTTATTTACTAAAACATTTTTAATATAGGGTTATACATAAGATAAATTCGATTTTAAATTTTCATTATAAAGATAAAATAATTTCCTAGATAAGGATAGTTTATTTATTATTTTTAGACATTAAATAATTTAATTTATTTATGACACAATGATGATGCAGTAATTACCATAATAGTAAAAAATTAAAATAATTGATATTATAAATACCCAAATAAATATAATTGGAGACTTTTATTGAATTACACTAATTTTATAGGTTAATATGACATATTATTATTGATTTAATTGACTTTTGTCGAAGTAATCATTCTCTTATGAGTTTCACAAAAATCAATTATTGAATAGTGTCAAAATTGATATAAAATAGTTTTTAAAAAAAATATTTTATTATAAATTGATATTAAATTCCAAAAAATCTAATGATTGGCCAAGACAATTATATCATGATAGGCGTATCATTAATGGTCCACTTGGGGGTATCTTGGATGTATATGGTAAGTTTATTAATCATATAATATAAAAATACAAAGAGACATTGTAAAAGTGAAACTAATTAACTAAGAGTTAATACATAAGATAATGTTAATATAAATACCGAAACCTATATAACTTCTATTGGTTGAGTTTTTTTTACCCATCCCACCTTAATCTTTAAATAATACACTTTGGATCCATTAGAAACCTAATATGAAATTATTATAAAATAATATTTCTAGATTTTCCAAAGGTGCCGCTCACCCCTATTATAAAAGGGCACTCTCCCTTCTCATTAACTCACACCTTCATAGACTTTTGGATCGGCCAAAATCTGACCAAATAATCTCTAATATTACCTCACTACAACCTATTGGACTTAGATTGATCAGAAAGACAATATAAGGACCCCTTTTGATCAAATCAAAAGAAAGAACCCGAAGAAGAGGTAATGATTTCACCACCCTTTTTCAAGTTCCTTTCTTCTTCCACTTCTTCTTTATTTGTTATTACCATTATAAAATAATGAATCCAGTATCTCCTATATACTGTAATATTATTATAAATATGGTACAACCATATTCAGTATTCTATCCATCCTTTGAATGACATATCACCATACGTGCGTACGTACGGCTTACCATCTCCACGTCGCGGTGTAATTGTTATTCAATATATTATTATTTGGATGGGTATAATAATGATTTGTAATTCATGTAAATAATAAATATAACATGATAATGATTCTGTATATATGATATACCATCCAATTATATATTATTTTAATATCAAAAGAATGATATTTTCGCTCGTGTGTACGTACGTATTACCGTCTCCACGACGCGATGAGATTCATTTCCAAGTTCACCATTCATCGACGATTATAAAAATATATATTACTAATAAGTATGTAATATATGAAATAATAATTCTACTGGAGATATATATATATATATATATATATATAAGGATTTATATACTTACATATACCTTATTCATTTACTTTCGTTCAATACTATATGAAAACAGAAACAACATTTATGCGTACGTACGGACTACCGTCTCCATAAACGGTGTTTTCATTTCATATCTATGTCTTTTATACATATATATATTCTAATATATATGATATATTTATCATGTTTTATATTCTGGAAGTATTAAATTCAGGATCTAAGTGATACAACCAAGAGTGAAAAGTTAAAACACGTACGACAAAAAAAGTGATTATTACCCAAAATGTTAACATAACATGGAAATTATTATTAAATGGGTAATATTATGTCATAAATGAATCAGTTATGATATCATAAATATTAATATGGTTATGGTATAATTTAATAACATACTACGTTCTTCGTATAGGAGGTTAAACGTACCCTTGACTAAAGGAATGTGCAAGGTAAGGGTTTTTCATCTCACTCCTTATTCCCGTGAGATTCATTCCATATTGCTACTATTCCTTTTATGTGGTGTATGTACTTACCATAATTGTATTCTTTGTGTAATAAACTTTAATTTATGTGTATTTAAATATTCATTGTATGATCCCTCTTTCATGGGTTGTATGTTTTGTAAGTTACCAAATTGGTAAGGGTTAATTCCTCAATCTCATCATTATCCAAGATTGTTTATGTGTAAGTATTTTCTGGGACATTTTTATCATCCATGTCCATTTTTCATAAAAATGATTTCAAAATGACGATTTTAAGGCTTTTGAAAGGTATTCTTTATCAAGACCAAAATTTCAAATGTTTTAAAGATTTATCTTTCTAAATCATTTCAATTAATGTCCATGTTTTCCAAATGATTTCAAGGATTTATTTATATGGACATGAATGTTTTGAAATGATAATTCTTCTCAAAAGTTTCAAAGTGGTATGGGACACATAGATTCAAAAATCTATTTTAAAATTACTTCCTTTATAAATGTGTGACTTTTAAATGATTTTAGAAAAAGGATATTTCTCTCAAAAATCTTTACTCATCATTTGATGGATTTTAAGCTCATTTGAAGTTGATTTATTATAAAAAATTTCTATTGAAGGTTTTGGGATATGATTGACTGTGGATGTGTTATTTTTATACCATTCATGGTTTATGGAGAAATTATTGACATTTCGTATGCTAGTTTTAATATGAATGTTTATGTTATGTTTAAGCATTTTCATATGGAAATGCATTGGACTTAATATGTGATGGGTGGAGCCCGCTATAGCTCCCCGATGCATCTGTAGGTCTCATGAGACAAACTAGTGTCTTGGCACAAGGCCTTGACAAAATTGTTTTTGTAGTCTTGGCACGAGGCCTTGGCTATGTGGTTATGATAGCCTAGCATTATGCATTCCATCATTATGAAAGTTGTTAGTGATATTGCATGTGATTTTTCGATTAGTATAATATCCATGTGAATAAGTAAATGGAATTATTTCATTTTATTTCTGCAATAATATGCTGAAGTTCAAGTTTAAATGGATTTTGTTTTAGTTTTATACATTCCCTTAAATGTTTATGCTTATTTTTGAAAGTTTCCGCTGTATTTCTTTCCCTTACTGAGCATTTGAGCTCACCCCTTTTTATAAAAGGACAACACGCAGACCGTGTGACGGCCCGTCGTGTCAGACAAAGCTGGAGGAATCAAAACCAGAACCATAGTGCAATTGGGATTTATCGCCTACCATTGTGCTACATGAAGTTCCTGGATGGTATAATGTAGTTTCATTACATAAAGGGTCTGATATGTGAATTATAAATTCATTATATTTGGAACCCTATATGATTAGGATAAATAGAGTATTTTTGAGTTATATTATGTTTTGTGGTGAAAGATGAGTTTGTGGTAGAAATTTATTAATGGATAAAACTCTAATTATAAAGTAAGTATATCTCCTTATGATCTTAGCCAATCTCATAAATAAATTCCTCAACATTAATAAAAGGAACTTAAAACAAAAATTTTGTCCTAGATGGTACCTTAGATCATCACTACATTACAGCTTTGGGATTGTTGTCCTTTTCATAGCCATGTTCTCTACCACTCTCCATCTGATAATTGATGGTTAGATTTCTCTTCCATATCCATATTTTCCTACATGGAACCCTAGTATGTGTTATTTTTGGTACTCTTCATACTTTCCACTCTTTATTTTAAATAGAGGCCTCATTAATTCATTTCCCGATGTGGGATTTCAACTAATATATTTTGACACGTCAAAAATGTGTTATCCTAATACCTTATGTTTTGTTGAACCAATGGTATTTTAAATCATCATAGATTGATGAATTTAAGGACCTCTTATTGATGACCTCAATCACTACCTATAAATATTTACGTTTTTCCTCCAATTATATGTCTATAATTGCCACCAATGTCCTCCTAATCGAGATCATAATTTTGTGGTGACCCTTTCATTTCTCTTTTCATCTTGTTAAGACTAAATATTATTAACCAAATTTCCGATGTGGGGTTTTCCACAAAGATATTTTCTATTTTAAACCTTTATTTTAAAAGAATAATATCAAATTGCGAGGGTACAATTTATTGAAGGAGGGGAGAATGTAACACCCCGAGCTTCCACTGTACCCTTCTTTTTGAATAATACAATAGCGTGTGTTGAACGCAAGTTCGTGTTCTAACACACACCACGACCAATCAAAGTAGCTGTTATGAATAGTAATACATACTTTTTAAAATTTTAGAAATTTTATTTATCAAAAAAGACTTCATTTTTGGATTCAGAGTATCGAATTTAGCCTAAGGTGAAATTTTTGTACTTTTTGGATAACTTTAATATTTTGATGAATAGTGAAAATTACTAAATTTTAATTAAAAACAACTTTTTTAATCCAAATAATTTATAGTGATAAATTATGAATTTTATTGGTTTTAAAGTATAATTAGAATATAATTTTACCATTTTATCCAATGGTGTTCATTAGAATTAATTTCACTTTGAAATTGGGCATAAACAATTGTCAATCTTTTGACATATATTGTTTCTTAAAAACACACTATTTGTTGTGACAGTGGGAATTAAATATAAAATTAATTAATGCAACTTATATGTTTTGAATTTTGTAAAATAGATATCATTTTTGAATTTGGAATATCAATTATAGCTTAGGGTGAAATTTTGGAATTGTTCTGAAAAAACATCAATTTTTGATGAATAGTGAAACTACTAAGTGGTAGTTGAAAAAACTAAATTTTTCCTAAAACATAATTTTACCACTTCTGTGATTGGAATTTTGAAAATCCGAGAGACACGGTTAATATCAAGGAGTAAAATGTGGTTCAATGAAATGAAAATAATTTTTGGTGAATAGTAACTTTTAACTTTTATTTACCACGGTTAAAAGTAAACAGGGTAATTAAGGGTAAAAATGATATTAATATTACCCTAATACATGTCCTAATTCTATTAGACAAGTTTATCTCGACAAAAAACAACCTTAGGAACAAAATATTATCATTTAGGTCCACTTGGATTAGATTAGGGCATTTATTATTATTTAATTCAAAGAAGAGTTAAAAGAGTTAAAATCAACGTTTATTTACTAAAACATTTTTAATATAGGGTTATACATAAGATAAATTCGATTTTAAATTTTCATTATAAAGATAAAATAATTTCCTAGATAAGGATAGTTTATTTATTATTTTTAGACATTAAATAATTTAATTTATTTATGACACAATGATGATGCAGTAATTACCATAATAGTAAAAAATTAAAATAATTGATATTATAAATACCCAAATAAATATAATTGGAGACTTTTATTGAATTACACTAATTTTATAGGTTAATATGACATATTATTATTGATTTAATTGACTTTTGTCGAAGTAATCATTCTCTTATGAGTTTCACAAAAATCAATTATTGAATAGTGTCAAAATTGATATAAAATAGTTTTTAAAAAAAATATTTTATTATTAATTGATATTAAATTCCAAAAAATCTAATGATTGGCCAAGACAATTATATCATGATAGGCGTATCATTAATGGTCCACTTGGGGGTATCTTGGATGTATATGGTAAGTTTATTAATCATATAATATAAAAATACAAAGAGACATTGTAAAAGTGAAACTAATTAACTAAGAGTTAATACATAAGATAAGGTTAATATAAATACCGAAACCTATATAACTTCTATTGGTTGAGTTTTTTTTACCCATCCCACCTTAATCTTTAAATAATACACTTTGGATCCATTAGAAACCTAATATGAAATTATTATAAAATAATATTTCTAGATTTTCCAAAGGTGCCGCTCACCCCTATTATAAAAGGGCACTCTCCCTTCTCATTAACTCACACCTTCATAGACTTTTGGATCGGCCAAAATCTGACCAAATAATCTCTAATATTACCTCACTACAACCTATTGGACTTAGATTGATCAGAAAGACAATATAAGGACCCCTTTTGATCAAATCAAAAGAAAGAACCCGAAGAAGAGGTAATGATTTCACCACCCTTTTTCAAGTTCCTTTCTTCTTCCACTTCTTCTTTATTTGTTATTACCATTATAAAATAATGAATCCAGTATCTCCTATATACTGTAATATTATTATAAATATGGTACAACCATATTCAGTATTCTATCCATCCTTTGAATGACATATCACCATACGTGCGTACGTACGGCTTACCATCTCCACGTCGCGGTGTAATTGTTATTCAATATATTATTATTTGGATGGGTATAATAATGATTTGTAATTCATGTAAATAATAAATATAACATGATAATGATTCTGTATATATGATATACCATCCAATTATATATTATTTTAATATCAAAAGAATGATATTTTCGCTCGTGTGTACGTACGTATTACCGTCTCCACGACGCGATGAGATTCATTTCCAAGTTCACCATTCATCGACGATTATAAAAATATATATTACTAATAAGTATGTAATATATGAAATAATAATTCTACTGGAGATATATATATATATATATATATATATATATAAGGATTTATATACTTACATATACCTTATTCATTTACTTTCGTTCAATACTATATGAAAACAGAAACAACATTTATGCGTACGTACGGACTACCGTCTCCATAAACGGTGTTTTCATTTCATATCTATGTCTTTTATACATATATATATTCTAATATATATGATATATTTATCATGTTTTATATTCTGGAAGTATTAAATTCAGGATCTAAGTGATACAACCAAGAGTGAAAAGTTAAAACACGTACGACAAAAAAAGTGATTATTACCCAAAATGTTAACATAACATGGAAATTATTATTAAATGGGTAATATTATGTCATAAATGAATCAGTTATGATATCATAAATATTAATATGGTTATGGTATAATTTAATAACATACTACGTTCTTCGTATAGGAGGTTAAACGTACCCTTGACTAAAGGAATGTGCAAGGTAAGGGTTTTTCATCTCACTCCTTATTCCCGTGAGATTCATTCCATATTGCTACTATTCCTTTTATGTGGTGTATGTACTTACCATAATTGTATTCTTTGTGTAATAAACTTTAATTTATGTGTATTTAAATATTCATTGTATGATCCCTCTTTCATGGGTTGTATGTTTTGTAAGTTACCAAATTGGTAAGGGTTAATTCCTCAATCTCATCATTATCCAAGATTGTTTATGTGTAAGTATTTTCTGGGACATTTTTATCATCCATGTCCATTTTTCATAAAAATGATTTCAAAATGACGATTTTAAGGCTTTTGAAAGGTATTCTTTATCAAGACCAAAATTTCAAATGTTTTAAAGATTTATCTTTCTAAATCATTTCAATTAATGTCCATGTTTTCCAAATGATTTCAAGGATTTATTTATATGGACATGAATGTTTTGAAATGATAATTCTTCTCAAAAGTTTCAAAGTGGTATGGGACACATAGATTCAAAAATCTATTTTAAAATTACTTCCTTTATAAATGTGTGACTTTTAAATGATTTTAGAAAAAGGATATTTCTCTCAAAAATCTTTACTCATCATTTGATGGATTTTAAGCTCATTTGAAGTTGATTTATTATAAAAAATTTCTATTGAAGGTTTTGGGATATGATTGACTGTGGATGTGTTATTTTTATACCATTCATGGTTTATGGAGAAATTATTGACATTTCGTATGCTAGTTTTAATATGAATGTTTATGTTATGTTTAAGCATTTTCATATGGAAATGCATTGGACTTAATATGTGATGGGTGGAGCCCGCTATAGCTCCCCGATGCATCTGTAGGTCTCATGAGACAAACTAGTGTCTTGGCACAAGGCCTTGACAAAATTGTTTTTGTAGTCTTGGCACGAGGCCTTGGCTATGTGGTTATGATAGCCTAGCATTATGCATTCCATCATTATGAAAGTTGTTAGTGATATTGCATGTGATTTTTCGATTAGTATAATATCCATGTGAATAAGTAAATGGAATTATTTCATTTTATTTCTGCAATAATATGCTGAAGTTCAAGTTTAAATGGATTTTGTTTTAGTTTTATACATTCCCTTAAATGTTTATGCTTATTTTTGAAAGTTTCCGCTGTATTTCTTTCCCTTACTGAGCATTTGAGCTCACCCCTTTTTATGTTTTATTTTTCCCAGGATTATAAGAAGTGTAATGTGATTGATATGCAGGGGTAAGCCAAGGGAATAATGGCATTCATAAATATTATTTATGTTTTTTTGTACATCTTAAAGTGAAAATGTAACATTCTTGTATGTTATCTATTTTATCAAGACTGCTAAACTAATCCGTCCTTCGGGACTTGATTCCTTGTAATCATGCCAATGTATTAAAATAATGCACCGACTCTGGGTAACTGGTGTCGGGGCATTAAAAATAACACGGAACATATGAGTCAAGTCATACATGAGGTGAGGGGTTTCTTATCTCACTTTTAATTCCTTAATATTTCCATTGTTCACCACTTATTTATTGCATGTGGTGTATTGTGTACTACCATTTGATATATATTACCATGATTCAAATTATAATCATGGTATTCTATGATTCAATTGTATTTTATTAACTTTTTTTATACAACTCAATTGATTAACATGTTTTAAGGGGTTTTAATCTCACTTTTATTCCCATGATATTCATGCTATATTTGAAAATATTTCTTTTTTTATGGATGATGTACATCCCATGATTGTATTATAATTTTAATATACTTAAACTTATGGGTATTTACATCTTCATTGTATGCTCCCTCTTTCATTGGGTGTTTGTTTTGTATGTTAAAAAATCGGTAAGGGAATTTCAAATATCATTTTCTACTCATTGGGGTTTACACAAACATTATTGATTATTTTAATAGAATATTATGTTTGAAATCACTAATTATTTAATTATGTAGAAAATTACACTCCACATTATGTGGATATTCTTTTTATACACATAATCATTCCATGTATAAATTCTCAAGTCAATGATATGAAATTGATAAGGGTAATCTTAACAAAATTTCCATTCATTGAGTTAAACATCCAAGTCATTGGTTTCATTTTTACAGGAATATGTGTGAATATACACAGATTTATTGACACTTTATATCTAATCATATTGAGCAAATTTATATTTTTCACACATAATTATGTCACTGATTTTTCCATAATCAAAGGATACAGTCTTTAGAAAGGATTTCATCTCAATTTACATTCTCTTGAGACTTCTTTGTTGTTATGCACCAATTCCCTTTTTTATGGTGTATATACTGTACATTGACATAGTATATCAAGAATACCTATATTATCATGATATTATAATGTTTTTATTACAACAATTATTTTTATTCATGCGTCTCTCATTTTTTTAGGAACTCTAACTAAAATATCATTTTGAATGTTTAAAAGATTTATTATTCTAAACCCTTGTCATTAATGTCCATGATTAAAAAATTGTTATAAGGATATATTTATATGGAAATGAATTTTTTAAAATTAAGAAATATTGTAAATGTTTCAAATTGTTATGGGACTTTTTGACTAAAAAAATCTATTGTTATTTGTTTCATGATAAATTTTGAGACTTTTAAATGTTATGAAGAAAAAAGGTACATTCCTCTCAAATAGATTTAATACATATTTCCATATATGTTAAAATCATTAATTATTCTTGATTGAGGTTAATTTATTATAATACAACCTTCCATATTGTATTGAATGAGTTATGTTTGACTGTAGATGTGCTATTTTAATACCATTCATGGTTTGTGGTAAAAATATTGACATTTCATACGCTAGTTTTAATACGAATGATTAGATTATGTTTCATCCTTTTTATTTGAGGAATGCATTGGACATAGTAAGTGATGGTTGGGGCCTTCTATAGCTCCCCGATTCATCAGTAGGTCTCATGAGACAAAAAGGTAACTTGGAATATGGCCTTAATAAAATCTTATTTGTAGTATTTTCCCTAGGTTTTTACTATGTGGTTATGACATCCGAAATTATGCGTTCCATCATTATGAAATTAGTTATTGATATTACATGTGATTAATCGACAAATAGAATAACCATTTGAAAAATTAAATGGTGTTATTTGATTAATATTTTTCATATTATTATGATTTTATGTTTAAAAGGTTTGTGTTTTAGTCTTATACATTTCCTTAAATGTTTATTCTTTTTTTATGAATGTGTCTGCTGTATTGTTATCCTTACTAAGCATATGAGATCACCCCTTTCTATTTATTATTTTTTCCAGGATGTTAAGAAATATATTATGATTGAACTATAGGGATAGGCTATGGGATATGAGTGTGATCAAAGGGGGCACACTGTTGTTTTTTTTCATTTGATAATGTAATGTAAAATTTATATACGTATATAATATCTCCAAGGCTACTAAAATAATCAGTCTTTCAAGAATTAATATTTTATGATCATGCCAATGTTATGTAATAATGTAATGATTGTGGGTAACTAGGGTTGGGGTGTTATAGTTGGAATCTGAGGATATTTAGTATAAACCTTGGAAGCTAGATTTAGAAAGACACTGATTAAAAAACACTTCCCTAAGATAGATTTTTAGGATTAGTATTGAAGAACATCAAAAAACAATTATTGTTAATATTATGTGGGATTTTCAATAAAATACAACCCTTTCTGGATAAAAATTCATAGAGGTGGGTCTGGAATAAATGTACCTTGGAGTGAAAACACCAACATGATGTTTTGGTCTTGACTCAGGGTATCCTAGAACATTACAATGGTCCTTACTGCACTATTGGTATTGTCACTCCTAGGAGATATTCTTAGGATAATTCATGTTTTCTTTACAAACTGATTTTGAAGGATTTTAATATAAGATTAGAATAAATAACCTTGGTTTATCCTAAGGTGTTTTATATTCAAAATATGTTTTCATGATATTCTCTAAATGATTTTATGACTATTATTACTCAAAAAATACATTCATATATTAGTCAGTGGATGGATTTTAAGGAAGTCATAGTAACATTTACCATGATGTACATGTTTAGAAAGGTGGTGGAAATGGTCAAAGAAATATAATTATGATAGGAGTAAAATATATCATGTTCATGCTGAATAGGTTTTCCAAAAATATGATCGACAACATATATATTAACAAACACCCAGAATAAACAACAAAGAGAAAGGTGGTGAATGATAAGAGCTCTAGTAGTGGAGATCATAGAGAAAAGAATTCTCATTTTCAATCATGCAGGAAATGTGGAAAGGAGAAACCCAGTAAAGTGTCTCAATGGAACAAATAAATTCATTGTGTGTGGGAAAGAATGACATAAAGTAAATATTGTCGAGGAAAAATGAATAGTATTATGGAATAAAATAAAAATGATCCCAAGAATCAATTTACTGTCATTTTCCAAACATTTAGGGGACCTGGGAATTACCCAAGTAAATTCCCTATTCAATAGGGTAACCTCTTGGTCAAGGAATAACCTATATGGAAATAAATGGATTGAGGAATGTTGAAAAGTACAAGTGTTGTTTGTTTATGGGATTACATTAAAATTATTTTCTATTGTTTTTGTAACCCTACAGTTTGATATGTGAAAATACTATTTGAGGAATGATTATCTTTTCTTTTGTGGATATAGTTATAAATAACCATTTGGGTTTATATGATCCTTGAATTTGAAGCAATTACAGGTTGTTAATTTTTAGGATGAAAATTCGAGGTATGAGATACAATTTTTGTTTAAATCATGTTATGGTTATTTTGGAAGAATTTATCTCATTTTTTGAATTTTATAAAATATATTTTTTTAAAATGGTTAGCACGCAGACCGTGTGATAACCCGTTCTATTGGACAATGTTTCAGGAATAGAACCCACAACCAAAAGTGCGACTGGGATTTATCTCCTACCACTGGACTACGTGAAGTCCCTGGTTTTTGTGACTAATTACTATCAGTTAAATGATTGTATTGATCAATAATATGTTTATTTGGTATCTTATTCTTTATCAAATAGATATCCTTAATGTTGGAAAATTATTTGGTGATAAAGTGATAAATGATATTTTTTAAAATGTTCGCTCTGTTGGGAAAACTATATGTCAATTGAATATAGAATACTATGGGATTTAATTTGAAGAGTAATGGTGAATTTTTATCTATTTTTTTATTGGTTTATTTATATAGATTTGGTTTATTTATGGAAATTATTAACCAATCATTGAGAATATGTGATTAGGTTAATTACTGTATGCGAATTTAAGAGTAGTTGATGTTATTTGGAGATACAATTCTACATGGAAGACTATGTAATCAAATTCTTATATGTTTTAGGAATCATGCTTATTTTGGATTATATTTAAATATTTTAAGGACCACTTCTTATCGAATGAAATTTATTGATCTTTGGGTATTGTTGGTTTAATTTTAGTAATTAAGGTTAATGTTTATTTCTCTAAAGGATTTTCCTTTTTTGGGGATCATATAATCTTGTAATAACCATTAAGGTTTTGGTTATTTTTTAATGACATAGTAAATATATATTTTATCATTTGTGGATAATGGTATTTTTTATAAGTTGATTCTAGTGCTTCAGGTGTGATCAAGTCATCATGAATACTCATCATTTGGAGTGAAAGTTGAATTTGTGGTACAAATTAGTTAAAGTATGTAACTCTACTCATCAAGTTTTTATTTTATTATTCTTTGAAGAAATTAATTCTTAAACCATAGGGAAAGGTTCTTAAATCAAAAAATATGTTATCTTAATACTTTATGTTATTCGTCATAGATGTATGGGTTTTTGGCCCTCTATTTTCCATTCACTTGTCTCTAATTGATGACCTCAATCACTCCCAATAAATAATTACAATTTTCCCCCAATTATAAATTCCACCAATGTTACCCTTTTTGAAATCCAAATTTGGTGGTGACTTTTTCATTTTCCTTTCCCTCTTATTAAGACTAAATTTTATAAACCCTATTTCCAATTTGGGTTTCCATAGAGGTATTTTATTTTTTTTTCTAACCTTTTTTTCAAATAGTAATTCCAAATTGTGAGGACACAATTTATTGAAGGTTGGAAGAATGTAACACCCAATGATTCCATGATACACTTCTCTTTGAATAATTCAATAGCATGCGTTGTACGCAACATCGAGTTAAAGCGAACCACGACCTATCAAACTAATCATTTAGAAAGTGTTTATGAATATTAATAACAACATTTTAAACTTTATTTATATACCATATAATTTTAACAAATGACTTTTCTGTTTTATAGAAATAATATAAGGGAAAATTCAATTTTTCAGATAAAAGAAGTATTTTTCATAAAATAATGTTTTTTCTTTTGAATGGAAAAACATTTCTAAATCAAATATTTGATACTTTTATCTGTTCTATTTGAAAAAAAAAATTAAATTATTCTTTATAACTAGGACATAAAATTTTACATTGGGAAAATGTTTGGTATTTTTCTAATAAAAATAATTTTTTATATATAGTGAATAATACATTATTTTAATTCAAAACTGCATTTTAATATAATGTATTTTTATTTTTAATTTAACTTTTTAATTTGTTTTAAAGTTTAATTAGAATATATTTTGGACACTTAATCCAATGTGGGTCATTGTAAGTAATTTCACTTTGAAATTGGACTTAAATAAGAGTCAATCTTTTGATAGTTATTATTTCTAAAAAAACAAAATTTTGTTTTGACAACATAAATTAATTTTAAATTAATTGATGATACATATATGTTATGAATTTAGAAAAATTTGAAATATTTTTTTATTTTGGAATATCAAATATAGCTTTGGCTGATGTTTTGGGTTTTTTCTAAAAAACATTAATTTTTCATGAATAGTGATAATAATAAGTAGTAGTTAAAAACCCATATTTTTCACTTAAATGAAATATTACCTCTTCTGTGAATTTAATTTTGAAATTCTGAAATAAATGGTTCTTATTATTATGTAAAATTTGGTTCAATAAGATGAAAATATTTTTTTGGTGAATAGTATCTTCGACATTTATTTACTGCTGTTAAAGGTAAATAGGGTAATTCAAGATAAAAATAATAGTATAATAATAATACATTACCCTAACATGTGCCCTAATCCCATTGGATTAATCCTTTCTAACCATGGGCATCCTTTGGTCGATTTGGGGACCCCATGGAGCCACATAAGTGTGATAATGACACTTTATATTAATTAATTTAAAGTAATGACAAAAATGTCAGAAACATATATCTTTCAGTAAATCAATTCTTACATGGGGTTGTATAAGATATCTATTCAACTATACGTATTAATTTTATAGATGAAAATATTTCCTACATCCTTTTTTTTATAATTTTTATACAAAAAATAAATAAAATTATTTATGACACAATAATGATGCAGTGTTTACCTCATTAATGAATGATTTAAATAAATATTATAGTATAGATAAAAAAATCCAAAACTTGTCCAATTATTATTGAATGATTTAATTTCGAGAAAATTCTATTTTATATTTTAATGTAATATTTTTTGGACCTTTAGAAACCGAAAAATATTGTATAATAAAATAATATTTTCAATCAATCCAAAAGAGCCCCTCCTACCCCTTATAAAAACCCATCACTTATAACCCATTACTCACACCCATCATGCCCCCTGGCTCATCCAAACTCTACCAAAATAATCTATCCTGATCCCTGTCTTCCACCTAGAAGCCTAACCATAGGAATAATTCATTTCAAGAAATCCTTTGGGTTCAATTCAATGGAAGTTACTCAATTTAAAGGTAACTTCTTCTCTTAAGTTATTTTTTTTATTTTACTTATCCAAACCCCTAAATATTTTTATTATGTTCTTTTATAAAATAACCAGTATAATAAATATAATAGTTGGTTTCTATTCAAATGATTAAGATTACACCTTCACACACCTCAGACTAATGGTTAAAGGACAAACTGTTTCTGTGGACGGCGAATTGTTGCCTCACGGAACGATGATTGTTCAATCTTATCCTACCACCTCTTATGGTGGCCATTAAGATGGAATTGTATATACATGTGATATTATATATATATATATATATATATATATATATATTCTCTATACTTATGTATTTTTCATTTATATCATATCATTATGGTTTCCATAATGGGTAAATACGATAATCTCATTTGAGGAAGTGTAGACTACCGCCTCCTCAAAGTGATATGACTCGTTTATTCCATATGTGGAACGTATAAACGAAGGAGTTAATTAAATTAAATAACATATATATTATAATTTATATATAATATATCTATATATTATTACGTTTTCATTCCATTCAATATAAAATATAAATGAAAGTAGCGGTCATGCGTACGTACGGCTTACCGTCTCCATGAACGGTGAATTTCATTTATGAAAGTCAAATGATATGGAATATTTTAAATACATATACAGTGGATATATATGATATCTAAATCATGAATATAAATCAGAAGATTATGGAATTTTTAACACATGGATAATTTTTAGTTATAACAAGTTCATTTTTCACGAAAGTTCTGAATATTGACAAAATGTACTATATTAACAAAACAAATTAACTAATTGTTATATCTAGTTAATAAGTTATATAAAAGGAATAATAAACATGAAAATTTTTCTTAGGGAAGTATAAATTAACTAAAATTTATTATTCCATAATAACACGGAACATACGAGTCATGTCGGACATGTGGTATGGGGTTTCTTATCTCACTTTTAGTTCCATGAGATTTCCATTGTTCACCACATATTTTTTTTTCATGTGGTGTATTGTGTACTTCCATTTGATATATATTATATTTATTATCTTTATATTAAATGTATTATATGATTTATTTGTTGTTTATAAGAATTTTTTCATACGACTTGATTGATTACAACGTGGTAAGGGGTTTCCTCACACTTTTTATTCCTGTGAGATTAATGCTGTTATTTCCACTAATTCCTTTATTTTAGTTTATATACATCCCATTATTTTATTATTTGTGTAATATAAATTAATGTTTTGGGTATTTACATCTTCATTTGGTTGTATGTTTCATAGGTTACCAAATCGGTAAGGGAATTTCAAATGTCAAGTTATAATCATTGGGCATTACGCAAACATCATTGATTGTTTTACTACATGATTATATGTGAAATAACTACTTATTTATTAATGAAATAATTTCCACTCCCATTGGTGTGTATATACTTTATACACACATAATAACTTCATTTATAAATTCTAATGTCATTGATATGTATCTGATAAGGGTAATCTTAACTCAATTTCAATTCATTGAGTTAAAAATCCAAGTCATTGGTTTCGTTTTTACAAGAATATGTTTGATTGTACTCTAATTTATTTATAATGAATATACAATCATATTGAGTGTATTTTTTTCACTCATAATTATGTCATTTATTTATCCTTAATATGAGGATTTGGTATTTATAAGGTATTTTATCTCAATTTAAATTCTGTTGAGACATCTTTGTTGTTTTGCACCAATTCACTTTTTTATGGTGTATATACTATAATTCAACAAATATATCATTAATCCTTATATTATCAGAAAATTATAATGTTTTTATTACCGTAAATATTTTTATTCAATCATCTCTCATTTTATTAGGAACTCTAACTATAACAACATTTTAAATGTTTTAAAGATTTATTCTTCTAAATCTTTTTCATTAATGTCTATGTATTAAAAATGATTCTAAGGAATTATTTATATGTACATGAATATTTTAAAATTGAAATTCCTTTTAAATTATTCACAGTGGTATGGGAGACTTTGATTCAAATATCTATTGTTAATGGATTCTTGATACATACTGTGACTTTTAAATGTTTTCCAGAAAAGGGGATATTTCTATCAAATACTTTTAATGATTATTTTCATCTATGTTAACATCCTTAATTATTCTTGATTTAGGATATTTTAATATAATAAAATATTCTATATTTTTTTTAATGGGTTATGTTTGACTGTGGATGTACTATTTTTATACCATTAATGGTTTTTGGTTAATATATTGACATTTCACAAGCTAGTTTTAATACAAATGTATAGATTATGTTTTAGCCTTCTCATATGAGGAATTCATTTGATTTAGTAAGTGATGGATGGAGCCCTCTATAGATCATTGATGAATCAGTAGGTCTCATGAGACAATCTAGTGTCCTAGCACAAGGTGTTAAAAAAATCTTATTTGTAGGCTTAGCACGAGGCTTTGACTATGTGGTTACGATGTCTGGCATTATGCATTCCCTTATTATGAAATTAGCTATTAATATTACATGTGAATATTCTAATAGTATAATATCCATGTAAATAAGTAAATGGAATTATTTGATTTATATTTTCCATATTATGTTGATTTTTAGGTTTAAAAGGATAGTGTTTTAGTAATATACATTGCTTTAAATTTTTATGCTTATTTATAAAATATTACGCTATATTGTTATCCATACTATGCATCTGATCTCACACCTTTCTATGTTTTATTTTTCGCATGATGTGAAGAAGTATATTATGATTTACGTTCAAGGATAGGCTATTGGATATGAGTGTTTTTAAAGGGGGAACAATGTTGTTGTTTTTTATTTCATAATGTAATGTAAAACTTATATATGTATCTATTATTTCCAAGTCTACTAAACTAATTGGTAAATCGAGACATGATCTATTGGGATTATGCCAATGTTATGTAATAATGCACCAACTCTGGGTAAATGGGGTTGGGGTGATACAACATTATTTATCCTCTGTTACATTTCATATAGACTTTTAAATTTTTAATTATCCATTCATTTTGTGATGGAATTGGTTATTTTTTTATTATGTGGTGGTTGTTCCTTGTGGTAATTCATTCTATCTCATGATCAAATTTATATTATTATGTTTATTCATTTTTATTCTATATTCAAACCCTCGGTGAATATATATTACATGGGACCTAATAAATTTTGGATTCTAGGGTTATTATCTTCATTCTATCATTAAAATCCTTCAAGTGATATCGTTAGAGAGTGTTTTTTATAAATGAGTTGTATCCAAATTAATTATTTTAGTGATATGGTAAAGTGTGTGGTTAGTAACCTGAGATAACGTCATGAATTTATAGAGAAAAAATATCAATAGGGATTGGTTCTTGACATAGACATAGGAGATCAACTACTACATGGGATCCCGCCCCCATGATTCGAAGCATGAACTCTTAGTCTATCTAACAATAATGTGAAGTGGTACTTCTTATAATGTAGATACCTAGAAGTGGTACTTGCATTATGTTCATTTCCAATTTTTATTAAATAATTTATTTGTGGTAATTGAAAAGAATATTACATAACGTATTCTTGAAAATTTATTTCTATTTAGATTAAAATTTACCTTACTAATTCTATAGTTTCGAATGGTCTTTATAAATGTGTAGTTTATATTGTGAAGGTTATGTAGGCTAAAAAGTGAATCAATAGATGATTGATATAATAAAGGGAGATTATTAATTGGATTTGGATTTGATTTTTTTAGTGGAATATATTGGAATAATATGTTCCGGGAATCTCCTAACTAGATATTGGGTACTAGATGGGGGATATTGATATTTTGTTCAGTATAATTAGAGATCAATTAGATTTTAGAATAATTGGTAGTTAGTCGAACATGAGGAGTGATCTATCAGTGGTGAAAAAAATATCTCAATGATCATTTGCAGGTTTATTATTCATTGGATTACATTCATAATGTTTTTCATATGGATTTCATACAAAATAAGATGAAGGAGACTAAGAAACACGAGTTTATCCCCCTTTTACATGGGATCCAAAGAGTGTGATAGCTGGGGATCATGTTTAAAGAACCTGTTAATTTCTCCCAAAATCTCATTTTAAAGGAGGTATCTAAAGGTTTTCCCTTAGACATGGTATTATTACCAAGTATTTTTTATTTAGTTACTCTCTATATAAAAACTGTGTATGTAGTAGTGCATAAAAATATAGAAGTGTTTGAGAAGATGCATGTTCTGGAAAAAGAACCCTAAGATTAAAGCCTGTATGGTATCCCACATAATCGAGATTTAGGTAGAACAATGAAGATAATAGGATAGTTAAGGGTCCAACTACTGGCGTTACATCCTCTATAGTAATTCACTATCAATTATATGACTATAAATTCATGAATGTCTTATGGGGGCTTTCTAATTTCCTAATATTTATGTAGTGGTGGAGGTCACTATAATGATTCGTTCCCAACCTCTTATAGAGATAGGCATGGTTTTTTTTGTTATTCAACTTTATTGAAGTGAAAAATATTTCCTCTAAGTTAATGCAAGAATTAGGGGCCCTCGAATATTTTCTAATATCTCAGTAATAAATCACATTCTTATTCGGTGAGAGATAGAGGTAGTTTCAGACAACAATATTATAATCCTCATCCACTAGGATACATACAAGGGGTTGTTATTAGAGGATGTCAGTAGTGAGGTAAAGGACCTTGGTGAAGGTAGATTCTTCTTATAGATTTGTCGACACCATATTGTTTAATTATTGTTAATTATAATATATGTTTATCATCTACCATAGTTTATATTTTTTGGTCCTATATCTTCACACAACTTTGTTACTTCTACATTGGGCATAACGTTATGAATGGGGGTGGAGGGGATCCATTTTCCCCATATGATTTCGACATTATTTATATGTCACACAGTCCATATGATATGTATCGTGGTCATCGATTGATTATGGTGTAGCTCAAGTGGATTGTGGATTTATTCATTTTGTATAAACAACCATACAATGTTATCCTTTTCATGGTTTGGTTGTATTTACAATATTTAATTGATGAATGCTTCCTAGGGAGAGTTTTTCATTCTGATCGAAAGGCGAACATGTTGTGTTCATTGGGTAGTAGAGGTATAGAATGTGTGGTAGGAAAATAGAACCTTTTTTATTTTAAATTGTGTATAATTAATTGTAATATTAGGTGGTGGGGAATTCCTTACTATTTAAGAGTTTCTAAATTTATTCCTCAATGAGGTTGTGAAACTACCCCATTGGAATAATCCTATGATTGGGATATATTTAAAACTAGGTGAAACACTGATTTTCATTTACCCTTGTCATATTACATAAAAAAGTATTTGGAATTGATAAACAATATTAAGGATATGATATATAAGAATATCATTTAGTATAGTGTACCCCACTGTGTTTCACAACTATAATTTTCTATGTTTCCAAGTGATAGATTAATCTTGTTCATAGGATTATATTGGGGTAATTGTTTAACTATAAATCATTTTAATGAAAATATGGGGATATAAATTTTTTTAAACCAATTAATGGTAAGTAATTGTTTTTCAAAAATTGATCTTTAGTCAGGAAAAAAATACATGAGAGGGAATTATATATATATCTTGAAGACTATATTCAGATGTTGTTATGAGAACATCATTTTTTTATTTATGTATTTTTTTCTTGAACATAATATATTTTTAGTGACCCAAATCCCATTATCCTTAATCTAGATTCATATTTTTTTAATTTTGAATAATATATAAGGATTAAAATCCCAGTAGAACATATCATTTTCGTAGGCTTCGTAAATTGTATACATGAATGATTCCCATATTAAATTTAAAAACACAAATTAAAACATAATTTTATTTGAGAATAATGTTCTTATATTTGGAATATCCTTGAATATCAATCATAGTACCACTTATATATTTCTAGGAAATAGAAAAATAAGGTTGAGGAAAAATACTTAATAAGGGTTATGTACATCCAAAACAATAATGAATCTGTAAAAAGTCAACATAACAAGGTAAATAAGTAAACACACATCCCAATTAAATAATTTTACATGAATAATAAATATTTAAGAGTAATAAATAAAAAAAATCCCATTTAATAAAATACATTGAATTCATATCTGGATAAGGAATAATTAATGTAGAATGGTGGATAACAGTAAACACACTCCATTTAATAAAAAAATGACAATGAAATGAATCGAGAGACAGTATCATTACAAAATTTTCATTGTTAATGTTAAATAAATTCATAATAAATTAAAATCATAATCATTTGATGAAATTTTCTTATAAACATGATAAATCTTCCACAAATACCATTCACTATAAAATTTATAACTATATTTTGAAACCGAGTTGATGCAAGATTTCTAATTCACCACATGAGAGAAATGATGCATTGAAAAAATTTATAAATTTGATCACCACATTTCACTACATGCCCAAAGAATTCATAATTTATCTAATGAATAATTTAATTCCTAAATAATATTCCTTATAATCATATATTTTTATTTTCTAAATAATACGGATTTATCAACATTTCCCCTGATAATAAATTAACATTCAGAGTAGAACACCATTTTGTGAAATGTTTTATTGTTAGAAAATAGTTATATAACTAAATAAATAATATTCATAACCTTAAATTAATACATTATACATCATGAATATACTGGTATACACATTAAATAAATCAATCGGGTAGTCTAAATACAGTTTAAAAATGAATATGTTCATATTAACAAAATTGTCTCAATAAAATTGAAGTTGAGACAAGATCTAGTACATTGAAAATAAAATTGAAATTAGAATAAATTAATAAATTAATAAATTTATAATGTGTATCATACTTAAATAAACATAGAACATATGTAAATAGAAAATAACTTAATTGATATTAATTATACACATAATAATAGAATGATAACTGAAAATGAAGATGTAACATAAACCAATGAAATGAAATTGAGTTTTGAAATTATTTACCACATAAAGACATTAATTTCAAATCACCTCAGATGAAATATTCAAATTTAAACTTTAAATAACTTGAATTATTATGGATTCATGATATTAAATGTCAATGCTACTACATGTATAGAGTATAAATGAAATTATATGCATAACATTTTAGTATGTCTTAATTGATAGGAATTGAGACATAGCCATTTGCCTCATGATTCCATTCTCATAAAAATTATTTTATCTACTATATAGTGGCTCTAAATGTTTTATAAAATTATAAAAAATCCATCTTAATATTTATAATATCATATATGATCTATTTTATAATATCTTATACTCATTAGTTGATAATATTTAATTATGTTTATTTGTTCTTAGTGCTAATTTATTTCTTTTATCATTCATGCATTTTCAAGAATGCTCTAGATCATGAACATATTATATTGTACCATGATCAAATTAATCACCATATTTAATTAATTAACATATTCTGAATAATTTATACTTTTTAATAACAATCATGAAATATGGTTTTGAGAAATGAAGTATGTTACGATCATGGAGATGGTTGGTTGTATGCATGCATGAGTAACATTTCCCTTTTTCAATAGTCATTATGAAAAGGAGTTAATAAATAAATTATATTTACAGAATGGTAATAATATCTCAAATACCATATTATTTCATTATTTATAATAATATATATCATCTATATGACATAGTGATGAAAAGAGAGTCACAAACCATCATTAAGGCGGTAGTCCACATGTACACGAGTGATGTTATCATCTTTTAGTGAGTCAAAATGTATAATATAAAGTCATATATCATCATTCCAGAAAGATAAATATGTCCCTGATACCATAATTGTGTCATTTATGTAAAATATATTCATAGAGGTTTCTGTGGCAGTAGTCCATCATACACAAGAGCAAGGTTATCACTTCCCATTTTAGGTAGGAGGAGAAGGATATATGTAATTCCATTAAAAAGGAAATCTTTGTGTGTGGTAGATACTATGGATATAAAATAATCATAAAATAAATAATATTTTCGGGTGGTTCAAGATGAAATAAAAAAAACATACATAGTAAGAAATTTTAACTCTACACAGGCCACCCCTTTAGGATTATGCCTGAATTATTCCTAGAATATATTTTTGACCAAAATAATAATTCATGGATTATGGAATTGATTATTGGAAATTATTTTTTCTAGTACTGTTTAAACCAAATTGTATTGATAGTGTGAAGAAGAGTGGATAGTGGGTTACCATTTATAAGTGAGTTGAGTGGGAAAATGGTTATTTTTGAAAAGGAAAAGGCGTGACCACATTTCTCAAATGAAAAAAGGATAAAAAATTGATTATTATGAATAATTATACATTATAATGTCATAATGTATCAATAAAATATATTTTATAAAATCTAATATGTTATTTAAAACCTTATCATTTTAGTTTAACTATATGGTGAACCAATTTTTACCTTAATGATTGGAAATAAGTTTATCTTTTTTTACTGTTTATTATGGAAAATATTATAGATGGACTAATTAAACAAAAAAATTATTTTTAGTCTATATATTGTAACAATTTTACCAAATTCAATGCACATATGTGGAAGGATTATTTTTTAAACAAAACCTGTGTATGCGATGAGAAAATGGGGTTTCAAGGACATCATTCTACAATGTATTGGGGGGGGTTTAATTTCAAAATTAATCATGAAATTTATTTCAATGAAAATAACAAGAAAAATATAAATATTAGTGAACTTATTTTTTTATAACCATTTTAAAATTTAATTTATCCTAGAAAAATATTTAAATAATATGGTAATTTTTACTAAAAATCTATATTTTTCATGATTCATAAAAAATTAAACATTTCATAAAAATAGAAATAATTAAAGCTAATATAATGTTTAAATTATTATTTTCTAAATTATTTTATTTTAATAAGTAAAATTTTAATATTTGGTATAAATTAATTATAAATTATCTTGGGAATTTTCGACTATACTATCTTTTACTAATTTTTTTACAAACAATTTATTTTTCTTTTTAGTGATTCATAATTTTATTATATTCAATATTTAAACATATTTTTATAATTTATTTATTAATATTAATAAATATTAATTTAAAATCTATTTTTAATTATTAGACTATATTATAGTTCATTTAGACTCTGGGTTCTTTTTTCATGCTACCAATGATAATGAATTTGCAAAATAAATTTTGTTGGTTGCTTAATAATAGTGTTTAGTATCACATAATCATTAAAATATTGTGTTATTATTTTCTAATGTCTAGCTTTTACAGGCCTTATTCATGGGTCTTTAGAAATAAATTATTCTGGAACTCCAAGAATATTTTGCAGTTGGGTCCGTTGAAGAAATCCTTATATTCATAACATCACCTGATATATGAGTTGTGAATCTCAATGTCTTACCATAGGTAAATAAACACCATAAACTATATATAAATTGGAAAAATTGTTTACTTTTATGAATTACTTTAATTTCTATTGGTAGGTATTGTCTCAACAAGTTTTGGTCGTTAACCCATCAATGGTAGAGGTATTGGTTTCATGGAAAACACCTATGTACGCCAAAATGGATTGACCAGTCATTTATTTTTTTGATATTATTAGTATTTTTGTCTATTTTATCTTATATCTAAGAACCATTAATATAATTGACTATGAAATATCATAATTTAAACGTCTTTGATTAGTTCTATAAAAATTTGTGTTAACTTGAGTAGATGCTGTGTTATTACCAAGTGTTTATTTTCCAAATGAAGGTATGATGTTTGATTTTTTTGAAAGGATTACATTCAAAAATTGTAACATGTATTGATTGTAAAATTTTAAAGGATATCATAGCTCTCAAGAAATATTAAACCCAATGACTATAATTAGTCCAAACATTACCATGTTCTTGAATATGTTTCTTTTCTCTAAAGACGGGGTAACATGAACATAATAGTGAACACTTTTTTGTCTTCACAGAGCACAATATTATGAGGCATGTATCCTCTTAATGGTATCTAAATATATAATAGAATTTGTCGACATAAATTGACCATGTTTATAATTTTGAGATCTAATTCACCCCATAAATAGGTAATATTATGCTAAATCATCGATAATGGTATATTTTGTAGAATTAATTTAGGAGTATAGTGATGATTATAGAGGGATGAAAGATCTTACGAAAGTGAATATCAATATTGTGGAGGTTACTTTTAGATGTTTTAATTATCATATTAATGGAGATCTATTTTTGATGAGATATTTATATGGGAATTAGTTGTGAGACTTAGAGGTTGTGGCCATGTGAGATTGTTTATGTCATATTGAAGTTCAATATGGGTTATCATAGGAAGGTAAAATTTAGAATCTATTTCAAGGAATGTTGTTTCTTTCATTTATGATAGTTTATTAATTCTTCAATGAGTTTATTATCTAACCCAAAGTGGTAAATTATGAAATTTATTTAATTTACCACGGATAATGTAGGTACCAATGATGGTTTATGATAAATCAGCTAGTGGCATAGTTTCTAGTGAGGTTACTATTCTATCATTATTCAATGGCCGAGAACCATGATTCTAGAGCTCTATAAAATACATTTAATTTTCTTGGGTGTACGGGGGATGAGATTTATCTATATTCTTTTGGTTTGATACCATAAGAACATGCATGTTTTGATGCTGTTTTGGGGTCATGGAGTGACTGACAACGACAATCAATTTTTTGTTGATCCATGAGTTGAGTACTTTGGATGCTGAAGAATGGTTGTATATGGAGGATGTTTTTCATATTCATTATTTATTTAGTATCATCATTTATAATATAGATCCTCATATGACCACTTAATTCTAGAGCCTATTTCAACATGCTCTTGGATCCAACCATTCTCTAATAATATTAATCATCCCCATATGGATGAGAAGACGGAGTGATACATTTATACGTTTGATATTTTATTGTGAGCATGGGTCTAGGATCACAGTGGGGTGTGGGAAAAGATATTATCCTTTACTAATTTTTTTTTCTATAATAACTGTTATAATTTATCAATCTGAGTGGCCCCAATTGAGTTTTTTATGTATGGTCTTATCATTCTCTATTTTTCTTGAATGATGTTGGAGAGTTATCAATCAATTATTATGATGTTTTGAAGATCAGAACTAATAAGAGACAAGTTTTTCAAAATAAGATAATGGAATAAAATGGCCATGAAATGTTTTATATTGGTCAAATGTAGATGTCCCTATAGTTTGACCCTGATGACCTTGTGTTTTGGAGGGTTTCCCATGTTAGGGGAAATAATGGTTTTGTTTGGGTGGTAAACCATAACATTGATTCATCATTACTATTGAGTTGGGGAGGTGTATTATTTAAAAATATTATAGTTTGTAACTCCCACCAAAATTAGTCATGATCTATGATGTGTTCAACATATTTCAAATCTATCGGTATCATCATGATATATTCTATGTCACTGATAGAGTATAGATAGAAATCAAGTATGAAATGATCTTCATGGAGTATTTTGGGACTGATAGTTGAAGGTAATTCATTGAAGAGACAATAAATTGGTTCATAAACTAATATGCATTATTTTCAAAATGAGTATAATATGGTTCATGAGACCTAGATGAGTTCTTAATTTCCTGAGTTCTTTTGAGTTTTTATTTTTCTTAATCTAAGCCTTCAATAAGATAATGGATGGTCTATTTTTGATTTTTTGAACATAAATTTTGTCATATTCATAATAATATATTGTTTATTTTTTTGGTTATAAAGTATCACGATCATTTCCATGTATATCCAATGATGATTCTCATAACACTCACATTTCCATTTTCCACCCAAGGGGTGTGTTGATGTTTTGAATATTGTTTTCTTGATCTGGAATTGGTTTTTATTTTAAAGTATGATATTTTTTTTGGGATGTGTAATATAATAACCCATGTCTTTTGAACCGCTTTCATTGTGATTTCCTGTGCTAGGGTTTGTTCGTGTAGTAACAATGGAGTATTTAAGATATTTGGGGGGATATTCTACTTCATTAAGTGGTTAATGTTGTAATCTTGTTATTTTGGTGAGAATTGGATTTATGGTGTTGTACACGTTTTGAGTCTTGTTTAATTACATGAAGGGTTAAATTATAATATGTTCACCAATAATTTATATGTTTCATGAATTATAATACATGGTTTAAATACTTTTTCTATGGTGATATGAAATTTGATGAGTGATTGATCCAGATGGTTTTTCTTTTTAAAATATTTTTTAAATAATAAATTTTTGGTTGTGATTAGTATTCATAGTGTAAATTAGTGCATCACAACAATAATGATTAAATTTTATGGTAACTATAAATTCAATCCATTATTTAATTTTACCCATTCTAATCTCCTTTAAATAAATCCATGTCCAAACAATGAATTTTATTTAGTCTTTCTAACCCCCCCCCCACAATCTCATTAGGGATCATCGACTTCACTAGATTGGTTTTTGTTAAATAAGTCGAGTTACTCGATTTTCATCATGGGTTTTATATCATTAATATAATGTGTATTCTTAATGTCTATTCAAGATCAGTCTGATATGTGTTGGTATATATCCTTGATTGGGGATCTGTTTTTATGATAATCGTGGTGTTTCTGGCATTATTTTCTTGGTGATCATCATTCCCACTCATCATTCATGTACAATGATTTAGAATTCATTAGTTGTGTAAAGGAATTTTGATTTTATCCTCTAATGTAAATACGTTAACATTTCGTTATTTTTTCTTCCTTTGGGTGGATATTATGGATATGGATAAGAGGATAATCAATTTAACTAATGGAATTGATTGATATGCGGAGTATTCACATTTATTTATCTATTCATGTGATATTTATGTTAAGATTACACACACCCACTACTATTTCTAGAAATCAATAATTTCATTGTGCTTTTCAAAAAAATTCATATTAAAAAATTATTATTTTTTCATTGAACTCACCATGTTTTTATGTTTATGAACTCATATATGGCTACTGAATCAGATGAGTTTTTAAAACTGATGTTTTTTTGAATACCAATGAAATAAATGAAGTAATTACATGAATCCTTTGTGAAATATATTGTGTTTGTTAATTGGGATGGAAATATGTTGTTACATGCATCATAGTTTATTTATTCCTATATGAAATATTTTTCTTTCAGTGCTTTAGGGGTTTTCAACTTGGGGACCCTTTCTATGGTCTTTTTTTTGCGCTTGATGAAGATTATTTGAGTTTATGCCTTAATATCCTTGTTTAATCTAGTTTGTACAATCCGATTTAAGTTGGTATGGATATTTTGGGCCCCACCTACCTATTTTATGCTGATGATATTCTTTGATTTGGTAATGCTAACACAAGGGAACTGTCTTCAATCAGGAACATTTTCAATCATTATGAGGATGTGGCTGGTCAACCCATTAGTTTTTAGATATATTTTGTGGTTTTTCAGAGGGAATTCCCATTAGAAAGCACCAAAAAATATCAAGATCTCTTGGGGTTAAAAAGGGATCACTTCCTTTTAATTATCATGATGTGCCACTTTTTTGGGGACAAGTGAAAAGATTCCATATTGAGTATATCTTCTCTCGTATTATTTCTCAGATGGAAACTTGGAAGTGGAAAGCCATGTCCCAAGCTGGAAGAATCAGTCTTGTCAAATCAGTGATTACCTCAATGTTTGTTTATGTGTTTTCCATTTTCAGGTGGCCAAATAATCTTATCAAGTAACTACAAAGGCTCATCAGAAATTTAATATGGACCGGTTCCATCTATGAAAGGAAGTAGGTTGTTGTGGCATAGAAAGAATGCATTAAATCTGTTGAGATGGGGGTCTTGGCATTAAGTACTTGATCCTGTTTAATGAGGCACTTCTCTGTAAATTCACCTAGTTTCTTATAACTTCTCAAGAGAGTTATATGGAATTTATTTCAGCCTGGATTACCACAAGTATTTTGGGTGGTTATTCTCAATATCTTGCTTCTTATATATGGAATTCGTTGAGATCATCTCTCAATGGGATCATGTCCTGCTCGAAGTGGTTAGTTTGTAGGGATTCTATTATGAATGCTTGGAGCACTCTTTGGTTGTCCAGACCGATTCAAGAGGGTGATGTCATTCCACCGGATTGGTTGCAGCGATCAATTACTTCTTTACAAGACAATAGTTTAAGAATATATGAGTTCATTACCTCTCATATCTTAACAGAAATTCATAGATACCCCTTCATTGATAAGGACACTCTTGTCTGGAAACCAAGTTCAAATGGTACTCTTAACACTTGGGCAGTTTATCAGTTGATGTACAATGGGCAGTGTCCAGCTACTCAGTGGCTTGCGACATTCCGGACATTCATCATTCCCCCTTTCGAGTATTTGATTTTATGGAAGATATGGAAGCGAAGGATCCCGGTGCAATGTCTTATGCAGCGGACTGGAAACCAGCTGGCCTCAGCCTGTCCAATTTGTTTTGCTACGGTGGAATCCATTGATCATATATTCTTCTATTACACTCTTATATGCATGATTTGGAAATACATTCAAGATATGGTTGGGTGTTTCATAGAGAGTAGCTCGCTAGAAGGACATTTCTCCTCAGCTATTGTTTCACGCTGTTGTGACCAGGTCCTTAGTTTTCGTATGGTTGTTCTTGCAGCAACCATTTGCTTCATTTGGAAGGCTAAGAATTCTCAGGTCATTGATGGTATAATTCCCACTTTCTAGTATGGACATAGAAATATTCATAGGGTAGTTTGTATAGCCTCCAGAGTGCAGGTTGGCTGTATAAATAATGAGTTTAATGATCTTGTTATTTTGAGTAATTTTTCTATCGTTGGAAGGACGATAAAACCATTGGTGATTACATCAATTAGATGGATTCCTTCGATTCCCTCTTGGCTGAATGTCAATGTTGATGGGGCAGCCTTAGGTGCACCCAAACCTTTTGGTTGAGATGTGTATTCCATACCTATCAGGGCTTTATTAAGGGCTGCTTCTATCATTACATCGGGCAGGGCCCTACCATTGTGGCTGAGCTGTGGGCTATGACTAAAGCTATCAAATATGCAGTTTTTTATTGTCGGCATTTTCTCTGGATGGAGTTAGACTCAATGGTGGCTGTTAATATTCTTCAGAGACGGTCGAGGAATGTCTGATATAGGATGTTACCCTCCTGGATTGAGTGTCTCTGTCTTCTTGATGGTTTTATTTTTGATGTGATGCACGCTTATAGGGAGGATAATTTGGTTGATGATGCTTTTTCAAAGAAGGCTATTTTGGAGTCTAGTTAAGAATGGTCTTTTATGGCTTTTGATTGTTGTGTGCCATTTATTGAGGCTGATGCATATGGAAAGTCCTTTACAAGGATTTGTAAACCTCCCTTTTTATGTTCAATGTTTCTATTTACTTGTTTAATAAAATTTGGTAGGAGTGAGTCTGACTCGCTTCTGGGCCTTTTGAGTAGATGTGTGGGAATCATCAGGGTTTTATAGTGTTGTTGGTTACTAGTTTTAATGTTTAATGAGATGGGTAGTGGGGATTGGGTAAAGTCCTATTGTGTAAGAAATTAGATATTGACTTAGGTATAGATCCTTTAAATTACAGTCTATTTATTTATTTAAGACATAATATAGATGCCTAATAGGTTAGATACGGTCTTAAGGGTGTTCAGGGATCATTCATATCTCAGAACCCTCATTTTTCGAATAAATACCCATGTTACATGGTTAGATATGACCATGCAGGTGATATGAATTATCGAGAAGATCCAATCCATATTGTTGGAAAATTGTTTCCCTAACTGTGTAGACTAACCATGTGGATACCCAAATTCTTTAAGTACCCTTGCATGGTAGGAACAATGTTTGACAAATTGAACGACCAAACCATGTAAAGGATATTTTCCGGGATAAATGAACATATTACCATAATGAACTAAATATTTTAACCCTCAATCCATATTATGTGTTCTAGTAGAAATAACCTCTATTTCTCTCATTTTGGAGCTCTTTTAAGGCTGTAACAAGGTATTTAGAGATCTCCTTCATCCGAGATCCAATCGAGATTTTCTTTGTCATGTTTTATGGAAAACAGTATGTACTTGAGACATCAAAAAAAGTTCAATGTTTCTATAACTCTCAACCCAGTTATAGAGTTGTAATAATTTATTATTGTTTCATATATGTACTCCATTAAAAGTTGATTTATAGGCTGATAATATATATAACGACCCATACTTTACATACATTGTTTTTACTTTAGAATTGAAGCACACATATTATAACATATAACAAAACCAAGAAAGGACCGTATAGGTATAGTGTCTTTAGAAACTGGGAATCATAAACAACTGGTTCATAAAGCATCTACATTGCCTCCCATTTATTTCATCATATCTAGAGTCCCTTTTTGGTATATTCTACTTAATAACCTTCTTCCTGACCTGGGGAAACAAAACATACAAAAGGGTGAGCGCAAATGCTCAGTAAGGGTAACCAAAATAAATATCAATCACATCAAGAACATAAAATTTTAGAGATCTTAACCTGCAAAATAGATCATAATTTCATAACATGGGATAAATCATAGTAGTGAAATGAAATACCAATAATCATAACTTAAAACATGAAACTTTGTGGCATACTCACATAATCATAGAGAATCATTTCTTATTAGTCAAGACTCATTGCCAAGTCTATCTTAGTGGAGAAAGTACATTTCTGAACCGAGTCACCCTCATTTTAGTCCTGTTTCAGTGAACCGGTATAACCTAACATTTTAGCCTTGTCTATCTCATGAGATATAAAATCTTTACCCAATGCATTGGAGGGAGATATAGGTCCCAACCATCTCATAATGATACCATTCTTATGTGTTCCACAAAATCATAAATCATACATCATTGCATAACCCATGTAATAAAAATGGGAATCTTAAACATCGTGACATCATAAAACAATTCAAATAAGATAAAGGAATTTATAAAAATATAATTTCATCACAACATAATCAAATCAATAGGGATAAAAAACAGAACCCTTTATTATCTTATATGGAAAATAATTTTGATAAAACACTTGAACTCCATTCTTGAGGAAAATATCCTTTCTTCTTCAAAAACACTTTTCCTTTCTATACATGTCGTACAATTATAAACTAAAATAAGTTGATTAAAAATAAACTTGAAAACTTGTAAAGGAAGCTTCTTGGAAATAATGTTTTAAAAATCCATTCATGTCGTATAAGATAAAAAAACATTCTTCGTACTTTTGTCAGAAAAGTCAAAAAGTACCTCATACGAAAAACGACAAATGATTCCTTTCATATCCTTTACTAAAAACTCACTGAAGGGTAAAATTGGATTTAAACAATTGTAGTTGGATGGAAATAATATTAAATATTTAGGAAACATGAATGTGGATGATAAAATACACCCCAGTAAATACCAAAGTATAAACAATCTCAGATAAAAATGAGATTGTGATATTTCCCTTACCTTAGGTCCGATATGCTTTGGACGTGTCCGAACCTAATGTATAATGATTTAAATAATGTTATTGACTTATTCCAGAATCATAATTATTTTTATGATATCATATTTGGTCATATTATTAGCTTCATAGTAGTAATATTTCACTGCTACTTGTTATTCGGGTGTTTATAACTTTTTGTTCTTATGCGTGTTTTGTCGAATAAATTCGTATTCTTCTCTTTAGGTTATAGATACCGCATTTCTAGAATGGTATTAGTGTAATATATATTATATTCATTCATTCATTTCATTTCATTTATATGATCATTATGAAATTAAGATCATGTAGAACGAGTCGCATCAAATCGTGGAGATGGTATTCCGTACGTACGCACGAGTGATGATATCGTTCCTATGATCGTGGAATTGTATTGGAGTGTATGTATACTATTTCGGAATCAGTATCACTTTATAACAGTCATATATAGTCATTATTTACACCATTATACCCATCCAAGTAAGGTGGTGGTGGAAAATAGATTAGACCACGGCGTGGAGACGGTATTCCGTACGTACGCACGCGCGGTGATTTCTTTTTCTGTAGGATGGATAGATGGTGAAATAGGGTTGGTTCATACTTATAATAACATATCAGTATATGAGTGATACTGATGTTATTACTTCATAATGAAACAACTAAAGAAGAATAAGTGGAAGAAGAAATAAAGATGAAATAATCGGTAACGGACATTACCTCTTCTTTGAGACCTCCTTTTAGGGTACTAATATAGGTCTTTGAAGAAGACCAGAACTTCTAGGATGTCTCTACGGAAGTGGAGAGGAGAAATTGGCAGGGGTTGGCCGAGCTTTAAGGCTCAAAGTGGTGTGAGGAAGAGAGGGAGGAGGTTCCCTTTTATAAGGGAGGAGAGGGGCACCTTTGGAATAACTAAAAATCTTATTTTATTATAAAGTCATGTTCGGTTTTAAATAGCTCCAAATTGATTTATTTTGAGGCTAAGGTGGGGATGGGTGGAAATACTCTCATCCAATAGAATTTAGACAAGTTTAGGTTCCTATTTTAACCTTATCATGTAGATTTAACATTAAGTTAAATAATTTTACTTTTACCGTGTCTTCTTGTGTTCTTATACTATAAGTTTAATAAACTTGCTATAAGCAGCCAAACGAACCCCAAGTTGTTTATTATTAATATACAAAACCTATGATATGTCATTTTGCCGAGCCATAGATTTTTAGGAATAAAATAACAATTACTAATATAATATTTGTTTTACAAACTATTTTATGTCAATTTTGACACTATTTAGTAATTAATTTTTGTGAAAATCATAACATAATTATTAGTTCGAAAAAAGTTACTTAAATAAATACTAACATGTCATATTAATCTAGATAATTAGTGGAATTCATAAAAAGTGTCAAATTACATTTATTTTGGTGTTTATAACATTAATTATGTCAATATTTCATTAATAAGATAATTACTGCATCATCTTTGTGTCATAAATAAATCAAATTATTTAATGTCTAAAAATTAAAAATAAATTAGAATTATGTAATAAATATTTTTATCTTTCTAATTAATATTTATAGTCGAATTTATCTTATGTATAACCCCATATGAAAAATTGTTTACTTATTAAACTTTGATTTTAACTATTTTAACCCTTCTTTAAATAAATTAATAATAAATGTCCTAATCTAATCCATGTGGGCCTAAATGGTCATATTTTATTCCTAAGTTTGTTTTTGGTTGAATTAAACTTATCCAATATAATTAGGACATGTGTTAGGGTAATAATAATATCATTTTTTCCCTTAATTACCCTATTTACTTTTAACCGTGGTAAGTAAAAGTAAAAAGTTACTATTCACCAAAAATTATTTTCATCTCATTGAACCACATTTTACTTACTGACATCAACCGTGTCTCTCGGTTTTTTGAAATTTCACTCACAGAAGCGGTAAAATTAAGTTTTATGAAAAATTTAGTTTTTTGTCTACCACTTAGTGGATTCACTATTCATCAAAAATTGAAAGTTTTTAGAAAAATACCAAAATTTCACCCTAGGCTAATTTCGATATTAAGAATCCAAAAATGAAGACCATTTTGAAAAATAAAATTTATAAAAGTTCAAAAAGTGGTTATTACTATTCATAATGGCTAGTTTTAGTAATATTTTAATAGTATATCGTTGTTTAGTGAAATTCAGTATTGCGTACGACACAAGCTATCGGGGAAGGTCGTGATTTCGTGTAAAGAAATCCAAGCAAGTGTTGTTTAGAAAAAGATTACTTTGATGATTTATATAACATAAAAGTCTCGTGTGTTACATTCTACCCCCCTTAAAATGAATTTCTCCCTCGAAGTTCGTCACTTTGTAACAAACAGATGAGGATACCTCTCCCTCATCACATCCTCAAGCTCCCATGTATCATCTTCTAATTGGTGGTTCCTCCATAAAACGTTCACCAATCGAGTGGTCTTGTTTCGTAGGACTTTTTCGCTATGATCCAGAATCTCTATCGGTTGTTCTTCATAAGAAAGATCTTGCTCCAACGGTACAAATTCTGAGCTGAGTAAATGTGAAGGATCAAGTATGTACTTTATCAGGAGAGATACATGAAACACATCGTGAACTTGAGAGAGATTCGGTGGAAGCGCCAATCGGTAAGCTACCTTCCCAAAATGATCCAGTATTTCGAAAGGACCGATATATCTAGGGCTCAACTTCCCCTTCTTTCCAAATCTCATGACCCTCTTCTAGGGAGATATTTGTAAGAACACATTATCACCCACTTCAAACTCTAGGTCTTTTCTTCGGTTGTCGGCATAGCTTTTCTGTAGACTCTGAGATGCTCTTATGTGTTGTTGAATAGATCTGACCTTTTCTTCCATTTCATCAACGAGATCGGGTCCTAATAGCATTCTTTCCCCAACTTCATCCAAGCAAGTTGGAGTCCTGCATTTCTATCCATAGAGAGCTTCATAAGGATCCATCTGAATACTGGAGTGAAAGATATTATTATAATAAAATTCCACCAAAGGTAGGTGTTGATCCCAACCACCTTTGAAATCCATAGAGAAAGCTCTCAACATATCTTCTAGAGTTTGAATTGTTCTCTCAGACTGACCGTCTATCCTAGGATGATAAGCAGTGCTAAAACTCAACTCTGTATCCAGAGTATGCTGAAGACTTCACCAGAACTTCTAGGTAAATCTCGGATCCCGATCAGATATAATAGAAAGTGGTACTCCATGAAATCTTACCACTTCTTTTACATATATCCTGGCAAGCTGATCCCGAGAGAAATCCTCTCTAATAGCAATGAAGTGTGCAGACTTTGTAAGATGATGAACTATGACTGAGATAACATTATTGCCTTTGGATGTTTTAGGAAGTTCTGTGACAAATTCCATAGTGATGTTTTCCCATTTCCATTCGGGTATGGGTAATGGTTGTAACATCCCCTTAGACTTCTGTCTCTCATCTTTAACTTGTTGAAAAACCAAGCATCGAGAGACATATTCAGCAACGTCTCTTTTCATTCCATCCCACCAGAAGTACTCCTTCAGGTCCTTATACATATTCATGCTTCCAGGATGAATAGAGAATGAAGAACTATGAGCCTCATCTAGTAGCTCCTTCTTTAATTTGGGGATGGGAGGAACACAAACCCAATTCCTGAACTTTATTATTCCATAACAATCAAGGTTGAATTCAGGAACATTTCTCACCTTCTTTTGTAACTCAACATCTTCTTTCTGTGCCTCTTTAATCTTCACATGTATAGATGGTTGAACATTCATTTGAGAAAGATATGATTTTTCCCCATTCATTATAATTACAAGATCCATCCTTTGTAAATCCATAAATATTGGATCTTTTGTGATCCTCATCATGAATAAACTAGTGTGGTCTTGTCGACTTAATGCATCTGCCACCTTGTTTGCTTTCCCTGGGTGGTAATGGATTGAGCAGTCATAATCCTTAATCAGCTCCAACCATCTTCTTTGGCACAAATTCTGCTCCTTTTGTGTGAAAATATACTTTAAACTTTTATGATCAGTATAAATATCACACCTTTCACCATAAAGGTAATGCCTCCAAATCATTAATGCAATGATTACCGAAGCTAACTCCAAATCATGGGTTGGGTAATTTTTCTCATGTATTTTCAACTGTCGTGAGGCATAAGCTATCACCATATCATTTTGCATAAGAACACACCCCAATCCCTTCTTGTATGCATCACTATAGATCACAAACCTTTCTCCACTACAAGGCAGTGTGAGCACAGGTTTACTGGATAACCTTCTTTTCAACTCCTTGAAATTCTCTTCACATTCCTCCGTCCAAAAAAACTTAACTCTTTTCCGAGTCAACTTGGTGAGTGGATTAGATAATCGTGAAAAATATTTCACAAAACGTCGATAATATCCAGCTAAACCAAGAAAACTTCGGATCTCCGTTACTTTTGTTGGTCTCGACCATCTTTCGATAACCTCTATTTTTGCTGGATTCACAGATATCCCCTCTTTTGAGATTATGTGACCCAGAAATGCAACTTTTTGAAGCCAAAATTCACACTTGGTAAATTTTTCATAAAGCTTATCCTTTCTCTGGGTCTTCAATATAATTCTCAATTGATCTTCATGTTCTTCCTTGCTCTTTGAATAGACAAGAATATCATCTATAAAGACTACCACAAACTGATGAAGATAGACTCTAAAGACTCTATTCATCAGATCCATGAAGATAGTAGGGGAATTAGTAAGACCAAATGGCATCACTATAAATTCATAATGTCCATACCTTGTACGGAAAGCTATCTTTGGTATATCCTCCCTTTTGACCCTTAATTGATGATACCCTGAACGAAGATCAATCTTGGAAAAGTATTGAGCTCTGCGTAGTTGCTCAAATAGGTCATCAATGCACATGAGAGGATATTTGTTCTTAATAGTGATCTTGTTAAGTTCTCGATAATCAATGCAGAGTCTCATTGATCCATCTTTCTTCTTAACAAACAGAATAGGTTCTCCCCAAGGTGACACACTAGGGAGTATGAACTCCTTATCAAGATTCTCTTGGAGTTGCTTCTTCAATTCCTGCAACTCAATTGGGGCTATTCTATAAGGTGTCTTTGAAATAGGCAAAGCACCCGGTACAAGTTCTATTGAAAACTCAACTTCACGATTTGGTGGAAGACCCGGTAATTCCTCCGGAAAGACATCATCAAACTCCCGTACAATGGGTATATTCTTAATCGTGAGTTTCTCACCAACCATTTGAGATAAATAACCTTCATTTAGTGGAATCAATACCCATAAAATGGAAGAAATTTCCACGGGAAGGTTATGTTCATCCTTGCATCGATAGACGATCATAGATTGATCTGGAATATGAAATGTGACTTCCCTTATTTGGAAATTGATATGAGCTCCATGTAGAGAAAGCCAATCCATGCCAATAATCACATCAAATTCCACTATAGGAAGGATCACAAGATTTATAGGAAGCACTTTCCCACAAACTTCAATCAGAGAAGAATTATAAACTTTTGATGCGACTGTTGTGCCATTAGGTGTTGTCACAGCTAACTCAACATCTAATTGTTGAGGTAATACAGTGATACCCTTAGAAAATTCTTCAGAAATAAAGGAGTGGGTGGATCCAAAATCAAATAAAACATTTACTACTTTAGAGTGGATGGTATGTGTACCTTTCACCACATCGTTATCGTACTCCACATCACTGATAGAAATTTCATGTGACTTTCCTTTGTCTTTACCCTTAAGAGTTTGTTGACGTCGACCATCATCATCAACCCTTGGATTAGGGCATTTATTGGAATAATGTCCCATCTTTTTGCACTTGAAACATTGAAGTGTTGTAGGGTCATTCTGTGTATCCCTTCCTTTGTTTTCATCATTAGACATCTTCTTCCCATCATTGCGGCATTCAAATGCCCGATGACCTTCCTTTATACATTTGAAACATTTACTTGTCCCTTTAAGACAACTCCCTCCATGTTTCTTTCCACACTTTGAGCATAAGGGAAAGCTCATCTTATTTTCAGTGTGCTCTTTAGATTTTCCTTTGAATTCCATTTTCCTCTTCTTATCAAACCCATATGACTGATGGGTTACTCCAATCTCCATCTCGACTTTGATAGCACATCGAACGATTTCCTCTTAGCTATTGAAGTCCATTGTGGCTAACTCCCTTGAAAGACTTGGTTTTAAGCCACTAATGAATCGATCGATCTTACTCTCAGGTTGGATAATAATACCAGAAGCGTACGTTGCAAGTATTGTAATATTTTGTTCATAGGTACCAACAGATTCACCATCCTTTTTCTTCTGTTCAAGAAACTCTTTCTCCATATTTGTTCGGAGAATACGAGGGAAGTACTTATTGAAAAATAAGTTTTTGAACTCATTCCATTCCATGGACTCAATTTCATCCCTTTGCCTCGTATTCTTAATAAGATTCCACCATTGATCAGCATCACCTTCCAAACTATACACTGCTAAGATGACTTTATCATGATCAGAACATTGAAGAACAGAAAATATCTTTTCAGTAGTACTAATCCATTGTTCAGAAACTAATGGATCAGTAGACCCGCTGAATGAAGGTGGATGCTGTATCATGAAGGATTCAACAGAATTTTTCTCCTTCCTTTGCTCGTTTTGAAGTCCTGCATGATTCATATCTTGAGAAAGTTGTGTGAGCATGGATAAAAGATTTTGCATTCCAGCTCCCATAACGTTTGGTTGCTCAGGGGGACAATCATTGCATTGCCTGTCGCATTCCACATTAACACGGTTCCTTCGGGTTCCAGCCATTGACTAAAACCAAGAAGAATAGTGTGAGCAACAATAATTATAATAGGAAAACCACATAATCAAGATAAAAATTTCACACTTAAGTTCTTATCCTAGGTTATTCATGGTCATTTCTAAAACACTAATATTGTGTTCTATGCTTAGACTTATCCTTAGGGTTCTTACTAAGGCTTCCACATCCTAGTTTCCAAAGGTTGACTATACCTTTCCTCTGATACCGACTATAACGACCCATACTTTACATACATTGTTTTTACATCAGAATTGAAGCACACTTATTACAACATATAACAAAACCAAGAAAGGACAGTATAGGTATAGTGTCTTTAGAAACTGGGAAACATAAACAACGGGTTCATAAAGCATCTACTTTGCCTCCCATTTATTTCATCATATCTAGAGTTCCTTTTTGGCATATTCTACTTAATAACCTTCTTCCTGACCTGGGGAAACAAAACATAAAAAAGGGTGAGCTCAAATGATCACTAAGGGAAACCGAAATAAATATCAATCACATCAAGAACATAACATTTTAGAGATCTTAACCTGTAAAAGAGAGCATAATTTCATAACATGGGATAAATCATAGTAGTTAAATGAAATCCCATTAATCATAACTTAAAACATGAAACTTTGTGGCATACACACATAATCATAGAGAATCATTTCATATTAGTCAAGACTCATGGCCAAGACTATCTTACTGGACAAAGTCCATTTCTGAACCGAGTCACCCTCGTTTCAGTCCTGTTTCACTGAACAGGTATAACCTACCATTTCAGCCATTTCTATCTCATGAGGTATAAAATCTTTACCAAATGCATTGGAGGGAGATATAGGTCCCACCCATCTCATAATGATACCATTCTTATGTGTGCCACAAAATCATAAATCATACATCATTGCATAACCCATGTAATAAAAAAGGGAATCTTAAACATTGTGACATCATAAAACAATTCATATAAGATAAAGGAATTCATAAAAATATAATTCAATCGCAACATAATCAAATCAATAGGGATAAAAAACAAAACCCTTTATTATCTTATATTGAAAATAATTTTGATAAAACACTTGAACTCCATTCTTGAGAAAAATATCCTTTCTACTTCAAAAATACTTTTCCTTTCTTAACATGTCATACAATTATAAACTAAAAGAAGTTGATTAAAAATAAACCTGAAAACTAGTAAAGGAAGCTTCTTGGAAATAGTGTTTTAAAAAACCATTCATGCCGTATTAGTTAAAAAAACATTCTTCGTACTTTTGTCGGAAAAGTCAAAAAGTACCTCGTACGAAAAACGACAAAAGATTCCTTTCATATCCTTTACTAAAAACTCACCGAAGGGTAAAATTGGATTTAAACAATTTTAGTTGGATGGAAATAATATTACATATTAAGGAAACATGAATGTGGATGATAAAATACACCCCAGTAAATACCAAAGTATAAACAATATCGGATAAAAATGAGATTGTGATATTTCCCTTACCTTAGGTCCGATATTCTTTGTACGTGTCCGAGCCTCCTGTATAATGATTTAAATAATGTTATTGACTTATTCCAGAATCATACTTATTTTTATGATATCATATTGGGTCATATTCTTATCTTCTTAGTAGTAATATTTCATTGCTACTTGTTATTTGGGTGTTTATAACTTTTTGTTCTTATGCGTGTTTTGTCGAATAAATTATTATTATTCTCTTTAGGTTATAGATACCTCATTTCCAGAATGGTGTTAGTGTAATATATATCATATTCATTCATTCAATTCATTTCATTTATATAATCATTATGAAATGAAGATCATGTAGAACGAGTCGCATCACATCGTGGAGATGGTATTCTGTACGTACGCACGAGTGATGATATAGTTCCTATGATCGTTGAATTGTATTGGAGTGTATGTATACTATTTCAGAATCAGTATCAATTTATAATAGCCATATATAGTCATTATTTACACCATTATACCCATCCAAGTAAGGTGGTGGTGTAAAATAGATTACACCACGGCGTGGAGACGGTATGCCGTACGTACGCACATGCGGTGATTTCTTTTTCCGTAGGATTGATAGATGGTGAAATAGGGTTGTTTCATACTTACAATAACATATCAGTATATGAGTGATACTGATGTTATTACTTCATAATGAAACAACTAAAGAAGAAGAAGTGGAAGAAGAAATAAAGATGAAAGAATCGGTAATGGACATTACCTCTTCTTTGAAGTGATTCTTTGAGACCTCCTTTTAGGGCACTAAAATAGGTCTTTGAAGAAGAACAGAACCTCTAGCATGTCTCTAGGGAAGTGGAGAGGAGAAATTGGCAGGGGTTGGCCGAGCATGAAGGCTCAAAGTGGTGTGTGGAAGAGAGGGAGGAGGTGCCCTTTTATAAGGGAGGATAGGGGCACCTTTGAAATAACTAAAAATATTATTTTATTATAAAGTCAAGTTCGGTTTTAAATAGCTCCAAATTGATTTATTTCGAGGATAAGGTGGTGATGGGTCGAAATCCTCTCATCCAATAGAATTTAGACAAGTTTAGGTTCCTCTTGTAACCGTATCATGTAGATTTAACATTAAGTTAAATATTTTTACTTTTACCGTGTCTTCTTGTGTTCTTATACTATAAGGTTAATAAAATTACTATAAGAAGACAAACGAACCCCAAGTTGTTTATTATTAATATATATAACCTTATCTAAGTCATTTGTCCGAACCTTAGATTTTTAGGAATAAAATAACAATTACTAATATAATATGTTTTTTAAAAACTATTTTATGTCAATTTTGACACTATTTAGTAAATAATTTTTGTGAAAATCATAACGGAATGATAAGTTCTAAAAAAGTAAATTAAATAAATACTAACATGTCATATGAATCTATAAAATTAGTGGAATTCATAAAAAGTTTCAAATTACATTTATTTCGGTGTTTATGACATCAATTATATCAGTATTTCATTAAAAAGATAATTACCGCATCATCTTTGTGTCATAAATAAATTAAATTATTTAATGTCTAAAAATTACAAATAATCTACCATTACATAGGAAACCTTTTAGCTTTATAATGAATATTTATAGTCGAATTTATCTTATGTATAACCCCATATTAAGAATGGTTTACTTATTAAACTTTGATTTTAACTATTTTAACCCTTCTTTAAATAAATTAATAATAAATGTCCTAATCTATTCCAAGTGGGCCTAAATGGTCATATTTTATTCCTAATTTTGTTTTTAGTCTAATTACATTTATCCAATAGAATTAGGACATGTTTTAGGGTAACAATAATATCATTCTTACCCTTAATTTCCCTATATACATTTAACCATGGTAAATAAAAGTAAAAAGTTACTATTCACCAAAAATTATTTTCATCTCATTGAACCACATTTTACTTACTGACATCAACCGTGTCTCTCAGATTTTTGAAATTTCACTTACAGAAGCGGTAAAATTTAGTTTTATGAAAAATTCAGTTTTTTAACTACCACATAGTGGTTTCACTATTCATCAAAAATTGAAAGTTTTCAGAAAAATACCAAAATTTCACCCAAGGCTAATTTCGATATTACGAATCCAAAAATGAAGTCCATTTTGAAAAATAAAATAAATAAAATTTCAAAAAGTGGTTATTACTATTCATAACGGCTAGTTTTAATAATATTTTAATAGTATATCATTGTTTAGTGAAACTCGGTATTGCGTACGACGCAAGCTATCGGGGAAGGTCACGATTTCGTGTAAAGCAAGCCAAGCAAGTGTTGTGTAGAAAAAGATTCCTTTGATGATTTATATAACAAAAAAGTCTCGGGTGTTTCAATATAAGAGTAGAGGCATAAAATTATGTGGTGGGTGATCTATAACGCATCCCTCATGATCATTGATTTTTGAATTGATGTGCAGGGACTTCCAAATAACTCATTTATCATTTGTTGAATTTAAATTACATATTTTTTTCATTAGAACTATATTTTTATTCTATTTTTGTAGATGTTATTAGTTGTTTGGTTGTTTGGTCAAAAACACACAACACCCCATGTAGGGTAATATTCTATTGTTGGGTTTCAAAGGTTTTGAAACTTTTGAGCCACCGTTCGGTTGTGTTAGATATGGACCACACTAATGGTAAACCAAATTATATTAATTTCATATTTAATCATGAAATGGTGAGTATCTTGTGCCTTATCTCTTCCACTTGAACTATATAAGTATGGTTCAAAAATGTATATTATTCATTCAAATGATATTATTCTAAGTATAATTAAATATATGACTAGGAATTATTAAAGGTAAATGAATTTTTGGATACACATTGGTAAAACACCTTTCCATATTCATGGAAGGTAACATAGTGAACTTTATTAACTAAACATTAATTTCATGGTTTTATTGAAAATCTTTCTTCCAACATGGCCTTTTCAATCTAATGAAAGGAAAGGATTGGACCAAGTGAATTTTTTAATGGAATGTTTATGTTATCACAAAATTAATTGAAGTGAAATAAATTTATGATGCCTATTATTTCACATGGTATATGATATCTAAAAAATAAGTCTTGGCATGTGTTATATCGTAGATTCCCAAGGGAATCCCTTGGGTATTAGAGGACGTCATTCCGAATCAAGGATTTCAATTCTCTTATGTGAGACCTACATGGGAACCCAATCCTTGTTTAGACAACATTGTATCCCTTCATTATTATTATAAGATGACTTATATACACTCATTGGATCCAACATGAAATATGGGGCCTTGGTTACATACTTGGTCTTGGATACTTCATATCTTCTATTTTTCCATGGATGAATTCCTTGGACATGTTTAGAAACACTATTGTGGGAATTTCATGGATGGTGCTCCTTGGATTACACACACTCCCCATACCAATACTATGTTACTACAATGTTAGTAGACCCTAAGACCTAAGATTCCTTAGTTAATACCATTGATCCACATTGTATTAATTATCAATTATGATTTCCTTTTTACATCATAGAACCTACTCTATTTATAAAATCATTAGGTGATGTCAGTGCTGGTTATGCCTAACATGACATGTTCATATAAAATGGTAGTTACCTAATAAAAGAACAGGTTTCAAGTTTAGACACTAGGTGAGTTCTGAAGAAGTTACTTGTAATTTATTTACATTACAGTAATTTACATTATATATTCATTCTATCACATTGTTACATTTCTATTACACGGGCTAGATGTTATAGACACCATTGGTGGTGGTGAACTATGATTTATCTCACACCCTTTCACGACGTCATTTGGTATCTAGGGTAGATTACATGAATGCATTCATTGATAAAGGGATGTGTAATGCTTTATATACAAGATTGCATTTTTTGTTAGGATGGAGTTGGAAGCAGATGATCGAGTAGTAGCATGGGATTATTGGGATCGTTTATGTATTTATTTTTCTGTATTCGGTTTTTCATGAATGCATGATAATTAGTATCAATTTTTTCATATTTATAGTGACTTGACATGTATCATCATTAGTTATTGTATGTTATTCAATTTATTTATGGCATCATTAATTTCTCTATTTCCACTTTTCATTTTTTTCTTATTACATCCTCTATTGAACTCTGTTTAATGTTATCTATGGTGCTACACTATTTTAATGAGAGCATAGTCTTCCCAAGTACACATCTAAGGCCCTCACTACTAGTATCCAGCCTCTGGAATTCAAGGATATGTGCTTGAGGCCATCTGGGCCACTAGGCCTGGGGAAACTTCTAATTCTCATTTGGGTTCGGGACATAAAAAAGTGGTATTATATGGGTTTTATTTTCATTCTTACTATTTGGAGTCAATAGATTAGCGATAAAGAACACTTGGGAATTTTTCATAATTTATTCTTGGGAATTATGACCCAATATTTGGGGTACAGACAGAGTTCCTATATTATAAATTTTGTTCTTCTTTTGACTGTATTAGTTGATATTGTCTCACCATTCGCTGACACACATGTTGTGTGGTGTTGTCTATTATTCATCTGGTAGATATTCTATTTTATTCTTAACCTAACAATATTAGGTTGTGGATAATTGTTAAATCCATCGTGGTTAACACCTGAAATTTACTTTTATTGCTTATTTCCATTACATATAGGTACATTTCACTTATTTTCAATACTTTTTATTCCTATGACTATTGAGTGATCCATTCTTGTATATATTTTGGTACTGGTTTTGGGTAGTGATTGTGTGATAGCATGTTTCAATTCATGTGTTGTCATGGGCTAGAATGAGCAATTTTCCGAATGAAGTATTTAATGAGAAATTGAAGTGGGTTTTAATCTTAGTGATATGGAGTATGGTCCCTAATTTACTAGGAATGTAAAATCATTTTAAGGTAAATTTGATGCAAGTTATAAGGAAATAAAAATATAAAAGTTAACCAGTTGAACATCCTTATTTGCCTTGTCAAGTTTTTGAAATATAAAAGAGTGATCCTAAATGTTAAATTAAATGTCAAATACCATCCCATGGTGTCCATACCATGACTACCCCAAGCCATCCTCTGATAGGCGAGTAGATGGGGACCGGTGCTAAGTAGGAATATCCCACAAATGAGATGAATGTTCCAAATAATATGTACACACGCACACAAACCCAAGGAATAGATGCTGGAAATTAAAAACACAAAGTAACGAAAATGAATTAATACCACTACAACCCAAATAGAGATTACAGAAAAAGAAATCAATAAAGTAAAATTGTTCCATAATACAACCCCGCAAAAAAATAAAGTGTATGTAACCCAAGTACTGAATCTAATCTTGAGAAAACATGATTTTATGCAACTGCAAGGTAAGACACTAGATTGTTTTCAATAATCCACCAGGACATACGTCATTCTGTCTGATCATGCTTGACCCCATATGGTCATGGTTTGATCAAAAAACCCCAAATAGTTTACTTTATTCACAAGACACGACATGTGTGGGAAAATACCATGTTGGGGTGTGTAAAATAATACATATTAGGTTAAACCAAAACAAAAATTAAAAGAACACAAATGAAACACCACTAAGAAGAAACATGCATCTCAACATAGATATATGTCAAGAACACATATAACAAGAACATATAGGTATACTCATAATGGATTCCAAGACTCAAGGTCTCATCCAATGCCAGCCATATTTTTCATCTCATAACATGCTCAATTACATGAGATCTTACTCCTCACAGTATTTGATAACATGAACATAGAAGAAGTCTACAAAAATTATCAGAGATAAATTCTAGTCTCCATACGTCATGAAGATCCCAATTTTACTTTGTCTCAATACGATAATGTGCATTCATATGAAATCCAATCCTTGGTATTAGGATTCTGCTCAAGGTGCACTCATTTTGGTAAAACTCACATCTCAATCATGGAATTCATCTACGACCCTTAGAAAGTGGTCCTGATAATTTTTTCCCAGCCCAAGTTGAGCACATTTATAATTACCCAAAGCACATTGTTAAGGTCAAGTCACGAAAAATCAAATCTTATATCAATACACAGATAGTGGGTCATGTGCCACAGGCTCACAGGTGTACTCCTAGCACTACTGTAAACATCATATTAGATAGGGTATACGTTGTTGCATAAATATTGGTCACACATTCTATGAAAACCCTATCTATTGTACCACAAAGGGAAGTCAGGATTGACCAGGGCTCTCAGTGTGATACATCCTCTATCCAACAGAGTCTTTATCGAAGCATAGCTGAGACATACCAATTCAAAACACAGTTCATACTCTAGGATAAGAACATGATATTGCATTGAAAATTCAAAGGAAATACGAACGGTACAATCTCAGTCTCTACAATCACCATCTATCATGAGATCAGGATCCTACATCGATCTCTCTATGGAAAGAAAAGGAAAACACATCCATACCCTCCTAGTCTATCCAAAAAATCACCATGATATCTCGAAAGGACAGACTTGACATACAAGTGCAATTATTCAAAAGAACCTTCCATTTGAAATTTACGGCCATTTTGGTAAAATGGGACCTATCTGGTCTGGGTCTAGTTCGAGTAGTTGGGATAGACCTGACCCAACCTGACCCACATAGCTGGGTCCCACTAGGACTATTCTACTAGACCGTCTATCCAGATACATTCTGTTCACCTTGAACGCAAGACAATTTGGCCAACCTAGACGGGTTCGCTGGTAATTTCACTCCAGCACACCACATCCAATAACCGATCTGACATCTCCCTTAGAATGTGTTCTACAAGACTGTGTGCAAGGAGATTAGACTTGGATTTTTGCCAATTCACTAGTCATCACCATAATAACCCAACCTAGTAGAGGCTTCCCATCACCACTAGTAGTACCACTCGCCCTAACCCTCCTCCACTGGCCAATAAGATGACAGTCACCTGTTGCCTAGTGGTAATGCCCTTGCATGTGGTTGTTGGCACTGTCGTGTACAACTAGAAGTGTCTCCCCTTTTGTGGTCCTCCAAAATTTCCATGGTGGACCATTTATTGAGCTGATAATAACATCAAGATCCATGGGTCACCATATTATATACTATGGGATCCGAACCTTCTTCTCATCACTCCAAGGGTCCATCCACATTCCAAACCACACAGACAAGCATCCTGTAACCATAAGGGAATGCTGATTAAGAACATATGAATGGTGGGATAAGATAGAACAATAACACCCTTAGAATGGACATTGAACATACTTGGTGTCAGACTTGGTCCATTCATATCATCAGAATGATCAATAAGAAATAAAATAATATTTAACTAGCACCACCTATAATCCTACATTTTTACCATCCTGCATGAATTATCAAAGTACAGATCAACCTGTTCATGGGTTGGTCTACATCCCTCATTAAAATAATGAATGTGGAAAGGAATCATGATGAAAAAACCCCATACCAAGATTCGACTTGATCATTGATGAAAAGTTATTTGGACAACGTTTTTTGTCGATCATCGTTCCTCAATCATCAATCATTGATTCGTCGCCCCATCATCGTTCGTTGTTCACCAATGAGGGGATTTCACCATGAATCTTCTCTACTACTCCCATGTAAATTCTCTAGGATCATTCACCCAATAAAGTTTTCCTACCAATGGTTAGATATGGATAACACATTTGAGCATTAAACGTGCTTCAGCGTTTAAACACATTTCAGCATTTAAAGGAGATTCAATAATTAAGGCATTTCACCATTGTCATGTCACTGTTTTTTAGCTTTATTGAGTTACTACATCACATTGATGATATGATACATTGAAATTTTATAAATAAAATAACTCTCTAAAATCATTTTATTCAAATATGTCTGAAAATTGAATTCCACTGTCGACCCACACTTGTCGATGTTAGGCTATACCTAAGGAAAAGACCCCATTACAAACTCAAATATGATCTCAAATTTCCAATATGGGTTAGAATTTATGTCAAATTAGGATTTTAAAATAAAATAAAATAAAATAATTATTTTATTTACATTTACATCAATTTCATGTTTTTCCATAGAAGACCCACACTGAATAATGTTATGTCACACACAGGGTAAATCCCATACTCTGATATCTACTATTACATGAGATTTCTACTCCATGAAACATGTTATATATTATTCCTGTTTAATAGGAACATCAACTATGGCATCCCACCATTTTATAACATAACTTTTAATTACCTTTTACAGAACCGTGGATCTTTAAGGTTTAGTGTCTTGGAAACCAGGAACATAAAACATGAAAACATAAAAAATTCTTCTTAAACTCTTCAAAGGCTTCTACTTATGTTGATCCTAGGTTCATTAAGGAATCTCACAACCTTGGGACATACATCAAAAGAAAGGGTGATAAGGAGGCCCAGTAATGGATACAAAGGGAAACATTTAACATGTGAACTTGAGATACATCACCAATGTCATGAAAAAAAAACGTTAAGGCATGAGAAAGAAATCATGAGGAATATAATAATAAAAATAATTCATTTCATAACTTGAAGATGTGGCTACAATATTTAATATTGAAAATAATTTTCTTTTCATCAAGGTCCATCCCCAAGGTGTCATTAAAAATTACCATGGTTATTCACCAAGGCGTCATTTAAAATGGTCATCTCTAGAGATTAAGTCTTTACCAAATGCATTGGAGCGCTATCAGGGTGCACCCTTAATTTGTCTTTTTTATCATGTGAGCCACATATATCATCATCAATCATTTCATAAACAAACCATATAAAATAAAATAAATGGGTTTCATTTCATAATCATAATGTTTTAAAAACTTCATTAAAGACATGATCTTTATGTCACTTTAAACCCATGGAAAGGGAAAGCGGGTCTCATGTATGTAAACCCCAGACATTAAAAAAGAATATTTTGGTATATATGTGAATACCCATTTAGAAGAACGAGCTATGAGTATTAACTTAATAAAATAAATGAATTTGAGAATAAGATAGAGACATTTTGAGATGGAAATTCTGCAGCATAACAGCTATGTTACAAGGTTTTAGAAAACATTGAAATGAGAGGGGACATGGGTCACCCACTCATAAATGATCCATAAAACAGTAGGGGGACAGAATATAATGGATTTAAGAACATGGTAATGAAATTTTAAAGATTTACCATATTAAATGAAGAACATGAAAGAAAGACAAAAAATAAGATTTCGCTTATGAAAATTCGGCAGCCTAACGGCGTCACCTAAAATTAAAAAAATTTAATTGACGAGATCAAATAGGGTCTCTCATATTCTGAACATAAAAGATCTGTATGATAGATATATATATCATACCTCAACCTAATAAAAAGGAACATGAAATACTTGACATGAAAGTAGAACTTTGAAAAATGGGAAAGGTGAACGAATCCCTTAAAAATTCCACAGCCTAACGGCGGCACTTAAACGTTCTTAAAATGAATTGATTAGAGAAAGAGGTGGACTCTCATCATATGAACATGAAAAGGGTAGTAAGATGAATTTAAAAGAACATCCTCCAACATAAGATCATGTAGAATAAAAGAAATGACATAAAAGAGATTACTTGAAAAGAAAAAGAGAGGTATGATCCCTTACCTTAAATGTAACTCTTAAAACTCGAAGGTTGGGACCTTGAGGGATTGGGGGAACCTTGGGAGGACACCTTGGGAGCTAATGATACTATATCTTCGTTGGGGGAGAGTTGGGAGTGAAAAATAAATGAGGGAAGGGTGGGTACTTATAGGGAAAGGGAGGGGACAAGGCATTAATGGCCAAGGGACAGCTCATTGGTGGTTTTGAAAAAACCATGGGCTTGACCATGGTATTTTCCCAGGGTATTGGCCACTTGGGACACCTCATACCTTATATTACTATTCATAAGTCTAAAATATTGATTTCATACTTAATACATCATTTAATGATGTCATTAAACACCCATAACTTAAAAACTGTATTTTCTCTATTCATCAAAAATTCAACTTTCTTAGAAAAATCACAAAATTTCACCTTAACCAAATATTGATGCTCTGATTTCAAAAATTTATTCCATTTTATAAAAAAATTCTAAATATTTTTAATTTAATTTTTAAATAAATACACTATTAACCGAAAATTCATTTTTTTCAGAAAAATCCCCAAAAATTACCTTAGCATAATATCAATGTTTTGAATTCAAAAATAAAGTCCATTTTATAAAAATAATTTTCTAAATATTTTTAATTTAATTTGTAATTAAAAAACACTATTCACATGAAAAAACTAATACTTTAATAATAAATTATGAAACTGTTATTTAACCATTTTATTGATTCAAAATTCTTAATCAAGGTGTCTAGATTATATTAATAATTTCTTTAAATGATATTAATGATCTATTTGGTCACATTACTAATCCTAAGCATAAAATAACTATTCATAATTTACTATTCATCAAAAATTATGTTGATCTTATTATACTCTAAATTTCGTACTGAACATAATTATAGAAGACCATTTTTTGGAAATCATTACACATTATTAATTATTTAAGGTTTACATAGACATTTTTAAAATATCGTTTCTCTATAATTCATAAACAATATGCATACTATATTTATCTGTACATTTGAAAATTAATAAATTTAATCATAAGAAGAAATAAATTTTTTTATTTATAATGAAGGATTACACAAGGTAGTTACAGTCTCCTTACATAGCCCCTTATAAACCCAGAATATGACCAAAGGGTAAGGTGTGCTAAGGTGAAAGAATCTGAGGGAGGCTTAGCCAACATTTCATGAGTAGTAATTTCTATCAGTTTGAGCTTCTCGTGATGGAGATTTCATTCTAGCTTCACACGATAAAGTTCGGCTTCAGTGTAGTCCAGAGCAAAGCCCATGGGTGCTACCTCCTTCCCATGTTCTGTTAAATGTGCTTTGATTGGCCCGAAACTACTGGATGAGGCCATCAAATCTTTTATCTATATTAATTAACCAATATCACTTGTATTTAGAGAAAATAATCTAAACGTTTAGTTTACAATGGTCATATTGACCAACGGTCATATAACAGTCAAAACCCAACAGTCTCATTTTAATTATACTCATGTTATCAAATTAAATAGTTTTGTTTATTATAAAATAAAATAACACACAAAATTAAGAAACGATATTTATTCAAAATTTCGGGTCATTACAATCTTCCCCCCTTTAGAAATTGCGTCCTCGCAATTTTTAAAATTGGGTTTTGAAATTTTCATTGAAATTACTACATCAGAAAAGGAGTCAGAAAAAATATTACTTTAAAAGAAAGAAAGGTAAGTACAAAGGTCACCTGAGTTAACCCACACTAGGATTCAATATAGGAAAACATTGAAATGGATAAGAAAACAAAGGGTCAAGTTATTAGGGAGAGTTATAGAAAACATGATGAGAAGAAATTTAACCACAAGAAAATCACAAACTTATGATGTGTGTAAACGGTCATTGATTACCTAGTAGGAAAAGTAAACCAACTACATTTTTATTTTACGTTCCTTTTCATAATTTTGAGGAATTAATTTAGTACATAGAACAAAAACATAAGGAAATATACTTACCTTCTCATAGAGTTTCATCCTTTAATATGTTTCTACGAAAACTAATCTTTTCTCCAAACTATGAGCATTCAAAAACACCTGGTCTCATCAAAACACAAGAATCATCTTCTTTAGAGTCACGTAATCCACAAAAGATTAACTATTAACTTCTTCTATCTTTAAAAATTATCCCAAAAATCAGAAAGGGTAAGATAAAACAACTCTTCATAAAGAAAGGATCCCATAGGAAGGGAAACTACTTTTAAAATTTCAATGTTCCATGGTACTACCCAAACTTCATCATAGAGCATTCCATAAATAACTGTCGTTAAAATTCCTCAAAATAAACCAAACTAAGATTGAAACCCAATTATATGAACGATCTCATTACAAAGTCTTCAAAGATATAATTTATCGTTTATCTCCAAACAAAATCAACCACTCTTATCATCTTATAACAAAAGTAACTAACCTAATCACATTTTCCCCCAAGATAGGTTAATCATTTCCATATGAAACCTAAATTACTATAAGTTCACCTTAAATTCATCAATACTTCAAAATATAATTCGAACATTACTCCTCAATGAAAATACCGTAGTAATCTATTTACCACGATCAAATAGGGTTCCCAAAATAGTGAACGTCTTCCAAAATAATAATCATCTTTTAATCCCCCAATCACCCTTTTTTTAAGAACAGCTTAATTACATCAACATGTGGTACATAACAATAAGTGTTTTCCTTAATGATATAAAATCATCTTAGGTTGTGACTCGATGATCTTAGAAAACAAAAAAGATATGCTCATAGAGCATAAACTAAAATACAACATGACATAGACAATTATTGCGAAGTAGTTACATGTACTTCAGTCATCATGATCCATCTCAACATAATATTTGCATTGTTCCCTTGTCCTCGAATATTGTTGATTCTCATCATGCTTCTCACCCATTCCAAGAGAGCATTGCCTTGGATAATTTCTAACTTCTCGAAATTTATGAAATCGAAATGTATAAGGTACATTAGATTGAACATTATCTCCATTCATCACATTATACATTTTTTTAAAGAAATTGTCTACTTTATGCCTTATCAACCCACACTTAAAACATCTCCCGGTTCCTTTGTCACATTCTCCTTGGTGCCTCTTCCCACACTTTTTTCAAAAAAGATATTGGGTCTTCTTTTCCTTATCAACATTATCAGATGAACATCCTTGAGACTTTTTATTCTTCTTCCTTGATGAATTTGGGCATTCAACTAGGTACCAATTAAAAATTGTGATTTTTGATAGCCGGTTTTGCATAATCACAATATGTTCAAATTGATCTTTCGTCATCTCTATCACATTAATAGGGGAATCGTCACATTTCCTATCACATTGGTTGTTGGGACATGATCTTCCATTTCCCTCCATTAACTAAGAATAGAACGTATAATTCGGGGGCTTAAATACATAGCCAATAATCATTAAAAGGAAAATTTAAGCATAGAAGGATAAACTTGTAGAAGGAAAGTATACCCTAACATGTGATCCCCTAGGTTAAAATCTAGGTTATCGATGATCATATATTCTTATGTGAATCATTATTTTATTTTATCTTTGTTCTTTTAATAATGTTTTATACTAAGCTTATGAATTTACCAAAGCATATCCCCCGGGAGTATCATAAACAAGAGTGCAGCAAGGCCCGTTGTCGTGTACCAGTTCCCGTTCGAGTCTCTCTCAAAGTGGTGTTTTCGGGTTATACCTCTATGTACATCTGTGCCAGAGCCACCTCTTCCTGCTCGTATCCAGACAAGGATGTATTTTCTTGACAATCCCTTACTCAATACTCACCAAAATACTAGGAAGATTTATTATATTTAAAATTTTATATAGGGTTCTTCCTAGAGTTTTCATATCCTAATTTCCACAAATAACTAAACCATCCTCTGATACCAACTATGGCATCCCACCTTTTTATAACTTAACTTTCATTACATTTTAAAAAACTGAGGATATTTAAGGTTTAGTGACTTAGAAACCAGGAACTTAAAACATGAAAACATAAAAAATAATTCTTAAACACTTGAATGGCTTCTCCCTATGTTCATCCTAGGTTCATTACTGCATCTCATAACCTGGGGACATACATCAAAAGAAAGGGTGAGCAGAAGGCCCAACAAGGGAAACAAGTGGAAACATTTAACATGTGAACTTGAGATACATCAACAATGTCATGAAAAATGAACTTTAAGGCATGAGAAAGAAATCCTGAGGCATATCATAATAAAAATAACGTATTTAATAACTTGAATATGTGGATACAAAATTTAATATTTACAATCATTTCCGTTTCACCAAGGTCCATCCCCAAGATGTCATTAAAAATTACAAAGGTTATTCACCAAGGCGTTGTTAAAAATGGTCATCTCTAGAGATTAAATCTTTACCCAATGCATTGGAGCGCTATCCGGGAGAACCCTTAATTTGTCTTTATTATCATGTGATCCACATATATCATCATCAATAATTTCATAAACAACCCATATAGCATAAAAGAAATTGGTTTCATTTCATAATCATACCATTTTAAAAACTGTTTTAAAGACATGATCTTGATGTCACTTTAAACCCACAGAAAGGGAAAGCGGGTCTCATGTTGTAAATCCTAGACGTTAAAATAGAATATTTTGGTATATATGTGAATAAAACTTTATAAGAAAGTGCATTGAGTATTCACTTAACAAAATAAATGAATTTTAGAATAAGAGAGAGACATTTTGAGACCAAAATTCTGCAGCATAACGGCTATGATACAATGTTTTAGAGAACATTGAAAAGAGAGGGGACATGGGTCACCCACTCATAAATGATACATAAAACAGTAGGGGGACAGAATAAAAAAGATATAAGAACATGGTAATGAAGTTTGAAAGATATACCATATGAAATGAAGAACATGAAAGGAAGACAAAAATAAGATTTCTCTTATGAAAATTCGGCAGCCTAACGGCGTCACCTAAAAATCAAAAAAATGAATTGACGAGATCAAATAGGGTATCTCATAATATGAACATAAAAGATCAGTATGATAGATATAGAGATAATACCCCAACATAATAAAAAGTAACTTGAGAGACTTGACATGAAAGTAGAACTTTGAAAAATGAGAAAGGTGAACGAATCCCTTAAAAATTCAGCAGCCTAACGGCGCCACTTAAACTTTCTTAAAATGAATTGATGAGAGAAAGAGGGGGTATCTCATAATATGAACATGAAAAGGGAAGTAAGAGGAATATAAAAGAACATACTCCAATATAAGATCATGGAGCATAAAAGAAATGACATAAAATAGATTACTTGAAAAGAAAGAGAGAGGTAGGATCCCTTACATTAAACGTAACTCGTAAAACTCGAAGGTTGAGACCTTGAGGGCTTGGGGGCACCTTGGGAGGACTCATTGGGAGGTAATGTGACCAGATCACCGTTGGGGGAGAGTTGGGAGTGCAAACTAATGGAGGTATGGGTGGGTATTTATAGGGAAACTGAGGGGACAAGGCGTTAATGGCCAAGGGACACCTTATTGGTAGTTTTGGGAAAACCATGGGCTTGCCCATTGTATTTTCCCATCTTATTGGCCACTTGGGACCCCTCATACAGTATATTACTATTTATAAGTTGACCATATTTATTACATACTTAATACATCATTTAATGATGTCATTAAACACACATAACTTAAAAACTATATTTTCACTATTCATCAAAAATTCAACTTTCTCAGAAAAATCCCAAAATTTCACCTTGTCCAAATATCGATGCTATGATTTCAAAAATAAAATCCATTTTATAAAAATAATTTTCTAAACTTTTTTAATTTAATTTTTAAATATATATACTATTCACGGAAAATTCATTTTATTCCGAAAAATCCCCAAAAATTACTTTAGCATAATATCGATGATCTGAATTCAAAAATAAAGTCCATTTTATAAAAATATTTTTCTAAATATTTTTAATTTAATTGTTAATTAAAAAAAACTATTCAACTAAAAAAACTAATACTTGACTAATAATTTATGAAACTGTTATTTACCCATTTTATCGAATCACATTGCCTAATCAAGATGCCTAGATTATATTAATAATTTCTTTAAGTGAGATTACTAATCCATTTGGTCACAATACTAATCCTAAACATAAAATCACTATTCATAGTTTATTATTCATAAAAAAATTAGTTGATCTTATTAGACTTTAAATTTTTTACTGAACATAATTGTAGAAGACCATTTTTTGAAAATCATTAAACATTTTTAATTATTTAAGGTTTACATAAACAATTTTAAAATATCATTTCTCTACAATTCATCAAAAATATGCATACTATATTTATCCGGACATTTGAAAATTCATAAACTTAATCACAAGAAGAAATCAAAATTTTTATTTAAAACAAATGATTACAAAATGCAATTATGGTCTCCTTACATAGCCCCTTATAAACCCAGCATAGGACCTAAGTGTAAGGTGTGCTAAGGTGAGATAATCTGAGGGCGGCTCGAACAACATTGCACGAGTAGGAATTTCTATCATTTTGAACTTCTCGCGAAGGGGATTTAGTTCTAGCTTCACACGATGAAGTTCGGCTTGGGTTTGGTCCAGAGCAAAGCCCAGTGGTGCTACCTCCTTCCCATGTTCTGCTAAATGGGTTTCGATTGGCCCGATACTACTGGATGAGTCCATCTAATCTTCTTTCTATATTAATTAACCATGATCACTTGTATTTAGAGACAATAATCGAAATGTTTAGTTTACAGTGGTCATATTGACCAACGATCATATAACAGTCCTAACCTAATAGTATAATTTTAATTATACTCATGTTATCAAATGAAATAGTTTTTCTGAGTATAAAATAAAATAATACACAAAAACAAGAAACAAGATTTATTCAAAATTTCGGGTCCTTACAATCTTCCCCCCTTAAGAAATTGCATCCTCGCAATTTTTAAAATTGTTTTTTTGAAATTTTCATTGAATGTCCCACATCGGAAAAGGAGTCAGTAAAACTATTGCTTTAAATGAAATAAATGGAAGTACAAAGGTCAACTAAGTTAACCCACACTAGGATTCCATGTAGGAAAACATGCACATGGAGGAGAAAACAAAGGGTCATGTTCTAAGGGAGAGTGATAGAAAACATGATTAGGAGAAAGTTAACATCAAGAAAATCACAGACTTATGATTTGTGTAAACGATCATTGATTACCTAGTAGGAAACGTAAACCAACAAAGTTTTTGTTTTACATTCCTTTTCATAATTTTGAGGAATTAATTTTCTACATAGAACAAAAAAATAAGGAAATATACCTACCTTCAAGTAGAGTTTCATCATTTAATACGTTTCTACCAAAACTAATCATTTCTCCAAACGATGAGCATTCAAAAACACTTGGTCTCATCAAAACAAAAGAATCATTTTCGTGAGAGTCATGTAATTCACAAAAGATTAACTATCAATTTCTTATATCATTAAACGTTATCCCAAAAACCGAAAGGGTAAAATAAAACATCTCTTCAAAAAGAAAGAATCCCATAGGAAGGGAAACTACTTATAAACATTCAAAGCTCCATGGTACTACCCAATGTTCATCATAGACCATTTTATAAATAATTGTCCTTAAAATTCTTCAAAATAAACCAAACTAAGATTGAAACCCAATTATAAGATTGATCTCATAACATAGTCTTCAAAGATAGACTTTATCGTTCATCTCAAAACAACATCAACCACTTTTATAATCTTATAACAAAAGTAACTAAACTAATCACATTTTCCCCCAAGATAGGTTAATCATTTCCATATGTAACCTAAATTACTACATGTTCGCCTTAAATTCATAGATTCTTAAAAATATAAGTCAACCATTACTCCACAAAGAAAATATCGTATTTATCTATTTACCTCGATCAAATAGGGTACCCAAAATAGTGAACGTCTTCCAAAATAATAATCATCTTTTAATCCCCTAATCACCCTTTTGTTAAGAACAGCTTCACTACATCAACATGTGGTACATAACAATAGTTGTTTTACTTAATTATATAAAATAATCTTAAGTAGTGACTCGAGGATCTTAGAAAACATAAAAGATATTCTCATAGAGCACGAAATAAAATACAACATGACATAGACAATTATTGTGAAGAAGTTAGAGGTACTTCAGTAATCATGATCCATCTCAGCATAGGACATGCATTGTTCCCTTGTCCTCAAAGATTGTTGATGCTCATAATGCTTCTCACCCATTCCAATAGAACATTTACCTAGATAATATCTAACTTCTACACATTTACGACATCGAAATATATAAGGTACATTAGATCAAACCTTATCTCCATTGATCGTATTATTACTTTTTTTAAAGCAATTGGATACTTTATGACCTATTTTCCCATATTTAAAACATCTCCCGGTTCTTTTGTGACATTCTTGTTGGTTCCTCTTCCCACAATTTTTGCAATAAATAAATTGGGTCTTCTTTCCCTTATCAACTTTATCAGTTGAACATCCTTGAGACTTTGTCTTCCTCTTCCTTGATGAGTTTGGGAATTCAACTAGGTACCAATTATTAATTTTGATTTTTGATACCTGGTTTTGCATAATTACAATATGTTCAACTTGATATTTCATCATCTTTATCACATTAAAAGGGAAATCGTCACAGTTCCTATCACATTGGTTATTGGGACATGCTTTTCCATTTCCCACCATTAACTAAGAAAAGAATTTATAATTATGGGGCTTAAATACTTAGCTAATAATCATTAAAAGGAAAATTTAAGAATAGAAGGCTAAACATGTAGAATGAATGTATATGCTAACTTGTGATCCCCTAGGTTACAATATAGGTTATCCATGATCATATATTATTTTTGAATCTCTATTTTATTTTATCATTGTTCCTTTAATAATGGTTTATACTAAGCTTATGAATTTACCCAAGTATATCCCCCGAAAGAGAAAGCAGGGGTCATGTATGTAAATCCCAGACTCTAAAATATAATATATTTGTATATATGTGAATACCCATTTAGAAGAATGATCTTTGAGTATTATCGTAATAAAATAAATGAATTTGAGAATAAGAGAGAGACATTTTGAGACGGAAATTCTTCAGCATAACGGCTATGTTATGAGGTTTTAGAAAACATTGAAAAGAGAGGGGACATGGGTCACCCACTCATAAATGATCCATAAAACAGTAGGGGGACATAATATAAAGGATTTAAGAACATGGTAATGAAATTTTAATGATATACCATATGAAATGAAGAACATGAACGGAAGACAAAAATAATATTTCTCTTATGAATATTCGGCAGCCTAACGACGTCACCTAAACATCAAAAAATTGAATTGACTAGATCAAATAGGGTATCTCATCATATGAACATAAAAGATCAGTATCATAGATATAGAGATCATACCCCAACACAATTAAAAGAATCTTGAAAGACATGACATGAAAGTAGAACTTCGAAAAATGAGAAATGTGAACGAATCCTTTAAACATTCGGTAGCCTAACGGTGACACATAAATATTCTTAAAACGAACTGATGAGAGCAAGAGGGGGTATCTCATAATATGAACATGAAAAGGGAAGTAATAGGAATATAAAAGAGCATCTTCCAACATAAGAGCATGGATCATAAAAGAAATGACATAAAAGAGATTACTTGAAAAGAAAGAGAGAGGTAGGATCCCATACCATAAACGTAACTCTTAAACGTCGAAGGTTGGGACCTTTAGGGCTTGGGGAAACCTTCGGAGGACTCCTTGGGATTTAATTAGACCAGAGATTCATTGGGGGATAGTAGGGAGTGAATAATAATGAAGGGACGGGTCGGTATTTAAAGGGAAAGTGAGGGGACAAGGCATTAATGGCTAAGGGACACCTCATTGGTGGTTTTGGAAAAACCATGGGCTTGCCCATGGTATTTTCCCATGATATAGACCACTTGGGACACCTCATACCTTATATTACTATTCTTAAGTCTAACATATTGATTAAATTCTTAATACATCATTTAATGATGTCATTAAACACCCATAACTTAAAAACTATATTTTCACTTTTCATCGAAAATCCAACTTTCTCAAAAAAATCCAAAAATTTCACCTTAACCAAATATCGATGCTCTAATTTCCAAAATGAACTCCATTTTATAAAAATAATTTTCTAAATATTTTTAATTTAATTTTAATATAAATACACTATTCACCGAAAATTCATTTTTTTCAGAAAAATCCCCAAAAATTACCTGAGCATAATATTGATGATGTTCTGAATTCAAAAATAATGTCCATTTTATTAAAATAATTTTCTAAATATATTTAATTTAATTTTTAATTAAAAAACACTATTCACACGAAAAAACTAATACTTGACTAATACTTTATGAATCCGTTATTTAACCATTTTATTGAATAACATTACTTAATAAAGGTGCCTGGATTATATTAATAATTTCATTAAGTGAGATTACTAATCCATTTGGTCACAGTACTAATCCTAAACATAAAATAACTATTCATAATTTACTATTCATCAAAAATTATGTTGATCTTATTAGACTCTAAATTTTGTATTGAACATAAATATAGAAGACCATTTTTTGAAAATCATTACACATTTTTAATTATTTAAGGTTTACATAAACATTTTTAACATATCCTTTCTCTAAAATTCAGCAAAAATATCCATACTATATTTATCCAGACATTTGAAAATTCATAAACTTCATCATAAGAAGAAATAAAAATTTTTATTTAAAAAAAATGATTACACAAGGCAGTTACGCTCTCCTTACATAGCCTCTTATAAACCCAGCATAGGACATAAGTGTAAGGTGTTCTAAGGTTAGAGAATCCGAGGGCGGCACGACCAACATTGCATGGGTAGTAATTTCTTTCAGTTTGAACTTCTCACGAAAGCGATTTCATTCTAGCTTCACATGATGAAGTTCGGCTTGGGTTTGGTCCAGAGAAAAGCCCAGTGGTGCTACCTTCTTCCCAAGTTCTCTTAGATGGGCTTCGATTAGCCCGATACTACTAGATGAGGCCATATAATCTTCTTTCTATATTAATTAACCAATATCACTTGTATTTAGAGACAATAATCAAAACGTTTAGTTTACAATGGTCATATTGACCAACGGTCATATAACAGTAAAAACCCAATGGAATCATTTTAATTATATTCATGTTATCAAATGAAACCGTTTTGTTGAGTATAAAATAAAATAACAAACAAAATTTGGAAACAAGATTTATTCAAAATTTCGGTTCATTACATCACCCATGCACGCTATTTGAAAGCTTAACAATTTTTTATTCATTTGTTTGGACACATCGGGGCTTAGAATCACACATCATCTCATCACCTGGTCTCATAATTTTCCCAATAATTTTCTAAAAATATAATTAAGAAAATAAGAGTGACTAAATTCTCCCCACCTTAAGGATTTATTTCATCAAAAATCCAAACAATGTCTACTCCAGAAAAGGATGAGGGTATAGAGAAAAAATCTAAGCCTCATGTTTCCTTGTGCTCAACATATAATCCCAATGCTTTCTGTGCACACACACCAGTGGAATTGATCATCTCAGAATGATTCCTGATCTTCCTTGGGTACTCCACTGATTCCCCACAACATCAATATCCATACCTCCCTATATTAGGATGTGAAAAGGGTTATGAACAAATATCCTCAACTCTGACATGTGGAAGACGTTGTGTACTCGACCATATTATGGGTTAGAGCCAAGCGGTATGATACCTCGCCAACTCTACATAGTACCTAGAAGAGGCACTATTAATGTCCGAGATAAATAGTCACCCTAGAAAAATCTTTTAAACCCTCTTCGTGGCGAGATCTAAAAGACGAAATGGTCTCCTCCATCGAAGCCCAAATGTCTCTGCTATCTTTCAACATAAACATCGGACGACTCTATGCATTCTTCATCCACTCCTAGATGATCTATGAATTCTCTATAATCGCCTCATTCAATATCATCAAAAACTAGAAGTAAAGAGGTCATCAATATTTAAAATAATTGCCAATGAATCTTCCTCATGTCATACTATCACTTTCATATAGAGGCATCCCATGATCTTTACTAATATATTTTACTGGGTAGTTAGGAAGTGGGATGACTTGGTGATTTTTTCAATTATCACCTAGATGGTATCGTGTCGTCTAGATGTATATGTTAAAACCATCATTACGTAATGTGATATTACATCCCACATCCTTCATATTTCCCAAATAAATACAAAGAGCATCCCTTTCCATGCAAAGGGTGATTTTCATTGTGAGTTGACAAACCAAAAAACTAATTCAAACAAGGGTCTATATTTTATCTCAATAGGTATACCGAGCATCAAACCATTCATTCATCTTTAGTGTCCACCATGACACCCACATATGCATATCTTTATCCATCTCTCCACTCTAGGAATCCGTTACTACTACCGTGCATCCAATGAAAATAATGACATGCTCCCCACCATTCGAGTATACAATAGGGGGTTTCCCTACGCACAACTGAGAACATCAAGACTAAGAGTCGGTATGGTTGAGCTATACCTCATTGACTAATTTTCAATGTTTAGGGTTAAAAACCAATGACTATAGATAATATTCCCCATATCATCATATGAAGGACAACCAACACAAGGATAGCTGCTCCAATGCCTTGTTAAAAAACTACTAGATTGATTATTACTGAGAGAAGCTTATTCCATGTTCCTCTTACCAGAAATATAGTCAAAATCTAATACAATCTCATAGTGGAAATATATGCATCATTTCTATATCAGTCCCCGATCCTTACAAGAGAATACATAATTGAAAATCTTATGGGAGAAGTAAATGATGAATCGCTCTCCCATCAGGTAGTATCACCACATCATCAATGCAAAGAATACTACACTAAATCAAGATAACGGTTCACACTATTCTTCTTGTACGGTCTCATCCTTCGCTAGATTCAATGTAAGTAAATCTTTTGAGATAACCTTTAAAAGAAAAGGGGACACTCAAAATCCATAACTGAAACTTCAAGAGCTTCTCTCAAAGATGGTTCTCTAGTAGTGTGCCCTGAAACATTTTTTATGTGTCTCAAGTGCTCCCACTTAGACATAGAGTACACTAAGGTGTCATCAAAAAAGATCACCTGGTGCTCCCTATGGTAAAACATGGGTTATTACTAAGCCATTCCACTGTAAGTCCCCTATCTACACCCCCAACTCAAGATGCTCTTCGGGAGACATCTGACATACATGCATAAATATCGGTTCCACCCAAAGGTTTATAACAATGTAGAAGTCAAACTCTCGGTGGAGAGGTAAACCTATAACATCTTTAGGGAAGATGTAATTATACTCTTCCACCATTAAATGAAACATGATGACTCTTGACATCCACATCACCAAGGTTCAGTCTATTCAACTGAATAGAAATTGGTTGCACCCTCCTCTGCATGAGTCCATTAAGAGCTGTAAGGATTTTTCCCATTCTGATTAATGTGTATCTAGTACTATCACCACAGACGATCTACACCATTCATTCATAGAATGAACTTTGGATTTATTCAAAACTGATAATGACATCGTAAGGCCTCTATGACACTACCAAGAGATCCCAACGTAAAATCTAACCTTTAAGAGTCAGGTCACACTATTGGAATTAGTGTTCAATTATAAATTATCCTATAGAAGGTCTGTCTATACAAAAGGTTTAGGTCAATGGTTTAATTAGATTCTCAATGTATCAACCAAGAAAAGTGGTATTAATGATAATCCCTATTACAAGTGTCTATTAAAACTGTAACTAATGTAGAAAGACACAGGTCATAACATTAACCAATCATGGAGTCTTTGTGTCATAAACCTCTACATATTTTAACTATCACCCCCACTTTCCTCCAACTCCCCGAGTCGGGTATGGAAAACCTAGTGGCGGTGGTGGTAACATGTCAAAATGTTGTGCACCTCTTATTTCTACCCAAAATTACCTTCCACATTCATGGCCCAATAGATCTGTCAGCTCATTATACTGCCTCTTCCTTGGTGGTTCATCAACCAGCTATCTGATTGCAGCATGAAAGTGGGGAGAATCTCACATGAGATTCCCCCTTTTATGAAAGGAATGTCGAATACTGTCCTTATGGGAAGTATCATTCCCATGAAACATCTGATGAAACCTATGGTTCTGCATCTTATTTTGTTCACCTACTATCGATAGGTCCAGCTACCCTACATCCCTAGTGATCACTGCCTTCGAAGAATGTTATACATGTTCAAACCCTACACATCATGATCTAGCACCAAATGTTCCATCCATGGCTTTGTTGGGAATGTTTCATCGACATGAACCACTAGAGTTACGCCTTCTAACTATTCATTAAGAGAAATCATCACCTACTGACCCCCTGATGAAAAAATACTATGTGACTAGCTCCCATCAGGGAAGTCTCATCGAGCATTTGTCCAAACTCTCGGTCATACTATTAAAATCATGATGGACATCATCATCAACAGATCTTGAGGAAAACAAGATGTTTCTTGGTCAAAAGAGTATACATGGTGAGATGAGTCAAGAAGGACATGGAAAACACAATCTATTCCTATATGACTCATGTGACATTATTTATTTATATATTTTTCACTAAAACTAGTGTTTTCATTTACAGAGTTATAAAGTAGTTGTCTATTGTCCTAGTATGTGGATATGTCATCTTCCATACCAATACTAGAGCCCCTGATCTGAATGCCAAATTCAAAACACATAACACTATTTCCCCATAACAGTCTCACATTCCCATGATCCAAAAGTAAAACCTTCCACTGACTCATCTATATAATGAACTGTCCCATGATACCCATTCCGTGAGAACCCCATGCCCACCCCCGATAGGATAATGGAAAAAGACTAGGACCGAGTTGGAATATCCCAAAAATTAGAGGAATTTTCCTAAGAACCTATACACACAAACACACACACAACTCTAAGCTAAAAATTATACAATGTAAAATCAATAATTGAATAAAATGCATGCATACCACTACGTCCCAACTTATGTGTATTAAGGAAAAAATAATTAAAGTAAAACTGGGCCAGAATACAAGCCCGCACAAAAGAAATAGTCTATAACACAAGCACTGAAGCTCATCCGTAGAAAACACCACCTAATGCAACTAGAAGGTACGACACTAGACTACTATCTATAATCCACTATAACACACCTTGGTCTTTCTGAACACACATTGTCCCACATGGTCCTAGTCGGCCTAGAACACCATCAACGTGTCAACCGTCTTCACATGACATGAAACATTCATGAAATGCATGTGAAAGGGTGAGTAAAACATTACTAATTAGGGCACCCAAAAACAAAAACAAAATGGCCATAAAGGAAACACCACTAAGAAGAAATATTCATCCCTAAATAGTTATACATCCAAAACACATTTAATATGACAATTCAGGTATACTAATAAAGGATTCCAGTTTTCAATGTCTCATCCACTTCCAGCCATATTGTTCCACTCATAGCATGATCGATTCCAAGGGATCAAACTCCTCAACCAATATGATGTTAATAATGTAGAACAAGCTTACCAAAACTATTATAGTGAACACTGGTCTCGATGTTTCATGACATTCCCTAAGATTTCTGGCATCACTAAGGCAAAGAATCTCAATGTCACAGACAATATTTGGTCACATGATTCTTCTCAAGGCATTCTCGTTCTATGAGAACTCACTCTCTGAGCAATAAAGTCATCAAAGACCCTCTCAAATAGGTCCCCATAATTTGGGCCCTTCCCAAAGAGAACACACAAAGAACTACCTGAAAAACACTAGTATGTTCAAGTCATAACAAAAAGAATTCAATCTTGATACATAGATAGGGGGTCATGCACCAAGGGATCATTGGTTGACTCCCATCCCTACTAGAAACATCAGCCTATATATGGGATATTTCCATACAAAAATATTTGTCACTCCTTCTCTACAAGACATATATAAGGTACCATGAAGAGAAGTGATGATCATCGGGACCTCTCGGTGTGATAGATGCTCTAGACCACTAAGTCACTATTCAATCTAGTAAGATACAACCACCATCAGAACATGGTTCATCCCCTATGATATGAATGGAATCTATAATTGAACCTTTATAGTAATTACCTAGGGTAAAAAATCAATCTCTACTGTCACCTTCTATGACGAGATCATGATACTGAATCGATCCCTCTTTGGAAAGACATGTAGAATGCTACCAACCACTGGTGGACCAACCAAAAAACCCACCAAGACAACTCAAAAGGACCTCCTAATTTCAAGGGTTACAAAATCATATACAGCTCATCAAACATACCATTCATATTAATGTTACAACACTTTTTGTAAAAATGTCCCAATGGGGTTTGGGTCCAGTCTGACCCGGTTGTACCGACATGACTCAACCCGCCCCCACTAGGCATGACACGTTCTTCCTGTTCAGTCTACCCAGATGTAGGGGCTTCCACATCCTCACTAGCTCAACCCAGTGGTTCGTTGAGTCAACTGCTCCCCCAGCATGCGGTCAGTGGGACCACCTTCTAGCCGGTTTGATGTTGTGTCATACTATATCACTGATCTAGACCGCTGAAGACCACCCTGGATGTGGCTTCCAATCGCCACATATGGCCGCACCGAATTGGGACACACTAAAGTCAGTCATTGATCTAAATTTTGTCTTCAATAAGGTAGTTGCATCATTTCACACCGATGCTAGTGGATCCACTTTTTTGGGTCTTCAATGTCACTATGATTGCCAGTTTGTCAAACTAGGAATAAATTTTCAATTCATGGGTCAATGTAATCATTATCATTCTCTCCAATCCTTCTTTTCCTCACTCTAGGTGTCCATCCATGATCGTATCCATGAGTAAAAACATTCCCCAACCATGGGGGTTCGCTAACAAAGAACATAAGATCAAGGAGAGAAGAGAGCACAAGAACCCACGTATTATGTACCTTGGCGATTTTCATATTAGAGTTTGTTCGTTCATGTTATTAGAATTATGAATAATAAAAAACTAATATTTAATGAGATTCACCCCTTTAACTACGCATTTTATGTATCCCACAATAAAAACCAAACCACTGATCAACCAGTTTATTGGATGTTCTGCATTCATCATTAGAAATAAGAATGGGTAAAGTAATCATGAGGTAATTCACCCCCTATCGGGAATAGGATTGATCCTTGATGAAGTGAGATTACATCGTCGTCATTTTTCGATCCACAATCATCGATCCTCGATCCTTAATCGTCAGTTTGTGGTCTAGTCATTTTCCACCGTTTTTCATTGAGGGGATTTATCCATGGATATTCTATAGGGTTCACAGATATATTATCCAAGTTCATTCATCCAATCATGTGTCCCTACTAATGGTTATAGGATTAATACATGTTTTGGTATTAAAAATGATTCGGTGTATAAAAATGTTTAAACATTAGATGTGTTTCAGTGTTGTCACATCATTATGTTGTAACATCATTGAGTCGCTGTATCGCAAATCTTCAGTGTTATGATGAAATGTCAAAAATTAAATAATTTTTTCAAATTATTTTATTCTTAAAACATAATAAAATTAACATTCGTAGTCGATATATACCATTTGATGTTAGAATCTACCTATGGAAAAAACCACATTATGAACTCAACGATTGTATCCGATTTCCAATCATAGTTACCATTTATGATTTATTATGATTTTTAAATAAATTAATATTATTTAATTATTTATTTATGGTTATGTTATTTTTAGGTTTTCAATAGAAGACTAGTGCCGAATAATGTAAAGTCACACCTAGGGTACATCCACTGCTCTGTGATCAACAGTGCAGTCACATATTCACAAAATGACACACGTCACAAACTTCATGAACTTTCGACCTTCGGTTGATGCCTTTGATTGATTTATGTCTGAATCTTGGCGTCTCCTAAAATGGGCTATGGTTGGTCTTCTTGATAGGTGGCCCTAGTTGATCCGATTTTCCCGGGAGGTTGGCCTGAAATCTGCTTGGTCCAGTGCTTGGTGCGACCTCAATGGATTCTTCTTCTACCTCCTTTTGTGGTCTTTTCAGTTCAACCTGAACCGTGATATGTCTAATACGGTCGTATGGTTATGTTTTCCTAATTTACCATTTCCATTACAAAATCTACAAATTATTTTTATTCTAGGGAATATTGTAGACTGGTATTTGTGTTCTAACAGTAGATGTTCTGATTATTTCCACCCTATATCCCATCAAATTGGCATCGAAGTTGATGTTTCAAAGATTCTACAGGACTGAATTTGGATTGTGGATGAAAGGGAATTTAGATAGAAGCTGTCAGTGCTTTTTAATCCTAGCATGCATTTTGCTATAATTTCTGATGGTGAGGACACTTGATTTTAGCTTGTCATCATGGGTGTTGGGAATAACGAGGAATGGATCCCATCCCAAATCCATTTGGGACAAATCCTAATGAATACCTCATTGTAAACAAGATTTACCTGGTTGTAGTAAATTTATTTAGGGTTGAGGAGGTGTGTGGGGTGGCTCATTAGAGGTGGTTCCACCTGTGGAGGCTCAACTAGTTCTGGAGATGGTGTTATCTTCAACCACTATGAAAGGTGAAAATTATATGGTATCAGAGTCAAGGGTCAATGATTTTTTCCCATATTTGGTGTGATTTGGGTGCCAACCCCTCTTCATAAAGATTAGGGGAGGCTGTTGTCACGACCCGTCCTCGGGGCACGTGTCGTGACTACCCCAAGCCCGCCTTCCATAGGCCAGGGGCTGGCGACTATCACCAAAGGCGTAAATCCCAATAAAAAGGGAAGGAATTGACTTTGTGAAATGTAATCACACACAAAAAGAGTACAAGAAGAAGCTACACTAAGTAAATCATATTAACAAACGTGCTGAATGTACGAGGGGATGGAAATACAAGCCCAAAAGAAAGATACAACTACAACTGAATGTAAAGTACAACTCAAAGGATCGCAACTGAAAGGTGACAAGAAGTGCCTGGATCATCCTCCAGGTTCCTACCTTAAGGGTAGGTATATATGTCCTCCTCCGCACTCCACGTATGTCCATATCCTCCGGGTACCGACTCGTTGTGAGATCCACCTCCGGGTACCCACTCGTCGTGAGATCCACCTCCGGGTACTGACTCATCGTGAGATCCACCTTTGGGTACCATCTAGCTCTACAAGCCTCAACCACGATCAGTGATGTCCATCATCTGCAACCAACACAATGAGGTGTGGGAAATGCCCGTGTAGGGGTGAGTATACGATACTCTGCATGGACCCCGAAACCCTCAAGGTCTCACTAAATCCAACAAGGATAATCACAAAGAGAGTTCTCAATAGATAACCCTTACGTAGGTATAAGCCCATAATTATACCTAATTTACCAAGTAACCCATATCACCCATGAGGTGTCACACAGATATGAAGTCTACGGATAACCACTACAAAGGTATATTCCCATACATATACATAAGTTATCTAGTAACCCATCTCAATCACGAGGAAAACACAAAGGTCAAAGACTCAGCTCAAACCAGGATTTTCATTATCGAAACCATAAATGCTGAAGAGATCTGTCTCTAAAGAGTACAGTGATCCTGTCATGATTCCGAGGTACTACTAACTAACCTAAGACTGCTGAGGTACTCCTCTTGTCGAGTACCGCGGGTCTGACATCTCACAAAGTAGTGCTCCTCTGCCATGGGTCTGCCACCTCACATAGTAGTGCTCCCCCTCATATCATACAGAGGTACTCCTCCTGTAGAGTATCGCGTGTCTGCCACCTCACAATGTAGTGATACTCCGCCATGGGTCTACCACCTCACAAATTAGTGCTCCCCACTGGGCTATGCAAGTCACTCCGAATCGAATCAGACAAGCAGTCATCAGGTCTCAGCCAGCTACACGGTCTCCGTAGTCAATACGCCCATCTCTAGGATGTTCCCTCCACGAGCTACAGGTCGATACTCCATGTATCACAAAGTCCCCCGAAGAAGTATATCAAAGGACCGACTCGTCATAGGGTCCTCAACACAACAGACGTCGCATCAATCAGACGTCTGGTCTGCGAGTTATTAGCTTTTCGTCCCAGGGGCCCAGTTCGTTTCGTGTACGAACCAACCTGACCATATCTCAACTGTAACCCGAACTCTCATAGGGTATACTCATAGGTACTGTTTCTCGACGTGATCACCAACGCTGCTGACGGATCATCAAACAGACGTCGTGTCTGAAAGTTATCAGCTATTCCATTTCAGGGGCCCGGTTGGATTTCAGGTACAATCCAACCCGGCCATACTCCAACTGTGTCCAAAACTCGAGCAGAGTAAGCCCAAGGGCCCGACTCACTACGAGGAATCCAAAAAATTTGACGGCACATCAGTCGGATGTCTGGAGATCATGTTATAGGCGTTTCCTCTCTGAGGACCCAGTTGGTTTCGTGTTCGAACCAACCAGGACCAAGACCCCCTGGGTCGGCCTGAACCGAGGCGACCCGAGCTGGGTCCGGGTCCGGACCACATGGGAGCGGCCCGTCCCTGCGGCTGGGTGCCCTAGCCCAGCGTGAGTGGCCTAGCTTGGCCAGGCGCTCGGTCTGTGACCGAGTGGCGTGAAGAGTGGGCGCTAACCCCTCGCCTTGTAACGGTGGCCCCACGTGGGGGGACCGCCTGTCCACCACCGGGGGTTACAAACCCAGGAATTCAGAATATCCAGCCGATGCCGCTGCCGCAGGACCCCGCGGTCCCGCCCTAGAAGCGCCGGCGGCCAGTTTTATCCGGCTACCTCTAGGTCTTCCGCCGCATCCAAAGGGCCGCGGCTCTTGATGCTCCGACGACCGGGGAGTTCGTCCACCCCCTGTTGGTGACCTCCACGACCCTTCTTCGATCAGTGTGGTGCGTCGACACCGCGCCCCTCCACTGCACCCCACCCCGGCCGTGACACTTCAGGATTCTACGACGCGGCACGATGGCACTGGGCCCCTCCGCCGCGGCCCCGGCTCCGGCCGCGGCCTCTTTTGGCCTTAATGGCATGGCGCGACAGCGCCGCACTCCATCATCGCAGTTCCCTCCATTCCACGTGGTGCGATATCACCGCGCCGTATCCGTTCCAATCCACAACGAAGGACTACAGAAAAAAGGGAGTAGGGTCGGTCGTGTTTGTGCGGTCTGGCCCACTCCCATAAATCTATAGCAAGCGGCTAAAAGATTTACGATGAACGCCAAAATATTCACAAACATAAAATCAAATCCCTACCTCGAAGAAGGAGGTCGTCAGTGTCACGGTAGACAGCGTCGCGATAGATGTGTGTCATTCCGTCAACGCCGGGAAGGATGAAGCCGAGGGTGGCGTCGACATTCTTCATTGGAGAGGATATTATTTCCCCAAGTGTTGGGGATCACAATACTTTACCAGCTCTTCGTCGCTTGATGAAGTCATCCCATAACCTTCTCCCAAACTCCCTATATATAGGAGAGGGGGAGAGGTATGTAACCATCGTGGAATTTATAACGGTTCATTTATTTGGAACCTTCCTAAATTCCAACGATGTGGTTACTTAATTTAAAAATGGGGTCGGGCGAATTAAATTTTGTTGGCGTAATTTAAGAGGTGCGTTGACACTACTTAAGAGTGGAGGATGCCAAGAAGTTTCCCCCACATTGCATGCATAAAAACATATGACACAAATCAATTTTATGTTGACACCAAAAATTAATTGACATCAATTAATTTCACATCGACTCATAAAATTAAATCACATCAATTAATTTTTACATCGAGCCATAAAATTAACCGACAAAAATTATTTTTACTACAACTCATAAAATTAATTGAGAGGAATAAATTTTACGTCGACATATAAAATTAATTGGTGGGGTGTTTGAGAGGTTTCCTCTCCCTACCCATTAAATGGGAGGTTAGGGTGTGGAGGTTCCACCACCAACTCCCTTGTGGTGATTCTAACCACTTTATCCGCACTGAATGTGTTTAAGAAAACAAAATAAATTATTCACTTATTTTATTTTATTAGCCCACATAAAACCCCAAAAAATATCTTTCATACCCGATCATCCGACATTGAGGTGAAAGTATTCATAAGAGAATATTGACACTGCGAGCTAAACAGTGCCCTCAGAATTCTATTCCGAGCACCAGTTCAAATGATATAAAACCCGGCTCATACCTTTATTGAACGTACCCAAAAAAAAGTTCAGAAAATTATTATCAGTCACCCTCGACCCACTGCAGTCAAGGGTAGGCTCTGACTAGGAGAAACACGCCCCAAAGAACTCAACGGTACTCTCGGATTTTCAATTCGAGTTACCATTTAGATGTTATGAATTTTACAATAAAATAATTGTCACTTAATTATTTTATTTATGGCCAAAAACTAACTTTCTCATGGGGCTCGCGCCGGACAAAATTAGTATCTTCTTAAAGGAAGCATACCCTCACATGTTTAGTGGTGGTCTCAGATTTCTAATCGGAGTTACCGTTTCTTATTTATAATCTTTTGAAAAATAAAACAACTTTATTTTATTATTTTATTTACGGTTATGCCATTTTTGGGTTTTCTCACAGGAAGCCTGCGCCGACTAAACTTAAGTCATGCCTAGGGTAAACCCGCCATCCCGAGCACAACAGTGTCCTCAGATTTTTGATCTGAGTAACCCTTTAAGAGTTATTCCACTTTTTCAGGAAAAATGCTTACCCGTGTTAATTTAAGCTTAACAAAACTTCAGAAAATTATTCCAGGCACACCATGCCTCAGAATCAAGTGCCGTCCAAAACTACATACCTGTAAATTTACAAAGAATTTGAGAAAAAATACCATGAAATTTACGGGTCTTTACATTACTCCCACCTTAGAGCATTACATCCCCATAAGGATACATCAACAACTAGGGAAACACAAGGGGGGTACTGTGAACGAATATGAGCCTCCCGCTCCCATGTTCTCTCATGGAGGTTCTCGTGATTCCATCTAATACGCACTAGAGGAATCGACCATCCACGTATGACCTGATCTTGTCGATCCTCGATCTCCACCGGGACCTCCGCAAAAGTCGCCCCATCATTGATTTTTAGCTCCCCATGGTTGATGATATGCATCGGGCCGTGCATGTTTCTCCTCAGCTGAGATACATGAAAAAAACGTCATGAACCTGGTGCAACTGAGATGGATGGGTCAAGCGGTAAACCACCTCGCCTACCCATTTAAGGACTTCGAAGGGTCTGATGAAGCACAAAGATAACATGTCGCCCTGAAAAAAGCTCTGTAATCCACATCGAGGTGAGACCCGTATGAAAACTTGGTCACCATCCTCGAACTCTAGTAGTCTCCGCCTCCTAGATGTCCTGAACCTTATCTTGTCCTACAAGAGCTACTTAGATTTCTTCTTTGCCGATATTAGAAATCTGGTCTCATCCCCTTGATGAACCATGTTCTTTTCCTAATATAGTCAATCCTGACTTGGATGATACTAATACATACCAAGGATGACGTCCTAAGGCCTCAATGCTACTACCAAGAGAGAAAACTGTTACTCTCACCTCAAAGGGTTGAGTCACACTATCAGAATCAGTGTGTGGTCACTAGGTCTCCTCCAGTAGGTATCTCAAATGTGATGGTCAAGTCAACGGTTTTAACCATGACCTCTCAGTATCGACCAAACAAAGGGACATGGAGAAAAACATCACAAAGATATGTTTCTTTTATTACTACAGCTCGAAGTACAAAGACACAAATAAAACAGCAACATGGAACTAGAAGTAAAAGGAAAAAAGGAATCCACTAGTTCCGCTCGTGTCCACCAGCTTCCGGAGCTCTACTTCCTTGTCCACTGCTCGGCTGTTGCTCAAGCACCCGCCGCTGCTTCTGTCTTGGTGGCTCCTCCAATGCCTGCAGATCAACTGTGTAGGGAGTTGGACAGTCACGTGCCATGTGACCCTTCCTGCCGCATTCATAACACTTCGTGCTCCTTGTATGTCTGGCTCTGTTTCGCGTGCCTCACACAACAAAACCTGTATCCCGAGGTCACCCACCTACTAGTCTGGTCCTCTTGTATCCCTGCATCATCTCTCTACTGCCAATAGATGACTCAGATACTGATGGAAAATCCCGTGACAAAGGCAGCAGCTCCTGAGCAAGCTCGGGGTGTAGAGTCACTTGTATGAACTCCACCCTGAAGGAGGTCTCGAAGTCTCCCCATGTGAAGGCCATGTCATCACAAAACTAGAGCATCCGCCTCCACCATCCGCCTGCTGCTGCCTGAAGGAGGCTGGTGGAAAAGATCACTATGAAGTCTACTGGTGTACCCATTATCCAGAAAACTCTCACCACAGCCTCCAGGAAATCCTCAGCCACCTGTGGGTCCATCTCTCCCCGAAACCTGGGTGGCCTCTGGCGCTGGAACTCATGCAGCACGCTCAAGCGGCGTGCATCGCCTGCTATTGGGGATGGTGGCATCAGTGGCCCAACGTATGGTAGTATCGCTGGTGCCTCACCTGTAAGAGGGACCTGTACCGAGGCCTCGTCGCTCGACAATCTGTCAGTACTTACATCTCTCTAGGCTCTAGCTGGTCGTCCGTGGAAAGAAATCCTAAAAGAAAAATACGTAACACGGTCAACGCTTTTTTACAAGCACCATTAAAACTGTTATCTTTAACAGTACTTTTTTACAAGCGCTATTATCTTATAGTGGAAGAGGATCTGCACTAGTACATACTACAAAAAAACAAGGTTTATCTAGTGCTATAGATTTAAGAGAACTATCTAAAAACACAGTTAAAGACCCCCTTTGTTAGAACTATAAAATCACTATTAATTGGTATCTTTAACAGTACTTTATTTTAACATTGTTAAAGGTGGAATTTAACAGTATTGTAATGGGGGACCTTTATCAACACTTTTTTACATGCTCCATTAAAATTATACCTAAATAAATTATATTTAATTATAAATAATATATTAACATATATATATGTATATTTTTATTGATATAAATATAATATATATATTGGAAAATATTTATTAGATAAGGAAAAAATTAATTTACACATAATATGTTCGATGGTTGATAAAAATGTATTATATAATATCTATTTTTTTATATAAATAATTTATTTATTATTATTTATTTATAGTCATTTAATATCAATTAAAACATAAAAAAATCAAAAAAATATATTTAATTATCTAAATCATTTTGAAAACGTAACTCAAACATCAAATGACCATAACATTTGATCTGGGTGTCAGTTTGGGGTCTACCACATATATAATCGAAGCCTATTATGAGATATACATGAAAGTGAAAAATTGAACTTTATTTCTCCATTTTTAAGGCCAAATAAAATTCCATAAGGCCTCTAATATCAAGTTTTTAATTCGTGTACCCAATTTTTTTAACTTTTGATGGATTTAAAGCCTCGTTAATGAGGTTCATTTTTTCCTTTTTGGTGGGGTCTAAATTTGTTCATATGTATTACATTAATATTGATTTTATAGATTATAAATTTTATCATTTTTAACGTAATTTAATTTATAATAAAATATATAACAATATATAATTATTTTGTATTTATACACAAAAAGAAATATAATTTTATAAATAAATAATTTAGAGTATTTACATATAAAATATAATAATAAAACATAAACATTTATGTAAATATATGTATAAAAAATGAGACGGAATAAATATTAATATAGAGATTTATCATAAAATATAAAGCAAAATATTATATAGGAGTGGTAAAGTCACTGGTGTATATTATAAAGGTCTAGGTTTCGAAACTCACTAGAGGTAGGGGTGCACGCCGGAGGATGGTGTTATCTAAAATGCTAATAATTTTGTGGGGGAAGCACTGAAAAATGGGATGGGGTGGGGGGGAATTGCTGATAAATGGGGGTGGGTGGGCCATGGAAAAAATTTATATACTATTTATCAGTACTAAAAATCACTACTAAAGGCCCCATTTAACAACGCTAAAGAAAATCACTTCTAAATGCCCCCATTGAAAGTCCTAAAAAACATTTTAAAAGTAACAATTTAAATTAATTTTTTAGCATAGTTAAATGGCTCTTTTAGAAGTAATGTTTAGTGCTAACAAAAGTTTTAGACTATTAATAGATCTTCTATTATTGGTTCTTTTTTACAACTGATAACGTCTTTTTTTAGTGCTTTTAATGGATGATTTTGTAGCATGGGAGGGTTTATTTCTACCATGTTAGGCCGATAGTTTGATTAAGACTAACGTCACTGGACGGGGAAGAGGTTGTGGATGTGGTCTTTAGATCGCTGACCAATAGCAGCGACAAAACAATGTTTTGATTGTGGCCATCTAGATGTTTCACAAGGTTATGGATCATGATAGATGCATGATTTATTATCGATACCCAAGGATCATACTGTGAGAGCATCTACAGCACGAGGTAATGTCTAGTGGCATCCATTATAGTATCTCCTTTATTTGATATAGGTTCTTAATTTTCAATTATCTCCTTTTCTATCATGGAAATATGTAGACATGAAATACAGTTTTGTGTTGTGTTAGGTCCCTAGATACACTATTCAGAGTATGACCAAAGGGGAATATGCTACCGTCGGGACTGTCCCCATCATGTAGGAAGTCACCCTTTAGTATGGGACACCTTTATTCTTGAGAAGATGAGATTTGATGTCATTCCTGGGGTGGATTGGTTGGTTCTGTATCATGCCTTCCTAGACTAATATCTTTGAAAGGTATCATTTATATCACCATAGGGAAGTAGATATATATATAATATTGAGTGGGATGTATATTCCAGAAGATATCGACTAGAAAATCATTGTCTAGGTGGGGTGACCACACAAATTTCTAGTCTCCTCATGGAGGATAAATGTTTTGGCCAAACTAATTTCCCTCCTGTAGTAGATAATTTCAGTGTTGTGTTTTCTGATGATTTTTATTGTATACCTTCTATAAGGTATGTTGATTTTATGATTGATATTGTTTTTGGAGAATATCCAGTGTACATTCCTCCATATAGAATAGGAAACCCAACACACTAGGAACTCAAGAATCACATAGAGGACTTCAAGGACGATGTTTTTAAACTTCCTAGAACATCCTCATGGGGTTTGACATTTCTTATCAATAATAATACAGATGTGACCCTTCATCTATGCATAGATTATAGATTTTTTACCATATTATTCTATTGAACTAGAAACAACTACATCGAAAATAGTATCTTATTGACCATATCTAAGGGTCTAGGGTATTTTATAAGATTGACATGAGATTGGGATATCATCATCTATGAGTTAGACATTCATACATACCACATACAACATTAAATATCTTGTTTGTTTTGTGTGAGTGCGTAGTTATACCATTTTCTCTTATGAACATGACCACCATTTTAATTCAATTGATGAATATGGTGTTCCGCCCATATTTTTATTCTATTATAATAGTCATTGTGGATGACGTATTGGTATATTAATACACTCCTAGAGACCCTTAAAATAATCTTATGATCATTCTGACTAAATAGAGAGAGCATAAAAAAATCATATTCTTGGAATGTGGCAATTTTGAATTGAAAAGGTTCACTTAATGAGCCATATTATCTCATAATTAAGAGTATCTAATGACTGAGATAAAGTTAGTGTTGTGGTTTTTTGGGATAAACCCAAGAATGTGTTTGATATATATAGTTTCTTAAGAATGGATTTATTTTAATAGAGTTTAATGGGGGAAATATGAATCCATTATTCACCTCTCACTAACCATACAACAAATGTTGTTAGGATGATATAGTTCGATGAGCAAGATAATGAATCTCGAGAATTGAAAGGGAGTATTGTCGCAACACCTATTCTAATTCTTACAAAGCCTGTAGTAAGTTATATCATCTTCTTTGATGCATCATGCATTAACCTAGGAGTAGTTCTGATGTAGGAGGATATGTTCATTGCATACAGATCTTCGTAGATAAGACATCATGAGAGAAATAAGCTGACACACAAACATGAGTTATCATAAGTTTTTCCGGCTTTACATTATTAGATAAACTATCATTTTGGTGTGAAAATTATGGTTTATATTGATGAAAAGATCCTCAAATATATATTTTTCACAGTGTGACTTCAATATCAAACAATGATGATTGGTTGAATATCATCAGCCTCTTGATATTGAGATTTTAAATACAATTTGAATGGGAAATTTATTCGCTAATACACTGAGTCAAAAAACATGGGCACATTCCATATGTGAATAAAGATTTGAATGTATATTGATGGCCCAATTTTTTATTTGTATCTTGAGTTTCATAAAAATCGAGAGAATTATTACCTCTCACTTTTGATAGTTACCTCTTCCCTCCTTGAGATGGATAAGGGAAAATAATTTTCAGATCTTGAGGGCACAATTATCCTTGAGAGTATATCAAGAGATGAACCTCTTCTATATTGGTATGTTGATAGAGTTAACATCCTGTAAATTCATAGGCATGTCTAAGATCATATTGATATGAGAGAATAGTTTATGAAAGTTTTTAATAATTCTCCATGTGAATATCATCAAGGAATCTCCAAAATATATTGATATAAATGATGTTGGTATTCGTGTATTTGGATAAAATTTCAGATAGTATGCTTTATCACTAGGTGTTCATCTTTTCAGTAAGTGAAGGCAGAGCACCAAATCCCTACTGGAATGTTGCAATCACTTCAATCCCCTAAATATAAATGGGAAGATATTTATATGGATTTTTTAGTCGGCTATCCAAGGTTTCTGTGTGGTAGCGACTCTGTATGAGTATTTATTTACAAACTAATTAAAGTATCCCATTTATTACTATTAGGGATAATTTCTTAGTTGATAAGCGGGGAGGACTATATGTCTTTGAAATAATATGAGTATAATTGGCCCCTAATACTATTTTTTATATATGGATGCTTGTTTAATGTCATTGTTCTAGTAGGGGTTTTTAAAAGTTATAGGTATATAGGTGCTACTAAGAAAAAATATTTAGCTTTAGATTGATAAACCCTCAGAATAGATGAGAAAAATTCTACAGGACATGCTCTGAACACATTTCTTTGATTTATGCATTTTATGGTATAAACATATCATTCTAGTTGGGGTTTCTAACAATAACCAATTTTAGGTGAAAATTAAAATGGATCCATTTGAGTTCCTATATGGTAGTCCATTTTGGTCACCTCATGTGGTCAAGAGGTAGGTGAGTCTACCCTACTAGGTCACCCTCTCGTGTTGAAGACCTAGGATAAGGTTCTACTGATCAGGAAGCATTTGACTTCTACTCAGTCTAGATAGAAGTCTTATTCCAATTTCCATTGATGGCCTCTATAGTTTGACATCAGAGATCATGTTTTCATATGGGGTTCACCCATGTTTGGAAATATATGGTCATAGAACCTAGGGAAGCTATCATATCATTCTGAATAACCTTTCAATATCTTATAAAATGACAGACAGGTAGCTTATACATTTCCATTACCTCAGAGGTACCATTCCTTGCTAAAATGTATTCCATGCTTCAAAGCTTCTCTATTATCAAGTTGAACAATCTCACAATTTTTATCTTGAGGAATTAGAGATTGATGTCGATGATTCATTATAAGAGTACCCTATATGTATCGTTAACCAGAGTAAGAAGGTTATCTAAGGATAGTGGGTTCATCTAGTAATAGTTCTATGGATGCATAGTTATGTACTGGATGGGGCTGGTGAGTGGTAGGATGATGTACTTTCATAGTGGCTAGATATTTTCTTATATAATAGTTCTCCACCCATGGAAGGTGAACTCGGGGATGTGTTCCTTTAATCAGTGAAGAATCTAGGAACCCAAATTTTGACTCAGGTACAGATCCTCAAATTTTATTTCTACATTACATTAATAGACCATTTTAGGATGACTAATGAATTCATTAAGGTGGGTTTCTATGCGTTTCTCGATGCTTGAAATCCATATTTATGTAAGACATTGACTTGTCGCATGGTTATAGTAAACCATGCAGTTAGGGAGCATAGTTAGATCTGGCCATGTGGGTGGTCAAATTTTGTGGGTAGATCCATTCAACTAGGTTAGTACATGTGTTAACTAACCCTAAAGAATAAAAATATGATTTCCCATCTTGTATAGATACCTATTCATGGTTGGGACACTGTTGGAAAAACTGTACGGCAAAGTCATGCATATGCTATTTTTTAGGAGAAATGACTACTTTCCCTTAATGAAATAAATATCTAAACCCTCCTTCCCAATTATGAGTTCCAGTTCATAGAACATCCATTACTATCATATTATGCCACATTGAAGGCATAAACTAGGGATTGTAAGATCTCTAACATCCATGATTTGATCTAGCTTTCATTTTTCATATTGGATATGTAACTGTAAGTACACGAGTCTCCCATAGCCATTGCTTATTTCCCATTCGCATAACCTAGTTATCGAGGTGTAAGTGTTTATTCTTATTCATTTAATCTATAGCTTTTCAAGCTGCATTAGAAGATGATAATGGTGGAGGAGAGTCGTATGAGTATAAGGTTGTCCGTCTATAATGCATCCCTCATGTTCATTGATTTTGGAATTGATTTGTGTGACCCTCCAATTTACACACATATATTTTGTTGAATTTAAATTCAATTATTATATTTTTTATAACCATACAATGATAAACGTTTCGTAAAAGTGATTATTGGTTAGTGGTTATGTTAATAATGCACAACACCCTATATTGGGTAATATTCCAGAATTGGATTTTTACTATTTTGACACATTTTATCCACTATTCTGGTGTGTTTGAGATAGAATACAATAATGGTAATAATTATTTTATTAATTTCTTATTGAATAATGATATTTTGAATATATTGTTCCTTATCAATTCCACTTGATCCACCTATGGAAAGTGCATAAATATATGTAATTCATTATAATTTCAATATTTAAATCTTACTTATGTAAATGACATGACCTTATTAAATGTAAATAATTTTTTTGATTGACATCCAAAGAACCCCTTTCCATGTTCATGGAAGGCATAAAAGTTAACCTTATTAATTGAAAATGATATACATGGTTTTAATTTAAACTATTCATTCTATATGGGATTGTAAAACTAATGAATAGGAAGTATTGAACCAGGTGAATTTGTTAATGGAATAGTTATCATTTGATCAAATTAATTATAGTAAATTAAATGCAAGGTGATTCTTTATGAACCAGGACCTTGACATATCTATAGTTAGTCTTGACTAATGTTGGATCTTGGATTCCTGAGGGAATACCATCAGTACTCAAGGTTATCATTCCAATTCATGTATTTTGGTTGCCTTCGGTGAGACCTACATGGGAACCCGATCCTTGTTTAACTCTAGATGCTCGGTATGACACAGTGGGATCTATTAATTATTTTTAATGGATGCCTCATACACACTCTTTGGATCTTTCTTGATATAAGGTTCCATGGTTACCTCCTTTGGTTTGGAAAATTTTATCTCACGTTTTACCTTGGATGAATTCCTTGACTCAGTTAGAAACACTATTGTGGGAATGTGTGGGATGATGCTCCATGGATTAAACTCTTAAACCTTAGATAGACCTAGTTTATATTAATTCAGAATCCCATGAGGTCTAGGTTTCCTTGGTTAGTACTGGTAAGTTACATAATAATAATTATAAATTATGGTTTCCTTGTCACATTTTAGAACCTTCAATATTTGTAATATCATGAGGTGATTCCAGTGTTGGGTATTCCTCACATGACCTATTTATATAAATTGGTAATTACATAATTAATGATCATGTTACATGTTCAGAAACTAGATTAGGGATAATGTAGGGACATGGAATTTAGTTACATTGTATTTCTTTTATTTATATATGAATGATTTCATACTATTACATTTCCATTACATGGTCGAAATGTTATAGACACCATTGGTGGTGGCCCACCAAGATTTATCTCACAACCACTCTAGTTTTCATTGGGTACCCATGGAAGATTAAATTTATAAAGGTGTTGATAATGGGAAACATAACGCTTTATAAAAAGTATGACCTTCTATGGTAGTATCAAGAGGGCAGCAGATGACTAATTTGAAGATCTTTATTCTTGGGATAGTTTATGTATTTCTTTTGTTACATTGTGTTTATCATGTATTCCTTCTACTTTGTATCCATGTTTTCAATATTTTTGGAGACATGACATTTATCATTATCAGTTATTTTATGTTATTTTTTATTATTTCAATGATTATTGACTTGTCTCTATATTATGTGCATTTTTTACTATTTCTTCTGATAGTTACCTCTATTTATAATTATGCATTGTGCAACACTCTGGTAATGAGGGATTATCTCCCCAAGAACACACCTTGGGCCCTCGCTACTAGTAGAATGCCACTAGAATTCAGGGGGACTCACTTGAGGCCATATGGCCCACGGGGCTTGGGGAACATCCTAGGTGGAATCTGGGTCTAGAACGTCAAACATTGAATGTGATGAGTGTTGTTGTGTAGGTTTTGAATTGTAATTGTTTTTGTGTGATGGATTTATGATAAAGTTATGTAATTTCATGGGTATGGTTATATGTTTTAGTGTCTTATGTTAGATTATTGGTGTACATGGAATGAAAATTTAATGATATTTTTAAATGAATAAGAGTTTGAAATTATTTTGGTAAAATGAATTAAAGGAAACATGGAACAATACCTTTATAGTTAGGGTGTGAGAGTGAATATTATGTGAGGAAGTTATTGTAGGGATCCATTTCATATTTTTATTTTAATGATATATAATAATAAATTGATAAGTTATTTTTTGAGAGTTCCATGATGAGGATGGAATTGCTAGATTGCATGTTTAGGTAATCATATTTTCAATAGATTATTAACTAGTTCATTAAAATACTCTTATTATATTTTCATGGGGGGACATGGAAAGGATCACATATTTTATTCATATTATTAGAAATATGTATATATATAATTATTAAGGATTATAGAATGATATTATTGATCCAGATATACTTTACTAGATTAAACATTGCAATGCTTGTTATAAAATTTATTTTGGAAATTTCTTTTGGTAAATTACACAGAGATATTTTTAGTTGGATTCACATTGTTCCAAGATTATAAGATGAAAAAGATCCTTTTTTATTATCTTATTGATTTTTAATGGGTTTTCATTCTATTAAGTGGTATCATATATATTATTATTGATGTTAATTCCTTCCAAATGTGTGTTTTTTTACTCTTAGGGCTAGTCTCCACCCTATATCATTCTGATGGTGGGAATCTATGTTCAATATAACTCTTACTTCATTTCAATCCCATAAGCGGTACCACTGAAGTGAAAGGGTCCTAATAAGAATGAAATTAAACTCACTTTTTCAGTTTTTATGAAATAATGGTATCAGATATAATATTGATAGAATGGAGATTAAATTTTTTCTTACTATTTAATTGATGATCAGTTTTTTGTATCTAAGGATTTGCGACATTCATTTGAAAAATAAAGAGAATATATCAATTTCAAAAAATATTTTTGATATTCCTTCATTCAAAAGGATAATTGAAATGATATTTTAATTACTTTTTAAGGACAATAATACTTAAACCACCCAACCATTCAAAAAAATAAGTGATTATTTAATTTATTGAACTTTAGTGTTTTAATTATTTTTATACTATAGTGTTTTGAAAATACATCTCTATTTTATTAAAATGTTTTAATTGATTTTTTCTAATTTTATGAGTAATAACATTATCTTATGTATAAAATAATAAGGATAAAATAATAAAAATGGAGTTGAAATAAAAAAAATTAATTAAATAAATGAAAAACATTTTAAAACTTTACATATTGACTTGGTTCCTATAAAGATTGTCAGCTTCCATCAACATTTAGAATTTTTAACATAAATTTTTTCTCAGTTATTCTATAATAGTAGACGTTAAAAAATTTTAATATTTGAGAAAACATATAATTGGTGAAACACTTTGAATCTTATTACTCATGAAATATGTTTACAAACACGTAAGAGTCATTCTATATGGTGGACATCGATAAAATGCCATGTAATGTGTGATTTTACATGGAAGTATTGGAAAAAAAATCTAAAGTGGGATAATGATATCTATAGAGGTTGTCAAAGTGGGATTTTTGGCAATTTCCTTCTAATTAGAGGTAATTTAAAGTATATTCAAATGTTTTTGGAAATTATGAGTTATGTTGTGTTAACTGAAAAAACTCACAGTTTGATGAACGTGATAGTGTCCTTGTATATACATTGCATTAATTGAGTATATGTGATGGTTGATATGTATGAGATGAAGTTAATAATTTATTAGAAAATGTAAATTTTAAATATTTAAGTGTCCTATAAGTGTTACATTATGGATAGTGTGATAAAACAAAAATATTACAAGGAAAATAAAATACGATTACTTTGAAAAAATATAAATGTTACCAAGTAACAATTTTTTACACAGTGGATAATCATTAATGAGATAATGGAAACATAAATACACATATGGGTTACCTAATTGATACAGATGATGAGTAATGTTATTATGATTTTCAAATTGAGCTATATTAATTATTTTTATGATTATGTATCGATTAATATGTAATACATAAGGTATTCATAAAATATATGTTAATTACATAACTTTCCAAAAGCTGAGTGTGATAGAGTAGAGAGAATGTTATTGACTGATAATTATTTTTTTAATTCCACAATGAAACCATCATCCATTATTAATGGTGTTACACTAAAATAGTAATAAAATAATGAAATAATAATGTTCATGAACAAAATGATTTTGGCTGCTTATCTAGATAAATCAAGGTCACACCATAAAATTAATAATAACAAGACAATTCATTTTATTTCTCGAGAAAACTTTTATAGGGAACATATTCATGTGATAAAAATGTATGATTATAAGATATGAGGACTAATATTTTAATAATTCATTAATATTTTATGATTTAGCACTCCATTAACTTTAAGGATGTTGTGAAAAAAACATCTTTAGAAAAATAATGAGTTCAATGATGGATCTATACATAAAGAGGGATTATGGGATAAATTTGAAGAAAATTAGGATAAGAGTTCATTGAATTATACATTTTTTAAATTTAATTTATAAATATTTAAAACTTAATATAATTTTTTATACATGTGCAACGATGTCAACAAAATAGTTAAATGGACAGAATAGTTAAAGGAATGGGGACATAAGAATAAAGAGGGGGCAAGTACGATGGGATTCAATGAAAATAATTTTTTTAGGGGATTTCATTTTTTGAAATTTATATCATATTTGTGATAAGATTCCTAATATAGAAATTTGGTAAATTAATGAATGAACATCAATTATTGAAATAATATGATAGTATACTATGGTAATCATTAACTATATTTAATTAAAAAGTGATTTTTGGATGGATTGAATTCAAATGATGATAGGGATTGACTTAAAATTGTAGATGTATATTTCTATGAAGATCTGGAACTGGATAACATATCAATATATAAAAAACCCATTTTTTTGTTTTATTTTTATTATAATTTTTCTTATTAGTACAACCTATGTGTAAGACCTTTATTATATTGTACCATACATGGATATGTATTGGAATAAGATAGAATTGGGACATGGATCTTCGATGTGGAATGTTCATGTCTTAATGTCTATAATCACAAACCAATACAGTAGTAATTATATAGAATATCAAACAATTTATGATATGTGTCTATTGCAAGTATCATAGTGTGTATAAACCAAGTAAAATCTCAGTTCTCATGTCTTATTTTTATATAATATACTTTTATATTGTGTGGTTTATATGATAAATTCATGATCTTATTATAAATAAGAAGACAATATCCATTTAATTTTTAGATACAAAGTATTATTGAGTCACTCTAACTCACCCCCAACCCTTGGGTGTATTGGGGATCCCTATGTTGTAAAAAGTGAAATCAATGTCTTTAATTTCCTATAATATCTCTTAATATAAACTCTTTAATCATCTATAACTCATGAATGAATCACTACCTCTCATGAGACTAATATTGATATGATAAACAGAATGAAAACAATACACCTCTATTGGTGTGTTAGTATTCCCCATCACCATCAATGTGTTTATCCTCCTGCTTCTTGTTTCGATAAATCTGTTAATATGACAAATGTATCTTCTTTTGCCAAAATTTTCTCATATAAAATTCTATCACTTTTTCCATTAAATTTCCTTCTCTATATTTAGTATTCATCCTCTAATTCAAGAGAAATTCAGAATAATTTCAAATAATCTAGACATCACATTACCCAATAGTAATCAAAATTAGTGTATATACCTATACGTGAAAATACTTTAACTCTCATATGTTGGATTGATCATCCGTAGTGTAAACTGTTTAGAAATTTTCTAGACCAAATAGTGTTCTTTGTAATGATGGCGTGTTTTTAATCAAAACCATGAGTCAAAAAAATGTGGTTAAAACATTATCTCCAATATTTATAGTATTTTATTTAATTCCACAATTATTACCTTTTCAAAACCATGATATAACATTACATAAACCATTACAATTTTTAAAAGATTATCTATAGTAAAAATTATTACATAAATGATCACATATATGAGATTATATTCATTTTGTTCATAAAACATTATGATAAACATAATTATTTTCAATTCAACTTTGTTTACAAGGATTTTAACAAATTTAATTCCAAATAAGTATCAGAAAATGTCAATTAGACTGATTACCATAAAAATTTCCAAATAAATGAAATTATGAACACCTAATTTTATTTTGTTCTCCATTTCATCCACAATTTTTGTAAAACAAGATCCTCAATCATAATAGTAAATGTAAAATTTTCTTTTTTTATCTTGATTATGTTTTCAATCATTCAATATAAACATGGGAAAAATTTTATTAAGGTTACAAATTATGATGGAAATTAAATATCATAAACAAAAGAAGCATAACATTAAATCAATTTATTTTCCAATATTATGGTTGAAACCATTATGTAATATTACTTACTATGGCCTTGCTTTGTACAATCAACCTTAAATTAAATAAAATTCATTCAATATTATTATAAAAATAAAAACAGATGTGATCATGAATTATAAATTATAAATGAATTCATATAGAGAAATTCAATCAGTATTTTTTAAAAAATTGATTCTAAAAAAACTTTCATATATTTTTTATTTTTTAAAAAATCCACCATTTATTATTAAAAAACTATATTCCAAAAGGTATCAAATACCATATTAAAATTATTTGGTGAAGACCTCTATAACTATGAGACTCTCATTTATTGTGTATCTATGGATTCAAAAAACATTTACAATAACCACTAGAATTCATAATTATTATTATAAAAATACCATAAAATAAAATTATTTTAATAAACCAAATTAATGGTCATATAAAATGGGAAAAAATTAATAAACAATAATTTTAAAATAATATAAATAAAAAATTAAAAAATTATTTGGTATTTAGTGCAATTTATTTTTTCTCTTTAAGTGTTATTATTGCACATAAAATCTCCTTAGCAATTTTAGTCCATTCAAATTATTAAAAAATTGATTATATGACACCCTATAGGATTTAATTAGTAATATTTAAATGTTTTAGAATAAAATACAATGTTTGATTTAGATGTCGTTAGGTATAATAGTTTTCCATTAATATTCTTATACATTAAAATATTAATCAATTTTTCACTATAATCCTTTCAAAAATTTATTTGATTAGCACTTGATGTGGTAAAATATTTTTTTATCCTCCATGATATATTATTTTATTACTATCATATAAAATTTTTATGTGGAATCTAAATTAGAATTCATTTATTACACCAGATGTATAAAAAGAGGAAATATTATATCTCTAATCATTATTATTTGAAATTCACACTATATAAAATCAAAATTGCATTATAATTATCTTTATTAATACCTCTAATGATTATTTAAAGATAATAAATAAGCTCAATAATCTTTTTATCATACTCTTTCTGGACATGTATAATTTGATAAATTCTAATTTATTGGAATCTATGTTTTGTAAATTTGTTTGATTCCCTGAATACCAAGATCCTAGATTTTTATTTAGTACATAGAGATAATTATTATTCGATTCACTTTATCCTTGTGTTCATATATAATTAATGTATCCATTTTCTAAATATGTAGTTATTCTACTTATTTATTTATTTTGTTGAAATATCCTAAATAAAGTTCAATTTGGAATATGGTGAAATTATTTTTCCCCGATATGGTTATAAATAGTCTAATTGCATCAAATATTTACACATGCGTAAATAACTCAACCCCATCAATTACAAAAATTATATACAACTCTAACACATTATTATTACCTTGAATTAAATATCATCATGATATTCATTCTACTTATTTCAGAAAACCATTTAATTTCAAGGATTTTATAAATTGGTAGGCCAAAATATTTTAATGGGTCTTATTATTATAAATTGTTTCACTATCCTCAGTCATATCATTATCTAATCCTTCATCTAGGGCATTCCCATGAAGCATTTTATGATTTATTTTAGATTACAATGTCGTCTTATAATGTTAATTCATCTTGTTTATTTTTACTAGGGATTTCTTGTGACAAATAATATTATATTCATCAATATCCACCACTATTATTGATTCATTTTTATATTCTATTTCATTGATTAGTATCCATGAAAAATATCATATCCCATCAATATTTAACGATTCAATGAAATTAATCCTGATTGAGAATAGTTATTTTTATGAAAATATTAAAAATAATTCAATGTATGTCTCTTCATATGAAATGCATAATATGATTATTTACATTTATCAAGAAATAAAAAGGCCTTATTGAGTTTATAATACAATATCAAAACTACCACTTTTATAAATCTCTCAGGTAGGTCATTATCATCCATCATTATAACATATGTTTTTGAAATTATCCCATTAATATCCCCAATGAATAAATTTTGATAAGGAGTAATCACATAATTTTTTTTTGTTAGCTAATTTTTTAATGAGATAATACTTCACCTTTATAATTATGAATTTATCAATATTATAGAAATTCTATTTCATTATCTTATTAACAATAATTTTTCAAACAATATTTTTGTAATTATAATAATATTTTTTTTAATAGTAGTTAAAACCAACCATCAAATACATAAATATCCATAAATGAAAATGATATATTAAAATATCCAATCAACATCCCTTTGTTAAATCATTCCCCTATAATCAATAAAAAAATAGTTCCTATAACCTCATCAAATTCTTATCTTTCAGCTTATATGACTTATAAATAATTTTTAACATTTAAAAAACATCACATGTGTGAATATGATCTCATTTAAACATATGAATGAACCTTATTATTTCATATCTTACAAAATCTTAAAAGTATTTTTTGATCAAGTGGATAAATGGTTCTAATTTCAGATTATCCTCCTTTGATAAATATTAGATGTATTATTACCCATTTATAAGATAATGATTCATATTTTTGTTCTATTATTGCATCATAATTATTCTATATTTTAAATTTATAATATAAAAATTATAGGTAAATATTATTTCATATCCTATGTGAAAAAGTATTATGAAGCATATAATCATGAGACCAGGACCTTAAACTGCCATGATATATATCCTCTCGATTTATTTTCTTGTAATATTAGACTTTTAATATTCAATTATCTCCAATAAACCATCATTATCAAATATCAAGACTTATTCATTCTCATATTTTATTATTATAACAAGATTCTTATTTCATATCCTGTTAGAAGTATATCAACTATTTAGAATCCAATATCTAAATCAAGTAATTATTTAAATATAAACATCTATATATTACGTTTCTATCTATAAAAGGATTATTTCATTACCCACATTTATAGTGGGATTGAATATATCATATTTATCATTAAAATCAATAACAACATTATTAATATTTTTGAATATTTGGTACTCATTGATCTACTATGTATGTTAGTACCTAGAAAAAATGGGTTATACGCATCTCATTTATAAATACTACATGATTACATGTCAAATTAAATTAATTTATTTTTTGGATGAAGGCTTATAAATATATTAGAAAAATTAAACAAATTAGATCATTTGTTTCTATATGAATACTCCCAAAATATGTGATATATATCCTTCTATTATATTTCCTAATATGCTGATGTTTTTTCATATCATCCTATCTAGAGTAGGATATATACCTCATTAATTTATAGAGAAAAGAGTCACCATTGAATAAAATGCATTTTTATTTCTATATAATATAATTTTTATAATTAAAATAAACATCCAAGGAAACTAACAGAGTAATCATTCTTTTTGGACCTTTTATGTTTGGTTATATTGAAGATGTTGCTGTAAATTTTTATCAATTGTATCTCAAATGAATCTCATGCATGCATCTGAAAAAAATGAAAAAATGAACTGAATTTTTTATATATTATTCTATATGAATCTATGTGTGTTCCAACTTATAGAAATCCAAAAACAAATATGAATTAATACATGCACCTTGGTAATGCTTCATACATGCTTGGATACAACCACATATAAATCATGAAGAAGTCATGTAGAATCCTAGATGTGGATATATACATACTAAAATAATTAATATCATAATTTCATTGGAATATATCATCAAACACTCAAATGAAGCCATTTTATCAAAATTTTTGGTTGTGTGTGTACCCCTATGAATCTCCTAGTTTCCCAAAAGGGTTACACATGTAATTTTGTAACCCAAGTTACCCATGGGGCGGTTTATCTATAAACATAACCCCAACCTATATTTTTAAGACCATGTTTATACTATGTGGATTATTCATCAATTTGACCATAGGAAATGGAGATATACATTCCCAACCCTTATAACAAAACATTGTTACCTGATATCTGAAGAAAATTATAGAGATAATATATATAAAGGTGGATCCACCACGACTTCCTCTAATCTAGAGTTATGGACCCATATTATTAATATGGATCCCAATCATAAAATTGAAATATTCTTGCTGATAGTGGGGTATCTCTTTGTTTCCAACACAATTCCCCTTTTTATTTAGATATTGAACCCATATTTATTTTGATTTGATCAACAATCATTCCTATAGGTCACTCACTATGGTGTCAGTTACCTAGGATATAACATAATGGAGATATTACGATGCCTCATATCTATTCATAGAATATCCCTCTAAAGAGTCAATTCATCTTGGAAGTCCTTATAGAACCACACCCATTCCAATTAATCTTCTGTATATTTTAACTTACTCTACATAGATTATTAAATATCATTGAGTAGATATCCTCTACTTAGGTTCCATGAATTCCTTGATTCATGAATATCCACTTGAATTCCCATCTTACCATAACTTTTTATAATTCACTAGGTTTAGAAAAATCCGACAATTCATGATTTTCCTCTTCAATTCTTAAAACATCACGAGATAATATTTTCCACCAGGTCTCTTAATAATCATTGAGTAAAAAAATCCTTATGGATTCCGAAAAAACATTGATTTTATATACTCTTTTTGTTTTCCATATATCATTTTAGTTGATATTATCCTCTTTGTTCCCTTGAAACACCATGAGTTGTGATTTACCTCTTGGTTTTCCCAAAATTACTTGATTCATGATCCTCCTATTGGTTTTGTAAAATAACTTATATCATGATCCTTCTATTGTTTTTAGATTCTGTATTGATTTAATATTATAGTTTTTGTTTACCAAAATATTTTTAATATAACAATTATCCATTGGTTTCCAAAAAATCTTCAGTTTGGAAACATTGATTGGTTTTCTAAAATCTGATCACCTGAGATCCTGTATTGGGATTCCATGTATTCCATGAGATTATATCCTTTTCCCTATATTATAAAATACCTTAAGGTGGGATCATTTTTTTTGTTTTCCTAATATAAAATGAGTAAAGACACTCCATTATGTTCCTAAAGTATCCATTTCCCTAACTAATATCTAATATTAAACTATAAAGGGATTAATTAATGTGAGCCCCCCCCCCCACTAACCTATTTTTATATTCATTTCTCCTAGACGCCTCGACCAATTGAAATTAAAATATTTAAAAGTATTTTTACATTAATGAACAAAATATTAACTCCATTGGTCATGGATGTTTTTCTTTATATGAAACCACTACAGTCTGCATCACATAAACACAGAAGGTGTGATATTCCATGATAAATGGAACTAAGCTATATGGTTTTTTCTCCCCTTACCTTAGATAATATGGAATCCATTTCATGAGCTCAATCCCGCTAACATAAAATGACTTGTCACTATTCTTCTATGATCCATTCCTCACTAGACAAATATAAATTCCAATTTTCATATATATATATATATATATATATTTATTTATTTAGCGAAATATTTTTATTGAAAACATGATATTAAAATTATCACGTGTAGAGACCCATTAAGTTCATATCTATAGTCAATAAATCTAATTAAAATTGTAATTAGTATGGTTTCTAGAAACTATTGCCTGAAATGTTCGTAGATCAAAAAAAGTGTCCATGACTACGAAACATGATCCTTCATGGTATAAGATGGCCACCGACGACCTTATATAAAATATGGTATAATCATCACCATTACAATTTACACAGAAAATTATAACTTTGCAATAATGTGAGATAACCAAGAACAAATAATACACCATAATAAAATAATTAAAAAATAATAATACTAGACAGAGTCCCCCTTTACAAAATACTTTTTTTCAAATTATGATATATACATGGATTTATGTATGTATCGTTTTATCTATAAAAATTGAATTTAAAAATACTATTCGTGTTGAATTTTTCACACATGTAATCCTTTATCATGTTCCGTGAAATATTTAAAAAAATAAAAAATATATATATTTTATACCCCATCATTCAAAAATATTTTTAATTTGTTTTATGTATTCTTAAATATATTTATTGGTTGTCCTATGGTATTTTGAGTTGATTTAAAATAAATTTTTATATTTAAAATAAGATCATATATTATTATATAAATCATGGAAAATCTAATTTTCAATATAACCCCACACATTTTTTCCTTCGTAACAATCTCATTTATGTTATTTGAAATCCTCTATTTTACTTGAAAGACCTCTGAATATCCATTTTATGTTCTAAATTTACCTTTTAATAAAATATCCAAAATAGGTTACTAGAATCAAAGTATATACATGATATTAAACTATTTAACTCATTTCAGAAACATTACATTCAACCTCATTGAAATATATACTAATATTTTTCAATTTTTTTCCAATTCATTGATTATCATGGGATAATATTTTACATCAATAGTGGGAAATATAAGATTTTTAATTTTTACATATTTATTTAATTTTAAATTAGGAATCTAAGGCATTGATTCATCTTTCTAATATAATTTTTTATATAGATTTTATATTCATGTATGAAAACATTCACTTTCATTGTCTTAACACTCAATATTTTTTATTCTCAATCAAAAATTTAATTGAAGTTTAATAACATGCATAAAATTAGTTTCATCTCCATTAAATTTATTTGTATATTATTTTTAACTATTGATATTGAAAATAAAATATTCTTTGAGGTACTTGGAATCCTTTATTTATTTAGATTTTTTTTACTTGAAGACCATACCATCTTGTAAATAAAATTACTTCTTCTTGTAGAATGTTTTATTTATTTAACTCTATTAATTCATAACCTTAGTGGATTAATTCATGAGTATATCATCATCATAATTATCATAATCATGGGTGTTTTTGTGACCTTTTCAATTTTGAACCTGATATGTTTGAAAGACTTTATCAAATCCTATAGAATAATCAAATTTCAAATTTATAATGTTCTCAAACCACGCTGACTAAAATAGTGATGTACTATTGAATAACATGGTCGAACCCATTGAATGTGGGGAACACATAAGAATAATTTTGAACAAGGGTATGGTAACTTCATTTTTAGTTTGATTTAATATATCTTATTAAACAGAAAAAATTAAATCAATGAATTTAAATTGAAATGCATAATAGAGGGGAACTTGTTTCTATGATGCTTTTACCTAATAAATTAATTTTACTTTTTTGAAAGAATAATAAAATTATGTAACTCTAAAACAAATTTTTTTTATTAAAATGAAAAATGTTCAATCCCATTGAATATACCCATAAATCTCAATTCATCATTATTTAATGAAAAATAATAGCTGAATATAATTAAACATAGATTACCAAAAGATGAGAAATAACTAAATTCAATGGTCTTTAATTACACATGTTAATATTATTTGAATTTTTTCATTATTGAAGACATATGTTATTGGAAGAATGATGGAAAAAATAAAATTGATGCTGAAACATGATATTACTGAATAAAAATACATTTATGAGTAACAAAAATCCGGATTTATTGGTATGAAACCCCTTTAATCAATTTCACATTCTCTTGTAGTGTTTAACATATCATCGTATGTTGGTCTCCAATGATGAATACTCCAATACCCCTAGAGAAGATATTATAAAATAGTGAATGAGAAATGGGATAATGAATAGGAAAAGATTAAAAATAGAGTTAATGTAAATAAATTTTATATAAAATGTGGGAAAGGAAAATTAAATAAGAACATAGAACCCCAACTATATTGTACTCTAGGAACCAACCATACATGCATCCTCCTTATATAAAAATCACTATGGATATAATTTATTATCTTTCTACTAGAAAGGAGCCCTATTCATAAGGTTATAAGTCATCTGTGGGTTACACTATGACAAACCCATTGATAAATGGCATTTAAAGAGGGAAATATAATTCCCCTATTGAATGATATATTAAAATACTTGTATTTAGGTATTTATAAATTTTTGATGACGTCAAAAGTGTGTATATGACATAAAAGGAACATGCCCATGATTTTTTACTTTTATTCCACATCACATGTTATAGAATGTTCAAAAATTGTAAACTTTTAAAATAGTTTAAGTGATACATGAAATGAATCATGTTCATATTGGGATGAAAACATTGTTTTCTCTGATAATTTAGTTATTAACATCACAAAATTCCATATATCATACAACCTCATGGGAAAACATCATTCAAGGTATTCTATATCCTTTTTCCACCATCATTCATGGCTTCATCATCATTTTTTATTATTGTGCTGATCCGTACTATATTCATTAATTATTATAATATCCTTCATATTTTTTCTAATATATTTGACTGTCCATATGAATACATAAAAAATTAATATCATCCAAGATCTCATATTCATTAAAACTGTATGAAACTAAAATTCAAACAAAAAATAATAGATTTATTTATTAAAATAGAGATATCAGTTCCAAATATTCATCCTCTATTATAATTGATTAAAATCCTTCCATTGTACATTATATCTCATACATATTAATTTTAAATGATACCTCATTTTATATTCAACATATTTCTCTACATAGTCATTTACTATAACTACCATATCCATTACCATGAGTTAAATTTCTTTTAATATCCCATTTTCCTGAAGCTCATTTTCATTTTACATTATCTCATATGAAACTAGAATCCATTTAATGTTAACCAACAAGATACTTTTGAGATGCATTTCCCTAATCACCAAAACTGTCATATTAAATTAAGGTGAGCGTATTATAAATTTTAAATTTAATATAATTCCATATTCACTAGATTCTATATATCAATTCATTTCCTCGTTAATTAAATTCATATTATCAAATAATAATAAAAAATATTGGTTTGGGTGTATCATCAGATCATTATAATTATTTCCCAACACATGTATCTTTTCTTTTTTTTACCTTTAACCACCATCATAAATATTTAGCATTTTATACCATATAAAAATTTAATGTTTTAGATTCTATCTTTTTTTATTACATTTTTTTGATAGCAGTGCATCAAGGAATTAATTTTAATAGATTTGGTATATTATTCCTTATAATCCCTTTCAATTTGTAATCTAATTTAATTATTAAACAATTTTTTAAAATGTTATTTATGTAGTATTCCTAAAAAACAGAAAAAAATTAGTTCTTCTTTAGTTTTTTTATATTTAATTTTTTTCTAATTAACTATCTAAATTCAAATTTCTAACAAATATATCCATATATATCAATAAGAAAAAAACATGGGAATAATAATAATTATATGTGACATTAATGTTAACCATAATCCCATTTCATTAATGTTTCTTATTAGTCTTAGAAAGGAAATGTTTCTTGAGGGGGAGGGAATCATATTATGTAACATTTATCTTCATCCCCATGATAAAATATTACTACGATTTATTATAATATAATTATATTTATCATTAAATATGAATGTTTTATTTCACAAACACAGGAAAGTTTACATTGATCTCTATCGCTATGAAATTTCCTAGAAAAATACACAAAATGGTTGTAATATTTTCAATTTTTTCAAAAAAGTACATGTTTTAATGGATTATAGTAAAATCAATATCAATATAGGATCCAAACAAATAAAAATATATAAATATCACTTGTCTCCAATTTAAAGAATAATAAGGTCCCCTCAAGAGTTTAATCTTGATTAAATTAATAATCAAAATAAATAAACATGTACTATTATATCAACATGCTATATATTAATCAAAAATTATTATCATACTTATTTTCAACTGGATATGTATATAAACATGTTCTGATTATCATCATTCTTTTAGAATCACACTATCTAAAAATTTATATCCTTAATTATTCCCTTATATATCTTCTTTCAATATTCTTTCTATAATTGTTGTGAAATAACCAATATTTCCCTTAAATTATCCCCTCACTCATTCTATTAATCATATAAACAATAATCTATTTAATCCCTAAAATATTATAGTAGTATATTCCTAGGGAATACATAAAATATTTTAATTTTAAATACATATTCAAATCATAAAATCATAAAGTCTTCTTCCAGAACATAATAATACCAATAAAATTACAATGTGTTTCATTATATAACACAATGAAATTGAAAACCATAATGGTGGTACTTATTATATTATAATATAAATCCATTTATATCCTCAAAATGAATATAAATTTAATAAATAATAACGCCACATCAAATATCTGATAGAGTGTTTTAAAATTATTCATTATTTATATTTAATGTCTATAAAAATACCTCTATCTATAATATCTATAGTATTATAAACATTAAACACATTTTAACCATGATTATTTTCATTTACCTATAGATTGCGTAGAGTTCAATTAATTTTTATCTAAGAAAAAATCACTAATCAAGTAGTGACCATGAAAACATAAACATATAACAAAAAAATAACTATGAGCACAGTAATTTATTTTCAATTACACAATTCAACAATGGAATTTCAAATAAATTAGACTCAACCATAATCAAAATTACTCTAAATTTTCTAATATTTGATTCCTTTATAACCGTCTAAATATATTAGTGTATCTACTATCATGTTGTTTTACTTTATGGTAAACATTATATATACCAAACACATCTACTGGAATAGTAACCATTAGTCCATTCAATTTAAAAAAAACATTGAATGAAAATATGATTTCATTTTTTATGGTTATTTTTTTCTTCAAACCATATTTATACCAAAATTCATTTAGCTGTCCTCCATTTTTAACTGATGTAATGAAAAAAATTATAAATCAAATTCTATTTGTAAATAAATAAATTCTTTATTTTGTAAATTTTATTGTAAAACACATATACAAATTTTTCTATTTTGTATTGTTGTTAAATTTAGTTGGATAGATATAAAATACCATTAATCATCTACCAATTGATAATATAACTGTTGTATAAAGTGTTTTAATATTTCTATATATTATGGGTTATGATATATTCTAAGTGGTGTATATGGAATAAGATATTCCAATAAATAGTAGGGTTTTATCAATAGATCCCAATTATCAGAACTTATAAGGTAGATGGCACCACTTGGTTTTTCCCACGACCAAACACAAGAGGAAATTTATAAACGAAAACATGAAGAGAACCATTCACTAGAGAAGATCGTTCTTATTGAATTCATGGTCTAAACCATGTCTACCTATCTAATATTAGAATATAACACCAACACGCACCATTTTGTTAGCGTGTACAATGGTGTACTTAGAGGTTCTGTATCTATGCAATAGATATATTAATTTTTTATAAAAAAATAATTAAATTATATATCCATTTTAATTATTACATTATTTATACAATCAAATATTATTTACTGAAAATTTTATTTTCCAAATAAATTTAATATTCATATATTTCATTAACTAAATAATATAAATTTATGTTCTAATTATAATATAATTTAATGATGTGAAATTTAAAATATATAAGATCCAAAAAACTATTGTTATCATAAAAACTAGTATTTTCATCAATAAATTAACATATTTGATGGAGGAAATTATCATTTTTAGAAAATAATTTAAATAAAATACTTATTATTTTTGAAATAAGTACTTTGATATTTTATAATGGTGTGTTTTATGTATTCTTTAATAATTTTTTTTTCGTAAATATTAAATACTATATTAATACGTGACCTTTATTATGATATAATACTATCAAAAAATTGATGTAATAAATTTAATAAAAGTAATCCATGAAAATATATAGATTTTACCATTATAGGTAATATGTTTTATATGTTATTGATTTAATTTTATAAATATATAGTAAATCCTCCTAAAACAATTTTAGATTTTTAGATTTTAAAATCAATTTTTATGAACTAGACTCACATCCACATCGCCAAGTATATTATTTAACTATCTTCCTTTTTTTATTATAATATTTTAAAAAAACATAACGTTGGTATAAAATAATTAAAAACCCATTAGAATGTTTTTGGTTTTGAATATTTTATTATATAGTGTCAAAAACCAATATTATGTTTTAAAAAAGAATTATTTTATTTATTTCAAAAAATACCCACCCAACCCCTCACTTATATTTAGAGAATACCCATTGAGAATTAATTTCAACATCTTATTCCCCTAAATGTGACTCCATTGTTGTTCCAAAACTCTTAGGAATCTCCTCCCATGCTTGTATATGAACCCTCTCAACATACGGGGATTCTATTATTCTCCTACATATCTGAGAACATTCTTTAAATTATGATTTTCCCCATTTTCGATGTTTCCAGATGTTATAAGAAATAACATCAATATAATTTTGATGTAAAACTTTTAGGATTCCTAATTTAACTCACATCAACCACTTATGTAAAATTGTTATGCTGCTAAAATCCTTTAGTAAATTTCTATGCCAACCATTTTTCTATATAATAATCACTACATCCACTTAATGGTATTCACCTAGATGTAATAATATTTAATTGATATAAGACTACAATGAGTGTATCCCACACTCCATAATCACTAAGATATAATTTATGAATGAGATACTTGTGTTATATTATCTATATGGAACATTAATTAAATCACATAACATGAATGTGATGGGTGGTCCAAAAATATATAGGCATACAATGCAATATGTAATGTTTTAATCTTATGCGACACCATTTATAAGGAAATAATGGTTATATAATAGACAGTATGCTATGATTTATCAATGGTTATTGTTGAAATATTATTACGATTCCATGTTTTATTTTATTTCTACATTCACATACTGCATTGATTTTATCATAATATATCGTAGTTTGATGTTCATGTCTGTTATTATCACACCCATTATGTTAGTTGGATATAACTCTTGACTCAAATGTAATAATAACCTCATGTTATGAATTTATTATTCCTATTCTGGATTTACAGATCACTACTTTCTATGGTATGTATGTAGTTCATCCAATGATGTAATAGATGATCGTCATAATATAGTGGGAAGATTTTTAATTTTTAAATAATAATGATAAATACCATTATCATGTGTTGATATTTTGTTTCTAATTAACCAAATTCCCTAGTCCAATAAATATTTGAGATAATATTATGTCTTACATTATATAATTAATAATAAATTATGTTTTATTAATGATTAGTATTATCAAATTAAGTATTAGGGAATGGTATATTTATTTTGGGGATTAGGGTTGGTTTTTTTCGAAAACCATAGGGATAATAATAATCATAGAAAATTGTCCTTAAATTAATTTCATGTATAGGGTAAGTGGTTTCCAAGAATGAAAATCCTTGTTTGGAGTCTACAAGTAGATGTGGATTTGAAAAACCTATAACATTGATTATGAACCATGAAAAAGGTTTTTTTGGTATTAACTCGATAATCACCAGCTACATGACAAAGATGACTTAATGCACATCTTGTTTGACAATCATTGTGGATAAGATTTGGAAAATTTAGAATCATTATTTGAATTATCCTAATGGTAACAAGAATACTCATAAAATTTTATGTTAATAAATAGCACATGTAAATCTTTTATAGAAACCTAGAAATTCAAATATTAAGGATTCTATGTAATTTATGATTCATTAATCCAATATTCACCATTTCCCTTATATATGTTTAATACTTTGAAAATTATAATCCTTAATTTTCCAATTATTTAGGTCAATTTATTGAAATATGAGCAACCGCACGAATAAAATATGTTATGGTAAATGAAATGAAAACCAAAATTGGAGGCTCAACTTATTGGGAGAAGGAGTTTGGGACATTATGAAAATAAGTTAACAATTAAATCAATTTTGGAATAGAAATATGAATTAGGGTGAAATGAAACATCCTTCTATGATGGAGAATGTTTTAGGTAAGAAATTTATATTGGAAATTCATCTCACATTCAATGGATATTATAATAATTTAATCAAATACCAATGGATAAACCCCCTGGAAAAGGATATTCCCCATCTATCAATTCTATGTGAAATAGATGGTCACATAGACTGTGTATCATATAGAGGGGGAAACTTATAATCTGTGGAATATGATTAACATATATTATATTAAAATTATCTATTATGAGTATTTCAATTAACATATCCCTCAATTTTTTCTTTTAATAATACATTTCATCATTTTTGGAATTCAGAATAATTTTCTGGAAAATTGTTAAATGCCCTAATTATGGAATTTTAATAGTTTTTCATCACATTGGTGTTTTGGGAATAATATTTATAATACTAATTCAATAATATTTTTTCTTAAAAACCTATTCATTTTAGAATTTATCTTTTCATCATGTCTTGGAATTGAGTAAATTTATTGAGATCGAAATAAATCAATCATTATAGAACATTATATTGTTTATAAAAATTGAATACAACTAATTAAATAATGAATAAATATATACACCCCTCATATTTATATTTTCATCTCTAATTCACATCGTAGGATAGTTTTATTGATTTAAGGGAAATTTTGGGGAAGATATTCTGGATAATAATAGTTACATTAATGATAATCAATCCATGATATGATAAAATCAATGTGGTGGTGAGCAGGAGTGATTCGAGGACTATTATCATTTCAGTTTGTGATTTTCCTTTTTTTCATTTGTATTTCCCTATATTTCTTCAATTGGATGAATATTTTGATTTTAATTCTTTAATTAACATTATTTCAAATTATTTTGGAATATTTTAAATCTTATTAATGTAATGTAGTTATTTTCATTGTCTAAATTTTTTTAATTATGTATCTCTTTTGTAAATGATGAGTACAATTTGTTTCAGTTTCTCAGAGTTCTACAGATTATAAAATCACTTTTATAAGGTGATAAATAGCCTTATTTCAGGTCTTAATATTGTTTATAGGTATCTTAGGTGTATCCATATAGGAATTTATGTCTAAAATAATAAATACATTTTAATAATACACTTATATAATGAAAACTTTAGTGTTAAACGATTGAGGATTTTCGACCATTTCATTGTTTAGTTTTTTATTTTGTTTGATTTTTTATAATATCTAATAATTAACATAGATACTATGTATTAATCTGATTTTGAGTTACTCAAAATTTATTAACTAATTTAGAATACCAAATTTTAGTTTTAACTATAACAAAAACTAATTAAAAGAGTGAAAACATGATAACATTGCATGCAACCTCATCATGAGTTAACCCCATGATCAACATATTAGAACACTTTTAGGGTAAATTTATTGCTTTGGGTAACATGATAAAAATCACAGAATCAACTATTATATATTTTTGTTGATTTTTCCTATTCGTTTTTTAATTTTTATAACTTTTATTATTTTCAATAACTAATTTAGTGTCATTAAAAAATCTATTTACATAGTGATTACTCATACGATTTCGTTGATTACTAACGATTTGAGGAGTTTTGTAACGAAGAATTTTTAGAATCTTAATTACATGAATGTTTTCCATGCACCATGAAACTAATTTCATGATTCATCTAAAAAAATGGTTCTCCAAAAAAATTATATTATTATTTAAGAAGTAATAAAATAAATTGGAAATAATTAAACATATATAAACGAATTTAAATAATTTGAGGTTGTAATTATAATGACAAACTGGAAAATATTTCCCAATCAGATATTTAAATTGAATACTTTTATGGGATATTTCGAACAAATTAATTATAATATATAATTTTAAATATGAAGGAATAATATTTAATAGATTTACCAACAGTTTTGTCTATTTGAAATTTAATGTTATTGGGAATGTATTAAGATGAAATTTTACGAAATGAAATTCTTTATTAAACCAATATTATTTATATTGAAAAATATAATTCATTTTATTAAAAATTATACATGTTAGACGAAACACTTTGTGACACCATTTTTTAGGAGAATTTGGAGGAGCGTTCTCTACTATGTGCTTCCAGAAAACAATTTTCCAATACCAACAAGAAAATAAAATTATTGTGTGTGAGATATATGATATTAGAAATTATGAAATCTATATCAATACATATTTTGAAAATATAGATTATAATATCAATAAAATTATTTCCAATCTAGAAAATATTGAAATTTATTTTCAAACAAATCCCGATTAAATGAAAACACAAGGATATTTCTCAAATTTTGATATAACATATCTAGATTATTTGGATGAAAACATTTTAAATGTTTCTATTTATTTTTACTTAATCAATATTTATTTACATTTGAAAATTTTTGTAGATAACAATTATTTGAAGGATTGTGTTGAATAAATAATTATGTTCCCAATTGTACAACACATCGGTTTATACACCGATGGTTGTTTAAATTTGTTTTTTAATAAATAAATGATTTTGAATCCAAATCGGATGATAAACAACATTAAATAATTAAACCAATAAAACTAGTGGAGGTCAACTGTGCAGATAATGTCTTTTATCCCTCATATAAACAATATAGGAGAAATAAATTCTATTTTACGGGGAAGAAACAACACCAACAATCTAATTGGGGATGATCAGATGGAAAATCCCAACAAGGGGTGGTGAAATACTAGCACCCACATTGTGGTTCAAACCAAGACACTTTTCCATTTCTTTAATTTTTTATTCATTTATTTCTAAATAAAAATTTAATTGTTTTTCCATTTATATAGGTTCCAATGTTTCAACTTTTGTGAGGTCTTCCTATGGCTGTGGTAGATTAATAAATCAATGTTTTTTAATTTATTCCAACATATTTTTATCATGTCTTATATTCATTAGTGTTTCTTCACATCTTATATAGACTAAATTTTTTTGTTATTGAATAAATTCCATTTGGGAGAGTAACATTCTTGTAATATTAGTATTTTTTGTTTTCTTTTCAAATTTATATTTTTTTCATTCAAATTATTGTTTTTTTGTTTAAAATTATATGTTAAAAAATATATTGATTAAAAATGATTAACTTTGGAATTTATTAAAAATTTCCCAATGATTGAATGAATGTATCACTTAAAAATGACTGTAAATGGATTTGAAAATTTATTTTTTTTCATGTTAAAAACATTGTAAATTTCATAAAAATAAAACTAATTATTGAATATCATTCCATATATTGAGATACTTTGCTTTGGAAACCCCTTCATGTTAGTCTTTTGAACCATTTTTTGACTTCTACTCGACATTATCCACATTCCTTGACAGAACCAATCCATTCTTTCCTGAACCATAACAAGAGTTATTTTTATAAAAAATGATGGTTGGAGTAATTTTTATTTATATTATGGAGGTGATTATTGGTTTTTTAAACCCTTGATTACAATATAATACTTTTTTAATATTATCTATACATTTTATCATCGGTATCCCTTAATATCAATTTAAAACCCATTATATTTGCCACATTATAATCCTATTTTCCTTATAAAACATATTATGGAAGTGAAACTGCGAGATCTAGTTGAGAAGTGTGGTGGAAGCTGACTTGTGGTGTTCTACATCATTTGGTTATACATTGTGTATAAAAATAATATTATGATGATAAATTTTTGATACTCAAAAAGTGTGTTTCCTATATAATATTGTTTCCCTTTTGGAGAATTCCTTGAAATATGACTCGTTCCGTTATATATCTCTCAAAGAAGGAATGTTGGGCCTATCTAGAGCTTCCATGAAAAATAATAATAGAAATGTAACTTCTATTACTAAAATGATGAATGTATGGCATGCGAAATTGATTTTAAATAATTCCTAGAGATGATTATTATCTAAGGGGGTTAAGAGGAGACCATACTTGAGTAAAAAATATAATCATACATTTTTTCATCAAAAAGAGTTAAACCATCCTTATTTAGGCTTTAGATGTTTAACATAAATGAACTACCAATATAAATCCAAAACACAAACAAGAAATAAAATCATGATAATCACATTTTTTTCGCACATTAGGATGATATGTAGAAATTTATCAAGATTATGTAATTCATTCATGTGTTTTGTTGAAAAAATCATTGTTGAAAATATATATTCCTTTATTGAGAGAATATTAATGTTGACAAGTCATGTTGAACGAATCGGAGAATAAAATAAGTGGAAATGTATTGAATGATATTAATTGAGAACTATAATTTTTTTTGATGAATCCTTATTTGTTTTTTTTGTGTTAAATTGGTTGATCGAATTAGTATGAGTTTTGGATTTTCCTTGATTATTTTGGGGCTCACTTTTATCAGATTCATAGTGTTATTCATGGGTGAACTGATAGTCCAAATGTTTTATCTATTTTAGGGGTATATTAATGAATATATCCCCAAAAATATAAATACATGGATTATCCATGTAATTGTTTTTATTATATAGAATTTTAAGAGTCCAGGAAATTTTACGGCATGAGAATCAATGGTCCCGTGTGCCTGTAAATAATTTATGAACTTTTTTTAAGGTAAGTTCAGTAAACGCATAACCGGATTTTTCTAACTATTAAACAGGTGCTCAGATTAAAAATTGGAGGGCATTGTTAAATCCGTAGTGTTGGGTTTCCCGTGATGGAGACTTTACATTGACCATAGTATGTCCCATGAAGAAGTTAAGTGATGTTACTTTTATAAATGAAATGAAATAAAATAATTTTATCATTTTATTTTATTTCATTTCCACTAACGAACAATCGGAGTGTGGGACCCAGGGTGAGTCAGGCCAATGAATAACATGACTTGAAAAACCCTAAGAAATGACACTATTAGGGAAATTAAGATGATTTCTAATTTATGAGCCCCATTGACTCCCTATGTCGTTACTTATTCTCCCCCTCTCCTATAAATATAGAGCTTGGGGGAGGGTTACCGAACAATCTTTACAAAGTAATGAAGTTCTGTTGGAGTGTCATAATGCCGAGCCATAGAGGATGGTACCATCCCCCGTAAGAGGTGACATGCCACCCCAAAACCCCAAACCGGTGTTTGTTGGTTGAGAGACGGTGAGGGCGTCTTGTTGTGGGGACGACAAACAACGAGAATACCTCAACCGCGAGCGCTCTCCAACATATGAACGGAGGGGGTTGCGTTGATTTTGGTTTTCCCCGCTTATCTTTCTAAAAGGGATGATAATGTATTAACTTACAAACAAGTTGATCTGATATTTTATTTTATTATATTTTTATATGCGGTAGGGTGTTCTTAATCATTGTGGTTGGGAATTGAAACCGAAAGCATGAAATTTAGCTGAAATGCATCCTGAAACACCCCCGGGATTATCTCTCATGTGGATGGAGTGGACTGAAACGAAGAACGCCCGATCCCCTCCGTTCTTGTGTTGTTTGTGATCATTTTTCTTGAGGTTGGAGAAAACCCAATGTATGACCTACCCCAAAAAAGGCATGATCCCAGGAAACTGCATGCACCGACGGCGTAGGAAAGCAGGCCACCAGTGCGTGACCAGTGGCCCAATAACCAGCTATTTTTGGAAAAGGTGCCAGTGGTAGCACATAGTGGCACATAAGTGGTACGTGGTGACACTCGCCACGTGTTTGGCAGAGGACCGGACCTCGCACCGGGCTGTGGTGGAGTAGAGGAGGGGTGCCCCCTGGCGGCGCTCCTACGCGGCAGTAGGTCTGTGGCCTACGAGGGTCGTGACCAGGGTAAAGGCTACTGGTACAACAGACAGCCGGAGGATGGGGCGTGCGCTAGCGACATGTCCGGTGGAAGAACCATGGCGTAGAGGACTCACGGACCATGGTCCACGGTGCGGAGGACCCGCAGCCTGTTGGTCGCAGCGCAGAGGACCCGTGACGCCACAATGCACCGCGTTGGGTCAACCTTCGAGGGATGACTAGCTGACGTGGCCCCACGCCACATCATTCCTACCCAGATTCATTACATTCGCGTGTCCCCAATGGCCCATGCTGCATGGTTGGGAGCACCGCTGGGTCGGTGCAGCGGACCGACCCGCCGGACAGCTGGCCGACCTGCGGACCTGAGGGGCCGACCCGTGGCCCAACTGGGTCGGGCCGGGCCCAACGGTGTAACACCCCGAGATTTTATGAGATATATTATTTTTAATTCCGTTGATGTCTTCTATTATACATTACACCAAGCTAATCATGTACTATATGCAACACTGTATTATCTTGCAGTATACGCAACACTATTCTTGGCTCGTGTTACACACAAATTGATGTTTGTTTTGTGAAAATTATTTTACACAACATTAAGTGTAGATTTTGATTAATGTATAAATGAAATATGTTTTGATTATGTTATATGAAACACCAAACAGAGATTTCACTACACGCAGCCCTGACTTGGCTTGCATTACACACAATCAAGACCTTCTTCAACAGTGTGTGTAATATGCAATACCATGTTTCATTAAACAAGATATTATTATAATATTATTACGAACTAGCCATTATGAATATTAATACCCACTTTTTTAAATTTTATAAATTTTATCTTTCAAAATTGACTTTATTTTTGGATTTGGAATATGAAAATTAGCCTAGGGTGAATTTTTGTTATTTTTCTGAAAACTTTCAATTTTTAATGAATAGTGAAAACACTAGGTTACTATTAAAAAACCGACTTTTTATTTAAATTATTATTTATTTTATTTAAATTTATTTTAGGTTATAATTGATACATAATACCTATATAAGTTAAATTTAATTCATTTGAGTCATTTTATAATAATTTTAGATATATAAAAATTTTATTGAACTTTTCACCGTCATTTAGCAACCTCCTAGGAGAATTTGTAAATTTACATAAAACTAAATTTTACTACTTTTATGAGTGGAATTTCTAAAATCCGAGAAACACGGTTAATATCTAGGAGTAAAATGTTGTTCAATAAGATAAAAATATTTTTTGGTGAATAGTAAATTTTTACTTTTATTTACCACGATAAAAAGTAAATAGGGTAATTAAGGGTACAATTGATATTATTATTACCCTAAAACATGTAAAACTTATATTGGATAATTGTAATTCGAACCAAAACAACCTTAGGAATAATATATTACCCTTTAGGGCCACTTGTATTAGATTATGACACTTATTATTATATTATTTAAAGAAGAGTTAAAATAGTTAAAATCAAAGTTTAATAAATAAAACATTTTTAATTTAGGGTTATACATAAGATAAATTAGAATATAAATATTCAATAGAAATCTAAAAAAATTCATACATAAGGGTTATTTATTTATAATTTTTAGACATTAAATAATTAAATTTATTTATGACACAATGATGATGCAGTAATTTCCTTATTAATGAATTATTAATTTAATTGATGTTATAAATACCCGTAATTTGAGATATTTAATGAATTACACTAATTATCTAGGTTAATATGACATTTTAGTATTGATTCAATTATCTTTTTTTGAAAAAATAATGTTTTTATGATTTTCACAAAAATAAATTTCCAAATAGTGTAAAAAATGACAAAAAATAGTTTTTAAAAGAAATATTATATTATTAATTGTTATTAATTTCCAAAAAATCTAATGTTCAGAACAATGAATTAGATAATGTTATATATATTAATAATGAACCACTTGGGGTTCGTTTGTATTGTTATTGTAAGTTTATTAACCATATATTGTAAGAAAACAAGAAGACATAGAAAAAGATATATTATTTAACGTAGAGTTAAATGTAAATGATAAGGTTAAAATAGTAACCAAAACTTTTCTAAAACCTATTGTTTGAGAGTATGTTGACCCATACCCACCTTATCTTTGAAATAAATCAATTTTGAGCTATTATAAATCGAATATGACTTTATTATAAAATAATATTTTATGTTTTCCAAAGGTGACCCTCTCCTCCCTTATAAAAAGGGAGCCCCTTCCCTCTTCTCTTAACACCCCTTTGAGCCTTGAAGCTCGGCCAACCCCTGCCAATTACTCTTCTGAACCTCTCTAGTTATATCATAGAGGTTCTGGTCTTCTCAAAAGACATAATATTGTTCCCTACGAAGATGTTTAAAGGAGGTGCATCGAGGAAGAGGTAATCTCTTCTACCGACTCGTTCAAGTTTCTTTCTAATTCTACTTATTCTTCGTCAGTTGTTTCATTATAAATTAATAACATCAATATTAATTATAAAATGATCTTTTATTATAAATATTAAACAACCCTATTTCACATTCTATCCATCCTATGGAAAATGAAATCACCGCGCGTACGTGCATACGGAATACCGTCACCACCCCATGGTGTAATCAGTTTTTCCACCACCACCTTACTTGGATGGGTATAATTGTGTAAAGAATAACTATATATGATTATTATATAATCATAATGAATCTATGATATTATATTATCCACTCTAATTCCATTCAATAAATATGGGAACGATATCATCACTCCTGCGTACGTACAGATTACCGTCTCCTTGACGCGATGAGATTCATTTTCAATGTTAACCATTCAAGAATGATTATAAAGTATATATAATAAGTAATCATTAAATATAAGACATAATAATGATACTGGATATATATATATATATTTATTTCATATACTTAATTCCATTCATTTCAATAAGGAAACAAAAAACAGCGTTCAAGCGTGCGTACGACCTACTGTCTCCATGAACGGTGTATTTCATTACATTTATCGATCTATTATATATATGTATATTCTGAATATATATTATATATAAATCATGTTTTATATTCTGGAATTAAGTAATAATTAACTAAGTAATCATATTAATAATTACAATCCAAAACACAGATGATAAATGAAACGATTTTACACAAAATGCTGCTTTAACATGAAATTAACATATGAACGGAAAATATAAAGTCGTTAGTGAATCATATATGATATAATAAATATTATTATAGTTCTGTGAAAAGATAATAATATGTTTAAATCCACTATACAGGAGTCTCAGACACATATGGAGTAAATTGGACATAAGGAAAGGGATAACTATTCTAATCTCGCACTTATCCGAGATTGTTTATTCGTAAGTATTTGTTGGGGTTATTGTTATCATCCATGAACATGTCTTCTAAAACATTGATGTATTTTTTATGTTCTTTTTAATCATTGTTTGATATTTAACACATGTTATTAAAGGAATCTTACTTTTTTTTACCACATGGGGAAATTTTTGACTTTTCCGACAAAAGTACGAGAAGAATGTTATTTTTAACATATATGGCGTGAACAAATTTTTACGGTTTCATAACTACTCATTTTCATGAAGCTTACACTACAAGAGTTTATGACCATTTTCAGCAGAATACATTTCTTTTAAAATTTCTTGGAATTTTCTGAAAAGTAAATGATTTTTAAGAAAAAATGATATTTTCCTCAAGAATTAATTTCAAGTGTTTTATCAAAACCATTTTCCATATAAGATGTCATTATTTCATATTTTTATGTTTCAAGTATAATGTCTCTATGATTTACATGGTTCCACTTTTCTTATGATGAAATGTTATCCATTTGTTTTATATGGATTATGTTATGATGGGATGATGTTTATGAAACCCATTTTTATTCTTCGGGTTATGATGAATGGTTTATTTTTATGTTGTGGAACAAAAAGAATGATTTCATTATGAGATTGGTGGTACCTATATCTCCCTCCAATGAATTGGGTAAAGATTTATATCTCATGAGATAGACATGGCTGGAACGGTAAGTTAATCTGTTCAGTGATACAAGACTGGAACGAGGAGTGAACATGATTTAGAAATGGACTTTGCCACTAAAATGGTCTTGGAAGAAATGCCTTGGAAACTATGGAAATAATATCATGTTCTTAATGGTTTCCACAATTACATGTTTTATTCCCTTGATATTTTATAATGATTGATGTTCCATTATGATCTATGCCTTACGTACTGCAAATATTTATTTCACAAGTCATGATTTTGACGTTTAAACTATATGTTTATGTTTTGATGTTAAAATGTATATGGTTTGTTTTATTTTCACAATGATTACCCTTACTGAGCATTTGAGCTCACCCTTAATATGTTTTCTTTTCCCTAGGATAAAAAAGAATGGTTTTAGGTAAGAAAAAAGAGGAAGATCTTTATGGGAGATGTTGATGATCATTCACCAAGATTAGAAGATTATGTTCCATGTTTCCAAAGACACAAAACTATTACAGTCCCTTGGTGTCTATTTTTTTATGTATTAAGTATTCCTCAAAAGTAATGTAATGTCTATGTATGTCAATCTTTGGGTCTCTACAGTTGGTATCAGAGGAAATGTTTAGTTAACCTTTGGAAAATAGGATGCGAAAACTTTAGTGAGATCTCTAGAGATATTTCTATCGTATGTCTAGGGATGTCACTAAGGTTAAGTATAAGTATAGGTAATAGTCCTAGAATTATAGTAAAAATCTTAGAATTAACCCTAAGATGTAATAGTTTGATGGTACACCCCATTTATTATGTTTTTGCGTAGCAAGATTTGTTTCCTCTCACACTATTCTTTTTGGGTTTTAGCCAATGGCTGGAACCCGAATGAACCGTGTTGATCAATGTAATGGAAAATGCAATGATTTTCCCCCTGAACAATCCAATGTTATGGGAGATGGAGTGAAAAATATTATCTCTATACTTACAAAAGCTATTAATCATTTTGGGCTTCCAAATTAGCAGAGAAGGGAATAATATTATATTGAGTCCTTCATGAGGCAACATCCACCTTCATTAAGTGGGTCTTCTGATCCACATGTTGCTAAACAATGGATCAGTACCACTAAAAAGATATTTTCCGTACTTCTATATTCGGAAGATGAAAAAGTCATTATGTCTATTTACGATTTGGATGGTGAAGCATAACAATGGTGGACACTAATTAAGAATACAAGGCCCCGAGATGAAATTGAATCTATGGAATGAGCTGACGTGATGAAATTATTTTTCAATAAGTACTTCCCTCGTATTCTTCGAACAAAGATGGAAAAGGATTTCCTTGAGCTTAAGAAAAAGGTTGATGAATCTGTTGGTATATACGAAGAGAACTTTACAAGGCTTGAAAGGTATGCATATTTCTTTATCATATAACCTAGAAGTAAAGTTGATTGATTCTTAAATGTCTTAAAACCAAGTCTTCGAAGTGAATTAGCTATAAGATACTTCAGTTGCTATGAAGAAATTGTGCGTTGTGCTATCAAGGTATAAGTGGAAGTTGGTGTTACACATCCATCTCATGGTTTTGACAAGAAACAAAAGATGGATTTCAAGGAGAAAAATCATAAAAATGGTGAAAAGAAGATGAATTTTTCTTTATGCTCAAAGTGTGGAATTAAGCTTGGTGGAGATTGTCATAAAGGGACTAGAAAATGTTTTAAGTGTAGAAAAGTAGGTCATCGAGCAGCTGAGTGTCGATGTAGTGGAAAAAGGGTTGATAATTATGTGAATAAAGAAAATAATGCAGAGAACACACTACCAACACTTCAATGTTTCATGTGCAAGGAAATGTGGCATTATGCTAATCAATGCCCTAATACAATGGTTAATGATGATCAACGTGAGAAACCTATTATGGAAAAGGATAAAGGGAAGTTAAATGTGATAACTATTTGTGATATTGAGTATGAAAATGATGTTGTGTAATGATTATGTGTTTATGTAATGGGATTTCAAAATAGTATCATGGAATCAAATTTATGGCATCGTGGAATTTTGGAATATCAATGTATTGGTTTTCAATAATAATATGGTATCGATAACCATGAGAAGTGATTAAAATATTTTTGGAATGAATATTATATGCTCATAATGAAGCGATAAAGAAAAAATGAAATGTGCTCATGACTGATATAAGGAAAAAGTTATATCATGGTTTGAGTATATAGAAATTTTGGGATTTTGGTATGTAGAAAGTGTTAAATTTTGACAGCATTCTTGTTATCACTAAGAGTCAATGGGTATTCATTTTTTTCAAGAGAATAAATGATTAAGGTATTCAAATTTTTGTAATTTGACCAACAAGATATATCGTATGATATATGGGGGATAAATGATGGTATTCACATGCTCGACAGATGATATTTCTAGTAATTGTTTTCTTTATACTATGAGCTTGGACAGAAGTATTTTGGATAAGCCTAAAGATTGGAATGGATTATGTTGGACATAATTATGTATTGTTTAAGTCTAGAACATTTTTTGATATTATTTATTGAATGTTATAATAATGTAGTTTTAGAAAAAGGACAACCTGCAGGACGGGCGACAACCTGTCGCGTCAGACAAGGCTGTGGGAATCGAACCCACAACAGAAGTGCGACATGCCTTTATCACCTACCACAAGCCTAAAAGAAGTCCCTGGTTAGTAGAAACTAGTTTTATTATATTAAAAAGTATGATATATGAAGTATAAGTCCATTTTAGGAACCATATATGATTAATCTCACTATAGAAAGACTTATGTATTTTTGATAACTTTTTCTAACCATTTGTTTGAGATAGATGGAACGACCCATCATTGTATCACATGATCTACTAAGACTTCACGAATGAAAAATTCAACATCATTTATTTAAGATATGATGTGGAAAGTGTCCAAGGAACGACCAATGGTGTGATTTTACCAAAATCAAGAAAATATATCTTCTAATTCCAATTTCTTCAACTTTAGGGAAATGATCTTAAAAACCAAAAATGTTGTCCTAGTTCCCTTAAATCTTATTAATTAGATGGTACCATAGATTATCACAAATTTATGGCTTTGTGATTTTTGGATTTTTCAAAGCCATGTCCTCTACCACTCATCATCAGATGTTGATGATTATATTTCTCTTCCATATCAATATTTTTACCCCTGTTGCCCAATGTGGAAACCCAGAGTTGAGTTACTTTGGTTGAATGTTATGATTATAAATTCTCTTTTTAAAATGAAATTTTATTATTCCTTTTTATGATGTGGGTTCTATGAATTAAACTTTCATGTAGTAAACCATTTATAACCCCGAAAAATTTTGAGGGCGAAATTTATTTTAAAGGGGTTAGGATGTAACACCCCGAGAATTTATGAGATATATTATTTTTAATTTCGTTGATGTCTTCTATTAGACACTACACCAAGATTATCTTGTACAATATGCAACAACGGATTAGCTTGATGTATAAGAAACACTATTCTTGGCTCGTGTTACACACAAATTGAAGTTCATTTAGTGGAAATTATTCTATGCAACATTAAGTATAGATTTTTTTAATGTATAAATTAAATAAGTTTTGATTATGTTATACGAAACACCAAACGAAGAATACACTACACACAACCCTTACTTGTCTATAATTACACAAAATCAAGACCATCTTTGATAGCATGTGTAGTATGCAATACCAAGTTTCACTAAACGAGATATTATTATAATATTATTATGAACCAACTGGTATGAGTAGTAATACCCACCTTTTGAAATTTTATAAATTTTATCTTTTAAAATGGAATTCATTTTTGTATTCTTAATATCGAAATTATCCTAGGGTGAATTTTTTAGATTTTTCTGAAAACTTTCAATTTTTGATGAATAGTGAAAACACTAGGTTACTATTTAAAAACTGACTTTTTATTTAATTAAATATTTATTTTATTTAAATTTATTTTTGGTCAAAATTGATACAGAATTCCTATATAAGTTCAATTTTATTAATTTGAGTCATTTTATAATAATTTTAGGTATATAAAAAGTCTATTTAATTTTCACCGTCTTTTACCCACCTCCTATGAAAATTACAAAATTTACATAAAACTAAATTTTACCGCTTCTGTGAGTGGAATTTCGAAAATCCGAGAGACATGGTTAACATCAAGGAGTAAAATGTGGTTCAATAAGATAAAAATATTTTTTGGTGAATAGTAACGATTTACTTTTATTTACCACGGTTAAAAGTAAATAAGGTAATTAAGGGTAAAAATGATATTATTATTACCCTAACACATGTCCTAATTCTAATCGATAAGTTTAATTCGACCAAAAAAAACTTTAGGAATAAAATATTACCCATTTAGGTCCTCTTGGATTAGATTAGGACAATTATTATTATTTTATTTAAAGAAGCGTTAAAAGAGTTAAAATCAATGTTTAATAACTAAAACATTTTTAATATATGGTTATAACAAAGATAAATTTGACTATAAATGTTCATTAGAAGGCTAAAAAACCATCCTACATAATGGTGTTTTATTTATAATTATTAGAAATTAAATAATTTAATTTTTTATGACACAATGATGATGCAATAATTACCTTATTAATGAAATATTAATATAATTGATGTTATAAATAACCAAATAAATATAATATGAGACGTTTTAGGAATTACACTAATTTTATAGGTTAATATGAAATTTTAGTATTGATTTAGTTATCCTTTTTCGAACTAATCATGTTGTTATGATATTCACAAAAATCAATTACCAAATATTGTCAAAATTGACATAAAATAGTTTTAAAAACAAATATTATATTATTAGTTGTTATTATTTTCAAAAAAACTAAGGTTTGGCCAAATTACATATTTAAAGCTATATATATTAATAATGAACCACTTGGGGTTCGTTTGGCTTGTTATAGTATGTTTATTAACCATATAGTGTAAGAAAACAAGAAGACACTGTAAAAGTTAAATTATTTATCATAGAGTTAAATCTAAATGATGAGGTTAAAATAGTAACCTAAACTTGTCTAAAACCTATTTGTTGAGAGTATTTAGACCAATCCAAAATTTTTATTTGAAATAAATCATTTTTGAGTTATTATAAACCGAATATGACTTTATTATAAAATAATAGTGTAAGTTTTTCCAACGGTGCCCCTCTCCTTCAATATAAAAAGGGCACCCCTTCCCTCTTCACATCACACCCCTTTGAGCCTTGAAGCTCGTCAAAAACCTACCAATTACTCTTCTAAACCTCTCTACTTATATAATAGAGGTTTTGGTCTTCTCAAAATACCTACTATAGTGACCTATGAAGAAGGTTAAAGGAGGTGCGTCGAGGAAAAGGTAATCTCTTCTACCGACTCTTTGAAGTTTCTTTCTATTTCTACTTCCTATTATTTAGTTGTTTCAATATAAAGTAATAAAATAAATATTAATTATATACTGATATGTTATTATAATTATTATAAAACCCAATTTCACATTCTATCTATCCTACGAAAAATGAAATCACCACGTGTGCATACGTACGGAATATTGTCTCCACGCCGTGGTGTAATCCGTTTTTCTAGCACCACCATACTTGGATGGGTATAATGGTGTAAATAATAACTATATATGATTATTCTAACATCATACTGATTCTATGACATTATATCAACCACTCCAATTCCATATAATAAATATGGGAATGATATGATCGCTCGTGCGTACGTACGGATTACCGTCTCCACGACGCGATGAGATTCATTTTCCATGTTTACAATTCAAGAATGATTATAAAGTATATATATTAAGTAATCATGAAATATATAACATAATAATTCTACAGGATTTATTCATATATATATATATATATTTATGGCATCTACTTAATTACATTCAATTCAATAAGGAAACAAAAAACAGTGTTCATACTTACGTATGGCCTACCGTCTCCATGAACGGTGTATTTCTTTCCATTTATCGATCAATTATATATATGTATATTATGAATATATATTATATATAAATCATGTTTTATATTCTGGAATTATGTAATCATGATCTACGTAATCATATTAATAATTACAAGTAAAAACATGGACGATAAATGAAATAATTTTACCCAAAACGCTGCTTTAACATGGAATTGACAAATGAACAGATAATATAAAGTCGTAAGTGAATCATATATGATATAATAAATATTATTATAGTTCTATTACAAGTTAATAATATGTTTAAACCCACTATATAGGAGTCTCAGAAACATACAGATGAAATTGGACATAAGGTAAGGGATACTATTCCAATCTCGCTCTTATCCGAGATTGTTTATTCGTAAGTATTTATTGGGGTTATTATTATCATACATGCCCATGTTTTCTAAAACTATTCAAGTATTTTTAATGTCCTTTTTACCAATTTTTTAAAATTTAATACGTGTTATGAATGGAATATTACTTTTGATTAACACACTGGGATCTTTTTGACTTTTCTGACCAAAGTACGATAAGAATGTTATTTTTAACTTATAAGGGGTGAAATTTTTTTACAGTTTCATAAAACCTCATTTTCATGAAGAATACACTACAATATTTGAGGACTATTTTTAACAAAATAATTTTCATTTAAAATTTCATGGAATTTTCGGAAAAGAAAATGAATTTTAAGAAGAAATGATATTTTCCACAAGAATTCTTTTCATGTGTTTTATCAAAACCATTTTCCATATAAGATGACAATATTACATATTGGTATGTTTCAAGTATAATGTCTTTATGATTTACATGGTTCCACTTTTTTTATGATGAAATGATATCCATTTGCTTTATATGGATTATGTTTTGATGGGATGATTTTATTGAAACCCATTTTTATTCATTGGGTTATGATGAATGGTTTATTTTTATATTGTGGCACAAGTAATAATGATTTAATTATGAGATGGGTGGGACCTATATCTCCCTCCAATGCATTGGGTAAAGATTTCTATCTCATGATATAGACATGGCTAGAATGGTAAGTTTATCCAGTTCTGTGATACAGGACTGGAATGAGGAGGGAACTCGATTCATAAAGGGACTTCATCCACTAAGATGGTCTTGGCCGCAATGCCATGGCTACAATGGAAATCATATAATGTTCTTAAAAGCTTCCAAAATTACATGTTTTATTCCCATACTATATTATCATGAGTGATGATCCTTTATGTTCTATGTTTACGTACTGCAAATATTTATTTCACAACTCATTATTTTGATGTTTAAACTTTATGTTCATGTTTTGATGTTAAAATGTATATGGTTTGTTTTAGTTTCTCCATGATTACACTTACTGAGCATTTGAGCTCACCCATTATATGTTTTCCTTTCCCCATGATATGAAGAAAGGTTTTAGGAATGAAAAAAGGGATGATATTTATTGGATATGTTGAAGATATTTCACCAAGATTAGAAGATTATGTTCCATGTTTCCAAAGACACTATACTATTATGGTCCCTTGGTGTCTATTTTTTGTTATGTATTAAGTATTCCTCAAAAGTAATGTAATATCTATGTATGTATGATTTTGGTCTCTACAAATGGGCTGGCTTGATCTGAGTCGAGTCAAACCTAATTCATGATGGGTCGACCCATGTCGTACCGGATCGGACCATGCTGAACCGGGTCGGACCGATCAGACTAAGGCGGACCGGACCCTATCCTGGTACCAACTTGTTACACAAAACTGGCCCTAACTTCTAAACCGAACATCCATTTGATGAACTGTCTGTGGCGTCAGGACCTTTAGGACGAGATGAGCCTTTTGTTATGATCCAATTGAGTTTTGGAGAACGTTGTGGCATGTCTGGGTTGTATTTAATACAAATACAACCGGGCCTCAGCACTAAAATGCATGTATCTCATAAACCGTGCATCTGATTGATGAGTCTTTTTCAGTGTTGGGAATATATTATAGAGAAGGATATTTTGGAATACCTTTTGGTAACTTCCATTGAAATTAAGACGTAGTGATTGGATAGAGTATTGGTTCTCCCATGTAGAATACGTATGGAACCCAACGGTTGGCTGAAACCAAAAGACCGCTTGGTGATTGGACCAGTGGGAAGTGGCTCTGTGTGACCCAATAGGACCACAGTGGGGATTGAAATTGTGTGACCCAGCAAACCCATGGTACTCGATAGGAGGAGTACCTCTTTTTGGACATGGTGGGAAGTATCTTTATGTGACCCGACATGCCCACGATGGGAACCAGCACTATGTGACCTAACATGACCACGGTACCCATTAGGGATGGGTACCACAACAGTTTAAAGTTATTGGGAAGTAGCTTTATGTGACTCGGTAGACCAATTTTACTTGATATAGGAGGATTTATCCAATATCTGAGGAGTTCGATGATGTGATAACCCTTCTATCCTTGACCTAAAGTAATACCTGGTGTCAGCTGACTTGTGTTGTGTACTTTTGTTTCATGCTTTGTGGTTTTTTCTTTGTGGAACTCTAGGAGACCTAAGGGGGTCTCGGGGTCAATATTGGGTATCACCATACCAACACATGCATGGGCTTCACCCACACCATGTTGTGTATGGTGCAGGAAACGTACAACGTTGATCAGGGCTGAGGTAGCTAGGACTGGGTAGTGCTTGGAGTTGAACCTTTTTGACGTGACGTGATACAAGGAGTACATATCATGAGTTGTGCCTACCCTTCAGGTAGGATCCATTGTGGATGACCCAGAGTTGCCTTTCATTTTTCAGTTTTTTGTTCATTTTTATTTGTACATGTACAATTTCCAGTTGGTCATGTATTCCAACGCCCCATTATTTTTATCACTCTTTACTACACTAGTTTACATCACAGTTTCTTTTGTTGTGTTATATTTTGTGTGGTTTCCCCTTGTTGAATTATACTCTGTGAGTTTGTATAGGATTAAAGGCAATGACTTACTATTTTAGGGATATGCCTTTTGGTGCTAGTTTCCAGCCCCTAACCAATGGAAGGCGGTTTTTGGGTAGTCACGGTATGAGCCTCGGGGGACGGGTCAGGAAAAGTGGTATAAGAGGTGGTAGTTTCTTCCTCAAAGACCGGGAGTCTATGTTTTTATTTTAAAACAATAGTGTTGAGTGTTACAAGTAGGACTGTTAGGTTTGAGGTGTCCAGGGTTTGTGCAGCGGCTGGCGTATCCATACACTGGATCCTTGAGTCCTGCTTTTCAGATCAATGCATGAAACTACTGGTTGCGTTTTTGTTTTTTGATTTTGATTAAGTGTCAAATCACCAGGTATAATTTTATAACAGGGGAATGTCTTGACTTATCTTAGGATGCCTCCATGATGACAACCAACTAGGTTCCAGATGCCTGATGATAGTCCTCTCCGAAACGAGGCATGTATCTTGGGACTAGTGTTCGAGATGGCCCCATCATGTGGTGCCCCAGTGCTACCTCCACCCGATGGTCAGCCTCTGAAATCGGCAGTTCTGGTAAATGATGTTCATAGGATCAGCACCGTACATGAGTTTCAGAGATAGAGACCTCACAGGTTCAGGGGTGAGAAAGACCCTCAAGTCACTAAGGAATGGATGGAGGTCATGATGTGGATCTTCTGCTTAGTGAGGACCCCACCCGACCAAATGGTGATCTTGGCGTTGAGCCTTCTTATAGGGATCAGCTAGTATATTATGGATTTTGAAAATCCAGGTCCTCGATAAGGTGACCCTTAATTGGTTTTATGTTTAGAGGATTTTTCGGGTGATATTTTTCCGCACGACGTAGTGCTCTAGGTGCAATCATGAGCTGCTTCACCATCAGCAGGGCAACATGATAGTGGTCAAGTACTGGGTGAGGTTCATAGATCTTTCCAGCCATTGTACGAATATGGTTCCAGACAATTTATTCAGGGATCGAGCCTTCGAGAAGGGGCTAAAAAGAGAGATTAGGGCATCAGTGGTGACCCCCAGCATCCACACCCAGGTGGGAGTAATAAAGAGGTCCCTTCATAGAGAGATCTTCCTGTCAGTGCAGGCGCCGACGGTGAGAGCCGATAGCAGACCCCAAGCAGTAGATTCGTCATTCGGTAGTAGTAATACGGCACATGGGTCCAAGCCGACCCGGTATTTATGAGGGATACCCTAGGAATCCGAGTCAGCAATACGAGGCTCCCAGTCCAGAGGGGGTCAGTAGTGATCCAGACAGTGCATTAAGTGTGGCAGATAGGGCCACATGGCTCATGACTGGCCGAACCACTATACATATGTCCAACCGATGGTTGAGGGACCTCCAAGGTAGAGGTAGAGGATTGAGCGAGGAGTTCTGCAGGGTGGCAGAGGTGGTAGCAGAGCTGGCCATACAGTAGGCGATGGGTGCTGATTCGAGGTGCTACTGCCACCACCTCCAGGAGATCCACCCCCAACCACAGTGAGTAGAAGGAAAGGGTTGAGCTCAACTCCAGGTAGTCGGGACCTATAACCATGGAACATTAGAGATGATTAGAGGTATGATCTGTGTATATTCTACCCTAGATACAGTTTTTATAGACACAGGTTCCAGTTAATCTTTTATTACCATGATTGTCATTCCCAGATTGGAGATTTCGATGAATCATTTGGCACAATTTATATGTCAAGAGACTCTTATGGGAGTAGATTCAACAATTACCCCCTAGTGTCGACAGTGTGAGCTTACTCTAGGAGGTGAGAGTTTTAGCTTGGATCTTCTTATAGCGGCATCGAGGCCTTACGACATCATCCTGGTTATGGACTGGTTATCCACAGTCCATGATCAAATTTACTGTGTTAGGAACAAAGTGTGGTGTGTCCGCATTGATGTGACCCGATTTTCCTTCACTGGTGAGAAGGGAACCTTTGTAGTACATGATAGACTTACCCAGAGGAGGGTGTAGACGATCACCCATTAGTTGTCTAGCCTTACCCTCAAGGAAATTGATGTTGAGAGTCTAAGCTATCCTGTTGTGGTGGATCATTATGCTGATGTCTTCCCTTATGATTTCCAAATACTACCTCCATAAAAAGAGGTAGACTTTTTCAGTGACATGTACCCCGAGATGACATCGATATCTAAACCAGCATATTAGATTGCTCTCACAGAGCGTTGTATGTTACAGTTATAGTTGGAGGACTTACTGGGAAAGGGGTTCATAAGACATAGTGTTTCTTCGGGGGAATCCCTGATTTTTTTAGCTAAGAAGGCAGATGGGAGTTTGAGATTCTGTGTGGAATATCCGTGCCTGAACCAGGTCACTATGAAAAATAAGTATACACTTCCAAGAAGTGAAGATATTTTCGATCAACTGAAGGGAGATCATTGGTTTTCATAGATTGAACTCAGATCAAGCTATCATCATCTCAGGGTATGAGATGAGGATGAGCACAAGATAGCCTTTAGATGTCGATATGTCTACTATGAGTTATTGGTTATGCCATTCGGCATGACCAACGCCCCTCCAGTGTTCATGGGACACTTGAACATGATATTCCAGCCATATCTCGATTGATTTTTGGTGGTATTCATCAAGGACATCCTGATATTCTCAATAATGGGGGAGGAGAATGTCTATCATCTATGAATATTTATGGATACACTCTAAGAGAACCAACTTTATGGTATGATCTCGAATTGCCAGTTCTATATACGAGAGGTCCAGTTTCAAGGACATGTTATCATGGAGGCTGTTGTGTTAGTGGATACAAGGAATATAGAGGTTTTACTGGCTTGGGAGCCACCCAAAAGTGTGACCGAGGTGTGGAGTTTCCTAGGGTTGGCTGGATATTACCAGAGTTTCATGCCTGACTTTTCCAGATATGTGTCACCCTTTTCAGTTTTGATGAAGAAAGGGCCGCCCTTTGTATGGATAGAGAGATTCTAGTATAGTTTTCAGGATTCGAGGCAGAGACTGATGAGTGCTCCCATAACGAGGCAACCCAAAGAAGGCATTTGGTATGTAGTCTACTACGACGCATCAATGTCTGGACTTGGGAGTTTCCGGATGCAGGAGTGAGTAGTGATTGCATGTGCCTCATGATAGTAGATACAACATGAGATGAACTATTATACCCATGACCTAGAGTTTGCAGCAGTGGTCTTCGCCCTGACGATATGGCGGTATTACATGTTGGGTGAACGTTAGACAATCTACTCTGATCACAAGAGTACAAAGTATATCTTCTCTATGAAGGACCTGAATCGGAGACAACTACGTTGGCTAGAGTTCCTCTAGGAACATGACTTTGAGATAGTCTATAATCATGGTAATGGGAACATGGTAGAAGATGCACTAAGCAAGAGTTCTGGTCTACAATTACTGAGATAAGTGATATAAGGGCTAGCCATGTTGCAGATATCCTTCGTGGATAAAGATGGAGTATCATGCCTCTAATCTTTGACAGTCAATCCCCCACTCCTTTAGAGATTAAAGGATTCATAGCTTGGGGACATTTATTTCAAGGCTTGACGTGCTCAGATGTCCTTAGGGCAGGCGCCCGATGGATTTTCTGAAGGTGGGGAGCATTTCATCCTTTTCAGGGGACGTACCATGGTACCGGTGGTACTACGAGAGGATATGTTGAGGGAGTTCCATACATCCCATTTGGAACTGCATCCTGGTGTGTAGAAGATGTACTAGAACCTCTGATGTCAACACGGGTGGCCGGGTATGAAGAAGTCTATAATGAAGCTTGTTTCAAGATGCCTCAATTGTTAGCAATTGAAAGATGATCATCAGGTCCTAGTAGGCTTACCACATCCACTAGAGGTGCTAGAGTTAATGTGGGATTGGATCTCCATGGACATTGTGACAGGGCTTCCACATAAATCTAGGGGACATGATTCTATCCGGGTGATCGTTGACCAACTCACCAAGTCATCCCAATTCTTACCAATCTGAGAACATGGGTTTTAGAGGGCATGTGACGCCTCTACGTACTGGAGATTATGTGACTCTATTGGGTGAAATCAAAGATCGTCTCTAACTGCGATTCACATTTCACATCACAATTATGGAAGAATTTATAGGAGGTGTTCGAGACTAATCTACATCTGAGCACCACCTTCCATTCTCAGATGGATGGTCAGACAGAGTGCATGATACAGACTTTGGAGGAAAAGCTTCATGCTTGAGTTCTAGATTTTGGATATAGTTGGGAGGATCATTTTCCATTGGTGGAGTTTTATTACAAGAACAGTTACCACTCCCCCATGGGTATGCCACCATTCGAGTCCCTATATGGTTGACCTTGCAGATAACCTCTATACTGGAAAGACCTAGGGAAGTCAGCACTTATGGGTGCAGAGTTGGTACGGGCTACCACTGAGAAGGTTCAGATCATCCTAGAGTTGATAAAGATTGCATAGAGCATACAAATGTCTTATGCTAATAGATGTTAGTGACCCTTGGTGTTCTAGGAGGGGGACTGCATATTCTTTAGAGTCTCCCCTCGAGAGGGAATATGGAGATTTGGATGAGGTGGAAAGTTATCACTGAGGATTATCAGACCATTTTTGATACATCAGAGGATTGGTGAGGTGGAATACTGCTTGTAACTCCCACAATTGTTGGAAAGGGTGCACAACGTCTTCCATGTATCCCAGCTGAGGGGATATGTGCACATACCATCTCATTTCATCGACCATGGCGAGTTGGACATAGATGATGGGGCGATGTTTATGGACGTCCCAGTAGATATTGAGGATCTATAGGAGCCGGTCATTCTTGGGAGGTAGATACTTTTGGTGCACCTTAATTTGTAGCACGAGAACCTCAATGAGAGAACATGGGAGTGGGAGGCTCAAATTCAGGCTCAATACCCCCATTTGTTTCCTTAGTCTATGTTGGGGCTTTTGTGGACATAAAGCCCTAAGGTGGGGAGAATGTAAAGACCTAGTTTTCCATGTAATTGGTTTTATTATATGGAATTTTATGAGTTCGTGAAAATTTATGGCACGTGAATCTGACGGATGGTGTGCCCATAATTAATTTCTGAACAATATGTAATGTATGTTCAGAAAACGCTTTGCTGACTTTTTCTACCTTTTTGAACAGGTGCATGGGTTAAAAATCTGAGGGCACGGTGTTGACACACTTTTTTCGTCACATTGTCTAAAATGAATGTAAAGAGAAATGACTTGGAACAAATTGATTCATCATTTGAAATAACATCAAAAATCGACAAAGGCATGAACAAAGATTCAAAAGAACATGTGTCGCGAAAGTTCCATCATTGTCGTGCATGTCCACTTGCGCGACGCCTAATGGTCACACAAGTGACTTGATCACCCTAAAGGATAATTTCCCGGGGTCTTCTCCAGCCTATAAATAGACCCTGTGGGCCCCCAATTCGAGGAGGAATTTTTTTCAGAATTTACAGACAGATCTCTAAACGCCCAATTCTATTCCTCAGGTCTTTATAACTCTTCTAAGGTAATTATTTACCTAGAATGGAAGGTCTAAACATGAGGAGTAAGGTCTATGTGTTAGAATTCACTAAAACTTGTGCACATAAATGTTTTACCCTTATGGGAAATAAACACACTTGCGCGCCTCCCTACTTCTTCATGAGAACTTGCACGCCATCTTCTAGAAATCCTCTAGGGATAATACCAAGGGTTTGAGCCAAGTCTCGCCCAAGTATTACCTAAAGACTAAGAATCGCGCAAATACCCAGGTGTCGCGCAGGTATACAAGTGCGACCAGTACTTGCGCGCCCATGTAGTACCTGCGTGCCTGCCAGGACATGCGCGCCCCTACCTTTTTTGGTGCCTTTCCTTCCCATTTCTCCCCTCTTCTGTCATTCCACCACTCCTATTCAAAATTCAGTCTTCAAGACACTCTTCAAAGCCATTTATGGCATGATTTCTTTATTTGGATTCCTTACCTGAAAGGAAATACATGGAAAATCTCTCAAAATCTAGTGATTTATAGATCTTTATGTCACTAAATATTGAGATTTCATTCATTCAACCTCATCCATAAAGATGAGAGAATTATCTTAACCTAGGCCTCCTTTTCAGGAGTAAGCCCCAGTCTCAAATATGGGCATCCTCCTTAGGAGTAAGCCCCAACCATAATTCTCTTAACCTGGGCCTTGTTTTCAAGAGTAAGCCCCAGTCTCGAATATGGGAATCCTCCTTAGGAGTAAGCCCCAACCAACATTCTCTTATCCTGGGTCTCCTATTCAATACTATTCCCTAGCCTCAAATATGTGCATCCTCTTTAGAAGTAATCCCCAACCATAATTCTCTTAACATGGGCCTCATTTTCAAGATTATGCCCCAGTCTCAAATATGGGCATCCTCCTTAGGAGTAAGCCACAACCATAATTCTCTTAACATGGGCCTCCTTTTCAGGAGTAAGCCCCAGTCTCAAATATGGGCCTCCTCCTTAGGAGTAAGCCCCAACCATAATTATCTTAACTGGGGCCTCCTTTTCAGGAGTAAGCCCCAGTCTCAAATTTGGGCATCCTCATTAGGAGTAAGCCCCAACCATAATTATATTAACATGGGCCTCCTTTTCAAGAGTAAGCCCTAGTCTCAAATATGGGCATCCTTTTTAGGAGTAAGCCCCAACCATAATTCATTTTACCTGGGCCTCCTTTTTAGGAATAATCCCCATTAATAATTCTCAAATATGGGCATCCTCCTTAGGAGTAAGCCCCAAGTACCTTAATTTTTCAAATCCCTTAACCTAGGCCTCCTTCTCAGGAGTAAGCCCCAGTCTTAATTTCACTTAGAAAGTCCTAATTTACCTTTGATCTGGGATTCCTTCTCAAGAGTAAAACCCAATCATAAGTCCTCTCCTAATTTGGGCCTCCTTTTCATGAGTAAGCCCCAAGTTTGAGTATTCAAATTTCCATGAAGCACATATACCTTTATGGACCCTGTTCCTAGATTTCTTCCTTGAAGTAAATCCTAATCTTCATTTACCTGGGCAGTCATACGTACATAAGCCCCACATTATTTCTTATGATTTCATATTTCATGGAACAATTGTCTGGTTTTTACCAATACCTCTTTTTTTCTTACACTAAGTATAACTCACGTACGCTTGGAGTGTAAAAGTAATTATGAAAACCTTATTTGAGCCATCAATCATAATCATAATACTCCCTTACTCGAACTACATGGGTTCTGATTCCCTTTCTAAAAATAGGACACGTAGGTAGCCCATCTGCGGGTTCAATCCTAACTCTGAAATAATCCTTGTCCTTATGAATGAAAATAAACTTCAAGTGCCCCACTGAGTGGCTTTAAAACCATCATGGTCATCATAATGACCGAGAGACTTCTATATAAATGTGTCGAAGGATACCATTGACCAATAATCTCTAATAAATATAGATGATTCTATATCAATGAAGAACCTCAAATACATATAAAAGATTCCCTAACTTTCCTAAATATTTAATCATTGATTGTCAGATATGAAGGAAAGCTCATTTTATACTTGGTAATGTAATAAGGATTAACGAAAATAACTTAAATCTATAAAGAGAGTCCTGGAGTAGACAATAATTCCCCTAAAAACGGTGTGATGAGTCCAACCTCCCATCCTCTCGACCAATGGAAATTCCTAAGCCTCATCAGTCCACAAACTAATGAGTGCATACCTTGGGAAAGTAGGTCCAAATGGATGCAGAATAATTGGATGTTTCCGGTTCTACGAACAAACCTATTAGAAACCGATTGGATTGTTTGAACCATCAATAAAGGAGGTCATCCCCAAATTCCGAGGGAAACAAAAAATGGTGAACCCGACGTGAATCCTTAACCATGTTAAAATGATGTTTTACCTATTTGTTAGGACCCTATTTAAAACTCAATGAGAGGGCCAACAAAATAAATCATTGACATATGTGCTCATCCAAAAGATGTAGTGGATGATGTTATCTTGATTACGTCTGTTATATCAAACAGGCACTCTTTTCCAAGATCTTCTTCATTTACAGAATGGCTTCTCTCAATTTCACACCTGTGAATACCACTGCTGCAAATGCCACTACTGCTAATCCTGCTAGATCGTCATCCGCTCTAAGGATGACATCACCTACTCAGCCTCTTCAACGCTGGGTATCAAATGCACTGGTTAAGGAGTTCCATCAACACAGTAACATCCCAACTCTGGAGGATGCCCGGCTAGCCCACCAATTGAACAACTCAGACCGGTCGTCAGAACAACGACGACCAGCGATCAAGAAGCAGGCGGTGCTAACCACTGTCTCCTACCGATTTGGGTCATTATCCTCAGAACGCAATCACCATTCACTCCCATATTCTGGGGAGGTGAATGAGCAGGTCCCTCAGTGCCCTAATTCAAGGAAGCAGGAGTCATTCCCAAGGGATCCCATCAACAATCACCGCCATACTCGTGCGGCAGTGCGCCCTCAACATGATGAGGGTGTCGACTCCAGGCGTTTGGCTCAGGGTCCTCGAACACGAGAAAGCAAGATGAATCGCCAGAGGAAAATTCCAGTTAACAGTGAGAAGGTTATCATCTCTACCATCTCCAGAGAAGTCCACCAACCTATCTTGATGGAAAGCAATGAGTAGGCACACACATCTTCCCGTTTTAATTCCACTGTCCTGTAGACTCGTCTGGAAGCATCACGCCAATCCTTCCAGGAATTTCCAGCGGAGTACTATAGGCATGAACAAACACCTGTTTATACATCATCATCTAGTCAGCAGGCTCGTCTGACTACATATGATTGATCTTGTCAACCATGTTCGACAAAGTGCAATCAGCAGGCACATACACCTGCTAATATTAATTAAGACTACCAACAGTCTCGATTGGTAGCATTCAGAGAAGTTAGTTGGAAGGCCCTGAAAACAAACAAGAGACAGAACCAACTTTCTGCCATCACACTTGAGTACTGTCAGGATTCACTGACAGGAAAAGGAGTACAGGAGAAGGAACACACACCTACTCTAATCACGGAATCGGCATATATCCCTATTTCGGAAGCTGAAGTCACCAAGAATATTCTATCAATGGTGAAAGAGAAGAAGAAAATCCATTCTCATATTATGAATGCCTGTCAGGATATTATAACAACTTCAGTGGCATCTCAGGGAAAGACACATAAATATATCCCTACCAGTGGAGTAACACATCAGCAATTCACTCCGGAACAGATACACACATCTGTTCCAGTCCAAGAGGGTTGTGGGGATTACTCACCCATATCATACGTTCAACCAATTCAGGAAGATACACCATCTTTGAGTGGAGATCGTTAGCCTAACCTAGCCATATCTCCTAATCAGGCACATACAACTGCTCAGAGATGCCACTTTCGTCAACAAGTGGTTTCCAAGGCGAGTAAGAAGGCTTCTAAGAAGAAGACCCACCCAACACAGTCAAAAGATCAAGATCCAATCTATAACAAGGCCTTTCTCGATGCATGAGTTATTGAATCCCTCAGCCAATTATCTATTGGAATCCAAGATTCTACTCCGTCATTTCCCAATAGTGGGAAAATTAATTATAATGGTCTTCAACAGACACATCCTCATGAAGGTTTCCTTCATGATGATTCGGTCGACCTCAAAGTTTCATCATTAGATGAGAGCTACAATAACCTTCTGTGTGGACATAAGACCAAGGAGTAAGAGATCTCATCTTTTACTATAAACCACCATGGTGGTCCTCCCCATGATGTTGAATTTCACTGATAAAGTCCTCTCCACAGTAGTGACGCACATTGCCCGAAAAATTCTCCAGTGGACAATGTAGTGCCGAGAAAGCCCTCTTATCTTAAGGTACTTTCAAATGAGAAACCAGTCATGTCTGATGATTCATTGCTATCAGGTGAAATACTTTCTCAATAAGAAGATAGCCCAGGGTGTAGGTCATTCTTATATCCACCCCTAATTCATGCATCTTCTAGTTTAATCAGTGATCTCTCTACCAATCTTGTAGAATCTGATGAAGTAACAAGGAAGCACCAGCTCTGGTCAAATCAGGTAGAAGAATATTCATTTAATGATATAGAGGAAATGCTTAACATAAGAAAAAAACTAGAAAAGGTGAATTACCAGTCATGTTTTGGCCTCTGGATGACTCTTAGTATAAAATTCCAAAGATGTTGACGGAAGATGGAATTCTTGATATTCGTCTCAACATTTGGATAACTATTTGTCATTTGGAGAAGAATGTATTATCTTATGATGAATATGGAAATCATCTTATGATAATAGAAGGGTTACAACGTCAAATTGATTTGTCATATCTATCAGTATCTCGATATATGAAGGATAAAAAGCAGCAGAGAGCCCTTCAACGTTCATGCCTTGGTGCACTAAGAATATTTCATCAGTTAATTTCCAATGCCCCATCTAGTATTCATGTAAGAGGATGGGATGTTCATGGAGCACTACATTTCACTATGCTCTCCAGTCAGCAAAGCCTGCCGAAAATGGTCTCATGTAATGTTATTTCCCATGGTCGGCCAAAGTCAATGGGCTTTGTTTGTAATCAAAAGCTTTCCCAAGAACAGGCTTTAACCAGTTCCTCTCAAAATCAAGCATACAGAGATCAAGTTGTTGAATTACTCATGCATCAAGTAAACAAGAATATTGAACACACCTCTCGTATAGAGAAAGCACATCATCAAGTGACAGAAGTGTCAGAAATCATCCAACGGTCTTTTGAACTGGGTGATAAAAGTATATACAGGTTAATGCGTCCAGCTAATTTCCGAACTAAGGTTCGCAAGATCAGGAGAGAGTTTAAGGAAGTCTCAGACATATCATGTCAAGAGCCACCCCAACTTGCCAGATTGGGGACTATTTTAAACCAACCATTGGAATCAACAAATAGGATTTGAGGAGTTTAGCGGGAATAGAAGGAACAGCCCCAGTCCACCGGACTGGGGACTTTTTCAAATCATCAATCCCCTCCTCAGAGAAAGTCGGTATTTTATTGATTGTAGAAGAATCATGAAGAGGAATGAAGAACCAAATTATCATGAGATTCCCTCCAACTTACAGTTCATCAAGAAGTTCATGAGGGATCGAATCAACAAAAGGCAATGTATCATCAAAGACATAGAAGAAGCAAATATCACAGAAATGTTGATATAAGGGATGTGATGCGTTGTGCATCAATAAATGTCATCAATGCTGTTGTTGTTGATCCACCAGATGAGGCTCACTCAGGGGACTCAGTTGAAGAGTTTCCTGCTCAAGAAGATGTATGCACTAACACAAATGAAGAAGGTGTGCGGACAAAAAATCAAAGGATTAATCAGAACCTAGGTAATCCTTCAAGTAACCCACTTCCCCCTCTCCGAATAGGATCCAACAAAGGGATGATAAATAATCAGGTTAAATATCCTTCCTTTGGAGAAGGCCAATCGCTCTCACTAGAGAAAAGGTTTGCACAACAAGAGTAATAAATGAATGAGTTATGGAGGTTGAATGCAGAACTACTTCAGGGTAGTCTCCTTCTTAAGCGTGCTGGAGTCAGTTATCCAAGGGAATTTGTTATAGCTACTGAGATGGATTAAGAATATCCTCCTCTATCAGTACACCCTCACAGGTCTAATCCTACGAGTCAAGTGAAATAACAGTTGGCGGTTCTACCATCAGTTGAAGCACCAACCACCACATCTGTCCAAGCTCCAGTCATTGCACCTACCCAAGTCCAAGTTCAACCATATGTTTCTCAAAAGTTAATAACTACTATTGAGTCATTAACAGCTCAGTTATAAACTATAGAAGGGAATCGTGAGTAGGTTCCACCAGAAAAGAAAGATTACCCTGAATGGGTAGATTCAATATCTCCTCCTTCCAGTTTTATGAACCCTATATTCCCAATTTTCAATGGATCAGGCGACCCTGAATAGCATTTGACGCATTACGTGTCTTGTTGTGATCCTATGATGGGACCTCCAAAGCAGCAAGAAGCAGTAAAACTCAGATGCTTCGTACAGACCTTGAAAGGACCAGCATTTGTCTGGTATACAATCTTGCAATCCTGGTCAATTATCGGATGGGAGGATCTTCACCAAAAATTCAATCTTTAGTTCAGCTCAACTTTTCCAAAGACCACAGTTTTCGATCTTACAAACTGTAAGCAAATAGATAATGAAAGTGTCTTAGTTTTCATTGCTCGCTGGAAGGTATTATCATATTCCATAAGCTTAGCACTCCCTCAAGAGGAATTGTTTCCAATCTGTGTGCCAAATATTCTTGACGAATTATACACGCTGTTGATCCCTGTGAAATACACAGGAGGGTTTCAAGACCTTACTTCAATCGCTCAGAATATTGAAGATTCCCTTATATAGGCTAAGGCTAAATCTCATGTAATTTAATCAGCTCTAGGAAGGAGAATGGGTAAAGAAGAAACTGCTACAGTTAATCTTAAACAAGCACATGTACATGTTTCTACTTCAAATCCTTAATCTTCCTGAAGGGCTCCACCTCTTGAGTTCCAAAAAAAACTTCTGTTTCGTCCAGATGATCACAGTGATCAAAGACGAAAACAATTTGAGGATATGAAGAGAAAAACATACTCTTTCCGAAATGAACAAGTTCCCAGTTACTTCATTTCAGCTCTGGAAAAGAATCTGGTTCAATTTCCAAGGCCTAAGAGGTCAAAAAAGGAAGGAGATGATGACCGTCCCAATTATTTCCCTTTTCATCAAATGTTGGGGCATCCCATCTAGGAGTGTTTTGTCTTCAAAGACCTCCTGCAAAATATGGTCAACTCGTGACAAGTCAAACTGAAAGGTTCTTCAGCTCAGGTGGCATGTGTTACTGCTACAGTTCCAGAGGAGTAAGGCTAATGTAAAGAAGTCAAAAGAAAAAATGAACAAAAGTATGATGATTGGATGGTCAGAAAGAGAATCAACCAAACTCATTCTATTTTGCGAACACAATTAATGAAACCGATTGTGTCTTCTTCCATGAATTTTGTGTAAAAACCCTCTTCATCAGAGGGAAAGTCCTCAAATAAATGGCATGATTAAATGAATGAAAAAGAATCAGATGAAAATGAGTATGTGTCAAAGCCTAAGTTGTCTTTGACTCTGGAAGACTTCATGGCATCTACTTCAAAGCCACGGGCACTACCCCACCAAACGGCACAGCCTAAACAGGATAATCAGGCAGCGTCTTCATCAGATGAAGAGTTAATCATCGGTTCTGTTAATATGATTCAATTAACAGATCCATATGGTAGTCGCAATTTCGATTTCGATGAGACTGAATTCCCTGTATCAAACAGTGGAATCAGAGGAAGTTCCAGAGGCTCAGGATACAGGGGAAGACATGGATCTTTCAGAAGCCACTATTCCAATTTTACCCCTGCTAGAACTATGTACGCAGTAGAAGCTCGTGGTAGAGCCCTTCATCGAGCTCAGTAAGAACAAGCAAGTTCTTCTACCAATAGAAAATTCAGCCCTGGCACAGTTATTTTGGAAGACCAGTTGAAGGTTCCAACTTCTTCCTATCAACAAGTAAATGGATCTAATTGGTCTAATCATCCAACACCAGGAATATTACCAACTCCTATCCCAATACAAGATGCATCAACTTCCAAAGCATCTGGTTCCAAGTTACCTGCTAAACCACATATTCTGGTTGGGAAACACAGAACTATGGATCAAAAGTATGATGTATTGAAACATTTGGCCCACGTACCAGCCAAGTTAACAATTCTGGATGCTTTGAATCTGTCAAAAGATCTTCAGGAAGCACTCATCTTGGATTTTTCAAGTCATCAGGAGTTTGAAACTGAAATTGCTGCAGCTGAAGTCTATCACATAGAGAATAATCTTGAAGAATTCCATGAAATAATATCTTTTACTGATGATGATGAAGATGATGTTGTGCATGGTCATATTAGACCTATGTACTTATCTGGCATGGTCAATGGAATAGACATCTGGAGATCTTTCATTGACAATGGATCAGGATTCAACCTCATGCCCATTCGTACACTTCATTGATTGGGCCTCACAGAATCTGATTTATCTCCTTATACCTTGATGTTACAAGGATATGATAAAAATGAACAAGAACTACTGGGCAAAGTTACACTAAGAACTCAGTTTGGAGATCTTATATCCAATTCGGATTTCATGGTTGCTGTTCAAGTATCAGCTTTCATCATCTTGCATGGAAGACCCTGGATACATCAACATGAGGCTATCCCATCATCATACCATCAATGTCTCAAATATTGTTTCAATGGTCAATTTGGGACATTGTATGGTGATAAGGCCATGTTCAGGACATGTGAGTCTCAATACATTGGGGCGGAATTATATCACATGAAGGGAAGGGATAAATCCACAACAAAGGATATTACCAAAGTTAATGCTCGATATGGTTTGGAGAAGATTCCATTAAATCCATTTACACATGTGAGTACAAATTATGTGTTTCATATCAGTCAAATTGTCAAGACAGACGCAAATCAAAATACTCTTATGGAATCATCCATAATGTCAATTACGACAATCGAGCCAGACAACATGGGAGAAATTGGTAACCCACCAAGCAGTGATGAAAGCACAAATGGTGATGTCTTCATATCATCTACTGAAATCCAAAAAGTCTATACATCTCCAATTAGGCTAGAAGAAGTTACAGCAACATCGGAGGTGAATAATGATGTCGATTCTCTATCCATCATCTCCTCTTTATTACCCAAAGAAGACCCTTCATCATCAATTGGGTTGGAAATGGAACCTTCTCTTCAAGATGTGAGAATTTTGACATCTCTTCTGATCATGAAAACTATGTGTTATTATCTACTATGCAAGTGGAAATGGAAGAAATACCACATGATGAGGAAGAAGAGGAAGATCTCAAAGATGCTCCTCCAGCATTTGAAGAGGGTATCTCTACCACTGTGGATGAACTCAAAGAAATAAATCTGGGTACAAATGAAGATCCATGCCAAACTTTAATTAGTGCTTCCATGAATCGTAAATATCAAGAGATGTATATTTATTTTCTAAATCGAAATTGATATATATTGGCTTGGAATTATACAGAAATTCCCGGGTTTGACCCTGATGTTGCTACTCATTATTTCGGTTTACCAGAAGAACATCGAGGATTTAAGCAACCCGCGAGAAGAACACACCCACCTTATGTTTCCAAAATTAAGGCTGAAGTGGATAATCTTATCAAAGCTAAATTCATCAGAGAAGTTCAATATCCTAAGTGGTTGGCTAATATTTTCCCTGTAAAGAAGAAGAACAGACAAATTAGAGTTTGTGTAACACCCTGAGATTTTATGAAAAATATTCTTTTTAATTTCATTAATGTCTTGTGTTATACTCTATACCAAAAGGATCTTGCACAACATGCAACCCTAACATTCCTTTCATTACACGCAATCGCGACCTTCCTTGATAGTGTGTGTAGTACACAATACCGAGTTTCACTAAACGAGATATTATTATAATATTATTAAGAACTAGCCGTTATGAATAGTAATACCCACTTTTTGAAATTTTGTAAATTTTATTTTTCAAAATGGACTTCATTTTTGGATTCGGAATATTTATATTAGCTTAGGATGAAATTTTGGTTGTTTTCGGATAACTTTCATATTTTGATGAATAGTGAAAATTACTAAATTTTAATTCAAAACAACTTTTTTAATCAAAATAATTAATGGTGATAAAATATTAATTTGAGTGGTTTTAAAGTAAATTTAGAATATATTTTTACCATTTAATACAATGTTGGTTATTGGATGTAATTTCTCATTTAAACCAAACATAAACAAGTGTCAATCTTTTGACAGTTTTTATCTCATAAGAACATGCTATTTGTTTTGAGGACGGGAATTAATTTTTAAATTAATTAATGAAACTGATATGTTTTTAATTTGGTAAAATAGACATCATTTTTGAATTCATAATATCAAAAATAGCTTAGTGCTAATTTTTGGTATTTTTCTGGAAACTTTCATTTTTTGATGAATAGTGAAACAACTAAGTGGTAGTTAAAAAACTGAATTTTTCATAAAAAATAATTTTACAGCTTCCATGAGTGGAATTTCAAAAATCAGAGAGACACGGTTAATATCAAGGACTAAAATTTGGTTCATTGAGATGAAAGCAATTTTTGGTGAATAGTAACTTTTTACTGTTTTTTTACCACGGTTAAAAGTAAATAAGGTGATTAAGGGTAAAAATGATATTGTTATTATCCTAAAACATGTCCTAATTCTATTGGATAAGTGTAATTCGCCCAAAAACAAGCTTAGGAATAAAAGATGACCATTTAGGCCCAATTGGATTAGATTAGGACTTTTATTATTAATTTATTTAAAGAAGGGTTAAAATAGTTAAAATCAATGTTTAATAAGTAAATCATTCTGAATATAGCGTTATACATAAGATAAATTTGACTGTAAATATTCATTAGAAAGATAAAAAGATTTCCTACATAATGGTATTTTATTTGTAATTTTTAGACTTAATATAATTTAATTTATTTATGACACAATGATGATGCAGTAATTATCTTATTAATGAAAGTTTGACATAATTGATGTTATAAATACCCAAATAAATGTAATTTCAGACTTTTAATGAATTACAATAATTTTATATGTTAATATGACATTTTAGTATTGATTTAGTTAACTTTTTTCTAACTAATAATTCTGTTATAATTTTCACAAAAATCAATTACCAAATATTGTCAAAATTGACAAAAAATAGTTTTTAAAACAAATATTATATTATTAATTGTTATTTTATTCATAAAATCTATGGTTCGGCCAAATGACTTAGATATGGTTATATAGATTAATAATAAACAACTTGGGGATCGTTTAGATTTTTATAGTAAGTTTATTAACCTTATAATGTAAGAAAACAAGAAGACATGGTAAAAGTATAATTATTTAACTTAAGGTTAAATCTAAATGATAAGGTTAAAATAGAAACCTAAAATTGTCTAAATTCTATTGGATGAGATTAGTTAGACCCCTCACCACCTTATATTTGAAATAACTCAATTTGGAGCTATTAAAAAACGAATATGACTTTATAATAAAACAATATGTTTTGTATTTCCAAAGGGGCCCCTCTCCTCCCTTCAAAAAGGGAACCTCCTCCCTCTCTTCCTCACACCACCTTTAGCCTTCAGTCTCGGCCAAACCCTGCCAAATTATCTTCTACACTTCCCTAGAAACATCCTAGAGGTCATGGTCATCTTCAAAGACCAATTTTAGTGCCCTAAGTTGAGGTCTCAAAGAGGCGCTTCAAAGAAGAGGTAATGTCAGTTACCGATTCTTTCAACATTATTTCTTCTTCCACTTCTTCTTCATTAGTTATTTCATTATGAAGTAATAACATCAGTGTAGATCATATAATTATATTTTATTATAAGTATGAAGCAACCCAATTTCAATATATATCCATCCTACAGAAAATGAAATCACCACGTGTACGTACGTACGAAATACCGTGTTCACGCCGTGGTGAAATATGTTTTTCCACCAACACCTTACATGGATGGGTATAATGGTGTAAAGAATAAATATATATGGTTATAATAACATCATACTGATTCTGATATATTATACCATCCAATCCAATTATATTCAATAATTATGGGAACGATATCATCGCTCGTGCGTACATACGGACTACCGTCTCCATGACACGATGAGATTCATTCTCCATGTTAACCATACATGAATGATCATAAAGTTTATATAATGAATAATAATGAAATATATGAAATAATAATTCTACTGGATTTATGTATATATATATATGTATTCCATCTATTTTTCTTCATTCAATTTAATAAGGACACAAAAATAGCGTTCATCCGTACGTACGGCCTACCGTCTCCATGAACGGTGTATTTCATTCCTTTTGTCGATCAATAATATATATATGTATATGATGAATATATATTATATATAAATCATGTTTTAAATTATGTAATTATTTAAATTAGGATATAAGTAATAATATCAAGAATGAAAAGTCGAAACACATAAGATAAATGAAATGATTTTACCCAAAACACTGCTTTAACATTGAATTTACAAAAGAACGGGTAATATAAAGTCATAAGTGAAACATATATGATATCATAACAATGAATATGATTCTGTAATAAGTCAATGACATTATTTAAATCATTATACAGGAGGTTCAGATACGTATGAAGCATATCAGACCTAATATAAGGCATAATTTCTCATATCTCAATTTTATCCGTGATTGCTTATACGTATGTATTTACTGGGGTTATTGTTATCATCCATGTACGTGTTTTCAAAAATTGTTTTCATGTATGTTTAAAGTCCTTTTTACCCATTCTTGGCTTTTACTACGTGGTATGTAAGGAATGTTTCTTTTGTTTAAGTTACGAGGTACCTTTTGACTTTTCCGGCAAAAGTACGAGAAGAATATTTTTTTAACTTATACGGCACGAATGGATTTTTACGGTTTTTTATAAAGCCTTATTTTCATGAAGCTATCTCCAAAATATTTCATGACTATTTTCAACAAAATCCTTTTCTTTTAAAATTGTATGACATTTTGTGAAAAGAGAATGATTTTGAAGAAGAAAGGATATTTTCCTCAAGAATTATTTTCAAGAGTTTTATCAATACCATTTTTCATCTAAGATGAAATTATTTCATATGTGTATGTTTCAAGTATAATGTCTCTACGATTTACATGGTTTCAATTTCATTATTATGAAATTATATCCATTTATTTTATATGGAATATATAATGATGGGATGATGTTTATGAAACCCATTTTATTTATTGGGTTATTTTGAATGATGTATGTTTATTTTGTGGCACAAGTAAGAATGATTTAATTATGAGATGGGTTGGACCTATATCTCCATCCAATGCATTGGGTAAAGATTTATATCTCATGAGAGAGACATGTCTGGAATGGTAAGTTAATCCAGTTCAGTATTACTGGACTTGAACGAGGAGTGAACTCGATTCAGAAAGGGACTTTGTCCACTAAGATGGTCTTGGCAGCAACTCCTTGGCTACTATGGAAATCATTACATGTGCTTAATGGATGCCACAATTACATGTATTATTACCATTCTATTTTATCATGATTTATGTTCCATTATGATCTATGCCTTATGTACTTCCATGTTTTAGGTCATTTCTCAAGATTTTGATGTTTAAACATTATGTTCATGTTTTTAAGTTCAAATGTATATGGTATGTTTAATTTTATCCATGATTATGCTTACTGAGAATTTGAGCTCCCCCTTTTTATGTTTTATTTTCCCCTAGGATTAAAAGAAAGGTTTTAGGTACGGAAACAAAAAGTGGAAGATCTTTATGGGAGATGTTGAAGATCTTTCAACATGATTAGAAGTTTATATTCCATGCTTCCAATGACACTAAACTTTTATGGTCCTTTAGTGTTTGTTTTGTTATGTATTAATTATTCTGCAATAGTTATGTATTGTCCATGTACGTCAAGATTTGGGTCTCTACAGTTGGTATCAGAGGAATGGTTTAGTCAACCTTTGGAAACTAGGATGCAATAACTTTAGTGAGATCCCTAGAAATATTTCTAAGGTATGTCTAGAGATGTACCTAAGGTTAAGTATAAGTATAGTTTATAGTCCTAGAATTACGGTAACGATCTTAGAATTAAACCTAAGATGTTAGATATTGAAGGTACTACCCATTTATTATGTTGTTTTCCCTAGCATGATTTTTTCCCCTCACACTATTCTTTTTCGGTTTTAGACAATGACTGGAACCCGAAGGTACCGTGTTGATGAATGCAATGGAAAATACAATGATTGAACTCTTGAACAAACAAATGTTATGGGAGATGGAGTGAAAAATCTTATTGCTATACTTACACAAGCTATGAATCATTCTGGAATTCCAAATGAGCATAAAAAGGAACAATATTCTATTGAGTCCTTCATGAGGCAACATCCACCTTTTTTCAGTGGGTCTTCTGATCCACTTGTTTCTGAACAATGGATCAGTACCACTGAAAAGATATTTTCAGTTCTTCAATGTCCTGAACATGATAAAGTCATCTTAGCAGTATATTGTTTGGAAGGTGAAGCTTATCAATGGTGGAATCTTATCAAGAATACAAGGCCAAGAGATGAAATTGAGTCCAAGGAATGGGATGAGTTCAAGAACTTATTTTTCAATAAGTATTTCCCTTGTATTCCTCGAACAAATATGGATAAGGAGTTTCTTGAACTAAAGAAAAAGGATGATGAATCTGTTGGTGTATACGAAGCGAATTTTACAAGGCTTGCAAGGTATGCCTCTGGCTTTATAATCCAACCTGAAAGTAAAGTTGACCTATTCTTCAGTGGCTTAAAACCAAATCTTCGAAGGGAATTAGCTATAAGAGACTTCTGTAGCTGTGAAAAAATTGTGTGTTGTTCTATTAAGGTAGAAATGGAATTTGGTGTTACTTATCCATCTCATGGTTTTGACAAGAAACAAAAGATGTAGTTCAAGGAGAAATCTCAGAATAATGGTGAAAAAAAGAGGAATGATTTTTTATACTCAAAGTGTGGAATGAAGCATGGTAGAGATTGTCTTAAAGGGACTAGAAAATGTTTTAAGTGTGGAAAAGAAGGTCATCAAGCAGATGAGTGTCCAAGTAATGGAAAAAGGGTTGCTAATGATGTGAATAAAGAAAAGACTACAGAGAACCCACCACCAACACTTGAATGCTTCAAGTGCAAGGAAATGGGGCATTATGCTAATAAATTCCCTAATCCAAGGGTTTGTGATGATAGACATGAGCAACCACTTAAGGAAAAGGAAAAAAGGGAAGTCACATGCGATCACTATTGGTGATGTTGAATATAACAACGATGTGGTGGAATGATTAAGTGTTTATGTAATGGGATTCCAAAATAATGTTGTATATAGTATCGTAGAATATTGGAATATTTATGTATTGGTCTATAGTGGTTTTCAATAATTTTATGGTACCAGTAACCATGTATAGTGATTGAGATATTTTTGGAAAAATATGATATGAACATAATGAAGGGATAAGGAGAAAATGAAATGTTTGACAGTATTCATGAGTTCATGACTGATATAAGGAAATATTTATATCATGGTTTGAGGTTTTGGTATGTGAAAAGAGTTAACTATTGACAGCACTCATGTTTTCACTAAGCTTCAATGGGTATTCATTTTTCAAGAGAATAAATGATTAAGGCCTTCGAATGTTTGGAATGTTACCAACAAGACATATCTCATGATATATGGGGATCAACGATGGTATCAACATGCTTGTTATATGAACTCTTTGGTAATCGTTTTCACTATAATAGGAGATTGGACAACAGTATTTTGGATAAGCCTAAAGATTAGAATGAATTATGTTGGGCATAAGTTAGTATTGTTTAAGGATAGAAGTGTTTTCGATATTATTGATGGGATTTTATAGTAATGTATATTTAGAAAAAGGAAAACCTACAGGATGGCCGACAACCCATCGCGTCGGACAAGGCTGTGGGAATCGAACCCACACTCAAAGTGCGACTAGACTTTATCGCCTACCACTGGCCTACAGGAAGTCCCAGTTTAGTAGAAACTAGTTTTATTATATTAGGTAGTATGATATATAAAGTATAAGTCCATTTTAGGAACCATATATGATTACTCTTACAATAGATGGACTTATGTATTTTTTGATAACTTTTATAACCTTTTGTTTGAGACAGATGGAATGACATGTCATTCTATCACATGATCTTCTAACACATCATGAATGAAAAATTCCACTTCATTTCATTAGGAGATGAAGTGGAAATTGTCCATATAACGACCAACAGTGAGACTATACCAAAATCACGAAAGTATTTCTTCTAATTCCAATTTCATCAACTTTAGGGAAATGATCTTGAAAACCAAAAATGTTGTCCTAGTGCTCTTCTATCCGATGAATCTGATGGTATCTTAGATCGTCACAAATTTATGGTTTTGTGATTGTTGGCCTTTTCATATCCATGTTCTCTACCACACTCAATCAGAATTTGATGGTTATATTTTTCTTCCATATCCATATTTTCATCTATGATCTTCTACGTGGAAACCCAGTGATGAGTTAATTTGGGTAACCGTTACATTTCATACATTATTTTTTAAATCCATGATTTGGTATTCCTTTTTACTATGTGGTTTTCTATTAAAGAAACTTTCGAGTAGTAAACCATTTATTACCTCGATGAATTTCGAGGGTGAAATTCATTTTAAGGGGGGTAGAATGTAACACCCTGAGATTTTAGGAAAAATATTCTTTTTAATTACATTAATGTCTTGTGTGGTACGCTATAACAAAATGATATTGTAAAACACGCATCCCTGACTTGCCTTGCATTACACGCAATCACGACCTTCCTTGATAGCGTGTGTAGTACGCAATACCGAGTTTCACTAAATGAGATATTATTATAATATTATTATGAACTAGCCGTTATGAATAGTAATACCCACTTTTTGAAATTTTGTAAATTTTATTTTTCAAAATGGACTTCATTTTTGGATTCGGAATATTGAAATTAGCTTAGGATGAAATTTTGGTACTTTACGGATAACTTACATATTCTGATGAATAGTGAAAATTACTAAATTTTAATTAAAAACAAATTTTTTAATAAAAATAATTATTAGTGATAAATTATTAATTTGAGTGGGGTTAAATTATATTTAGAATATATTTTTACCATTTAATACAATGTTTGTTATTGGATGTAATTTCACATTTAAACCAGACATAAACAAGTGTCAATCTTTTGATAGTTATTATCTCTTAATAACACAATATTTGTTTTGACGATGGGAATTAGTTTTTAAATTAATTAATGCAACTGATATGTTTTGAATTTGGTAAAATAGAAATAATTTTTTAATTCATAATATCAAATATTTCTTAGGCCTAATTTTTGGTATTTTTCTGGAAACTTTCATTTTTTGATGAATAGTGAAACCACTAAGTGGTAGTTAAAAAACTGAATTTTTCATAAAACATAATTATACCGCTTATGTGAGTGGAATTTCAAAAATCCGAGAGACACGGTTGATATCAAGGACTAAAATGTGGTTCATTGAGATGAAAATAATTTTTGGTGAATAATAACTTTTAACTTTTTTTTCGACGGTTAAAAGTAAATAGGGTAATTACAGGTAAAAATGATATTATTATTACACTAACACATGTCATAATTATATTGGATAAGTTTAATTCGGCTAAAAACAACCTTAGGAATAAAATATGACTATTTGGGCCCACTTGGATTAGATTAGGACATTTATTATTAATTTATTTAAAGAAGGGTTAAAATAGTTAAAATCAATGTTTAATAAGTAAATCATTTTTAGTATTAGGTTATACATACGATAAATTCAACTATAAATATTCATTAGAAAGATAAATATATTTCCTATGTAATGGTATTTTATTTTTAATTTTTAGACTTAAAATAATTTAATTTACTTATGGCACAATGATGATGTAGTAATTATCTTATTAATGAAATATTGACATAATTGATGTTATAAATACACAAATAAATGTAATTTGAGACTTTTTATAAATTCCAATAATTTTATAGGTTAATAGGAAATGTTAGTATTGATTTTGTTAAATGTTTTTGATCTAATCGTTCTGTTATGATTTTCACAAAAATCAATTACCAAATAGTGTCAAAATTGACATAAAATAGTTTTTAAAACAAATATTATATTATTAATTGTTATATTATTATTAAAAATATACGGTTAGGCCAAATGACTTAGATAAGGTTATATATATTAATAATAAACAACTTGGGGTTCATTTGACTTTTTATAGTATCTTTATTAACCTTATAGTGTAAGAAAACAAGAAGACACAGTAAAAGTAAAATTATTTAACTTAAGGTTAAATCTAAATGATAAGGTTAAAATAGAAACCTAAACTTGTCTAAATTCTATTTTATGACATTATTTCGACCCATCCCCTCCTTAGATTCTAAATATCTCAATTTTGAGCTATTAAAAACTGAATATGTCTTTATAGTAAAATAATATGTTTAGTTTTTCCAAAGGTGCCCCTCTCCTCCCTTATAAAAGGTCACCTCCTCCCTCTCTTCCTCACACCACATTGAGCCTTCAAGCTCGGACAAACCCTGGCAAATTATCTTCTCCACTTACCTAGAAACATCCTAGAGGTCCTTGTATTTTTCAAAGACCAATTTTAGTTCCCTATGTAGAGGCCTCAAAGAGGCGTTTCAAAGAAGATGTAATGTCAGTTACCGATTATTTCAACTTTATTTCTTCTTCCACTTCTTCTTCTTTAGTTGTTTCATTATGAAGTAATAAAATAAGTATCACTCATATACTGATATGTTATTATAAGTATGAAACAACCCTATTTCGCCATCTATCCATCCTACAGAAAATGAAATCACCACGCGTGCATACGTACGGAATACCATCTCCATGCCGTGGTGAAATCCGTTTTTCAACCAACACCGTACTTGGATGGGTATAATGGTGTAAATAATAACTATATATGGTTATTATAACATCATACGGATTTTGATATATTATAAAATCCACTCCAATTGTATTCAATAATTATTGGAACGATATCATCGCTTGTGCGTACGTACGGACTACCGTCTCCACGACACGATGAGATTCATTCTCCATGTTAACCATACATGAATGATCATAAATTTTATATAATGAATAATAATGAAATATATGAAATAATAATGATATGTTATTTATGTATATATATATATATTTATTCCATCTATTTAGTTTCATTCAATTCAATAAGGAAACGAAAACAGCATTCATGCGTACGTATGACCTACCGTCTCCATGAACAGTGTATTTCATTCCTTTTATCGATCTATAATATATATATGTATATGATGAATATATATTATATATAAATCAAGTTTTACATTCTGGAATTATTTAAATCAGGATATAAGTAAGAATATTAAGAACGACATGTCGAAACACATACGATAAATGAAATGATTTTACCCAAAACGCTGCTTTAACATGACATTTACAAAAGAACAGGTAATATAAAGTCATAATTGAAACATATATGATATCATAACAATGATTATGATTCTATAATAAGTCAATGACATTATTTAAATCATTATACCGGAGGTTTGGATACGTACGAATCATATCGAACCTAAGGTAAGGGATAATTTTGCAAATCTCATTTTTATCCGAGATTGCTTATACGTAAGTATTTACTGGGGTTATTGTTATCATCCATGTACGTGTTTTCTAAAAGTGTTTTCATGTTTGTTTAATGTCCTTTTTACCCATTCTTGACTTTTACTATGTGGTATGTAAGGAATGTTTCCTTTGTTTACGTTACGAGGTACTTTTTGACTTTTCCGGCAAAAGTACGAGAAGAATATTTTTTTAACTTATACGGCCCGAATAGATTTTTACGGTTTTTTATAAAGCCTTATTTTCATGAATCTCTCTCCAAAAGATTTCATGACTATATTCAACAAAATCAGTTTCTTTTAAAATTATATGACATTTTGTGAAAAGATAATGATTTCGAAGAAGAAAGGATATTTTCCTCAAGAATTTTTTGCAAGTGTTTTATCAAAACCATTTTTCATCCAGGATGACATTATTTCATATGTGTATGTTTCATGTATAACATATCTATGATTTAGATGGTTTCTATTTTCTTATTATGAAATGATATCCATTTCTTTTATATGAATTATGTAATGACGGGATGATGTTTATGAAACCCATTTTATTTATTGGGTTATTATGAATGATGTATGTTTATTTTGTGGCACAAGTAAGAATGATTTCATTATGAGAAGGGTGGGACCTATATCTCCCTCCAATGCATTGGGTAAAGATTTGTATCTCATGAGATAGACATGTCTGGAACGGTAAGTTAATCTGGTTCAGTATTACCGGACTGGAACGAGGAGTGAACTCGATTCAGAAAGGGACTTTGTCCACTAAGATGGTCCTGGCATCAATTCCTTGGATACTATGGAAATAATTACATATGCTTAATGGATGCCACAATTACATGTTTTATTCCCATGAAATTTTATCATGATTTATGTTCCATTATGATCTATGCCTTATGTACTTCCATGTTTTATGTAATTGCTCAAGATTTTGATGTTTAAACATTATGTTCATGTTTTTAAGTTCAAATGTATATGGTATGTTTAATATTATCCATGATTTCCCTTACTGAGAATTTGAGCTCACCCTTTTTATGTTTTATTTTTCCCCAGGATTAAAAGAAATTTTTTAGGTAAGGAAACAAAAAGTGGAAGATCTTTATGGGAGATTTTGAAGATCTTTCAACATGATTAGAAGTTTATATTCCAAGTTTTTAAAGACACTAAACTTTTACCGTCCTTTGGTGTTTGTTTCTTATGTATTAAGTATTCCAAAAAAGTTATGTATTGTCCATGTACTTTAAGATTTGGGTCTCTACAGTTTACATCGACTTCAGAGATCTTAATCAGCATTGTCCTAAGGATGAATTTCCAGTTCCGATTACAAAACTTTTAATTGATGCAACAACTGGCTTTGAAGCACTTTCCTTCATGGATGGATATTCCAGATATAATCAGATCCGAATGGCCCTAGAAGACGAGGAATCCACAGCTTTCAGAGCCCCTCAGGGTGTGTTTTGATACCGGGTAATGCCCTTTGGCTTAATGAATGGAAGTTCAACATATCAACGTGCCATGCATCATATCTTCAAACCCTTCTTAGAGAAGATTGTTGAATTCTATGTTGACGATTTGGTGGTAAAATAGAAACAACGTTCTAATCACTTGGCTGATTGGGAAGTCATATTCCGCAAGCTTCGACAACATAATTTGAAGATGAACCCCATAAAATGTGCTTTTGGGGTAACCTCAAGAAAATTTCTCGGCTTTGTTGTACGCCATCGTGGTATTGAAGTCGATCCTAAGAATACCAAGTCAATCCTTGGTATGTCACCTCCTAAAAATTTGAAATAATTAAGAGGACTTCAAGGACACTTGGCCTATATTTGGTGTTTCATCGCCAATTTGGCAGGCACAAGTTTACCCTTCACCAAATTGATGAAGAAGGGAGTCACTTACTAGTGGACTGAAGAATGTCAAGAATCATTCAATATTCTCCAAAAATACCTCTTGAGGCCAATGGTACTCATGCCACCTATGGAAGGAAGACCACTTATCATCTATGTGACAGCTCTAGAGTGATCATTGGGTGCCTTTCTTGCTCAAAAGAATGATGCTAGGAATGAAAACATCCTCTACTATCTCAGTCGAACTATGCTTGAAGCAGAAACCCGGTATTCAAGTATTGAGAAGTGCTGCCTGGAATTTATCTTTGCAGTTCAGAAGTTGAGAAACTACCTGCAACATCACAAGGTCTAATTGGTATCTCGCAATAACCCTCTCAAATTGTTCCATAGTCATCCAATGCTTACAGGACGTCTTGAAAGGTGGGAAGATATTTTGCATCAATTTGACATTCAGTATGTGTCTCAAAAGAGATAAATAGCCAAGCTCTAGCTGATTTCCTAGTTAAACACCCTTCATTGGAAGACACATCTTCAGATATTAAACTCCCTGATGAGGAAGTCTTCTCTATTCATGAAAGTCCTCAGGCATGGGAAATGTATTTTGATGGTGCTTCCAGAAGTCCAATTGGGAGGAAAATTGAAAATCCTAAATTCCATAGAGTTGGCTTAGGAATTGTGCTCATTTCTCCAGAAAAGGTAGTGTTACCTTATTCCTTCTTATTGTGGGAAGGTGGTTCAAAAAATGAAGCAGAATACCAAGCTCTCATCATAGGCTTGGAATTAGTGCTTCAAGCACAAGTGAATCCCTTAAAGGTGAAAGGTGATTTAGACCTGGTAATCAAACAAATCAATGGGGATTATTCCATATGAAAGGAAGAACTAATCCCTTTGTATCATTATGTCAGAGAGTTAATGGCGGAATTCCCTTTGGAACCTAAATTTTCTTATGTCCCAAGATCAAAAAATGCTCAAGGTGATGCACTGGCTAATATAGCCATAGCTCTGGAAGATCCAAATCGGGACGAGACAACCATTAGTACTTCCCACCATAATTCAATTTCACCTTATGTTCGAATCAGAACAGGGTAAATTAATGAAATTAGTCCCATTCCTGAACCGTTTGGTCATACTAAAGGATGGATGTCACCTATCAGGGAATACCTTCAAAAGGGAACACTTCCACCTGATAGAGCTGAGAAAGAACAAATCTGGAGACTTGTGGTCAATCATACTATTTATGATAGCCCAAATCACCTAGAGAAAATTCTATAAAAACGTGGTTCTTATGGAGTTCTCTTCAGATGCATTGATGGTGAGGAGACAATGGCTATCATGAGAGAAGTACATGGAGGGTTCTGTGGTGCCTACCAGTCTGGACATAGACTTCCTGGTCAGATTCGAAGACTTGGATAATTTTGGCCTTAAATGATACAAGATTGTGTTGATTTTACATAGAAGATTCATTCATTCCAAGTAATTTCCAACTTCATTCGTCAACCTCTAGAGTTGCTTCATACAGATAATTATTCATGGTCATTTTCCACATGGGGAATGGATGTGGTGGGACCTTACCCTTCGGCTACGGCTAAGCAGTTTTAGTACATTCTTACTGCTACTGATTTATTTTCCAAATGGGAAGAGACAATACCTATAATGGAAGTAAGTTATAAATGTGTTTTAGCTTCATCAAGTCTATCATCATTACCAGATTTGGTGTCCCTCATACCATATTGACAGAAAATGGCACCAAATTTTGTTCATCTGAGGTGAAGAAGTTATATCAAGAATACAACATCAAATCCAACCATTCATCTCGGTATCATGCAGCGGCCAATGTCCAGATAGAAGCCTTCAACAATAATGATTCAAATATAATGCAAAAGATGGTGGAAAAAGATATGAAGTCATGGCCTGATAAACTCTTTCATGATTTATGGGCTTATCGGACTACCACCCGCACTGCAATGCGGTCAACTCCATACTCATTGGTATATGGAACGGAAGTAGTCTTACCAATTGAAGTTAAACTACCCTTGCTTAGAGTTTCCATTTGTGATCAATCATATACAGATGAACAATCTCAAAAGAGATTGAATGAATTGGAACGGTTACATGAGAAAATATTTTGTACTTTACAACACTTGAAAGTCTATCAGAATTGAATAGCATGAGCTTTTAACAAAAAAGTTTGTCTTCATTCATTCACTCAGGGGGAATTGGTATTAGTTATCAGAACTCTAATGATACCAGGAAAGAAACCTCCCATGCTTGAGCCAAAATGGGAAATACCATAATCAATAAATAGGGTCTACTCTAATGGAGCTTATTCTTTAATCTCAATGGATGGAGAACTCATAACTACTCCAACCAATGATAGATTTTTAAAGAAGTATTTTTTATAATTACAAAATATATTATCATGGTCCGGTATGATCTTAAACTTCACCACCGTCCAGCAAGATGTTGAACTACATCATCAACGGTCCATGCATATGACACTAAACTATTTTCAAGTCCCTTACATCCAACAAGATGTTAAACTGCATCATCCAGGGTCTATACATATGACCTTAAACTATTTGTATTAATTTCTTCCCACACGACGTTAAACTGTGGGAAAAAAATAAAAACATTTCCCTAATTTTTCCTCAATGCATGACATTAAACTGCACAGTCTCCCTTTTGTCCAGCATGACGTTAAACTGCACCATCCACGGTACATGCATATGACTTTAAACTATTCGCTCTTTCGTCCAACATGACGTTTAATTGTGAAAAAGCACCTAATACGTCCAACATGACGTTAAATTATGTCCCCCTTAATCGTCCTTTCAATATGACGTTAAACTATATGGAAGTCCCTTTTGTCCAACATGACGTTAAACGGTATTGTCCCCATCGTCCTAACTACATGACGCTAAACTGTACAGAAAATCATTTAATACGTCTTACATGACATTAAACTGTACTTTGTCCCTGCTACATGACATTAAACTGTGCAGCACCAATAGTCCTAACTGCAAGACCTTAAAACTGCATAGTCCCTTCATATGTCCTACATGACATTAAACTGTGCATCTCTAGGGTTGTTGCTACCTCTTTTTTCTCACACCGAGTATGACTCACGTGAGGTTAGAGAAAACTTCAACTATAAAACCCTCTCTGGGCCTCTAACCATGCGTAAGTCCCAACATCATTTTATTTAGGTCATTGTCCTCAACAACGACTTGATCATTAAATCATTATTTAATTGAACTACACGGAATTTAATCCTTTCCTTCCAGGTTGGGTACGTAGGCAACCTCCCAAGGTTCATGCCCAAAACCAATCTCTTCACATCGGTTCACCTCCATCTCATACGATGTTGATTCGTGAAACCGCCCCTAGAATCAATATCATTACATTGGTTCACTTTTGTCCTTGTTATATGATGTTAAACTATACAACACTTTTGTCCAGTATGACAATAAACTACAATATTCTTTGATACCATCACCTGAGAGGGAACCATTATTTACATTGATTTTTTAATCATGTTTCATTTCAATGAATACCTGCATACATGGCAATGCCCAAACCTTTTATCTTGGGTTAAACCATCATTGTACTGAAGTCCCCTTTTACCCTTCACATGTACGGACCAAATTTGTACAAAGGGTATTTCTAGGACTACGTTGTCTTGATTTCCATCCATATGGGATATGTAGGAATGTTCGAGTGTCCCTCGAATCCAGCCCCAAGTTTTTTGGGCCTAACCCGATATTCCACTTCTAGTACCTTGGCTGAAATGTACCCATGAAACCACACGCTATGTATTTCTTACAATGGTCCAAGCTATATGACCCTAATCAAAGATCTCTAATCCTTTAGTCCAACACGAAGTTAAAATGTAGTTCAAGAACTACATATGGCTTGATTCCCATCCTTAAGGGATATATAGTGAAGTCCAACATTTCCATTTAGAACCCAACCACATCATGATTATGGTTAGCATTGATCTGTGTATCTTTGAATACATTAGACAATGCCCATGTTTATGTGTCATAATCCTGACCTTAAATATTTTCAGATCTTCATAACCTTTTTCTAGACTTTTAGTAACAAAAATGTCAAATTTCTGAATGTTATTTTACCTGACTATGTAGCACGTGCCCTTAGGTGGCCTTGCATAAACAGTATCCATAACAGATTTGTCAGCGAAAAGATACTATTATCTGACTATGTAGCCAATGGCCTTAGGTGGCCCTACATAATTTAACCCCCTAACAAGTTTTTCAGATAGTTGCAACTTCATTCTTAGGAAGAAAGCCTCTTTTGCCCTTATTGGTCTTAAATGACAGTATGTAGGGATCCACAAAAATATCCTTCCTTAACATATTTGTCCCATATCCTTTTTCATGATATGAAAGTATTCAAGTCTAAGGTTTATATTCTCCTTCCCTACATTTGGGTTAGACTTCCATAGGAGTGATATCCATCCAGTTCATCGGTAATCTTGTTTGGAAATATCGTCTCCATATTCAAGTACCTCTTTCCATACAGAAAACTCTATACATTGGAAAATTTGAATCTCCATAAACATTTACTTTATTTTTAGCACTAGGAAATTAAAATTCCAAGAGTTATTTTTCCTCACTACGCAGCACATTCCCTTAGGCGACCTTGCATAAACAGTCTACATAACAGACTTGTTAGCCAAAAGATGCTATTTATTTGACTATGCAGCCAATGCCCTTAGGTGACCCTATATAATTCAACCCCCTAATGGGTTTGTTAAATAATAGTAACTTCATTCTTGGAATCTAATTATTCTGATTCCTTTTAGCTCTTTTTCATATCATTCCCCATATTCAAATATTCTTAATCCATAGTTTACATTTTTCCCTCATACTTGAGTATGGTAATATGTTTTCAGATAGATTGTCAAAGAATTGAGTCAATTCTAATTCATTTGGTCAAATCTATTTTCGATCGTAAGCATTAGCCTTTGTATGTATGACGTGCATGACTTTAAACTGCCCACAAAAGACAAACTAACTCTGAATAAAAGTCATGTTCTAACTCACTAAAAATACATTTTGTATGATTTAGGTAATATTGAGCCATTAAAAGATTCAAAGTTTGTAGGGTTATTTATAATAATACAAGTAAATATCAAACTATGCTTACTAGGACCATTGTCTTCGGTAAAATTTAATGCATGTAGCAAAATAATGCAAGCACAAATGAGTGAAGATGAAAGTGTTTTTCATTAATACACATGAGATAGAAGGACATCCACATACTGCAGTCTCATCCCTTTTTCAAGAATTACAAAAGGCTTTCAACATAACTCTTCATTTGATTTACAACATCCTGAGCTTCATCATCAACCACCAGGAATTAATTCATTCAATTGGATACAATAAGAGATATAGTGATACCAGCTCTTCTTGGAACAATTGTAAAAGTATGTTCTTTAGTGCGGTTTGAGAATATTTTCTGCTGATCAAATAGTGACTCTGTTTCTGTCCAAGAGACTTGGAAGATGGATACATGGATTTGAGAATGGATAATTGGAAGTAAAGATCCATTTGGAGAGATTATTCTTTTCAGATATTTCTCTAATGCCATGTTTGTCTTCTCTCCACCAACCGGAAGCAGAAAACATTTCAGCCCATGGGTTTTCCATTTTCATATCTGCAAGGAAATGGCATGGAGGAAAAATTTGAAAGTTCACACCAATGTTGTTGCTATTAATGCACAATATAACCGAAATAGAGGAGTAGCAGTGCAGCTGCATTTCAGGCGTATAGTTCTTTGCATCTAGAACATTGACTCCTTGTAGATGACCATGACCATCTAGGGACAGGTAGATTCTCTGTGGGAAATTAAGATGATATTTCTTCAAGTACTTAGCCAAATCTGGGAGAGTGTTATCATAGATATCATAGTAATCTTGCCCAACAATGTTCATCATGTCATCAATCCGCTTGCTAGATAGTTCATCAGCCGCTCCGATTCTTTTGAGAGCCATTGAATCTGTACAAAAGTTGAATAAACTAACTCTTAAATGGGTTTATTTTACATAAAATTTGTGAAAGAATTCAGAAAAATGGCTAAGGCATTAAGGTGCGCAAGTCTAAAACATGGCGTGCAAGTATGGATGTGTCGTGTAGGTATTTTACCCGCAAGTATCACTGCGCTGGCCAAGATACCTTGATAGCAGCGCGACATCGAGGAAACAGCGGGAAACATAGAAAATTGCACGGAAAATGAAACTTGCAAGGAGAGAGCTCGAAAGTTTCAAATCCATATGCTTTCTATGAAAATGAGGCCCTCTATTTATTGACAAGGTCGTAACCCTGCGCTCCATACCCTGCACGACCAAAGGCCGTACCCCTACGCACAAAGTTTTGCGCACTGAAATACTTGCGCGCCACCTTTCCTTTGGTTTTCTTCTTTTCCTCAGAGTCACATCCTCATTTCTTTTGGAACTATCTCCGAATGGGGACTTTTGTTGATGCTCTTTTTTCATCACATTGTCTAAAAAGAATTTAAAAGGAAATGACTTAGCACAAATTGATTCATCCTTTGATGAAAACATCAAAAATCGCCAAAGGCATGAACAAAGCTTCAAAATCACTTGTTCCGCGCAAGTTCTATCACTATCGCGCAAGTCCACTTGCACAACGCCTAATAGTCGCACAGGTTACTTGCACACCCTAAAGGATAAACGCCCGGGGTCTTCTCCAGCTAATAAATAGACCCTGTGGGCCCCCCATTCAAGGAGGATGTTTTTTCAGAATTCACAGACATAGTTCTAAATGCCCAAGTCTCTTCCTCAGGTCTTCAGAACTCTTATAAGGTAATTATTTACCTAGAATGGAAGGTCTAAACAGGAGGAGTAATGTCTAAATGTTAGAATTCAGTAACACTTGCGTGCCTAAATGTTTTACCCTTAAAGAAAATAAACACACTTGCGTGCCACCCTACTTCTTCATCAGAACATGCGCGCCATCTTCTGGAAAGCCTCTAGGGATAATACCAAGGGTTTGAGCCAAGTCTCGCCCATGCATTACTCAAAGACCGAGAATCGCGTAAGTACCCATGTGTCGCGTAGGTATACCTACGCGAGCAGTACTTTCACGCCCACGCAGTACCTACGCACCTACCAGGACTTGGGTTCCCCTACCTTTTGGGGGCCTTTCCTACCCAATTAACCCCTCTTATGTCATTCCACCACTCCTATTCAAAATTCAGTCTTCAAGACACTCTTCAAAGCCATTTATGGCATTATTTCTTGATTTGGATTCCTTACGTGAAAGGAACTCCGTGGAACATCTCTCAAAATCTAGTGATTTATAGATATTTATGTCACTAAAGATTGAGATTTCATTCATTAAACCTCACCCTTCAATATGGGCATCCTCTTTTAGAGTAAGCCCCAGTCTCAAATATGGGCATCCTCTTTTAGAGTAAGCCCCAACCATAATTCTCTTAACCTAGGCACCCTTTTCAATATTAATCCCCAGTCTCGAATATGACATCCTCCTTAGAAGTAATCCCCAACCATAATTCTATTAACCTGGGCCTCCTTTTCAAGAGTAATCCCCAGTCTCAATTATGGGCATCCTCCTTAAGAGTACGCCCCAACCATAATTCTCTTAACCTAGTCCTCCTTTTTAGGAGTAAGACCCAATCTCAAATATGGGAATCCTTCTTAGGATTAATCCCCAACCATAATTCTCTTAACTTGGGCCTCCTTTTTAGGAGTAAGCCCCAGTCTCAAATATGGGCATCCTCTTTAGGATGAAGCCCCTACCATAATTCTCTTAACCTGGGCCTCCTTTTCAGGAGTATGCCCCAGTCTCAAATATGGGAATCCTTTTTAGGAGTAAGCCCCAACCATAATTCTCTTAACCTGGGCCTCCTTTTCAAGAGAAAGCCCCATTCTCAAATATGGGCATTCTCCTTAGGAGTAAGCCCCAACCATAATTCTCTTAACATGGGCCTCCTTTTCAAGAGTAAGCCCCAGTCTCAAATATGGGAATCCTCCTTAGGAGTAAGCCCCAACCATAATTCTCTTAACTTGGGACTCTTTTTCAGGAATAATCCCCAGTCAAAATTCTCAAATATGGTCATCCTCCTTAGGAGTAGGCCCCAAGTCGCTTAATTTTTCAAATCCCTTAACCTGGGCCTCCTTCTCAGGAGTAAGCCCCAGTCTTAATTTCTCTTAACAATTCCTAATTTACCCTTGATATAGGAGCCCTTCTCAAGAGTAAAACCCAATCATAAGTCCTCTCCTAATTTGGGCCTCCTTTTCAGGAGTAAGCCCCAAGTTAGAGTATTCAAATTTCCATGAAGCACATATATCTTTATGGACCCTTTTCCTGGATTTCATCCCTGAATTAAATCCTAATATTCATTTATCTAGGCAGTCATACATACATAAGCCCCACATTATTTCTAATGATTGCATCTTTCATGGCACAATTTTCTGGTTTTTTCAATTACCTCTTGTTTCTTACACCGAGCATGACTCGCATAAAAATAGAGTGTAAAACTAATTATGACATCCTTCTTTGAGCCATCAATCCTAAACATCATACCACCTTACTCAAACTACGTCGGTTCTGATTCGTTTTCTAAACAAAGGATACGTAGTTATCCCATCTGCGGGTTCGATCCCAACTATGAAATAATCCATGTTCTTATAAATGACAATAAACTTCAAGTGCCCCACCGAGTGGCTTTAAAACTAGCATGGTCATCATAATGACTGAGAGACTTCTATATAAATGTTTCGAAGGATACCATTGACCAAGAATCTCTAATAAATACAGATGATTCTCTATCTATGATGAACCTCGAATACATATAAAATATTATCCAAATTTCCTATATATTTAATCATTGATTGTCAGATCTGAAGGAAAGCTAATTTTATACTTTGTAATGAAATAAATACTCACGAACATAACTTAAATCTATAAAGATAGTCCTAGAGTAGAAAATAATTTCCCTAAAAATGGTGTGATGAGTCCGACCTCCCATCCTCTCAACCAATGCAAATTCCTAAGCCTCATCAGTCCACAAACTAATGAGTGCCTACCTTTGGAATGTAGGTCCAAATGGATGTGGAATCATTGGATGTTTCTGGTTCTATGAAAAAACCCGTTAGAAACCGATTGGAATGTTTGAACCTTCAATCAAGGAGGTCATCCCCAAATTCTGAGGGAACCACACGGTTGAATCCACAGCACCACGTTTCTCTTAATGGAGAATTTACTTTGACTATATTAGGTCTTGAGATGAATTTATGTTTTCTGAATTTTATCAAATAAATGAAATAAATAATTTTATTTTTTTATTTTCTTTTTTTTCCACCAATGGACAAGTGGATTGTGGGACACATGGTGGGTCAGGCCAATGAATAAAATGACTTTAAAAATACTATGTAACAACACCGTTGGGGAAATTAGGAAGACTCCTAATTTATGAGCCTCCATTGACTCTCGTGTCATTAATTACTCTCCCACTCTCCTATAAATATTGATCTTGGTGGATGGGTATTAGACAATATTCACCACGTAGCATGGTTCTGTTGGAGTTCCATAATACTGAACCATTGAGGACGGAAGCTGACCACAGCTGGAGGTGATGTGTGACACTGAAACCATAAACCAGACTTTGAAATTTGAGTGGCAGCGAGGGAGTCTTGTTGCGAGGATGGCGAACAAAAAGAATCCTTCAACCACGAGCGCTCTCCAATGTTTCAAGATAGGGTGTTGCATTGATTTTGGTTTTCCCCACTTCTATTTCTAAAAAGACTAAAACGAATCTAATCACAAACAAGTTGATCCATTATTTTATTTTATTTTATTTTTATATGTGTTAGGGTGTGATTTATCATAGGGGTTAGGAATCGAAACCAAAATCATGGAATTCATTTGAAAATTTCCCCAAAACCCCCCCAAAATTATCTCTAACACAGAGGACTCAAGCCGAAATGTAGAAGGAATTAGCCCCTCAGTTCATGTATTTTTCGTGATCATTTTTTTAAGTATGTGACAACCCAATGTAGGGCCTACCCCAATAAAGTGCGCGATTCTATGAAACCACAAGAACCGATGTTGTGGAAAAGCGGGCCAACGTTTTGCAACAAGAAGGCCAACGAACACCCTTCTTCCGACACTGGCAGTGACTACAATGCACATGGGAGCGACAACGGCACGCGGAGGCACCAGCTGTGTGTCCAGGGGAAGACTGGCCAGTGCCCTAGGCAGCGGTTGAGCAGAGTAGGGGTTCACCCCTGGTTTCGTGCCCATGCGGCAATAGGGCCTCAGCCTATGATGACCACAACTCGATCAAAGTCCACTGGTATAACCGATGGCCGGAGGATGGGGCGCGTGCCAGTGGCATGCCCGGTGGAAGACCCTTGGCTCGTCGACTGCAGAATGGAGGACCCGCGTTGCCACATGGCACTGTGTTCGGTCAACCTCTGAGGGTTAACCCTCTAACATGGCCCCATACCATGTCAGCCCTACCTAGATACATCACGTCCGGGTGTCCCTGGTGGCCCACGCCGGCAGGAGTGTGGCACCGCTGGGTCGGTCCAGCGGACCGACCCGCGTCCCAATCATATAGGGTCGAGCCCAACGACTTAGGTTCACGTAAGTCGGGTCGAACCCAATTCAGGTCTGGTTATCCCAGGTTGAACTGGATCATTCCATGTCCATCGGGTCAAGCCATTCCAACTAAGGGGGACCAGACCCGGACCCAATACCAGCTTGTTAGACAAAACAGGTCCTAACTTCTAAACCAGACATCTGTTTGATGAACCGTCTATGTCGTCGAGATCTTTATAAGGACGAGGTCCTCTTGGGATGATACATATGAGTTTGGTATAATTTTTGGGCATGGCTGGGTTGGATCAAATATGAATCAAACTAGGACCTCAGTAATAAAACACATGTATCTCGCAAACCATGCATCTGATTGACAAGATGATTGTGGATTTGGGACTCTTTTGAGGAGACATATCTATTGGAAAAATTTATGGGGACTTCCATGGTTATCAAGATATAACGAGTGGCTTGATGAGAGGTTCTACCAAGAAGAATACGTATGGAACATTTTGGTTGATTGAGACCATGATACTAATTGACGATTGGCCCAGTGGGAAGAAGCTCTTTGTGACCCAACATGCCCACGGTGGGGAGTGGCTCTCTATTGCCCGGCAGACCCACGGTACTTGATAGGAGGAGTACCTTAGTTTGGCCAAGGTGGGAAGCGTATCTATGTGACTCGGCATGCCTACGAAGTTAAGTGGCTTTGTGGGAACCTATATGCCCACAGTACCCATCAGGGATGCATACCACAGTAGTTCAGGGTTAGTGGGAACTGGCTTTGTGTGACCCAACAGGTCCACTGTACTCAACAGAGGAGGAGTTCTCTAGTAGCCAAGGAGTTGGATGACGTGATAACCCTTCTATCCTTGACCGAATGTAATAACTGGTGTTATCAGACTTGTGTTGTGTACTTTCTCTTCATTCTTTGGGGTTTTTCCTTTTTGGAATACTAGGAGTCCTACGGGGGTCTTAGGATCCCTACTAGGTATCACAATACTCACCATGGACGGGCTTCTCCCACACCTTATTTTTTCTGGTGTAGACGATGTACAACGTTGATCGAGGATGAGGGAGGTAGTATTGGGTGGTTCTTGAAGCTAGAACTTTTTGACGTGACGTGATGCAGGAACTGCATATCCTGATTTATGCCTACTCTTCAGGTAGGATCCGTGGTGGACGATCCCGGAGTTTCCTATCACATTTCAGCTCTTTTGTACTTTTTCAGTGTTACATGTACTATTTCTAGTTGGGATTCTCTTCTGACCCACCATTATTTTCAAAACTCTTTTTCTACACCTTTTTTCATCACAATTTCCTTTTTTGCTTTCTAGTCTATGTGGTTGCCTCCTTCTGTGTTCAACACTATGAGTTATTATAGGTTTAAAGGAAATTCCTTCTTGTTTTAGGAATACACCTATCGTTGATAGTCGCCAGCCCCTGCCCTATTGAAGGCGGGCTTGGGGTAGTCACAGTATGGGCCGAGGGGATAGTTCGTGACATCGAATTTATAATTTTCTTTGAAATTGATTCATTTTTTGAATTTTGATGTTTTTTATTAAAATTGTGAAAATTCCCTAAATGTGAAATTTTAACACTTTTTAATCACTTTTGTGTTTTCGCTAGAAAATTTATAATAGTGATCCAATTAAAAAATTTAATTTATAAATACCCTATTTTTTTGGCGGGATTATTGTAATTTGGTATAATGGTTAATTAAAATTTCATTATAAACTAATAATTCAGTTCTTGTGGAAAATAGCTTTATCTAAAAGAATTGGCCACACCTAATTTAATAAAGAACAACATGGACCTCTAGTATCAACATGGAGATATTATAGATAAAAATTATATATGAATATAATTCAAATATCTAAATTGAATACCAGGTTTAAATTGAAAAATTAAGATGTACAATTGGATCATGAATGTAGGGAAAGTTGAAGAGACATTTCATCCAGAAACTATTTACTTCAATAAGTTGGATTTAACATTTATTACTGATGTACATAAAAAATCTCCTATATAGGGAGGGAATATAATAAAATTTTTATCAAAATTCTAGAATGCCTCATGTGAATAATTAGTTGGTATGATGGCCAAATTTGATATATCACTCGATGAATAAAATCGGGATTAATGCTTTCCACAACTCCTTTAATATATATTTTCATATCCACATTATTTCGATTCATTGATGGATTTTTGGAGGGGTATATCATGGATAATATGTGTGAAATAATAGGAGTTACATTAAATATTAAAAATCCATGAAGGGATCGAATCAAAGTAATGATGTTAAAAAGAGATCTAAAGACTCCACACTTTTTTATTTTGGGATTATCATAGTTTTAGTTTTTATTTCACTATAAACTAATTTTTATATGAATAAATAGGGTAATTTTATATAGAAAATTAAATTTTTACTAAATAATTATATATATTTTTTACTTATTAATGTACATCTGTTAATTTGATTGTTGAAATTTCCTTGGTGAGGTCTCTCATTTAAAAATGATGAGTATAATATCATTCAATTTCATAGAGGTATTTGGGTAATAAGAAACCATTGATAATTTGATAAAAACCCATATTGTGGTCTAAATATGGTTTCTAGGAAATTTTGGTGTATCCCTTGATACTTTTAGGTATAAACAGAGAAATAAAATTTGATGATTCATTAAGGAAATTAAAAAGTGGGTGTGTGAAAATCAAAGCATGTCCACCACATCCTTCATTAATGTGATTCATTTTTAGTTATGTTTTATTATATTTTCTCATAAATAATGTTTATTTTCATTCATATTAATATTAAATGTTATTTGAAATTTTTTAACACATTTAAAATATATAATATTACTTTTATCATAAAAAAAAATTAATTGATTGTTTTGACAACTTAGTCTACAACCTCCTCCTGAGATAACCCAATAGTAAACATTGTACAACGTTCATAAAGGGAAATTAGTGTCCAGGGTAACATGAATAAAAAATACTAGAATAATTTATTAAAAATAAAAATCTCAATGACTATATTTATGTGATGGAGTGGAAATATTTGGGAACTTGTTTTACGATAAATATTTTTCTGGCACTCTCTAACATAAAATGGAGAGGGATTTCATTGTTCCCATGAATAATGACGATGAATACATTTGGGGTATGAATATTAGTATAAAATATATTCTTTATATACCTTGAATTTTAATCAACCTTTAAATAAATTTTCATCATTGCTTTTTTGGGCTATAATATAGCCAATGAAATAATCATTTATATCAAACATTTGTGGCTAAAAACAATTGTTTATAGTACCCACAACGTTGAAATATTGATCATGTATTATGAAGTGGCTCATTAATTTTGAGATATGAGCTGGTTAATGGAGAATAAATCTTGGGAAGGGTTGGAGAATATCACAGCGGAAAAAATCCAACTTATCAAAAGCATGAGAAGGTGAATCATAGAATGTGGGTAATGGGGACAAAGAAATATTTTACCAGTATAAGGAAGTTGATCCTAGGTAGGGAATTTAAATAGAAGATACAAATTAGTGTGATTAAATTGTGTAATTTTATAGCCAACCGTTATCCTATGGTCCATTATTTCAAATGAAAATAATAATGATAAAATATTATTTAATTCACTACATAAAAATACTTTTATGATAACAAAACAAAATATATTCCAAAACCCAGAGAGAAAGGGTGAGACTGCTATATCATAATTAATGATGTGTATTTTTAAAAAAACTTGGCGATATGTACTATATTATCTTATTCTCGACTAGTGAATGTGTAATTTTATTCAAATTCAACATATTATTACAAAACACACATGTTTAGTATAATAAACCAATTACCAAACCAAAACATTGAAGTGGTTTTATTATTGGATATTAAAAATGGGGAAATTATTTCATCCCAATTAAATAACTCTAACCCTATTCATATTTGGGGGTTAAAATTCCCATAAAACATTGGGATCATCCCCTTAGTATAATTTTCGAAAATTATGTTAATGAATTGGGTTTAATTATATAGATCTAATATAAATTTCTGAGATATGGAAATTAGTCTCCATAAAATGAATTTCTACCAAATAATAAACCAATATAAAGGGGAGGTTGAATACCCTTTAGAATCATCATGTCAAGAAATGATATTACATTTATATGGAAATAATATCTTCCAAAAATTATTGACACTAAGTAAAAAATCACCCATGATTACATTCCCACTGTGAGGTAATATGATTATATTTTTGATGAATAAGTTCTTGGAATTCCTCAAATCCATGTGGTTTAGTTCTCAATAAATATTATACCCATTGTTTTTCCAATATCTATGAAAATATATAGAATGGAAAGTACTGAACATGTTGATATGAAGAAGAAACTATCAATTAATCTGGATCAAAGGTTTTTCTACCCATGTTCTTCACCATGGGGTGCTTCGGTTTTATTTGTAATGATGGATTATGGTTCAGTTATCATTTTAATTTATTTCTATGATCACATCAGGATCATGATAAAGAAAAATTATCCTATATTTCTAATTCAATTCTTATATGATATGTTTTGTGGGGACAAGTACATCGCTAATGTGGAACAAAAATATCGATGTAATAAAGTAAAGGATAAGAAGATGGATATCCATAAGATAAATTTTCATATATCGTATGGTCACTATGAGTTTATATTGATTCCATTTGTACTCAGAAATGAAAAATTAGTCCTTATTGAATTAATTAACATAGCGTCTGGGGATTATGTCAAAAAATCAGTTGTAGTATATGTAGATTATATTTTTATCTTGTCTAAATTCACGGAGGAACATGTTGAGAATTTTAATTTTGTTTTGAAAACCATACAGATAAAAATATATTTGTTAAGTATAGTAAATGGATGTTTTATATGGAGTAGGTAACATTCCATTATTATGTTAACACCAGAAAAATAGTATGTACAGATGCATAAATGAACTGGGTAACAGAAGGAAGGTCTAAAACAAGATTTTCTAGGGATATCAATTTTTCAAATAGACAAAATTAACTCAATGGGGAGTCAAGTTATCTAATAATCATTAATATTATGACATAATATTATAGATAATGAAAATTATATTCAGTGCAAGTGTTCTTGTATTACCATAGTGTGTGGATGTATTTCTGAAATATATTGATGAATCATAAAAACATTTGGTTGTCTTCTCATGCATAATAGTAGTGTAATATCTTTTAACTCCTATTAATTAATGATATATGATTTGAAATAACCAACGCATAACTAAAATTGGATTCAGTTTCTCCACATTAATTATTTGGAAATAATATTTCTATATAGAGAAGTCAAATATATATATATAGAGATCATAAAAAGATAAAGTATATTTACACATAAAAGGATCTAAATATTCGCAGATGATATATGTTAGAGGTAAAAAGGGAGATGATTTTTAATTCCATTACTATCCTGGGAAGGGAAAAAAAGATACTGATATTATGAGTAGATTGGATTTTAGAGCCCTATCCATGATTAAAATTAAAAGGTATCTAATATTCATGGATATATAATGGATATACATATGAATAATATATTGATATTCAAAATATATTTCTCAAGTAAATTATCATCCATGCATTCATTAATGGATCATAGAATCCAATAATAATGATGAGGAGAAACAAAAAAGGTAATGAATATTCAATAAATCCATATTTCTAAATATGGAGTTACAGGGTTTGGAATGCAAGTACATGTGCCTTAAAATGATAAATATTTCGGGAATTTAGGGATGATCTTCTTAGACAATAAAAATATATTTATCCATAAATCAGTAAGATTTATAGATATCAGATGTCATAATTTTAATGGGATAACATGAAGAGGTATACAGTAGTATTTGTATCTGAAATCATGGTATTCCAAATTTTATAGGTTGAACGCTATAATTCAATGGGAATGATCCAATCATTTACCACAATAGTATGCAAATAAGAAAACATAACCATGGAGTTTATCCCAGGACTCCCTAGATACATAGAAGGAAATCTCTCCATGTGGTTGGAATTTGATATCCTTATAATGTTAGCACATTTCATTGATATCAATGTTGATTTATCTTCTGACTAACTCTCCATGATATAAATAAGGGATATGGAAATACTGAATGGATCTCCACTCTCTATTGAATATGATTGTGATAAGATTTATAAATCAAGGTTTTATGGAATTTATAAGAATGAATTAGATATAAAGATAAGTTTCAGAAATTTCAATAACCCTCATAATAATGTTCAGTCTGATAGATCAATTAAAACTGTATATGAAAAATTGAGATCATGTTCAATATATTTTGAAGTATTTTTATATCAACAACATCTTATACTAGAGTCCTCATATAACAATAATTTACAATTTATAATTCAAATTACACATTAGGATACACCTTGAGGGAAGTGGTTTTAGAATAACACGTGATTAGATAATTTTGGAGAAAAAATGATTATGGGACCTTTTATTATCTAATTGATGCAATATATGGTTTTAAAAAATATCCATCAAATGAAATACTCACAATGTTTCTATAAAAGTTATGAATACCATCATTGAAAAGAATCATGCTTCTCTTTCTGAGATATGGTGTTACTTTGAATATCATCATGGAAGAACTTCATGATGTCTGGGATGAAGGGACGTGTATTACATGATACATTATCACCTTTGTGATTGGTTACTACATCAGAGTGGGGGCCTATTAAAAATAGCTCCCACATTACCTAGTATAATTATATAATGATTCCATGTATCCCCCTTGAGGAAGTGAATACTAGGACACTCACACATACTTAATCTAGAGGGGGTACACCAATAAAATGAACTTTTATATGAGGAGAATCAGGTGAATTTCATAGAACATAGAGAAACTATTCTATGAAATAACACAAATTACCTAGTGAATGTGTTGTAGAATAAGCACATGTTTGAGGAAGAAACCTATGAACTAATAATTGATATAAAAAATGTATTCTCATATATTTTAGTACATTAAATGGAATTTTGATAGAAAATAACATAAATGGAGTGTAGTGAAAGTACCCAATAATTGATAAATAAAATTCCAATTTTAAATAAATGAATTCCATATTTTGTATCCTATTATAAAATACTCATGAAATATTTTTTTTGTGTTTTAGTCCATTATAAAATATAGTCTAATAAAATTATATTTCCATTAAGAATAATAAACATAGATAATAAAGATTATTATAGTAACCTTTAATATTTCCATCTATGATGGTTTATGATAATGTTTTACTAACATAGACGAAAGTAGTGATGATATCAACAAGTAGGACAATACCATAAGAATCCCAATTATAACAATGTCTATTGGAGTTGGAATCACAAATATATTCCCTTGAATAAACCATACAAATAATAAAAAAACATATACAAAAAAATAAATTTATGAGTGATGTTAAAGTTTATTATAATCATAACCAAATCTATGTTTTTCAAACCACTAAAATAAATTACCACCATAACAATCCATACCATTAGGGAGTTTGATGGGGTAATAAAATGTAAGGAATCTAGATCTTATTAGTATGAATTTATAAAATTTATATATAATAAATAATTATTATAGTTATTGGTTTTCATAATTACATTACATATAAAAATATATTTAATTTAATTAAAATGACTTTTCGATATAAGGAAATAAAATTTTTAATGTTTAATAATATGTTATTTTTAATAAAACATTTTTTTTGGTAAATTCAATAACAACGAATGATTTTTTTTTCAAAATATAATATTTTTTATAATATTTAGTTATTTAAAAATGATAATATAATATAATTAAATATAATGTAGTGTTTATAAGGGTTATAAAATTGAAATTGAATTAAAAATAGTATTTTTAAATGAATAATGATTTTTATTTCAAGGAGGAATTAATAATATTTAGAAAAAAAATTTGTATAATAAATATAATTTGGAAATAATAATGATTATAAATATAATTTATGATCAAATATGGATTCCAATTTAAAATAGTGTGTTTTAATGTTATTTGATTATTTCTATAAATCATTATTGAATCATCCAAAACCTATTTTAAATTTTAGGATTTTAAAATCGATTCCTTATGAAAATGACTCGCTTCTACATCAACAATGGTATTATTTTAATACATTATATTTTTTGTTATAGAATTTTTAAATATACTTTTTTTGGTAGAATGAATTGGAAAAAACAATGGGAAGGATTTTTGTTTTGATTATTTTATCTTATAGAATCCAAATCCAATGTTTAGAAATTATCAAATAATCCCCTTCTCTTTACCTATAAATACACTCCCACACTCCCACTCTTGTTTACTAAAACCCCATTAAGAATGGATTTTCATCATGTATATATCTTTTTTCTATAAAAATAAGATCCCATTACTTTAATAATTCCCTTCCATGCTTTGAGAAGAACCCTATAAATTCATGGAAATTGTCTCCCCCTTATCTTTATCTAGGGAAATCCATTTAGTTATACCTTTTGATTTGAAATTGAACTTTTTGGTATACTTATTACACATCAAATTATAATCATTATTATTAAAAATTAATGATAGGACAGAATTCAATTTCATTAATCCCTTCCATATACTATCATCTACATTATTTATGTTACCAAAATAATCCCATGAATTTATATGCCAATCATATATTTCGTTTATACACATACATGTTTCCCATCAAGAGTATTCTCCAAGATGAAATTAAATATAATGTTTTGGGGAACTACATTTATATTGATCATAATTCTTTTTCATGTGAGTTAAAGTAACTTAATACATCTTTATATTCTATGATCAATGTGCCTCTTAATGTAATGTGAATAATATAAATGTGATTAGTGGGATCAGAATTATACTGTCCTCAACGTATTGAGTAATGTTTTTATCTCATGAGGTACCATTTATATTTCATGAAAGTGTATACAAATAAAACAATATTATGATATCTTTGTTGTTCTCCTTTACATATGATTGTGGTGTCATGTTTTATGTTTTTTAATCATTCTAATTTTTCCTTGATTATAGAATTACACCTCATGCTCTTATGTTCATATTTATGATAATCACCCCTTTTGTGTCACATTAAATTTCCTCTTTACTATCATGTATTAATTTCCTCATGTTATGATTTTTATTCCATTACATGTCTTTATATCTCACTCATTTCTTTTTTTGTCACATTGTTAGCGATAATGTATTAGACAATTGATGGAATATATGGTTTTCTATTAGAATTATTAAAATATATTTTTGAAATTTTTGAAGTTATGTGGTCTTGTATATATTTAAAAAAATAAACTTTAACTTCTGATGTATTTGGATATTATTATATGTATAAATATATAAACAAATATTAATAAATGTGTATTGAAGATATAGGTTATGTTAACTTCCCTTTATAATAGGAATTTTCAACAATAAAATGTGTCATCTATAGTATTTCTATAATTTCTCATTAAAACAACCATAAAAAATCATGTATATTTTTATTATAGTTACTTTTATTACAAGATCAATTATATTGGAAAATCAATTTACTACCAATAGTGTGAATCCTTTTAAACCGTTTATAGGATTATTTATGATGATTAATTGTTATAGATAAATTATCCCTTATAATAAAATATGTACACAATTTATTATATTCAATTTCTACCATTACAAAATAATAATGTTTTGACAGTTATAACTAAAAATTATGATGACTTGAATTTATATAGTAATAATTAAAAATTACTGATTACATGTATAGATAATATTTATTAAAAATATAAAGAATTATTGTTATACATGTCCTAACAAAACCTTATTAGGAACTTGTCACCTAGAATTCCAAAAAAAATGTTTTATCAAAATTTAATCATAATAGATATGGGAATCTCATGATTGAAATGTTTTTGAATAATTCAAAAAATCATAATTGAACATAAATCATTAAATTGAATATTTTAGTAAATTTATATGTATATATTATCTGTTTTAATACTATTTTGTTATTTGAAATGGATAAGTACAAGATTTCACCACAAGTAAAATTTTTAATATCATAATTATATATTATTATGACTTTTTATATAATTGTTTTGATAAAATCCAATGAAATTAAAATAGCACCCATTCACAATGAATTGTTTTGTTTCATAAAATGTTAAAAATTGAATATTATAGAACATGTGATGGGAGTTACAAAGAGGAGTGATGAATAATAATTTCTAATATTTTTTAAAAAATATTATTCTCTTCTCATTATTAAATAGTAACATCATCATACAAAGATAATTAATAATTGATATGTGGAGTAAAATATGTATTTTAACAAATTTTACATCCCCAATGATGTTTATGTGCATGTTTTTGGTTTATTTTCCTACACAAATAATTATAAATGTATTATCAGGATATTTATATCTTAAATTCTAAGACCCCAAACAAGATAAATATTAATATAACCATAAAAAAGTAAGAAATATTTACTTTGGGAAGAAAAAACATGAACCCATCAAAGATATGTTAATAATTGAAATAATGAGATTTTTATAAACTTTACCGATAAGGATAATTTTATTCTTCTCACAGCTAGCTATAATATTATTTATAATTATTATAAATTATATTTCATTAATAAATAGAATAATTATCAAACACCTTCATTGTTTCATTTTTTCTTCATTTAATTTTCAAAATTCCAGATATTAATATTTCCCCATTTATCAACACATTAAATTATTTGGTAACTCTTTCATAAAAATTCTTTGAAATCAAAAAATAATTTTTTTAGGAATCCTAAAGACAATTATTTTTGTCTTCGTTTGAAATTTATTCCACTATTAAATCAACTCATATTTCACATCTTTATTAATCAATTAATTAAATAAAAATATATGGATTAATTTATTTTTTTGATAAGAAATCATATCACTAATATATCACAAACTATAGAACTAAAAATATTCTAACCACATCCATGTATGAATAAAAATTTGAATCGTTAAAATATGAATTTCCCCTTGTTTCTATTTTAATCATATCATAATACCATCATTATACACATTTGGTTCGCAATAGATATTATCATAAGTGATGATCAGGTTCTTGATCATAATGGTCATTCAAGGAAAAAAATATCATTATAAATTTCTAATAAATTCCTAAATTATTTATAATATATTAAATTATGAAATTATTATAAATTTATATAAATTAAATTTCAAAAAAATTCCTTAAAATAATAATATGGTTTAGAGTCAAAGTATAAGAATGTGATTTTAATTTGTAGGAAATCAAAGTCATACACTCTCTTTCCTGAGTCTTATAGTAGATTTATACACTGAGTATAAGATGTACATGAATCATATTAGTTATTAAATCAATGAAATAGTTATACTATTTTTATGTTTTATATGTGAAATATTCTCTAAAATCTAATTATTGATCTAAATTCCATACAAGATACTTAAGAATGTTTTACTTGGTCTAGACATGGATAAATCTTTATAAAACTCTAAATTCATAGTTTATTTTAATAAGTTTTAAAATAAATCCAATAAAAACGTATTTTTATTCAAAAAAATTAAATAAATTTTAGATTTCATACAATGTGTCATCAATCAACGAATCGTGCCAGAAAATTATTTAATACCCTTCCTCTCATGATTGATGTCTAATTTCACCTATACAAAAACTAGAGACTTCTAAATACAATCAAATAGTATAGAAAAATGGAATTATATCTTGAGTAATAGTATTTTATTATAAATACAGACTCACCAACAATTGTAACATGTATGGACTCATTTGATTTATCATAGAAAATACAAAAAAAATTATAGATATGATTTTCTGAGATTTCATGCTTATGTAGAATGATTCAAAAGAAAATTGTGATCGCATTCACTAATGACCACATACCCATCATAGAATGAATCACATAAAAATATTGAAAACAAAATAAGTATTGTAAATAGATAGAACATCATCTTTGTGATAGTTCAATCATCTTCATCTGTTTGTTTAATTTCAATAACAGTCACTCCATACCTCCGTATTGAAAAATATTAAATATGTCAACTCATTGATATCTAAATTTTTTTGAAGGAAATGTTCCAGGAAATTTTCAATTATATTCTATGTTAGTTAGTTTTATTAATATATTAGAAGTTATTAAATTATATATTAATTTATTACTATAAATCCCTTCTCGAAAATATTAATTCAATTAAATGATTCGTATACAAAAATTTGAAATAGATTTGATTTATTAAAATATTCACTAAATAATCATATTTTAAAAAATTACATAATATTAAGAATATATTTCTCCCAATTTATAGTATATACAATCAATAATATAATTTAATTATAGAAGAGGAAACTCAATAGATTTATACCTTATTTTTTAACATAAGTTAGCACTCCCTTTTGAAGTTGAAATAACACATATAAATCAGTTTTCATGGGATTTCACATAGTATCACCAAACGTTTCTATGAATGGATCATATTTTTTATTAAATATTTATTTTTCCACCATTTACTATATAAAAATAAATAATTTATCAATGTTCATAGAAATGGAATGATAAAAATGTTTTTAAGATTGATTAATGGAACATTTATTTTTATCGGAGATAATATTCATGTATCTTTATTGAAAATAAATATACTCATGAAAAGTGTTCATAAAAAATATTTTACTATATTAGTGTGATGTAGCTACATATTTATTCATGATTTTTACACTATGGGACTGAAATTTGTTTCTTTTTGTTCAGTTCAATATAGTTTCTACTAATAAAGAATATACTACATAATGTGGAATTTATTTCATCCATACCTCCATCCCAATTATCATTTTAAATTCCATTTTATATTATCCTTTCATACAATTTTTCATATTAAAAAGTTTAATTTATTTATAATATATATTAAAATTAAATTGGTTGCACGATGATGAAATTCCTACAGATATGACTAAAATAAGATACAATTTAAAACATTATAAACTATGTCATTCCAGGAGTCAATAAGATACAAATCGATCAAAATCAGTTATCTAAATTCATAATCATGTACTAAATTACCTTTATCATATTGTTTGTATTTATTCCCACCTTTATACTATGATATACACTTCATACTTTAACTATTCCAATACTATTAAGAAAATCATTTCAATACATTTCTTTTAAAATGAAAAAATTTCCAACCACTTGGGTTATTTTTAATATCTTGAAGAATTCCATTACTCAGTTTATATAAATTTCAAAATTCATAATTTATTAGGTAATTATTCAAAACCCATCAAAATATCACTAGAAAATATTATTTCATCAATATACACTATCATACAAGGTGATGCAGACATTATATGCTTAATATAATAATTTTATCAACTTGGCCCACCATAAATACTATATAAATCATTTACTAAAATAACATGAGTTATCAAGCTCTGAGATATTGTTTTAATTTATAGATATACATCTAAATTTAAAAAACATTTATACCATAATCCTCAAAATAAAATTCCTTAGGTTATTCTACATAGCCATCCTCATTGAGTTTAATATTATGTAATTAAATAATTACATCCATCTAATAATTTTTTATTTTTAACTAATTAGATATATATTGAATGATTATGATGGATTTTACAGAAAAATTGGAACAATATATCATCAAAATCAATTACCTCTACAGAGGAATATCCATTGTAAAAAAGTCTATAATTATTTTTCTAGTACATCTATTATCAGTATTTATTTCTCTGAACACCCATTTTGTCAAATGTACTTTATCTTCAAAAATTGAATAATTTATACAATATCTTTACATTATATATTATACATATATTAGTTTATTACTTAGATACATTACTTCGAAGTTGAATATTATTTATAATTTTTGGATTCTACCTTTAAAATACGGTTAGTGTGATAAGTTTCTGTAAATTTTATCTATGTATAAAAACTTGTATTTTTATCACTAATATTATTTTTAGTATCCCCTGGTTTTATCTACCATGAAAGATTCCCTGTATTATTTTTCCATTACTTTATTATCACTAACATACATAGAATCATTATCATTTAATTTAGTCCATGTATTTTTTCATTTACATCTAAAAATATTATATAAAAAATAACTTCCCCAATATTTATCATAATTTATTCATGATATTATATACATTTTATATTATATAACATCAAAAAATATAAATATTACATTCAGTTTGTATCCAATTAATGTTTATTTATCTACATTATCATTAATATTTCTTATATTTAATATTTTTATTTTTAGTAAATTTGAACTCAAAAACAGTAAATTTGTTTTACCCTTATATTTTTTTATAATCAAAATTTTTTATAAAGGCCTATAAGAATTGTGTCTCATAAATCAAATATTTGGAATAATCTGAGTTGTACTATGGTATTGTATCCAGAAGAACCTTAATGTATTATTATCAAGAAATAATGATAAAGGTGTATCAACAAGTATTATAATTATCATTTCAGTTACAATATGAAATTTTAGGTTGTATATATAACTAAAATCATATTTGATGCCATGTTTTTTATAATACCCTATGAATATGATGTTTGTGTACTTTCCAAAAATTTATGATGTAAAACATTTCATGGGAAACACCATTTCACTTCATCCAACCAATAAATATCTTTTAGATATATTTTGAGAATGGGAAATGTGTGGTATGAACATTATCAATGTCATTTTTTAACATCATTAGAGAAATTAATTAAAATAATACAATTATTTGGTGAATAGTTTGTAATTAAACCACACACATCAGTATGTATAAACTCCAATAGTTTATATATTTTAATATATATTATTTTGTGTGTTTAGATCACCATTTATCCTTTTAAAATGTCTAAAAAGCTATAGTGGTTTATTCCTCCAGCAAATTAATTCATCACCCTCATTCTTTTTTAATAAACATTCTCATTTTCATTTAATAAATATTTTTCATTCCTCGATTCCAAAAATAAATTTACAATCAAAATTTAAAAAAAGAAATTTAATTTTAATCCCCCATTTAAAAGTAGTTACCTTGAATTATTACTCCCTTTCAGATAATAACAAATTATTTTATCATCATTACAATGCCTCTTTTTTATAGAACATTAATTCATTTTCTTAACCAAAATTGTGTTACATGATTATAATGCTTTTCATTAACCCATAAATAAATATAACATTATTTAGAGAGAACTAGTTTTTCCTAAAATTACCAATAACAAAAAATTGTATTTTATCTAGTCTATCTTTCAAAAAATATAACAATTTTACCCACATATTCCCCCATAGTATTAAAGTTATTTGGATCTCTATCCATATGAAAATAATAGACACAATATATAATCAATGGCCTCATGGTTTTTTAAGATTTAAAAGAAACGTCTACAATATAATATTGTCAACATTGAAAACAAATCATCCATTAATTCTGATTATGATTCAATTTTGATGATATAAATGAAACAAAATAATCCATTGTATGTCTGTAATCACTATATCTCCCATGTGATTCATGTAGACATATAATTCTATTTTTCAACTCTATGTTCCCTTCTAGTTTTTAGTACTAAAAAGTGTTTTCACATATTTCACTTGTTTTGGTTGATGCAACCCCCTATATATTTTCACATTATTAGAATACAAAGACACATATTGTATCAAAAAATATAAATGTTTTTCTATTAATATCAGAACATGAATAATATCCTAGAAACAAAATTATATTTTATAAACATTCCCCCCATTGAGAATGAAATTTTTACTCACTTTTACACCTGTGTGTAAGAGGTTTTTCTCTTCATATGTTTGTAATTATAAATATTTCCTAGATTAGTGTGATCATTTTCATATAATTTTTCCTTTTATAGATGTAAGTGGATTTGGAATTATTATTTTTGGTTAAAAAATAATGTTTTTTCAACTATAATCTTGAGTGATCATGACATTATTTTTTGAAAATCATTTAGTAATAATTTAAATTTCATGTTTAGAAATTAATATATTAATTGAAAGATTACTATATATATTTAAATCCACATATACTATTAATAACATTTTCAAAAATGTATTTTTATTTCCATTTCACATTTTCCATTTCAAAAAGTTTCTACTTTAATCTATCAGCATCCTAATCATAAGTAGAAATAGTAGATGGTGTGTTGTTAATAATATTTATCTTTTTTAATTATTATGTTTCTAATTTTCTAATTTCTTCAAATATAAATTCATTCTTAGTTCGATCATATTTAATATACTTAAAATATTTCATAAGATGTGAATTATTAGTTATCAGTCATCTGATTTCATTCATACCCATCTTAATCTCATCTTTAGGAAATACTTTTTATGGATTCACATTCTAAAGTATGAAAATAATTATTGATAAAATCCATACATGCATGCATATAATTTAGTACTAAATCATATTTCGAAACATTCATTAATAAAAGATAACCAATAAATACATATTAAATTAGAAAACTGAGGATCATTTTTGGACTAGCTTTTTGAAAATTAAAAAATATCATTATATAAAATTATATTATTAAAAAAACGATAAAATAATTAAATGGTTTAAAATATATTAACTAATTACCAAAATATATCATATTTAGAACATGTATGATAAATTTGGTAAATATTTTAAAAACATGGGATGAGCCGAAAATTTACAATGGGATTTAAAACGAGTGAAAAATACATTTATAAATACTTATACAAATAATATTTTAAAAACATTTATATCAAATATATATATATATTTCTGATATAAATTAACTTCACATTTTTTTAAAAAATTTGTTTCATTTTGAAAATTTATTCCAAAAATACAAATTGTCCAAAATAATATTATTCTTCCATAAAGAATTTTAAAAATAATAATGCATTTATTTATAAAAAAATAGATAAGAGATCTTATGAAATCTAAGTGTCACGTTTGGAATATCACTTTTAGGACAATGTACCTAAATGGGTTCACTCCCAAATCCACATTATCTCATTTGATATAAAAGTGAAAAATTAAATTTTTAGATGACTGTTTCATAAAAATTCAACATTGTCTTAAGTAGAAAAAAATAATAAGGAACATATATAATTATATTCATAAATGATAGAACTTTTTGAACTTATTTCTTAAGAAAATAACTTTTCCTAAAATAATTATGAGAAGTCTTTCTTCCAAAATAACTACATTTATGTAAATGAAATAAATATAATTTTTTAAGATAATATAATGTTTTGTAATAAAATACTTGAAATATGAATTATAATTGTAGATTATATCCTTATATTTTACTATGTATGAAATTCATATATATATAAAATTTTAATATTGACGAAACACTCTTAAAAATAATCTATTTATATTTTAACTGAAATAAAAATTATAACTATCCTTTGAAGGTATAATTTCAAAAAAGAAATAAATTTTATGAAAAGTATTCCTTTTTTCAACAATTATAATAAAATATCTCTAAATATTGGTAGGTAAATTAAATACCACCTTATATTTAAAAAATACTAATCAACCTACTGTTGAATTTTTATACTCAATTATATATTTGTAGGAACTATAAAGATAACTAGGTTTTATTCGTCATTTATTTATTTATCTTGTCTATTATTTTTTTATCTCAATTTTACTCATTATCCCCAAAATGGAACACTTCTTGGAATAATTCTCTTTTATATCTATGTTTTCAAATATAATATTAATATAATAATGATTATGAGTATATATCAATTAAAATGATTCTTTTAAAATATAATCATGATATATGTATACACCAAATATGTAAGAAAATATCAATTTTAATTCCAGAGAAGTCCATTATCATGTAACAAATGGTGCGAACTATTATAAATATTAAACGATATATATATATATATATATATTTAATACTATGTAAATTATTTTAGTGGTGGCTTCTTCAAGAAGAAACAATCCTAAACCATTGAAAAAAAGATTGAAATCTGATTTTTTTTGAAAAACATGATTTCAATTTAATGAAATATTTGAATAATTCATTAGTGATAAATAAATATGTTGTTGTAATAAAATTCCAAAAAACCTTATAAAGGATTCATCCCGAATGGCCCAAAGGCCTTATTTTTATTTTATTATGGATAATACCCCTTTTAAGGGTTGAAAGGGAACACTTACGTGGCATGTCGACCCAAGCCACAAGGCCCGACACGACCCGAGGCCAATACATGACCCGAAGGCACCAAGGCATACTATGCCAATTACATGACTCGTAGGCCCAACCCATAATAACTCTTCCTCTATAGCTTTTTCATCATTTATCAACTAGATCCCCATCGTGCATTGCAGATCAACTAGCATTGCCCCATACAAGCTGTCATACCCTCTCATTCTTCCTATCCGATTAGTTCTACATCTGGTGACTTATAGTATTTCTTTGATACTCTTCTAGGTACTACTTTTTGAGTACTTGGCTACTCCATGATCAATATGCCCAGAAGGACTTAAGTCCAGAAGGCCTTTGATGACCTTAAGGCCCTAAGACTCATAGGCCCAAAACGGTGGCCCGAAGTCCCAAACCGGGTGACTAGTTCTTGATTCTACAATACCAAACAAATACCTTATATAGTACCTATTATAATACTACTACAATTGGCCCGGAATCCACCTCCACCCAGTTTCGATCCTGTGTCTCTTGGATGCTAAGAAGGATCCCTTACTACTCAAGTATGTGCTCGTTGGAAACCAATAAGGGCTTTAGTTAACAACTAATTAAATATGTCCAAAAATTATGGTAATTCCAAACTAAAAACAACCAAATAAGGAAGAATCATAAATCAAAAAAATAACTCTAACCTAAAATTTTCTATAAACTTAAATACAAGAGGAGGATGATTGAATTATCTCACACTATATATTTCCAATTCGTCTTCTAAACTCATTCAATCCATATCGTAATATCTTTTACTTTGGACCTCATGTCGATTTACATCACCAAATATCCCTTGGAACTCTATCTCACACTCAAAACCTTTTTAGATCGAACATTTTGTCTATGCTTAGCCTCCTAAAATGGAACGAAGCCCTATTTTATGCATAGAAAACATAGTCCACTTTCTAAATTTGTATCCCTGTAGAAGTAATACCTCTTTTATATTTGGAAAAATGTCATTTTAAGGATGATATAAACTTATGTATTCCATTTCATCTTACTTCCATTGTTTAATTTTTATTATAGTTGTTTGAATATATATCATCAAATTTGGCGTGTAATATTTAAAAATTAAAATATATCCTGGTCTTCAATTTTAATGTCATTTTTTTGTGATATGTTCTATAAACACAATAGTTATTTAAGGATAATATATAGTGAAACCTCCTCTCAGTATATCCAATCTAGTAGTGATGTTTTAAAATAACAAATTCTAAATGAATGCATGCAATCTCAAAATTGAAAAAAATTAAACCTATTCCCAAATATCTGATATTGTTTGTAATTTATTCCAATTTTATTAAAGGTATAATAATAAAATATTAATACTATAATAATGGAATTGTAAATACAACTCAAATACAAAAGAGATTTCATATAATGAAATAAAAATAGCAATATCATCCACTACCGCAATGTTTCAACAGTAAATACACACATTGATTAATATATATATATATATATATAATGAGTTATGTAAATATCTCACTATCTATAAGTAAATGCTATATATTATCAGCATTGACTAGAACAAAAAAATCATATCCAATATATTCCATAATATAATGTAATAAAATCATAATTCTGGTTTCACGAAAACTTATTTTCTTAAAAAGACAATATCATATATTAATATTATCCAAGAACAACATTCCTAAAAAAGTATTTTTATTATTCTAATTACATTAAACCCCATTTATAAATATAATATATACCCTCAAAGACTAAAATGTTAATAATGTATCACGTACAAAATTACGAAATATTGACTTTTTTCATCATGTTTTAATCAACCTGTGCAACTGATCATGTAAACCTACTACATAATCACTTTCAATTAAAAGTTTCACAAAAAACCAAGTAAAATTATAAACAAATGATTCCCCTATTCTATATTTTAATTATCATCTATCCTACTCATTTTTCTGATAATTATTTGTGTAATTTAAATCATATTTGTTTTTTATGCTCTCTTTTTAATTTCAAATACACATAATAATCAACCATAACTCCTTTGTATATTAATAATATCATTGTATAAAATATCTTGATAATTTTAGTTCATTAGAATTAATAAAAATAAATGATTCATGGATTAGGAATATTAAATAACATATAATTTCCTAAATTTACAAAAACCACATATAAATATATAAAATAAAAAACAAATTCAACAATAAACCACATTACTTTCTCTATCATTTGTATAATATTTTAAAATCATTACACATACTCAAAAACAATTTATTAATTTATAAACAATTTACAACCAATGTTTTTTTAAACCCTAGGATATATTTTAATCAAGATGCAATTTCTTTTCAATTAAATAATTAATTGAATCATCTAATGTGTTAAAAAATTAATTAAATTATTAAACATATCGTGAAATTATGGAATCCAAATATTAAAAAAAATGTAGAGAACCTAAATTTTTAACATGGTTCACTCTATGGGAAATTCCAAAGATCCATATGGAGTTAATTTTTCTTTAATATCTCTATGCATAAAATAACTTAAATGTATGTTAATCACAGGATTTAAATAATAAATCTAATAATCTATCTCAGCCCCCAAAGTCCAAAAGGTCCACTTCCCTATATATTATCTCTATTAACATATTTTACAAAATAAAAAAACATTCATATTTAACCACTCTTTTCTAGACACTTTTTTGATAACTTGCATGAAAGAATCTTATTTAAAATAATGGTTGTAAAAACATATTAAATAATTGAGCTCAATAACTCAATAAAAAAATATATCTGTTGTAAAATATTAAATAAAAAACATAGAGGATAATATGAGAAGTATATAAAAATAATAATAAATTCCCAAAGTACCATGAACAAAAATCATAAAACATGATGTAGAAACATTAGATCATAAGTAGACCGTAATGGATATAAAAAGTAATTGGACAGAATTAAATAAAAAAACATTTATTAAAAAAATTATATAATTATATAAAGTGTGTAATACTTTAAAATTAATGAATAACCATGAAAAAAATTCATAAGATGATAAAAATAATGAAATTGTGGGGTAATCATATATAAAATAATTCCTAACGATGTAATCATGGCTAATAACCAACATATTAACATATAAAATGTTGAGTAGAGAATAATTCTTCAACACTCACCAATTTTAAACTCATATAATATCAAACCTTTTCATGTTTAAATATTTGATTTATGATTAATTTCATCAAACACAACTTTTTAGAACATATCTATTCCTAAACCTAATTACATAAAATCCCTATATAATGAGATATAATATTTTTTTCCAATGAATTAGAAGAATATATATCTCATATAACTAAAAATTCATAAATTTGTGTGCTGTTTGAAACTTAAATGTTAATATTCTCAGTAATAAAACAGTAAAAATAATTTTGGTTTTCATTAAAATTTAATAAATAGCATGTAAGATGATGATAAAAAATCATAAAATAGGAAAACATCTTATTTTCTATAAGAAATAATATCATAATATATATATATATATAATATATGATTAAAATTTAACTTCATGAAATATAAAATATAGACCAAAAATATATGTGAAAATAATATAGTTTTCACAAATATTTAAAAATCATTAAATTTCAAACTAATTTCAATAGTATTTTATATTAAAAAAAATGATTTAAAAATCAATATTATAATGAGTTACTATAAATTATTCCACGAAAATATATAATGGTATCAAAGGAAAAGTGAATATACTGGAAAATTATGACTTTTAACGAATTTTTTAACAGCGTAAACATATAAAAAACAGAAATTTTTCAATAAAAGAAAATATTACTCTGATAAAATTATACTTTAAAGATGGTTATTAATAAGTGAATCTTGAAAATGATACAATTATTTAAATAAAATATGTGGAAATACATTGAATAAATTTAACATTTATAAAGGAAAAATTAATATGGGAAACAATAAATAAAAAATGAATTAGAAGTATGTTGATAAGATTTACTATTAAAAAGTAAAATCAGTAATGAAAATATAAAAAAAATATATAATTATTTCAAAAAAAAAGAATGTAATTGGAAAATTATATAATTTTAAAAATTATCCATAATAATGTAATCTTTTAAAAGAAATAAATTATGTGGAAATATTTTTTGAAACATTTTGTTTTCAATGGAATCCTTAATAATGGAATCATGAAAATGAAATATATATTTAAATACAATTTCTTAAACACCCTTTAAATTATTTACCTATAAAATTAATATTTAATATTTTAAACTTTAATTTATAATAATAAATTTTAAAAAAATATAATGTTGATGTTGAAACCCATTTATTTTAAAATGATAGACATACCTTTTAAACATTTTCAAATAACCTTTGTATGAAATCCCAGATTATTAAAACGAAAGAACACCATTTTGTTTTTAATTTTTCATGTTTAGGATTACCATTGAATATATAAAAAAATTTACTTTCTATTTGGGAAATGAACATATTTTCTTCATGTAAAATCAAGAATACAGAATAAAAAACCAATAAATTTTATAAAAATTACTATTTTCAAATTAGTTTTTTTAAAGTATAATCATTAAAGAGTATTAAATTAGTTTCAAACATAAGTTCCCTAAAAATAGGGTATGTATAGAAAAATAATTAATAATAGTTTATAATATATCAGTATTGTATGGAAATAAGAAAAAAGTTCTTATATGATCCGAGGAAGTGTTTTGAGTCGTAAAACCCTGATAATACTTCAATAATTTAAAAAAAAATTCATTAAAATATTGAAAATCATTTGGTTATGAAAATAAAATTAAATATAACATATATTATTCCAAAATATATACATTTAGATAATATAATCCAAAGAAATAATTAATTGGTTTATCACATTAAAACATAACTCAACAAAGATCATTCGAGGTAAAAACCCATAATACCTCAAGAAGTGTTCTAACAAGTACTCCTCAGAAGAGTATGACCAAGATAGTGAAATAAAAATCCAATGTTATTAATTATTTTGATATTATATAACTAATTCAAGGTATACACACAATTTATGTGAAATTATGTGCCTAATAGAATGCCTTTCTCAAATACAGATAATTTGAGACAAACTCTAATACACTATCATACAATTCATCAAACACACAACTTTATGAAAACCATATAACTAAATGTTGATAAATTTTTAATATAATATAATCATGATGTAAACAATAATATGGGTTATTAAATACAGAATACCAATTTAATCATTTTTTATAACTTAAAAATGTCTCAATGTATTTATATTGAGACCGAAATGCTAAATTTATTTCCTTTCATAATTGATCTAACATAATATTCTTGTAAAAACGTAGATAATTTAATAACCAATTTCATAAAATTAATCATGAATTTTAACCATTTATAATACTTTTAGTAATTATTTACCATGATTACATTAATTACTAATTGTGTGTTATGATCATCAAGGGTTAAAAACTTTATCTATTTTGTCCATGTTTAATAAAATTAATATCATTACATACCATATGATAAAACATTTTTTATTATTATATCATTTAAGATTCGATGAGATATAAATTAATTTTTTTTAAAATATTGTTATTAAATTATTCCTATATTCTAGTAACATCAAAAGAAAAACGAATTAATAATGACATATTCCAATACATTTAGTGAACATAAATGGTTCCTTTATAAAAATATTAAATTATAATATAATATTTATATAACCATTTAATAATCATTAGTTTTTTAATTAATTATAAGAATATTTTTTATAATGTTACCTTAGTCATACATAATAATATTTTTAATATTTTTTAACCATTTTGGTTAAACTTACACAAACTTGAACATTAATTAACTCGATTTGCATGTATGTTCAAAGAGATCTTTCTTCTGACATAATAAAATTATAATAGAAACATAATTATTTTAATTCATTTTATATAATTTTGAACATGATTTAAATTAGCTTATATAATTTATCTAAAAATACAGAAAAAATGAAAAACATTTCATTATTGACACTGTAATCCATACATACTCATGACTATCATTCATGTTTAACAATGAGCGAGTGTGGTTGAATGTGAAAATTAAATTATAATTTAATAATATTAATTTTATGATATATATCGTATTCATTATTTATTCCCCAAATTAAGACCATCCATTAATGTGGTAATGCAAAATGAATGATGTTGCTTTGTGGAGGTGGTACTCCACTCAAAGTACTAATGATATTTTTTGGTTTTTCAAAGTGAATGAGAATGACTAAAAATTATTGTACCACTAATATAAAAACATATCAGTATAATTATAATACTGACTTATTCATATTAATGTTTTGAAATGTTATATATAATAGTAATATTAAAAATTCAAGACAAAGAGGATATACCTGTTTTTTTAAAGAATTTATTTACCATTAAAGGATCCCTTGAAATTAAATGGATTTATCTAAATTTGAGTAACTAAGGGAAAAATGTTTTTCAGAGAGGTATATAAAGAGTTACAAATTATTGTGTCTCAATGAGGAATTAGAATATTATTATTTTTTTGATTGAAAGGATTAATTGGATCCCCTTTTATTAGAGATGAGATGGGAACCTTAGTAATCACCCATTATATATTTATAATTCCATGACACAATTCAATGGTTAATTGCTATGGAGTTACAAAATTATTTAATGTGGGTGTATATGGGTTTATAAGTACATTAAATGGGTTTACACACATTTTAAACAACATATAAGTATTTTTACCTTTTATTTTTACATTTTACATATTTACATTTAAATTACTAACTAGGTATTGACTAAGTGATTCTAGGATTTATTAAACATAGAGCAGAATATATCAACACTAATTAAATTGGAGTGGAATTTAACATTTAAAATAATAATCCAATATTTATACAGAAAATATAATTTTAGTATTAAATTCTATTTAGATTATTTTTTAAAATTTATGAAGAAACATATGAAATAACCATTCCATGTTTAGGGAAATTGATATTAATGTTAGTGAATTTCATGGGTAAAATTTTCAATGTTTTAAGTATATTTTTATTAACAATGAAATTTTTACAAGGATATAATTAAAATTTTGTTTCAAAAAATGATTTTAAAATATTAATTATCATTGAAATACTTTTTTATGAATAAAATAAATTGAAAACAAAATTACAACATCTTATAAATAATTAGACAAAATAGTCAAAAAATCATTACTGCTCTAGGAAATTTTGTTAAATATTTTTCGTTGGATTTTAATTTAATAATATTATTCTAAAAAAGATTATTATAATTTTTAATATATATATTATAGTAAAAATGTTTAAAAAAAAATCAATATATTTTTAACATAGAATTATTTCATAAAACTAATGACAATATTCATTATTTTAACAATTTGACAAAAATTGAATATATTACAATGGTCAAAGAATTAATCATCAGATAATTTTATGTAACTAATTCAAAAAGATAACAACTAATTTATAAAATTTAAATTATAAAATTTGAAAAATTTGTTTATTATATGAAAATATATCATTTAATTAAAACAATTTTTTTCAAAAACCTTTTCAATGTTAATTAATTTTCATTACATACCATCTAAATAAAATAACTATTAGTGGTTTTTTATCTAGTTTTTAAAAAATATTTATTAGTAATTTATTATTAATATGTTATTGTATTTATATATTTGGTTTATCATGTAGAATATGTTTTAAAATAATATACAAAGTTTAATGGATCCAAAATCTGAGGTCATTACATTCGCCCACTTAAATAAACTATATCCTTACAATTTTTATTATCATTTAAAAAATATAGGTCCTAAGATAGCTATAAAAATTTAAAGAAATATAATCTAATAATATTCCCATCTCATTATCCTCAATAATACAGTGTAACAACCTATCTTGAATATTCTTCTTAGGAGTTTCTAGGGACATACAATTCACATCTTCATTTCCTTGATATATATTCAACCAATAATTGAAACCATAAAAAGTTGTGTTAATAAAAAAAATAATTAATGATTTTTAATTTTAATTGCCAATAATTATATTTTTTTTTCTAAAATGATACCTTAATTTCTACCTATTATGACTTCATTTCAACTATGTCACTCTTGATTAATCTTATAACTCTACTGGTTCTATAGTGATTATTTTATGTTGTTTTCTCATACACTCCTCAATGTATCAAAGAAATAAAACATCCACAGTGGTTTATGTATATAATATATAAAAAACATATCCTCTATAAGTGTCTAGTTTGGTGTATATTTTATACCCCAGTCATCATGCATCAGGGTACTGATTGACTAAATTATCAGCCAACCCTTTTCATTGGGATTAGAACTAGGTGAATTTATACCTGTGATACATCCATTTAAATGTATATAGATAGGGATTTATTATTGTTAAATCGAATTACACAAAACATTAACAATATTTTAGGATACAACTATATATTTAGACTCAACTCATGGGTTTTTACATGGGGTTCAATCTAAAAATAGCTTCTAAATTATCCAAAATAACTAAACTGTATTTGACACCAACAGAAGTGATCTAATGTTATAATGATATAAATAATACATTATTCTCATGATTTAAAGAAATTATCTCCCAAATAGCCCTAGAACCTAGTGACCTAAATTTTTATTGTGGTAATTATTAGCTACATATAAAACCGATTTTACAAAACTTTTAAACATTTAACCATAATCATACTCATCTATACCCTTTATAGATATCTCACATGATTCAATTTTGATCATAACCTGGGGGTAGGAAACATAATAAAGGAGATATATCATGTTCTCAACAAGATAAAATACATATCATATTGGATTAAATTGTAAATATTAATTATAATATGATAATTATATAAGTATAACAATAAAATCATAATATTCTATGTATAATTATTAAAAAACAATATTTAAAAACATGATATCATAATATTATCCTTAAAGAACCATCATGGAAATGACCTAACTTAAAAAAATATTAATAATCATAAATGATGTGATTATGATATAAATGAGAAAAATACATTAAAAATAATGTATCAAACTAAAATGTGGGCATGAAAAGATAATTTAGATGAAATGTTGGTAGAATCATAACTATAGGACTTCATATCATTGTGAACCTAGATTCTTACCATCTTATTCTAACATAAAATTATGAGTAAAGCCTAAAACATTGGCATTGACCCATTTTTATCCTAACAACTTACTAATCTATTTTAATATAAAATCATGAGTGTAATGTAAAACTGTCACAATCACCCTTTATGAACTTTTCTACTCATGAACTTGATCATGTACAATTTCTATGTGATTTGATATAATATATTACCCATTTCATTAGAGGTAGATATTATGCCCACCTATCTCATTGTATATAAATTTGTTTTACACTTGATAATCAAATATTTATAGTATCCTCAATTACTTATTAATATTGATAGTTAAATTTTAAATGTTTTCAAAAGAAATAAATATAAATAAATTAAGAGTTAATAAAATATAAAAAATATTATTTTTCAAAAGGAGTCATATCATAATAACACACACACACAATCATATATATATATAGGGTGAAAAAATATGACATCATGAATCATAATCATTATAACATAAATATATGAGAATGTAAAGGTGTTTTTGAGAATCCATTTAAAACATTGATGTTGAAATGACATTCAAGAACATTTATTTGAAGATAATTATAAGAACATTTAAAACATTATTAAAGTATTTATAAATAAAAATAAATTTAAAATTAATAATTGTTTCACAAAAAGATGTGAAATTACATTAAAACAAATTTCTTTTAATTTATTATTTATTAATGTAACCATGAAATTTATATATAGTATTCACTTATAAATTTAAAAATTAGATCATAATACTTCTTTTTTAAAATAATAAAAATAATTGAAAGATTTAATTGAATTTATATTTAAAATAATAAAAGGAGAAATAATTTAAAAACTCTTACTTTATTAAAAAAAATATTAATAACAAAAATATTAAATAACAATAAAAGAATTAGATTTAGATTGAAAAAATTAAAAATTAAAAATAATATTTAATAATTTAATCATGAAAATTTTATATTATTTTCTATAAAATATGTAATAATTTATTTGAATTATTTTACTTTTAATAAATAATATTAAATAATTTAAATTGGAAGTAGATTTAATATATGTTAAAAGAGTTTCAAAACTTTTATTTTTAAAAATAATATTTAATAATGGAAACATGTGAAATATTGAAATATTTTAATAAAAGGAGTTAAAATATATTGAAAACATATAAATTTTTGATGAATATCGAATCATATAAAATTGATAAGGGAATGATGGTTATAAAAACATAATTTATTATGTGTGATAAAACCTTTTTATTTTGAAGGGATTAAAAGGCATTTTGAAAATTTTTGGATAACCAGTTTTCAAATCCCATAATGATAGCGGGATAAATGAAATTCATTAAAATTACTAAATATGAATATTATCAATATGGATAAACAGTCGACTTTGTATTAGGGTAATATAAGATTATTTGAATGTAAAAAATATGAATACAGAAGAAAATTAATGTAAAAGTGATGTAATATTATATTTTCCAAATGGGTTTAACGAAAAAATTGAATCATCAGAGAAGATTAAATTAGTTAGAAACATGAATCCCCTTGAAAATATGGTGGAAATAAGAAATAAATTCATCATATGGTATAATAAATATATGTTGAATGATCATAGAAAAAATAGTGAATATGTACGATGGAAGATTTTTGAGTCATATAACCACCTTATAGTTGTAAGGTTTTCTAATATAAAATTATTTATAATATTAAAATCATATGGTTTTACAATTCCTTTATATTAAATCATGTAGTGTGCCAGAGCACATCTTATGTAAGAATATAAACTATAAAAATATTGAATTGGTGGTTATTAATTAAAGAAATCTTAATGTTGATATCTTTAGATAAAAACTATATTAGGAAAAGAAATATTCCAATAAAAAACCAATGAATGAGATAGATTTTTAAATTGAAGTAAAAGTACAAAAACAATGATATTATTGACATTATAAAAAAATATGTATTGTGAAAACCAATTATGTGAAATCTGGTGAATAAAATAGATTGTCTCTCAATGATGGAGAATTTGAGATGAAACCCTCACATCTTTTTTGATAATAAAATAAAACTGACCTGAGAAATATAAAATGATGTTGAACATTGATATCATTATACATAAATTATAGATTATATAAAAATTATAATGGGGGTAGTATGTGAACCATAAAATGTAATAAACATGTATTACATTAACATGTCTCAATGAAAGTCAATTGAGATAAAAATTGTTACCTTGATTCCATTCATAGCTGATCACATTCCAAATTCCTATAAATAAATAACTATGATACTAATATTTATTTGGGAATTAATCATAAATAATATGAATTTATAACACTTATTACAATTCCTTATAGTTATTACACTAATTAGTTATAATGTATTATGATCATCATGTGTAAATAACATCAACTTTTTGGTTCCTATTTATTTAGATGGATATAATAAATTATTAGTGGGTGGTTAGAGGATGATTTCACATGTGAGGTTTTCCACCTTTTATATCATTTTTTCAATCTATTGATTAAACCTTTTAACCATATAGGTGTGAGATGTGAGTTCATTGGACACCATGAGACTGTCTTTACGTTTTTAATATTAGCGAAGAAATATTCATTAAACTGTAGAATTTTTTAGACAGATATTTCTATTTGGTAAATGATGTAAATATCCAAAATAACATCATGAAATGATACAAAAACCATATTCTATTATATAGGTGGCCATCTCTCATTGAATTGAGTCACTTAAGCTCTCAATTATTGCTCAGGTTCTTCCTCCAAAGGGATTGAGGTAATGGGAATTTGACCAACCGTACAATATAATCACATTAGACATGTGTTAAACAAACTGTAATATTACTATAATAGGATGAGGTTACATTCAAATTATCTTCCTATCATTGTATCTTAAGAGAATTGAATAGTGATTCATATTGAATATGATGTAATAGGATACACAACTTATTCAATAATGGCACTCTTCTTATAACCCTTGTGTGGCCTAAAACGGGTTGGACCAGGTTAGTTTGATAATTTCTAGAAATATATAGTTTATTATTATAAATTATTATATGGTATGTTTCCTCATTGATTGGTATCCCTATCAAAATAGAGAGGGAATGTTGTGACTCAGGATTTTGGAATTATTATTGGATCTTATTGTTGAGTAACTTATCATCATTGCTTGTTAATAATGTGATTCTATTTTTCTGATGATGATAATATTAATTTGGAAATTGTGCATTATAAGATCCATTATTCTTTAACTATTAATAAAACATCAGGTATGATGCTTAAACTTTTTGAAGGATTAAATCTATTATTTGTGACATTCTCAATATTTTTTTCCATAATGAAGTAGATTTTATGATAATATTTAATTATAAAATGAAATGAAGGTACTATAATATAATCATTAAATGGGTCAACATATTCGTTATGGAGAAATTGGGAATAATTGAATGACTTATGATGGACCTCACAATAAATATACATTAAAATTATATAATGACTGACTAGCTCAGGATGATCATAGGAAGAAATATTCCTGTGATATTGATATCTTATATGGAATAAAAAATAATAATAGATGATCATTAGAATCCGAGTTGTGGAGATATTATATATGATCAAATGGACAACCTCTATAATGCAGTAGTGAATCATGATGATGAAACAAATCTGGATCCCATTGCTCAATTTGTGAAATAAAAGTATCAATCCAAGAAGTATGATGATAAAAATTAGGATACTAGTTATCAATTTGAGAAAACCTATTATGACACTAAGGAGTCTCAATAGGATATGTTCATAGATAAAGATGATTATTTCTCTCATTCAAGTGGATCCGAAGAGAAAAATTATCAGGATAACGTCGCATCATTTCACCGAAAAAAGTATGAGATCAATGAAATATTCTCTACAATTGAAGAAACCTATGGTGAAATGGTTCTCCAATGTGGGATCTATACTATTGAAATGATTATTCATTGATGAAAAAGATTAAATGGTTAAATATGATTTTCTTTTATAGGTAGAGATAAATGGAGACCATGATAAATGGGTGGATGAGTAAAAAGAATTTAGAGTTTAGATGTATTATGATGACCTAAATATTTTTGACTCATATATCAAAATACAGAACTAAATGGTATCTATGATTGGGAATTTTCTTATATTTAACGACAACATGGATCACAAGTCCCTCAAATGGTCCTGAATATGCTAATACAATCAAGTTCTGACTTCTATTTCCAATAGGGTTATGGTGGGGGACAATTCCCTAGCATGACACCATGGATGTGGAGTTTAGATTTGATAATTTTTAGGGATAATTTAATAGTGGACATGTAGTGTTATTTTTTTTGTTTTTTCATTAATTGTTTAGGTTCGAATAGTTCAAGTAGATTATATTTATGTTTTGCTTGTAATAGAATCGTTATGGGAAGATCTTGTTTTAGCAGATGTGAATGGGATGCTATGTTTATCGAGTCTAGTAGGGAGATATTAGGTTTTTTTAATTATGTTAGAATGGTAATTTTGGTATATTTATTCTTATATTGGTCATTATGTACCATTTTTTCATCCAACAAAATTTGGGTAGTTTCTTTTTTTTCATGAATCTTATCTTGGAACATGTGTTTGGCTTTTTATATCCTTTGGTCAAGCTGTTTGGAAATAGTTTTGATATCATTACCAATAATTTGATACAAATTTTTCTTCTAAAAATTTTTATGATTATATTATATATAAATTATTTTAAAAAAAATTCATAACTCAATATTTGTGTGTTTTGGTTATAAAATTCAAAATCTGGATTAATAAGGACCTATTTAGTTAAATTTACTAAATAAAAAATATACTTTAATAGTGAGTCAAATAATTAAAAAATTACATAATTATATAAAGGTCATTATTTTCATAATGTAATATAATTTTATTATTTTTCAGCTTCCCATATTAATCTATATTGTGATTTTAAGGCATCGATAAATTTTTTTGGTTAAACATAGAAAAAATGAAAATGTTTTAACTCGATTAATTAATATTGTAATAGAAATGGTTTTCTGAATAAACAATTTTAATATAAAAGTATTATTATGATATAATTTTGTTTTAATTATGATTTTTACCATAAGTTATTATGTTTATATAGTGTTTGAAAATCTAAATAAAAATAATCATCGTGATAGAGGCCATCCACATTATAGCATTATTAGTTTTCCTGTTTTACAATGCATGTGGGGAGGATGGTTGAGGGGGAGATTGTAAATTGAAATTATTAAAAAGTTATTATTTGATATATATTAAATTAATTCATCATTACCAAAATCAATACCATACATGAAATGAGGTGATAGAAAAATGTTGTCGCTTTATCAAAGAGGTAGTTTGTGCAACTCAATAATGATGTTAGTTTATTTTTTGGTGGATAAAAATGAAAAAATAAGGGTTGTAACCATAATATAAAAAAATTATTAATATAATAATTATATTTGAGTAATAATTTAATTTTTTAATTAAATTATTTTTGAGATTATTATTAATACGAAAATCATAAGAAGAGATAACACTTGCACTGGAGACCAGAAATTCCCTTAAATGTTTTATTGATATTGTAGGGATTATGTAAAAATATGAGTGACCAAGGGATCATTTTCAAGGATATACTTCTATAGATTTAATAAAAATATTATTTCAAATATGAATTCAAAGGTTGTGTGTGTTTTGGAAGGTGTATGTAGTCAAGGGAGGATTAGAGAAATTTTGGAAACACTCACATCAAGTTACTAATTCCATTAAACTTTTACAATATGAATAGATTTTATTTTTCAAAATTATATAGTGTGTGGTGTATTTGTTTTATAGTGAATCAACAATGTATTTCCATATATTCTAAGAACTTCTTATACAACTATTACAATTATACATTGACATTTTACTATATTAATCATCAACTATATAAGTAGTTCTAAACTAAGTGATTTTATATATTATTAACAAATAAAAGAAACCATTTAAAAAATATTGGGTGTGATGGAACAAATTTTTTAAATTTAGTTATTCTAATTAAAATTATAAATAATATAAAATTTATATGTATATTAATAATGAAAATGTATAGAAAAGTATTTTTTAAAAAAATTTAATTTTATCTCTTATAGGTTATTAATCATTATTATTATTGATCTCCAATGATTATCATTCAAATGTATTTATTTATATGTTTATAAATGATATTAAATTAACCATTAAAATAAATTTAATTTAATTTATATGAAATTTATTCCTTCATTTCAATAAAATAAAAATCCAGAATACCTGTTTTGATATTATTATAGAAATTATTTTTACTCCTAATAATATATATTTTTTACCTAAATTTTAATTTATAGATTTTAAAAGTTATGAAAATTAATATTTCAAGAAAACTAAGTTTTACGAAGTTAACATTCTATGTGTAAGGAAACTAATCTTACCATTATCACAGATAACAAAGAAAACCACATTTTCTATGGAATGTGTTTATAAATTCCAAATAGTAATTGATAACAATTTATATATTTTATAATATATAAATTTATATTAAATAAAATTAAAAAACTAAATTTTAAATTATATATTCAAATAATTTTATAAAATTGGTGACATTAGTCAGTATTTTTAATATTAACCAGAATACTAGTATTTTTTGAAAATCTCCAAAATTCATCCTTTGATAATTCATTTTGTGAGGAATTCGAAAACAATTTTTATCTTTAGAAATTTTATAAAATTTTCAAAAATTTAACTTTTTAAAATATAAAATATATTATAATAAAATTGATTTTATTAAAAATAAAATTTTCAATATTAACTGAATTTAATTTTTACGTTTTTATAGAAATAGAAATTAATGTCTTAACATGTTACCGTTTATTATATATTCATTAATAAGTATTTGTATAATTTTTATAAATGTTTAGTGTATATTGTGCCATATGATATATAACATAGTATGTATTTTAACTGATTTGTAGTCTCAGTGCATTACATTCAACGCCATTAGAGAATATACATCCTCATGGATTTAATTATTTTTTAGTAAAAGGGATTCCATATATATCCACGAGAAAATAAAGATAAATCATTTAATGAGATATATAACACATTAACATTGGAAATACTACAAAACTAATTGTCCCAAACATAATTCGTTATTGTTCATAGGGATATACCTATGATAGCTTCATTTCCATGATTTTTATTTAAATGAATACATAAATTAACATTGTTATTAGAATTTACTAAAAAATTAACATATGTGAGAATAAATTTTCATCCCTTATATTAATTCTCTAATGATACCTTAATTTCAACCTCTGATACATTAATTTCAATTATTTCATACTTGATTAATACTATAAAACTCTTCATATGACCAAGGTTACATTAAGTTGGGTCATCACATTTTTCATAATGTGTGATTGAAATAAATCATTGAAAGTGGATCATTAAGAGATTTTAATTTAGAAAATCATATCCATTTGGAGTCTATACAAGGGTGTATTCATAGGGAAATACATTGGGTTTTAGGTTAATGATTAGGTTCTTACCCAACCATCCCTTTTTATGGAGATTAGTAATAGTGAAATTATACCATATACGTATACACGTAACAGTATCCATATCATGATTTATTGCAATGAAAAAAATTACGCTACCAATTGCCAATATTCTAGGATATTTTACTATAAAAATAATAAATAAATTGTTTTATCTACTATTCCCTCTAAAATGAAATAAACTATTCTAAAAAAAATAAAAAAACCAATATTTTATACCAACAAAAGTAATTGGGTATTAGTATGACAAAAATAATAAAGAAATTACATGATTTAAATAATATATCTCTCATATACTAAAAACCCCAAAAAAACTAAATGTTTAGTGTCATGAAGATCATCTGAATAAAACAATTATTTCTCAAATCTTGGAAAATTTAATCCATAGTTATTCTCTTGTATATCCTTTTGAGATATCAAACATGATACCATTATCATTATAAAATTGGTTTTTTAAATATAAGAAATTAGTGACCTCAAATTCATAGTAAGGTTAATTAAATATCATATATACGTATCTTATAAATATGAATTAGACTATATAAAATATTTAAATAACGTAATTAAATCACTAAATTCCATTAAAAATTATCATAAAACATGATTCATATAAAAGATATCATAAAATGAATGTTATGGAACCATAATGAAAATAAAATATCTTGAGATCATATATTGTATTCATAATACATTTGATAATGATATTTTAGTATAGAATAATTAAATAAATAAGGAAAATTAACTAAAATTGGTGTTACATGATAAATAACATGAACATGTGGAACCATCACAAATGTTGGATTTCATATAATTAAATCCTTGAAACCCATAAACCATTTCCTACTTAATTTTTTGAGTATATCATAACAGCTTCACAGTCACCCTTCTGGAACCTTGATACATTTTAAACCTTTCATGTGTAAAATTTGGGTGAGATTTTATCGTCATCGCACTCACCATTTTTTGAAAATAGCCACATGATATCATGTTCATATAAAATTTTCATACCACGAGATATAATACATTTTAAATTTCATATGGGGGAGATATAGGTCAAACCCTTATAATAACCCACACATATTTGTGGAACTATAAAATAAAACATTCATCGTCTCATAAGGAAGACATAAAAATAAATTTGTATCATAAAACATTCAAAAATATTACATATCATTAACATAATAAAAAATATGAAATAAAAAATCCAATTTTCTAAAAGGAAATATAGCATAATAACACACACACACAAATATATATATATAAAGAGATCAAATAATCATTTCATTAATAATAATCATTATATTATAAATATATGTGAAACTAGATGAGTTTTCCCAAAACTATATAAATCACTAAATATAAAATTTCCTTCAAAAAATTTTGATGAGAAGGGGATGACATTTAAAAAACTTGTTATTAAGTGTTCATAAAAAAAAATCCCAAAACAATTCATAAATTCATTAAAATTAACAGTAAAATAACAATTAAAACTTTTTCTTTTAATAGAATCATTAATAATTTAAACATATAAAGTTCATAATGTTTTCCAAAAAAAATGTGAAAATATTATTTAAAAATTAATATTTAAGAATGAAAATGTTGAAAATTACTAATTTTTCAATAAAATATGTTTTAATAATTTATTAATTTATTAATTTTAAAAAAATAATATTAACTATTAGAAATATAAAATTCAAAAGAAATAGAATTTAATACATTTAAAACTTTTACTTTTAAAAACAAGATTCAATAATGGAAACCTCCAAAATATATAATTGTTCTGTAAAATAAGTGGATATAATTTAAAATAATTTATATTTAATATATAATCATTATTATTTTAAAAATTAAATAGAAAATAATGGCATTAAAAACATTGTTAACATTTAGATTTATAGAAGAATCATTAATAATAGAAACATTAAAATTAAATAAATTTCAATTAATGATGTATAAATATTTTGAAACATATACCATAAAATATAATATTTAATAATCGAAAATTCAAAGGAATAAATGTTCAAAAAATAAAATGTGGTGTGGTTCCTAAAACCTCTTAATTCTGAATGTGTGTAAAACATGTTTATCATTTTAAAATAGAATTTTTTAAGGAAAAATAAATCTCTAAAAGGTTAATATAACATTTATATTTAAAACAATTAAGGAATAAATACCATTATAGATACAATGTAATTGAGTTTCTATTAGGGAATTTAATATGTGGGTGGAATGCAAAAGCACGAATGTGCATGAAAATTCCAAAAATTGTAATTAGAATTATTTTTTTAATAAATATTTTTCATGAAATAATAGATTTATAAATGAAGAATACATAATTATTAAACATTAACACCCAATAAAATAATATCAATAAACATAATAAAATAATTATAGTACAAAATATATCAATCATGAATGATAATATACATCATTGAGTGAATGTAACCTAATGAAGCGTTTAGAGTCATCCAACACAACTTGCATCTTTAGTTGTATATCAATAAATTCATTGGATGACTGAAAATTATTTGGTTAAAAAAATATGATCAATTAAATAATGTTATTTTAAATAATACATGTCTATGTAGAATACTAACATAGAAACAATTTACTTGTGAATAATGAGAAATTCTTTCTCAATAAAGATAGGTTAAGATAATAAAATCATACAACATAATAAATAACAAAATAAAAATCCCATCAAAGGGGGAAATATTGATATTGATGGTAGAAGAAAAATATAATGTTTATTTATGATATTATACAACTAATAGGTTGTATAAAAACCATTTTATATGATATTAGGTTTATAAAAGAAATGGTTTCTCATTGTTGAAAAATATCCGATGAAACCCTTATAACTTTAAAAAAATGGAAACCATCTTTGAAAATGTTATTAATAAATTGAACATTTAATTTAAAAAATATTAGACATACATTATATAAAAATAAAATTTGGTTTAATGAAACCAATAAAAATGTAATCTTGGTGTATAACATAAACATGTATTAATGAATGGAAATTGAGATGTAAACCCATACCATGTATCCATGCATTGTTGATCACACTCTAAACTTTTTCTAAAAAATATTTATTGGAAAAAAATATTTCATAACATTAATAATAAATATTTTTATCTCCAAACTCATTTAATAATTACTTATTCAATGTACATTAATTTTTTTGAACATGTAATGACCATCAGGTGTTAATAAAATTATAATTTTGTGAATTATTTAATAATTTTGATATCATAAAAATAATTTGATAAAAATATTATTATTTATATATCTTTTAATATTATTTAATATATTACCTATATTCTTATAAAATATTTTTATTTCATTCCCTAACTGTTTTATTATGTTATGTAAAAACTGAATTGATATGGATTTTTTTCCCAATTTTCAACAACATAAATGAAACTTTAATAAAATGGTAAATACAATATATAATATTTATATAACCATATAAATATCATAATTTTAATAATATATGATAATAACATATTTTTATGTTCCCATTGACAACCATAATTAGATTTTAAATCAATAATCACATAGTTTTTTAATAAACAAAAATATAAATATGCCATTACATTAATTGAGACTATGGGTATATGGTTCCTATTTTAAAATAACATCATTATAACAGATGAATAATTAAATTATTTATATCCTTTTATTATTCTCAACAATTTTTTATTTTTTATCTAATTTATTATAGTCTCAACAAAAACGAACACATGATTCATCATGGAGGTGGTAATATGAGTGTACACACAATTAGAATTACCATTTCACAATGAATTAAGGAGGTGATGGTGGATATTAAATTGAATAATAATAGTTATAATATGGTATACACCATATATATTCTTCAATGTAACTATTCACAATATTCTTGAAATTGGGTAATGAAAAACAAATAATTTCACTACTAGGATATAATAATTTTAACTCTGAAATAACGATGTCATTTATTTTTCTATTATAATACAACGAATAAGAAATATTTTTACGAAAAATATAAAAACATATAAGTAGAATAATGATATTTAATTCATCATATTACTATGGTGATACCGTATTTAAAAGATGAAAACTAAGACAAAACTCTGAATAGGATATTACACTTATGTTGGTGAACTGATGTCTCTAGTTGAAGTTCCCTTAACATTGAAGGTCATATGGTAACTATGTGTGAATAGGGGATTATTTTATGTAGAGAGGGACATAAAGACATTAAATATAAAAAAATTTCATAAGGAATTGAATATATATATTTGTGCTTGAATTGGGGGAAGTGACACCTTTTAAAAGAGAGGAAAATGAAACTTTTATAGACACCCAAGATATTTTATAATCCCATGAAAAAAATTCTATGTTCAATTATTTTTAAAAAAAATTGATTTGGGGGGTATTTGGATCAAAAATTATGATTCACACTAGGTTAAAGGTACGCCTTAGTTATGTATTGTTTCTTCTTGTTTGGGGGTTGGGATGTTTTGGGGTATCAGAGGATACAAATATTGAAAATTGGCCATAACTATAAATGTTCTTGGTTAATGAACTAGTTTAGTTTATCCATTTAGTAACCATGTGGTATACCTTTGTGAGTTTCTAGTAGTGGTTATCACACTTTTCAAACATCTATTGAAATCATGAGGCCTCTAGTGGAAAACATGGACCCTTTAGATAGAGGGGATACTATGGTTTGTTCAAGGAAGAAACAATGGGGCATCAAAATTGGTAATGCATCCAAAATTTATAGTTGGTTTCATGGTTAAGAAAAATGATTACTTTAATTACGTATTCTCCTCCAGAAAATAATACGACCTCCCATAAAACAGTGAAAATGGATTTTCTATTTCTTCCTGGGCCATTGTTATGCTTAATCACCCTATAATGTCATATTCTCATGTCATTGTCCTTCCCCAATTCTCTATAGGTATTTAACCTTGGATTATAGGAAGAATTAATTTTTAAATGTATTACATCAGTGTATGTGATGTATTTTATCAAGTTTCTTCTCTTCATTCTAGATCCTCACTAGATCCCTTCTCCTCTAGTATCAGGGTTTCGAATTTCGTTTTTTATTCCTCATATATGGGGTTTGACAGATTATGGACATTTATTACTTTGGATCCTAGATTTTAATGACCCAATATACTCTTCTTTGGTCATCGTATTTTAAGTCTAATTGTTCTTACTCAGTTTTGATGTAGGTGTTTCTATACAAAGTTATAATTCTATGATGTTCCTTTTGTTCTTATAAATTTTATTTGTGTAATTAATTGAATAGAAGTTATTTTTGTTATCATGGTATGTCATGAAATTGTAAATTTTTTCAAATGGGTTTTTATTTAAAAATGAATTTTTTCACACTATGTGTTTGATTAAATTCTAGAATAGAGGTTTTAGATAGGAAAAGGGTTTCAAACACTAAATAAATTTTAATTTCAATTGAAAATGTTTTTTAAATATTTATAATGGATTTATAATTTATTTTGGAAAATATATCATTAGGAACATTGTTTTCATTGTGAGAGGGACACATTATACCCCTGTTTGTGTGGCACCACTGGCGTTTCATTTTTGGATATTTATGGTCTATAGTTGTCCTTGATTGTGGTTGGTACCAACATTATGACTTGTTTAAGGTCTATTATGTCTAGTATGCATTTACATAGGCTAGGTCTCAATGTGTTGGTCTTTTTAATTAATGGTTATTTATCACATGATTTATTTTTTCATGTGTTTTTTACTCACATGCTTCCACCTGAAGTTGAATCACATGGTTTCAAATGATTGATTATGTCCATGATGTGTGTCTAAATTCATAACTAATGGGATAGTATATGATTACCTATTTTAAAAATTCTATATTTTTTTATTCATCTTTTTGTGGATATGAAATAGTTTTATGAAAACTAAAGGAAAATTATTTATTAATGGTGTTATATTGATTAAAATACATTATAAAATTTTTTGTTTTCAAAGAGATAACTACCTCATTATTATTATTATAAAACCTTTTATCTAGTATTTTGGGGTTTCCCACTGGGCTTTGTGGTCATACCCTAATTTATTCTTTTAAGAGGTTTTAGTTGTATTGTTTCATGGTAATGATAAAGGGGTGAGAGTTTTTTAGCATGTTGGATTCGATTTTTTTCACTACCTTTGGTTCAGTGGTGACCGTTGGTTACATAGAGAGCTGTTGGACCTGTTTGAGTAATTCTTTTCTGGTTTAGCTAATATTTATTTTATTTTATAGAGATTATTTTACCTATTTGTTATAAAATATATTTTTACTGTTTTTTATGGGTTTGGTTATATTATGGAATTCTTTCTGTTGAATTTGGTGTACCGCACAGTGATGGGTTGACTCGGTGGGGGGGGGGGGCTTGTTTTGTTGACATGGATTGGCCTTTTGAAATTATTAATCTGAGGGGTGATCGAACTAAATTTAGTTGACTGTTAGTAATTTTAGTTATGTTTCTTGGGTAGATATGAGTTATAAATTCTAGAATTAAGGTAATATGTGAGGGACGGTTCCTTACCAGCTCACATTCATGTCTGGACTCTATTAACCATGGGTGTTCAATAAACATTTACCAATACTGATAATTGGAGTGTGAGATCATTTGAATGAAATTGATATAGAGTATATTTACATAGTCGTTATCCTTCTAAATATTTTATTTTTCATTATAAAATTCAAAATTACATTATATTCAACATTATTTAAATCATAGACATGATTAATGGATGTTTTTCTTACAATTTTGGAATATCCTCTAATTTCAATTCATTATTGTCTTCTACTTTATAGAAAACGATTCCAAGAAGAGCTCATCCAAATTTGAGAGAGAAATGTATGAGAATAAACTCACAAATTAATTCCTAAATGGACTCATATTGGTTTGAATATGAAAAATATATAATACCAAAACTAGGTCTTGTTGGTGTTGGGATCCTTGTATATGTGGTGGATCATTTCTATGATTTCACAAAGTAGTGTCAACCCATCATTTATTGAGACAATTAAACCCATGAATCTAAGTATTAGATTGTCTAGATGAGATTATTTTCAACTTATTAAAGACTCCAAAGGACTATAAAGAGTTCTTTTTTCATATAAATTTTTAAGGGACCCGAATGAACATAAAAGGACACTATCATGAGAGATATGTCTCATAAGGTAATTACCTATACACCATTAAATAAAATAAATATTAAGGATTTTTACCCTAACAAATCATGTTCAAGGTAGAGGTGATTTTTTATGACCATTGAGCTAGGTAATTCTACTATTTTGGAGTATTCTACCCACCTTTATGATCGAGTGAATTTGTTACTAGGGCTTGTAATCAAAGAGTTCCAAAAGGCATAGAGGACTGGTTTTTAATTGTGTCTGGATATTTTGATGATTTTGTTTATCAAATCCCTCATGACCATTATGGATGCTGTTTAAAATTAATTTTTGGATGAGGAAAAAATATCTTGAATGATTTTTTTTGGTGGAGCATTGATTGGTGTAGTTGTTTGTCAAGGTTTGACTTCTTCCAGAAAAAAGTGCAAGTGTTGGCCCTTATTTTTTTGGAACTATTTTAGGGGCTTCATTTTGAAATAAATTTCTTATGTTCTAAAATTTTTCAATGTTATTTCATATGAATCTATAAATTATTTAGGATCCTATTATTTTTTTAATTTTGTATTATCGGTCCATCAGATTTGTTTTTTTTGAAATAAATCTCAGTGAAGTAAGTCAGGATCAACATTTACCAAGGTTTTACCTATTCATTTCAATTCATCCATAGGTCATTAGACTAATTTTTAGTCCAAGGTGTATGTTCATTTTCTATGACTAGAAATATTTATGAAACTATTTATGTACTACTGGAATCTAAAGATGAGATAAATATTGTTAGAGGTAGAATGTTTAATTATTCTTCTATGGTTCTTGCTTTTTTTGATATAGGTACATATCATTTTTTATCATCAGTGATAATTGACATGTTGGGATTGTTCTCGGAAATTATTCTATACTTTTGGGATCTTTCCACGCCATTGAAAAAATTTTATGAAAAATGTTTAAAGTGTCTCATGTGTCAGGTTATGACAAATGACAATGAGATGATAAGGGAATTATTCATTCTCTATCATGACATATTGGACTGGATACATAGCATGGACTGGATTATTAGTGTTAATTCCTAGGTGTACTGTTGTCATTGTCATTATATTTTTTATCTTTATAAGTGGTCAATCATATTTTTTATGATGACTGGAACTCATTATCAAGAATGGTAGGACCTTTTTTTCTTATAATGGGGTTGATGTCATTCATATTTTGAAATATGTTTCTTGTTAGATTAAACTATTTTGGGTAGTACACATAATGTGGTGGTTTGTTTGTTTTTCAAGGTCATTATAGATTAGTATTTTTGCTTTCCATCACAGTTTCAGATCAAATTTACTATTGATTTAATCTTGGGTATGATTCCCACTTATATGACATCATATCAAATAGAAATTTACACGTTGGTGGACCATAAAGATAGTTTCAAGGAGCTAGAGTTTAATTGATTTATTAATACTTTTTTCATTAATGGAATTACCCGTTCTCTTTTAAATACAATAATATAGAAGTATAAAACATCATTTGGATTAAATAATGTTGAACTCGGTGTCCGTGATGAAAAAATATCATTTGAATAGGATTGATAATATTTCTTACCAAATTATATGGGAATGTTGGTTTTCATAGTTTGGACTTTTTTCAAGTTACCACCATTTAATTGTTTAAGAATTGGTAACTACTAATACAATATTTTAATGTTTTTATGGGAGTTTTTAGTTTATTGGTATGCCATTCATCCTCCCATATTCTTCCACAATATTTATGGATTTTATGAACTGAACATTTCATTAGTATAAAGTCTAATTTTAATTATATTCATTAATTAAATTTTACTGAATTTCATGTCAATTGAGGTGCATATGTACCATTATAAAATCATTATTTGAACCTTGAAGGAAAATTTCATATATGGTGTGATTTCCAAATGTGTGTTTTCAATTTGGTAATTGAAATTACAAGGTAATGTGATATCTAATATGGGTGTCTTAGATGATCCTTAAATGTTCTAGGTGGTTATGTCCTAGGAGAAGCCTAGAAATGAGTTTGAGATCTAGAGCATCATGGGTTTGGTTGGTTACCATAGGAGAATGGTTTAGGATATCTCGAATCTAAAATCTTCAACTACTATATTAAAATGTAAGGGTATAATGATTGAATGTAAAAAAAATATCGTAGATATTTTCTGTACCATAGGGTGAGGTTGACTTCATCATCATTTTTTAATCCTTTGAAACTGGGTTCATTTTTTGATGGATTCTACAATGCTTTTAGTCCAATTTTTTGATGTTTCTTGATGCAGGGGAATAGTGTGTTGCTTATAGATCATACTAACTATACTCTATGTATATGAACTATCTAAAAGATGATCGTGATTTTTAATTTGTTATGTATGAACTAAAAATATTTAATCACATTCTCTTTAGTGAAAAACATATAGTGTATTCTGATCATAAGATACTAAAATAATATTTTCTTAAAGGGATTTGAAAATGAGATAGAGATGATTGGTGGAATATCAATAGGTTTTTTAAATTAATATTGAATGAACTATTGGGAATTTTTTATTTGACAATAGATGAATTTGAAATAACACTGTCAAAATAATATATAAATATATCATTTTATGGGGGGTCTCTGTGCAGTTTATTTTCTGATATGATCATAGGAGTGGATGGGGTTTGTGGAATGAACTTCTGGGATTTGATTGAAAAATAATTTTCTTCTGATGAGTGTTTCTGCTCAAGTAGGTGACCTACACTGAGTTCCAATACCTTAATGAATTATCATATGTTGGGGAGGCTTCGGGTTAGTGGTCTCAGTCTCCAAATGAATATTTTAGCTTCTATAATAGATTATTTCTTATCTTTTCGATGAGGTAGGAGTTGATGAATATTATACACAAGTCATGTTGGTATATAAAACATATGGGTACCAACATTTATCACAATATGAGATGATAGTATTTGTATCCTAGGATGATGAGGCTTGTTTTATATCTTGTTTCAAGGAGTCTCACATGTATGAAAATTTAGGTAGAACATCAATTAATTGCTTGTTATTTACTACATGTACCCATTATAATGTTGAATGGGATGAGATTCTGATGGATTTCATTGTTGGTATAACAAAAAATTTGACTGGGACATATTTGATTTCCGTGATCATTCATTGACTCAGGAAATGGTATCATATCATATATATCAGGGAGAAGATAATGTTGGAATGGAATAATGATTTATATATCTGTGATAATGTGGAATTTGGTTTTTTTCTATAATATTATTTTTTTATCAAGATATAAGTCTAAAATTAGGACTAGGGAGTAGTTTTTAGGAGTTAATGGGTTACGAGATTAAATTGAGAACTTTTTATCATCTTTAGGTGGGTGAACAGATAGAGATAGCAATCTGTTTTCTTGAGGATACGATTCAATATTTAATGATTGATTTTAGTGTATTAGTGAAACATCATTTTTCTCCAGTCTAATTTTATAGTAATAATAGTTATAATGATTCAATAATGATATAATCATTGGATGTGTTATATGGGATTCCCTATAGGTATACCTTATGATGCGTAGTGTAGGGAGAGTAGTCTTTTTTGGGGACAAGTATCACTGAAGAGATGTCAAAAAGGTGATTCAGAATTGAAATAGTTATATCTTGTCACCGAACTATAGTGTTTGAGGTTTGTGATCTATTTTTTCTCATTGTATCACTATAATGGATACATCTAGGTTGGGTATGTAGGGTAAGTTGGCAGTGTGGATTGTAATCCTAAATGATATCATGGAGTGAAAAATAATTTTTTCATATCTGTTTGAATTACCAACTTAATTGATATTGAATAATGAAATGTTTCATGGTTTCTATTTAAATAGGTATCACGCGAATCCTTCCTGTGTAACTATATCAGAGGATGTTGATTATGAGACTAATATAACTATTTCTGAGAATATGATTTAGATAATGGATCACTCAAATAAGGCACTATGTGGTATAAAAATTTCCTTATTCCTATTATATTGGATGTGTTTATAGGGTTTCAACATGAAGTGGGAGAAGGAATCATTTTTTAGGGAGTAGTGTCCTTCTCTTATTAAGGGTCTATAATATTGAAATAATTGCAGGGACAAAAAGTTCTTTTGGTGGGGTAAATTTTGATTCCCTATAGCGAACAAGTAATACAATGTTTAAACATGTTATTACATTTATGGGGTCTCAAGGTTTTTTGGGGATCAAATGATGAAAAAAAGGAATCAGGACAACTTTAAATGTCATGGTTAAGGCACACATTTAGTTTAATTATTCTATATCATTATGGTATGACTCTATGTGGTTTTGGTGGCTGTATTCACGATTGCACACTGTTAGAAATACCTTACAACCTCTTGTTAAATATATATACCCCTTGTACTGAAGGATTACATGGTTGGTTCAAAGATAAACATAATTGTTTTAAATTGTTTCGACCATCCAAAATGAAACATAAGGTTTTATGGTTAGTTTTCATAGTCTTTCTAACAGTGTAGGATCCACTAAGGAACAATCATGCCCACATGGAAATGTTTAAAATTGTTCTTTAACCCTTTTTTCCCTTGTAAATTGTTTATCCAAATAAACCACTAATCTCAAATTAGATCATCATTATCATTTCCTAGAAATTTGTAGGTCTCTCTCATTGGATTTGTAGAGGATGTTCTTCATTCATGGTTAATCACATCGAGGTATGTTGTATTTGTATGTGGTTTAACCTAATATTTATAAATCATTGATAGATCCCTTATCCTCCTATCTCATTGACCCCAATTAGAATATGATTACTATATCTATGGTTTTTGATTATGTATTTAAGTTTTATCTTGAGAATCATTGATCGTTTGGACCTAAAAAGATCTTCCATGACCATTATTATCAAAGATGAATTGATCTACCTCTATTTAGAGCTAGGTGTTCCTATAAAAATAGATAATTCTAAGAATTTATTTTTATTCTTGTAAAATTATTTTGGGGAATCCATTTAATTGAATTAATTTTTTTCAAAGTACTTGAGGGAAATATAATTTTCTTAATTGGTGTTTTCATTAAAATTAGGTTTTATCACACCAATGGTATTATTAAGTTATTGAATGTTGTTTTTAGATTAGAAGTGGTTTTTAGATCATCAAACTAAATTATCATGGATTTTAAAATAACATCTACAAATGATAATTTTTTTAATGAATTTTGGAAAACAGAACATTGGGATCCTTGGGTATGTCTGGAAGGGGACATAAGTTACCCTACTCTATGTGTTCCCTAACATGATGGTTCATTCAAGATATAATTGGATTATGGTAGGACTAGATATTGGTTGGTACCAATATTATTCCATGTTTGGTATCTAAACATTCTAGAAAATATTCAAATAGTCAAGGGTCCAATACAGAGTTATTTTTCATTTATGGTGATTTATCGAATGATGAATTTCATCATGGATTTTTTTCCCATGTGTTTCATCTTGATGATGTATCACACATTTTCACATGATGGATTGTGTCTTGGAGGTGTGTTTAGATTCATATCTTATGGGTGTGGATGTTTTATCTTATTTTATCCCATTTATTTTTAAAAATTTAGGATTAATGAATATGAATGGATTTTATGAAAACCAAACAAAAATTATTAACAAATGGGATGGAATTTTGAGAAATGAATTGTAAAATGATTTGTTGTTAAGTTATAACCACTATATCTTATTTTTAGATCATGTATAGAAACTCTAGTGGTATCCTAAAAGGAGTTTTTCTAAAACCCTAATTTTATATTGGGTTGTTGTGTATATTGTGTTGAAGGATCCAAGTAATGGAAGTATTATATTTTAGAACAATGGATTCCCATGTTGACATTTCCTTTAGTATGATAATTTTTGAGTTACTGATTTCACACATTGATTCTTGTAGACCATTTTTTATTCTTACTTTTCTATTTTATCATGTTTTCCTTGGTTTTTATGTATCCATATTTATTTCTTTCATCCGGTTTTTATTCTCATTATATGTTATTTTAATCAATTGTTTTTTATTACTGTTTTGTATCCTTACTATGACTGGCCCGCTTGGGTGGGTTGTTTAGTTGAAAAGTGTATCTTTGTTACATGAATGACTCAAAATTATCATCAACACAGGTTATAAACATGTTACAATTCATCTACCATCCTCATTCAATATTTAACCCCTTTAATTTTAAACTAGGTAACTAATTTCTAACTAAGTGATTTTATTTCATATTTAACTAATCACATAACCTATATATATTTTTTACGATTTCTATAAATAAGATTGACAACTGTTAGCTCTGTTTAATATTGTAATTATTATAAAATGAACTTATCAATTAAATGAAATAATATGTATAAATGATATTTTGTTATAGAAAAATGGATTTGTAAACATTCATTGTATTTATATATATAATAATAATTTCTTCAATGTGATGAAAAATTTGATATTTACTCTATTAACCTGAAATCCATTATATAAGAAAAAATTCAAAAAATATTCCTATGTTATATTTTAGTAATTAAAAAATGAACATAACATTGTCAGATTATTATTATAAATATTTAATTATAAAATAATAAAAGTAAATATGCAATATAAATAAAATTATTTTTTTAAAATTACCTTTTTGATATTAAATCATATAAATTATTTACATTACAAAGGAATTTACTATTTGTGTTTTACCATCATTGTTTTTATAATAGAATCATTAATAATGTATTTTAAATAAGATTTTTCTTACTAACATTGTTTGTATAATGTGGCATAACATATAGAACATGTTATGTTTTTTAGATGACCCAAAATATCATGTTATTAAACTGCTAGTGTAATGTAGACAATTAGCAGGATATTATTTATTGAAATTTATTTTATTAGTTCACTTCTAATATCAAGGATGAGTCCCTCTTTTCTCCAACATTTAATTTTTTTATTAAATAGATCCTAATATGTTTTAGAATAAGGGATTTCATAATGAATGGATTGATGTGACAAATTCACCAATATTGTGAGATTATTTTACACTATGTATTCTTCTTAATAAAAAACTTGTTCATCTTCCTTTATTTCTATATCATGTGTTCATTGTAAAATAAGAAACAAAATAATATATCACATGATGTTCTCTATATATAAAATAATTCACTATATATATATATTTATTACTTTTCATCAATGTGAATGTTTTTAAATATATTCTCTTCAAGTTCTCATATCCTATTTTTTTGGGGTTTGATAATCCATTCATCAGGGATCTTCTCAATATCTTTCCATGTGTTATATAAATTATAGGATATCCATTAACATAAAATATTTTTTAGTTATATATCTCATTCTTATCTCATATATTTAATAACATATATGGGATTAAAATTTTAAACTATACTATAATCTACTAAACCATTACTAAAGAATATTTTCATGTGATGCAGTTCCCTTAGTGAAACATTTAAATCAAATGTCATCACCTAAAATAATGGATATCCTTTTTTTCTATACTAATATCCTTTTGAATTATTCATCCTAAATAATTTATCAAAATGTGATTTGGAATAAAAACACAAGGACTTTGAGAAACATGTATTAATAATTTTTCCCAAGATAAACACTTATTTAAAACCACATCATAACTTTTTTCTAGTTTGATTCCCAATGAACATGACAAGGTTCTCATAATCTCATAGTGGAAGATAGAAATTATAAGGACACTTATTTAAAAATTAATTGAGACTATGATATTAATTTTTCTAAATCACAAATAATCGAGTAGTTAATGATAAGTATTCATTCCCCTTTATACCTTGATATAAATCCCCATTCAAGTTTGGTCATTCATGATTTATCAATACTTATTCAAAAAAAATGTAGAAAATAATATATTTTCCCCAACATATAATTCTATCTTAATTAATGAAAATAAAATGGGTTGTCATACCACTAAATTTCATCCTCCACCAATAAAATATTTTGATGTATTTAAAGAAAAACTAAAACTCTATAAATAATTTCCCTCATATTGTGGTTTTATTAATCTTAAGAACAAAGTATCCAGAATCATACCACCCTTATTCCAAGTCATTACTTTGACATTTGAGTTTTATTTATAGTTTGAAATCTTATATATATGATATTTGATTCTAATAAACAACACCGAAAAAATATTTTATATTAGTATATTCTAATAGTTATAAAATTCTTTATATGGTTCTGATATTATACACTATTGGGTATTTTAGAAATTCTTCAAGGAATGTTTTTAATATTAGGAATACATGTTAATAAATACTAAATTTAAAAACAATAAATTAAAAATGAAATATTTTATTTCAACTCAATAACTTCTTGAGTTATGTTTAATATAGGAAACTATTAGGGTTATATTGATCGCAAGCCATGATACTTATTCTTACAAAAAATCATTTATAATAAGAGTCATTAAAATGTTATATTATATATATTTCATTGATAGGAATCCCTTTAAATTTGTTCCACTTGTTTTTATTTTATTCCCGAAAAAAGGAACTACCCATATTTCATATCTCCTCTGACACTATAAAAAACAATATACTATGATTTTATTATAGTTATATTAAAAACTAAAACACAAATATTTATTTTATTTCTTTATATTGGGAAAGAAATTATTGAAATTTAAAACATAAATTTTTAAGAGTTACATACAATGTTCCATAATATAATCTAATAATTTGTGATCAAGATTTATCACATTCTATATAATAAATTTTTAATTAATATTTTTGGTGAATGTATTCAATAATTTCATATTTTTTCAATAGGGTCTCATTTGAAGTCCTATTAATTATAATACTTTCTAATAAAGTGACAATATATATCATTATCATACATATTTTGATTTTTTATAGTTGTTTATTTAAATTTTATTCTCATATAAATTCACCATAAAAATATCTTCTTATTAACCAATATTCACCAACAACAGATTCAATCAGGTTAAAATGACTACTCATATGTGTTTTATCTATGATATTTCTAACCCAATATTTATAACTAAATTTTATAAACTTTTTATTATTCCATAGTTTATCCAAAAATCCATAACGAAGTTTCATTATTATACCACATATTTCATTTCCCAATTTCCATGTGTTTTTATATTTGATAAATTTGAAAAAACACCACCAAATGTTTTTTAATTTTTATTTTATGGTAGGGTTTTTCTATATGGATGACTTATAATTATTTTCTACAAAATATTGGTTCATTTGTTTTTATTACCATTCATTAAAATTTTTTATCCAATCATAACAGGTGTTTATATTTATATAATAGTTAATTTTTAATTTAATTATTAAATCAATGGAATTATTATCATTATTGATAAAATACTAGTACCCTAATCAATTTAATGATAATACATAAAATTAAGTGAGTTATCCAATAATTAACACTTTAACCTAACCTCATCAAGCATAAACAGTTGTTACAATATTTTAATTGTATTCATATGGTGATGAAATCATCAATATAGATGAGAACTATTTTTTACATCCGTAATATTATATATGAAATCCATCAACAACAAAAATATTAAATTCAAAATTATTCAAATAATGGTCCAACCATGTATACCAAATGTTTTTTATTACTTCATGACATATAACTATATCGTTTAGGGAATATCTTCCTTTTATGATCATTAAGATAAAATGCAAATTGTTTTTTCATATAATCAATATTCTTGATCAATCCAATTAATTTAGTTTTTTTAAATATACATTTATGATGTAAATCAACTATAACATACATTTTAGTTATATCATATAATATTATATTTCATTACATATCCCAAATAATTATACCCCATATCATATTGGTTTTTTACATTAGATGCATAAAAATTATATTTTACATTATATTCAATAATTCTCACATATATTATTAATATTGTATACCCTCATAAACATGTCATACAAAATACTCTTCTCCATACAATATAGAATAGAATCATAAGAATGGTTTAACTCAAATTCTCAGTATCTGTAAACATAAAAGAAATATGTATTATATCCATATTTAGAAAAAATATGGCCATATGGGTAGTAGAACATAATCAAAGATCAAATACGTAATATAATAGAATAATATCCATTAAAAAATAAATAATAAATCAATGAGTTTTATAAAAAGGCATTGGAATATTATAAAACATGAGAAAAATGAGTGTATTAACATGATTCAATAATCAAGAGAATTAAATACATGATGTAAGCATAATAGCACATACATATACAATGAATATAATTTCTTATGATGAGGATAATTTCTAAAAATAATCTTCACATAGTGTATAGAATCTTGTATTGGATTAAATTAAAAATCCATTGGACTAAAAATTATAGAAAGTTTATCATATTAGATTGGGGTTATCACATAGTATCATACACATAATATAATGTGATATAAATATTTACCCAATACATTAAAGGAATACTTTATTTTAGTACCACCTATCACATAGTGAAAAAATATAATTATTTTTCTACATAAAAATACTAATAATTTCATTATTATAAAATAATATAATTGGAAATTGATGGGTTTCATTAATATCTTTGAAAAATTATCTTAATACATTCGAAGAAATAATATGGTTGGTATTATTAGATCATACCCCAGTGGAGCATATAAAACATTAATTAATTCTGATATTTATGAAAAATACTTTCCCAATAACATTTTTTTATTTTGGAAATTTATTTGGACATATCCTTTAATTTTTTAGACAAATGGATTTTAAAATAAAATAATTTTCAAATCAATTGGATTTGAAACTAATTTTTAAAACAATGAAAACTTTGATATGAATCTTTTTAAATAAAATGAGAAGACATCATAAAAATTCATTCATATGGAAAATGGTAAAAAAATATTCCAATCACAAATTTTTACAATGATTTAAGTATAATATAAAATGACATTAATCCAAATATAAAAGTATTAAAAATAAGATTTATAAAATAAATTAATAAGAATATATAGGATAAATATTCTCTTCTGTGAAGAGGTGATATGGAATGTCAAACTTTTAAGAGTCCATAAAGAATATTTTTAAAATGATGAAAAATAAAATGGAATGAAAACATATAATCACTAAAATATAACTAGATGATAATAAAATACATAAGATCATATATTAAAAATTAAAATAGTTTTATCAAATCAAAATTTAGTATAATTATCCTTAATTTAAATGTATCGTTGGAAAATAAACACATACCACATATTTTCACTTAGTTCTATGAAATCTAACTCTAGATATAACTAATTTATTTTTATTATTCATTTTAAGAAAAATTCTATTAAATATTATTTTATTAAATATTATTCATTTATATTTATGTTTTACCCATATATTAATAGTATATAGTTAAAATTAATATTTCATTATTAGTTTCCATGTTTCACATGAGTTATTCAATTTAGGGGTTCTGTTGTTTTCTCATTTATCAGTAGTTTGTAGCCTTTAAAATTCTAATAATGATATATTATAGGATTTTAGTATATCTATTGCAATGTCTCAGATTATTTCAGTTTTATAAGGGGATTATTTAAGAGACCAGTCATTGAGACATCATGTAGTTCCGAGGCCCGGTGAGCCCGAAATAAATGTTTGAATTTAATTAAATAATTAAATAATGTATGTGTATGGTTTTCCGATAAAAGTGGAATAACTCTTGAACAGGTGCTCAAATTAGAAATCTGAGGGCACTGTTGCGTCTAGAGAATTAATTTTACCCTAGGAGAGACCTAACATCAGATGGCGCCAATCGGCGGTGAAATCTAGTTTTTGGGCATAACCGTAATAAGATATTTTATTAAAATATTTTATTAAATCTTGTCGCAGCAAATATCATTTTATCTTTTTAAATACAGATTAATCCAGTGGTCCAGGGTTACAGGTCTCATAACCCGGAAACCCTTGGAGGCTCTGGAGGCTCTAAAGGAAACCCTAACTCGGCGACGACGTTCTTGACGAGTTTCACCGGCGACGATGACATGGCGACCATATCATAACCAACGAACATCGCGGATCAAGGTAGGGTGTTCGATATCTTTGTGATTTCTTTCCCGTTCTTGATTGCTACGGTGAATGCGGACTAATCCACGAACAGATTAACCATTGATCGATCATATTTGCGGGATGTGATTTTTGCGGGGATTATGGGGAAGATATTAATTCGTGTAATCTAGATATGATTATTGTTTATAGGATCATTCTTATGGTAATGGATCGAGGCTAGAATGAACAATGGCTGAGGTTTGTTCCTCGGGTTATTTATTTGTGAATCTTTATCCCCCTTACTTTACCTATGCGTTCTTTGTTCTTTGCGGGATAAGAAAAATGATCGATTGTGCCTTTGATCTGTGGAATAACAATTCGAGATTATAGATCCGACACTGGGATGAACCAACAGAGCATCGATGACGACGACGACAGACGAATCTAAGTGATTCGGGAGAAATCTCTCTTGGATCGTATTTTCATCGGAAGATCATATGTTGTTCGTCCTGCCAATTTAAGTCCCGAAAGGCAAGGATTTAGTGCTATGGTGTTGGGACGACCCACGATATGGAGTTTCACAGTGAACGGATCATGGAAATGGGTACCGAAAGATAGTCTGAGGTGCGATGATGAAGACGATGGTTCTAGAGAAATCTCGACTACACAGCGTATAGTATGGGCTACATGGCGTGTGTTCGTTGGTGGACTTCTTGGAGTGTACTTCAGGAGTACAATGGATATGGGTTGGGTACACGGCCATGGACATGGTGTGTATACCCTTCCACGGCCATACCCGGCCAAGTACACGGGATACCCCATGTACTAGTACACGAGAAGGGCCACACGAACAAACATCATGTCGAAGCATACAGTCAGGGAACACTGGTGTTTTCTAGTTGACAGGACATGACATGTTCTTTGATATACACGATGTGTATATAATTTTATACATGACTTAGATTTCAGACACAATCCATTTCACACGGGCAGTACCCGAAGTCAAGGAACATGTCGTGTAATTCTTCTTCATGCTGTATAGTTACTTTTTATACAACACGCCTAAAGACATGTGCCGTTTACACTGGCAGTACCCGGAGTCAAGGAACACAGCGTGTGATCCTACTACATGTCGTGTATCCTGTTTATACATGGCCTGGTCTGGTGGTCTTCTATGACTTGGACTACATTCCTTATAGTTTTCCCCTTGGTCTTTCCACTGATGGATTTCTTTATCATTTCCTACATATAATAGTATGATCCCTTCACCATGACTTTCTGAATAGAGTTTTTGGAATCCCCTCTATGAGACTAAGAGATGGATCCACTATTCCATCATGGTACCCTAGATAGAGTTTCTCGGTATCGACATGACCTACTTTAGTTGGGTGTCGATCCTCTAATTACCAGGTTAGTTCTAACTGAGTTATTGGAATCACCCCATAGCTACTTGTTGTGATCCTCATCTGACACATCAGGTATCTTTCTTCAGTACTCATACCATGGGATCTCTCGGAAAGAGTACTTCATATCTCTCTCTTCAGAATTAGGAGTGTGTTCTCTCTATTAAGTGCATAGTGGAATCTTCGAGCTAGATCTTAGTGTTCGTTTCACGATAGTTGATCATGTATTAGTATATCTGGATATTATTGTTATATGTTCTGTAAACATATATTGTGTAGAAGTGACTATATCATTCCTTTGTGGAATTTCCATTATTGTATTCCTTTGTGGTTTTTGGGGTGTCCTACTGGGTATTGTTATACTCACTACAACACGGGCATTTGTTGCATGTGTCGTGTCTTGTGCAGACGAGCGATCCTTTGACAAGATTCTAGGTGGACCAGGACCAGACAGTGCTTAGTGAGATCGGACAGGCTGAGGTGTGTTCCTACGACTATTGATTGCAGTCTAAGTACCTTTCTTTACAGGTTAGACTTTGTTTCAGACTTTCTTTTGGTGGGCTTGTACTTTTTTCCAAGGGTTTTACATTACTGTACTTTACATTCCCGTCGTACTCTTTTGGTTGGGATTTTATTGTATTCATGCATTTCAATTTTCAATAGTTTTTACTTTTCAGCTTTGTTGGCTTGGAGATGTGTGTCCGTGTATACATGTTTATAGGAAATGCCTCCCATGTTAGTGACATGACTACTCGGTGCTAGTCACCAGCCCCAAACCTATTGGAGGCGTGCATGGGGTGTTGCGGCACGGGCCCCATTGAGATGGGTCGGGCAAGAGTGTATCAAATGATGGTTGCTTCTACCTTAGGACCGATAGTCTTAGAGTTGGTTTGCGACAACAGTATTAAGGGTTTCGAGTTCTGATTTCAAGATAGGGACCCGAATGTCGGTATGGGCGGCCGACGTATCCATACACCAGGAATCTGATAACATTATTTTCGAATCGGAACATGAGAAAACTAGTTTCAGGGGAAAATAATGGTACATACATCATACAATAATGGGTTGTGTTTTCTATGTCCTTATTGAGTCAGCTGTACAGATATTTTAGCTGACTGTGATTCATCCTGTTTCTTTACAGGATGCCTCCGCGACGCGCATCTGCCATGATCCATCAGCTCAATCACGAGGATCACCCCCTCAGTGATAAAGCTTCGATACAAGGACCGGATCTGACATTTTTACCATCATGGGGTGTGCCAGTTATTCCACCACCTATAGATCAGTATTTAGTGCTTACTGTAACAGTAGAGGAGGAGCGCGGACTGAGGGCACTCCACGAGTTTCAGAGGTAGAGACCCCTCAGGATTCGAGGTGAGCTTGATGCTTAGGCAGCAGAGGATTGGCTTGAGGCTATGGCCAGGGTCATCTATTTGGTCAAGACACCAGAAGACCCGATAGTGATCCTAGAAGCGAGCCTTCTACAGCGCTCGGCAGGGCGATGGTGGAGTTTGGTTATCCAGACTCACGATGAGGTGACTCTTGCATGGTTAGAGTTTGAGAATCTCTTCAGGGAGGAGTTTTCATCAGTTACCCTAAGAGAACTACTTATACAAGAGTTTCTTCAGATCTAGAACGGAAATATAATAGTGGATAACTATTTATCATGGTTTACCAGCCTCTCACTGTACTCGATTGATATGGTTAGGGATCAGTACTTCATAGCTCAGTCATTTGAGCAGGGCTTGCGTAGAGACATCCGAGCTACCATCATCTCTATGAGAATTCCTACTTATGCTGGGGTGCTCGAGCGGGCTTTGGAGGTCAAGAGCTTCTTGGCAGAGCAGAGATAGCTAGCAGTTGTCAGTAGTGAGCGAGCTAGAGTAGAGACCTCGACAGTAGGGAGTCGATGTCAAGGACCCATGGTAGACGTTTTCATAGGAGATCCTAGGACATAGGATCTAACATACATGGTTCACTGGGTGCATCCAACCATCCTCGAGAGAGGTGATTCTACTCATGTGATGGCAGGGGGCATCTCGCTTGAGATTGTCTGACATGTCGTACTACTATCAAGGGAACAGTGGATGGACCATCGCGGAAGAGGCAATGTGTGGAGCAGAGAGATCCATGGTGTGCGGATGTGGTAGAGGAGCTGGGAGAGAAGCTGGAAGTGGTTAGCATTTTGGCCCTTTACCACCACCACCCCCAGGAGGTCTACCCCAGGCTCAGGGAGCATGTGGACAGAGGTAGGGAAAACTGTTGGCAGTAGAGGATTATGAACCAGGTACTCCTGGAATGATTAGAGGTATAATATTTTTCTTTTCTACATTGGCTGTCGTTTTGATAGACACAGGTGCTAGTCATTCATTGCTGGCTGCTTATCTTGTTCGAGACCTTGAGATTCTAGTTGAGCAGTTGAATTGAACCTTACGCTTTGAAACACCGAGTAGAAAAGTTTTAGAGATCACACACAATTACAGACAGTGTGACCTGAGCCTTGGAGGTGAGTGTTTCGGTTAGATCCTCTTGGTGGTAGCGTTAAGGCCTTACGATGTCAGTATTGGTATGGATTAGCTATCTACAGTTCATGTCTAGGTTGACTATTTTAGGCGAAAGGTGTGGTGTGCCTGCAGTAATAAAATGAGGTTTTCCTTCATCGGTGAAAAGGAGACCCATGTAGTGTAGGATAGACTCGTGCGTATGAAGGTATAACCGATTTCACATCAGTTGGATAGACTAGCCCTTGGCACAGGAGATGTTATGAGTTTAAAGTTTCCTGCAGTAGTGACTGAGTACAAGGATGTCGTTTTGGAGAATTTCCATGGACTACCTCCCCAAAAGGAGATATATTTTTTCATTGAGATGCAACTCGGGATGACACCGATATCAGCATCAGCATATCGGATGGCTCCTACAGAGCTTCGTGATCAAAGAGTGCAGCTGTATGACTTGCGGTTGAAGGGCATCGTGAGACCCAATGTTTCACCCTGAATGGCCCAATGTTGTTTTCCAAGAAGGCAGAATGTTGCTTGAGGATGTGTGTGAATTACCAGTGCTTGAATCAGGTAACAGTGAAGAACCAGTATCCACTACGGAGGATCGATGACCTCTTTGACAAGTTAAAAGGGGTACAATGGTTCTTGAAGGTTTATCTACAATCAGGCTATAATAAATTTCAAGTACGGGATGCGGATATAACGAAGATGGATTTTATTTTTCAATATGGTCACAATGAGTATTTGGTGATCCCTTCGGCATGACGGATGCCCAGACGGTGTTTGTGGGACTCATGAACCAGATCTTTCAACCATATCTAGATTGGTTCGTGGGGGTCTTCATCGATGATATCCTTGTGTAATCTATGTGTAAGGAGGAGCACGTGATGCACCTAAGGATGGTTCTGGACACACTCTAAGAGCACCAGTTGTACGGGAAACTCTCGAATTGTCAATTCTGGATACAGGAGGTCCACTTTTTGTGACACGTTATCTCAGTAGATAGTGTAGCATTGGACCTAGTGAAGATAGAGGTAGTATTAGCATGGGAGCCACACAAGAGCATGATAGAGGTGTGAAGTTTCCTTAGGTTCTCATGCTACTATCAAATATTCATTATTGATTTCCCCAGGATTTCAGCACCCATGATAGCTTTGACTCGAATGGGGTAGCTTTTTGTGTGGGCCGAGAGATGCCAGCAGGCTTTTCAGCAGTTGAGACAGTGTCTAATGACCGCCCTGATAATGATATTACCAGAGGAGGGTGTCGAGTATGTAGTTTTATGCGACACATAAGGAACTAGGCTTAGATGTGTATTGATGTAGAGGTAAGTGGTGGTTTCCAATAGGTCACATTAGTTGGGGCCACACGAGCAGAACTACATGACTCATGATATTGAGTTGGGAGCGGTAGTCTTCACATTGAAGATGTGTCGGCACTACCTGATGGGAGAGTGGTTTATCATCTACTCTAATAACAAGAGTCTCAAATATATCTTTTCCCAAAAGGATCTAAATTTGAGAAAGAGGTGGTTTCTTGAGTTCCTCCAGGATTACGATTTTGAGATCGTTTATACTCCTGGGAAGGGGAAAGTTGTGGTAGATGCTCTCAGCGGGAAATCCAGTTCGCAATTGCTGGATGAGGCGACGTGGCAATTGGACTCTTTACAGTTATCCATTTTGGATAGAGATGAGGGAGATTAGCTTCATTATATGGTTGTTACCCCTCCACTCTTACAATGAGTCAGTGTAGCACAACTCGATGATGCTAGTTGTGAGACTATACGTGCTCAAATATCCGCAAATGATGCTGCTGATGGATATTGATAATATGGGGAGCACATTGTTCTTTTCAAAGGGAGTACAGTAGTACCAATGATGTTGTTGGAGGAGGTTCTGAGGTATTTCCATACATCTCCTTTAGCAGTGCATGAAGGCGTGGAAAATATGTACCAGGACCTCCTATGTCAGTTCTGGTGACCATGAATGATGAAGTGTGTGGTAGAGTTTGTTTCATGGTGCCTAACCTGTCAGCAAGTAAAAGGTGAGAACCGGGTTCTAGCAAGTTTGACTCAGCCCCTTCAGGTGCTATAATGGATGTGTGATGGGATATCCATGGACTTCATGACGACATTACCACGTACGTTCAAGGGACACAATGCCATCTGGGTGATCGTTGAATGACTCAAAAAGTTGGCTCACTTCCAAACCATACGAGAGAAGAGTTCAGTAGAGATCTGGGGACTCATCTACGTGCAATATATAGTTCGACTTCATGGAGTACCGTCAACGATCGTCTCAGATCATGATGCTTGTTTCACATCCCATTTGTGGATGGGATTGCAGGAGGCTTTTGGGACTCAATTACGCTTGAGTACAGTGTTTCACCCACATACTGATGGAAAGACAGAGAGGACCATCCAAGTTCTAGAGGATATGATATGATCTTGAATTATTGACTTCGGTCATAGGTGGGATGATCACCTACCACTGGTAGAATTTTCTTATAATAACAGTTATCATTCCACTATTAGTATTACACCATTCGAGGCATTGTATGGGCGACCTTGTAGGTCACTAATTTGTCGGACTGACCTAGGAGAGTTAGCACTCAAGGGCCCAGAGATGGTGCGAGCTACTATGTGGAAGGTGCAAGTCATCCAGGAGTAGATGAAGACTATACAGAGCCGGAAAAAGTCTTATGCTGACAGGAGATGGAGGCCCTTCGAGTTCATGAGGTATACCATGTGTTACTACGGGTCTCACCTCGATGGGGACTGTGAATATTTGGTCGAGGTGGAAAGATATCCCCAAGGTTCATCGGCCCTTTTCAGATTTTGAGTAGAGTTGGCAAGTTGGCGTACTTCTTGGCTCTACCTCCTCAGATGGACATGGTACACTACGTCTTCCATGAGTCACAGCTACAGAAGTATGTGCATGATCCATCACATGTTATTAACTGGGGCGAGCTGGACATCAATGATGGAGAGACCATTGCTGAGTACCTAGTGGAGATATAGGATCCGTAGGATCAGATCCTTCGTGGGCGAGATATTCCTTTGGTGCATGTCTGGTGACAGCATCAGAATCTCCAGGAGAGCATGTGGGAGCAGGAGGCACAGATCCGTGCACATTACCCACATCTTTTTGAGTGGCCTTTGTTTTGGATTTTCGGGGATATAAACCCTATGGTGGGGATGATGTAATGTCTTGGATTATTTCATTAGTATTTGGGGATTATTTTAGAAACCAGGTTTTGAGGTGGTGTGTAGTTCTGTGACAGGTCATCCCGGAAAAAATGTTTGAATTTTATTAAATAATTAAATAATGCACGCATATGGTTTTCCTAAAAAAGTAAAATAACTCTTGAATGGGTGCTCGGATCTGAAATCAGAGGGCACCACTGCATCTAGAGAAGTGTGTTTACCATATGAGAGACCTAACATCGGCTGGCATAGGTCGGCGGTGAAATCTAGTTTTTGGGCGTAAAAGTAATAAAATATTTAATTAAAATATTTTATTAAATATTTTCACAGTGAATATATTTATATCTTTTTAAATACAGATTTATGCAGGGGTCCAGGGTTACATGTCTCATAACCCTGAAACCCATGGAGGCTCTGGAGGCACTGAAGGAAACTCCAACATGGAGATGACATTCTTGATCAGTTTCGCTGGTGTCGACGATGCAGCGACCAGATCCTCGCCAACGAACATCACTGATCCAGGTAGGGCGTTTGATCTCTGTGTGATTTCTTTTCCATTTATTATTACTATGATAAAAATGGAATAATCCATGAATAGATTATCCCACAGATAGATAATATTTGCAGGATGGGATTTTTTGCATGGATTTTGGGGATGCTCTTAATTTTTGTAATCTAGATCTGATAATTGTTTAGAGGTTCATTCTTACGGGAACGAATCGAAGCCGGAAGGAACAACGTTCAAGGTTCATACCTCGGGTTGTTTCTTTATGAATCATTTTCCCCATTATTTTTCCTATGTATTCTTCGTTCTTCGTGGGATATGAAAAACGATTGATTGCGCCTTCGATCTGCGGCGTAAAAATCCGAGATTATAGATCCGACACCAGGATGAACCAACGGAGCCGTAATGACGACGATGACAGAAGGATCTAAGAGAATAAGTAGAAATCGCTCTTGGATCGTATTTTCATCGAAAGATCATATGTTGTTCGTCGAGCCGATTTAAGGACCGGAAGGCTAGGATTCATTGCTAGGGTGTTGGGATGAACCCCGATCTTGAGTTTCGTGGTGAACAGATCATGGGAACAGAAAATTCGGAAGGTTGGCCAAGGCGTGAGGAGGAAGACGATGGTTCTGAATAAATTCCGACTACAGGGTGTGTAGTATCAGCAACACGACGTGTGTTTGTCAGAGGACTACCTAGTGTGTACTCCGGGAGTACAACGGACATGAGTTGGGTGCACGGCCAAGGACATGGCATGTTTACCCTTCCCCAGCCAGACCCAACTAGATACTTGGGATACCCCATGTACTAGTACACGGGCATGGCCACACTAACAGACACCGTGTACGGGCATACGGCCAGGGTACACAGGTGTTTTACAGTTGACAGGACACGGTGTGTTCATTGACTTACATGCCTTGTATATACTTTTCTGCATGACATAGATTTCAGAAACGGGTCCTTTGACACGGGTAGTACCAGGAGTTAAGGAACACGACATGTAATTCTTATACATGAGGTGTATTTACTTTTTTATATGTCAAGCCTAGAGACATGATCTATTTACATAGGTAGTACCCGGAGTCAAGGAATATGACATGTGATCCTACTACACTCCATGTAACCTATTTATACATGGAATGAGCCAGTGGTCTTCTATGACTTGGACTAGTTTCCTTAGGTTTCATCCCCTTGGTCTTTCCCCTGAATGTTTCTGGTGTCATTTCCAATGTGTAGGATTATGATCCCATCAACAAGACTTCATGAATATAGTTGTTGGAATCCCCTCTGTGAGACTAAGTGTCCGATCCTCTATTCTTTTGTGGTACCCAAGGTAGAGTTTATCAGTATCGATGTGACCTACTTTACCCAGGCATTGATCCTCTACTTAGCTGGTTAGTTCTGACTGAGTTGTTGGAATAACTCCATACCTACTGGTTGTGATCATCATCAGACACATCAGGTATCTTTCTTTAGTACTCATGGAGTGAGTTCTCCCAAAATGAGTACTTCGTATCTCTCTCTTCAGACCTATGAGTGTGTTCTACATGTTACGTGCTTATTAGAATCTTCGAGTAGGATTTTAGTGGTGGTTTCATGATAGTTGATTGAATATGAGTATATCTAGAAATTATTATTATATGTTATGTAAACATATACTATGTAGAGCTGACTGTATCATTACTTTGGGGTATTTCTTTTGTTGAATTCCTTAGTGGTTTTCGGGGTGTTTTACTCGGTATTGTTATACTCACCCCTGAATGGGATTTTCCCGCATGTGTCATGTCTTGTGCAGATGAGTGAGCCTTTGACAGGATTCTAGGTGGACCAGGACCGGTCGATGCTCATGGAGATCAGGCAGGCCAAGGTGTGTTCAAATGGCTACGGATTTATGTCCCAAAACCTTTCATTACAGGTTGGACATTGTTACAGTCTTTCTTCTTGTGGGATCGTAATTTTGGCCTAGGTTTTTACATTGTTGTACTTTACTTTCCTGTTATTCTCTTTTGGTTGGGATTTTAGTTTATGCATGCATTTTCATTTTTAGTAGTTTTTACTTTTATGCTTTGTGGTCTTGAAGATGTGTGTGTGTGTCAGTACTGGTTTATAGGAAATGCCTCCAACGGTACAGACATGCCTACGTAGTGCTAGTCACCAGCCACTAGCCTATTGGAGGTGGGCTTCGTGAGTTGTGGCATGGGCCCCATTGGGAATGGTCATGACATCTGTAGTGTCTCATTTTTATTTTTGTGAAAAAATAACCATTTTTAATCAGTAACTCCCAAGGATCCCATTTTAAATGAATTTTTATTCTATAAAACTATTTTATTTATTCATTAAATATAATATTTATGGTACCATCCAAAAATTAATAAAATTAAATTTATCATTATTACATATTATTACAATAATTTATGTGTTCTAGGTCATTCGTGAGGTAAACTCTATACCGTCATTCATGTTTATTATAAAATTGATCAAAAAGAAAAACAATTTATAATGATTGAATGATTGTGGAAAAAGATATTTCATAGTAAAAATGTATATTTTACATAAACATAATTTAAAACAATATTATTAAACAATAAAATAGATTCAAGTTGAGTTATTAATAATTAATTTAAAAGTGATTATTTAGATGACAACACTTATGTTGAACTATTGAATATCCACTTAGATTGCCTTAAGAAATAATGGATTTGGGAATTGATATTAGGAAAAGTTGTTCCAAAATTTTTAATTGGATTGTTTGAGAGACATATTTGGTATATACGAAAAAAATTAAAATAAATAGTGTGTGTTGAGATGGTTTTCTGATAGGTCCTTTTATAGAGGAGATTCATTTTTATTCTAACAAATACCCGTTAATAAATATATAAGGTATTAATTTCAAAAAGTAAACTAGACATCACTGAATAAATTTATATAATGGATCAGTAGAGAATATGTATCTACACATATATCCATTTATAAATATAGTTTTTTTTATTCTTTAAGACAGTATAACTTTGCTGAACTCCTTTTCCAGATTTCATCATTTACTATGCGGCTTACATTTAATAATGATTCTTATTTTTATGCCCTAAAAATAAAATCTAACATATTATATAATCATAACATATTTATTATACATATTAAATTTTTTTATTAGAACAATAATTTAAAAACAATAAAAATTAATTTTAATATAATAAATGGATAACTTGTAATAATCGTTTTTAGAAAAATATTTTTTAAAGAGAAAAATAGATTAATTTTTTCAATAGGAAATAATAGTCATCAGATTAAAATAAATATATTTTAATATATATAAAATCATTAAAATTTATTATATTCAATATTTTAGAGTATAAAATTTGATAATTAATATATAAATAGCCAATGTAATGAAAAAAAATTCAATTAATATTACTCATTTAAACATTAGAAAAATTTCATCACATCCCATTACTTATTTAGAATGACAATCAATGGGTTTTATATTATTTAATTAAACACATTACCTTGTTTTTTTAAAACAATAATTTTTAAAATATATAATTTTATAATAATAATAAAACAATTATATTTATTTCATACAATAATTATTTATTATATATCAATTATATAATTTTTATTGGCTAAAAATACTGTAAAACATTATTAAAAATATTCGATAAAATTATGTCAAATGATAATATATGTAATGTATATATATATATACTAGCTGTATGTCCAATTGTTATAAGTATAATGGCCATATTATATCCCTATATATACCTATCTATATTTCAACTCAATTTTTTCATCTTGTTCTTTTATATATTTCTAAGTATTTCTATATCATATCTAATGTTTCTCCTTATATCTATAGGCATATGTAGAGTATGATAATTAATTAATTCCACGAATATTTGGAGTTAATTTCTATGAATTTTTTATTTACCTTTTTTCTATTCCCCTAATAATTTTCATAATGAGTATTTATATATCATTATCATCATGTTTTGAATTGTATCATGAATTATAATTATTTATCTCACTACATTAAAATTAGTTTTATTTTATTTCAGTATGTATTAAATGTTATAAAAAATTACTAATTTTAATAAAAAAAATAATATAAATTCAATGTAATATCAGCATTTGTTATAATATTACCCCTTAATATAATTGCGACAACAAAACCTCATTACTCTGATAAACACTAAGGTAGTAAACCCTTATTTCATCCTTAGGTTCCCATGTGGCTTTCCCATCCATGAAATTCCTTTATAAACATTTAACTAGGTTAGTGGACTAGTTTCATTGTACTGTTTCTCTATAGTGCATGATTTCCACCAGAAATTATTCATAAGAGATATCATTCACTGGCCACAACACCTATAGGTTTATTAAATGTTATAGATAATGTTTTAAATTCATTAAAAATATTATAGAGATAACATCATGAACATTAGTGATAATTATTCTATGTTCGTGAAGCTAAGATGACATACCCATACGATAGAGGAAATTGAGTGGAACAATTTATCTAGGCCTCAACATTATCTTCTTCCAGAATATCATAACCCTCTTCCAAGGTTAAAATGAACTAAATACCCTTCCTATAACTTCAATACAAAAATCACACAGATTATTATTATGTTATGTCTTGTATAAACATAGAGTTTTCTTAAAGTGTTGTTGAATGGTTTCAATATTCCCTAACCATTCCGCTGTAAGATATTTTCCTTAAAACATACACTCTCTACCCTCATCGCAACATGATGGTGTATTGCACATATTCCCATGAATAGCCTCATATGGTCCCATTTGAATTCTATATTGTAATATTCATTTATATAAAATCTATATTATTTGAAGGTGTTGTTCCCAATATCCTTTGAAGGTTATTAAATTGGAACCCATCATATCATGAATATTTGAAAGGTCTTTTAAAATTTATCATTTGTAATAAAATTAAAATTGGTATAAAATCTCATATATATATCCAATGCATAATTAATGATTCTCCAGAATAGTGAGGTAAACCACAGATCTATATTGGATATACTTCAAGGGGTTATTCCATGTATGCTTACCACATCTATTGTGTATATATTTCAATGTTAAACGAGTGGGGAATATTAATAAAAAGAAATGAAAACTACCAAAATTCTAAGGAAATAAACTATAAACCAAATGTTATACTAGATTTTATAAATATATGAATGATTAGTCATTAAATACATTGTGATATTATCTCTTTTACTTATAGTTATATGTAATATCTGCATTATACCCAAAAAAATATTTATTCTACATTATCTTGTTTGCAGACCAAAACTTCAGATTTATGTTATACATTTCATTATTAGTGTTATTAGAATTGAAATTATTATCAAGGTATCTATATATCTATATAAATCCACCATGGATATAAAATGATGAGATATATGTGTCACCCAACTCGTCTTTAATAAATCATATTATTTATGGGAATTGTATTTGTTTCCAAAAGAATATCATTCCATCATTATCGAATTGTAACAATTAAATTTTTATTATCATATTAAGATTCTTTATATCTACCTTCAAAATATCCTTGGATTTAATATAGATAAATCATTTAGAAATAACATAACACCCAATGATTTTAATAGAAAAATATATTTTATAGCATATACAATACAAAAAACCATGCTTAAACAGACAACTAAATATTTCTATTTAAATGTGATCAATATAACCTAAACATTAAATTTACCACTATGAATATGACTGAATAATTTATGATAGATATATAAATTACCTACTAAATATAAATTTAATTTTATATTCCTAGAAATATTTCTCCTAAATTTTTCTAATTCTATTATATTCTATAAGAATATGTTTTCTGCAAAAATGGGTTTTTCTATTTTATTAATTAAATATAATAATTAATTTTTGGTTGTGTTTTAAAATGTATTTGATAGTATAAATTTTATTTTTTAACTATACAAATAAAATTTATCTTAAAAAGATTTTCTAGAATATTCTGGAATGGTTAATATTTTCAGTGAGAATCTAAAAATAACATTTTTTATGAAAACTATATTTTTTATCCAATTTGACAAGTAAATTTATATTATAAAACTATTATTTATATTTTATTATAAATAATTAAATTAGGTTAATTGTAATAAATTTTATAATTGATTTTTGAATAACTTATTTTTATATAGGAATAAGCATTTTTAAGAAAACATAATTTTTTTTCTTAAAAATTTTTTTTATTGCACTTGGTGAAATTGTTATAAACATAATTCCTCTAAATTACAGGAATTTAATTTTTAAAATTTTATTTAATTTATTTATTGAATAAAAATTGGTCCTAGTATATATATTTTGAATATTGTTTTTAGAAGTTATGCTTTTAGTGAGTAATAAAAATAAATATTTATGAAATACCATATCTTTATTTATAATTCCAAAACCCAGAAATGGTATAAAAATTATGAAATATCGGTAATTACTCAACTATGAAAAAAATGTAATTATTATTAGAAACTAATTTAAATTGTCGAGATTATAATTTATTCCAAAATAAATATGAATATCATGTTATCTACTAATGTCTATCCAACAAATCACAGGAAAAGTCGAATTGGTTATCCTAAAAATAATAATAGGGATTGATATGTCCATTATCAACTTTTAAATTAGATATTAAAAATTATTTATGATTTGGATGTCTAAAAATGAGTTTTATAGTTTTATAACATGTCACTTAGCGAAATTATTGTACAATACTATTGCACAACAATAAAAGTCAAAATAAATCATTAAATGTGTTTTCATGTTATAGATGTCAGTTAAAATAAGTATTTAATATATATAATTTTTTATTCTTATCAGAATAATAATATATTAACTATATAATTTTATACATAATTTTTAGATATTATATAATTACCTTGTGTTTTTGTTCAAAGTTAATAAAATATTAATTTCATTAATGTAGATATCAAATAAATTATATTAAAAAATTAAATGTAAAATAATTTGAAATATTTAATGTTAAAAAATAATTAAAAATAGTCACATGATTCTATTAGGATATAATAAATTATTAATTTTATTTTACTTTTTTCTTTATGTTTTTAATGTCATTGCAATGAATAATATCATAATTTAAAAAAATGATATTTTATTAGATTAATATTCTATTGATTTATTTTGAAATCATAAATATAATAAAAAAGGAAAATGGGATAATATAGGGTCTAAAAAGTATTTCTATCCAAATTTATTGACTATTTTGATGTATTTGGCTCTAGAATAGTCTTATTATGTTTCAATATTTTAAAAAATTCTAAAGATTAACCTCACCATAATTTCTAAAGGGAGACTCCTTCCTCAATTAATTACATAAATTTCGTCCATATATCTCCACAAAACCATTAAAAATTTTATTATTGAAATTCGTATAAATGTTATATTATTTTTTTCCCTTTCAAAATACCACCCCATTCCTTTTAAAAATATATATATTTGGGAGTCCAATGTATAAGTGTTAGTCATCTCTACCGACATTTTCAACTTTATTTCATCTTATGATTCCGAATAATATTTTATTTAAATCCTAAATAAATAGATAAATCATTATATATATATATATATATGCATATTTTATTATGATTTTGATAATAACATATTCCGAAATTTATCCATCCTGTAAAAAAATGAATGTGTTGTGTGTGTCTGCATACAACATAACATCTCCTCATAGTAGTGTAATTCATTCATAATAAATAAATAACTTATATTGGATTATATTTGGATATAATGAAGATATATGATAAATATTACATAAGAATTATTATGTAAAGGTTCCTTATTATATAACATTCTTTCATTCAATGCATTGAAAAATGAAAACCGTGTTCTTGCGTACGTATGACCTACCATCTCCATAAATAGTGTAATTTAGTTTTTATGTAAATCTCAATGGATAACTCTAAATATGTACTTATTTAACATATATTATATTTACACAATAAATAATATTATGTATTTTGTGAATGCAGGAAAAAAGTATAATTACTAAAACTACTAAATCGAAAAAATTATGAAAAATAAAGCAATTATAACCAAAAACTATGATTCTAAGAATACATTTATAATACATTGGTGATAAATATTATAAGTAAATAATATACTATATAATATATATAATTATTTTTCTTAAAAAAATTTATAATAAAAACATACTTAGTATATATGAGTTTGAACAAGAACACCAGAAATTGAACATGAGGTAATGGTGTCTCGTCTTACTTTTACATTTGTGAGATATATGCCATATTCTCTACATAATTATTTGTTGTGTTATATATAATATCCCTTTGATATTTTATATTTTTAATCTATTTTTTCATAGTATTAATAGTTTCATTTGATTATATTTCTTTAATATGGTGTATAATTAAAAATATATCCTAGTGAAACAGTTTATCAAAAAATCTATTAATTATTCACTATTTTTTTTTATTTTTGTCTCATCTTTGGAATATTTCAATCACATGCCCTTATTTTTTAAATTTTTTTAAAATATGTTATAATATTAATTAGTTATTTTTTAATGTTAATTTTATCCTTGTTTTAATTTTTTCTAAATGTTTTAAAAGCAATCCTCCTATCATTTTCCAAATGAGGTACTTTGTGCCCTTCCCAACAATAAAATAAAAAAGAATTATTTTTAAAATATAGAAAATTAATTGAATTTACCATCATCATGATGCATAAATTATTTGATGATTAATTTATTTGTTTAGAAATAAAAATTTCAAAGAATAGTGTTTTATTTATAGTTGTCCAACTATTAAAATTATGTGATTTCAAAGTGAAACAGAGATATATTCCAAAAAAAAATTCAATGATCTTGCTAATGCATTTCCACCTATATCAAAATCATTAATTGAGTTTTATTCTTCATTGATTATGATATATTATGATACCCTATACCATTTATTATTGAATAGTTATTGATTAGTTTTAATATATATGTACTATTTAAATAACATTAACCATATTATATCAGATGGTTTTGGATTTTGTTTATCTATTGTGGAAATTATTAACATTTAATGTTATAGTTTCATTATGAATGTTTAGTTTGAATATTTTTTATCCCATAATATGAGTAATTCATTGGACCTTTTATGTGATGGTTGGGGATTGATATAGCCTCTTTCTACATCAATAGGTCTAATGAGACAATCTAGATTTAGTTTTAACCGAGACAGTACCCATTTAAGTTTATGTCTTGTCATGAAGCCATACCTGTATGTTTTAGACATATTAATTTATTCATTATATCACTATTAATTCATTTATTTGATTATATCTAATATACATGGCAACTTTTCATGCCCGTGTGATTATTTATATGACAATATTTTATCATAATTTATTCATACTATATTATGCATACGTTATTGGTTAAATGTCATGGGTTTTTAATTATTTACCGTTCCATGTTTATTATCCTAGATTAATTCATAGATTCTACTTTATGATAAACATTAATAATATAAGATCAACCATTTACATTGTTTTTTATTAAGGATATGAGGAAGTATTTATTGACTGATATGTAAGGATATAATAATGGTAATAATGTAATTCTCAATGAAAAGCCATTGTTATTTGGTGTTTTAAAAGATAGTGTAAATATCATGTATCATTATTCTTTCCAAGGATAATACACTCTTTACCCTGTAGAGATTTTATTAATTGTATATTATGAAAATTTAATAATTTCACCACAAAAATTGGCCTACTAATTTTTGGGATGTAAATATGGTAGGATACAATGTCAAGTTGAATCCATGAGAACTAGATATAGACAAAAATAGATTAGGGAATATTACCATATGAATGATTTATAGGATATGTGTATGTATAGAAAAATATATGGTAATTTCCGTGGATAACCTAATATAAACCTAATATCTCATATATTATAAAAAATGTCTCATGATTTAAGAATACATTGAATATTATATCTCTATTGCATGGTTGATCATTTTGATTATTATATTTTCATGATGATATGTTTATTTTTGGTTTTAGATAATAAGGGGTACAATAATGAAAAATTAAACATTTAATATTGTAGGTAATGAGTTAATGAGATATCAAATGGGAAGATGACTATAGTAAATGATATTTTGGGATACATTATTAGCAATAAAACTTATTGGTTTAGTGTGACGACCTGATATATTTAATTATATTTGTTTCTTAAATTTTTGTGTTATTTTATTTCATACTCAAGAAAACTATATCCTTTAATTAATGAAGTAGGTATAATTAAAATGAGACCGTTGGGATTCGACTTTTATATTACCGTTGGTCAATATGACCATAGGAAAAATATAATCTTAACAGTGTGTTTTTAAAAATATAGTTCTCTTGGTTAATTATCATAGAAAGAAGATTGAATGTCCTCATCTAGTAGACTCGGGCCATATGAAGCACATCTTCTGGAACGTGGGAAGGAGGTAACATCACTAGGATTTTCTCTGAACCAATCCCATTCTGAACTTCAACATATGATGTTTGAAAACAATCCACTAAAGTAGAAGTTCAAGCTGATAGAAATCACCACTCAGGGAATGTTGTCCAAGCCACCCCTAAATTCTATCACCATAAAACACCTAACATTTTTGTCATATGCTGGTTATATAAGGGGCTATGAAACGAGACCTTAACTTATTTGTGTAATCTTTCTATATAAATAAAATTGTTATTTTTTATTATGGAAAAGTTTGTGAATTTCAAATATCCAGATAAATATAGGATTTGTATTTTTGATGAATGTAGGGATAAAGTGGTATTTTAAAATATTTTTGTGTGATTTAAATAATCAATAATGTGAAATCATTTTTAAAAAATTCTCTTCTACAGTTGTGATCATTGAGAATTTTAGATTTTAATAAGATAAAGATGATTTTTAGTGAATAGTAATGTATGAATAGTAACATAACATCTGAATAGTAATGAATATTATTTAATAGTAAATTTTCCAAAAAAATGAAAACATCACGCATGAATGTATAAATACAATTTAATCATCTTAAAAATGAAAAAAATGATCATAGTATAAGAATTTGTATAATTAATGTCATAAATATTTTATTTACAATTATATAATGAAGTTAAAAATTTAAAATGGAATTGTATATTTATAAAATGAAATATTAAATTTTTACTTTATTGTATTATGGATAAATAATAATTTTATGGGACCTTGATTACGTTTTTATTGTGTTACAAAATGAGTTATAATGTTAAAGTTGTATTTTTTGGAATAAATAATGATTTTATTTTAAAAATAAATTAAAAATATTTAGATAATTATTTTCATAAAATGGAGTTCATTTTTGAATTAAGAGCATTGATATATGGGTAGGCTGAAAATATGGGAATGTTCTGAAACAGTTGAATTTTTTGGTGTATTGTCACACCCCGACCAACGCATTATTTTAACTTAATTATTTTGGGTCATTATTTTGAGTTGCTGTTTGAATCAGTTCTATTTTAAAATGGATTTGGGATCTTATATGGGTGTGCGCCCGTACGGGCGACCGTCTGTAGCGCCCAATCACATTTAGACAATGTTTTATTATTAAATGTGTCATTATTGGGGTGCGCGACCCTGCCCGCGACTGTGGTCGGTTCCCATTCTTAATAAGAGACTGTTCTATTTTATTAAATTTATTTTTACATGGCCGCGCAACTAGGCGTGCGACCACGCATGCAACCGAGCGCGCACTGCTCTAGTGACCGTGCAAGCGACTATGCGCCTGACCGCGCATGCGACCATGCACGGTGTCCGTTCCTAATAAACAATTTTTTTTGTTGTCGATTTTATTATTTTCGTTTTCTTATTAATATTAAATTTCATAGAATTTACTAGGATATAAATTTATCCTTATTTTTTTAATCTTTATTTCTTTTTTATTTTCCTTTCATTATTATTTTTTCTTTTCTTTTTTTTTCTTTCTTTTTTTTCTTTTCTCTTTTTCTTTCTTTTCCTCTTTTTTTCCCTCTCCCTTTCTTTCTCTCCTCTCTCCCGTCGTGCGGGCCTCTCCTCCCCTTTTCCCCCCATCGCGCTACCCCTCCTTCCCCCGCGCTGAACCCTACTCCGCACTCCCCTTCTCCCCGCCGGGTCGCCGCGCCACCCTCCCGCGTCCGGCGCCTCCCGTCCGGCCTGCTCGCGGCCTCCCTCCGTCCGGCCTCCCGCGTCCGGCGCCTCCCGTCTGGCCTGCTTGCGGCCTCCCTCCGTCCGGCCTCCCCCGTCCGGCGCCTCCCGTCCGGCCTGCTCGCGGCCTCCCTCCGTCCGGCCTCCCGCGTCCGGCGCCTCCCGTCCGGCCTGCTCGCGCCACCGCCCTCCCTATCAGCGCTGCTCACCTCCGGTGCAAACCCTGGGTAGAATTTTCTGCCTCCTCGTTTAAGTTTTGGTTCTAGTTTTTTTTAGGGTTTTAGGTTTCCAGCAGTTAGAGTGTTAAATTGGGGTCTTAATTTGTGGTTTAATTTTTCAATCTTATTAATTAGAGTATATTTTGGTTCTCTTATCATGCAGATTGGACATGGTTGACGCTTTGCACCGAGTTGTGGAGTTTTTGACACTGAGGGAGGTGGCTTCGTGTATAAACGTTGTTTGCTGAAATATTTTTCTTGTCCAATTGTTTTAGCATGTTCTTCAATTAATTTGTTTTGTGCGAACTTGGTTTTGAAGAAAGATTACTATGCTTTGATTTATTATTTTTGTAGAATGTGATGTGATATCGAGTGTGTTTATTTATAAAAACCCACAATGTGTCGTTTAATGGTGTTGTATGAACTGTGCACTTAGTTTATTAAATGATGCAAGGGCTGCGTTTTATTTTGCTGGAGTCTGTTTCGGTGTGCTTTTGGCCTTAGAAGAGGTTTTCGGGTGTGTTGTTGTTTTATGTTGTGTTATGTCTTTTTAAAATGTTTTATAAGTGGTGCAGATGGCTTATTTAATTGTACAAATTATGCACTTCATGTTTTACAATGATTTTGACGTGCGAGTGTTTTGAAGTGGCGCTATGATGTAGTTTGGGTGTGTTTTGTTTGTGTAAATTTTGTGGTACTAATTTTGATGTATTGCATAATTTGTTGTTTTAATTTATTACATGTTTTGTGGAGTGCGCAAGACCCCACTACAATGGTTTTGGGCTGCAGGTGTCGAGGTACCCCGCATGCACATGCATAAAGTAAAGCATATATATATATGTGCAATGCACCTATGGGTGTATATATATATATATGTATAAATGCATGTGCGTGTGCGCGCCAAGGATCAGTTTGAATGTTCGCCTTCAAGCAGCGACAAGATCGAGGTAGGTCCCCTATGCCCTAGTCATTAATTAGAATTTCCATTTTTGCTTGGTGTTTTTTTTAATGCGTCTTCTGCTTTTATATGAGATGCACAAGCTATATATATATATATGTGTATATACATAAATGGTCATGGTTCTTTAAAAGTGGTTTCCTCAATGATTTTAGCGTGTAATAAGTATTTCCAATGTTTTTCTTTTTAGATTTAAACATGTTTTCTAGCTTTCTTTTAAATATGTATCACCTTGGTTGTTTAATTGAACTTTCAAATGGTTTTGGAAACTTAAGTGTTGAGTGATTATGTGTTCAAAATGAAAAATGTTTATTTTGATTAATTAAGCCCGCTTGGCACTTTGAGAATGGGTTGCGAAAGTGAAACAAAACCCCTCTTAATGCATGCCCCGTTGTTGTAGAAACATGATGTGTGTGTTAAGTGTGTGATTTTTGATATGTGCCGAATAAAGAGGCTTATGCGATGTTATGTAACATAAAAACGGGGATACGCTTAAGGAGGGAGAACGGTGGTGAGAGGTAAAATGGACTTTGGATAAGAAAGTGTTATGTCCTTTGTATGTTTTTGATAAAACCTCACCACCCTTTGAAATAGAGCACATGGGAAACCTTGGGTATCTAGGTGGGTGACCAGGACTAGTACGCTAGATGAAACGGCATAGGTTCGTCCCGGTTTGTCTAGCAGGATTGACGCAACAACAACACTAACTAAACACATGAATTTCTGAGGGTCGTGGCCTTCTAAGCCACGTTTTCTGAGGGTCGTGGCCTTCTAAGCCACGTTTTCTGAGGGTCGTGGCCTTCTAAGCCACGTTTCACCGAGGTACGAGGTCTCTAGGTTCCCACATACTCTAGCTACCTATAGGGATTACCCATAGTGCTCTTTTGTGACATGCTGCTTGTGATGTAACTTTCTTTCCAGTTGTTTCATACCTGGTGACTTGTTTCGTAAAAATCACATTTTATTCCATACTGGTTTCTTTTCATTTTGAAATGTTAATGCACGCTTGGAACCTATTTTGAAAATATAGTAAGAGTAAAATGCTTTATTTGAAAATGCAAACTCGTGACTTGAATTTGAAAAAAAGTGAAAACAATATTTTATTATGTCTTATTTTCAAACTAGCATGATTGGATTTCTTTTTAAAGGTAAGGGAATAGGGCGTGGTTATTCCTTGGCTTTCCTACTGAGCATCTCGGTGCTCACGCCTACTTTAATTTTCAGTTTCAGGTTATAGACTTGGATCTCTCTTCGAGCGAGCATGGTTATAAGTTTGGTGGTGACCCATGGGGTCACTTGGAGGTATGCCTAGTTGCCTATCTTTATTTTATTTTCCGCTGTTAGTGTTTAATTGTTTTGTTCTGTTTGTTTTTTTTTATGTCTTTTGTTTTCTAGGCTAAATCGTTCTCGACTGCATGTTTGATGCCCGGAACTAGTTGCCAGCCCGTGGGGATCGGGGACGCCCTTCGGGCCATGTCGCGGACCGGGTCGGGCGCCAGGTCGGATGACGCACTGGCCTGGTTCGTGACAAAATGGTATCAGAGGTGCCCTTGTTATTTGGGGTGTCGAGTAGCTTGGTGATTAGGTGTGTCGGGACTCGAGAGGTAGGTATGGGAAGGACGTCATGAACCCTTGCTCGTCCCGAGACTCGAGTTTCCAGGGGTAGTCCAGGATTTGAATTTTCTTCTTTGGATTGGTATGTGTGGATGAGGGATGACAAAGGAAGTGAGCCAGTGTTACGCGGCGGACTTGCATGGAGTAGCGACCCATGTATGACCCGAGTGCACGGTTCAAGATGCTTCCTGTGGTGGATGCCTGCTCGGAGCATGGTCTGCTAAGCCATGTTACCGGGTTGGTATCGCCACTAGTCCCTTATTTTTGGAAATTTTGATGTGAGTTATGTTTGACCTTCATTTTGGTTGGTGTGAGTAGATCTTAAAAATGAAAATGGATTTTTGTGAAGGTGGATTGAATTGGGAATGTGGTGTTAGAGTGGAAAAGTGGTTTTGAAATGGAAATTGTTTTCTTTTAGAAAATGTGTGGTTTCAAAAGGGAAAATGAGAGGTGTTTTGGAAGTTATTTTGAAATCTCAGTAATACTTTTTGGAATGTGAATTGGAAAATGTTTTGGAAATTGGAAATTTATTGCTTTGATGATAAGTTACTTTTTCAAATTGGTTGGAAATTTGGGCTTTATGCTGAATGATATGTTTTGAAAATGAGAAGTGTCTTGGATTGACCCTTGGTATCCCTATGAGTGATCACATACATTGAGGTGCGCATACGGAAGGTGGAGGAATTGGTGATGTGAGTGGATGGGTGCTTGAGCTAGCACATGGATATGTATGTGTGAGACTTCATGGGATGTCAATAGTGAATATTTAAGTTGTTTTGTTTGCTGAAAGATGGTTTTCAAAAAGGGTTTTTCAAATGTTTAGAAAAGTGAGTGAGAAATTGTTTAGCATTCTCTTTTCGTGTTGGGTATTCCTTTTCGTGAGTTCTTGGTTTTGACGTACTAAATTGTGGTTGGAATAGTGATTTGAGTTTGAGCTTTCGTTTGTGATTGAGGTGTGAAATTTGATTTATGATGAGTTTTGATTCGGATTTGTGCCCCTTGTTTTTGAGTATGCCACCCAGAAAAGTCCCAGAAGGTTCTAGTGAGTCACTTCTAGTTGTTGGTTCCACCTAGACTCTTAGCAGAGTGGTGGAATTGAATTCTTTTCGGTTGATGTCTATCTTTTATAGTGATCGTGATCTATTGAAGGTAACAAACCGGCATGGTGAAGTCATTGGTGTTTCCAGGTTGTTGGAAACTCCCAAAACTATGAGAGTCTGTGTCGGTCTGGGTTCGTTTGAAGGTGCAACTCTGGATTGGGGGAGGAGATAACCCTAGTGTCATTGCATGATGGTATGACTTGGAAGGTGTTTAGGACCACTCTCATTAGTTGGTTTATATTTGCAGAAGCGAAGGTGATGGATGCGACAAGGCTCGTGAGTGTCCAGCAATGCCAACGAATAGTGAAGGCCTACGTTGGGCATCTCAAGAAGTTGGTTCCCTTTCCTCCAAAGATAATGTCGCAGAATCAGATAAAGTTTCTCTTGTGTGGGGTCTTCGTCTATTGTTCAAGGACCGGTTCCCTTTGGTGTTTGGGATGGTTCCCCATTCTGTGAGAGTGAGCTAGAGGAACCCATCTCAAACAAGTTTTATTTACAATTCCATCTTCTATTAGTCAGGCCACTCTCTTGTTTGCTCCTAGTGTGCTCGGTTTGGGTACTTTAAGCTGCCTTGTCATCATCCTATGAAGGCCTGCCGTCAGTGTGGCCATTTGGGAAACATAGTGAAGTTCCGCTAGCGGCTTCTTCAGGAGGAGTCTCGACAGGAGAATGTCAGCTCCTGACTGCGGGGCAGTAGATGCTTCAAGACATCAGAGCTCCAGCCACAGGTCTCGGAGTGGAGCCTTTCACGCAGTCAGGAATCATTGGGTGTGGGGAACCTTGGTTTAATTTTTGTCTCCAATGATTAAATGGGGACGTTCTGAATTTCCATGTTTCATCTCTCCCGTATTTGAAGGTTCTGTTTTTCTGTAAGAGGCGCAAAGGTCTCCTTTTCTCGTTGTGGTCTTTGTTCTTTTGATACCCCACCGTGGTTGTAAAAAGGCATGGTGATCTTGTTTTCTTGTAATTCCTGTAGCTGCGCCTCCTCAAGCGTAACCCGTTCTTGTTTTGGGATGCACTCGTTTTCGAAACATATGCATCTTGGGAGATAATGAATAGGGTTTTGGTCCGCTACTCGGTTTGGGGTCTTTCGTCGATGACCCCATGTGGTGGGGGTCTGCTTTATGCAGAGAGTTCATGGGTCGATTTGTGCTAGGGTTCTCGTATTATTCTGCGCTAATTGGCTTCAGCTGGTCAGTTCTTAAATGGTGGGGAGACCCACCATGAATCTTGAAGTTCCTTTTTCGAGGTTTGGTCTATGTGGTGGTTCCCTTTTGGATCAAGTTAGCAGTTCCAGAGTTAGTTCATGCTAAGAGTCTCAATGTCAGTTGTGATAGTCGGGTTCTTGTGGTGGGGAGAACCCTCCTTGTTTCCTGACGGTTCTTTTCTTTTCAGTTCCCCTCAGAGTTGGTCGGGTGTGACTGATGGAGTGAAAGGTCATGCCGAGTTGTGATTTTGTTGGCCACATTTAGTTTCAAACTCGACTTTGTTTCCTCGTTTGGCTTGGTGACTTTCTGGGGGCAGAAAGTTTTTGTGGTGGGGAGAATTGTCACACCCCGACCAACGCATTATTTTAACTTAATTATTTTGGGTCTTTATTTTGAGTTGCGGTTTGAATCAGTTCTATTTTAAAATGGATTTGGGATCTTATATGGGTGTGCGCCCGTACGCGCGACCGTCTGTAGCGCCCAATCACAATTATACAATGTTTTATTATTAAATGTGTCATTATTGGGGTGCGCGACCCTGCCCGCGACTGTGGTCGGTTCCCATTCTTAATAAGAGACTGTTCTATTTTATTAAATTTATTTTTACATGGCCGCGCAACTAGGCGTGCGACCACGCACGCAACCGAGCGCGCACTGCTCTAGTGACCGTGCAAGCGACTATGCGCCTGACCGCGCATGCGACCATGCACGGTGTCCGTTCCTAATAAACAATTTTTTTTTTGTGGTCGATTTTATTATTTTCGTTTTCTTATTAATATTAAATTTCTTAGAATTTACTAGGATATAAATTTATCCTTATTTTTTTAATCTATATTTCTTTTTTATTTTCCTTTCATTATTATTTTTTCATTTCTTTTTTTTTCTTTCTTTTTTTTTCTTTTCTCTTTTTCTTTCTTTTCCTCTTTTTTCCCTCTCCCTTTCTTTCTCTCCTCTCTCCCGTCGCGCGGGCCTCTCCTCCCTTTTTCCCCCCGTCGCGCTACCCCTCCTTCCCCCGCGCCGAACCCTACTCCGCACTCCCCTTCTCCCCGCCGGGTCGCCGCGCCACCCTCCCGCGTCCGGCGCCTCCCGTCCGGCCTGCTCGCGGCTTCCCTCCGTCCGGCCTCCCGCGTCTGGCGCCTCCCGTCCGGCCTGCTCGCGGCCTCCCTCCGTCCGGCCTCCCGCGTCCGGCGCCTCCCGTCCGGCCTGCTCGCGGCCTCCCTCCGTCTGGCCTCCCGCGTCCGGCGCCTCCCGTCCGGCCTGCTCGCACCACCGCCCTCCCTATCAGCGCTGCTCACCTTCGGCGCAAACCCTGGGTAGAATTTTCTGCCTCCTCGTTTAAGTTTTGGTTCTTGTTTTTTTTAGGGTTTCAGGTTTCCAGCAGTTAGAGTGTTAAATTGGGGTCTTAATTTGTGGTTTAATTTTTCAGTCTTATGAATTAGAGTATATTTTGGTTCTCTTGTCGTGCGGATTGGACATGGTTGATGCTTTGCACCGAGTTGTGGAGTTTTTGACACTGAGGGAGGTGGCTTCGTGTATAAACGTTGTTTGCTGAAATATTTTTCTTGTACAATTGTTTTAGCATGTTCTTCAATTAATTTGTTTTGTGCGAACTTGGTTTTGAAGAAAGATTACTATGCTTTGATTTATTATTTTTGTAGAATGTGATGTGATATCGAGTGTGTTTATTTATAAAAACCCACAATGTGTCGTTTAATGGTGTTGTATGAACTGTGCACTTAGTTTATTAAATGATGCAAGGGCTGCGTTTTATTTTTCTGGAGTCTGTTTCGGTGTGCTTTTGGCCTTAGAAGAGGTTTTCGGGTGTGTTGTTGTTTTATGTTGTGTTATGTCTTTTTAAAATGTTTTATAAGTGGTGCAGATGGCTTATTTAATTGTACAAATTATGCACTTCATGTTTTACAATGATTTTGACGTGCGAGTGTTTTGAAGTGGCGCTATGATGTAGTTTGGGTGTGTTTCGTTTGTGTAAATTTTGTGGTACTAATTTTGATGTATTGCATAATTTGTTCTTTTAATTTATTACATGTTTTGTGGAGTGCGCAGGACCCCACTACAATGGTTTTGGGCCGCAGGTGTCGAGGTACCCCGCATGCACATGCATAAAGTAAATCATATATATATATATGTGCAATGCACCTATGGGTGTGTATATATATATATGTATAAATGCATGTGCGTGTGCGTGCCAAGGATCAGTTTGAATGTTCGCCTTCAAGCAGCGACAAGATCGAGGTAGGTCCCCTATGCCCTAGTCTTTAATTAGAATTTCCATTTTTGCTTGGTGTTTTTTTTTAATGCGTCTTCTGCTTTTATATGAGATGCACAAGCTATATATATATATATATGTGTGTGTATATACATAAATGGTCATGGTTCTTTAAAAGTGGTTTCCTCAATGATTTTAGCGTGTAATAAGTATTTCCAATGTTTTTCTTTTTAGATTTAAACATGTTTTCTAGCTTTCTTTTAAATATTTATCACCTTGGTTGTTTAATTGAACTTTCAAATGGTTTTGGAAACTTAAGTGTTGAGTGATTATGTGTTCAAAATGAAAAATGTTTATTTTGATTAATTAAGCCCGCTTGGCACTTTGAGAATGGGTTGCGAAAGTGAAACAAAACCCCTCTTAATGCATGCCCCGTTGTTGTAGAAACATGATGTGTGTGTTAAGTGTGTGATTTGTGATATGTGCCGAATAAAGAGGATTATGTGATGTTATGTAACATAAAAACGGGGATACTCTTAAGGAGGGAGAACGGTGGTGAGAGGTAAAATGGACTTTGGATAAGAAAGTGTTATGTCCTTTGTATGTTTTTGATAAAACCTCACCACCCTTTGAAATAGAGCACATGGGAAACCTTGGGTATCTAGGTGGGTGACCAGGACTAGTACGCTAGATGAAACGGCAGAGGTTCGTCCCGGTTTGTCTAGCAGGATTGACGCAACAACAACACTAACTAAACACATGAATTTCTGAGGGTCGTGGCCTTCTAAGCCACGTTTTCTGAGGGTCGTGGCCTTCTAAGCCACGTTTCACCGAGGTACGAGGTCTCTAGGTTCCCACATACTCTAGCTACCTATAGGGATTACCCATAGTGCTCTTTTGTGACATGCTGCTTGTGATGTAACTTTCTTTCCAGTTGTTTCATACCTGGTGACTTGTTTCGTAAAAATCACATTTTATTCCATACTGGTTTCATTTCATTTTGAAATGTTAATGCACGCTTGGAACCTATTTTGAAAATATAGTAAGAGTAAAATGCTTTATTTGAAAATGAAAACTTGTGACTTGAATTTGAAAAAAAGAGAAAACAATATTTTATTATGTCTTATTTTCAAACTAGCATGATTGGATTTCTTTTTAAAGGTAAGGGCATAGGGCGTGGTTATTCCTTGGATTTCCTACTGAGCATCTCGGTGCTCACGCCTACTTTAATTTTCAGTTTCAGGTTATAGACTTGGATCGCTCTTCGAGCGAGCATGGTTATAAGTTTGGTGGTGACCCATGGGGTCACTTGGAGGTATTCCTAGTTGCCTATCTTTATTTTATTTTCCGCTGTTAGTGTTTAATTGTTTTGTTCTGTTTGTTTTTTTTGTTTTTATGTCTTTTGTTTTCTGGGCTAAATCGTTCCCAACTGCATGTTTGATGCCCGACACTAGTTTCCAGCCCGTGGGGATCGGGGACGCCCTTCGGGCTATGTCGCGGACTGGGTCGGGCGCCAGGTCGGATGACGCACTGGCCTGGTTCGTGAAATGTATAGTAAAAATCTAGTTTTCAATTTTAGGTGTTTAATGACATCATTAAAGATGTAAATATGATGTCTGATTTCAAGTCGACTTATGAATTGTGAGATATTCTATGAGGTTTCTCATGTTTCCAATACCATGTGAAATACCATGGGAAATGCCATGGTTTTGCAAATACCACTGATGAGGTGTCCCTTGGAAATTAATAATTTATTCCCTCAATATTCCTATAAATACCAATCCATTTCCCTCATTCATTACATTCCAAAATCATCGTCAATGATGTTCTAATCTACTTACGTCTCAAGGAGTCCTTCCAGGGTGCCCTCAAGCCTCCCATGGTTCCGACCTTCATGCTTTCGAAGTTACTCTTCAAGGTAGGGGAACCTTTCACCCACCTCTTTTAAGTCATGAAATCCATTATGTTATGTATTATAGTTCCATTTTATTATGAGGTGGATTATTAATCTATATATTTACTATTGTCCATTTCATTTCCAAATTATTAAATACCCTGTACACATTCATAAATTGTTGTTCTGAATTTTTTTGTGACGTCGTTATGCTGGCGAATTTTCAAAAAAGAAAATGTTCTTTCTCTTTCCTTGCAAGTATCCTTTTCATGTGGTGTGTAATTAAATTGTCCACACTATGATCTTATTTCTATCAATTCTTTACCTATACTATAAAATGATTCATTTATTTAGGGGAGACCCTTGTCCTATTTCTTTATAATATTTTTTAAAACTATTTTTTATATTCGTTATGCTGTAGAAATTTCATCCCAATATTTCTCTCTCTTTTTCTCAAAGAATTCTGCTGTTTTATTTATGTAAATAACTAGAACTATTTATCTTTTATGGATTTTCATATATAAAAAAAATTATATATTTTATTCTGGAATTGACATACATGTAACCCTTACTCCCTTTCCATGGGTTATAAATAACATACCGATCTTATTTTTAAGTACTTTTAAAACATCACGATTTTGAAGTGAACCCCATTTCTTTTACACTCTTTGGGTTATTTTTGAAATGTTTGATTATTATATATATGTGGATCAAATGAAAATAATGACTTATAAAGGGTTTTCTCTAATAGCCCTCCAATTCATTGGGTAATGAATTAATTTCGAGAGATAACAAGTTTCACGATACCTTGGTGAATAACCTTGGCAATATTTATGACACCTCAGGGTAAAACCTTGGTGATATGTTCATGAATTTATAAATGAAATGTTGTAACCAAATATTCAAGTTATTATTCATGTTATTTTAATCATGATATTAATATTATTCCATTTCTTATGTCTATATGATTTTTATCATGTTTATATTAATATTTCACAAGATCACATGACAATTGTTTCTCTGGTTTTCCTTACTGAGCCATATTCTCACCCTTTTCTTTGATGTATGCCTCCATGATATGGGATGAAGTAATTGTAAAATTTTTGAACCTATTATGAATCCTTATGAGTGTTTTAGAAGAATATTTTATGATGTTTTTATGTATTATGTTCGATTGATTTCCAAGAAACTAGAATTTAAAGATCCTAGGTTTGTAAAATGTAATGAAAAGTTACATAATAAAAAGGTGGGATTCTATCTTTAGTATATATGTTTTAGTTATTTATGGAAAAATAACTCTATATGTTAGATAAATAATTTAATATGTATGAATAACCCCTAGTGAGAATATAATCATTGATTTTAAATTAATTGTGGTTATTTATATTTTTTTTATGTAAAATGATAAACCTAGGACAAATATTGAGTTTAATGAATTTATTTACTGTTAAATATATTAGGGTTAATTTTGTATATGTTTATCACGAATTTGTTAATGTTGTAAAGAATATATTTATATAATTTTAGGAAAAATTCATCCTATACATCAGTTGACAACCACTGACATTCAGAAAGGCTATTAGGATTTATCCCATAACTGATGGGTGACAAAGTAACATTTCTTACCATTGGTCTATATGATAAACTAATTAGCATGATATAGTATTTCATTTTTTAATTGATATGAAAAAAATAAAGGATTATTAATTTTAGGAAAATTATTTTATCTTATATATAGCCATAGTATTGGACATTGCAAGTGGTGGATTTATAAACAGCGGTGTCCGCACGGTTTGGAAAACAGTGCGGGTAAACTGTGCATCCCAGAAACCTTTAAAAAATTAAAAACTTTCCACTCCAAGATTTTATATCCAGCTCTGTATTTTGATCCTCCTCCTCTTCTCTTCCAACCCCTGGAACTAAAAAGGGACCAATAGCTCTTAAGTATCTATTTCCTTTGTTTCTAAGCTATTTAGAGAATCGACATTTGCGGATTAATGATCCCAGTAATGCAATTCTCCCTTTTTATTTTATTTTGGGTTTAGGGTTCATATTTCTTTCCCTTCTTCATCCGTTGATCTGAAAACCTACATTTTTTTTCACTTTTAGAGTAAAGCTTTATATTTTGGTTGAATTAAGATCTAAGTCTTAGTTTGGGAGTTTTTCTACCAACAAATTCAATATAGGTGCTCTACAAGTTATATCCCTTGGGGTTTTTGTACATTTGTGCATGTAGGGTGTTTATTCATTCACTATTTTGAAGAGTTATTAGTGCCTTTCACATGAAGTAATTTAGTGGTGTCTAAATGGTTAATTTAACCCCTTTTTATCCCCATGGGATGCATAGAGGATGACGTGACTGAAATAGGGCCACCCAAGCGGCATGCCAATATTCCCCGGACAATGTGCTGGCTATGTAAGTGTAGGTCATTGTGCAAGAAAATTGATCATATTATGAATATTTTAATATTATTAAGTGATGTGAAATTGGTGTTTAGTAAAACATATAGGTTGGGTAATTACCTATGGGGCTGTTTGGTTTGCATGAAAAAAGGTTTAAAAGGATAAATGGAAAAAGTATTGGGATTGGCATTATATAGATATATGCTTTGTGAGATGAGAATAGAAAATAGGAATTGGGCTAAAGGGGATATGTAACATGAATAATTAATGTGTTTATTGATTGAGGGAAAATGTAATTTCCAATTTATTTAGATTATTTTGAAGATCTAAATGATGTTGTCTATGTTGTTATGATATGTTGTTTTGTAGTGAATGATAAATAAGAATGTGCACATGGCTTGGTAGAGTGGGGTACTGACCTGAGGTTCTACGTCCACAGGTTGAGTTGGATCACGGATCTAGATCCTCCCCTAAATGAAAGGTTAAGGGATGGGGACAAAGATCTATTCCCCTAGCTATTTTATTCCACATGGACTGAGGCTTTGAGGTGAGGATATTGGGAATTGTTGTCAAAATTGTTCATGTGAGATAGGAGGCGTTAAATTCCCACATGTTGAGAATGTTGATCATGATTAATACCTTGAACACATGAAAATGGTGACCTGATAAATAAAATCTCATATTAATAAACATGGGTTAATTGGTAGGTTAACCTAAACAACATAAATAAAGATAGACTATTGAACTGTTTACCTTAACATGTCTTTATTTATCATTTTCATACACTATATGACTTGCTGGATATTTTGTAGACACTGTTGGTGGGGTCCTAATGAGTTATACTCACACCCTACTCATGCCGCCAGCAGGAACCCGAGTTGATTTTATGCATGCATATCAGGTTAATGGAAAGAGACCTATTTTAGGGAGATGAGTATGACATGGGACATGATTGGGTGAAGATCCAGACTTAGAATCCAGTCTATTTTGGGTATTACACTATTTTATTTCATTTTGATTTTGTTCACATGAAAATATATCATGTCATGTCATATTTAGTGTTGTTTTTTATTGTATTCTATTTTGGTAGTTGGTTATTTATGAATGTTATGGATTTTCATATTTTTTCTGATTTTTCAATTATTATATGATGTGGTTTACTATGGTATTGATGGTATTGTATCCCCCATGACCTATTGGATATTCGCTGCTAGTCCACAACCTCTAGAATACAGGGAGGATGTCTTGAATTCATGTCACTAGAAGACTCAAAGCACTGGTTTAGTGGATCCTGGGTAGGGGATGTTATAAAGTGGTATCAGAAGAGATATTTTCTCATTCATACAATTTGGGGATGGTATATAGGAAATTACTAATCTGTTGGGACTTTGTAATGAGCTAATGTATGAGAGAAGCTAACCCACATATAGGGGAAAATCCATGTCACCCTGGGAGGGGATTCGTGTCCTTGTTGTGTGTAGTTACATTTTATGATATTTCACCATTGGGAGATGCACACATTGTTTGATTTGACGGTTTTGTGATATTTCTATCATGGATAGAAAGGTACGAGTTTTTATATTCCTGAATCATTCTGGGTGCCTGTATAGTAATGTGAAATGCATCTTCATCGGCACAAACATAGGATGGGCATGTGGGATATAAAAGACCGGATTAATATATTCCCTTAAAAGTAATGAATTGTGACTAATAAGTTGGTATGAATGAGTAAAAAGGGTAGTTAAAATGTTAAGTAGTAATTAAAAAAAAATGGTTCTTGATAAATAATTAAATGTGGAATAATTTGTTATTAGTGAAAATTAGTATATTAAAATGGGTTAATGGGTGTAAAAGATAAGGCTCGTAACCATGTAAATTAGATACTGTGATAGCCATGGACATTGGGAGATGACTACGGATTGTGACCTGGTTGTGTGTGGGATCTCATGGGTAGTGTATGCGAACTATATTGGATATTAAAAGTGATGATCCTATCAAAATCTCTTCCTTCTCATAAATCCTAATTATTTTTTTTCTAAAGCTCGTGTTTGTAATTATAGAGAAATGTCGCTTCGAAGACGTTCGTCAGTTGAGAAATGTGAGGAAATTTCTTAAAATGCTTCTCTAGTAGTGGAATTGTAGAACGCATTGGTCCAAAGAGATATGGAATTGATGTTATGCAAATACATTCATCATTTTATGAAGATAATGAAATGAAACCCTAGGAAGGTTGTACCAAGCATGTTTGATTTGACCAGGTTATTTCAAATGCAACACCATCTGACCATTACTGAAGAGGGTGGAATAGAAATAGCAGAGTTCTGGATACAGTCCCTCAATACTATTCTCAACCATCTAAGGACTCCACTTAAGATTTGAGTCATGTTAGCGGCCTATATACTTAGTGGGAAAGCAAACTTTTTGGTTTATTGTGGTTCACACAAAGAAGGCTGTGGGGATGATGTGGAAAGATTTTCATGAGAAGTTTTATGATCACATCTATCCAGAAACCTTTATGATTGATAAGGCTTATGATTTGATGAGGATGTCTTATGGGACAATGTCCGTGATGGACAATGCTTGTCAATTCACTGAGTTGAGATGCTTCGTTCTGACATTAATGGGAGATAAGGTAGATATGGAGAAACACTTCCAAGATAGGATAAGACAATAGATAAAATATCAGGTTAATATATTTCACATAGAAAGGTTTTTTGAAGTGGTATATCAAGCCCTTATCTCAGAAGGAAACCTGAAGGGGGCATCAGGTAGTGTATTTGGGGTGCCAGATGCGTGAGCATGTGGTGTGGCTTCTGATAGTAGGAAGTGCCACATTGGAAGCCTCTAGTAAAGGGGAATCATGCAGAGTAGTCATAACAGGTGATCTGTTCCTCAAGGTGGTGACCAGATCTTCTGTTTTCAGTGTGGAAAGTCGGGGCGTAAGCGTTACCAATGTCCCCACCCACCAGTTTAGTGTCAAGTGTATGGTAGGCTAGGCTACGTGCAAAGATTCTGTAGGAACCCGCGACCGTTGAGTAATGATGGAAGGTTATAGTCTGATGCCGAGTGAACGCAAAGGGTTGGTTACCCTGTATAGGGCATCTCGTTGGAGCTCCATGTGCCATATTGGTAGGGACAGTATACATGGAACTACGGGGTGCGATCACCTTATCCAACAGACCAGTGTAGAATAGGTTACTCATGTTGGGGCCTAGAGTAATCTCGTATGTCATCACCATGTCGTTAAGGCTGCACCTAATGGTGTAGAGGCATGGTCTTCTACTGAGAGAGGTACGATTCTTATAGCTTCAATGTGTTCAAGTGCTTTATTTTATACATTCACTACTCTTTCCATTATTTCTTCTCAGTCGTTAGTTTTGTTGGGCATAATCCTAGAGTCTGTATGTGGTATAATATATGTTGATACTCCACCAGGGTTGAGATTTGAGGACATCAGGTAGTGTAAGGGTTGTGATCTGGAGGTTGTTGGGTATCATTTTCTCTAGGATCTATTTGTCCTAGATATATCAGGTTTTGACCTCATCTTGGGAATTGATTGGTTTCTGTTATATAAAACCTATATCAACTATTAGCGACATCAGGTAACATTCACATCTCTTGATTCGATAAATCATGTCTTACATGGTGAGTGGGATACTTGAGCAGACTGCGTAGGTCCGTGACGCCATCAGATGGGGTATCGCGAAACCCATGTGTCATTCTTTATGAATGATGATGGGGAGAAAGGACAGTCAGATTTACTTTTGTTGTGGACTAGTTTTAGGATGTATTTCCTGATGACCTCTCACAGTTACCAACTGAGAGATATGTTGATTTTATGATCAAATTGTTTCCTGGAGTATATACAGTTTACATTACACATTACTGAATGGCGTGAGAAGATATCCAAGATCTGATGGTTCATTTAGAGGAATTGTAGCATAAGTGGTTTATATGTCCTAGTACATCACCTTGGGGATCCTCTGTGCTATTTTCAATGAAGGCTGGAGGATCACTGAGGCTATGTGTCAATTATAAAACGTTTAATCAGATGACAGTTAAGAACCGATACTGTATTCTTAGAAATGATGATTAGTTTGATCAACATCAAGGTTCCTTAGTGTTTTCCAAGATTGATTTGAGATCCAGATACCATAAGTTGATGGTTAGAATTCCTAACATAACATATATGTCTTTCTAAAGTAGGAATGAGTTGTACTAATTACTGGTAATATTGTTTGGTATGAACAATGCACTATCAGATTTCATGTCCTTGAAGGACCAGATATTCCATCCATATATGGATTAGTTTGTAGTTGTTTTCATTGATGACATATTGGTGTACTCCAGAACTCATGAATATCATGCCAAACATCATGATATAATCTTGAGTACACTAATAGAGCATAGTCTTTACACCGAGAAATCAAAATTTCAGTTTTGGAATGATGAGTTTCACTTTTGGGGCATAGCATATTTGAGTCGTGTGTATCAGTGGATCCAGAAAAGGTGCAGGATGTGGTGTCATAGGAGTACCCTAAGAAAATCATTGATATTCAAAGATTTCTTGGATTTTCTAATTATTAGAGAAGGTTTATTAGAGATTTCACTTTTTGGGAAGTTCCTCTCATAGGCCTAACTAGGTAGGGGGTTATGTTACATTAGTTAAGGGTTTATGATAGTGCTTCCAGGAGCTGAAGAAGTGGTTGACCACCACATGATTTTCTTTACTAGAACCTGGTATAATGTATCCCCTGTTCTGTGGGGTATTCAATGTTGGAATTGAGGTAGGAATGATGTAGGATGATCAATTTTTATCTTACAGATCAAGGTAGTTAAGGCCACATAAAACACATTATACCACTCATGACCAACATCTAGCAGTCATGGTTCATGGCTAAAAGTGTTGGAGTCATTATTTGTTGTGATTACCCTTTACGGTGTTCACCGACCATACAATTCCTAAATACATCTTCTTTAAACGGGATTTGAATCTAAAATGGTTTTATTGGGTTGTGTACCTTCAATATTTTGATTTTGAATTGGTTTAGACACTTAGGGAAAGGGAATAGAGTCGCCGATGAACTGAGCTGGAAGACTCAGAATCAAATAGTTAATGAAACTAGTTCAAAGTGGGTGATGATATCCTAGGTTGTGATGATGAATTTGGAAGTACATTAGGGGAACATATATATGACACTTGCAACTATAGTAGTTGAGACGATGCTTTTGTGATGAGTTAAAGAGAGCTAGTTGGTAGATTCGGAGTTTTTGGGTATGAAGGAAAGTCTTAATAGTGGGGAGTCACCTTCTGGTTGGTACATTAACATAGATGTAGTTTCATATATTAATGGTCATGTTTTGGTTCTGGAAGATTTACAGGAAGAGTTGATATATGAGTTCGACACATCAAGGTGGGCAGTGCATTCAGGATGAGTAAGACATACTGCGACCTACGTAGGAAGTTTTGGTGTCCAATAATGAAGAATGAAGATGGTAGTTTTGTGGCATGATACCTTACATATCAGTAGGTGAAGGTCGAACATCAGCATCCATGTGGGTTTTTGCATTTGTTTCCAATGCTATTGTGGAAGAGGAATGACATCATGAAGCACATCATAGTCGGACTCCCGATGACTCCTTGGAAAGAAAAATAAAATTTCGGTGTTGGTAGATCAACTAACCAAAGTGGTCCATTTCTTATTGTTTCATGAAACCTATACAGTCGACTAGTTGGCATAATTGTATGTTCGGGAAAGAGTATGGTTGCATGACGTGCTGAGAACCATAGTTTCAGATCATGATCTGTGTTTCATCTCGAACTTTTGGAAGAGACTATATAAGTGACTTGGTACGTAGGTGTTTCTGAGTACTGCTTACCACCCATAGGCTAATGGGATTTCAGATCATAATATTTAGGAATTATAAGACATGGTGTGAGAAAGTTCTTTTGGATTTAGGTGGTTTATGGGAAAAGCACTTGTCTCCTAAAGAGTTTTCTTATAACAACAGTTATTGTCCTATGGTTTAAATGACACATTTTGAGGCAATTTACGAGAGACAATGTAGATCATCATTATATTTGTTAGAAGCTAGAGAGTCTGAGTTGTTAGGGTTTAGTCGTGTACAGGATACATTATAGAAGGTTTATTTGATTTAAAAGTGTAAGGAAACAACTCATAATAGGAAGAATTCATAAGCATATCAGTGTCGTAGACCTCTTGAGTTCATGGATGGTGATAGCAAGTTTCTTCCGATGTCACATGGGTTTGGTCACCATCTAATTCAGAAATAGGACAAGTTGGTACCAAGATATGTGGAGCAATTTAAGATTCTGTGGCTGATCAGAATTGTGGCTTATTAATTGGATCTTCCTTTGTGGTATAGTGGAATGCATGATGTTTTCCAGGTTTCAAAACACTGATAGTATCACCATAACCCATCTTAGGTGATAAATTCTAATCATTTGGAGCTTAAGGCTAATGCTTCCTTTGAAGAGCACCTAGTTAATTTTTTATAACAAAGCAAGAATGTTTTTTGGGGCATGTTTGTGCCCCGGGTATGTGTTCTATAGAAACAAGAATACATTTAGTAAGAAGCTTGGGAGAAAGAATAAGATATGTGGGCCCAGTTGTCTGATATCTTTTCTTTGTGAACCCATTGATTCTTACGAGGGAGGCTTGAGGTCAAGTCATTATAAGGTGGGGTGGTTGTAAGATCCCAGATTTCTATATAAGGCATGTTTTACATAGGTTTAATTTTAATCTCTTTATTTTGGTCAACTATGTGCTCTCCAATGTAGGAGGAACAGTGGTATTCTAGGTGTCTGGGACACAAAAAATGGGAAAATGAAATTTTTTGGGCTAGTCACTCGGACTGTGCATGGTTAGTGATAACTGGTGGATATTTGGATAGTGTCGTCTGCATGGTTTGAGCATGGATTAGAAAATCGGGTGGGTAACCCATGCGTCCTAATCTCCCTCTTAATTTTCTTTTTTTGGTTTAGGGTTCCAATTTCTTTCCCCTCTCTATCAGATTCTCTTAGACCCATGTTTTTATGTTGGTTTTAAAGAAAATCCTCAAGTGTTGTATGAATCGAGATCAAAGGATTCAATTGGAAGGGTGTTTTCAAATAGATTCAAGGTAGGTGGTCTATACGACATATCCCATGGATTTTTTATATATTTTCTTATGTCGGGTTTTTATTCATTCCCTCCTTTGAAGAGTTATTAGATCCTTTCACATGAAGTGTTTTAGATGTGAATTTGTATTCATCAACATCATTGTTATGTACACCATCAGGGTTTTAGAGTTTAATTTTGATAATAATTTCTATGTGTTCAACATTTTTATTGGTTTTTTTATTAGAGTCTATCATTATAAAAACATTTTGGAGAAATTTATGGAATATATATGTTTTAGTGGAAATTTTATTTATGGAATAATGGAATTATATTTTAGGGAAATGATTTTAATGGCATTGATAAAATTTTCTTTTAATATAATCATTAATGATATTTTAACAATAGTCAAACAAAAGTTTTAGACATTTTGGAAAAAAAATAAGTCATATGAAAAACCATAGTAAAAAGATAATTCAATTATAATTATATTTTATATATTTCCAACATATTTTTTTCAGGAACTTGATAGGAATTATATTAATGTAATTTATAAAAAGTTTAAACTGAATAAAGGGTGAAACCCATCACATATATGAAAGTGGTGGGTCTTTAACCCATGATTGACAGAGGATATTCATTTAAAAACTCCCACTGGTCAATGTAATGCCCTGATAAATATGTTACTATTTTTTGTGAAATGATTTTAAAAATAAATATTATTGATCAACTAGTGGTGTACATTTTATTTTTATAGAGTAATTTAGAAAATTTATAAATGTTTATTAATAATTTTTAGTAATGAAATTAGGAATATCATGTTACTCAGTTATGGATCTTATAATCTTTTAAAAGTAAATTTCACTGCTTCATGAATACAAAATGCATTATTTTGATATTTATTTATCAGAATATGAGATTAATAGTAAATTAATTAAATCACAATAAATGGAATACATTTTTCTTAGAAAAAAAAAATCTATCGATTAAGTATATTTAATTATATTCTTGTACAATAAAATAATTCTTCATATTTTGGAAATGGTTCTTGAAATGAAAATGATAACCTATTATATTTGCATCAAGGGAATCATATTTCCTTTTAAGTCATAAATTATTTATGGTTTTCATCCCCTTAAAATTTAATAGGTCATTCAAATCCTTATGATGAATGGCCTAAATCACTCTATAATTGTTTTTTTTCTTTTCCTCCAATTCCATATCATCATTTACCACAACTATTCTCTAATATGGGATACTATTTAATTATTATTGGATCTGAAATTTTTACTTTTCATTATCTTCTATTATTAATGTTTTTTAACAACCTTTTTTATTAAATGGGATTTCAATAAAGCTATCTTCAAATATAAAACATTTGATAGCAGAGATGATGTTTAAATTGTGAAGGCATAATTTATTTATCATTGGGAAGACTAATAGCCTGAATGTTATCAAGTAATAATATTTTTTATATCATATTTTACACAAGAAACTATGTTTTAAATAATTAAAATAATTAATATTTTATCTATTTTTTATGATATATTTATTTTATCATTATTTATTACAAAAAACAAATTCCTTTGATAGCTTCCATTACAAAGAAGACTCAGTTTTACCAAAACAAAAATATATTAGTATTATTATTTAATAATATTATTACCTCCTAGACATTGGAATGGTGAGAATGAATAGTATTAAATATTATATGAAAATATATATTTCTCACATTTTTATTGATTATAAAAAGAATAATATATCTTTAAAAATAAAAGGAAATATTTTCAGAAAAAAAATTAAAATATGGTTTATTCTTGGTTGGCACTCATAAATTCAAATTAATTTTTACAACTATTAAATAAACTTTTTTTAAAAAATATATTTTTTTAATGAGGTAGATTGAAATTCACTTTGGGTAAATTGTTTTAATATTTATAAAAGGTCTAATTTTTTAATGAATAGTGACAAAATTGTTATTAATTGAAAATTTACTTTTAAGGTAAATAATTTATTGTGTTAAATTGTATAGTGGTTTTTTAATGTAAAATTAGTTCAATTTTTTATAAATTAATCTAGTTTGTGACATTTAGATCGATTAAATATTTAATTTCGATATAAAAACATTTCAAACATTGGAAAAATTTCCCACTAAGGCACCCTTTCTCATCTCATCTACCTGATGAACTTGAAATTAAATTATTACACTTCTATTATTTTAATTTGGAAAAAATATATCCATATTTTTAATTATCATATTTTATTTTACATAATATGGTAAATGAAAATTTTTAACACAATAATTATTGAAAATAGTTAAAATTAATTAATGTGATTAATCTAAAAATGAGTTTAAATAATTGATTAACATGGAGTATAAGTTGTAAAATTACAATCACAATTGTCCAACAAGAATATACTAGAAATAGTTTTACCCTTATGACCATAGGCTCTAATTTAATGAGTTTGTGGGACACATTTTTTGGAAAGTGACCAATATAATATGTTATGAAAAATATATATAAAAATGTACCATCCTCAATTTTAATATCATTAATTTTTTTAGATAGGTACTAAAACAACATTGATTCAGTTATACATATTCTATTTAAATATTTATGTTTTATTATAGTCATAATAATTTATATTTAATTTTTAGATATGATATAATTAATTTTAATGCTTGAAAAAATCTAATGTAGTAATTAGTTTGTTAATAATAAAATAAAATATATGAAAATATAACATTAAAAGTGTAGTAAATTTAATGAAATGTTATTCTAAATTAATTTTTAAGATTAATATATATTGTTTTAAATCTATAAAAAATATATTGCAACTCCATCATTTTTGTGAAATGTTTTAACAAAATTTAAATGAATAATATCAAAATTAAAATTATTGTTATTATTAGATATATTATATATTGTTAAATGGTCTTAAACTAAAAAAAATTTAATATTCTTTCTACTGATCGTTAAATATTACTATATATCACCCATTTTCCATTAATAGACTAATTATTCGATTATAATGACTATATTGATGGTTAAATGTTGAAAATCATGTTAATATGGTTACAATTAAAGTGGAGTTATTTAACATTACATGAGACAATGTTAAAATTAATTTTCAAAAACATAAGATTTTAATTTTATAAATCAGATATCATATTTATAATCATAAGGAATAAATTATTTAATAATTTTCTGTTTAATCTATTCTTAAAGGACAATATACATTATTTAGAAAACTATTTAACATAATGAAAAAATTGTAAGATAATGAATCTTAATAGTTAATTTATTATCACTCTTGAATTTACATGAGGTATTAAAGACCTCAAAATAGTGAATAAATTTGAGTATTTAACATAATTACACTCATCCTAAACTATAAAAGGGAACTCACTCCCCTCATTTAATCACACCTCTCAAGATGTTTGGATAAACCGTAATCTTCCCAAATCCCTCCCAAACACCACTCTCATCATACTTTAATCCTTATTTTGGTTAGAAAACAATCCTTTAATGGTCTTGGTGCGTTCCTAAAGGGGATAACTATAGAATAGTTTATGTTATTATAAAAGTTCATTTCTTTTATTCCTTATCCTCGTCCATTAATTAATATTACACCATACTTATATAACAACCCCAATATCATCCATTTAATGATATTATTTTATATTATTTTTATGAACCCCATTTCACATACATCTATCATATGGGTCAAAACAAAAATTCATGTTTACAGTGCGCTACTGCCTCACACACAAATAATGTTCTTCTTTCCATCACCACGATAAATGGATAGGAATATATATTTTTTTTATAATTTATATATAAAAAATATATGAATATATGATGCGATTTTGATTCTGTAATTATTCTGTCACAGAAACCATAATGATTTCCTTTTTATCGAATACGATGTCATTCCTTGTGTGTGTGATGAAATACCACCACGTGAAGCGTTGTTAGTCATTCATGCTTTACATGAAATATATTCCAGACATGATTAAAAATTTTGTGATATACATGACATATAATATGATACATTAATGATAATTTATATATCATTTAAATTTCATTAATTAAACAAGATAAGAAATTGGAAACAACGTGCATGAATAGCTATGACCTACCATCTCCATGAATGGTATATTTCATTTCATGTCACTAGATTTTATAAAAATTTGTAAATAAAATACTACTGAATATAAGTATTATATTTTTAACAAGAATTATATTACCTATATTGTGAAATAAAGATTTATGTGTGAGTAACAAAAAAATAACAAGTAAAAACACACACTCGTAAGACCAGGAAATTAACACTCGAAACAATGAATATAATAAATTATTTTTAAAAAATGGGAGATAAGATTTAATAAAAGGATTATATATGATATTATAAAAATTAATATGGTTATTTTTTAATTTATTAAAATTAATTAAAAAATATTATATGATGTTGATGAGCATTCATCTGAAAATAAGTTTAAGGAAGGTATTTCATATCAATTTCACTTCATTAAGAGATGTTGTAATATTATGAGTATTTTTTCTTTTATATGGTGAATTATATTTCCATTTTAAATGTTTTATCATGAGTAATTTATTTTTAAATGTATTTTCAGTTTCAAAATGAATTATTTCTTCTATTTCTATTTTAATAAAGTGTTAAGAAGAGGAAATAAATTTCATATATCAATTTCTATTTAGTGGGTTATATTACTTCCTCATTATCATTAATTTTAAAAAAATATATGTTTAATGAATTTTTTATATCTATTATTTTATTTCATTGGGTTTTTATTTTTATTTATAGTAGTTCCTCATAAAATATTTGTTATTTTATTATTATTCAATATTACGATCTTTGTAGGGGTTCACTTCATAATCATATTATATTCAAGATTGTTAACATTTTAATTTACATTGAAGGAAATTACTTGATATTTGTTTAATAGATTCATTAATATTACTATTAACTAGTTATTCATTATTATTTTTATGTAATAGAACCATTTTTCCACTATTTCTAACTTACAAAATTTTACATATTTTTTTTTGGAAAAACTGACTTCATTTATCTCCATGATTAAAAACATGATTTATTCCAAAACCATGAGTAAAAATATTTTTGAAGATTTTTTTTAAAATTTTAAAATGATTCATTAAATATATTTGAACCCATTATAACATTTTTTTAAATTGCCTAAAAATATACATTTTTTATTTTCTAAAAAAGACACCATTTTAGCAATTTTTTAGTGGAAAATGAATATACGTTTTTTACTTCTATGGAATGTGTAGTACTAGAAAGTTTATTTTCAGTTTGACATAATTTTATTTATAACAAGAATACTTTTAATATAAAATTTATTCTAAATATTCATGAAATTATTGGTTTTCAGATACCTAATTACAAATAAAATGATTTTAAAAATGTTTTATGTTTTAAAAAATGGGTTTTCAATAAATAATTTATATTTTCTTTCGGAATGTTTCAAAATAAATATTTTCATTTCATGAATTTTAAAAAACCATATTCATAATCCTCTTGTAATACATATATTGAAATCAACTTCATTCATCCTTTGGATGAATAATTATTATTTTGTCCAAGGATATTTTTAACATTCACTTCCACGAAAATTTGTTATCCTTATTAAATTTCCATTCATTTATTATCATTCTTGTGATTATTAAAAATTAAATATACACCAAATATATACCATTTATCATGAATATTAATTTATAAGAAACTATTTTCCAATTTTACATATGGTGATTATTTTTAAAGTAATTATATTAACTAGGTAAAAATTAATAATCATATATCATTTAATATATATATATATATGATCATGTGAATTTATTATAAATTAGACTAATTATTTGATATATGAGGAATGATATCGATCAGAAATACAAGGTTTTGGGATCAGATAATGCAAGAACCTAAATGCATCAGTATTATCATGGGATTATTCATTTAAAAACCCTCAACTAAATAACTTTTCACCTAATATGTTTTAATCTGTATAAAGCATGCATCTTGATAATAAATCTAATATGATCATTAAAAAAATGATGTCCAATAATTATGTATTGGCCTCATTTATAACTGGGTAAATATTATCAATGATATTTTCCCAATGAAATTTTTAATGGATGAATTTCATGAACAATTAAATTATTAAATGGAATGTTTTTAGTTATTTATCTTTCTATATTCATAATTCATTATCAAGTTATTTAAATGGAATGTGTTCTCAATAATCTACCTTTATATATTTAATATTAATATTAATTCATGATTTCTTCTGCTATACATAATCCATATGGATAGTTTTATATAACACTTGTTTTTATTTTATTCCCAAGTATTACATGAATTTTACCATGGCTATAATACATGAAAATTCTAGAAAGACTATATTTTTTATTTAAGGGAGAAAATATTTTTTTTGTAATATAAGTATTTAATTGTACCACAAGACATAAGTATTTATCTATTTTTCCAAGACTACTAGACTATTTAACATTCAATATGTTTTTACTTATATCTTAAAGAAATATAATGGTAGTATAAATAGGTATGGGGGTGTTGGGGTTGGAGATTTTACATATTCTAATATCCCATGAGATGTCTTTAATTACCTTTTGTAATATTCATTAGAGATTAAATTACATGAACAACTAAATTGGATCCTCGGCTCAGCTAGTAGTAATCTGATTTTACCACTTAAAAATTATGTCTAATTGGCTTGCAAGTTGTTACTACATAATAATAAGATTATTTTAAAATATTGGAGACCTTAGTCTATTATAACATTACACAATACAAATACCTAACGAAAAAATATTCCATTTATGAATGTATGATATATATATATATAAATATAAATAATCATCAGAATTATAAATAAAAAATCCATGAGAAATATACTATGATCGACATGGATTATAGGAATGGATGGAATAATGTAATTACAGTAAAAATACACACCAAAAATAAAAACTGTAATATAGGAAACCTTCTAAGGTATATACTCCCATGATACAATCTTCCAATGATCAGGAATTTCACTGATTACCATATTCTCCTTATACCACCATGTTATAACAACATGACATCCACAAAATTAGTATGTATCATGTCTAAAAAATTATAAATATTTCCACATCTAAAAATTCATCTTTCAAATGTGAATTATCTATAAAAGAATAACACATATGGAAGGAGTCTATATGTATGGGTGAGTATCAACATACTCAGTTGGATTAACTAAAAATCCCCAATGAATCATAAAGAAACATATAAACTCAATGATGTTGGTGTTAAATACTATTTAAGAAGAAGTAAAAAATTATACATGCATTATCATTCTCTATAATTACTTATAATAATGGGAAAAAATTTCATCATATATCAAATACTAAAATACACATCACATGAGAACCAAAAGGTAATCAGAATTAAAAATGTTCAACAAATCATGAATTTTATAGAAATCAATGCAATAAAATAATGAAGGAAACACATAAGGTGATGTAGAATCCAAAATCTCTAAGATGTTCATACTACTAAAATGTCCAATAAACACTAAATACAAGACCCATAAAGGTGATTATATGTAAAACTATGAATATATTCTTTTATTAGAGAAAACTACATCATATAGTATATCAATATTAACAAAAAACATAATAATATTTGTATTAATCAACCTGCAAGACTCTATGATACATAATATATAGGATCCTGATATTTTAACTAAAGTATAATTCATTTAAAGAAAGGTATAATTGATCTATAATGGGTTTTAATAATTTTATACAGATGAGCGGACACACCAACTATGGTTGAATATCTCAAGCTTGTAACTTATCATAAGATTATATACCATATATATAGATATGGGATCCCAAGATAATGTAGGTAAATAGAAATACTGACTCTATATGGTTCACAAGTATAGTTTCAAGTTCCCTATTATTGATCTAAAAACAATTGGGTGACTTATCGACACTTTCCTATAGATGGTATGTGGAAACTAGACCAAGGTAAAACATCAATTAATTGGGGAGGAATGAAATTCATCAAGTGGAGGGAAATAACATCTAATATTTTAGATTTCTACCTCACTAGACCATGATTTTCTCATCAAAAACCCTATATTCTATGTCATCTATATTCCCATCATCACATAAATTGTATAAAAACACACAATATATACTACTCACATGTCCAAAACATATCCCAAACAAGAATAAATAGCCACATGGTGATGCTGGGAAGAGTACATGACATGTACATAACTTCACATGGTCTGTGTCCCAGGGACGAATCCAAAACCCTATTCAGTTATCATGAATAATTTATAAAATAAATAATTCATGGGTCATGAATAGTTAAACATAGTGTGTATGACATTTAGGTTCAGTAGGAATGTATCTATTGTTGTAACGTCCCAATATGGGTGCCACACGACGGGTGCCCCATACCTGGTTGGTCACATGACCTCAAGCGCATTTCCCCAAACTCCAGAGGTTGTCAACAAGCAGAGAGGGCCTAGGTTAGATAGTGGAGAAACTATTCCCTCATTTGTCAAAGAATAGTGCAATAAAATATCATACAAAAACAGAAGTAGTAAACAGTAATCAACTGAAATGGACAACTAAAGTCAAAGAGAACCAACAGATAGATATATAACAATAAAACAAGTCAATATTCTAACAAAGCATCCAAAACATGGTACACTACAATACAATACAATAAAACAAATGTACAAGTATAGTAGAACAACAAAGAATGGTTAGTAGCATCACAAGCCTAAGATCGATTCTGTGCTCTTCTACTCCTCAACAATAATCAAGTACCTATTTAGGGACTCTTTCCCCTCTCGAAACCTGTAGTAATATAATCTGTTTGGGCCGAAGGCATGACCCAAACATGGTGTGAGAAATAAATCCCAATAGGCAACCACCAAATGATCATGCCCAACTGTCAGTGAGAATGTGCAACAACAGTGTGAAAAAGTAAAGCAGTAAACTAGTAAGTACTCCAAAGTAACTATTTATACCATTTTCATTGCCATTTAAATTATTACATAACAATTCAATATAATTGAATAATTTTTAAAATGCACCTTTCCCTCAGGATAAATAGAAACTTTCCCTCATGCTATTCAGAAACTTTCCCTCAGGCCTTGCCCTCAGGAGAAAAATAATCTTTCCCTCTGGACATACCCTAAGGCAATTGCCCTCACACACGGATGTATTGTACTAAGACATAAGAAACGAAGCCCTCAGGTGAAATAGAACATTTCCCTTAGGCTAAGAAGTACCTTTACCTCAGGATAGACAACACTCCCCTTAGGCTAAATGGTACACAACCCTCTAGCGTAAGTAACCTGGCTGAGCCCAATAGATAAGAAAGAAATTATATAAAATTCCTCTCAAGGAAATTTATATCATGATAAATTCTACAGTATACCCTCGAGTAACCTATCCAAATGGATAAAAAGAGGAACACACCCCTCGAGGTGGTCCTGGATCCAAGCAGGGATCCCAAACAGCAGTTATAAATATTAATTAAACTACCTATACAATTATAGGTATTTAATTACAAAGGCATCAGCTATATGACACCCCCAACATGGGCGCGTATCATAGTGGTACACAAAACAAAAGGTAGTTGGAATTTAAACCCTAGAACACCTACCTTGATCTCCACTGATCAGTATACGAGAAAGGAGCCTCAAAAAACGACCATGAACAGTGTAGATATGGGAAAAAAGACAACATGTTCAACCCTAAATAACATTACTTAGAGGAATAACTGGTAAGAACATCGCAAGAAGGGGCGAGGGATTACCAATGCGATCCCAAGGAGATCGACAGAGTCAGAAATAGAATACAGGTGTGCAAGTGAGAAATCTACAAATCTATGACCTTCTCTTGAGCTCTCCTCAGGTGTTCTAATCTTCCTCTATGAATAGAGGAGGCTACTGCCCATTTTAAAGTGAAAAAAAAACAAAATACATTGCATGTACTCTAAAGTACACACCATGTAGTTTTCTCATTTAACTGTTCCTCTGGCGGCTACCATATCCACCGCTGAATTTCTTAAAGGGGGGATGTTTCTAAGAACTCGATTCTGATTCTTTTGGTGTCGGTTTCTTCGTTTCCTTTTCCTTAAGTGTTTTTGAGAAAATGTCGAAAATGGGGAAAAAATCCCAGATTTTGAAACTACATGCCGTGTACTTTTCCACACACCATGTATTTTGGCTGTGTGGGATGCGTACATAGGGCATGTAGCACTATCAGCGATGAAAGGTGTAAAACCTGACTACACGCCCTATAGTTGGTATGTACATTGTGTGTAGTTCCAAATACATGGCGTGTACTGTCGCTCTTCTGGAAGCTACTTCCACTGCCTTACGATTCACCTGACGAGTGACTACATGGTGTGTAAATACCCACCACACGGCGTGTAGTCAGGTTTTACACCTTTCATCGCCGATAGGGCTACACTCCCTTCATACGCATCCCACACAGCCAAAATACATGGTGCGTGGAAAATTTCTTGACATGTAGTTACAAAATTTGGGATTTTTCCCCCATTTTCCATATTTTCTCAAAAACACTTAAGGAAAAGTAAATAAAGAATCATGTACCTATATAATAATAAATGAGTTCTTAAAAACATCCCACCTTAATAAATTCATCCCCGAATTTCCCTTCCAAGGGTGGTGATGATAAAACATAGAACAAATCTAGCCATTGAGCATGTACGTCGGTCTCCCACTCCAAGGTTTTGTCCTGCACTCGGTGATGCTGCCATAGCACCCGTACGAGAGAAACTGCCTAGCCACAGAGAACCATTGTGCTCCTATCAACAATACGAATCAGATGCTCCTCAAAGTATTCATCGACCTGAAGCTCAACCAGACCAGGCTGAAAGACGTGTGACGAGTCTGAATTATAATGTCACACTTGAGATACATGGAAGACGTCGTGCATGGCCTGGTACCTCTGTGGTAATAGCAATCGATAGGAAACTGGCCCGACTCTCTCCATAATCCTAAATGGCCCCACATACCTCGGTGAATGATTACCTTGTATCATAATCCGCCTGTGTCCTATCCTCCATGAAACACGCAAGAAAACCCGATCCTTGATCACGAACTCTAAGGGTCATCTACGAAGATCAAAAAAAGATTTCTGAAAATACTCTGCAGAATCCATCCACTTCTGTATCAAATGGACTTGCACAGATGTCTCCTGCATGAGATGTGGTCCCAAAAAAGCTACCTCACCTGTCTCCAACCAGCACATGTGTTATCGGCATGGCCTACAATATAAAGCCTCATAAGGTTCCATCTCAGTAGTTTCCGGAAAACTATTATTGTAGGAAATCTTGACTACGGGTATATGCTTATCCCAAGATCCCCCGATGTCTAGGATGTATGAACGCAGCATTTCCTCAAGCACATGTATCGTACACTCTGACTGGACATCAGTCTGAGGGTGGTAAGCTATGCTTAGAAGCACCTGTGTACCCAGTGCCCTCTGAAAACATTGAAAGAAACGATACGTAAAGTCGGCATACCTATCTGAAATGATAGAACTAGGGACCCCATGAAGACGTAAGACCTCTCTGATATACAGTTCTCTGAGCTCATAATCTCTGAAGGTCTCCTTTACCAGAAAAAAGTGATCTACCTTCGTATGTCTATCCACAACAACCCACATGGCATCACTGCCTCGAGGTGACCTCTGCAACCCAGTCACGAAGTCCATCATGACATCATCCTATTTCCATTCTTGAATGGGTAACTGCTGTAACAGTCCGTCTTGCCTCTGATGCTCCGCCTTCACCTGCTGACAGGTGGAACATCTAGTAACAAAACCAGATACTTCACGTTTCATACCCGGCCACCAATACTGACGTCTCAAGTCATGGTACATTTTGGTAACTCCTTGATTAACTTCCCAAGATGAAGCATGTAACTCCCACATCACCTCCTCAGGTATATCCCCTGGAACCCATACCATTCCACTGAAACACAATACCTCATCATCTCCTATCGTCCATCCAGGAGGAGGGACCTCATTTTCCACCGACTCCCATAGAACTAGGACGTCTGAATTAGATAGTTGCCTCAGCCTCACTATATCCAAGATGTTAGAGGTCACAGATAATGAAGAAAGATAGGTCTTTCCCTGACTGTCATGCACCTCCAAATGCATCTCAGAGAACAAATCCATAAGCTGCCACTCATCAATCGCCTCATACACTGCCTGTATCTGAGTCTTCCTGCTCAGTGCATCAGCAACTGTACAACCTTTACCAGGTGTATAGGCAAGCTCAAAATCAAAGGAATGATGGTATCCAACCCCCCTTAGCTATCTCAAATTCAGATCAAGTTGTGTAAAGATATACTTGAGACTTTGGTGGTGTGTGAAAACCACAAAATACTCTCCCAAGAGATAATTTCTCGAAAAACGCAACGCATAATCAAATACAACCAACTCGAGATCATGTGTCGGGTAATTCCTCTCATGTGGCCCCAACTACCAAGAATCGTATGCAAATACTCGATCACACTGCATCAACACTTCTCCCAGGACAATACCTGATGAATCATGGTAGAATGTATAAATATTCCCTTGCTCTGGAAGTATCAGGATTGGTGTTGATTTCAACTTTCCCTTCATCTCATGAAACGTTTTGTTGCAAGCTTCTGTCCAAAAAAACTTATCACCCTTCTTAGTCAACCCCGTCAATGGTGCTTCTAAGTAGGAGAATACGTTTATAAAACACCTGTAGTAAACAACCAGCCCAAGAAACTCCATATCTAAAACATGTTTTGAGGTTTCTCCCAGGAAACTACTGCTCTCACATTCTCTAGGTCCATAGAAACTCTTGCCGGTGAGATGACATGATCGAGGAAGTGTATCTGGTCCATCCAAAAGTGGGACTTTGAGAGCATAACATATAGACAATTCTCTCTCTGTGTACTAAATAAGATCTCAATATGTGTAGCATGGTTATGTCGAGTGTGAGAGTACACCAAGATGCCATCCATGAAGACTACCAAAAAAGAATTCAGATAAGGGTGGAACACACTATTCATCAGAGCCATGAAACCTGCTGGCGCATTTGTGAGTCCAAACGGAATAACCAAGTACACAAATAGAAAATATCTTCTCCGAAACGCTGTAAGTAGCATATATGTTGGTCTAACGCATAATTGATGATATCCAGACCTCATTTCAATCTTCTATAACACTCATGGTCCCTGAAGTTGATGAAAAATATCTTCAATACTTGGCAAGGGATACTAGTTCTTAACCGTCAACTAATTAAGATTCTGATAATCCACACAATTTCTAAGGGTATCGTCCGACTTCTTCAAAAAACGGACAAGAGAACCCCAAGGTAAAGTTCTAGGTCAGATGAAACCCTTTTCCCGTAACTCCTCTAACTGTCTCTTGATTTTCAGAAACCCTAATGTTGCCATCCTATAAGGAGGAATGGACACCGATGCTACTCATGGCACAAGCTCAATAGAGAAATCCACCTATCTCTATGGAGGTAGACCCGGAAATTCTTCTGGTAGGACATCCCTGAAACGATCAACCACAAGAGGGAAATCCATCTGACAAGTCTCCTAATCATCCAGATATAAACTCGCAATATGGGCTGTCACACCACCTCACCCATGATGCTCAGGTCCATCTCGGCTTGCATGGACATCCCATTTACCCTTGTATAGAAACTCTCCACCCTCTTGTGATGTGAAACTCACCCTGTGATGATAGAAATCAATAAAGGCTCGAAGGGGAACCAACATGCCCATCCAGAGAATAACATCACATCTCGTCATCTCCAAGACATAGAGGTCTCATAGAATGTGACACCCAGCAACCTCAAGGGGGAACTCCTTGCGTTGACACACACGAACCGTTCTATTCCCCAATGGTGTGTCTAGCGCCATATAACCAGAAGAAGAAGAAACATAGAGCCTAAGGCTCTACACAACGGGCACATATATAAATCTATGTGTTGTACCCATATCGAAATGTGCTGAAGATAAATCAAAAGCTAGTAAAATAGTACCTCTAGCATTAGATGGTCTGGGATCCTTCTCCGGTTGGGTCTGTGGCATTGCATATGCAAGCCCAGTGTCACGGCCCTACGACACATCCTGGCTACCCGGAGCTGTCCCGCCTTACTGCCTCTGAGATCTGGGTGTCAGGATACCATAGCCGTGTCCACCATCTCTGCCTGCACGTCTTGACGTATTCCAATTTCCCGATTGGTAAGAAGATGTTGGTCCTCCTCCCGCATGTGGAGTCTACACAGAACCCTTTTCACTATCCACGGGTAAAAACGCCCTGCAAAAGCACTACAGATGACCTATCTTACTACAAGCTCGACACTCCACTGGGTCTCGGGGACACTGAGGTCACTTGTTCCCCTCTCAACCGCACTGGTAGAAAATAACTGTGCCACCTGAAGTAATTGTCTGGATAGTACTGCTGCCATGAGACAAACTCATTTGTCGCTTCCTCTTCCCAGTAGAACTAGTATCAGCAACTGGTGTCGAACTTCCCTGGAACACACCACTAGTTTCCCGCAGGTTCCGCTCGGTAATCAGTGCCCGGTTCACAATAGCATGCACTGTAGACATCCTAAAAACATTCACCTATGCTCGGATGTCATATCGTTGACCATCATCAATATATCTGGTACTCAATGTCTCATCACCCAAAAGAACAGATGAAAAACACTGAATATCGGTTAAGAGAGCAGAATATTCCATCACTAACATAGAGCCCTACTGTGGATTCATGAACTCTCAAGCTTGATCTACCCGTAGCATCTCAGGAAAGAAGAAGTCATAGAAGACTTCTTGAATATCATCCCACGCCATGTTGCGGTAATGCTCGGACTTGGTGGTAACATCCCACCACCTCTTGGTGGAATCACGCAACATATAAGTCGTGAGCTTGACCCTATGCTCATGAGGCATCTCTAGATGCTTGAAAATAGTCTTCATTGATTCCATCCATGACTCTGCAGCCTATGGTCTTCCATACCCTAAGAACATAGGCGTACGCTGATGTTGGATGATATGAGTTATCTCTTCCATAGATGTGGCAACCAGCGGTGCTCCCTGGATTGTCTACATGAACCACATGATGCCTTCACGGAACTGCATGGCTGTGCCTATGCTCGGTATAATGGTTGGCACCGCATTTGGCTCTGCAGGAGGATCTATTGGTAGCCCGTGGCCTACTGTTTATAGAGTATACTCGTTACCGCTCTCCTGGTGAAAAATGTGAGGTCATGTCAGTGGAATGACTCTACAAGGTCAAAACACGACCATATTTATGTTAAACAAAGTATGAAACCAGGGGAGTAAAAAGGGAACAGGTGGAAGAAGGAATTCAAGATTTGCAAAAAAAGACTACACGACGTGTATATTAAATACACGTCATGTACCTGACATTTCATCCCCTTCCCAGGTCCTTCTATACGACATAGTCACAAAACTCACATCTAAAAAATACCAATTGTCATGTATAACATCCACATGGTGTGTATGGTTTAATTTCCAAATTCACGTGTTGTTCGTGACACGACCGACTACTCGACTAATATTACACTGCGTGTTACACTTGCACACGGCGTGTACACCACTCCAACTTCCCAGCCACACGGCAAGTTCCACACGGTCTCTCACTGGACAAGACAATAGGGTGTGTCTCACGGTCACAAAGGGTGTACTAGGAATGGTAACAACGACTTGTGTTATTCGTGACACAGCCGGGTACTTGGGTTATACTACACGGTGTGTTCAAGGTGAACACGACGTGTATGTGTTAACGTTTTACCATCTGTGTTGTTAGTTACATGGGCAAACACCAGGTCTAAAATACATAGTGTGTAAAACTAGTACACAACGTGTTCACCCCCCCCCCCCAAGTCATTCTCTACCCCGTGTCCCCGCCCACACGGTTTATGACATGGAAGAAGACTATATGGCGTGTACTGAGGGTACACGGTGTGTACTAAAAAAAGTTTTCATTTCTTCCCGAACAGATGTTTAAACAACATATAATCATAGAACTACAAGGCATTTATCCTAGGTTTTCCGGACAATATGCCTCAGAAACTACCCCGGAACCCAAAATAAAACCCTAAAACAACACCTAAGTTCCAAATTCCGATCCATGAGGGCCCATACCACTCACGAATCAATGCTAGGTATCTTATCTTTGTTATAAATAATGTAAACAACCAATAATCCACCAAATTCTGGTCAATGAGGGCCCATAATCTTCAATAACCAGAGTTTGGCATTAATTCTATCAAGGCCTCACACAAATATACCCCATCAAATAGAAAGTATTTATTAAAGCAGATATCACAACACCGTGCTTTTCTATCACAACATCTAGAACTAAAACATGAAATTTCTAATGCATCTATATGGCGTGGAAGGATGCATGACATGCGATTTCTAGCATTTTCCTAATGATGCACGAGATAGAATACCCTCATCTAATCCGGTTGAAAATAAATAAAACCTAGTATAAATATATTACAACACACCACAATAGTGTCACCCAATGCTGAAAATCAAAAAAACTATAAAATTACATAATCAGAAAAAATTACAATAAACTAGGTAGACTGGGATTTCCATGTACACGGGTTAGCTACTCCTGGGAACCACTATTTAACAACTACCATATCCATCCTATCCCACTCTATGGCTCCAAACAATAAGTCAAAGAAAAAAACCATATCTGATACCACTTTGTAACGTCTCGGATCCGGGTTCCACTCGACGGGTGCCCCAGACCTGGTTGTCCATATGCCCTCAAGCGCATTTCTCCAAATGCTAGAGGCTGCCAAATAGCATCGAGGGTGAAGGTCTGATAGTGGGGAAACAATTCCCTAATTTTTCAAAGTGTAGGGCATTGGAATATCAAAAAACAGCAGATGTAGTAAACATTAAACAACTGAAATGGAAAACTGAAGTCAAAGAGAACCAGTAGTAAGATATATAACGATGAAACATGTCACTATTCTATGAAAGCAGCAAAAACAAGTTACACTGTAATAAAATACTATACAAAAAATGTACAAGTATATCAGAACAATAAAGAACGGTCAAGATCATTGTAATCTTAAGCTTGGTACCATGCTCTTCTACTCCTCAGCAAAAATCAAGTACCTGTATAGGGACTCTTGCCCCTATCGACACCTACAAAAATATAATCTATTTGGGCCGAAGGCATGACCCACACTAGTTATGTGAATTAAATCCCAGTAGGCAACCACTAAAGGCCCGTTCCCAAATGTAAGTGAGAATGTGCGATAAAAGTGTATAAAAGTAAATGCAGTAAACTAGTAAGTAATCAAAAGTAACCATTTCTACCAATTTCATTTCCATTTAAATTATTACTTATCAATTCAATATAATTTAATTATATTTAAAATGCACCGTTCCATTAGGCTAAACATAAACATGCCCTCAGGTCATTTAGAACATTGACCTTAGGCCTTGCCCTCAGGTGAGAAAGAATCTTGCCCACAGTCCTTGCCCTCAGGCGATTTCCCTCTGGCACAGAAGTATTGTCCTCAGACATAAGAAACGAATCCCTCGGGTGAAATAGAATATTTCACTTAGTATAAGAATTACTTTTCCATCAGGCTAAAAAACGCTACCCACAGGCTAAATGAAACACTGCCCTCAGGCGCAAGTAACCGGGCTGAGCCAAACAGATATGAAATAAATTATATAAAATTATTCTCAAGGAAATTTAAAGCATGATAAATTCTATGGTATACCCTTGGGTAACCTAGACAAATGGCTAAATAGAGGAACGCACCCCTGGGGTGGTCCTGGATCCAAGAAGTGATCCAAAACAGCAGTTATACATATTCATTAAACTACCTATGCAATTCTATGTATTTAATTATGAAAGGCCTCATCCATATGACACCCCCCACCATGGGCGCGTATCACAGTGGTACACAGAACACACAGCAGTTGGAATTTAAACGCCAGCCCACCTACCCTGATCTCCACTGATCAGTATACAAAAAAGGCACCTCACAAAATAACCAAGAACAGTGTAGATCTGGGAAAAAAGATAACACATTCAACCCTAAATAACTTCTCATAGAGGAATAATAGGTGAGAACAACATAAGGAGGGGGGGATTACCTGTGCGGTCCCAAATAGATCGACGGAGGCGGAAAACGATTCCCGGTGTGCGAGCGGGAAATATCCAAAGCTCCAGTCTCCTCTTGAGCTCTCCTCCGGTGTTCTAAGCTTCCTCTGTGAATAGAGGAGGCTGCTGCCCATTTTAAGTAAAAAAACAAAATACATAAAGTGTAATCTAAAGTACACGACATGTAATTTTATCATTTAATAGTTTTTTTGGAGGCTACTTTTTCCACCTCTGAACTATTCATCTGTCTACATGAGTACACGGCGTGTAGTACCAAATTCAAAGCGTGTACTGTCGCTCAGCTGGCAGCTACTTCCACCACATTACTATTCACTTTTCGACTGACTACACGGCGTGTAAATACCCACCACACGATGTGTAGTCAGTTTTTACACCTTTTATCACCGACAGGGATACATGCCTTGTGTACGCATCCCACATGGCCAAAATACATGGCGTATTGTAAAGTACATGGTGTGTAGTTACAAAATATGGGATTTTTCCCCATTTTCCACATTTTCTCAAAAAAACATAAGGGTAAGGAAATGAAGATACCCATACCTCATGAATAAGAACCGTGTTCTCACAATTGTAAATGTCGAGATCGTCATATATGGATACATAGTGTATGGGCATTGATGCATGACCATGTGATATTTTTATTAGTCTATAAAAATTTTGTTGAATCTGATGTGTTACACAACAAGAATTTCTCTTAATTTCACACTATATGGTTAGTTTATACATAGATTTTTTTTCATATTCATCCATTTTTCTAATTTTCTACCTCTTCCGTCGATTTCTCCTCCAATCACATAAGATCTTCCATTAATTATTTACACCCTTAAGATACCATCTATAAAAATCTGTTTCTATTGACTTCTCATGAATGTCATATAAATCATCTAAATCCCCATCATCCACCATGGATCTTCCACATGAAATGAAACCAATTATCATTGTACTATTATAATTAACACAAAAATGTCTACAAAATATGCAGACCAAGATCACGTCACTACTAAAGGTTAGATTTCAGACACCCTTTGACCTAAAATCACATATCTATGAAATACATAAGTCTTTTAAGAATTTCAATACATTAATCCAATCACTGATCAAATATATAGGATTCTACATTTGTCAATGGTTGATAACCACATAATTTTCTATGATATTAAATAAATAACACCGATTTATTGAGGAAAATATCAATCTTGAAATGAATTGGTATGTGGGAAAAGATGAATCATTAACCAAGAAATTAAACATGGTAAAAATATGAAGAATATAGGGATTAATACATAATAGGGAAAAATGGAAAAAATGATGATCATGATTAATATACAATAATTTATGATCTTTTAAATTGAGGAAACATGAATTAATCACGTGTTATAGTCAAACATATCAAAAACCATAATATCAATAAAAAAACATGAATTTAAGGGGCCCTGAAATATCATATAATTTATTAAATTTTATGGAAACTAATCCATAAAATCATCAATCTTAGGGAATAAAACATAAAAAAATAACCAATTCTTACCTCAAAATTGAATTTCTCAAATTTCAAAAGAACTCAATGAATTTGTAATTTCCACTTCATTTTGGGTTGATCCTTGATAACTAGACCATTTACGAAAATCTATACCCCATGATTTTCATGTCAAGACACTCTATACATTATGAAAAAAATCATAGATGTGTTTTAAATGAGATATGTAAATTGATATATTACAAGGTTAATGGATGTTTGAATAATTTAATTTAATTTTTAAATTAATTCAATTAAATATTCCCATGAATCAAATTGATCATCACTTATGATGATTTTGAATCATTATTCAAGACTAAGGAAAATATATTGTTTCAAATAGAATCTTGAAATTAGTTTCCCCATCTTAAACTCCATTCATGATATATATTCATTCTATTTAAGACACTCTTGTGAAAATTAAAACAAAATAATATTTTTATTGTATTGTTTTGTGGTTAAATAATAGTATATTCATCAAAATCAACTATCCTATTTATGAACCCTATATTTAATAACCAATAAATTTCTCATTAAAATTTTTTATTGAAAAATTAATATTTATCATTGGAAAGGTGTTGAGACTTCCAAAATTAAAAAGAATGTCATGTGAGACGTAGTTAAAACACATGTCACTATATCCTCCAACCTTAAAAACAATATCCTATGAAATTTATATGGATGAAACTGTATAACATAAAATATCATTAAATTTTTCTAGATAAATTTATCATATCATCATACACCACACAATCACTTTTAGGGTTATAAGATATAAATGAACCTAAGAAATTGGTGTAAATGAAGGTGTACACCTTATTTCAAAATAGATAATACTACCTCTATCCATATTAATGAAATGAATATTTAGATACATGAATCTACCCCAGAAGAATATACCCTATCACTAAGCTATACATCTATACCCATATGAGAGTCGTCAAAACTAATGGAATGATATAAATTCCAAAAGGTCTCAACTATCACCATATAACGATTCATAAAGAAGGTCAACTCGGGTGGGAGAACTATACTTCATTATTTTAAAATAGATTTACATATTAGTAATGAATAATTGAAATTCTCAACATAACAGAACCATATTGGATACTTAATGAGTTATCAAAGATGATATTAGAAGTATCATTTCATTTTGAATCATTTTAGAATTTATGTTAGTAACCTAAGGTACAATTTCCCAAAAAGATATAGTATCCTTCATTAGTATCTAGACGAACAAGGAAAACATGAAATTAAAACCCAATATTAATTTAGGAACACTCTGATATTTTTTTTTTCTTATCATGATCCCCAAATAATTTTCACCCATAGTCAAAGTTATTCTAATAGGGTTTTCATTACACATTTTTTAAATATAATGAGGATAACTTCTTGAACAACACAAATCAAAACCAATAAATCATTTCCACCTAACCTGTCATTGGGTAACCAAATCCAACACATTCCAAAATGGATGGTTCAATCCATTTTTATATCCTAGATCATTCTACTATATACACTAATGAATAATCATCATTTGAAATAATAAATCTCAGTCACATATGAGAACATCCAATTTATCATGATTAAGGTCCACCAACAGGTGTGTATACCAAAAAATTAACTATAAATTAGAAACCAAAAAATTTAATTTACTATAATGGTTACTGAGAAATATTTAACTCCAGAAACCCATCATGTGCAAGTGGAAAAATTCATTATCGATTTGAATAATTAAATGACATGATCCATACCATAAATTTATACTATATGTCTCATGAGAGTTCTTGATCGATAAAACTATTATAACATTCTACACATAATCAAATGGTGCTAGGATACATTATTAACGTAGGAAGATAAATGTCCACTTTTGAATTAAAGATTCATCTACTACAAGACTACCCTTAACATTATCCATCCATCTCATATACATAAAATCTTATACCTAAAAACATTCATTCATAATTTTTTTTCTACTATGATCGCATCAGCCTCAATGTCCTTAGATCGTGAAGAATCATTCCCACTTCACATATTATCTCATAATCACAAGTATATGAGTGGATTCATACACCATATTTATGAAAAGGGGAAACCATTGGTCTCCCTTTAGAATTAAATAATCTTTCCATGACCCTTGTTGGTATGTAATGTCATATATTTACATAAATAATTTGAATCCATGCTCACCAACGGATGGGTAACTAAAATTAAATAACGTGATTTGGATTTTATTTCCATATTTTAAGGGCCATTATCATGAAAAGAGACTAAACCATCACCATCAATTCCATCTCCAATAAGTCTGGATACATGTAGTGGGTACTATTTCATACTACGATGGGAATAATAACACAATTTCTATTACACATGTATACTTTCATAATGGAATATTCCTCCTCGATGGTTAATGACACTTCATCTGAAGGATGAGTGAAAATATATCATCATCAATGTGATCATTATAGATATGAAATATCAAATATAAGGATTATTTTTAATCTAAAACTGCTATATATATAATAGTATGTGAACAATGATTTCATGTAAAAGAATTCATGAGGTTCCGTGATTAAATAACACATGCCAATCTTGGTTATAATCTACAACATACCATGTATTGGAATCTAATGTCCATGTAAACCCATAATAATGGTTTCTAGTAATTCACATTGGTCATGATCAAATATAACAACGGTGATTATGGTGAATAATGAATGTATAATCCAACATCAATAAAATTGTAACCAAAAGATCACTAGAAATAACTCCCTATAAAATATCATGGACTATCTCAAAGAGATCCCATGAATATTCATCTACAATGTGGTTATCCATCAATGAAACCACTATTGCAATTTTCAATTTAAAAACTATCATTTAACCATAGAAATGTTTCATATATGATAATACTGTAAACCTAGGCATGTTGGCTCATGACATTCTTGCATAACATGTCCTGTGGGAAGAAAAACCAGGGTTTAAAAACACTTCACCAAGAGTATTATAGAATCACAGGGTATAAAAACTACACCCTTAACAATTCATTGAAGAGGCGTTACAAATCTTACATGCCTCAAGAGGTACATAGACGCAATCATTCAATCATTGTAATGAATCCACATTCTTCATTATAAACTCTATCTCAACAAATTGATCAAACTAAAATCACAGTAGAGAAGACAAAATATGATTTTATGAAATAAATTTCCTACTACAAGATCATCATATAATACAGGTTTTTCAAAAAAAATAACGTTTATTTTGGAGTAAAATTTTAATCTATCTGGTAATGTGAGTCATATATTCTTAAAACCCCTATCAACATGGGTTCATAATCACCTGTTAAGTTCTTATAGACATAAATATTGAATCAATATATTTGTAGTCTCATACAACTCAATATTGGCTATAATATAAAAAATAATAATGATACACTCAATGTATAAGTGAAAAAATGCTACCACAATTTGTAGGGAGTGATCACCTCTCGATAAACTCGTAGAAAAAAACATCTAATTAATCACTATTTGGTAGTGATATGGATAACAGTAGGAACGAGAACATCCAAACCATTCTTATATGTATATTTTTTATTTTAATTGATAGTACATGATGGGAAATATGATATAACCAATATATTTAGAGAATATCTTGATGATGTGAAAAAGGAAGGACGCGAATGATTATACCCACTACATGATTCTTGTACATACTTAGTTGTACCCATCATTTGATTTCATCATTTTTAGGTCAACCAATATGTTGTCAAATCCATTGGAAAATGATATAATAGTCTCCACACCAACGAGGGATTCATTGATCATTCATGTACTATTTTCCATTATTAATATCATTTACATTTGTTGTCAATCAAATCTGTGAATGAAATTAACATTTTTACCATCCCTATATTAGTCATGACATTATTCCTATATAACCTAAATAGAATATACATATCCTATATGGTAATTCTATAAGATGGGTGTTTATCTCTATGATTCCATCATATATTATAGGGGTGGTGAGTAGATCTGATTAGGAATATCATGAAATATAGGATCTCATAGAATATGAAAACCTACAAAAATACATATCCAAAATGAAATATAAAATCATAACTAATAGTATGATATTCAAAAAAAACCAAATTGAATTAAAATATTATTTATAATTATACTAAGATCCATATTATTAATAAGAATATATAAAATAGTGTATGTAATAAGAAAATACACACCAAATTTCGAAAATATGAAAAAATAAAAATCATCCATGATGATGAGTCCAATGCTCCAGGATATCTCTATACATGAACATAACTAACTATATTTTTTCCATGGTACAACCAAGATACATCATTAATTTATCTACCATGGTCTCTATGAGTTACCTATATTCAATCAACATTAACTACTCAACCACAAGGTCGTCCTTGGCCTATTATTCATATTCATAGAAATAGCATGTATGCAACTATATCCCATATAGGGGTGAGTCAAAACATACTCAGTAGGATTCCCAAAAAAATATAAATAATTAAAAAGAAATATTTCATCTAAAATATATTATCATTAATTTCTAGTTGAAAAGTTGTCTGGATGTTAAATAATGATATAGAAATTAAATATATATATTTGGGATGATGAGAAATCGTTTTCATCCCTACTCAAATCATCAAAACCACATAACACTAGCACCCTGAGGTGAAAAAGTGAAGAAATTTCCAAGGGAAATGAATTAAAAATCTATTTATAACATCCATTATTGATGGAAATCCCTTGTGTTCCATGTAATCTCAAATCAGTAAAACATTCATATTTTTAGAATTTAAATAGACACCCCGCCACCATGCCCACGATGGGGATGACACTCCACACTAAGGTACAATCATAATCTGATAAAAAAATTTATCCTCTGGTGTACCAATATTAATCAAGATTCATTGAATCATCATATCAAAAAACCTACAGAACTAAAAAAGTTATGATATATAGGACCCCAGAATTTAAAATAAACTACAAACCCATACACCCTATATACACTTAATTTTTAAGGGAGGATACTAGTCTATTTAAATGACCATAAATAACTACTATGGTGGGGGATCCTAGGATCTTACAAGTGCTTCTCAGAAGAACATATATAATCTCCATTGATAGAGTATCACATGATCATGTAGGTGAGTGGAAATAAAAATACTATTTGGATGTTAGTTATAGGATCACATTCCCTACGATAAAAATACATAATCTATGGGAATTACCCAATCCAACATTTTGATCTTGAGGTGAATCGATACTCGTATAAAACTCAATATTTTTATGGAGCATTTACATTCGAAATGATATCTATGAGACAATATTATGCTTCCCAATACATCCATTATTAATCATTATATCCTAATAAATATTCAAATGTCTACCTTAAATAGTAGTTAAAATATTATGTTTTTTAGAAAAATACATTTGATTGATAAGTCTCATGTATAAAAATGATCCTAAAGAAGATGACACAATTACTAGGTGTTTCGTTGAAGAGTTCCCAATGTGCAACGTAGTTCACACAACATTTGATCCTAGGTCGATTCCATGTTCATTTATTTTTATCCATTAAGGTATATAATGTCCTAACTACCTAACATGAGTATAGGTTCAAATAAATTTTAGGCCAATAGGGTTCCGTAATTGTGTAATTTGTGTAGATATCACACTGATTATTTATTTATACATAGTGTGTGGTCCCAACCACAAGACCATGAGATATTTTACACTTTATAGAAAACCAAAAATCATATCTCTAAAGTTACATAGATAGTGTTCTTCAAATCTACTTGTTGGGTAATAGTTTTTTTACCAATATTACTCATAGTGTTAATGAATATTCCAATTTTCATCATACTTCAGAAAATTCTTCCACAAATATTGCATGATCCTTTGTCATAAAAGCTATCCACAGATAAAACATTATCACAAACTAATTTTCATCCAATAATATGTTAAACTAAAATCCTCTAGCAATTCATTTCTCTCCCACATATATATAATTCACATTAATATATATGGTCCCATATTTTTTTTTGTGGTTAACAACAAAATGGACCAAAAACATGTTGAATAATATCATGTCACCATCAGATTCCAGATACCAGTTACCCTTTATAGACACACCTCATCATTATCACCATCGATTAACTTCTTCATGTTTAATATTGAAAACCTTCCTTAGATCATATCAATTTGATCCCTTAGTTGTAATTTGTTTATTTTTGTGTCCCATCCAAAAATATATAGTACACTATATTGAATTTTTAAACCAAAAATTAAATATGTAACTAGTCAATCCACTTGAATTTCATAATAACTATTAAAGGATATAATTCTATTAAAAACATGACAAATAGTGGAATAATTAGGATTTAAAAAGTATTCAATGATTATCATGTCTGATTGATCAACTTCGAAAAACAAAACCATAGTCTTCTGATCATGAGGCCTTGTGTGGTGTGTTTTTTAAATATGGTTTTTTTGTTATCATTAAGATTTCTGTATAATGAGGATGATACATTACATAAGAGTACATTATGATTATATGAATTATAAAGTGGTAGATGGAAATTTGTTCTATTTTTTCAAAAAAAATATAAACCTAATATCTGAATGGTGATATGTCAAATCACATAAGCATTATATCTTCACCTAATCAGATAAGGTAGAAGATATATCATTATTACATGATTTAAATTTAATATCATGATTAGAATGGGATATTTTTACATAGAACAATAAGTGAGGTTAATTGGTCTTTTGGATCTCTTTATCTGAAATATGTCATGAAATAAAATCAGGGACAATGTTTATAAAATGATACGCTAGTTTTGATAGAGGTTTCTCTGGCTTCTGATTATGTTTGGGATAATATATCATTATTTTTCAGATGAGTGCACCTATTCAAAGGGATCAAAAAATCACATAAAATTAAATATATCACACAATGGGTACTATTGAATTTAATTAAGTGTAATACATTCTATATAATAGATTAAATTTATTTTATAAGTCTTGATTGGAAGTCATGTATAGAGAATACGTAAAGGATTCATATTATTTTATGGAATGGAGTCACAAAACATGAATATATATAGATAGTATTTTGATTGACTCAGGTTGATGATATGAGTATTAAAGATGTTGGAATTATTGCCCAAGCATATTCTACTTATATAGGGGGAAAATAATTATCTAAAAATACAAATGTTAATCATTATTTGATTAATAAATGTATTAAGGGATTACTAGAGTGTTTAGTATTTACAATTGGTTTTGTAACTCAGTAACACATTTGAGTATTTGCCCTATCAAGTCACATGATAAATATATGAACATAGATTCCACCATATTGTATCTCATAATTAGATTTATGTGCTATAAAATCTTTCAATGAAGATACACAACTTGGGTCATGCACAAACTCTCTCACGATTAAGTTTTTAAACCAGAAGGACATTTAAATGAGATACAGAATAGAGGTATTTCTTTATGGTTATGTATATTAGGTTATGGAATGGGGTATCTGATGCATAATCTTATACCAACTTTGTTTCATGAATATTTAAATGGAAAAATTGGATTATTTTGATGAAAAAATTAACTATCACATCTTTGTAAACTTGTTTTAATGATGGATAGAATTTATAATACACAAAATTATGATAAGGTGATACCGAGGTTATTAAATTTTAGATGAATTCATTGTCAGAAAAAATAAATATGCAGACCACTGTATTGAACCAATGGGGGGGATGCCTTATCCCTAAAAACCTTTTTAATGGTATGGTACATATAATATAGTGATAGTGGAAGAAATTACAATCCACCATATATAGGGATTATTAGTGGATTATGGAATGGTTAATACAACATTGGTGTTTAATCCTTGGAATTTCCCTTATTGGTGACCAACAAAAAACAATTAGGTTTTTTACATTAGAATATGATTATGTGGTGACTATGAATTAGAATAAATTATATTTAACATTTTCATACATGTTCATGAAGAATATATTAAATTTGAAATAGTAAAACCTGATTCATGCATCCCCTCAAAAGAAACCCCTATTATAATGAGTGGTATGACATGGAAGGATCTCGGTGTAGAAAAACATTTGTAAGGACTAATAACATTGTGAAAATTTTAAATTCCAGATGAATATTTCTATTTTAATGGAAAAACTATTAGATTTTTAAATATAAGATGACATCACATCAATGTCTTACTTTTATAGATGTCATCATTACTATATTAATTTTTTTTGTCCAGTGATATGATAAAACATTATAAGAATGAAACTGATAGAAAATTTTGGGTTGTGGATACTAAAATATTAACTTTAATGAACTGGAGCTCCATCAGATAAATTCTATATAAATGTAATAATACTCAGTAGTGATAATTCTATTTTTTTATAAATTTCCCAAAATATATAGGTTTTAATATTGTGAAGGAATAAGATATAAATGTATTTCAGAAAATATAGATTAATTTATAATTCATATTTATGAAAATACTAATTTTTTATTTAATATAATCACAATGGTTGTTAGAAAAATTTGTGGTCATGGAAAAAAAATAAAATATACAAACATCATATAATGTATTTCATGGTTACTTCCTTTATATTACAATATAAAGTATTATCCAATTGAAGAAAGGGATTCAACCAAAATATTTACGTATAAATATTAATTTAAATCTATGGTTTATGATATTTTAACTAAACCAGAAGCCTATTCAACGCATACACATAATGTAATGGAATTAAATAAAATTGAAAATATTAACTATAATAAGGATGAAATAGAGAATATATCCAATATGGACATCTTTTAAAGGTGTAATGGAAATTCAAAAGTTTTAAGTTAAAATTCAGAAGAAATATACTACTTGCATAATTTCTAGGTGAAAATGATGGGCACATTGATGAATGGTTACCAAGGAGATTTGATGATAATCTAAGAAATGTTTATGTTTTATAAAATTACGAAGAAGATTCACCTCAAAAATTTGGAGTTCATATTTGTTGAAATTTATTAGTAATGGCTTTTTCAACATAGATAACATTATAATAATGAATTTATTTAGGAAGATGAAATAGAAATAAAGTATAATATTAGAGATGATATGATGTATACTATGAGTAGAGTGGTCCTGAAAATGAATGTGTTAATGATATAAATAGTACATGTAATTTGTTTTCATTTTTCAAGCAATGTCCTTCATAACATTAGATATACACATAATCTAAGGTATTATTTACATTCCATGAAGTTTAGTTAAAGTACCCATTCAATGTATTTTGAAGTTATATTTATGTCATATGAATAAAAGAAATTAATTATGAATGTTTATTTCATTACGTTATTTTAGGAAATAAATTATTAATATATGATTATTCCAAGTAATGAAATTTGTAACATTATTATCTTTCATGAAAATAAATTATGTATTCATTAAATTTTTTTCGGTTCTGAATAAGAATGATAGGACCTTTTAAAATGTTTTCTTAAAATTTGAACTAGAGTGTCGAATGAAATGATATGGTATTGGTTTAGGCCCATGACCATAAGGGGAAACTATAAAACAAGTGACCTAGATATGTTTCCCTATGGGTTTCTAATGGGATTTTGAGGATCACAATTAATCCATAAAAATATTATTTTCAAATGGATAAATTCATATAAGTGTTTGAAAACAATTTATATTCTTAATTTATATAGTTCTTAAAGTATTATAAACAATTAAGGATGTTTATAAAAAAATATGTATTCATTTTTTATGTATAGTATTAATCAAATGATTTATTTGATAAATGTTTTTGACGTGATTTATTATTTCCTGGAAATGTTTCTATAAGTGATTTTTAAATCCCTTACTGGGAAAAGTAATCCTTAATATATAATATAAATTATTTATAATAGGTTTATCATAATTTTTTTAATTATTTATCTTCACTAATAGATTTTTCACACATGATGCGTCCAATTTATTTAACATTATCAAATTTTTTTAAATTGTAATGTATTTTTCTAGTCCACTAAAATCTTGAAGAGATACAATCCTGGAATAAATATTGGTCTTTGTATTTCTCATTTATCTTTATAAAAAACTTTATCCATCATTTTTTATTAATGAATACAGATGTGTTGGTTTGGGGCTTCACATTATGTTCACTTATTGTATTATTCATGGCCATGTACTTGGGTAGACACATTGTGAGTTTGTGGGGGGGGGGGGTGTAAAAGGACTTGTAGTAGAACACTAGTAGAGACCATGTATTCCTTGGTCATATAGAAAGGCTTAGGAAATCCCCATGTTTTTTATCCATGTATAAGTACACATCAGGTAACAAATTTTAGAGTACACATCATGTACTCATAAGTATACACCAGACACATTTTCTAGCAAGGTTAGTTTTTTCTAATTGTACCCCAATGTCAGAATCGTTCTCATGAGTTGTCCATTTTGAGTGTTTTCTCATATATATCATAATTTTGTAATAATATAATAATTTATAGAATGTATAGATGGTGTTTTCTGCCATCTTATTTCTAAATGATTATTTCTTTGAAGTTTTGATTTGGAATCCTCATGTTGGTTGGGTTTCGATCTGTGAGGCTCGAGTGAGGGTTCTGAGCTCTGTGATCATCCTATCCGGAGTGATCCATGGAGTTTTTATTTGTCTTTATTTGATGGATAATATTAGTAGGGATGAAAATGTATATATGTGGATATTTTGGTTGTCCCTATGTATTGGGACTAGTTTCTCGATGATAGGGGAATTCAGTTTTATATTTAATGTTATAGGGTAATACGTGTTGGATCCTTCACACTAGGTTGACACGATATGATAGTAGTTATGGTTGGGTGTGGTTGTCTTTTTTATTTGAGTCCATGGGACTCTTTAATATTCCACTAGTGGGATGGATTTTGATCAAGTGATCATTTGATGTCTTAACCTACTTTTGAACGTTCTGATATGAAAATATATTACTTCTAGATTACTTATTTTGTGGATTGATGATTGATGCTCAGTTAGAGGACACTAAAGACCATTTAGGATGTTACTTATGCTGGGATTGGATTGATTCCATGTATGTGATGGAGAAACACTTCATTGGGATTCATTCAATGCATTTTGGGACATTTGATGATTTCTTATGGGAATGGTTGTTTTCCCAACAATTGTTATGTTTTCAATTTATTTTGGATATTCATAATTTTTTATGAATATGAAGATATTATGTTATGGTTAGATTACACAATTACGGGAAGTGGATTAATAGTATGTGATATGAAGGATGAGAGAGCTGGACATATAGTCCACAAACTTGGTTTTTGATATCTATAGTTTAGAACATTGTAAAAGATTCTTCATATCATTATTGTTAGTTTGTTTATGTTTTGAGTGTTGAACTAAGGATCCATGAATTTTATTTGATATTGTTGATTATAGAGGATGTGATGTCACATGTGTTTGGTTTAATGATGTAATTATTCTCTCAAAAGTTATATTATACTACATGGAATAGTTGTTTGACTGAGTACATAACACCATATAATATTCTATGTTGTTTTTGTGAAAGATTAATTCTCTAAGTTAGAATGGTATTCCAGCATGGATGGATGGCATAGTGATGATATGTTTCAATGGTATAAGCATTGGAATGATACTCCAAGAATGATTTATTTGATATATTGTTAATGTCAGTGACTTTTTCTCTTTGACATATTTTTTGATGTTGGACTAATTCTCTATGAGCTATTGTTTATGATACATGAGATAGATGTTAGACTATTCGTCTAGGATTAGTAGTTCTTGGGTGTGGTAATTGGGATATATGCATTGATGTTACATGTATGGGAAACTTTTTGGGTTGTGAGGACATGATATTGTATGACATAGATTGGTATCCTTTATGATAGGACTATCGTAGGATATGACGCCAGAAATTTTAGGTTTGTATGAAGATTCCGTGGTTAAGAAGACTATAGGTTTTTTCTAATGAAAATTCATAGAGACATGCTCAGGGGCACAAAAACAATTGTTGAATATGGTTTGTTCAACCATGGTCTTAGACACTTGTAAATATAGTGTTTTTATTAATATTTATTGATGTTTCATCCGGGATGAGCATATTGCATGGATATGCACGTAATGAAGTAGTTTATTCGTTCACTGTTGGGGTTAGCACCCTGATATATATGTCTCACCACTATTACATTCACCTATTTGTGAATGATGAAATTATGTATGCTTTTATGTTGATTACAGATTAATTATTGACCATGCCTTGTCCTAGGATTACATGGTTGATCCGGATGAACTTGTGGAGTCGACTAGACATGCTGGAGAAGCTTAATTGGGTACCAAAGACTGGGACTGTTACATGTAAAAGATTTGGTTGTATGAAATGATTTATATCTTATTAATATGTTGATTTTGTACATGTGATTGTACCATTGGTACAATGATGTTGTTTTTATGGCATAGTTGTTTGGGGCTTTATAGAATAACATTTTATTACAGCATGTTTTAGTTTCATTTGTTTTGTATTTTCCTTTATTTGGTGTTTAATGTCATTGATTATTTACAATGGTTATTGAACTCTTATATAGGGGTAAAACCGGCTCAAATTCCCAAATTTCACCCCAACTTCTACTCATCATCCTATAGTATACGATGAGGCATTCTTGAGTTCATTTGGGGAATCAACATAGGGCATTAGTTTCAGTGTTCACTAGACCAGGATGTTAAAAAGTAGTATCCAATCTGTGACTCGAATAATGTTTTACAGGTATATATTTTGTATAATATATAATTAGGGATGGTTTGGATGCTATGATTGATATTAACTAGTGCGTCACAAACCCCTGTTGTGGTAGAAAGACCAGGAAACCAAGGAATGTGATCAATGTTCATAGTTTTCGATGTTATAATTGAATATGATTTTTTCATTGGGAGATGGAAATTTTGAATGGTTTTGATGTTTTATGATATATTTTTTTCTATTGTCCTACTAGAAAGGGTATTGGGATTATTTATAGACATGGACTATATAAAAAAATGAAATCCCATGCATCCTGATAGGCATGTGGGATCTATATGTTATTGGCCTTCTAGTTGGTATCTTTATCTATTTCCGTCTAAGGTAATGTTTTTTTATCTATTTTCAAATTCTTGATGATGAGTATGATAATAAATTCCTTGTTCATGATAGGGGAATTGACCTGGTGGGTAGGTTTTCATGGTATGGTAGTATAATAGATGGAATTTTGTGGGTCGTTTTTCATTGACGATAGTTATGTGGCCTCATCCTCAAGGGAATATTCTTGATGTTTGTATTCTTAGTGGGGGCATGTTACATAGAGTGGGAATTTTGGTATAAATGTTTCCACTTTTGGATGTGGGACCATAGGGATGGTTGTTTTGAAATGATTATTTTGTACGACGAAGAGATGGCATCATGTTTAATTCCTTGTGAGAAGTAGTAAGTTGTAATATGGAATGTGACTAGATGATTAGACAAAGTTCCTAAAAAATTTAGTTGATTAGTGGGGATATGTGTTTAAACATATTTGCCTTTTTAATGTTATAATAGATTTTAGAGTTTGATCCATTCGATTTTTGTGGGTGTCTCATAAGATGGTTCAACTGAGTTACAAGTTCTTTTTGTCGTGTGTTGAACTGATGTATGCTTTAGACTTGTGATAATAGTGCATGGAGGATGTGGATATGTTAGAGTATTAATATAATTTTATAATTTTATGGATGATAAGAATAACTTTTATTCTATTGTTTTCTACTTTTGGTATGTTTTGAGAAGGGAATGTTCATTCAAGTGCCATGCCTAAGAAATTGGCATGTATGAGAGTTATGCCTTGTGGATTTGTTATTGATTATAAGAAAAAAAATTTATCTGGATTCATATTTATGGATAGTGATATTAGTTTCATGATATGTTACTCAACTAATTCAGAGAATTTTTTTTCGTTTTGATACAAATGGGATTGTATATGGGTTTGTGATAGATGAATATTGTAGACGCATATGCTAGTGGCATGTTGTGTCATTTAGAATATGGATTGAACATCATAAGAAAATATTCTTGGAGTTATATAGTTGTGTATAAAATAATGTTTGGTAATTGAATCATCATGGGTATGATGATATTCTTGTGGTCCTGGTCACCTGAGGCCCTTGGATTAGAACTATGATACTCTAGAATAAAAAGGTGTTGGTGGTATTCATTGAGGAAAATATAGTGTACTCCAAGTATAGAGATCATCATTCCAAATATCATAACATCTTCCTGAGTATTACAAGAGAGAATTATCTATATGAAATTATATATAGTTTTTTCCTTGGGATAATATGGGTCCTCCTATGAGGATGGTCTCATGGAGTTGTGTGTGTGAAGATATATGGTGGGGTGCACATTATCTTTTTTCTATGAGTGAGGTCCCTATAGTGGATTATATATTGAAAAGAACCCATGAGTTTCATTCTTGGATTCCAATAATTTGTGATCATAGATGTTTTATTTTGTATCTGGGTTTGAGAAAGATAGTCATTCCTAGTTCTGTGGATTTTTTTGGATTGTTTAATTGGCCATAGAAAAGACATCTTTTTTTGAGATTAGTGTAACGATACTCCTAAGGTAGGAATATCCTAATTGGTTGTTGTGAGGTGAAACATGATTTTTTATGGTTGATTTTGATGTGATGAACATATTTATTTTGTTAGTGGACCTCCAATGATATTTTTTTTAATGGAGAATAAAACTATGAGAAGAATTTTGGATAAGAATGAGTAGTGTTGGGATGAGTTCTGTGGTTAAGAGCCTCATAAGTTTGATGGAGAATTATAAATTATGTTGTGAAGTCTTCATATGGTTGGGTGTGGTTAGGAACTATCATACTTTTTCATGATGGTGGTCGATGGTGGATTATCCTTTGATGTCTTGTACACACTATCACGGGGTTATGTAGTGGAACACGATTATCATTATTTAGAAAAAAGTAAATGAGTTGATTGTGGGTTGAAAACAAAATATGGGATTGGATGTTTACATGGAACACCACTGAGTCCTCTCCGGGATGAGTAGTTATATATTATGATGTTTATAGAGACTTGAGTATTTTAGGTATTGAAATTTGAGTAGAGATCTAGATTTTTTATTCCAGGTGTTTACAAGGGGTAAAATTGTCAGCTTCTTATAGCAGATAATCTCAAATAATTTTCAAAAATTGTTTTTTTCTAGAATAATATGGTTTCTATTGGATATGGTTTTAGTGGAAATTATATCTATTTTGGTTTTCATGTAATATTATATATATAGTTAATTGAAATTTAAATAATTAGGTTTTGTTTGGGTATAGATATATTTTGAAAGGAGCATCAAATTGATATTCAGACTCAGTCGTAGGGTATGTAAAATGGTTTTATCATTGGTGATGTTTGAACCCACTTTGGCTTTTAGGAATCAGGCCAACTGTTAAATGGGAAATAAATTATTTAATAACATAAAATAATTTAAATTAATAAAATAATCCCCATCCGATTTGGGGTTCCTATCTAAAACATTAGAGGGAGTCCACCTACCTTATGTATGATGACTACACCAGGAGGGGGATGACACCGAAATGGAACCTGAATTCATGAATGGAGGAAATTGGGATAATGTCGAGGTGAAGTGGTATTCAGGAGTCGGTTTATACCACATCCTTCCACATTTGCACCATGAGGTAGGCTGATATTTTATTTTCAACCCTAAATGAAAGTAGAAATATTTATTCCATGATTTTTCACTATTATGATTGTTAAGGACCCAATTGGGGTAAATCTATATAAAAGCATGGAAAATTTATATTTTTTAGGTTTTTATGGATTCCCATGTGGAAACCCCAACTACAATGCGTGTGGCCTTAAAAAACAAGACTTATGTTCTTCTAATTTAGGGATGATAGAATTTTTTTGTTTACATTCCATATAGTAGTACATTGAAAAATACTGGGCCTTGTGAAAGAGTGGATGGGTAGATATTTTTTTTTCAAAAGTACATATAGTGTACTTGAGGTACACACCATGTAGTTGGAAATGGATATGTACTTGGGAATACACTTAGTGCCAGGGGAACAAGGTAATGAACTAGTATACGGGTAGACACCATATATGCCATGACCATTTTGTGGGACACGGTTATGCCTCATGTAACTCCATTCATGTATAAGGACCTTTCCAATATGATACATGATAGTTTACACCATGTACTCAGAAGTACACATCATGTACTTTTTCCAACAAGGGTATTTTGGTGTTTTGGGACCCTGAGTCAGAATTGGAAATGCGAGTAGTCCATTTTGAGTTTTTTTTGTGTGGATCATAATGTTGGAATCCATTCAATGTTTATAATATCTGTAGATTATATTTTGAACCCAAGTATTTTAGTTGGGGGATTTTCTCACAGACTTGATTTACAATCCTTCATTGGGTTGGGTTCTGAATAATGGTTCTTGGGATAGGGTTGTGAGCTAAGTGATTGGCCTTGCTTGAGCATCCCATGGTTTTATGTTCGAGGTCACTTGGATGGATTCAAGAAGAAGGGATCACATAGTTACTCTATGGAGATATTTTATTTACCTATGTGTTGTAACTACATGCTCTAGGTTAGAGTTGTTTCCCATTAGATGATATGCCTAAGAGGAAGAGGTTTTAGAGCCTTTGGGCTAAGTAGGCACAATATGATTGATGTTTTTTGGGTAACAATTTTTCATTAATTGTAGTCTAAGGGAATCGTGGGGATGCCCATGGTAGGATGGTTTTTGATTGATGTGATCATTAGATGTTGTAATTGGATTTTTAAGGTCCTGGTGTGGTAAAATGATGCCTCTAGATACTTTTGTTGGTGGGTTTTTGATCGAGGATATATTGGAGGACACATAGGGAATATTGATGCTGTTTATTATACTAGGATTATCCCAAATCCTTGAATGTGATAGGGGAACCCCTTCCTGGTGTCTAACAATGGGTTTTGGGTTATTTTAGTTCTTTTTTATGGGAATGCATGTTCATCCATAATTATTATATTTTGTATTATCATTTGATTATGTGAATTTGTTTTATGCCTTTGAGGCCATTGTAATAATCCTGTATTACCTCGTTGTAGAACATGGTTTACTGGAAGGGTTTTCAGTGTCTAAGAGGGACGGAAATATGATCCACAGTTAGGATTTCAGATATCCATAGTTCAGATTATTGGACATGATGCTTTGTATCGGTAAAAATATATTGTTTATAATTTGAGTGGTAGACCGAGGCTCCTAAAATGTTGAATTTTATTTCTTATTATTGATGATGTCATTTAACATTAATGTGGTTTTATTCAAGATGGAATATATAGGTATGGATTGTTTATTATATGGATTTGGTGTCATAATAAGATTAATTCACAGATATTATACATTTTTGTACATATGCCAGACGTATGCTCAAGGAAATGATGGAATACCATCTTGAATGGATGGAGGATGAATCATTTGCATCCATAGTTCTGGCACTAGACTAATGTTATAGGAATGACTGATTTACTATATTTGTATGTTTTTGGAATGATGTTCTCGACAAGAATTCTTTTATATATGATTTATGTGCTCAACTGATGCTCTTGTAACTATTAGTAATGATACATAAGAAAAATGTTAGATTGATTTTCTATGAATTGTAATGATTTATTGTGGTGACTAGGAAATATGTTTTGAGGTTCCATGTCTGAGATATTTTTTAGGTCATGATTACATGGTAGGAGATGACGTATATTAGTATCCTACATGATAAAACTATCATATGATATGACCCTTTAGTTGTATGTTTTGATTGTGGCACCTTGGGTAGAGAGCCCATAGGTTAATTAGAATGCATTGTCACATAGATAGGCTCAAATAGAAACTTGCATTGGCCGAATTAGGTTTGGTTTACCATGGTCTTGGACCTAAGGGTCAAATGTGGTTTTATTTTTCTTTATTTTTAGTTATCATTTTCCATATATGAGTATATTGAAGTAGCATATACTTTTGGTAGTAGTTTATAGGTTTAATATCAGGGGTGTCCAATCGAGATTTTTTTCCAAACCATGGAGAATGACACTCAGGGTACATAAAGACATTATGTTTTCATAAATTTTGAAAACAGATGAATGATAAAATATTTTTAGTCCCATGATTTCATGGTTGATTGGGATGCTTATGTGGAGTTAACTGGTTGGGACAGAGTATCATTATAGGGTATTGTTGATTGATAATGTTGTATGACCCATAGATTCAGAGTGGTCGAATGTATTTTTTTCTATTTTTTATTTTTTATTTTTTATATTTGATTAGACTAGTGGGTGATAAATGTGCTATGTATGGCATGAATTTTTAGGCCTTTCTAGAATTTCATGGTATTAAATTATGTTTCGGTTTTAGTTTATTTATTCATCCTATTTGAATGATCTGTATGATGTTTGGTTATTTACCTATTGTTTTTCACACATCTATAGGGTATAGACTCCTTATAGATTCACCATATACCCCCAAATATAGCTGGTATCCTTTAACATATGAGGACGCACACATGATGTTTTATAGTGAACAAACATAAGGAACTTGTTTTATTTGAATCCTGGATAGGATGTTATAATGTTGTGTCAAAGATTATTAATTTTATATTATGATAATAATTTGGTAATGATAGAATGGAAATATATGGGCCTTTTCGATCCTATGATGTATATAGGCTTGTGTTTCATGATCACTTGTTTTTTTGGATGTTGAGGGTAACAACTAATGTGTTTGATGCTCATTAATTTTGATTTTATAGTTGTATATTATTTTCACCTTTGTAATCAAACATGTTTTTTTGGGTTTGATGGTATGTGATGGATTTCAAGATATTTTTCCATTGGTAAGAGGCATGTGGTTTTGATTTGACTCTTTTCCTATAGAGGACTATGAACTCTCATGATTCATTTTATGAATGTAGGATTCACTTGTTATGGGAATTTTAGTGTGTTATTTTAAGAATTTCCTTCCATAGAAGGTTCTGAATATCTATAGATAAATGGGAAATAATGAGGATGTTGATGCAGTCTTTATTCATGGTAGGTTAATTGAACTGGGTGTGGAAGTATGGTATGAGTTTCTAACAGTTGGAATCTTGTGGTTGGATTTTTCTTGAGGATGTTTATATAGCCTAGTCCACCAAGGAGCGACGTGATGTGATGATTATTAGAAAGGACTGGTGCTATATATGTGGGAGGTTGGTTTTAGATGTGAAACCTTTAATAATTGATACCCTATGTATGGGTATTTTGGTATGATGATGTGTCATGAAGATGAGGCAACTACATACTAAAGGCACTGTGAGATGTTTTCTTCTATATGTTGGTATGTATAAAGGTCGATGGACTCATGGACTTGATGTGTGACTTGAAAAGATGGTCTATGTGTTAAAGCATAATGTCCATTTTTATGTGAATATAGAATAGGGAGTTAAATAATTTTAAATTTATAGGGTGACCCATGAGAGGGGATTACTATGTTACGACAAATTTCAGGTGGGTAGGGCTTAGATGGTTGTGTTGGACTTGTGATTATATTGCACAATGGGTGCATATGAGATTGTGGTTTAGGCCCATTAGATTCCTTTTTTGATAATATTTATTTTGTGACAGTGTTTCGACCTTGTGGTTGGTTATTAGAGTTGAAGGTTCATTTCAATGGCTTTTCTAAGAAGTTTTTTGTGTAGGAGAGTTGACTTTTGTGGAATTTAGTTCTATCAAGAGTGCATTAAAGTGTTTGATTTTTCATTGTTATGGCTTGCGAGTCATGTTTACTAAAAGGTGACTTGCTAGTGCCTGATCAGGTTTTGTGGTTAGGTTTAAAAATGGAATGTAATGGTTTTGTGATCGAGGAATCTTGGATTCTCTCATTCTATTGATACATTATGATGTTTGGAATGTGTATTTCAAATCCCAAGATCTTACAACTAAGGTATTTGAGTTGAGTAGATAGCAGTGAGTCTGCTGATAATTTTCATGTGTAGGTTCTGGGGATTGGGGGCTTGGTGACAAGAGGCCCTTTGGATAGAATTGTTATGTTATGGAATAGTTAATGTGGTTATGGTATTCCTCAAAAAAAATTTAATTTTCTCATTGTCTATAGGAAATCATTCCCAATATATTGATGTTTTCCTATGTATGATAAGAGATAATTATAAATGTTCAATGCTATATAGATATATCATTTGGTTGATAAGGTGATTCCTGGGAGGTAATGATCATGGAGAGCTATGTATGACACCTTTTGGTGGAATGCACGCTATCATGTGTTTTTGAGTGAGCTCCCTATAATGGATCATATATTTAAGAATACCATTTTTTTTATTAATGGATGCTTGGAATGTGTGATAATAGATGTTTCATTTTGTTACTATAGTGGGAGAGAGAGGGACATGTCTAGTTCCAAGGATTGGTTTGGATTGTTGAATGGCCTATAAAAAATATGTTTTGATGTGATTTTAATGTAAGAATACGCATATTTTTGGTAAAATAATATTGGTCATGGTGAGGTGACCCTGGATTAGGCAGGGTCATTTTTGTGGTGAAGACCACATCAAGCAGGTCGATGGTCTATAAATTATGTTTTCTTAATGGGGATTCCAATGATGGTATGTTTCATGGATTATGATCGGTATTTATGAGTAGAGTTCTATGGTAGTGATAACAATTTTTTTAATAAAGTATTTAAAATTATGTTTTCAAATGTCAGGATGGATGTGTTCTCTTTGGAATTTTCCTAGTGGCTTTTTTATTGTGGCCAGTGTTGTCTTGTCCATTGATGGATTAAACACCATATATTAGATTTATAAAGAGGAAATATATTGTAGTACTTGCGTAAAACAAAGTGAGTTGAGAATGGGTTGATAACCAGGGTGGATCAATATGTGCGGTTGGGAGACCACTAAGGCTACATGAGGATGAGAAGCTTTATGGTGGGGAGGTTGTAGAGAACAAAATATTTCTTGGTTTCCAAATTCGAGAATAAATTTGAATTTATTCATGCCTGTGTTTGTAGGCATAAGAATCCTATTTTACTTAGAATATGATCTCGAATAATTTTCTGGCCCACTATATTGGTCCTAGAATAAAGAGTATTTCATCAGATATGTGTTTGTTGAAATTTTGAGGAATTTTAGTTTTAGATTAATATTTATTATTTAATTAAATACAAATTAAATAAGTAATGTGGGAAAAAGGGTTTTTCATAGGATATGTATAAATGAGAATCATTTTTTGGGAAACTAGTCGGATGTTAAATGAGAGATTAATTGATTGATTGATTGTATGATTAATTAAATTTTATAAAATTTCCACCCATGTGTGGTCAAACACATGGAAGTACAGGTATTCCACTTCCATTGGGTGTGATGGATTATCCAATAGGGCTAGTTGAATGAGATTCCACCGAACATCATCCATGGATTAAATTAGTTTATGATCAATGTTTAGTGGTTTTATAGAGAAGATTTAGTTCTGATGATTTGGAGTTTAAACCATGAGGTAGGTTTGTTTTGGGATTAATGAAGTCAAACCTATAGATTAATTTTTTCCATGTATTATAATCCTATAATGATATCATAGTGTTGGACTCACCAGTTTTGATAATCACAAATCATGTTTCATTTATGTGATAATTATTTTTCTCTTACAGGATAATCATTTATGTGAAAATAATGTCTATATAAAATTAATAACTATGTACATTTAATCTCATTCATATCTTATTTAATCTTATAGTGACAAACTTCTCTAAGTATAAAATGTACCCGATGTAATGGTCACTGGTGTAAGGTCACCGATGTCAGGTCACTAATGCATGGTCACAAATTCAAGGTCACCAATGCAAGGTCATTTATGCGAGGTCACTGTTGCATGGTCACCGATTCAAAGTCAGTTATGCATGGTCACTGATGCAAGGTCACTAATGCAATGTCACTGATGCATGTTCACTGAGGCAAGGACACTACTGAAGGCTGCAGTTGAAGGTTACCATTGAGGAGGTCACTCAGAAAGGCTACTGATGCATACCTAATGTTGAATCCTACCATTGCGAAGGCTACAGTTTCCAGTCTACTGATGTCAACCCTTCCATACATTTTCAAAATTTTATGATTATTCTAACAGTCATATTTGGTAACTTCAATGCTTCTTACATTAATTAATGCTGATTGTAGACATATGAACAGACTGTATCTGGGGATAGTATGAGGTACGAGGATGACCACACATGATTTACTCATTCCTATTGTCAGACCTAAAATATAAAATAGAAGACTAAATAAGGAAAGTGGTTTGGTTGTTCAGATGCATAAATGTGCAAAAATGAAAAATATACAAGAATGAAATTTTGCAAGAGATCAATGAAGAACAATCTAGTATTCACACTATGAACATAGGATCATCTCGTAGATCATTTGGGAGATCGAATTTACATCTTCTATCCTTATTCAACTATCTATCCAATCATGAAGCAGAACACCTAGAACCTGGAGTTGTGACACTCTGTTATGAGGAGAACTTTCAAAGAAAGACTCGAACTGCAATTTCTCCACTCCAAGGAGTCAAGAGATGAATTAAAATACATAGAGCCTTATAAACTCCATATTATACTATTTTCTATAATGTTTTATTTTATTTTTACACTCTTTATAATAGTTTGTTTGTGTTATATACAATGTCTACACCCTCCCCCCTCATGAGTATCCACTCTAACCATCATTTGTTATCAAAGGATTCATTCTATTTCTACAATTTGAACTATTGGGAATGTTTTTAAATTCCATTAAACTATGATTTTAGTCATATCTTAATGATCATAAAATTTCTTTCATATCTAAATTCTCAGTTCTTTAAAGTCTAATTATCAACAAACAATAGAGTTGAGGGTTCTGCTACTAACATGCCACCTTTACATAATGTAAAATACTATGGTTAGTGGAAATTAAAAATGAAAATGTATCAAGAGAGAATGGGGCCTGAAATCTGGGAAACAATATAAGAACAACATGTATTACCTGTTGCTGATAAGGACACATGGTCTCAGTTGACTAATGCAACATACAATAATAACTATATAATAATGAATGTATTGTACTGTTCTCTAGGCGATGAAGAGTTCAATAGAATATCAGCCTATAAAACTGTTTATTAAATTTGGGATACTCTAGCAATTTCCCATGAGGGAACCACCGATGTTAATGAAATGAAATTGAATAATAATAATATTAAATATGATAATTTTAAAATGAATCTTGATGAAATTATATCTGAAATGAATCTCATGTTCAATATAATAGTAAATACCATGAGTCGTTTTGGTAAACTAGTGGAATGAAAGTACTAGATTATGAGGTCGCTTCAATTATACTTGACAGATAGAGAGGAACTTATATTTATATTAGAGAATCAAGTGACATAAGCAAGATTCCAGTGAAGGAACTAATTGGAATGATTATGATGTATGAATTAGAGATCAAGGTAAATTAAGAAGTAAATGAGGAATGACTAAATAAATCAATATCATTCAAGACAGTTAACTCAATGAACAAGGTCAAAGAAAAGGTTCAAGCTCGAGTAGACACTTCCACCAGTGTAGACACGGACTTTGACAGTGATGATGAGATGGATCATCTTGCTAGGAGATTCAAGAAGTTCTATCATAAGAAGAAGTTCTTAAGGAATTAAAACTATAAATGAAAGTATGATAATAAAGGGTAGTGTAAAATGAATAGAAAATGGAATGACAATACAAATGAGATTGTCTGCTATGATTGTAAATGAAATTGTCATGTGAAAGCTGATTATCCCTAGATGAAATTTAAAAACAAATATGAAGAAATGGGAAAGGGATACAAAAAGTCTATGAATTCTACATGGAGTGCTTCATAAGATAGCTCATGTGGATCTGAAACTTCTGATAATGAGAATAATAAATATACAAACCTATTTTTCATGATAGAAACATCTGAGGAAACACCCCAATCTCATATACCTAATGCTTCTTTTTCTGGGAATTAAATTGAATCAAATAATTATGAGAATATGAATATGGATAAACTATTTGTAAATTGTGGCATGCTTGAGGATTTATCTTATGAACTCAAGGATAAATATAAATTATTAAAAAGACAACACACTTTGAATGCTAATTATAAGTCTGATCTAGACATTGAGAAAGAAAAATGTGCCCGATCATAAAAGAAAATACTGAACTTAAATTATCAAATGAGAAATTAAAAATTGATCTTGAGAAATATACTACAGGTAGAGATACCTTGACTCAGTTAATGGGAAAACTAATCACTCCAAAATGCACAACTGGTCTATGATATCAGCAAGGACAAAGAAGGATTATTAAAAATAAATTTCTTCCAAAATCTGGAAATTTCACAACTAGTTCATGTTATGGACCATCTTTTTAATTTTCTAAAACACCTATCATAGTCTTAATGTCTCAAAACATATATTTTGGTTTTAGGAAACATGTAAGATGATCATGGGTTCCCATTATTTTACTTTCTAACCTCTTTGGATCTAAGAAAATATGGGTACCAAAGTTACCCTACACTTAATCTATTTTGATAGAATGTTTTCTGAAGAGTTCATGTATAACACTATTATACTTGGATAGTCTATGTTCAAGACATATAATAATAGACTATTTAATATTCAATAGCTTAATTAATGTTGATGGTGGACATGTCACATTTGGTGATAATTCGAAAGGGAATATCATCGGCATATGCGATATTGGTAACCCTTACACTATATTAATTTCAAAAGAACATTATGTTGATGGATTAAAATACAATCTGCATAGTATTTATCAGTAGTGTGATGATGGTTTCAATGTTATATTTGAAAATGATGAATGAAATGTTTTTAACACTAAAAATAATTTAATATTCACTAATCTAAAAAAAACAAAATGTATATGTGGTTGATTTAAACTCTTTATCCAAGAAAAATGTTTCATGCTTAAATGAGTTTCATAAGGAATCCAGGATATATCATAGCTGATTAAGAGACTACAATGTGCCCTCAATTAGGAAACTAACTAGGAATAGTATAGTTAGAGACTTATTTAAATTAGAATTTCCACATAAAAAAGTCTGTAATCCTTGACAAAAGTCTAAATATCAGAACGTTTCATTCAAATCCAAGAAAGAAGTTTCTACTTCCCAACCTCTAGAGTTGGTTCATAGGGATTTTATTAGACCACCAAGAGTTTAATGTCTAAATTCGAAGAAATACATTTATGTTCTCGTATTTTATTTTTCTAAATATATTTTGGTATACTTTCTAGCTCACAAAATTATAGAATATTCTTACTTCTTTAAATATTTTAAGTCTGTAGAAAATCATAGTGGACATAGAATTAAGACCTTGAGAAGTTATCATGGTCATGAGTTTGAAAATCCGGAATTTGAATTTTTTTCTCACATAATTTCTATACTCACAATTTCTATACTCCTAGAACACCCTAGCAAAGTGGAGTTGTAGAAAGAAGAAATATGACACTTCAAGAGATCACCCAGACTTTGTTAAATGAGTACAATATACCTATCTATTTTTTGGCTGAAGCTATGAATATAGTTTGTTATATTATCAATAGAGTCTTAATTAAAATAGTTCATAAGAAAACCCCTTATGAGATTTGAAAAAATATGATTCCTATGTTAAATTACTTTAGTGTTTTTGGTTGCAATGTATTTATCCATAACACTAAGGATAACCGTGACAATTTTTCTTCAAATAGTTATGAAGGAATTTTCCTAGGATACTCAATATCTAGAAAATCATATAGAATATTCATTAAGAGAACCAAATGTTTGGAAGAATTAGTTCATGTAATATTTGATGAGACTGATCCACATGAACCCAAAAATCCTATGGAAAAAATTGAGGAATATATGTCAATTCTTGACCATAATGATAAAGACAGTGATCCCATAGTGGAAATAATGTATTCTTGAAAATTTCCATAATTTAGGAATAATTAATCTGAACCTATAGACAATCCTAAGGAGTCTAGTTCAACTCTTTTAAAATGAATTATATTTGTCATGAATCATCCTTTAGATGATATAGTGGGTGATCTAAATAGAGGAACACAAACTAGAGCTTCTCTAAGAAACTATGTTAAACATAAAGAATTTGGATCATAGGTTGAACCTAAAAATATTGATGATGCGATCAATGATGAATTTTGGGTGATATCTATGCAAGAATAATTAAATCAGTTTAAATGAAACAAAGACTGTGAATTAGTAGAAAGACGTAAATAATGATTTACCATATGGATTAAATGGGTGTTTAGAAATAATGTAAATGAATCTGGAAACATAGTGAAAAATAAGTCTAGACTTGTTGAGCAAGGATATAGTCAAGAGGAAGGAATAGACTGTGAGGAAACATTTTCACATGTACCCAAAATTGAATCCATTGGGATACAACTTTCTTACATAGCTCATCTAAATTTCAATCATTATCAAATTGATGTCAAAATTTCATTTCTAAATGTGTACATAGTTGAAGATGTATTTTTTGAACAACCCCCTAGTTTTACAAATCTCCATTTTTCAAATCATGTTTTTAAACACTCTAAATCCCTATACGGTCTAAAACAAACTCCAAGATCATGGTTTGACAAACATTATTTCTTTTTTATTTAAAAATGTTTTAATAAAAGGAATATCTAATCCTACTCTTTCTATTAAAAGGATTTCAAAATAGGTTTTAATAGTATAAATTTATGTAGATGATATTATTTTCAGATCTTCTAAAAAATCCTTATATACTTATTTTTAAAAAATGATGCATGATGAATTTGAAGTGAGTTTAATGGGGAACTAAAATGTTTCCATGGATTTCACATTTTTCAAAATAAAAATGGTATTTTTTAAAATCAAATTACATATACTAAAGATATTTTGAAATGTTTAGGTTTGGACAGGAATAAAGGTGGCTATACACCTATGAGTACAACTTGTATGATGGATGCTGATGAAACTGGTAAACAAGTGGATCAATCCAATTATAGGGGTCTGATTGGGAGTCTGCTCTATCTTACTACTACCAGACTTGATATTAAGTTTAGTGTATTCATGTGCTCTCGTTTTCAATCCAATCCCAAATATTCTCATTTAAAAGTTGTTAAATTTATTTTTATATATCTCAAATATACTACAATGTTAGGAGAATTTTATCCAATAGTACAAAGATTGGATTTGATAAGTTATTCAGTTGCTAACTTTTCTAGTTTCAAGTTAGATAGAAAGATAACCTCTAGAACATGTCACATTTTAGGCAAGTCACTAGTATCATGGTTTAGTAAGAAACAGAATTTTGTTTCATTATCAACATTTGAAGCTAAATATATAACGGCTGGTAGTTTTTGTGATCAAATCCTATGAATGAAACAACCCTTACTAGACTATATATATTAATTCAAACATATCTCTATAAAGTGTAATAATACATGTGCTATTAACATCTCTAAAAATCTAGTATCTCATGCTAGGACAAAGCCCATTAATGTGAGACATCACTTCTTGAGTGATCAATATAAAAGAGGTGATATCACTCTTGAATTCATTTGCACTGAACCCCAATTGGATAATATATTCACAAAGCATTTTAATTCTGATAGGTTAAATTACATCAAACATGAGTTAGGTTGATAAACTATTGAGCATTAGGAACCTCACTGATATACGTAACCATTAGGAACCTCACTGATAGACCTCATCATTTGGATCCTCGCTATTAAGAACCTCTCCGATAGACCTCACCATTAGAAACCTCACCGTTGGATCACACCATTAGGAACCTCACCAATAGAACTCAGCATTGGACCTCATAGAGAGGAACCTCACTGATATACCTCACTGTTATGAACCTCACCATTGGAACCTTATAGATAGTTAAACATTTACATGACTTTGAGTTTTCTTATTTCCATAATATGAAACGTTTTTACCATTTCTTATTTCTTTTATTTGATTTGTTTTTTGATCCCTAAATGATAAATTTACAGTACATACCACATTTCTATCCATTTCTACTCTCTATCGAATCTCCTTCTCGCTAACCTTAGAAACCTAATCTTCTTTTGAAATCCTCAAATCGGTCTAGATTGAATGGAAATATTGAAGAGACTGTGGGTCAGTGATGAAGGAGATGCGCCGAATCCAAAGAGACCTAGATCTGAGTCCATTAGTGGAAGCAAAGTAGTGGCGAAGCTAATCAACAATCATCTCTCGAAGATTGGAATTGTTGTTGAGAAGGATCTGAGCTCAGAATGGCTGAGGTCGAGCAGGTCTTTAGTACTGAAGGAACTTGATGCTCAATGATGGGTCTAATGATTTGGAAACAAAAATGGATGTGATTACCTGAATATAGTGAAGGATTTTTAAAAGTCTCTAAAAATTGAGCAGTTTGAGGATGAGAAAAGAATGCCATCAAAGGTAAATGGGGTAATTGTGAGCTTCTCCTCTTTTGAATGGGTTGATTTTTTGAGAGTACCACATTAAGGGATTTATGATTACTACTCAAGAGTGGTGCCTCCCACTATTGAGTTTTTCTGTTATGAAGAAGCCTTAGCCAAACAAATAGGGAATGAGATCCCTAAGAAATTCATTGCTACTGATATTGAAGGAGAAGATAAGTAGATGTTTATGTTAGTTCAGCAAGACTTGCGTCCTAGTAGAGGGGACTTTTCTACCTTGAAATATTAAGAAGTATTTCTCTTGTATCTATTGATGCATGGACATAATATAAATTCATGTAGGCTGCTGATGATTGAATTAGAGAATATGACAAATCCCCGTTCCAATTCCAATGCATTGCTTCATGCCAGATTGATATCCTTTATGTTGAAGGTGAAATGAGTTTCTGGAAACAAGGAGGAAACATTTATAGTAAGGGACAACTTCTGCATTATTAAGATGATTTGAAAATTGATGAAGATAAACTGGAACACTTAGCAAACATGATGGGTGCGTGATGAGGGTAAGTTATATGAGTAATTCATCCCTTTTACCCATCCTACCATGCCTAAGGATAAGAGATACCATGGTCTAAAGACTGATGAAGTGTAGACTACTTATTTAGATGTTGAGGAAGAGGCTGTTGTTGTGCAAGAAAGAGAGGATTCTCCTATAGATGACAATAGTGATCCTGACCTTCCCTCAAATCCTCGTGCTAATATTGTATCTTATGGTGAGACTGGCCCACTAGAAAAACAACCAATAAGGGAGACAATACTAATAGATAGTTATGATTAAGAAACTAGTGAATAAAAAGGGTCATAAAATTCCTTAAGAGACATTATAGATACCTCAGATGAGGATGAGGACCCTGAATCTAGTCATGATGACTTTGAGACAGCTGTTAACACAAGTGAAGAGAAATGTACCTATCTCAGTCCCTTGATAGGTCATATAGAAATGGTTGATAGTGTAGATTAAGAGGTTGTTGATTTAGTTGAATCTAGAATTTCCTTGGGTATAATTGAAGATTTTGTCGAGGCAGTGGCATTGTACCCTCTTATTCATGACGTTTCTCAAAGAGGTATGGAAGAGATGGATGTAGTTGCACTAGATAATGGTCCAAGTGAGGGGTAAGAACCTGCCACCATAGGTAAATTTGATGACTCTCATGTGATAGAAGACTGGTCAGAAGACCCCAAATTTTTAGTTTTGGGCTTAGACTATAGAGATTTTGATCATGAACAACCTATCAGAATTCCTCTTATTCCTTCAATTACAATGACTATTATTGTATATACAATAGTACTTTTTCTACGAGACTATGTAAAGAATGATGATTCGGATTCATTAATTTTAGATATAAAGAAGCACTCTGACGATAAAAATACTGAGGTAGAGAGAATAATAGCACACAATCAAGGTCTTATGGGTTTTATAGTGGAGAGACTATTTTATACCTCCCATTTATCCATGCTACATGAAGTCAAGGATTTTCAAAATCAGTTCGAAGCATTGGAAAAATCAATGGAATCTATGAGGGAGTCTATTTACAGTTTAGAATCCTATGTGGAATCAAGAGTTCGGGTTGAAAAAGATCATAAAAATGATAAAATCATGGTACAGAAAATGGTCACTATGTTTGAGGGTGTTAAGAAGTCTATATACACACATGTGAGTGTCCAGGATATTGATGTGAATAAGCTGATCAGTGGTCTAACCAAATAGTGTAAGGTTACAGTGGAATTCACTATGTCACCTCTATGTGCGTCTAATTTATCTTGAGCTACTCCTCATGATGATCAAGAAGCTTTCAGATCAGTTATTAGAGAAGAAGTGGAGAAGTTATCTAGTGCCAGTACCTCAGACACCCAGTCTATGACTCAGGTCATTTCTACTTCCATAGAAATTCAGAACTTTGTGGGAAATTGTTTAAGGAAATCATCTCAAGATCACAAGACAATCAAGGACATATTTAATTTCTTCTACAAAATGGTATATAATATGAATTATATGGATTGTCACTATAAGATGCTATGGAAAAACTTGAGGATTCCACCTGTCACTCATGCCTTTAAGGATCATGTTAGCAGTCTTAGAAAGAATAATCATAACTTAGAGAGATTTATGGAGAATAAGAATGATTTTATCTTAGCTACGGAGAGAGGAAAAATTATTATTATGGATTTCAGAAATCTTCCTTTTCTCATCCATCATGTGGATTGCACTCTTATCATTGTTCCTACATATTTTCCTTCTTCCTCAACTTCCTCAGGATCTGCTAATTTTACTCCATTTATGAATCCTACACAGGGCATCAAAATCTTGACCCAGACCATTCCTCAATGATCTACTCACTACAGGTCTACTGAAGCATCTATTGCAGCTCCTCCAACCCTGTTGACTATTATCCCTCGGCCCATCACTCCATCTTCAGAACCTGACTCCTCATCTTTAGATGAAAAATATCCCTTGGACATATCTGATGTGTATTGAATATGGGATGTCTTAGTTGATAGGGATATTTGGTACAAATGTTTTTTATTGTAGTCTTACTTCCTGGTTAATAAAATCCTATTTTGACATCTCATTGGTCTTCCTATCTTTTTTTTAATCCTAAAGGGGGAGAAGTTATAGGTTACATGAACGGGGAATAAGTTCAGTTAACTATGTTTTTCAGTTAACTACAATCAATGAATATATATAATATTTATAATAAATATGGTTCAATTTTAGTCATACACACCTCAAATTATATTTAGAAAATGTTCTTAACCCTAATTCAAAAATACTTACATGATTTGTGATTATCAAAAAGGGGTAGATTTTTGGACTCACCTGTTTTGATAATACCAAATCATGTTTCATTATTGTCATAATTATGTTTCTCTTATAGAATAATCATTTATATGAAAATCATGTCTATATCAAAGTAATAACTATGTACTTTTAATCTCACTGCTCTCTTATTTAATCGTATAGTGCAAAACTTCTCTATGTAAAAAGGTCACTGATGCAAAGAACAATGATTCAAGGTCACTGATGAAAGGTCACCGATGCAGGGTCACTGATTTAGGGTCACTGATTCTAGGTCACTGATGATAGGTCCCCAATGCTAGGCCATTGATATAAGGTCACCGATGCAAGGTCATTGATGCAAGGTCACTGATGCAATGTCATCAATGTAAGGTCACCGATGCAAGGTCCCTAGTGCAAGGTCATCGATTCAAGGTTATCAATTTAAGGTCACCGATGCAAGGCCACTGCGGTAGTCTATCGCTGAGGTTACCATTGAGAAGGTCACCGATGAAGGATACAAAAGCACACCTACTATTGAATCATATCATTATGAAGGATACCATTACCTATCTACGGATTCATACCCTTCAATACCTTTTCAAATTCTTAAGATTATTTTAATGGCCATTTTGGTAACATAAATGCTTATGACATTAATTAATGCTGATTGTAGACATATCAAGAGACCATATCTGGGGACAATACAAGGTATGAGGAGGACCACGCATGATTCACTCATTCCTATTGTCGGACCTCAAATATAAAAGACATGACCAAGGAAGAAAATTGGTTTTGTGGTGTGGATACATACATGTGTGATGAAGATAAATATAAAAAATGAACTTATGTGCGAGATCATCAAAGAACCATCCAGCATTCACAATGTCAACTCAAGTCCATCTCAAAGATCATTTTGGAGATCAAATTTCCATCTTCTATTCTTCTTCAACTATATATCCAATTAAGAAGTCGAACACCTAGAAAATGGAGTTACGACACTCCGTTTCTAGGACAACATTCAAAGAAATACTCGAACTACTATTTTATCAATCTATAGAGTCAAGAGAAAAATTGCAAAGACATAGAGACTTCTAAACTCAGTCTTATAATATGTTATCTAATGTGTTCTTTAATTTTACACTTCTGAGAAGTGGGTGTTTGTGTTACACACATTGTCTCATGTGCCTAAATAGAGGATACTAAAAATACTCACATCATACTTCACTTACTCATTGTTTCCCATGCATAATTGTGGAAGAGACCGTGTGTGTTTTGTATTGTTTGTATTTCCCATGAAGAATGGTGGTAGAAGGTGTGAACCCTGGATAGTTTTTGCAAACTATTGTAAAGCCCGATACACGCTATGTATCATGTTTATTTTCAATATAAATTTCTTGGTGGTAAGTAATCACCAAGTGGAGAGGATTAAGTCTCATCATGAGACAAAACCACATGTTTATCTTTTATGTGTACTATGTTTTGTTATACTCTGTTTTGAATATTCCACAACTCATTATTTCAAAAAAAGAAAAATATTTTTATAATTACATTGATAGTTAGTTCTGGTCAGTTTGTATAGGTGTTTAATTTACTAAACTTGTATCAAAAGTTGAAGAGGTGCTTTACATTGAATCAACTAAGGATTAATCACCCTTTGAAAACCCTCTTGACCAAATGAACATTTATATCTCTACTACCTTAATTAACTAGGATGTCTCAATATTGGGGGATCATTATCCTAATGTTTTTATCATAAAGTTTAAGTAGGAACTCAATACACTCCCCTCTTGAGTATACAATCCGACCAACACATATAATCCCTTGGTGGTTGATCTATAAAAAATCATCTAAAGGGGGTTTCAAGATGGTCACAAGGGTTTCCCATTTGGAAACCCCGACGTAAATGATTTTTTAAGAACCAAAAATGTTTATTCTTTCCATTTTAGAAGGATTTATGTTATAGAAGTACACAATCTTTACAATATAATCATGATGAATTGTAGTACGTGAACAATAGTAGTACATTTCCATGTACCTGGAGTTGTGGAAACGTTCAGAGGAAGATAGATTTTTGAAATGTACACACCATGTAGTTTAGGAAAATTCCACATACTGAGGAAGAAACGCTTAGTGAGGGGAATATAACCACATTGTAGTACATTTGTACACAATATGTATGCCCTATTCATGTAGAGGGACATGTAGAGACCCCATATTTATTTTTCTATTTATATGTACTTGACCATGTGTACATTTGAGATTCCAAACTATGTACTTTGAAGTACAAACCCTATACATTTTCTAGTATGGGGTTTTGGTGTTTTTTCCTTAGAGAAATAATTTCACTTGTGTGATTAGTACATTCTTATTGTTTTTTATATAGATCACAATTTTAGAATCCTATCAGAAATTATAAGATGTATAGATGGGTTTTAACCAAGGTGTTTTAATAGGTGTATTTCCTCAATGTTTGGGTTTAAAATCACTTATTGGGATGTGTTGTGATATAAAAGACCTTTGAGAGGGTTGTGAGATTATTATATGTCTTATATTGTGTTATTTTATTGGATTACAAAATGTATCTAAGAAGATATTATTGAGTGGTATATATGAAAATATTTTGGTTGTCCCTACTTTTCATGACTAGTTTCTATAGGATAGGGTAGTTGAGATTTAGATCCCATGTTTTAGGGTTATAGTTGTTGGATCATTCATACTGGGTTGACTCTGTAGGATGGTTATTATGGTCGAGTTTCATTATGTTGTTGAGTGTAGTCTAATAGAATCATGATGAATCCCTTGGTGTGATGGTTTCTGACTAAGTGATGATTGGATGTCGTAGTAGGCTGTTGAAATTTCCTGTATGGAACAGTTATGCTTATAGAAGCCTTTTTTTGTGTTGATTACCAAGGATTTGTTAGAGGACATTTAGGGCCATTTGTGGATATTTATTATAATGTGATAGGATCACGTATATGTAGGTGATATAGGGATCCCTCGTTGGGTTTCTTGCTATAGATTTTAAGACTTTTGAGGATCATTCAATGAACATTGTTTTTTGCCCTTCCCTTGTTACATATTCTTAAGGCTGTGGATATGAATAGTTTTTTATTCTAATGATTATATTGGGATATATATGGACTATGAAGTTGTGGAACCTAGTTTACTATTAAGTGAAATGATGTATGAGATAGATGAATAGATGATCCACATATATGGTTTAAAATATTCATAGTTGTGATTTTTTAAAATGAATCTTTGTATAACTATCAATAGTTTATTATGGTTTTGGTGGTGGAATAATTATTTGAGCATGTTTTCGTGATATTGTTTAGTCTACTAGATTTGACATAAAATGTTATTTTTTGATGTATGAATGATTCTTCATAATAAGGTATTATACTCTATAGATTATGGGTCAGGGTGAGTCTCTAGACATAAAAAATATACATTATTGTTTATGTTTTAAATATAGGCTCTAAGAGATCTTTCCACACAACTAAGATGGATGATATATGGTTTCCATGGATTCGTATGTTTTGTGCTAGAATGATATTATCGTCAAGATTGGTTTTATAAATAGATCAGGTTCTAGATTGGTGATCCATGATTGATTGTTTTGATGTACTATTTAGGCACAAGATTGATACTTTTGGGACTATTTATTATGAAACATGAGATAAATTTCATAATGATGGTCAAGGATTAGTAGTGCTTTTTGGGTTAATTGGGACTATTGTGTCGATGGTCAAATATGTGATAATGTTTGGTACATGAGTAGATTGTAATGGATAACATAGATTGGTACTCTGGGTGACTGGGCTATAATAGAATAAGAATAAATAATTTTATGGTTTGGTTATGATTTAATTGACAATGAACCCCAAAGGTTATTTGGAGCTCACAATAATGGGGATATTCTTATAGACACCCTATGATCAGCAGATACATGTTTGGTTGATCGAGATCTTGGACATAAGAATTGATGGTGGTTTTATTTGAATTTATGTTTTAGTTATTTTTCGAATATAGAGAAAATATTTCTTGAGAATTCACTTATTGATGTAGTTTATATGTTTATCGTTTCTGGTGGCCTTGTGATATTTATATATTACCCCATGTAGGTGCACCAGGGTGTTCATATAGAAATTATTTTTTCTTTTATGATGAGAACAAATAAAAAATAGATCAAGCTAAGGAACATGATTCCATGGTTGAGTGGGACTCTCTTTAGGAGACAAATGGTTGGGATAGTGAAGATTAACGAGTAAATAGAGACTAGGTATGTGATATGGGCAAGAGATGGATGTAGAGACTAATGTACTTATATTTCAATTTTTTTTACTCTGAATATGTAATCAAACATATGGGTGAGTGATGATGTGTATATGGAATGTCTATTTTTGTCATTACATACAAAATGATTTTTTTTCCAGAAAATCACCATAATATAATTAATTGAGAACTAATTTAACGATAAAATGTTTAAAAAACACATGACAAAAAGTAAATTAAAATTTTAAAATTCAACCATCCCTCCACTAAAATTACCCAAAACAAAAACTAAAATCATTAAACATTATGTCATTAAGCCTCTTTATGTTCTACGAATAGAGGAGATGCATTAACATTGGTATAACTAAGTTGGATTTATAAATTCTAGTCATTCCTTAACCATTATCACATATTCCACACACCATCATTTCCACCTTGAATCGAATAAACACGGATATCATCATCAGACTTTCAAATGAGAAATACTAACCACCATCTAGAATATCCACTGTTGAAGAATAACAAAAACTCCACAATGAACTATATGTGGGCCAAAAGTCATCAATAAACCATCATCTGAAAAAACCAAACAGAAAATCATGATATACAAATTCATCATCGAGGAATAAAAAAAATTAAAGGGAAAACTGAACCAACTATGAAAAAGTAGTCCAAGAAGACATCAATCCCACCACACTCACTGCCACATTTTGAAACAAAAAAAACAAACCAACACAACAGAACAAGATGGGTTTAGGCATGTTGGACCATGATGGAAGATAAGGGGTTAAAGTGAGGGGGATTAAGCCACTCCATATATCCAAAAATACATCACCAAACCATGTAATAGTTTTTGAGGATAAAAATAAAACAAAAACCACCCAACCTATATCCTTAGTGACATTAGGCCACCACAAACAACCCACTAGAAAAAACATGATTCCTCCAAACAAGGGGAATATGCTTCCCTCACCACTATAGAGTGTAGCAGCCAAAAATGTATAGGGATTTGAAACCATCACCACCACCACCAATATACAATATAATTGAATCAAGATGCTTGAAACTACTTTCTAGAGCACAAATAACACCATTGAAAACCATGTAGAGGATAATATGTAACTAAACCCACCAATATCAAATATCACCAAATCAAATACCAGTAAAAAAAATTGATCTAAATCCCTACTAGACAAATCCAGTGAAAAGAAAAGCAAGACCTAATCCCCCTGATTCTTATCAAACCACACTGCAACTATCCCATTTGTGTAACACTCCACCACTTTGGAATGGTAGTGAATCACACACGTAATCAATGAAGATATACGATATGATAAGCACATATACAAAAATAGGGAATCTAGCTCACTAGGTTTGAGACACACAATGAAGAAGAAAACCTAGATCAAGGTCAAATGATCTGTGGAAGAAGACAAAACACCATGTAACACATTAAAAAACGAGACTGAGGTATGAATTCTCAAAATAATAATACCAGATAGAATAAAGGTAAATCATATGTTGAAAAACCCCCAGGAGAAAGAGAAACTAAAAAATACAGAATAAGAGTAATCATCAGAGAACAAATCAAGACGAATTATTTTGTTGCCGTAATAAAGAAAAATCCTATATGAAGATATCAGCCGGAGAAAATGAAGTCATTATTTAATAATTAAGGGACCCAATTGGGCCTTTAAATAATTTTATTTTGTTTGATAATGTTTATATTTTAGTTTATTTATTCATCCTCGATCTATGATTTGTACAATATTTGATTATTTAGATTTTTGTGAACTCTAATGTGGGGGTATAGTCTACTCACACATCAACCTTAGAATGCTACTAGTATTGGGTGGGCTCTAGAATATGAGTATTCACAGTTGGCTTCTAGTGGAAAACTGGCATAGGTACCGGTTTTAGTTGAATCCATGTTGAGATGTTACAAGCTACCAATAATAGAGAAACCTATTTAAGATCAATTAATCTTCCAAAATAGTTAGTGGTGGAAATTCCCCCATATACCAAGATAATGAACTCAAAATCCCTATAATCCCACAGTATCATTAAATATAAGGGAAATAGGTATGATACCTTGAATTAATTTAGTGTTATGTACGCTTTTCACTAGACTATCAAGGGTGTCTAACTAACACTGCCTGGTTCTCATAGAATATAACATACATTATTCACACTTCTATCTATGGGTGTCTCATGATTATTAATGATCTTTTGGGATAACTTAATCCAAAACTTAACCACCTTGGGTCCTCTCACCATAGTGATCATAGGTGGGTGTTATAGTTGAAAAACAATAATTATGTCATGTATTAGTGGTAAAAAATTACTATTCACCCTATACATTGATTACATAACCCTCAACAAACTATCATTACGATAAGCATCCTTTTGATTCCATATTACCATAAGAATTTATGCATCAATTGTGCTATGAGTATGTTTATTACCACACTCATGACACTAAATTTGAAGAGGATGTGGAGGAATTTCCCCTACAGGGATAAAAAAGTCCATAGAAAAGCAGATACCAACTGTGAATAACATCAAATGGTGAAATAAACTATAGGGAACACTTGCATCATGATTAATCAGTAAATTTTTTAACAGGTGAACTGGAATATTATAATATATCCAATTATTTTATTTTATTGAATACCATAAGGGATCATAATTCATAAATATTGAAGGGTGATATATCACATGTGATATATCACATGTTATATATAATAATATATATATATATATATCCTTTTCCCAAAATAACTTTTCAATATTTATCCTTTCATTCCTAAATTTATATATGAATTATCATCCTTTTCCATATTATATAATTAGTAAAATAGAATGAAATAGTAAAATAAAAGAACTAGTAAATTAAAAAAGGTGAAATAAGATCAGAATTGTAATACGAAAACAACAATAAAAATGATATCGTACATGGGAAATTCATTTCCCACCCATACAATGGTTAGTTCGACCCATGTATGATCTTATTACCACGTCATGACACAACATAGTCTATTATTGACCTTTCATAAATTGTAAAGAATTTGAAAATATCTATTTCAATTCAATGTTGTAAAATTATTGACCTTGTACTCCTTCACATAAATGTGTTAGGTGATTTTTGGACCATAGTTCTTCCTCCACATAATCCAAAGGATGCTGACTTGTAGAGAGGGTCTATATAACATAGTGGGGAGTTTTATACTCTCTCATATAGAGTTTTAGTAATATGATATATCAAATAAATAATAAACCATATAAACCAATCAGAGTTAAGGATAAACCAAAAGAATCCAAATTAAAAAATAAAATAGTTCATTCCAAAATATTTCATAATGTAAAATAATTACTGATTTTCTTACTAGAAAACGAAAAACAAATTACATATAAAGACTGATGAAAATCACAGTTTTGGAACCGATTCATGGCCTCTTCTCTATACTCCACTACCAACCAATAATGAAATCATATCTTGAAAAACACCACTTTCGCTTTCCCAAATATTCATTAATTAAAAAGACTTGGATACAAAATGGTTCCCAAATAGGGTGTCAGTAAAAATAATAATGATTAAAAAATGATGTCTAAACAACTTAATTCAAATAAAGAGTGAATGAAATTGTACATTAAGTAGTGGAATTAGTTTATAATTTAAGGAATAAAATAAAATAATGTTAATGATCCTTGATCTTTAGGCTGACACCCATGGTTTGGAAAACCAACATCCTCACAATTCCTTACGTCACTATCCATGAAACATGGTTCAATAATTTGAATCAATGATATAACAAATATGTAATCTCATCCAAGAAGGAACTCCAAGTCTAAAACAATATATCATTTATTATATAACAACCATGTCCAACATAATTTTTCATCCAAGAATGAACACCAAATTAATCAGATAGTTTTCAACATAGATGAAAACATCATGTCCGATGTAAAATGTCATCCTAAGAAGAATTCCGTTTGCAACCCATAATTTCATCTATGAAAGAATCAAATTTGTTACATATAATTTTTTCAGGTGAGGAACATCATTTTAAATATATATATTTTTCATTCCCTATGTAACACCATGTAAAACCTATACATTCAACCATAAATGAATGCATTGTACAACCTGTAATTTAAATTTGGAAGGAACACCATATCCCACCAACTATTTCACTATGGAACTATTTCCATGTCCAATATATAGTATCATATTTGGAGGAATTTTATGTCAATACCATAATTTCACATATAGGAATTAAGTGAACATACAATCCTAAAAATGATAAATACAAAATAAATCAATTTATGATACCAAACCTGAATAGGATAAACATGTTATTAAAATACTTATTATTATATTATTCATCCATGCAATTATAATTTTATTTAATCCCATATTAAAAGATCATTCCAATAACAACATACAATTAAATTATCAATTTTAACAAATTTACCAATTATAATATTATTTTTAACTATTCCAATTAAACATATCATTTAAGAATTGTTTCTATTTTACATGACATCATATCCTTATTTAATTATTCTATTATAACAACACCAATTACATTAGAAATCACCTTCTTTAATATATGCAATTGATCTTATAACCAAACACCATGATTACCAAGATGACCCATTTACATATTGTGCTATGTTTTTGTAATGCCCCGACCCCAGTTACCCAAAGTCAGTGCATTATTGCGCAGCATTGGCATGATCACAAAAGATCAAGTCTCGAAAGACCGATTAGTTTTGTAGCCTAGGAAACACAAGATACATTCATAAGTCTTACATTACATCATAAATTAAAAAAAACTACAACATCTTCTCTTTATATCCCCTTATATTATCCCTTCAGGTCATTCATAATATACTTCTTCACATCCTGGAAAAATTAAAACATTGAAAGGGGGGAGATCAGATGCTCTGTAAGGATAAAAATATAGCAGAAGCTTTCATAAATAAACATTAACATTAAAGGCAATGTATAACCAAAACATAAGCCTTTTAAACTTGAACTTTAGCATAATATGGCAAAATTAAAATGAAATAATGCCATTTACTTACTCACATGGATATTCTACTAGTCGAATAATCACATGAAATATCAATAACCACTTTCATATTGATGGTATGTATAAAGCCAGACTATCATAACCACGTATCCAAGGCCTCGTGCCAAGTCTACAAAATGATTTTGTCAAGGACTTCTGCCAAGACACTAGTTTTTCTCATGAGACCTACCGATGCATCGAGGAGCTATAGCGGGCTCCACCCGTCACTTATTAAGTCCAATGCATTCCTCATATGAACAGGTTTAAACATATCATAAACCATAACATAATTGTATCACATAAAACATGAATAAAGGAAACATAAGATTTCCACACTGCAATCACAAGATATCAATACAACACATTGATATAATAAAAACATTCTCATAACTATTTTCAATACCAAAATAAAAGAAAAGTAAAACATGATATTTATTTTTCTTTTAAAAACATTTATGGCTTATAGAGGAAGCCGGAACTCAAATAATAGTCACGGCGGCCGAGAAGTCGTTATCGCCGCATACGTAACAAAAAAACATTCCTTTTTTTGTTTATTAAAAACGCTTCGTATAAAAAGATTCTTTTTGATTAAAAGTAAAATTCTAAGTGGTTTATACACTTTATAAATGAAATTTGTGTATAAAACAAAATATGCCTCAATGAATGGAGATTGAGACGAAGTCCCTTAAAAAGATAATTTTTAAACAAAATATATCTATTATGTGTATTCACTATAATTACAAGTCAATAAATTACAAATATGAGACAGGACATAATAATATCATGACATAATTTGAAAGTAGGAGATTAACCCAAAGAATAGAAATTGGGTTAAGAAGTTCCCTTACCTTGCGTCCTGCCTTGACTCGACCGTTCCTTAACCTCCTAAATAATAAACTAGAGTTAATTTATAATTTATTAAGAACCTTTTTCAAGTTTTTTATCCCTTTTATATCACTTATTACAATTTTAAAAAAATTATGTAGTCATTTAAGTTAATAACGGTCGTTTTTTCGATCTTTGGTACTTGAGTCAACAATAAACTTCTTATAATTACAAGTTGTTCATGTGGTAAAATATCCATTATATACAAAATTATATTCATTATTTAGATATCATATATATCATATATATCCAGTATATACATTCATTCATAATATTACGTAACATTTAGAGGTAAGAAATGAAATGCACCATTCATGGAGACGGTAAGCCGTACGTACGCATGAACGCTACTTTCATTTCTATTTCATATTTAATGGAATTTAATTATAATTATATAAAGTTATACTATAATTACAGTATAATATAATGTATAATAACATTTACTCCATCCTTTATACATCCCACATATGGCACTAACGATTCAAAACACTTTGAGGGGGCGATAGTCCGCACATCCTCAAATGAAATATCGTGTTTACCCATAATAGAAACAAGAAAGGTATTCCATAAATGAAAAATACAGAACCATAAGTAAAACATAAACATATTATATATCATATATAAATAGAGTGAAAACTTAATGGCCACTTTTGAAGGTGTTATATGATTGTTGAACAATCATTGTTTCGTGAGGCAGAAATTCGCCATCTAGAGAAACAATATGTTCTTTAACCATTAGATGTAGGTGTGTGTAATTGTAGCTCTAATAATTATTATAACAACATCCTAGTATATTGAGGATACTGTTGTTGTTACAAAATAAATGAATAAAAAGAGTTTAGGGGTTGGATAAGAAAAATGAAACAAAATAACATAAGAGAAGACATTACCTTAAAATCGGGTAACACTTTTGATTTGAGCCAAAGGATTCCTTGGGAAGAATTCTTCCCAAAGTGAGGCTTCTAGGAGTAAGGGAGGGAAGTTGGGAGATTGTTTGGGCAGAGTTCTGCCGAGCCAAAAGGCTTTGAAAGATTGAGTAAGGTGGTAGTGGTGGGGGCCTTTTATATGTGGAGAGGAGGGGTACTCTTGGAAAGTAATGAAATGTTACTTAATTATATAATGAGTTTCAGATTTTAAAGGTCCCACACATATATAATTCAAGGATAAGGTGATAAGGGTTCTAAATCTACTCATCCAATAGGTTTTTGACAAGTGTAAGCCTTGGAATTTACATTATCTTTTCATTTTATTTAAATCGTTAATTAATGAGGTAATCGATGCAATCATCATGGTGTCATAAATAATTTAATATATTTAATGTCTAAAAATTACAAAAAAATATCATGATTTAGGAAATCGTCTTAGATTTTTAATTTATATTTATAGTCAACAATATTACTTGTATAAACCCATTTAAAAATTGTTTTAGTAAAACAACTTATGTTTGTGACATTTTTTATTTTAACTTTAAATAAAAGTTATTTATGTCATTTTCCAACCAAAGTGGCTCCATGGGGTCCCCAAGTTGACCCATGTATTGTCTTGGTCAGACATGATACATACAATAGGGTTAGGACAAGTGTAAAAGTATTTTCATATTTTTATAATATCATTTTTACCTTAAATACCACTAATTACCTTTAATCATGATTAATTAAACTTAAAAGATACTATTCACCATAAAATTATTTTAATCCCATTGAACCAAATTTTACTTTCTAATGACAACCATGAATGTCATATTTTTGAAAATCAAATCATAGAAGTGGTAATGTTTCATTTAAATGAAAAATCAGTTTTTTAGCTACCACTTAGTGGTTTCACTATTCATCAAAAATTGAAGTTTTTCAGAACAATGCCAATATTTCACCCTAAGCTACAATTGATATTCCGAATTCAAAAATGATGTCTATTTTACAAAATTTCAAACATATAAGTTGCATTAATTAATTTTATAATTAATTCCTGCTATCACAACAAATAGCGTGTTTTTAAGAAACAATATATATCAAAAGATTGACAATTGGTTATGTCTAATATCAAAGTGAAATTAATTATAATGAAAAACATTGGATAAAATGGTAAAAAAATATTCTAATTATACTTTAGAACCACTCAATAGTATAATATATCACTATAAATTATTTTGATTAAAAAAGTTGTTTTTATGTATTTTTCAGTATTCATAAAAAACTGGAAGTTCTCAGAAAAATACGAAAAATTCAACATAGGCTAATTTAGATATTATGAATCCAAAAATGAAGTCCATTTTGAAATGTAAAATATATATAATTTCAAAAAGTGGTTATTACTATTCATAACTACTACTTTTATTGGTCGCGGTGTGTTAGAATCATGAACTTCTGTACAATGCAAGCTATTGCATTATTGAAAGAGAAGCGTATCATGGAATCTCGTGGTGTTAAATTATCCCCTCCTTTAATAAATTGCGTCCTCACAATTTGAAAATTTTATTTGAAAATAAAAGGTTGAAAATAGAAAATACCTTTGTGGAAAACCCACATTGAAAATAGGGTTAATAAGAATATAACATTAAAAGAAAGGAAGAGAAGTACAAAGGTCACCTGAGATATCCCATACTAGGATTCTATGAAAATATGGATATGGAAGGAAAACAAACCAGCAAAGTCCGATTGAGAGTTGTAGATAACAGGATTTGGAGAAAGTTAACAATAAGAAAATCACAAACCTGTGATTGGTTAAACGATCATTGAATCCCCAATTGGAAAAGTTAACCGGCAACGTTTTTGTTTTATGTTACCTTTTATAAAGGTGACGAATTTATTTTGGAGATTTACTAAGAACGTAAGGGAATATACATACTTGTCATGCAGACTTTCATTCTTTAATAAATTTTTACCACAAACCCATCTTTCACTCTAAAAGGTAATAGAACTCAAAAATATTCTATTTATACTAATTGTAAAAGGTTCCAAATATTAACACCTACCATTTATATTAGTAAAACTATTTTGTAATAACTAGGGACTTCCTGTAGGCTAGTGGTAGGTAATAAAGTCTTGTCGCACTATGGTTGTGCATTCGATTCCTACGGCTTTGTCCGACGTGACAGGTTATGCCCCACCCTATAGGTTGTCCTTTTCCTAAAACTATAGTATTATAATATTCCAAAAATAATCTTCAGAAATGTTTTAACCTTAAAAAATAATATCCAAGGTTCAACTTAATCCATTCCAACCTTTATAGTTACACAAAATACCTCTGTCCAGACTTTCTCTAAAAGGTCTCTAAATTCCAAAATCAATTGTATCATCAGATTCCTCAGACAAGGTAAAGTTTCTCTTATTGTCACATACAAAAATATGATTACCTTCATCATATTAAAACCTTAATGAAATCAACATGTACTACAGTACAATCCTTATATATATATCCCATTATTCAAATAACCAGAATATAATCCATGAGTCAAAAGCACCAATACATTAATTATTCTGCTTCAACTGTAGTCACCGCATAATATTAGCCTTGATCCCTTGGCCTTTTCGGAGGTAAGTTTCCCTGACGCTTAGGACATTCATTTTCATAATGCCCCATTTACCTACAATTGTAGCATTCAACATTGATATCCTCTTTTTTTCCATTGCAATCACGAGCCTGGTGACCTTTTTCTCCACATTTATAACAAACTCTCATTCCTATTAGGCAAGAACCGGGGTTATTCTTCCCACAATTATCACATAATGGAAAATCCGTCTTTCCCTTTTTACCATTATCCTTCTCTTGTTCCACCATTCTCTTATTCTATTGCTATAATTTATTGTCATAAGACTTAGAGAATTCCTTTTCTATCTTGATAGCACACACGACTATATCTTCGTACATTGAGAAAGATTGTGATAATAAAGCTCGAAGGAGAAATGGTTTTAACCCATCAAAGAAACAATCAATCTTACTTCTTGGGTTATGTATATAATCTGTAGAATGCCTCGATAACCTTGTAAAGTTAACCTCATTCTTTGCGACATTCTCATCCTCCTTCTGCCTCAGACTCAGAAATTGGCTTTCCATATCTGCTCGATGGTCATGTGGAAAGTATTTTTCTAAGAAAATTTCCTAAAACTCCCTCCATTACATACTTGATACTTCTTCATCTTCCTTTGTGTTTTGAATCAGCGACCACCATTGATCGGCATCTCCAGTGAGGCGGTAGACTGCCATGACAACCTTCTCCCTTTCTCTACTCCCCAAGGTGTGGAATATTTTCTCTAAAGAGTTTATCCATTGCTAAGCTACTAATGGATTTGTACCCCCATTAAATGTTGGCAGTTGTTGCCTCATGAAGCGGTCTAACATTGATCCTCCACATTGCGGATCATTGTGCTCCATATGAGTAAGTTTATTATTCATAACCTGAGTGAGTTGTCCCAGTATAGTAATAAGTTGATCAGCATGAGTTGTATCTCCAGCTCCATAATAATTATCTTCAGCAGGAGGGAAACCCCTACACGGATTGCGTTCATTGATATGATTTCCATTCCTTCCACTAGGCGCCATTTCTAAGCAATGGCATAAACTAGATTAGTTTATGAATCAAAATACATAATTTCAAAATTATAAAATACTTAACATAAATTGAACTATTTATGGATATAATCCATAATCATAAAAATGTTTTCTTTGAGGAAGTATATACTCATAACCCTTCATTGTGGTTTGTAAAGAAAACAAGAATTATCCTAATCATATCCCCCGGGAGTGTCGTAACCAAGAGTGCAGTAAGGCCAGTTTTCGTGAACCAGTTCTCGTTCGAGTCAAACTCAAAGCGGTATTTTCGGGTTTTACCCCTAGGTACATCTATGCGAGAGCCGCCTCTACCAGCTCATATCCAGACATGGATGTATTGCTCGGAAAACTCACACAATCTCTATAATACCAAAATTCTATGAAGTTCTTCTATACTAATCCTAAAAGTCTATCTTTGGGCTATGTGCTCTAATCAGAGTTTATCTAAATCTGGCTTCCAAGGTTAGTACTAAACTGCCTCTGATACCGACTGTAACGTCCCGACCCCAGTTACCCAGAGTCGGTGCATTATTGCGCAGCATTGGAATGATCACAAAAGATCAAGTCTCGAAAGACCGATTAGTTTAGTAGCCTTGGAAACACTAGATACATTAATAAGTCATACATTAAATCATAAAGTAAAACAAAAATACAACATCTTCACTTCATATCCCCTTATATTATCCCTGTAGGTCATTATTAATATACTTCTTCACATCCTGGAAAAATTAAAACATTGAAAGTGGTGAGCTCCGATTCTCAGTAAGGATAACAATATAGCGGAAGCTTTCATAAATAAACATTAACATTAAAGGCAATGTATAACCAAAACATAAGTCTTTTAAACTTGAAATTTTGCATAATATGTAAAAATTAAAATGAAATCATTCAATTTACTTACTCACATGGATATTCTACTTGTCAAATAATCACATTAAATATCAATAACCACTTTCATATTGATGGAATGCATAATGTCAGACTATCATAACCACGTAGCCAAGGCCTCGTGCCAAGTCGACAATAAGATTTTGTCAAGGTCTCATGCCAAGACACTAGTTTGTCTCATGATACCTATCGATGCATTGAGGAGCTATAGCGGGCTCCACCCGTCACTTATTAAGTCCAGTGTATTCCTCATATGAACAGGTTTAAACATATCATAAACCATAACATATTTGCATCACATAAAACAGTCATAAAGGAAACATAAGATTTACACACTTCAATCACAAGATATCAATACCACACATTGATATAATAAGAACTTTATCAAAACCATTTTCAATACCAAAATAAAAGAAAAGTAAAACATGATATTTATTTTTCTTTTAAAAAAATTTATGGCTTATAGAGGAAGCCAAAACTCAAATAATAGTCACGATGGCGGACAAGTCGTTTTCGCCACATACGTAACAAAAAAACATTCCTTTTGTCATTTAGTAAAAACGCTTCATATGAAAAGATTCCTTTTGAATAAAAGTAAAAGTCAAAGGTGTTTATACACCGTATAAATGAAATTTGTGTATAAAACAAAATATGCCTCAATGAATGGAGATTGAGACGAAGTCCCTTAAAAAGATAATTTTTTAAAAAATATATCTATTATATGTATTCACTATAATTACACATAATGAAATTACAAATATGAGATAGGACATAATAATATCATGACATAATTTGAAAGTAGGAGATTAACCCAATGAATAGAAATTGGGTTAAGAAGATCCCTTGCCTTGCGTCCCGTCTTGACTCGACCGTTCTTTAACCTCCTGAATAATAAACTAGAGTTAATTTATAATTTCTCAAGAACCATTTAAAGGTTTTTATCCCTTTTATATCACTTATTACAATGTTACAAAAATTATGTAGTCATTTATATTAATAATGGTCATTTTGTCGATTTTGGTACTTGAGTCAACAATAAACTTTTTATAATTACAAGTTGTTCATGTGGTAAAATATCCATTATATCCAGAATTATATTCATGATGTAGATATCATATATATCACATATATCTAGTATATACATTCATTCATAATATTAAGTAACATTTAGAGGTAAGAAATGAAATGCACCGTTCATGGAAACGGTAAGTCGTACGTACACTTGAACACTAATTTCATTTCTATTTCATATTTAATGGAATTAAATTATAATTATATAACGGTATACTATAATTTTAGTATAATATAATGTATAATACCATTTAATCCATCCTTAATACATCCCACATATGGCACTAACGATTCAAATCACATTGAGGGGGCGGTAGTCCGCACTTTCTCAAATGAAAATATCACGTTTACCCATAATGGAAACAAGAAAGGTATACGATAAATGAAAAATAAAGAACTTTAAGTAAGACATAAACATATTATATATCATATATAAATAGAGTGACATATTAATGGCCACCTTTAAACGTGTTATATGAGTGTTGAACAATCATCGTTTCGTGGGGCACAAATTCGCCATCCATAGAAACAATATGTTCTTTAACCATTAGATGTAGGTGTGTGTAATTTTAGCTTGAATACTTCTTATAACAACATCCTAGTATATTGAGGATACTGGTGTTGTTACAAAAGAAATTAATAAAAAGAGTTTTGGGGGTTGGATAAGCAAAATAAAAAAAATAACATAAGAAAAGACATTACCTTAAAATCAGGTAACTCTTTTGGTTTGAGCCAAAGGATTCCTTGGGAAGAATTCTGCCCAAAGTGAGGCTTCTAGGAGTAAGGGAGGGAAGTTGGGAGAGTATTTGGGCAGAGGTTGGCTAAGCCAAAAGGATTTGAATGTGTGAGTAAGGTGGTAGTGGTGAGGGCCATTTATAAGTGGAGAGGAGTGGCACTCTTGGAATGTAATGAGATGTTACTTTATTATATAATGAGTTTTTAGGGGGTTGGATAAGCAAAATAAAACAAAATAACATAAGAGAAGACATTAACTTAAAATTAGGTAACTCATTGGATTTGAGACAAAGGCTTCCTTGGGAAGAATTATTCCCAAAGTGAGGCTTCTAGGAGTAAGGGAGGGAAGTTGGGAGAGTATTTGGGCAGAGGATGGCCGAGCTAAAGGGCTTTGAATGTGTGAGTATGGTGGTAGTGGTGGGGGCCTTTTATAAGTGAAGAGGAGGGGAACTCATGGAATGTAATGAAATGTTACTTTATTATATAATGAGTTTCGAATTTTAAAGGTCCCAAAATTATATAATTCTAGTCTAAGGTGATAAGGGTTCGAAATCTACTCATCCAATAGGTTTGTGACAAGTGTATGCCTTGGATTTTACATTATCTTTTCATTTTATTTAATTCGTTAATTAATAAGGTAATCGCTACAGCATCATGGTGTCATAATTAATTTAATTTATTTAATGTCTAAAAATCATAGAAAAAATATCATGATGTAGGAAATCTTTTTATCATTCTAATGAATATTTATAGTCAAAAATATGACTTTTATAACGCCACTTAAAAATTGTTTTAGTTAAACAACTTATGTTTGTGACATTTTTTATTTTAACTTTAAATAAAAGCTATTTATGTCATTTTCCAACCAAAGTGGCTCCATGGGGTCCCCAAGTTGACACATGGATTTTCATGGTCGGACATGACACATCCAATAGGGGTAGGACAAGTGTAAATGTATTTTAATATTTTTATAATATCATTTTTACCTTAAATATAACTAATTACTTTTAATCACGATTAATTAAACTTAAATGTTACTATTCACCAAAAAATTATTGTAATCCCATTGAACCAAATTTTACTTCATAATGAAAACCATGAATGTCAGATTTTTGAAAATCAAATCACAGAAATGGCAATGTTTCATTTAAACGAAAAATCAGTTTTTTAACTACTACTTAGTGGTTTCACTATTCATCAAAAATTGAAGTTTTTCAGAACAATGGAAAAATTTCACCCTAAGCTATAATTGATATTCTGAATTCAAAAATGATGTCTATTTTATAAAATTTTAAACATATAAGTTGCCTTAATTATTTTTTTTATTAATTCCCACTGTCACAACAAATAGCGTGTTTTTAAGAAACAATATATATCAAAAGATTGACAATTGTTTATGTCTAATTTCAAAGTAAAATAAATTATAATGAACATAATTGGATAAAATGGTAAAAATATATTCTAATTATACTTTATAACCACTCAATATTATAATTTATCACTATAAATTATTTTGATTAAAAATGTTTTTTTTAAGTATTTTTCACTATTCATAAAAAATTGGAAGTTCTCAGAAAAATACGAAAAATTCAACATAGGCTAATTTCGATATTACGAATCAGAAAATGAAGTCCATTTTGAAATGTATAATATATATAATTTCAAAAAGTGGTTATTACTATTCATAACTACTACTTTTATTGGTCATGGTGTGTTAGAATCTCGAACATGCGTACAATGCAAACTATTGCATTATTGAAAGAGAAGCGTATTGTGGAAGCTCGGGGTGTTACTGTTTTCAATTAAGATGTCAAACAAACCGACACTTTTAATCAAAAAACAACATATTTCTAACTAATAAAGGAAAATATAGCTATTAAATCCATGTTTCAACCACTAATCAAGGGTTGGAAGCAATTATATTATTAATCATGTCTTGGTCTTTATGTTAATAGACCCAATTGGTGAGAGGGAGGTCTATTCATATTAGTTCACAATAATAGTTGGATACCATTTTAGATATGGAAACCCAATTTAGTCAAAATTATTCTACATAATAGAAAAATAAAAAAGTATTTTGATATATATTCTAGACCAACAACATGAAAATAATATAAGATAAAAAAATTCCCCATTCAGAATTGTAGAGTTAGGTACCTCATTCTTTTCCTTAAATAAAGAAAAAGAAACACTATCACCATAAGGAAACGATCATCAATATCAGTTTTTGAATAACAAACTTGGGTTTCCAATATGGGAAACTAATGTCTTGTGAAGTAAAAGAACATATTGTCTTACCTATAATAATAAGTTTTGAACAATATGATTCAACAAAATATTCCTTTTGAGTCAAGTGAACTCCCTAAATCATAATGGGGATTAGGTTATGATATTCATGGAAAATAATGAAGGTATTATTAAGAATCCTAATTCATGGAAAAATTAAAAAAAACGTATCTATGAATACCACATTCAATATGTGAATTTGTAATCCACATCACGAAATATAGTATTTCAACATATTAAGAAAACCTGATCACTAATTATTTGAAAACTCCAAAACTAGTTGATGTCATGAATAAAATTTCATTTTGTGAAATTCTTTATCCATTAAAACAATTCACACTAGGTATAAATTTCATGGGGTCTACCTACACCAATTCATATCTTAAATGAAAATTCATGTAATGAATAATTTCTGTATCCAATAATCATCTTCAACTTATTTTCACTCCAAAAACTATGGAAACACTATCCCTACTAGATAAAATGGATTTATTAGTATGTTTTATATGATTTATCAATAATCAAATAGTTTTAAAAAATATATAGAGAAGAAATTAAATAGTGAAGTATTGGATCTGACAAATATCAGCCTTATATAAATCCTTATAATGTAGTTATGGAGAATGAAACAGGTTACGTTGTAGAGGAGGTAGTCTGGACACCATAAGAATAATGATTTTTAATGGGTTAGGTATATATATTAATAACAATATTTACCTTACTAGAGTAGTGTTATAGTATATTAATGATAATTATATCATTATATTTTTGTGGGTATAATAAATTGTAAGGAATATAATTAAAAATAACTTATATTATTTTATAATAATCATGATCTAATGGCCCGAAGGCCTTCAATTTTTATTGATTTTGATAATCCACATTTCATGGGGTGAGGTGGAACCTCTAAAAGGCCTGTAGGCGTAATTATTACATGGCCCGTAGGCCTTAGAGGAATTCATTTTCCTGTAGGATTCAATCATTACATACCACCCACACTAACTACTTGGAATTACTCCTCCCTAGTATCTTCACCGCAAAATCAACTCTCTACCTTCGCATTGTTGTTTGGATAGGCATTCCTATGAATGCATATGCTTATCCCAAAGGCAGCTACCATACCCTCTCATTCTTTCAACTTATTTAGCTTCTGCTGTGGTGATAGCTCCTGGCATGTCTTCATTGTAGAGCATGTTATTTATAGGTTGTCTAGTTGCATCTGCAATTAGGGTGTTCGGATGGCCTTGAGGTGGCTCGAAGGCCTTACTGACACGACGGTCTGGGTAGCCCGAAGGCCTTAAAGCACTTGGGGACCAAATCGGCGGCCCGAAGGCCCAAACATGGGCATATTCCCGGCTACTACTGTGCTAAATAGTATCTTTTACAGTTCCCGTTACAGTACCTTCTACAGTACTCGAAAATAATGTATCCGCCTAGATTTGATCCAAGGTCTCCCGAATTCACTTACAGAGTCTTTACCAACTGGGATATGGCTCATGTGCTTAAAATACACATGTTGTGGAATTGAATTTTCCTTGGATGTATCTTATAAATTGTTGATATTAGCATTATATTGAGTGATTAGGGCCTAATGTTCTTATGATAGGGTTATAGAGTGATACAAATTCTAGAGGATCAAGGGAATGTTTGAATTAAATGTTCTTCTTGATGTTCTGAATATGTACCTATTTTATAACATAAGTATAGGGTTTTTTTGGGAACACATTTTCATTTATAAATAATTCAATGGAACTATTTAAGGTAAAATGGATAAAAAATGGTGAAACGTGTATGGGACACATATATTGGTTGATTAAATGGTCTACAATTCAAATATTTAAGTAATTTTAAAACAAATTAGGTCTTTTATGGGATGTTGAACAGAATTTACCCATTTTTGTTTTACATTATTTTATTTCATAACCTTTATAATTTATTATAATGAAAATTTTTATGATTTTAATTTTTAATAAATTGATACCACAAATTTTATATTTTCGAAACATTTTATTAAATAAAATTTCTAATTTTCTCAAAACAATATTTTAAAATTAATATGCATAATGACATAATTTTTTTAGAGAAATTACATTTTAATAATTTTGATTTATATATAATGAAATATTTTTTGTGATACTAATTTTAATGACCAAATGTAATTTATTACAAAATAAATAATGAAATTAGGCCTAAATAGAAATAAAAAAGTTATTAACCCCTGAAATTACATGATGGAAGGAAAATATAGAAAATATGTTTTTATATTAATATAAAATATTAATTTGTTCGAAATATGTTATCGATAGGTTTTTTATGTTCTAAAATATTTTAAATTATGTAAGGTTATTCAATAAGTTAACATTATATTATAGAAAATGTTTTGTAATATTTAATGTCATTATTATATAAGGATGAATTCATATATATCACAAGTTTCTTGAAAACAATTATTTTTCTCTAAAAAGAAAGCATTTGATAATTAAAAATTAAAATTACATAATAAGCTAGTTTTTATATGATTAATTAAAAAATAAGGTTAGTTTGTCAAATAGATAATTATAAATTAATCTATTAAATAATTTCATGATTAAATTCACTTTCAAGGGTATATTTTGTGATACTTCCTAAAATGATATTTATATGTGATAATAGTTTCTCAGGTGTCATATTATTCAATAGCCCATTCAAAAAATCATGATTAAAATTGATTCATATATCCGATTTTTATGAAATGTGGATACTTATTCCCTATAGATTCTTTAGTATCTGACTTTAACTATTTGAATTTTTTATTTCATTATTGACTATTACCAAACAAGTTGTTCAATTTTAAAAAACCTACTCTCTAGTATAAATAATATAGAGACTCTACTCAATATAATTAATGTTAATATCCAACTCTCCTCTATCCTATTGGGAACACTTTTGACAGATTCTACATGTATTTCCTTGGTAATTAAACTTGGAAGAAGTTTTCTACTTTTGAATGTTTGGGTAATATATCCCATCAGTAATCTATAACCCCAATTAGATTTAATTTTTCAAACGACTTAATGTACCTATTTTATAACATCTACATTTAACAGAACATTACCAATCCATTCTATGGTAAATCATTCTATAGTACATGATCACCAACATAAAATTCAAAATCATTCTTTCAATTACTATCATATCACTTTTGTTTGACCGATATTAAATGAATATGATACGGAGTCATTTTTTAGTAATGGTAATATTTTATAAAATACCTATTATAAATAAACATACTTCTAAATATTATTCCCAAGAGACTATAGTATGACACAACTTTCACTATAATGATTTACATGGTTCTATCTGGACGCTTGAATGAAGATTAGTATTTCATGAAAACTACATCAAATGATGATCCCGATACCACATACACTGTGAACTAAGATAATATTATATCTTTAGCTCATTCATTGTCTAGATAGTAATTTTAGAATTTTCTTCGATTTGTGGAAAACATATTGTTCTAAAATGAATCTTAGTGTTGAGAGAACTTCAATGTGTGTCCAATGATTTTGATATGAACAAAGGATAATAGATTGATAAAATAAATAGTGGTTCCAAATGAATCCTTATTATTTCATAGATATAGATATGGTAATGGTTCTCAATGGGTAGGTCTTGTCTTTGTTGTTCCAAAATAGGATCGATACCACTAAGAGGTGGTGGGGCTGAATCAGTGGTTCTTTTTTATTTGATAAAAATGTTTATTAAATTCTTTAGTAAAGTTTCTTAACATTTGAATCTTTTATAAGTTTTGATCTAATCAAATATAAATTATAAATCATACATTTCATTTTTTTTTTAAAAATATTATAAGGCTTCACATAATATTTTAAAATTTTCAGTTGTAAAACCTACTCATTCAGTGGGGGATAATCCCACAAACATGGATTGTTTCACTATATTTTTTTCGGAATACAATGCATAAGTAGTGAAACATTTTAAATTCTATGTAGAATCTTTCCATATATAGTTTCTTATACCCCCAAGGATCCTTTTCATTATCCACATTCCCATAGTTAGATAAACATCACAAAAAACAATCATTAAATTTTAGCAACTAGAAAGTATCCAAATTTTCATGTTTCACATTCCTTCTACTTTTCTGATTCTATATAGAATCTTCTACTCTTAATACACCATTATGAAGAATCAAACATTAACAGATTACAATCATCAAGAACATTAATAAATCTCTAAATAATTTTTTTCTTAAAACATTCTCTAGAAACAATGACATGAAAACATCCAAAGAAAAATTCAGTCTGTTCATCCATAGTTTGGTAACCTATGTTACATGGTCTCTTTTTTATTGGCCACCATATGATTCTGCATTTGATCATTCTTCTTTAATTTATTATAAACTCTATCTATAACTTATAATAGTTTGTTATGATGGATCTTGATCTGATAACCCCTGATCTGGTGGATGTCACTTTGAAGTGCTAATATTGATGGAATTTCTCATAGGAAACATAAAATCTTGGAACTTTCTCCAAAAATTGGATGATCCTCACTCCAATTAACATGCACCTATAAACTCAATACAATAGAGTCACTCCAATTGATCTTCCTCAACATCATCCTAAAAAAAATAATGGTTATAAAATCAGTTCTGGTCCAATAATTGTAAAAGCTCTTGCACACATGAATAGTTTAATACATCCATCATATGATTGTACTATTCCCCCCCTTTATTAGATTCCCATAAATGTAATGGAATGAAAACTAATTCCATATCCCCTTAAATGTAATTCTAAAATAAAAATTTTCACATTAATTTTTTTCATCATATTTTACTTCTTTTACTCTTCTCAATACTTAATGGAGGTTCATGAATCATCTCGAATATTCTTAAAACATAAGAGTTATTCAATATTATAAGAATTTATTTAGTCAATTTTTTAGTCTGAATCTACTATATTATTAATATCATATAAAAAACTCAAGACATCCCATTAAATGGACATATTATAAAAATTGATGGACTTCCAATATAGATTCAACATACCTACTATAAAAAATGTGTTCAAAGATTTATAACATTCTATAGTATTCAGTATCTCATTCAACAATACATTTACAACAAGCATATATATTAAATGTCATAAAAGTATTTATCATATTATTTAATTCCTCCAACTGATAATCCCATTTATGATAAAGGTCATAATCTAATGACTTTATTAGTGTCATGACTCTTATGATGAAATGGTCTATGACATACTCTAATAGTGATTTTTAGTGGAAATATTTATGATTGGACACCACTTCTTGGTAAAAATTTAAAAATTATGTTCGTTTTCTCTTGAACCACTTGATAAAAACACTTTGGTTCTTGACCAAATTTTAATCAAATTAAACCTGATAAAAATGGTTGACTACATTGTTGATGATCATCTGATTGATCATCCATTGAATCATTGCAATTGAATATCATCACCCAAAATTTGACCCTTTGTTAACACTTTTCATATGATAAAACTATATATATGAAACACAAATAATACCACAAAATTAAAATGAATCTGGGTCCAAATCTATTATGATGAATTAGTGTAGGATGTGTATTATTTACTAGAGAAATATCAATTTTATATCCCAATGATATTGTCACACTGATTATTTTCATACCAATGGTTTATATCATTCTGTGTCTCATGTTCCTCGCACTGATGATCCGTATCTAAAATAAATAACATCATATTAATGAATCATACACAAAATCCAACATGTATCTATAATTAGTCATCATTTATGATAACTCAATGGTTATAAAATCATCATTATATTTAATACTAGTTTGTTATATTATATTCAAAACGTTTGGTCTCAGACAACATCTTCAAGGAAGATTCTCCCAAAGACAGATTCCCACTAGTCCATAATTTTTTGTCAAATTCTCATTTCAATTTTATGGATTTGTTGACTCTTGAAGATGGTGAAGTCTAATTTCTTATAATCATGGCCATGGTCTAATGTTCTCTGTCTGGTGAATATTACATGTTAGTTTGATAGTCTGTTTGATGGGTTGTGTCGGGAAAAATAACCTCCACCTTTTCTCAACATTAATAATATGTCATAAATTGATAAAAATAAAACCAAAACACAACATGATACTAACAATCTTCCCATTTCAATTTGTTGTAAATACCCACTTCAAATAAATTACTTTTCATGTTTTCATTTCTCACTTTTTCTTCTCCCCCTACATACATGGAATCCATGTATTCTTCCTATTATTTTCTTTCCTTCATCATTCTTTATCTCTTACATAATACTTTTTGTCCCCCTAATTGATAATAGAATTAAAATTATCAATTATAACATGTTTCCCACTATAATTGAAATATTTTTTCATTTCTAATGTTTGGAACTCTTCATATCAAAATCATAAAATTAGAATTTAGGAGAACTTATCTATCACATCGGTTTGTCAATAATGATCCTTTAACTAAAAAAATATAAATCTACATGGGTGATCCCAATATATAGAAAAAAATTGAATAATCAAGGTTATAAATGTTGTCTATAACAATCTTCTTGTAATAAATTTTCATGTTTCGTTACATATTCCCATATATCGGGAAATACTGAAAGGATATGATTGATATAAAGCTAACATGAATCCATATCAACAAACATATCATGATATTCAGGTGTATAGACATAACATTCCAAAAAAAATGCATATTTAGTATCCTTATTACATTATTTTGAAATTAAATTTAGAGACTCAAAAATAATATTCCTTATTTCATCTCCCTCAATTCCATTCATGTTATTATTATCATGAAAATGATTTTGAAAAAAGGAGGAATGTTAATAATTTCTCAGAATGACCATTCAGACTGAGAGTCCACTCTATGTCTTTCATGTTTTTTCTTCTTGGATCATTAATTGGATGTGTTTTCATCATTTTGATCATAATTATTATATTTTATAAAAAATAATTTTCATATGTCAATTCTTTTGATATGTACTTAATTTTTGGTTCCAATTTAGTAACATTTTTGTTTTTGTGAATTTGAATTATCTCTTTTATGCCTTCTATTGGTTTTTAGTAGATAGATATAAAACAATAACTAACATTCCCTTCTTTATCACATCTCTAGTATCTGTTTAGAATTTTAAAACAAAAAATTATTTATATCACTTAATTGACTTTTCTCTTACCCATAGAAAAATGTTTCTTCCCCTATTTCTTCATGTGATTTTTCATTACAAAACCTTATAACCATGTTGACATTTTGTCCAAAATATAAAAGTACCCATTCATGAAGAAGATGTCATGTTTGTTTTTCACTAATTTCTTAATACGAACATATTTAATCATATTCTTGGTTTTTTATTCCTTAATATTATTTTCCTTTAATATTTTCCATTATAGATCTTCAAATATCATAGAAAATTTCGATTTTCTTTACTAATCATAACTACCCCCTTGATTCTTACCTATTTCCTGATAGTGTCATGATATGCCAACATGAGTATGCTCTTTGACTGAAATTTCCACAAAAACAGTGACATCTTAATCCTAATTTTCAAGCCATATAATGAACTTGTTCTGAATTTTTTTCGTTATTTCTTTTAAACCAAAATTAGGAAAAGTTTCATAGGGATATTCTTTACTGATGAATAATTTTGGTTATTGGGGAAATATTTTTTCTCAAAAATATACTATTGTAAACCTTTCTTTCCACCATATTTATAAGATTCATATTAAACATCAACTACCTTGGTAATGTTTTATATAATATTTATTATCTCACATTCTATTGTATGAATTGTTGATTGAATTTCTAACAACTTTTCATCTTTCTCATATAGACTAGATTTGAAACACCTATCAACTTTTTTGATTCATCAATAATCATAATGTAATAGTTATTTTCTAAAAAAATTCATATTATTTTATGTTGATGTTATCGTTTAAAATATATCATTCTTCACATATTTTAAATTTTATTTCATGATTAAAATTCTTCCAATTCTGAGTAAAAATAAAATTGGGATTTTCTCATTCTTTTTATCTGATCATCATTCTTTACAGAAATATCATTAATATATTTCAGTAACTTTCTTCTTTATTTCTTCTATTGAGTATTATGCAATATTTATTTTCAAAAATTTGTTTTATGAATCCACTCAACTCCTGTAATCTATTCACCATCATAATCCCTATTTGAAGAATTATTTCATTTTCTATCATAAGAAATGATGTTTATTGGAGGATCTAATTTATCACCAGATATGGTATCACTATTTTTCATATTTCTTGATCATTTCTTTCTTCTTTTCAAAAATAAATCTTTCCTTTTGTTTTTTTCCAATTTTTGAGGATTCTCATAATATTTTTCAGACTCATGCTCTTGAATATTATTATATGGACAATTCTATAAAAAAAATTAATTTCCATTTACAATAAAAAAATTATTGTTTTAATTTTCCAATTTCTCTTATTTTATTTCTTATAAATGAGGATAAAAACTGTCTTGAAATATTTAGCTTCATACTCTGATTAAAAAAAACTTAATTCTTCTTTATCTTTAATATCTTTTTTCCATTTTAGCAATGATTTTATCTCTCTAAATGTTTCTTGGAAGCATGGGTTTTTAATATCTCAATTTCCACATGTATATTTGGAATCCCATCAAAAGATAAATTATAATGATATTCTGAATCAAAAACATTTCCATAAAATCTATCTATCAAGTCTCTCAAATGTTTCCTTACAATTTTATAATAGTCCATATTTTCACGAAAACATTTCAAGTTACTTAAATCTCATTTAATTTTATAAAGTATCAATCAATACATTCATTATCATCCATTTTCATATATTCTAACCCACATAAGCTAATTGGGATCTTGGATTTATTCACATTCTCATTCCCTTCAAATAAAATTATAAACTATGCCCACATCATCAAATTTATTGGAATCCCAGTAATATTTTAAAAATACTTATCAGTAAAATCCATCAATTATTCATTATGATATTTTTCATCAACTCTAAATCTTTACATATCAGTAATTAGTATAACAGCTTCATTGATGGGAGTAAATCCCACTATTTCTAAATCTTAAACATCAAGGCCAAGTGAAATAAGATCAGGTAACATCATATTAATAAAACTATTATTTTTCTTGACATTAAAAAAAGAACACCCATATTTATCTCTGAATTGAAATTTTTCATTCTCATAGATGGAACATTAATAGTTAACCTCACTCTAAAAATAATTATAGTTCCCAATTACGATTGATACCACTTAGTGGGGGTGACCTAATGGTTGATTTTTCTTTTATAAGAATGTTTCCCAACTTCTTTAGTAAATATTAACATAATTTTAAACTTTTTAGTTTTACAATCTACCCAAATATAACTTTTTAACCATAAATATCTTATGAAACTACTTTAAAGTGATGGGAACACATGATATTTAAAATTTTTGTACAAATTATTACTAATTGATATGTTTGATAGTCCCACCTACATGGATTCTTTTTCATTCCTCATTCTATAATTCAATGTAATAAGAAATGAAAAATTATATTATCCCAATATCAAAATTCAAGATATAGTTTGTTATACCCCTCAAAAATCATTTTTAGAATCCATATTTTTATAGCTGGTAATAAACCCTACAAGGAAAAAAATCATTGTCAAAAACTGGTATGTATCTATAGTTACAAGATGAAATTTTCTTTTTCTTTTCGGATTCATTTCTATGATTTAGTAACTCCCCTAAATATAATCCATATAAAACATTACCTAATAAAATCGTCACTAATATCAAAAATTCGTTAATTAAATTTTCTATTGAAATATTCTTCAGAAACTCAGTTTGAAAAACTAAATCAGAAAAAGGAAGTCTGATTAGTCTCAGTCTAGTAACCTCAATATAATTTTGATTATTATATTAGACTTCATCCTATTCTTCTTTACATTTTTATTTAATTATGTGTAATCTCAATAAACAACTCACAATTCCTACATATGATATAACTTGGTCTAATGAATTTTTCTCTAATGTATGTCGCTCTGATGGGATCACTATAAAGGACTTTATCTAATGAAATATATTTTTTTGGAACATGATACAATGGTTGGATTGAACCTCAGTATAATTTACTGAATCAGATAGATTAACTCTGATGGACTCACTCCGATAGAACCTCTTTCACAGACATTCTCTGATGGAACATACTCAGTATTAACCAAAAAAAATCTACTTAGAAACTTAGAACCTATACCACAATTTTAGGATCTCCATAAGACATTAATTGATTAAAACAACCATTGTACAGATGTACAATGTTATCCTTTTATAGGCACCCTATTTGGGTAAAGGTAGGAAAACTAATTCCACTTCACACTTAATGAAATTTTGATATCTCTTATTTCAAATTAATTAATGACATAATGTTTTAATTTTTCAAATCTTCTCAATACTCTGACAGATGTCTTGAATCATCTCGAATAATTCCAAAACATCCTAATTATTTATGATTACAATCATTTCCTTAGGCTTATTATTTATTCTAAATCTACATTAGGATTAAAAACATTTAAAAAATTGAACACTATTCATTACAATTATGGCTTGTAAAATTTGAGGGTCTTATAATACATTTCTCTATAAAAATGAAAATTACTTGTTAAAAAAATATTAAAATTAATTATAATTTATATTCTAAAACTAATATAACTTTACACAAAAAACATATAAAAAATTTCTTCAAAATAATTATCATTTTCTCTAATTCCACAAACTGTTGATACCATGTATGATGATGTTTATTGACCAAGGAATTTATTAGTGTCAGGATGCATATGATGAGTAGTTCTCTACCTTAACACTATTAAACATTATTTGTAATAGTTCAATGATTATACCCCACATCTTAGGAAACAAAAAATTATTTTATTCCTTTCATCAATTCCAATATTGAATAAAACAAAAATTTTCTACTCGTCCAAATTATAATAACATTAAACCCAATGAAAATGGATAACTACATTGTTTTTCATAATCTGGATGATAAATCAATAAATTCATTAGATGGATTGTTATTTATATGAATTTAAACATTATTAAACATTATTCCTTCGATAATACCTTGAATCTGATACACTAAGGGTACCAAAACATTAAAATTAGTTTGATTCAGAATTGAATATGATGAATCATTATTGTAAGTGGACTCTTCACATTAGCTAGATCAATTTTCTATATTTTTGGTATTTTCACACTAATTGTTTTTATACTGATGATCTATATCCTTTTGTGCCCTATTTTCCCACACTAATGACTATGATCTAAAATACAACAAATTTCATTTCCATCTCTTCTAGAAACTCCAACATTAATATTGATTTTTTTCATGATTTCTGAGAACTGCACGATGGATAAAGAATGATAAGATTTAATATATTAATGTTATATTACATCCCAATCATTCAATCTTACTTAGTATCTTTTAAGACCAATTCTGTTTGAGACTGATACCCATGGGGCTTTGAATTTCGATCAATTTCTCATTCTGATTTCCAAGAGTTGTTAACTAATTTTCATGAGATGAGTCTAATTCCTCATACCAAAATCCTCAGTCCACATTTCTATGTTTACTAAATCTTTTGGGTTGGTATGATAGATAGTTCAATGGGGGTGTCTCTAAAACATAGAACCCTACCTTTTCTCAACTTCCACCATATATCATCTATTGATTATAATTACAAAAAAAACAGCATGGTCCTAACACTATTATTTTTATGAAATGAACAAGAATGGTAATATAATCAATGAAGATCTATATTGATATATTATTATTTTTAGTCATTTGGAGTTTAGTTACAAAGTCAAATGTATCATTATACCACTTACATATATATTTAGGTTGATGATGCATGATTCCCTTAAGATGTTGACTTTTACAATTTAAATATTTTAATACAGAGGATCTGGGCACATGATCCTTACATTACAAATTCATTCCTTCCCAGAAAAACTGTTTTCATAAATCAAAATACATCATTATTCTAATAGAGTGTAGATATATATTCTAGATATGTGGTCCATTTTTTAGTTCCCCATTTAAATCAAGTATTGATAAAACACATAACACCATTCAAAACATCCAAACCCTATCGCTAAATATGAAGTCTATTAATATCCCATAATTCAATTTTTAAATATTCATTTTTTATTTTATCATCATCACATTGGGTTGTCTATTTCCTTTCTATAAATAATTTTGTATAAAATTGTTTAAAAATTAATAAGGGTTGACCAATCCTATAAATCATTATATCTAACATAACTAGATATTTATATGGCATCCACATTAAACCTAGTCATTTTAAGAACTCTATAGTCCCTTAGAATCTATGGTTAGAACTCCATCATCTTTCCATAGTTATTTCTATTGTTTTAGTGTATTGAGAAATCATATTCAAGTAATACTTATTTCAACATTTTTTCCTCATGTTGAACTCCTTCTTATATAAGATATACCTCATCCTCATTTTATTTTTATATATCACGTAACAATCACCATGGAGGCTGTTTATTCATATTTTCAATGAAAATATCGTTGATTCAATCTCAAGGTCATTAGTTGGAATCTTTAGTTCATGGATATTAATTTTCCTTAACCCATGTTAAATCTCTAAATCAATATTCCTAATGACTTATGGATTTTAATTCATGAATGAATAACTATATAATATTAACCCTTCCTTTCCTAATAATAGTGTTAATATAGGTTTATTATTATGTCTTCTATTTACCTCAAAAAGGAATTCTGTTATTTAGATACCCATGTAAAATTGACCCCCTTATATGTAAACATGTTAACAGGTTGGCTAATTAAGAATAATAATAAACAAACATCCGATAATATCATTCTAATAATAGGAAAAATAATTTATCAATTTTTTGTGTAATAAGTTATTTGAATACCATTTTCATCAAGGGGAAAAAATATATCTCCCTAGGAGAAATTATTTCTATGAATAGAAACATCATAAATACAAATTCATACAAAAAATACATCATATATGATTATTTTAATGTCTCTTTAAAAAATATATATGAACTCATTCCTCCTCATAACACATAGAGTATATCATAATTTCATCAATGAATACTACCACAATTTCAGAAAGATACTACTTGGATACTCTATTAATCAGATCAAAAAATATAAGATGGTTTATCTAATGCAAATGGAATTACCACAAACTCATAATGACAATACATTATTTGAAATGACACTCTCAATATTTTAACCTTATTCATCTTTAGTTGATCACAACTAGAGAAATTATGGATCTATGAAAATTATTTTTCTCTGTGAATTTGATCATATTAATAATAAATGTATTACAATGGAAAAATATTCTTTAAAGTAATGAAATTTATCTCTATACAATATATGTTCTATATCATAGAAATATATACAAAGTATATTATTTATATATATTGATCCTCCAATGATCACTATTTATCTTCCAATATAGTACATATATAAATATGTATATCTACTAGTTGATGGTTTGAAAAAGACATGGCAGGTGAAGAAACTCGTGTTATATGATAAATCATCCATTTAGACTCAAGTGTTGATGAGCCTACCTTAATTAATTAAAGTATTTTTAGTTGCAATGAATTTTTTAGTTCATTATCACATAAATCAAAGAACAAAATGCCAAAAAAGTTTTTGAATGAGTTGGTAACTCTATATAAGTGATATTAATTGAAATAATATGGGACAAATATATTAATACAGTTATGAACCGATTAACCTAAACTCCCTATTCATTAAAATTTTCAATGATAAAATCTTAAAATTGATTATGTGGGATAATATAGTTTTATTTCCCATATTACCGTCCATCATTTTACAATATGAGAAACAAAATCATCTTATGATATTGAATTGAAAAATACAATTCCTTCTATGTTATATTGATTTTTCCCTAGATAATTTGAAGGATTTAAATATTCCTTGTGCTATCTTAATTGATCCATCAAAATAATATCCCGAAGTTTGGTACTAAATTTTCATTCATACCAAATGTACCATAACATAGTCCAGAAACCTTGATCAAATTGTTATATTACATAATAAGTACAAATTAAAAGAGTTCCAGAAAGAATACATAGTTTAGTAGTCTTTTATTACTATATTCAAACAGTACTTACTCTTGATAAGAATTAGATAAATATGAATATATTATGAGAAAATTATTTTACAATTAAATACACCCATATAAATTAAACATGATCCTCTAATAGGCTTCCTAGGGAAATTAATTAAAATAATTGTGAGCTCAAATGCTTTATAAGTATTAGAATACAATGGAATCTTACATGACATTAACATGTCATGATTTATATTGAATGAATAAATAAACAATAATATGTCCAAATTAACTAAAACCGAATCAATTATATATCCATGAAAATAAATGAAAACAAATATAACAAATATAATTGATCTCATGTGCTAGGAATGCATAATATAAGTCATCAACAGAAGTTTTTCTAGGCCTTATTCGAAGACCCATTACCTATCCTCAAGCCTGAAGTTTTTAAAATATCTTTTCATTGGATGATGCATACACTGAATCCACACCAATTGTTTCTCATGAAATAACTTGATAAATTAATGGGATATATAATTTTATACCCCACCTATCAGTATATTAATGTATATAAATACACCATAAGATTCATGAAGACCTATCATACCATTCCCTAAGAAGCCACATTCTATATTAATATTCTTGATCCATATGATAAATAATTAGACAAAAAACACCTCAATAATCAATATAATTATAATGATGTTGTGGAGATAATTCCTTAATAAATATAAATCTCAACTAGAAATATCAATGTAAAATGAGGTACCCTTATCAAATAAATATAATAGAGAGGTTAATTATAATTGGAAAATTTATTCATGAATGATATTAATTGTAAATAATAAATAAACCTTTTTGAAGACTATGGAATATTTAAGAAATATTATGTGTCACGGTTCTTTAAAAGTGTGTAAATATTGCAAATCATATCCCTTAGTAGTTTCATGTTACATGTGAATCCTAAGTTCCACTCATCGTGCATCAAGGTGAAGATTTATTTAATGCTCAATAAAGGATTTTGATTTTTAATTACCCCAATATAAATCTATTTTAAGACAAAATAAAATTTATAATGTCCTAACATGGATTTATTTTTTATGAAACTAAACAAACAATTACATCACAAAAACACATGATTATTTATCCACATTATAAAAGGTAAAACTGGGATCAGAATAACAGGAGATAAGAGTAAAAACTTTATAAGTAAATTCATTAAAGTTCATGTGCCAGATGGATAATTGTATTAAATGTATATTTTTTAGCTCATATTTGAATATAGATGGAAATTAGAATAATAGTCTCACATAATTAAAATTTGGATGGTTAAAACCAACATACGACATTGGTAACAATTCAAATATAACTTCATGAAATAGATTAATTAAAATTCATCATAAAATAAAATAAATAAATTAATTTCATGATATACCATATAAGAAATGAATTATACAAACCAATTAATATAACTTATATTCATAATAAAAAATATTCCACAAACTGAATAATTTAAGATGGAAAATTTCTTATCCCTTGATCAAAATTCATCGGACACAAATTTTACTCATGTATAATAAAAATATATAATATATTAACATAATATAGAGTCTAAATCTTATGCATTTTCATCTACACTCTTGAATAATTGTATTTATTTACATGAAGACTTTAGTTAATTCCCAATAGTGGTTATAGTTTGTATCAATTTTATGGTTCCATAACTACAGTGTTCACTGTCATTGTTATTCCAATGTGTAATTTTTGTCATCAATTTATGTTATTTTATTGATGAATTATAATATTTTATTTCAATTAATTTCAATTTCATTGTTGTTTTTATAAATTTCCATTTAAGATGAAGACGATAATAAGCATGATTTGGTAATATTTGACGAACAGAGGGTGTTTTCTATAGTTCATCAATTAGCTATTAGTATAATATATCCAGAACCTAAATAAAACATATATTTAAAAATTTATGTCATATTATATTATTAATTATGTTTTTATAGTCATTAATGTAATAAATTCAAGGGACTATTCATGAAGGATTTTAACACCACAATAACATGAACATACATTGCTTTAATGAATGATTTTGAGGTGCTTCTGTTGTAATATCAATCTATCATATAGATAATTATCTTATTTAGTTTTTATTACTGTGATAAATTTTTATTATAAGGATTTAGAAGAATAATTAATGTATACTAAGACATTACGAAATTCTAATAAAGGATTATCCTTAAAGTAAGCATAATTTAAATGACTAAACTAATATTGATTGTTTGTTCATAACATCACACATAGGTTCTTAAATTTTCCACAACAAAAAAATGATTTCATAAAAATCATATTTATCATTTTTTACATATTTTTACCAAACCTTGTATGGTTTTGATGTATAATGAACCACGTTACTTCATGGAGGTGGCAGTCCACACAACACACAATCCAGAATATTTATTTTCAAACATGGTGACATATATGAATTAATAATGAAAATAACAAAAATAAATTAACATTAAAGTATATAAATTATACTAATATCATTATATTATTATGGATATAATAACTTTTAATTAATATTAATACGATATAAGCTATTTAGTGGAAAATAATCACGCCAGGACATAGGTTTTTTCCTTGGGAGAGATCTCCAGTTTGAATGTTTTACAATCAATATGAGTTAAAATGGGAATATATTCATGAGAGAAGGTTTATTGAGATTAATATTCAATATTTTAAAGGTGAAATTATAATGATAGGTTTTCCAAATTGTGGTGAAGATATCTCACTTTTATACGTGAAGAGAAGATTAATTTTGGAAACTGGTTTATCATTTTTGATAATTCCATGTCACTATTGAAGGGTCAATGCCTCATAAAACTGAAAAAATATGTATGCGAAAAGTGTATTGTTGTATGATAATATAAATAATTCAATAATTCAAATTTCTTTTAAAAAACAGTCCATTTTTTCTAGTTTAATCTCATTATACAACTTTTACTTTTACCATAGTTACTAATCTCCATCATTAATAATTATTTTTACAAAAAAATTTTAATATTCAAAAACTATCATTATATTATAAATTTAATTAAACATTTTAACATTATATTAATAATTTAAATTTCTATAATATTATAATGATAATTTCACAATAAATAACTTTAGATTTATAAAAATTTATTTTAGAGAAATAATTATTTCAATAATTAAATTTATATATATTAAAAAATTCATATTTTTCACTAATTATAAGGACTATATTAGAATCATTATTAAATAAATTGAATTTATAGTGGGGTTTACGTACATTCATAACTATTCCCCTTGAAAATAATAAATTTATTGAAAATAATAAATTTATTGAAAATAAAAAATTTATTGAAAATAAAAATCAATTTTTTATAAAAAATCTAAATGTTTTATCAATATGTTTTATAAGTTCCTAGAAAATAATAATAGTTATAATTTTATTCCATTAATTAATAATTATTTATTTAAATTTTTTTATAAACATTTAGTTCATTCTTATATAGTTTTAATATGATAATAATTATATGTTTTGTGAAAAACAAAATTTCTAAATAATAACCATCTTTTTCAGAGAAGGAAAATTTGATTTTAAGATAATTAAAATATTTTGAATTAAAAAATGAACTTATTCTAATTAATATCAAATTAATAAATTAATATATTTCCTAAAATTCTATGTAAATTATATTTAAATTGTGTATATTGTGAATTTTTATGATATAGTATTTTCCTACTAAAACATATTATTCAGTTTTATAGGTAATCTACACCCGGAGGACAATAAAGAGGACCCCTAAAATCTTATAGTTGAGGATGATAGAAACTAATTGCATTAGAGGATATGTTATATTGACCAATAAAAAATGAAATAATTCTCCATGTTATATATGGAAATGGATTTTCCATATCAAAAACAATATTGTGAAAACATATGATGCTTGGATGTGGGAAAAATAGTCCCAAATACATTTTGACTAAAGAACAAATGGGAATAAAATATGTTTCATTTTATTCAAATTAAATATTGTTGTAGAATGAGACTTTTGGTAAGATATATAGAACTAAATTTCATTTTTTATTGATGATTGTATAATAAAGATACATGTCATGTTCATTAAATTAATTTTATAGGTCATGGGATGGTTCAAGAAATATCTAATAAAATATGAAAAATATATTGCGGGTTCTATTAAAATTTGGTTTTTAAAAATAGAAAAAAGTACACAACCCTTGTGTTTATGAAATATTTCAACAATCCTAGAATAAAAAATGATGTATTTTTGAATGAACTGAGTAAAAAATGGGTTTATTGAATTAATAAATCAATATGTGAACAAAATTTAAAATAAACTGTAATGATTGAGAGTGGTGTCTCATAAAACTAATATAAAGTGGATGTTCAATTAAATGGGTACACTCAAAACTAGGTATTGTAGAGTTAATAATAAGATAGGGAAACCAATAAAATTTTGTATTGGAGGGAGCCGTCACTAAATCACATTCATGTTTTTTGAACCTAATGTTATATATGAAAAAAAAATGAAATTATGGAATATATAGAAATTTGGATGATGCATTAATATTTATTAAATAATAAATTTAATGTAATTCATATAAAACCTAAAATAATTGGTTGAGAAATTTTTTAGTATGAAATGATTTTATGATCATGTATAATATTGTCTTAAATAACACTTATAAAAGATTTGGGGAAGAATAATATGACGTTTAACCTGATATTGGTTCAAATATTGATATACATTATTATATGAAAACATTTCAGAAGTCCTTAAATGATAATGATTCAGAATCTGAACGTAAAGTAGAATCTATTATTGGATAAAGTAAACATGTATTTAAAATAATAAATTTAATATAAGATATTGATCCATCTAATATTTTTGGTGATTAATCTTCTCTAACTAAATATTTATGTACAAAGTCTATAAAGAGTATTACTTTAATGTACATAATGAAGACAACATCATCATCGTCATTATCATAATTTTTTAAATAAATAAGAACATTATAACCGAAAATATAGAATAAAAAACAAAAAAACATGTGACTATGGTGGCCCCAAGTAGTGTAGTCCAATATAATCCCCTCTTAGAATATTTTCTCCCTTCAATCTCAAGAGGAATGAGTTTGGGAATTAGGAGACAATAGATCAGTGGTTTTCAATGGATGCAAGATTCACAAAATCCTTCTTACCCTCATGAAAAGTATTTTGTACACGATTATTATTATTGAGATGAATTTTCATTCTTTTAATAACATAATTAGTTGATAATGGGATAATACCTATTCTATGGAAGGTGTTGTTTAAAATTAAATATTTTATTTCCACTTTTTCTAGTTCTATTCTCCTCAAACATTATAATTGGATGCCTCTATTAATATCCCTGTTTTTGGTATAGAGTTTGTGAACACATATAAATTCATATGTAAAATATGAAATAATATATTCCCTTGGGTCACAGACAACACCCCCTTACAACAAGTCAACCAAACTGCAAGATTCATCCATGTTCTGTTTGATACTTGAACAGGTTTTATTCCAGTGAACCCAATGTACCTAGGAGTCATTATTGATGGAATGATCAAGAGGGTTTTCAACATGAAGTGGTCTAATAGTGGGAGTGTCATATCGGTTCTTAATAATTTTTACCATGTTATGTAGAATGTATCTTGTTCTAATGATTAGGTATTTCTATGAGACAAAATCCTCCTCATAAAGAGCCACATTTATTCCATTCCTCATGAACTAAAAACAACTGATCATTACCATAGACCATGTTTTACTTCCAAGGTGTTCAATACTTACTACACGAATCCAGTTTTCCAAAAAAAGAAACACCGACATTCCCTTAAGAAAAAAACCTATAAAATATCCAAAGAAGATCAATATTTCATGTGGCCATTCAATATCAAAGAAATTCTATTTATGACTCTCCTCCTAATACTCCTTTTAATATGAACACTAAGAATAAATGTATATTCCAATTATTTTGAAATTTTCATCAGTGTGTACTGTGGGACTGTGTATACTCCATACAAGGAAATTATATTTTTTAGGGATTATATTACACCATAGTTTCCCAGTATAGCTATTTGATTAATCTTGTATGATTTTCACCCACTATAAGTACCTCAAGGAGAATGCCCCTAAATTATAGGTGATAAATACACACCTGTCATGTACTATTCCCATACCAATAAGGTCACTAATATGATTTATGGATTATACCCATTAAAGAAGTAATAGATCATACTAGAAAAATATTGACCTAAGAGATTATAATGAATATTTAAAATCAAAATGTGATTGAGGAGGAATAGAACAATACAATTTCTTTTTTCTTACTCTTTGAAGTAGGAAATGACTATGAGTTGTCAGATTTTTATAATATCGATTGGGCTAGATATTTAGTGGTCAATAAATCTATAATCGGTTGTTTATCTTAATTAGTAATACATATGTGAGATCTCTTAATGATAAAAAATACATAACTCCACTAATAATTAATGAAAAAACTATATATCTTTATGACCATGGATTTTACTAAGATTCTATGGATGAAGGAAGAGCATTATGATATTAGTGAATAATTCAAAAAATAATTGGTGATCTTATGAGACAAAATGATCCATATTAATATCCCAAATAATCTAGTGTGAAACTCTCTTTTCAAATATATTTAAATATTTTAGAATTTTTCTAAAAATAATGTGGAATAAAAAAATTTAATTGTAAAGCCTGTTGGAAAAAAAAGGATAGATAGATGATATCATGATGAAATAGTTTTATAATCCTTTATTTTAGAAGAATTAGTATAACATCAATGTTTAGCCACCTCCCATGCTTTGATGAGGTTTTAAAGAACTGTTATCCTAGTTATATGAATTAAATTAATTATTTCTCTATGGATGGAATGTTCATTCGTTTTGGGTTTGTCTTCAAATGATGAGAATTTGTTTTCGTGAACTTAAATTATTTTTATTTTCATTTTTTATTGATTGGTGTCCTAAAATTGTAGAACTATCCAATTACGAGGGAGTTTAAGTTATGGAAGTTATGAAGGGATGCAATTAGTTTGGAATTTATGTATGATATAAATAGATTTCAATAGTGAAAAGGGACAAGTATGTATTGATATATGGGGTTTATGGAATATCTAAAGGATTGAATTTATATATTAATGTTTTTCTCAATACCCCAAGTAGTACTGGAATATACATATAGTGATGGAATAGATATTATCTCACCAAGTAGTGTGTATATAGAAGTTAATTTTTCCATAGGTTTCAAACAAACCCAAAGGTGTAGAATATTTAAATCAAGATTCTCATATCCTCAAAAACAATCATAGTAATATTATTTTAGTTTTATTGAAGGATTTTTATTTCAATGTAGTGTGATTTTTTAATTAAAATATTAAATTATTCTTTGAGGACTACTTGAGAAAATGGCATTGTTTTCTTGTATTTCTAAAATTGATGGGAATAAAATCCAAATTGAAGTAAAATCTCATAATCATTAAACCCAATAATGGACATATAATATATAATGGATATATGAATAACATGTATTATATAAAATATCACTATGTTCATAGGTGTGTCACATATGGATGAGGCCATGCCGTAATATAGTATCGTGAATCACTTGATATGAAATTGTGTAATTTGACTGCATGATAAAAATCACATATTGAATGATACACTAGTTTCTATAGATTGTCTTGTGAATCATGAGGATGGTTGATCTCATAAATCATTATTTGTTATATGACATCTCATGTTTAGTGGGATTATATGATCTAAATATCATTGATAGAAAACATGATGGGGTCTTGCAAATCACATGAAGCGAAACATGATATAACTCATAGAAGAAATTTATACAAATATTACCATGGATCAAATATATTAAGTAGTAATTTGATTCACATAGGGGATTCAGATGATCGATATATAAATAGTGATTTATGTTATTGGTGTCGAGTGTCATACCCGTGTATTAATGATGGGAAATTAATGGAAATGAATACTTTTTCAGTGTTATGTATTTAAAAAATCGTCAATAAATTTCAATTATCATAGTTCATATATTTATTATGGGACTAAAGTATTAATCATAGTGGCAGGGTTTTGGAATGTGTTCTATGGATACATAATTATATTGGGTATATGTGCCATGAGTTCTTGCGAATCAGATATACAACCAGGTTAATGTTCAATGACTCTGGTGATCAAGGATTCACACCATAAGATCGTTCAAAAGAGTTAAACACCTTGGGATATACACACAGTCTCTCATGATTAATGTTATATTCCAATAGATATTTTTAGGGATATACACAATTGGCCTTTTTATTAGGTTCTATGTGATTATGTTAAGAATTTTTGTCATGTGGTCCATAATGTTTTCATTTAAAATTTAATTGAACTAAAAATGGGAATTACTAATTAATATTGAAGTAAAAGGAATGTATCAAATCATGTTTTCATGGATTAATGATGAGAATAAATAACCATAATTTTATTGATGATAAATAAATCTTAATTAAATTAAAATAATGAAATATTCCACATGATCAGTAAAAAATTGTTAGTTGACAATAGTGAATCAAGGGAGGTAATGTTTTATTCATAAATAAAATGTATAGGCCATGAGGCTGGAAAATTGTGACTTTGGTAAACAAATTTGATTCATCTTATTTCTTAGTGGTTTCTAGTATTACCTCCATAATTTTACTGTATGATCATTAGACTAGCTAATAGTGGTGAACCATGTTAATACCATTTTGTACATTTTTAATTCTACACTAGCTTATATGGTTATTTTGAAATACAATAAAATAGGATTACCAAATTCTAACCTAAGTGGGAACAAGATATAGTTAAAACATTTGATATCGTAATTTAACCATCCCTTATTATGATAACCTTAGGTACAACAAATACTACAATGTAAATAAGAGAAATAGGGTTTCACCACAGGTTCTAAAATGACAATCACATTAAAGAATGATAATAATAATATCTAAATTGGTAGGGACACACAATACAAAGTAATGAATTATTTTTTATGTGAATTAATGAAGGTGTTATAAATATAGTAAATCCAATAAATATTAAATTCCTACATCGAAATCAGATTGATCTCCGGTGTTGTCGTACTCGCTGGAACATTGTTTCATTCTGATGGGTTTTTTATCAAGCCATAATTCTTAGACCATTATCCACTATTAATAGAAAGGGGGGATCAACTCTCAATACTCTCTTTTGGTAATGTAATAAAACAAAAAAAATTCCAATAAGAGGTATAAATAGATATGTTAATAGGTCAAGGGTAAATTAAATCGCATAATTTTAATTAATAATCAATTAATTTTATTCCACCCAAATTTGTGTCTTAGTATGTGGCATGATATTATCAATACATACACCACGATTAAGGTAAATCTCATAGTATATATTCAACAATGGGATCAGTTTCATCATCCAATTATCTATTGAAAAGATACATAAATTCCATCAAAAACTCTAATTCCAAAAATAAAAATATTATAATTTTTTAATTCTATTATCTATGAGGATACAAAACACTCACTTTCCCAAGTCGGCATATCCGTAGTTAAAAAATAATCTGGGACTAAAATAACCCAAAAAAAAATTTATCACCCTCTAGTGTAAATTTACCATTTGATTATTTGTAAGGTCCATGGACTTCGTATGTTCAAAATCTAGTTGATTCCCATTCGGTTAAAACACTGTTCACTACATTAAATACTAAAAAAATAAAAACTACACAAAAATTTAATAATGTATAGTAAATTTTATAATTTAGTTTAAACACATATTGATGATTATAAAAACAGAGAATTATTATAAACAATTGAAAATAGAATGATAAATGGATTTAGAAATAATAATCTATAAGAAGTTTACCAATAGTAGTAAACCAATTTTCTTGTACTAGTGCAGTAACAAGATAATGATTCAATTAGGATGTTTTCTAAAATGGATCCTAATGAGCCCTTGTCAGAAAAATAAATATCTATTTTAAATGGTCCAACTATTCCCTCTCAGTCAGTTCAGTTAATAAATATAACATTTAATCAAATAATCATATTTGAATATACCTACCACAACCCACTAATGTCCATCCATGAAAATAATATTCATGTTAATATATGACATTATGTTCTCACCTCAACCCCAAATAATCTTGAAATAATGTGGAGAATAATATTTAAAATGATTGAATGAATGAAAATGGACATCTATAATTAATCATAACAATTTTATTCCACTATAAAAATATAAATATATTCATCTGATAATAAAAAAACCCCAAATGTTATCCATAAGGGAGTGTAATTTAAATAATAAATAAACCTAGAAACGGAATTCCCATATCCTAACACACTCACTCAAACCCATTGATCCTTTAAAAGTAGAGTAACCCATCCTCCCACACAATGTATCCTCCAAATATTTAATAATTTAATTCCATCACTTATGTATCCTAATGTTCCTGTATATATATTCTTACATGTAATTCATATGATTAATTATATTTAACCACCTAATCTTCCATTGTAATTATTCATAATATAAAATATAGCACCACAAAAAAATCACATATAATATACAGCTTTTAAACATTCATAAATAGTGACTCATATAAATATTATATCTAGAAAATATATAATTCTATGGAGGAATAATATATCTTACAAAATAAAAATAATCAATGAATCCAATAAACTATGTCGATGAATCATTATGCTAAAAATACACTTGGACCCAAATTCATGTCACTACACTAAACAGTACCATCACAATGTAGCGGACCCCTATTTCATAACCATATTGAACTAAAATTTATGATTCCATTCAAAATATCATCATTTTCCCATAACATAGGATAAATCCTAATACCCTAGCCTCATGTTTCATTAAAACCTAATCTCTATCCCACATTGAGACCCTCTACCCTGCAATACATGTCACTACCCCACAACTCCTTCAAATTCACATTCCCAGTTACAAGAAAAAGTCTACAATAAAACCAAATTAGAACCATCATAATGTCTAAAAAAATCATTATAAACTTACAAGGTATCATTTTTGGTCAATTTTTCCTTTACATATCTCTCAAAAACCTAGATATACCCTTTCATAACCTAAATATTATCCATAAATGTCCTTAAATTAATCTAATCAACTGTGACACAACCAAACTATTATGTCCCCCCAAGAGGATACCATTATGTATCATCATGATGACCTTTAATTGCATACCCATAAATTAATTCAAAGTAAAAATAAACTACCACAGTTTCTAATCCAACATCTTGTCATCCTCTTTATAATATTAGATTGTAAATCAGTAGACTATAATATAATAAAGATATTTGAGGAAGATAATATAATCATGATAGTAAAATAAGTCTTCTTTTGTTAAAATATACATCACACTTTATGGGGACATCTCAAATAGGAATTCAACAGGGGCTAACTCCTCTAGTAATATATGGGGTTTCATCCATCCTCAAAAATAGTATCCTCTACAGCACCTCATGTTATTCTTTCCTTCCCTTCAACTCCCCACACCTGGAACTCTTGTCTTCATACATTTACCCACCAAGAATAAACCCATAAAAAGTCACTCACATTAAACCTCCTCAATCATTTTCCATCCATGGTGATTAAATGATGATTTTTTATTTGGCTTCTTTGATATCATATGGCTCACATTTACCATATTTCTTCAAAACAATATAAAATTCATTTTATAAAATCAGTTTTAATAAAAAAAATTCTTATATATTCAATTTGTTTCAATAATTTTCCATTCCTAATTAAATTATAGTTATCTATTATAATTATAAATAAACAAATAATATATAGAAAAAAATTTATTTATTAATAAAATAAATTTAAAAAAATTGAAAAATTAATTTATACAATATATTCATGAAATTCCATCAGATTAATAAATTTTTCTTTTATCATTTAAATATCTAATTGGAAACAAATTGAACCCATGTAATTAATATTTAAATACCATTATAATGAAACAACTACCAATGTGATGAAGAAATTTTATTAGAAATATACTATTATTATTCTTACTCATCTTGTTCCAATGAAACCAAGTCATCTAGGACATTAACTTTACCCATATCAAAAATGTTGAGATTCTCCAAACATCTATTGGACCATCATAATTTATTATTATTCAACATACCACTAAGTGATCTAATTAATTTTGAGTTCTTTCCCTCATCACATAGGGTAAAAATTAAATGGATTTATACTCATACCATAATTAAATGGTTTTTACTATATCTATATAAAGGAACTCAAATCGCATATTTGAAAAATAAAATATCAAAATAAATATTGATTAATTAATTAGAAGGCTAAAACATCATTAAGGGTTTGGGAAGATTAGTAAATGATATAAAACAATATAAATCTGAAAATATCGTTGGAATCATTAGTACATTAAATTATATACTAAATTAAAATTCAATGAAAATACTCATATTCAATAATCACATTACTCAAACTCAAAGTAGGATCATGTGATATAGGAAAATCTGATAAAATAGTACCGATGAAATCTATTTTTGAATTATTTTTTATTTTTATAAGCAAGAAATGAAAATAAAATAACACATTTAAAACAAGATAGTATTTCTATGCTCGTGATAGTAATTATAATAGTTATAACAATATTATAGGTAAAACTAATGGTGTTTTTTTGAATCAAAAATGACAAAACAAAATTTTCAAAATAAATCCATTTTAAAACTATTTTTTACAAATGTTTTTCAAGGTGTAATAATGAATTACATGGTATGTTTATAATACTTTTAAAAAATATTATATTAAATTCAATAACAGCTCCTCTTTAATGAACCACATCCACTTCCTCAAAGTAAAAATTATCACCTATAAATGAACATGATATATCATGAAATATACTAAGAGTAATATATGGAATCATTTAATATAATTGAAATTTAGAACATCATTAGAAATGTTAATGTAGACCTCAAATGATATAAAAGTAACACACTTCTTTATTAAATTCTTAACATGAAACCCAATTCATTAAGAAAATTGTGATATACTATCTAATTATTAAATGTATAAAAATTGACCATTATTACCTATCCATTTAATTAGATGTTATGAATATGATTAAATTATTTACTAAATAAATATAAATAAATTTTTAACTCATTAATTTATTTTAAAAAAAATCATATGAAATATGCACTAAATTTATTGTAATGTGATTATATTTTTCAAAAATATGTTCTCTTCAAAATGTGGTTTTTTATTATTCATTGTAGTGAATATCATAATTAATTGATACCAAGATTATAATAAGTATTTGATAAAAAGGATATAATTTTTGAAAGAAGAATATTAGACCTATATTTTGGTGATATTTTTGTATTTTTATGAAATGCATTTTTAGTGAATCGTAAAAATTGAGAAAAAAAATTAAAAACTGTTATTTATATTCATTGAAAAGTACCCTAATGAATTTAGTTTTTTCATAATTTAAAATAACACTCCTTTAATTATATAAAATCTAATTTAATACATCAGAATCAAAATTATACTTGAATTTGTTATAGGTTTCTTATTGTTAAAGAATGTTTTTATAAAATTGTTTTAAGTGCATACAAGATTTCCATTTTTATTAATTTAAATCATACCTAATGATGAATTATTTAAATAATTTTTTTGAATATATATATATTTCTATATGAATTTAAATTCACATAATGATGAAAACTAGTTAAAAAGATAATGTAAGATCATCATATACCAGATAAATATATTATTTTAGACCCACTATTTTTAATATTACAAATTTAATATAAAACTGATTTTCACAACATATTGAAACTAAATATTGAAAAATTGATTCCATATTAGGAATAACGATATTAAAAATTTCTAAATAAGTCAATTTTTTATCATTAGAAATTATAACCATAGTAAATATTTTTCACCTCATTAAGTGTAAATCAAGTCAATCTGTTTTAAAAGGATCTGTTAAGGGATAAAATAAGCATAACTCATCCAATTAATCTGTTATATTTGTGTGGTTATACCATGTAGTTATTATATTGGATTTTAATTTTTTTTTGTAATTTCTATTTTAAAATTATAAATATATTATTCAAAGTGCTGAAAAAAACCCAACACTTGATATTACATTTCTATTATATGTTGAAATTAGTAAGGAATGATAATGGGTATTTTTAGAATAAAAAAAAATTTAATGGAAATTTATTATGTAATTTTGTGCTGAAATAATTACATCAAATACTTATGAAACACCAGTATAGTTCTTGAAAAATCTACTAAACAACCAACATAATGATTTTTTAAAAAATAATAATTAATTTTACAATGGAGAGTTATAGTTCATCAGAAATTTTATAAATATATATAATATATTATGGATTATTGAAATGTTTAAATATTAATTAATGTTACATTTTGTTGAATTCGATGTAAAAATAAATAAATAGTTCCAAAAATGACATTAAATATATTTTAAAACTAACAATATTTGATTAAATTATTTAAACATAAATAAAAAAACATATTCAATCAATTGAATGTTATATGTTTTAAAATGTCAATGATGAACCATTTCTGGGTCATAAAGCCTTTAATAGAAACTCTTTTGAACCTTAAAGAGTATTGAAAACAATGGGATTTTGATAATTATAAAAATGTTAATGGGGGTTAAAATGAAGATAAATGTATTATAAAATGACCTAAACTTGTAAAACTATTATTAGATGTTATTATTTTAAATAATAAAAATTATGTGATTAAATTATATTATTTTCCCACTTTTCAATGGAAATTAAATGATAATGATTCATATATTATCTAATTCCACGATTTCCATCCACTTGTTTATAAAATGGAACCTTCTATATTTTTTTCTTCAAACACTTAGCAAACTATATATCAGAAAATACATTTCCATATACCTTATAGACATCCATATTCATGTCCTAAATGATTTTTAATCATATTATCAACATTGTAAATGGATAGATATAGTCTTAAAGAGGCTTTCAGAACCAGAGTTATAGTTCCTATATAAGAATTTCATTTGGTATCTTCTTATACATCCATTAAATATTTTTAAAACATTATCATATAAATAATTATAATATTTTATATAAATAGATATTGTTTTATTATTGGGAAAACATGTATTAACATCCTCTTATATCATATTAAAAATGAAACCCTCAATCACATTTATAAAAAACTACCACCTCATGAATAAATGTAATTAGTTTTCTATCACTAGCTATTATAACTAGTCAAAAAGATGAATTTAATCTATATCTATGATATTTAATACATAATAGTCATTATAAAAGGATAAAATGGTTTTTATTTTTGACACTTTCAATCCATTTGAAAATGATATTGTCCTTCATGTGCACATATGGGTTACCACTACCATAGAGTTTTGTGATTAATTTTTTATAAATTCTTTACATGGATGGTATTTAAATTTTTAAAAATATATAATAAAGTATTTATTATATAATAATATTTAATAAAATATAAATCAATTCTTACCTTCCACCACTTATGTTTGTTGGAAATTAGAAATTTTACTCATGTGTGTGTATGACCCTCTATCTTTATGATTGTAACATAATTCATTTTTCATAAAACACATTCATGATATGTATTACATGTTTAATTATGAAATATATATATACATATTAATGTGAGTATTACTATTCTAGATAAGATTTGGTAATGCCTACTTTGACCATGGTCAATATACCGATGTAATTGTGAAACTATATATTGAATGTCTTCACAAAATCCAACATAGACATAACTGATTAATTAATTTAATATTTCATTGAAATAATTAAATATATTTCTTTAAGACTACATCATAATAAAATAAAAAGATATAAAATAAATAAAAAACATTTTTAGTTTTGTTATATATGATTTTCAGTATATAAAATGATAATATATTCTCATGGTAAGGTTTTTCAAATATGATTTTCATTTCATTCAGAAATATTCAATTTTCACCACACATTATCGTTTTTATGGGTATAAACTAGATTAGGGATATATTTAATATTTGTTTTTAATAACACTTTTTTCTTCAAAACCAATAGATTTTCTCTTATAAAATAATTTTTTTAATGAAAAGAATGTTGTAAGGGGTACTTTATCTTAAAACCATGTTTTTAATATTTTTAATATTTATTTTTCACATCAATTTCATGCCAATCCATATTCCATAAATCCATTTATTAATATATTTATATAGTTATAAATATATTTTATTGTAAATTTTATGTCTTTTTTATATTCTTAAAATGGGTTTCACAGGGAATCTTTTTACATATTTTAAATAGAATTTTTTTAATTATAAGAAAAACTGAATGTCATATATTAATGTATATATCATAAATGGTATTAATGACCATAATAAAAATTATTTCATGTTTAAAATACATTATAATATTTTAATTTTTCATAAATAAAAAACTATTTTTCTCTTTTTTGGGGTATTTTCAAAAAGGTTTTAAATCGAGTAGAAATTTGATATCAAAAAATGTTTTAATTATAGTTTAAAAGAATATAAGAATAAGAATAATTATTATTATTAAAATGAAATAATTCCAAAGTTATGATAATGTTATAGTCCTTGTCACTTTCTTCTTATGAATAATCATACTGATATATATCATGATGATATTTTGGATTCAAAATCTCATCAATACATTGGGAGAAAGAATAAAGTTAACTGGTTATTGGATTTTCATAACATATTAATGGAATATAATGGTTAGGTTTTTTCATTTGTAATATTTTTAGTAAGATTTTTATCAAAATGACTTCCTAAGTTACCTACGCGACATCTCAATTATTTTCAGTGAGATTTCATGTAAATCATTTTATTTTAAAAGGAATGATAAATATATATTATTTTAATGTAATTATTATTACAATTAGGGTTAAAAGTTATGTTTTTTAGAAAAAAAGTCAAGGGTTCTTATGTTTTCAAAGAATCCATTCTGAATAAAATTTTACCGTTATATTTTCTTTTTAATGTGTTTTATGAAAAGCTATAGGTAATAACTTTTAAATTAGGTGAAAGTAATTTTTTATTTATGATTATTGTTTAATATGATAATGTAAAAAGTTTCTTAAATGATCTTATAGTTTAAAATAGACAAAAGGTATTAGTTTTTCTTTATTATGTATCTTGTATCGAGATTTTTTTTATAATCCCACTTTTTCAAATGTATTTACACAAGGGTTAGGGATATGTAGAAATGTTAACAAATAATGATATATATATACAAATGTAACAATAAATGAAAAATATATGTCTTCATAGAGAATTTTATTTATGAAAATTTACAATTTAGAATTGTACGATTGAATGGTTTTGTCTTATTTATATAAAACTCTATTCCATTTTGATGTTTTTCTATATAAGTTATCAAATATTTCAGTTTTATGTTATATGTTCTTATTGTTAAAATTGTGTCATATTTATCAGTATTAAATATGAAATTGTAATGATTACGATTTTAGAACCAGAACTAAGAGTATTGTTTATGGTCTATTATTCTTTTTATATGAGTGTCTAGATAACATTTTTTATAAGATACTTTCATGTTAGTTTATCTTAATGGTTATTTATCACATGAAGGTTTTATTTTTAATTATGATCATATGTTCAAATTCATAAACAATGATTTTTTTGATTTATATGATTTTATATTTAAAATGTTTAATGATATTTTGAGGGGACCTTTTCTTGGTTTCGGTATACGGAAAAAATAGGTTTACAAAAAAATATTATTATGGAAGAATGCTATTAATTTTATTGTGATGTATGATTAAGGGTAAGAGACATACAATAAGGTTAACACATTCATTAATGTTGATGTTTTTGAATTAATTAAGGATATAAGTTTATTAATTTTTGGAATGATATACATTGAACCCTTGGTTTTATTGTAGAATTTTATAGATTAGTGTATTGTTTCTTCATATGATGTTTTACACAATATTGATATTATCTTATATTGTGTCAATAATTTTCATTTTGTTTAATATCTAATGATTGGAAGATTAAAATGTTATTATTTTTTGTATTATATGATCCATATGAAGTTGATTTTAGTTCTTCATTGATGAATAATTTTTCTTTAATGCTCATTCTTGGGAGAAAAAAATGTTATTGTTGGGTAATTTGACTAAAAGATGTAATTTTATTTTTTATGGAAGTATATTTCCTTATGTTCATATAATATATGGAAAAGGAATTCATCAATAAAAGGAAATGGATATTATGAAAATAATTAATCCATATCACAATAATTTTAGATGAATTGATGTTCATTTTAACAAATAATAGATTTATGGTGTTGTGGTCATTTATTTTTTCATATTCATCTACATTATTTAATAAATGTTATCTATCACACTCCATCATTAAATATAAGTTATATTTTTAGCCATGATTATATTTTCACAACCCAAAATAATTTTATAAATGGAAAAATATTTATTTTTTATTCCATTTGACCTTTATATTTGCAACACCCCAAGCTTTCACGATACACTCCTCTTTCAATAATGCAATAGCTTGCATTGTACGCAAGTTAGAGATTCTAACACACCACGAGCAATCAATGTAGCCGTTATGAATAGTAATTCCCACTTTTTGAAATTATATAAATTTTATATTTCAAAATGGACTTCATTTTTGATATTCGGAATATTGAAATTATCCTAAGTTGAATTTTTTTAAATTTTCTGAGAACTTCCAATTTTCTATGAATAGAAAAAATACTTAAAAACAAATTTTTTAATCAAAATAATTTAAAGTGATAAATAATACCATTCAGTGGTTTTAAAGTATAATTATAATATATTTTTACAATTTTATCCAATGGTGGTCGTTAGAATTAATTTCACTTTGAAATTGGACATAAACAATTGTTAATCATTGGATATATATTGTTTCTTAAAACATGGTATTTGTTGTGACAGTGGGAATTAATTATTAAATGAATTAATTAATATTATATGTTTTTAATTTTTTAAAAAAGACATCATTTTTGAATTAGGAATATCAAATATAGCTTACGATGAATTTTTGGTATTGTTCGGAGAAACATCAAGTTTTGGTGAATAGTAAAACCACTAAGTGATAGTTAAAAACTAATTTTTCATTTAAATGAAACTTTACCACATCTATGATTTTAAATTCAAAAATCCAACATACATTATTTTCATTAGAAGTAAAATGTGGTTCAATGGTATTAAAATAATTTTTGGTTAATAGTAACTTTAATTTTCTATTAATCGCGATTAAAGGTAATAAGTGTAATTTATGGAAAATATAATGTTATAATAATATTAAATTACCTTTACAGTTGTCCTACCTTTATTGGATGAGTCATTGAGGACCAAGACAATCCATGAGTCAAATTGGGGACCCCATGGAGCCACTAGGGTAAGAAAATGATATTAATAACTTTTTATTTAAAGTAAAAATAAAATTGTCACAACCATGTGTTGTTTTACTAATACAATTATTTAATGGGGTTATATAAGTTAACTTTTAGACTATAAATATTAATTGGAAATCTAAAACTATTTCCAACATAATGGTAATTTTTTATCATTTTTATACATTAAATAAATAATTTTATTTATGACACCATGATGTTGCAGTGATTACCTCATTAATGATCAATTTAAATAAAATAAAAATATAAGGTAAAATATTAGACTTACACTTTCCTAAATCCCATTGTATGGGTTGATTTCGACCCCTTATCACCTTATCCTAGAAATATATTATTTTTGGACCTTTATAATCCGAAAATCATTTCATAATAATGTAACATTTCATGACTTTCCAAGAGTGCCACTCCACTTCTCTTATAAAAGGCCCCCACCACTACCACCTTATTCACAACTTCAAAGCCAGTTGACTCGACCAAACTCTTCCAAATTACTCTCTCAAATTCCCTCTATTACTCCTTGAAGCCTCACATTGGGCATAAGTCTTCCCAAGGAAGCCTTTGGCTCAAATCAAAAAGAGTTACCTGATTTTATGGTAATGTCTTCTCTTGTGTTATTTTTCTTTATTTGGCTTCTCCAACCACTTAAACTCATTTTATTCATTTCTTTTGTAACAAAAACAACCTTATCATAAATATAATAAGATTGTTTTATTATAATTATTTTATTTACATGTACACACACCTTCGTTTAATGGTTAAAGAACATACTGTTTTTGTGGGTGGCAAATTACTGCCTCACGAAACGATGATTGTTCAATATTATTTTAACACCTCTCATGGTGGCCATTAAGATGTCACTGTGTTTATATATGACATATATTATGTTTATGTCTTCATTATGCTTCTATATTTTTCATTTATGGAATACATTTATGATTTCCATTATGGGTAAATGCGATAATTTCATTTTAGGAATTGCAGATTACCACCCCCTCAAAGTGATTTGAATCGTTAATTCCATATGTGGGACGTATAAAGGATGGAGTTAATGATATTATATATGATATTATACTGGAATTATAATATACCTTTATATAATTATTTTAATGACCAGTAAATTTCAAGGAAATATTTTCTTAATTTCTTTGGAATTTTACGAGTCCACAGTTTTTGATGGAACCTGATTTTGAGGCCCGGTGTGTCAGGAATCTTTTTCTGATGTTTTGTTAAACTTAAATTAACGCGTGAGAGTAGTTTTATAGAAAAAGTGGAATAAATCATAAAAGGTTACTCGGTTCAGAAATCCGAGGGAACCATTGCACTCAGGATAGTGGGTTTACCCTAGGTGCGACTTATGTTTAGTCTGCACGGGCCTCCTGTGAGAAATTCGAAATATGGAATAACCATAAATAAAATAAATAAAATAATTTTTTTATTTTTTCGAATGCTTATAACTCACAAATGGTAACTTGGAATAAAAATATAAGAACACCACTAGACTTGTGAGAGAATGCTTTATTTAAGCAGATAATAACTTTGGCCGGTGTGGGCCACTAAAAAAAATTAGTTTTTGGCCTCAAATAAAATAATTAAGTGACAATTAGTTTATTATAAAATTCATAACATCTAAATAGTACGTCGGATTAAAAATCCAAGAGTTCAGTTGGTTCCATTAGGGCGTGTTTTACTTAGGCAGAGCATAACCTCGACAGGCGTGGGTCGAGGGTGACTGATAATAAATTTCCAATGTTTATCTCGGGTACGTTCAGTGAAAGAACGAGCATGTTTTTCTATATTTTGAACCGGTGCACGAAATTGAAATCTGAGGGCACTGATGAAATCGCAGCACTGGTAATTGCTTAAGGTTAACATTATGGCAGCTTCGTTTTAAGCGGGTTGAGATTTAATAATTTTGGATTTAGCTTGAAATAAATAAAATTTTTGTGTACAATTTTATTTATATCTGAGGTAGTTATAACCTACAAAGGGGGTTAATGGTAGAACCCATAACCACCTAACTTCCCAAGTGAGGATGTTTTTGAGGTGGGACCCACATGAGGCCTAACCCTTCACCTCCCTTATAATCCCCTTTAACACTACCTTTATTTATTTTGACAACACCTCCCATTAATTATGTGGAGCCTTTCCATCTCCCTTCAATTAAAGTCGCCAACTCAAATGCCATAATTAAATCAATAGTCTTTTCTAATTAATTTTAATTTGATAGCAATGTTATATCATGGGAGAACAAAATAATATCTTAGGCAATTATTTTGTTTTGGCACTTGCGGTGTTGGGAGCACGTTGGAGATATTGAACGGGAGAGTTCTTCCATGAAGAACCCGAAGAATGCTCCATGACTCGAAGAACCGGAAGCATTTCTTTCTCCAACCTTCTTAATCATCCACGTTAACAGAGGAGACACCACCATAGGGAATCATTGGTTACGTCAACAACTCTTCCTCCAATGTTGACGGGACGACACCGTTCTTCCGTGACGCCCGACTACCGTGACGTCTGTCTTCCGCGACTCAATGACATGGGACGTCAATTTCGAGGATGGGGGTTTTGTTTATTTATGTTTACTTGATTCTTTACCTCGAGCATGGAAGAATATTCTGTTGGGTGTTTATTCGAACTACTAACGTGGAAGGTAAGGACTACGAACAAGTCCGGACCCACCACCACCTAGTTCCTGATGTGCGGCGGTATGGGGTCGGGTGTGTGGTAACGGGAGGTGGCATGGCGAGCGGGCGGGGGGCCAGACGATGCCGATGGTTTGAGGCGCGCCAGCGTGGGTAGCCGGGGGCGGTGTGGCAGCGTGGCGGGAAGGTGAAGGTGGTGGCAGTTCTAGCTACGTGGAAGGAGGCCGAGTGATTGGGGCGCTAATTGGGAGAACATAATCGTGGAAGAGTAAATGAGATTGGAGAGAGAGATGATTTATAAGATAATAGTGGGGATAAAATCAAAAGTGAAATAAATGATAAATGGGGGTTTTGGGGATGAATTCCAGAGCGCAAGGATTCCAAAATCGTGATTTATTTTGGAGTTAGAAAGATAAATAAGTAAATAATTAATAATAATAATAAAATATTGTTAATATTAATTTTGATGATAAAACACTGTTTTGGCTGTATCATCATCGTGCGACATCGGTTTCATGAACCGTGTGTGGCAGTGTGACCCAGCCATTGAGACAGAATTTATGAGTCCAATATTGGATGTATTTTTCGGGTTTTTGGATCGAGTACCTGAAGCGCTCTGAAAATAATATATTTAATATTATTATTAAATCTTTGACCCGCCATAAGTCATGCGTGTGACGTCCGATTGGCTTGTCGTCAGTGGCGATGTAATCCTGACATCAATACGGTCGATTCAAGTCTAATGTTGGATACTAAATTCTGGTTTGTGGCTCAGGCCCACGAAACACCGAATAATAATATTTTATTATTACGGTATCTTGTATCAGACATATCTCTCTAATACGGTGTCGGAATGTCAAACCATCAGCGTGGTTGCGAACCTGGAATTAAGACGGATGTTTCAAGGCCAATTTTGGATATTTATGTCTAGATCGAGGCATGGGCCCCATGAGACCCAGTTCGCACGTGTTGCGGGGAAATGCAACCTTTTCATCAGCTATCCGTTTTGGACCAATGGGTAGTCCATCTCGTGTGTTTTTCTGTATGGATCGCAATGGTGTGACCGGTTTGGTTTACCGATGTCATTTGATGTACGACCGGGTTGGTTCGAACCCAAAACCAACCCGGCCCTCAGAGCGAAAATGCTTATAACTTAATAACCAGACGTCTGATTGAAGTGTTGTCAAATATATTGGATTCCTCATGTTGAGACAGATATTTTGGCATACTTCACCTGAGTTTTGGATGCAGTTGTTGTAAGGTCGGGTTGGATTGTACAAGAAGTCCAACCGGGACCATGGAACAGAAAAGCTGATAACTTTCAGACCGGACGACTGTTTGACGAACCGTCAATGGCATTGGTAATCATGTTGAGAAAGTTTCCCTATGAGTATACCCTATTTGAGTTCGAGGTATAGTTCAAATATGGTCGGGTTGGTTCATACACGAAACCAACTAGGCCCCCGGGATGAAAAGGCTAATAACTCACAGACCGGGCATCCGATTGACGCGTCATCTATTGCGTTGACACACCTATGACGAGGCGGGCCATTGAGATACTTCTTTTTGGGACATTGTTATACATGGAGTATCGACCTGTAGCTCGTGGAGCGAACCCTCCCGGAACGAGCGTACAGAGTACAAAGACCGTGTAGCTGGCTGATACCTGATGACTGCTTGCCCGATTTGATTCGGAGTGACTTGCATAGCCCAGTGGGGTGCACTAATTTATGAGGTGGAAGACCCATGGAGGAGGAGAACTACCTTTTGAGGTGGAAAACCTGTGGTACTCGACAGGAGCAGTACCTATGTAGGCTATGAGGGGGAGCACTACTGTGTGAGGTGGCAGACCCATGGCGGAGGCGCCCTACTTTGTGAGGTGGATGACCTGCGATACTCGATAGGATGAGTACCTCAGCAGTCTTAGTTTATTGATAAGTACCTCGGAGTAGTGACAGGATCACTATACTCATCAGAGACGAAGCTTTTCACCAGTTACAGTTTCAATAATGAAAATCCTGGTTTGAGCTGTGTCAATGACTTTTGCATTTACCTCATGATTGAGATGGGTCACTTGATAACTTATGTATATGTATGGGCATATAACTAAGTAGTGGTTATCCATTGATTTCATAACCTTTGTGTTTCCTTAGGATTGAGTTGGGTTACATGATAAATTAGATGTGTGTAAGGGCATACACCAAAGTAATGGTTATCCATTGAGTCTTTATTTGTTGTTTATCCTTATTGGATTTTAGTGAGACCTTGAGGGTCTTGGGGTCCCTACTGAGTATCGTTATACACACCCCTACATGGGCTACGCCCGCACCCCGTTGTATTGGTTGCAGACGACGAACATCACTGATCGTAGTTGAGGCTTGTTGAGCTAGACGGCACCCGAAGGTGGATCTCACGACGAGTCGGTTCCTAGAAAAGACGAATGGATGGACGGTCGAATGTAGAGTGCTGTGGAGGAAATATGTACCTTCCCATCAGGTAGGATCTATGGTGGATGATCCAGCAGCTGTTTGTCACCTTTCAGCTATTGTTCTTTGAGTTGTACTTTACTTTCAGTTTTAGCTGATCCTTTCTGTTGGGCTTGTATTTCTGGCCCCATTGAATTTCCAGCACACCTATTTACTTCTTTACATAGTGTTAGCATCTTCTTGTACTCTGTTGTGTTGTTTACTTCTATAAAGGAAATTCCTTCCCATTTTATTGGGATTTACGCCTTTGGTGCTAGTCGCCAGCCCCTTGCCTATGGAAGGCGGGCTTGGGGTAGTCACGACACAAACCCTGAGGATGGGTCCTGACAAATTGGTATCAAAGGAGTCGGTTCTACCGTAGAACTTAGGACTCTGATATTTTAATTATGTGAAGCAATAGTGTTAAGGGTACTAAGTGTGGTTTTCAGTTCAGGGAGTCCACTGTTGGTACGACATCCGACGTATCCCTACACGAGGACCCTGACTACTGATTTCCGACATAGTGATCGAAAACACTAATTGTGTGTTTGTTTCGAAAGTTTTCTTTAAGTTAGATCAAACCAGGTTAGCTCACCAGGTTTAAATCATTTTACTGTGTCGCATATGTTCAGGATGACTCCACGCAGACAGTCAGTTGGAGTTTCTAAGAGAGTACGTGATGACGGATCACTGAGCGATGAGGTTCTGGTGCAGGACCCTCTTTCTATGTTGGCTCCTTTGGGTGGTGTACAAGAAGAAGCACCACCCTTTAGGAAGAAGATGCCACCATCCGAACTAGTAGACGGTGCACGCTGGCAGAGCGCGTTTCACGAGTTCCTGTAGTATAGGCCTCCGAGGTTACGAGGCGAGACATATTTCTAGGTTGGAGTGGGCTGGATGGAGGTGATTTATAGGGTTCTACACCTAGTTTAGAGCTAGTAGGGATGATGGTGATCTTAACTACTGGTGTTTCCCAATGAGTGACCATGAGGTTAGTCCGCATAGTGATGAGGCTTCAGTATGTGGACTGATGCCTTAGATAGTTCCTTCGTGTAGTGTGCCAGCTATATCACTACATGTTGGTCAGTAGTTACAACTGGAAGTACTGGTAGAGGACACATGTAGGCTTAGTGCCGGACACATGTTTTAGTATCAGATACCCCTCAAGTTTCGAGGCAAGCCCGACTCATAGGTGGATGAGGACTAGATTGAGGAGGTGGCTGAGAGTTTTCTAGAGCTTATATAGGTTCGACAGGACGACATGTCAGTAGCTGAGTATTCATTGAGGTGTACTGATCGTTATTGGTACATGATGACTATGATATGTTTAGTGTTTTAGAGATCGAACCTTTGAGGGAGGTGTGATTAAGGATATCTGAGTAAGCACTCTTTCCTCTATGCATTCCTAATTGTGTTAGGGTGCTAGAGAGAACCTTTGTGGTTGAATGTTCTTTGGCTGATCGGTTATAGCCAATGAATGTTAGCAGTGGGAAGATATGAAATGGCGCCAGTCTCAGAGACTTGGGCGTGTAAAATGTTTCAAGAAGAGGAAGTGTTATAGACAGCTAAATCTGCAGAGCAATAGATGTGGAAGAAGATCTTGGAGAGTAGCATGAGGTCGTGTACATTTTGACATGTTAGATCCTCTCGCCTTTTTAGTCCCCACCAGGATCAGGAAGCTGAAGGGCAGGGGAAGAGAATAGCTGCATGTGGTCACTGAGTGTGACCCGAGGGCTCTATGAATGATTTGAGGTACGGTCTGTGTCTACTACGACCTGCCATATCAATAGACATAGGTACCAATCATTCCTTCCTTCCAAAAATCTTGTCCCAGACCTAGAGTTTCCGGTTAAAATCGTTGACTTGACCCTCACGTCTGGAGAGAACTTTGAGAGGAGACTCGATAAACACACTTACGCCAACAGGTGTGATATGACCCTTGAGGAGAGAGTTTTAGTTGGAACCTCTTGGTGGCAGCGTCGTGGCCTTACGATGTTAGTTTGGGTATGGATTGGGAAACCACAGTTCATAAACGTATTGAAGATATTAGGAAAAAAGGTTGTGGTTTACTTACAACGATGGGATGGGTTTTCCTTGGTCAGCAAAAAGAAAACCCTAGGCAGCATATGAACCTCCAGCAGAGCTCATGGGAGCGGAAGGCTCAGATGCGTGCTCAGTACCACTTTTGTTTCCACTTGTGTGTGTTGAAGCTTTACTGGGACGTAAATACCTGAGGTGAGAGTAATGTAAAAACAAGGAAATTTCAAGGAACATTTTTTCTAATTTTTTTTGGAATTTTACGAGTCCACAGTTTCTAACAGAACCTGATTCCGAGGCCCGATGTTCGTGCAATCATTTTCTGAAGTTTTGTTAAGCTCAAATTAACGCGCAAAAGCAGTTTTACTGAAAATAGTAGAATAACTCTTAAACTATTACTCAGATCAGAAATCTGGGGGCACTGTTACACTCAGGATGGAGGGTTTACCCTAGTCACGACTTATGTTTAGTCAGCACGGGCCTCCTATGAGAAATTCCAAAAATGGCATAACCATAAATAAAATAATTACATAAATTATTTTATTTTTTGAATGCTTATAACTCACAAACGGTAGATCGGATTAAAAATATGAGACCACCTCTAGACCCATGAGGGAATTCTTTATTTTAGAAGATGCTAACTTTGGCCGGTGCGGTCCTACAGAAAAAGATAGTTTTTGGCCTAAAATAAAATAATTAAGTGACAATTATTTTATTTTAAAATTAATAACTTATAAATGGTAAGTCGGATTGAAAATCAGAGAGTACCGTTGGGTCCATTGGGGCATTGTTTACTTAGGCAGAGCCTAACCTCAGCCGGCGCGGGTCGAGGGTGACAGATAATAAATTTTCTATGTTTATCTCGGGTACGTTCAGTGAAAGAACGGGTGAGTTTTTCTATCTTTTGAACCGTTGCTCGAAATTGAAATCTGAGGGCACCGATCAACTCGCAGCGCTGATAATTACTGAAGGGGAATTTTACCGCAGTTGCGTTTTAAGCGGGATGAGATTTAATAATTGTGGATTTATCTTGAAATAAATAAAATTTGTGTGTACAATTTTATTAGTATCTGAGGTAGTTATAACCTACAAAGGGGGTTAAGGGTGGAACTTGTAACCACCTAACTTCCCAAGTGAGGATGTTTGTGAGGTGGGACCCACAGAAAACCTAACCCTTCACCTCCCTTAAACCCTCCATTAACACTCCCTTTATTTATTTTGACAACGCCTCCCATTAATTATGGGGAGCCTTTCCATCTCCCTTCCATTAAAGTTTCCAACTCAAATGCCATAATTAATTCCATAGTATTTTTGAATTAATTTGAATTTTATTGCAATGTTATATCATTGGTAAATAAAATAATAGCTTAGGCTATTATTTTGTTTTTCACTTGAGGTGTTGGGAGCACGTTAGAGACTTTGAAAGGGAGAGTTCATCCACGAAGAACGCGAAGAACGCTCCATGACTCGAAGAACCGGACGAATTTTGTTCTCCAACCTTCTTCTTCTTCTTCGTTAAGAGAGGAGACACTGCCGCAGGTAAGAGTCGGTTACATCAACAACACTTCCTCCAATGTTGATGGGATGACACCATTTTTTCGCGATGCCCGACTACCGTGACGTCCGTCTTCCGCATCTCGACGACGTGCGACATCAATTTCAAGGTTGGGGGTTTTTGTTTATTTAAGTTCACATGATTCTTTCCCACGAGCATGGAAGAATATTCTTCTAGGTGTTTAGTCGAACTACTAACATGGTGGGTATAGACTACGAACATGTCCGGACCCTCCGCCAACTAGTTCTTGATGTGCGGCGTTATGGGGTCGGGTGCGTGGTAAGAGGCGGTGGCACAGCGAGCGGAAGGGGGGACATGAGTTGTGGCTGGTTTGAGGTGTGCCGGCATGGGTAGCTGGGGACGGTGCGGCGGCGCGGCGGGCAGGCGAAGGTGGTGGCACTTCTGGCCGTGTGGAAGGAGGCCAGGTGATTGGGGCGCTAATTGGGAGAACATGACCATGGAAGAGTAAATGAGATTGGAGAGAGAGATGATTTATAAGATATTAGTGGGGATAAATTGAAAAGATAAATAAATGATAAATGGGGGTTTTGGGGAAGAATTTCATCATGCAAGGATTCCAAAATCATGATTGATTTTGGAGTTAGAATGGTAAATAAGTAAAAAATTATTAATAATAATAATATATTGTTATTATTAATTTTGATGATAAAACACTGTTTTGACGGTATCTTTTTCGTGCGACATCGGTTTCATGAACCATCTGCGGCAGTGTGACCTTGACTCCGAGATGGAATTTATGAGTCCAATATTGGATGACGTTTTTGGGTTTTTGGATCGGGTACCCAAAGCGCTTGGAAAATAATAGATTTAATATTATTATTAAATCTTTGACCTGCCATAACTCATGCGTGCGACATCCGATTGGCTTTCCGTCAGTGGAAATGTAATCCTGACATCAATACGGTCGATTGAAGTATAATGTAGAATACTAAATTCTGGTTCATGGATCCGGCCCCCGAAACACCGAATAATAATATTATTATTTTTACGGGATCTTGTATCAGACATATCTCTCTCATACGGTGTCAGAATGACGAACCGTCTGCGAGGTTGCGACCCTAGAATTAAGATGGATGTTTCAAGACCAATTTTGGATATTTATGTCGAGATCGAGGTGTGGGCCCCACGAGGCCCGGTTTTCCCGTGTTGCTGGGAAAAGTAACATTTTCATCGGCTATCCATTTTGAACCAATGGGTAGTCCATCTCATGTGTTTTTCCATATGGATCGCAATGTTGTGACCGGTTTGGTTAACCAGTGTCATTTAAAGTACGGCTGGGTCGGTTTGAACCCGAAACCAACCGGGCCCTCGGAGCGGAAATGCTTATAACATAAGGACCAGACGTCCGATTGACGTGATGTCGACAATATTGGATTTCTCTTGATGTGACAGATCTTTCGGCATACTTCAGTTGAGTTTTGGACACAGTTGGAGTAAGGATGGGTTGGATTGTACCCGAAATCGAACTAGGCCCCTGGAACGGAAAAACATATAACATTCAGGCCATACGACCATTTGACGAAATGTCAGTGGCATTGGTAATCACGTTGAAAAACTGTCCCTATGAGTATAAACTATGTGAGTACGGGGTATAGTTGAGATACGGTCGGGTTGGTTCGTACACGAAACCAACCAGGCCCCCGGGACAAAAAGGCTAATAACTCACAGATCAGACGTCTATTTGACGCGTCATCTATTGCATTGAGACCCCTATGATGAGGCGGTCCTTTGAGATACTTCTTCATGGGACTTTGTGATAGTTGGAGTATCAACCTGTAGCTCATGGAGTGGACCCTCCCGAAGACGAGCGTATGGAGTACGAAGACCGTGTAGCTGGTTGAGACCATATGACTGCTTGTTTGATTTGATTCGGAGTGACTTTCATAGCCTAGTGGGGACCACTACTTTGTGAGGTGGTAGACACATGGTGGAGCAGCACTACATTGTGAGGTGGTAGACCAGTGGTACTCGACAAGAGGAGTACCTCTGTAGGCTCTGAGGGGGAGGACAACTGTGTTAGGTGGCAGACCCATGGCGGAGGAGCATTACTTTGTGAGGAGGATGACCCTTGGTACTCAACATGAGGAGTACCTCAGCAGTCTTATGTTAGTGAGCAGTACATCGGAGTAGTGACCAGATTGCTGTACTCATCAGAGACGGAGCTCTTCAGCAGTTACGGCTTCGATAATGAAAATCCTGGTCTGAGCTGAGCCAATGAATTTTGTTTTTACCTCATGATTGAGAAGGGTCACTTGATAACTTAGGTATATGAATGGGAATATACCTATGTAGTGGTTATCCGTTGATTTCATAACCATTGTGTTTCCTCATGATTGAGATGGGTTACATGATAAATTAGGTCTGTTTAAGGGAATTCACTTATGTAAAGGTTATCTGTTGAGATCTTTCTTTGAGGTTTATCCTTGTTTGATTTTAGTGAGACCAGGAGGGTCTCGGGGTCCCTACTGAGTATCGTTATAGTCACCCTGCACGGGCTACACCTGCACCTCGTTGTGTTGGTTGTAGACGATGAACATCACTGATTGTAGTTGAGGCTTATTGAGCTGGATGGTACTCGGAAGAGGATCTCACGACGAGTCAGTATCCATAGGATATGGATGGATGGAAGGTCGAACGCGGAATGCTGTGGAGGACATTTGTACCTACCCTTCAGGTAGGATCCATGGTGGACGATCCAGGAGCTTCTTTTCACCTTTCAACTATTGTCCTTTGAGTTGTACTTTACTTTTAGCTGTAGCTGTACCTTTCTGTTGGGAATGTATTTTTGGCCACATTGAATTTCCAGCACACTTGTTTACTACTTTACTTAATGTTAGATTCCTCTTGTACTCTGTTGTGTTGTTTACTTTTATAAAGGCAATTCCTTCCCCTTTTTGGGATAAACACCTTTGGTGCTAGTTTCCAGCCCCTGGCTTATGGAAGGAGGGCTTGGGGTAGTCACGGCACGGGCCCCGAGGACGGGTCGTGAAAATTATTATTTCATTCCATTAAATATGAAATTGAAATGAAAGTCGAGTTCATGCGTACGTATGGCTTACCGTCTCCAGGAACTGTGCATTTAATTTCTTACCTCTAAATGTAATGTAATATTATATATGAATGTATATACTGGATATATATGATATATATGATATCTACATCCTGAATATAATTCTGGATATAATGGATATTTTACCACTTGAACAACTTGTAATTATAAGAAGTTTATTTTTGACTCAAGTACTAAGTATCGAAAAAATGACCGTTGTTAACTTAAATAATTACAAAATGTTCATAACATAGTAATAAGTGATATAAAAGGAATAATGAACTTGAAAAGGGTTCTTAATTAAGTAGAAATTAACTATAGTTTATTATTCAGGAGTCTAAAGAACGGTCGAGTCATGTCGGACACGAGGTATGGGACTTCATCTCAATATTCTTTCATTGAAGCATATTTTGTTTTAATACAATACTTTCTTTTATACTGTGTATATACCTTATTGACTTTTATGTTTATTCAAAAGGAATATTTTTTACGTTTATTCAAAAGGAATCTATAAATACCATGTTTTTCATTTCTTTAATTTTGGTATTGAAAATGGTTTTGATAATGTTTTTATTATATCATTGTGTTGGATTGATATCTTTTGATTGAAATGTGGAAATGTTATGTTTCATTTATGCATGTTTTATGTGATATGATTATGTTATGTGTTATGATATGTTTAAACCTTTTCATATAATGAATGAATTGGACTTAATAAGTGACGGGTGGAGCCCACTATAGCTCCTCGATGCATCGATAGGTCTCAGGAGAAAAACTAGTGTCTTGGCACAAGGCCTTGACAAAATCTTATTTGTAGTCTTCGCACAAGGCCATGACTATGTGGTTATGATAGTCTGGAATTATGTATTCCATCATTATTAAAGTGGTTATTGATATTGCATGTGATTATTTGACTAGTAGAATGTCCTTGTGAATAATTAAATAGCATTATTTCATTTTATTTTTTCCATATTATGCTGAAGTTCATGTTTAAAAGGCTTTTGTTTTAGTTATACATTGCCTTAAATGCTTATGTTTATTTTTGAAAGTTTTCTCTATATTGTTATCCATTCTGAGCATCTGAGCTCACCCCTTTCTATGTATTATATTTCCCAGGATGTGAAGAAAGATTTTATGACTGACCTGTAGGGATAGACTAATGGGGATATGAGTGTGGACTATAGAGAACATGTTATTGTAGTTTTTCACATTATGATGTAATGTAACATTTATGAATGTATCTAGTGTTTACAAGGATAATAAACTAGTCTGTATTTTGAGACGTGATCTCTTGTGATCATGCTAATGTTACGTAATAATGCACCGACTCTGGGTAACTGGGGTTGGCGCGTTACAATATTTCACTATCAGTATTTTAAAATAAAAGTATTATTATTATTTTTTATAATGTTTTTATGAAAATTAAATTTTAATTATTAAAACCCTTAATAGAAATAGGATGTTAAAATTTTTACTGTAAAATTTATTAAATTCTCTGGAATGTATCTCTCTAAAATTTTAAAAGAGAACTTTTCTCGATATATTTCTTCCTATGGATGATCGAGATTCATGTGATTTGAGATATACAAAAAACATATCTAATGTTTTAAAATTGACCATTATAATTTATATATTGTTGTTTAGGGAATGAATAGGATTAAATACTTTTTTAAATAAACATTTAAATGACTTCCTAAAAAATGAATTGATACATTCTTAGGTTATGCCGACATTGTTTTTAGTATAGATATTTTATTCATTAAATTCTTTTTTCCTAAAAAAGTGTGTTTTGTAGAATATTTTTTGAAAATATTAAAATTAATTTGATAAAATATTAAAAAATTAATTTTATTAAAATAATAGATTTTTTTAGAAAATCATTGAAAAATTTGCATAGTGTTAAATTTTAGTATTTTTAGAAAATGATTATTTATTTAATGAATAATGAAAAAATGATTTTTGTAAAAATGTCATTTATTTTCATTGACATTTTAAAATTTTCATTTAATTATATCTAGAATTAATATAATACATGAAAAAATATATATAATATAATTAAATATAATATAATTATAATTATATCTAAAATTTTTAAAATTTATTTTTATTCTCAAATAGAATTTGATAGAAAACTATTTTAATTAGAAAACATTATTCTATGTATTATATTGTGTTATTTTATTTGATTCTTATATGAATCTAAGAAGATATGACTGAGTGGTATATATGAAAATATTTTGGTTGTCCCTACTTCTCGTGACTAGTTATTAGAGGTTAGAGTAGTTAAGATTTAGATCCCATGTTTGATGGTCATAGTTGTTGGATCATTTATACTAGGTTGACTCTATAGGATGGTTATTATGGTAGTTTTTTATTATGTTGTTGAGTGTAGTCTAATGTAATCTTGATGAATCCCCTGGTGTGATGGTTTCAGACTAAGTGATCATTGGATGTCGTAGTAAGCTATTGAAATTTCCTGTATGGAACAGTTATTCTTATGGATACCTTTGTTGTGTGTTGATTACCAAGGATACGTTAGAGGAAATTCAGGTCTATTTTTATAAGGACCCAACCTTATAACATTACTTAATATTTAATTAAATGCATAATTCTCATTGATGATCTTTTCAAGTTTTAGAGTTTTAGAGAATTAGGTCATAACTATTAAATCTCAAAGATAAAAAGGTAGAAAAATCTACTCAGTTTCCATTTTTTCACAAAATATAAACTCTTGAACAAAATATTCATGTCTAGTTCCATGTTTTAGACATCATGACATTTCCTTGATCCCATCCTTGACTGTATTCAACTTTACCGTCCGGTGGAAAACACTTCAAAAACATGGGATGAGCATAAAAAGCTCAGTAAGGGTTATAACAATACGTAATGAAAACAGTAGTCCATGTATACATACAAATCAATGAAATCATACTTTAATCATAAATCATAATCACTTTAACATACCTCATTAAATCATAAGATTTAGGAATAACTCAAAGAAATCAAAAGACATAAAGGTAACTAGAGGCATTCATAACATTATTACGTAGGGAGTAACCTTCATGGTTACGTTTGGAATACCCATCACAGTATATTACCTAAATCCCATTGGAGGAACCTTAGCGTTTAAATCCTTCGTGTTACCCAATGCATTGGATAGCTATATCGGGCTCACCCGCCCTTAGTTTATCACGGAACCACCCGTATTCATCAACAATGCCCAAGAACCATAACATAATCATAGAACAAAACTTAAGCATAAATGAAATATAACATTCGCACATTGCAATAACAATTTCACATTTCATGATATTGAAATAATGAATCAATTCTAAAAACCATTTTCAAAACCATTTAAAATATTTAATAAAGAGATTTTTGAATCAAAGTGTCCCATACCACTTTGAAGCTTTAAACATTTTAAACCATTAATATGCATATAAATAAATCCTTAAAACCATTTTTAATACATGGATATTAATGAGAAATATTTATAATAATAAATCATTAAAAAATTTAAAAATATATTTAGTTAAAGGGTTTGTAACAAAATGAGAGACAACTGAATACAATAATTGAGGAATAACATTTAATCAGAACTTTATAATATCATGAGAATAAAGGGATTCATGATATAATATTCCAAAGGACAGTATATACACCATATAAGAGTGAATTGGTGCATAAAAACAATGAAGTCTCAATAGAAATGTAAGATGCGATGAGATACCTTATAAACATGGTATCCTTAAATTAAGGATAAATGAATCTCATAATTATGTGTGGAAAATATAAATACACACAATATAAGAGGATATTAAGTAAAAAAATCCATAGTTCATTCACACATATTCATAGGATGACATATTCAATAACATCAAGTTGAACCCAAATAAATCTAAATTGGGTTAAGAAGTTCACTTGGTAAAATTCGACAGCCTAACAGTGTCACTTTAAAATTCATAAAATTATTTGATGAGAGAGAAAATGGTATCTAATCACATAGACATAAAATTTACATCAATAATTATATATAATAACATATCCCAATATAAAAAAATATAAATTTAAATACATAACAAAATAAGTCTTTTAAAAAGAGGAGTGTGAATGGTTCCCTTACCGACATGGGCAACTTTCGAAATGTACACCCCATGAAAGAAGGGTCATAAAATGAATATTTAAATACCCATAAATGAGAGTATATTATACAAATATCAAAACAAAGGGAAATACATACACTACACAAAAAGAAATAGAGGCCAATGTCCCATGAATCTCACATGAATAAAAATTGAGATGAGAATCCCCTTATGAAAATTTGACAGCCTAACGACGCCACATAAAACTTAAAAAGATGGATTGATGAGATAAAATTGGGTCTCTCATAATATTAACATAAAATCTACATCAATATGAATATAAAATAACATACCCCAACAAATGAAAGAGGATCTTAAAATAAGTTACATAAAAAGGAGTACATAAAAAGAACGAGAGAGGTAGGATCTGTTACCTCAAGTCCAACTTGCTCTTGTTCATTACTTTATCTTCCTGAATAATAAACAATGTTTAATTTATAATTGATTAATTACCACCTATAAAGTTTATTATTCAGTTCATATAACATATTATAATGTTATAATAATTGGTTGATAATATGAGTTCATATCAGACATTTTTGTCGATGTTTGGAACATGAGTCAAAAATGAACTTGTTTGAAAATTATTCTTCATGTAGTTATAATTAAATAATCTACAGAATCTTTTTAATGATTTAAATATCATATATATCTATTACATATTCATTTTATACTATTTTATAATTTTGGAGAGAAAAAAATGAAATGCACCGTTCATGGAGACGGTAGGCCGTACGTACGCATGAACGCTACTTTCATTTATTTGTCACATTAATGGAAATAAAAATAAACGAGAGAGATATATATATATTATAATTCCTGTATAATATATTTTTTATATAGGTCACATATGTTCATTAATAACATTATTTATACATTCCATGTATTTCATGAACGAGTCATATCACTTGAGGGGGCGGTAGTCCACACTTCCTCGTATGAAATTATCGCATTTGCACAACATGAAAAGAATAATGGTATGTTTTAAATATAAAATACATAAGAATATAGAGGACATAAATATAATATATATCATATAAAAAATAGCTCCCTCATAATGGCCACCATGAGAGGTGGTAGGAGAAGATAGACCATTCATCGTTTCGTGAGGCAGTAGTCTGCCATCCACAAAAACAATATGTTCTTTAACCATTAAACGGAAGTGTGAGTAAGTGTAGCTGGAATATTTCTCATAAAAACATCTTAGTATATTTAATATACTTTTTTTGTAACAAAATAATTGAATAAAAATAGTTTAGGGGGTTGTAGAAGCAAAATAAAAAAAGAACATTAGGGAAGACATTCCATTTAAATTGGTTAACTCCCCTTGGTTTGAACCGAAATGGTTTCTTGAAGAGCATTCTGCCTAAGGTAAGGATTCTAGGATGGGGAGAGATATTTGGAGAGATAAAATTAGCATAGTATGTCCGAGGAAATTCCTTGAGAGGTGTGTGTAATGAGGTAGAGGTGGGGGCCTTTTTTAAGAAGAGAGGAGGGGCACTCTTGGAATGTTATAAAATGTTTCTTTATATTAAAATGCGTTTCGGATTTTAAAGGTCCCAAATTGATATATTTAGATTATAAGGTGGTAAGGTTTCTAATTCCACCCATACAATATTTGTTTGACATGTTTGAGACTTATATTTTACCCTATATTCTCATTTTATTTAAATCATTCATTTATGAGGTAATCACTGCATCATCACGGTGTCATAAATAAATTAATTTATTAAATGGCTAAAAAATATAAAAAATTACCATGATGTAGGAAATAATTTTATCTTTATAATGAATATTTGTAGTAAAAAATATTACTTGTATACCCCCATGTAATTTGTTTTAGTGTAAAAATACATGTTTGTGACATTTTTATTTTAACATTAAATAAAAAGTTATTAATGTCATTTTCTACCAATGTGGCTCCATGAGGTCCCCAAGTTGACCCATGGATTTTATTGGTCCTCCATGACTCATACAATAAGGGTGTAACATGTTTCAAGGTCATTTCATATTATTATAACATTATCTTTACCTTAAATTACACTAATTACCTTTAATCGCGATTAATAAAACTTAAAAGTTACTATTCACCCAAAAAAATTATTTTAATCCCATTGAACTAGATTTTACATCCTAATGACAACCATGTATGTCAGATTTTTTAAATTCAAATTACAGAACCGTTAAAGTTTCATTTAAATGAAAAATCAGTTTTTTAACTACCACTCAGTAGTTTCACTATTCATCAACAATTGAAGTTTCTCAGAAAAATACCAAACAATAACCCTAGGATATATTTGATATTCCGAATTCAAAAATGATGTATATTTTAAAAAATTAAGAACTTGTAAGTTTCATTAATTAATTTAATAATTAAATCCCATTGTCAGAACAAATAGCGTGTTTTTAGGAAACAATATATATCAAAAGATTGACAGTAGTTTAAGTCCAATTTCTAGGTGAAATTAATTCCAATGACCGCTATTGGATTTAATGGTAAAAATATATTATAATTTTACTTTAAAAAAAATTCAAAATATAATCTAATAATAAAATTAAATTAGGTTAAAAAGAGTTTTTGAATTAAAATACAACAATTTTCACTATTCATTAAAAAAATGATCTTTTTCGGAAAAATACCAAAACTTTACACAAAGTAAATTTTGATATCCCAATTATAAAGAAAGATTTTATTTGGTCCATTATATCATATCAAATTTTCAACAATTGGATTAAAAAAGGGTTCTCCATCAATAGGCGGTTAATCGACGATTTAAAGAATATTAAAATATTTACGCTTATAATTTGATTCATTCGCATTTTAAGCCTATAACATTTATTGGATAAAAGTAAAAATATTTGACAAACATATATAATCATTTTTTTCTTAGTTCTGTTCATTCACGTCATTACAATGTATAGGCATTAAATACCATTTAAAATAATATTATTTTATTATTGGAGTGCAACGTAAGATTTCCAAGAAACTCATTGTTGTGTATTGGGTATGCCATCGAGCATAGTGTTCCCTTTAAATTAATGTTATCATTTTATTCACAACTATGGATAAATATAAAAATGTCATAATCTTTATTTACCTTGGGTGTTACATCCTTCCCCCCTTTTGGGAATTGCGTCCTCGCAATTTTAAAACTGGGCTCAGAATCGTCATTAAAAGTCCCACATTGGAACAAGAGTCGGTAAAACTATCACTTTAAAAGAAAGAAATAGAAGTACAGAGGTCACCCGATTTAACCCATACTAGGATTCCATGTAGTAATACATGGATATAGAAGAAAAAAAAGTGTCATATTCTAAGGGAGAGTGATAGAAAACATGTTTAGGAGAAAGTTGACCAACAGAAAATCACAAACTTGTAATGGGTTAAACGGTATTTGATTCCCCTGTAAAAAAAGTTAATAGACAAAATTTTAGTTTTAAGTTACTTTTCAATTGGAATTTATTAATGAGATTAACTAAATCATAAGGAAACATACTTACTTTTCAATTTTACTTTCAAATTTTTCTAGATTTCTAACAGGAACTCATACTTTCTCCAAATGATGAGTATTTAGGATGACTTTTTAACATTATGAGTGTTATAATCAACATATAGAGAATCACTTAATCCAAAAAAGAGAAATATATATTTCCCATGTCTTTAGAAAAAATCCAAAACCAAAATTGTTAGTATGGGATCATATAATACCCAAAAAGGATAATCGTTTATAAAAAGAAAATCTATTCTTAATCTCCAAAATTTGTCCAAAAAAACCCAATGTTCAACGAAGACCATTCAATAAACAATTTTTCCATAAAATTCATCAAAGTAAACCAAACTAATATTGAAACCCAAATATTTAAATGATTTAATAACATAGTCTTCCAAAGTAAAATTAACATTTATCTCTAAATAACATCAGTTGCTCTTAAAGTCGAATATTGAAAAGTAATCAACCTAATCCAATATTCTCCATGATAGGATAATCATTTCCATAGATAACAGAAAATCAAAATATTCTAGATTCATAATATCATCTATTTAAAAAGAATTTGTCATACTAACTAGGGACTTCACGTAGTCTAGTGGTAGGTGATAAATACCAGTCGCACATTGGTTGTGGGTTCGATTCCCGCTGCTTGGTTCGACATGACAGGTTGCCAAACGGTCTACATGTTGTTCTTTTTCCAAAACTACATAATTCTTATAACATTCCCTAAAAAGAGATAAAATCTTAAAAAATAACCATAACATAATTTTACCTCAATTTTACCTTGGGCCTTTCATCTTCCATCATATAGTAACCCGTAATTACCTCAAAAGTAAGGATCTTACAAAAATTAATGGTTAACTTTATAATTATTACCTGAACTTCCACATCGAGTTGGTTCTCTTGTAGATTATGCATTAGAGAACTCACCAAGGTTCAAGTGTTTGATCATGACTACTGATAGTTGGTTTAGAATAACCTTGAGACATCTCATTGAATCCCCCATTTCATCGTGTCTCTTAATTTGAGAATCAGCACAGTTTCCCATTGTCACTTTGGTGCCTTCTAGATCCATCCATTTACTAGAACCAAAAAAAATGTCAGTGTGAGTATATCAACAAAATCATCATATAATAATGAGGAAGATAAACACTAAGATATAATTACTCATTCACATTATCTAAAAACTATGACTTTTTCTGAAATCCTTTCCATTATGGTATTGTCATGTATGCTTAAAGAATACCCTAACCTCTAAAGTTATCTATACCAACCTCTGATTCAAACTATAAGGACCCAACCTTATAACATTACTTAATATTGAATTAAATGAATAATTAACATTAAGGATCTTTTTAGGTTTATAGTTTTAGAGAATTAGGACATAAATATTACATCTCAACGATTATAAGGTAGACAATTCTACCCAGTTTCCATTTTGTCACAAAATATATACTCTTGAACAAAATATTTATATCTAGTTCCATGTTTTAGACATCAGGACATTTCATTGATCCCATCCTTGACTGTATTCCACTTTAAGTCCTGTGGAAAGAATTTCAAAAACTTGGGATGAGAATAAAAATCTCAGTAAGGGTTATAATAATACGGAATGATAACATTATTCCATGTCTACATACGAATCCAGGAAATCATACTTTACTCATAAAACATAATCAATTTAACATACCTCATTAAATAATAATATTTAGGAATAAATCATAGAAATAATAAGACATAAAGGTAACATGAGTCATTCATAACATTCTTACGTTGGGATTAACCCTCATGGTTACATTTGGAATACCCATCACAGTATATTCCCTAAATCTCTTCATAGAAACCTTAGCATTTAACTCCTTCACGTTACCCAATGCATTGAAGAGATATATCTGGCTCACCCTCCCTTAGTTTATCTTGGAACCACCTGTCTTCATCAACAATGCCCAAGAACCATAACATAATCATAGCACATAACTTATGAATAAAGGAAATATAAAATTCCCACATTGCAATAACAATATAACATTTTAAGATACAGAAATAATGAATCCATTCTAAAAACAATTTTCAAAACCATTTAAAACTTTTAATAAAGAGATATTGGAATCAAAGTGTACCATACGAATTTGAAGCTTTTATCATTTTAAACCATTAATATCCTTATAAATAAATCCTTAAAACCATTTTGAAAACATGGATATTAATGAGAAATATTTATAAGAATAAATCATTAAAACATTTGAAATGATATTTTAGTTAAAGGGATTTTAACAAAATGAGAGACACTTGAATAAAATAATTGAGGAATAAAATTTAATCATAAGTTTTTAATATCATGAAAATAAAGGGATTCATGATATATTATTCCAATGGAATGTATATACACCATATAAGAGTGAATTGGTGCATAACAACAATGAAGTCTCAATAGAAATGTAAGATGAGATGAAATCCCTTATAAAGAAGGTATCCTTAAATTAAGAATAAATCAATCTCATAATTATGTGTGATAAATATAAATACACACAATATTAGTGGATATTAAGTGTAAAAAAACCAGAGGTCATTCACACATATTCATAGGATGACATATTAAATAACTACAAGTTGAACCCAAAGAAATCAAAATTGGGTTAAGAAGATCCTTTGGTAAAATTCGACCGCCTAACATCATCAATTTAAAATTCATAAAATTAGTTGATGAGAGATAAAATTGTATCCCATCACTTAGACATAAAATTTACATCAAAAAGGATATAGAATAACATATACCAACATAAAAATATGGAAATTATAAGACATAACAAAATATGATTTTTAAAAACAGGAGTGTGAAAGGTACCCTTACCGATTTGGGAAACATTCGAAACGTACACCCCATGAAAGAAGGGTCATACAATGAAGATGTAAATACCAATAAATTAGAGTATATTATACAAATATTAAAACAATGGGAAGTACATACAACACAAAAAAGGAAATAGCGGACAATGTAGCATGAATCTCAAGGGAATAAAAAGTGAGATGAAAATCCACTTATGAAAATTGGGCAGGCTAACGGCGCCACATAAAACATCCAAAAATGGATTGATTAGATTGAATAGGATCTCTAATCATATTAAAATAAAATATTCAGAATGATTAATATAAAACAACATCACCCAACATAAGAATGAGGAACTTAAAGTAAGTTACATAAAAAGGAGTACTTAAAAAGAAAGAGAGAGGTATGATCCCTTACCTCACGTCTGACTTGTTCTTGTTCGTTTCTTTATATTCTAGATTAATAAACATTGGTAAATTTATAATTTCTTAAGGAAATACTTTAAAAATTATTATTCAGTTCATATCACATATGATAATTTTATAATAATTGGTTAATAATGTGAGTTCATATCAGACGTTTTTTCGATGTTTGGTACATGAGTCAAAAACGAACTTGTTTGAAAATGATTGTCCATGTAGTTATAAGTAAATAATCTCTAGAATAGTATTAATTATTTCAATATAATATATATCCAGTAAATAGTCATTTTATACTATTCCATAACATTTTTAGATTAAAATAAATGAAATTCACCATTAATGGAGACGGTAGGCCGTACGTACGCATGAACGCTATTTGCATTTCTTTGTCTTATTAATGGAATTAAAAATAAATGAGAGACATATATATTATAATTAATCTATAATATATTTTTTATATTGTTCAAATATTTTCATTAATCTCATTCGTTATACATTCCATGTATTTCATGAATGAGTCGCATCACTTAAGGGGGTGGTAGTCCACACTTCCCCGTATGAAATTATCACATTTCCACGACATGAAAAGCATAAAGTTATGTTTGAAATATAAAATACAGAAGAATATAGAGGAAATATATATAATATATATCATATAAAAAATAGTTCCATCATAATGTCCACCATGAGAGGTTGTAGGATAAGATATAACAATCATCGTTTCATGAGGTAGTAATTTGCCATCACAGAAACAGTATGTTCTTTCACCATTGGACAAAGGTGTGTGTAAGTGTAGCTCAAATATTTCTTATAATTACATCCTAGTATATTGAATATACTGGTGTGTTTAAAAAATAAATGAATAAAAATAGTTTATGGGGTTGGAGAAGAAAAATAAAACAAAAGAACATTAGGGAAGACTTTATCTTTAAATCGGGAAACTCCCCTTGGTTTGAACCAAAAGGGGTTTCTTGAAGAGCTTTCTACATAAGGGAAGGCTTCATGGATGAGGAGAGGGATGTGTAAAGATAATAATAGCATATTTTGGCTGAAACAATGGCTTGAGAGGTGTGTGTAAAGTGGTAGAGGTGGGGGCCTTTTATAAGAGGAGAGGAGGGACACTCTTGTAAAGTTCTAAAATGTTTCTTTATATTAAAATGAGTTTCGGCTTTTAAAGGTCCCAAATTGATATATTTCGAGGATAAAGTGATAGGGTTTCTAAATCCATCCATCCAATAGGTTTTTGACAAGTGTATGACTTAGATTGTACCCTATCTTCTCATTTTATTTAAATCGTTCATTTAAGAGGTAATAACTGGATCATCACTGTGTCATAAATAAATTAATCTATATAATGTCTAAAAAATATAAAAAATATTTCATGATGTAGAAAATATTTTTATATTTCTAATTAATATTTATATTCAAATCATTGACTTTTATAACCCCATGATAAAATTATTTTAGTAAAACAATATATGTTTGTGATATTTTTATTTTAACTTTAAATAAAAAGTTATTAATGTCATTTTCCTACCAAAGTGGCTCCATGGGGTCCCCAAGTTGACCCATGGATTGTATTGGTCGTCCATGGATCTTAAAATAAGTTTAGGACATCTTTCAATGTCATTTCATATTATTATAACTTTATCTTTACCATAAATTACACTAATTGCCTTTAATCGCGATTAATAAAACATAAAAGTTACTATTCACCAAAATATTATTTTAATCCCATTGAACCAAATTTTAAAAAATAATGACAACCATGTATGTTGTATTTTTGAAAATTAAATCATAGAAGTGGTAATGTTTAATTTAAACAAAATACCAGTTTTTAACTACCACTTAGTGCTTTCACTATTCATCAAAAATTGATGTTTTTCAGAAAAATACAAAAAATTAACCATAAGCTATATTTGATATTCAGAATTCAAAATATATCTCTATTTTAAAAAATTCAAAACACATAATTTTCATTAATTAATTTAAAAATAAATTCCCATTGTCAGAACAAATAGGGTGTTTTTATGAAACAATATATATCAAAAGATTGGCACTAGTTTAAGTCCAATTTCAAGGTGAAATTAATTCCAATGACCACTATTGGATTAAATGGTAAAAATATATTATCATTGTACTTTAAAACAAATTCAAAAGTTAATCTAATCATATAAATAAATTATATTAAAATTATTTTTTGAATTAAAATACAACATTTTTCACTATTCATTAAAAAATGAACTTTTTCTGAAAAATACCATAAATGTACACAAAGTAAATTTTGATATCCCTATTATAAAGAAGGATTTTATTTGGTCCAATATAACATATAAAATTATCAAATAGTGGATTTAAAAAGGGTTCACCATCAAAAGGCGTTTAATCGACCTTCTAAAGAATATTAGAATATTCACGCTTAAAATTCGATTCATTCGCATTTTAACCCTCTAAAATTTATTGGATAAAAGTAAAAATATTTCAAAAAAATATATAATCATTTTTTAGTTATTTATGTTCATTCCTGTCATTACAACAGCTAGGTGTTAACTACCATTTAAAATAATACTATTTTATTTTTTGAGTGGTACGTAAGACTTCCAAGAAACTTGTTATTGCGTATTGGGTACGCCATCGAGAATAGTGTTCCCTTTAAATTAATATTAACATTTTATTCACAAATAAGGATAAATATAAAAATTTCATATTCTTTATTTACCTTGGGTTGTACAATTTGGGGATATTTATTATAATGTGATAGGATCATGTATATGTATGTGATAGAGGAAACACTCTTTGGGTTTCTTGCTATGGATTTTGAGACTTTTGAGGATCTTTTGATTAAAATAGTTGTTTGTCCTTCCCTTGTTACATATTCTCTAGGTTGTGGATATGAATAGTTTTTTATTCCATTGATTCTATTGTGATATAGATGGACAATGAAGTTGTGGAACCTAGTTTACTATTAAGTGAAATGATGTATGAGATAGCTGAATAGATGATCCATATATATGGTTTAAAATATTCATAGTTGAGATATTTTGAAATTATTCTTTGTATAACTATAAATAGTATTTTATCATTTGTGTGGTGGAATAATTATTCAAGACTTTTTTATTTATATTGTTGAGTATAGTATATTTGACATAAAATGTTGTTTTTTGACGTATAAAAGAATCTCCATAATAAGGTATTATACTCTATAGATTAGGTGTCAGGCTGAGTCTCTAGTCATAAAAAATATAAATTATTGTTTATGTTATAAATAAATTCTCTATGAGATGTTCCCATACATCTAAGATGGATGATATATGGTTTCCATGGATCCGTATGTTTTGTTCTAGAATGATATTATCGACAATATTGGTTTTAGAAATAGATCAGGTTCTAGATTGGTCATCCCTAATTGATTGTTTTGATATATTTTTTAGGAACTAGGTTGATACTTTAGGGAATATTTTTTATGAAACACAAGATATATTTCGTAATGATGGTCAAGGATTAGTAGTGATTTTTGTGTTAATTGGGACTATTTTGTCGAGGTTCAGAGTTTGTGATAATGTTTGGGACATGAGTATATTGTAGTGGATGACATAGATTGGTATCCTGGGTGACAGGGCTATAATAGGATAAGAAAAAATAATTTTATGTTTTGGTTATGATTTCATTGACTATGAACCCCAAAGGTTATTTGGAGCGCACAATAATGGTGATATTCTTATAGACACCCTATGATCGACAGATACATGTATGGTCTATCGTGATCATAGACATAAGAATCGATGGTGGATTTTTTTGAATTTAATTTTTAGATATGATTCGAATATGCTGAGAATATTTCATGAGAATTCACTTATTGATGCAGTTTATAAGTTTATCGTTTCTGGTGGCCTTGTGATATTTATATATTACCCCATGTAGCTGCACCAGGGTGTGCATATAGAATGTATGTTTTCTTTCACGATGAGAACAAAAAAAAATTAGATCATGCTAAGGAACATGATTCCATGGTTGATTGGGACTCTCTTTTCGAGAAAAATGTTTGGGGTAGTGAAGACTAATGAGTAACAAGAGACTAGGTAAGTGATATGGCCAAGAGATGGATGTAGAGACTAATGTAAATATATTTCAGTTTTTTACATTGAATATTTTATCAAACTTATGGGTGACTGATGATGTGTATATGGAATGTCTATTTTGGTCATTACCTACAAACTGATTTTTTTTTATTTTCAGAAAATCACAATAATATGATTAAGTGATAACTATTTTAACGATGAAAATTTAAAAAAAAAACATGACAAAAAGAAAATTAAAATTTTAAAATTCAATCATCCCTCCACAAACATTACCCAAAATAGAAACTAAAATCATTAATCATTATGTCATTAAACCTCCTTATGTTGTACGACTAAAAGAGATGCATTAACTTAGGTATAACTAAGCTAGATTTATCAATTCTAGTAATTCCTTAACCATTGTCACATATTCCACACACCGTCATTTATATCTTGAAAAGAATAAACACGAATATCATCATCAATCTTTCAAATAAGAAATACTAACCACCATCTAGAATATCCACTATTGAAGAATAACAAAAACTCCACGATGAACTTTAAGTGTGCCAAAAATCATCAATAAACAATCATCCAAAAAAACCAAAAAAATCATTATAGACAAATTCATCATCGAGGAATAAAAAATATTAATTGGATAACTGAACCAACTAAGAAAAAGTAGTCCAAGAAGACAACAATGCCACCACTCTCACTGCCACATTCCCAAACCAACACACTAGACCAATATGGGGTTAGGTATTTTGGACCATGATGGAAGAGAAGGGGTAAAAGTGAGGGGGATGAAGCCACTCCATATATCTGAAAAACCATCACCAAACCTTCTAATTGTATTTGAGGATAAAAACAAAACAAAAAACACCAAACCTATATCCGTAGTGACATTTGGCCACCACACACAAAAAAACTAGAAAAAACATGATTCTGCCAAACAAGTGGAAGATGCTTCCCTCAACACTATCGAGTGTAGCAGCAAACAATGTATAGTGATCTGAAACCATCACCATCACCACCACCAATAGACCAGATAATTGAAACAAGATTCTTGAAACTACTTACAAGAGCACAAATAACACCATTGAAAATCATCTAGAGGATACTATGGAACTGAACCCCCCGATATCAAATATCACCAAATCAAATACCAGTAAAAACCAATTGATCTAAATCCCTACTAGATCAATCTAGTGAAAGGAAAAACAAGACATAATCCCCTTGATTCTTATCACACCACACTGCTACTATCCCATTTGTGGAACACTCCACCACTTTGGAATGGGACTGAATCACACATGTACTCAAAGAATATAGTCGATATGATAAGCACACATACAAAAATAGGGAATCTATCACACTAGGTTTGAGACACACAATGAAGAATAAAACCAAAGATCAAGGTCAAACGGTCTGTGGAAGAAAACAAAACACCATGTAACACAGTAAAAAACGAGACAGAGGTATCAATTCCCAAAATAATAATTCCAAACAGTATAATGGGAAATCATATATCCCAAAACCCCTAGGAAAAAGAGAAACTACAAAATTCGGAATAAGAGTAATCATCAGAGAACAAATCAAGACGAATGATTTGGTTTCCGTAATAAAGCAGAACCCTTTATGAAGATATCAGCCGGAGAAAATGAAGTCATTATTTAATAATTAAGGGACCCAATTGGGCATTTAAATAATTTTATTTAATTTGATCATGGTTATATTTTATTTTATTTATTCATCCTCTATATATGATTTGTATTATATTTGATTATTTACATTTTTTGTGAACTTTAATGTGGGGGTATAGTCTCCTCACATATCAACCTTACACCGCTACTAGTAGTTTGTGGGCTCTAGAATATGATTTCTCATAGTTTACTTCTTGTTGAAAATGGGTATAGGTACCGGTTTTAGTGGCATCCTTGTCGAGAAGTTACAAGCTACCAATGATAGAGAAAACTATTAAAGATTAATTAATCTTCCAAAATAGTTAGTGGTGGAAATTCTCCCATATACCATGATAATGAACTAAAAATCCCTATAATCCCTCAGTATCTCTAAATAGAATGTAACTAGGAATGATACTTTGAAACAATTTAGTGTTATGCACTCTTTTCACTAGACTATATCAAGGGTGTCTAACCAAAACTGCTTGGTTCTCATAGAATATAACATACGTTATTCACTCTTTTCTATATGAGTGTCTGACGCACACCTGTCGTAGGGCATGGCAAAACAATTATTTCCTAAGTTAAAATGTAGTAATGTGGTTGACCTAGGATGTCTCCTGAAGAGGAGTGCACACCAAACGGTTTGTCACTTTAAAACGAGGAAAAAAATGTTGTGAAAGGAAATTTGAAATTCAAATGATTGAAAAACAATGAAATTAAAAGGGTGATTAGTTCGGGGTCTGTTTCCTAATTATAATTCTATCCTTGTTCAATTTAATTCAAACCTCTTCTTCTTAGTTGATTAAAGTGAGTTTCCACAATCGTTTCGTCTCACTTCCTTGGTGAAATTGTTATTGTGAGAGAAAACCTTACCAAGATCTCGGTTTGGTCAACTCTCCTTCCATGTGTAAAATAGTTTTATTGAATATCCTTAATTGAAATGGGAAATACCCGATCGGGTTTTGTTTATCCCAAACAATCAAGAACATTCACTACACCTTTTACACGTACTAACGATCGTCGAGTACTTCATTACTATTTCCTGGTTTATTCCATCGTATATAAACCAGAAATTAGGGGAGGGAGATATTGATTATTTTACCAAGGAAAAAATCAATAACTTAATTAATATTCAAGAACGATCGCACATTATTATTAAATCCGCTATAAGAAATTGAAAACCACTTTGAAGAAGAAAGAAATTTATTCAATTGCGTCCAAGAACTCAAGCATTACAAAGTAGAAAACCAACCTTCCCCAACCACTCCAAAAGTTTACCCCACCATGGTAAGGGTAATCGAGTTGAATGGGGAAGAAGAAGACATTAAAAAACTATGAAAAAGAAAATAAATAAAAGATAAAGCTGAAATGTTCTCCTTCTTGGTGTCCCGGAAGGAATGGGGTGGAGAATGGATGCTTTGAGAGGGTGGAGCTCTCCTCCTTTTATAGCCAGAATGCTTCCCCCGAATGTCGACGCGTTTTCGCCCCATTAAATGACATCTTCACGCATTGATCCCTTCTTTAATGTTGTTAGTAATTCCCTTGGACGTGTCCCCTCAACATTTCAGCGGATTTGGACGTGTATTCCGATAGTTATGGCCGTTTTACTATGAGAATATATTCTGTCCAGTCAGACTCTCCAAAACGAAATCTTCCGGATTAGGGTGCTTTAACGGCACCTTAAACGGCCAATTCCCTCGGTGCTTCCTTCATAAACGATGCTCAAAAACCACTGGCGCGTCCACCCACCAAATTTCATAAGCTTTGGGCCCACAATGAATGAGTTATGGATCCCACATCAAAACTAGGGAGAACTGAAAACAGTTTTCATCAGCCAACTTGTGAGCTTGTGTTGAGCTTCCATATGGCCGATTAAGATTTTAGTCCAAATATATTAAATGAATCCCTGGATGTGTAGAAGCTGGAAAAGAAAGAATTTCGCAATTTGGATCATAGTAGATAATGTTATGTCCAAACTACCGAAATAATTTAAAACTGTTAAAAATCCAAAATGGCCAATTTTTACTATTCAGCTCAAAATAACACCATTATCAAAAAAATGAAACAATTCATCTTAGTGGAACAATTTTGTGGGTTTAAAACAATTATATTCAATATAAATTAATTGAAAATATTTTCTCTATCAACTCCCCCACACTTAGCACTTGGACTCCTGGACATGTAAAAATCAAATCAAATCAAATCCAAAACACATATCAATGAGATCAATCAAATCAATTTCAAGAAACAAAAAGATATCATGCCTCATAAAAAACTATTATTTCAAGTTCTCCATTTAAGATTTTAATATATTTCCACTTCATTTCTTATCCCATGCTCACAAAACACCTACCTCACATGAATTTTCTCTCATCTCACAAATGTAAAGGCTGAACAAGGCTTTTCTCATCCAAACTCACACAAGAGTCACCATAGGTTTGATAAATCCCTAATTCTCCACCTGATGTGAGTCAAGAATATGTGTTTCTCATGAGGACTTTTCAGGGTTGTTCTGTGGCTTCCGGTTGGTAGGATTTAGATGTTAAAAGTTCTGAGGCCGAAAAAGGAAGGCTTGGCTCTTATTGAAGCAAAATTGCATGATTCTAGTTTTCACTCAAATATGGTCTCCTTCACTTACCCTTTGTTGAAAAAAGGCTCCATCATCATTCAATCAGCTCACCAGCAAACATTTCAATATTTTCAAACATAATTTTTAAAGCTCCAGATAGGAACAACTTTCTTTTTATATTGGAAGCTCCAGAAAGGCACAGCTTCTCTTTTCATAAAAGCTCCAGAAAAGGCACAACTTTCAACAAAATAATTTTTCAGCATCACACACATCTCTTCCATAATTTATTTTCCACCCAAAGTATAAAAAAATGAGGTAGTACACCACAAGACATCTTCCCACACACTTAAGTTCAACTAGATCATGCAATTTTACTTCAAGAGCAGGTATGATCGGGAAAATTGTCTTGTAATGTGGCTAACCTAACAGGAAATTCATGGCTACTAGGGGCTACAATGAAGGATAAATGTAAAGGTGGGTCATAATGAAAAGGATTATTTTGAAAAGGGGGCTTCAAAAAAAAATAAATGCCTCAATCATTTAAAACACACGTACCCCAATCCTCATGTTTTGAAAGGAATAAATCAAATTTTGGTTAAAGCAAGCATGGTCTGGTTCTCTCAAGAAATGAGGTGAATGAAAAGAATATGACAAAAATGGTTCAGAAGCCTCATAGGAATGTTATTTCAAAGATATAGATAGTGAAATATGGCATGAGATTCAAAAATCAGTGTACTTTTCATGAATTTCCAAAAGATTTGAACTTGAAACAAAGTTATTTCAGCATTCATTTAAGATCAGTTTCATGAAATAGACAGGTTCACTCATTGACATGGGTTTCAAAAATGGTATTGATTATCATTTCAACTCAAAAGTTACACAAAAAATTTAAAAATAAACACACAAAAATATGAAAAGACACATTTTTTTTATTTTTATTTTATTTTTGAAAACAAACATCAATTAAATATCCTATACTACAATGGTTCCCTCCCCCACACTTAAATGATGCAGTGTCCTCGATGCATTTAAGTGGATTTAACATGTAATCCAATTTTCAAATGAATCACATCATCAAGCAAGTGTGAAAGAGAGGTACAACCTGACTTATTGGCAATGCAACGTTGAGTTTGGCTCCAAAGTGTTTCTCTTTGAAAACCTAAAAAAGTAAAAACATAACATAAGAAATTTATTAAAAGAAATGAAAATATAAATTGAATAAGAAAAAAAAAGATAAATCTTGGTTTAATCACCCAAGTGGGCCCTGGGTTTTGACTGCCTCCAGAGGGGTAGTTCTAATAAGTTATCCCCAATCTGATGGTGGGTGAGGTTTCTTTGATTTGAACCACCACATGTGGCTCTTCCCAGATTTCATTTCATTGTTCTTGTTGAGGAGGACTCCATATATAGAGTACCCCAGATCCACCCCCTTCTCAATGTGGTACACTGTGCATGGTGGGGGTACGATGAAGTACAAAGCCTCCTCCTTCTTGGGTTCCGCATGAACAACATCATCTTTACTCTCCAGTGGTTGATGATGGTATGATACATCTGGGGAAAAATCAACGGGATTGTCAGAGTTTAATTCTATTTGAAAAAAATTATAGCATGAAGAATCAATATCAAATTCTTCCCTTTCAAAGTAAGTATCTTGTGTCTCATTTTCCACCAGAAAATCCACTTTGATCTTCTCTTGTACTCCCTCCATTAAATGTTAAACAGGTTTGGGGAGCTCTAGATGTTCCCCTTCAGATGCATATTCTCCCTCCAAGGAAATACAAGTGTTGGATGAATCTGAAAAATTAAAACAAGGGGAGGTAATAATCAATTCAGTTTCAACAAAATAAAAAGATAATGAGTTTATAAAAATATTAACTCCCTGAGATTGTTTGGATTCAATTTATTCATCAAATGGAGGTGGCTCTTGGAGTTGAATTTCCGTAGATAGAGGTAGGTATTCAGACTCTTCTATATTCTCTTCAAATTCCACTGCTTGGTTGGTTTCTTCCTTCAATGTTGCTGAATCATCTACATTATCAGGAATAATTGGATCAAGAAGTTCCTCACACTCATTCCAGAAGTTATCCAGATCTTTTTGATCTCTCATATGAATTTCAATAGCTAAATCATCTTCATTAATATTCTCCAACATTGATTGAGATGGGCTCAATGTATTTTCTTTTAATTTCATCAAGGCATCCATGGGTTCTTCAACTTGAAGGATTTGTGAGGATACTTCTGCCATCAATTTTTCTTGTTCTGGTTCTTGTTCTGGCTCCAGTTGTGGATCCTGAGATGCATGTACTTGTTCTGCTATCCACTGTATTGAGGTCTCTATGTTTTGAACTGTTTGACTAATTCTTTCAAATTGGGATTCAATATCCTTCTGAAATGCTTCTTATTGGTGTTGTACATTGATCATTTCTTGATAAAATTCCGGAAAATACTCCTGATGTTCAATTAATTCTCCTGCCAAACCCTCCAACACTGGGTATTCGAGGTTCTATTTAAGGTTTTCAATGAGATCCTTGAATACATCCTCTATTATGATTTGGATTCTAGCTCCCCAAATTTGTTTAGCCACGAAAGAAACTTTATACTCTATAGAACAAGGTGATTCAATAATTGGTTCTTGCACTGGTGGGTAATTGTTCAACGAATTAAAGAAATAATCATTTAAAAACAACATGGCAAAAAAAAATTTATATTTTTTTAATTGAAAAAGTCAAATATTTACAATTAGTTTGTGGCACTACCTCCCCGGCAACGGCGCCAAGTTTGACGCAAGCCTGTCATTGGGAATTGCAAAACAATTATTTCCTAAGTTAAAATGTATTAATGTGGTTGACCTAGGATGTCTCTCGAAGAGGAGTGCACACAAAACGGTTTTTCACTTTAAAAAGGGGAAAAAAATGTTGTGAAAGGAAATTTGAAATTCAAATGATTAAAAAAATATGAAATTAAAAGGGTGATTAAGTTGGGGTCGGTTTCCTAATTATAATTCTATCCTTGTTCAATTTAATTCAAACCTCTTCTTCTTAGTTGATTAAAGTGAGTTTCCACAATCGTTTCCTCTCACTTCCTTGATGAAATTGTTATTGTGAGAGAAAACCTTACCAAGATCTCGGTTTGGTCAACTCTCATTCCATGTGTAAAATAGTTGTATTGAATATCCTTAATTGAAATGGGCAATACCCGATCAGGTTTTGTTTATCCCAAAAAATCAAGAATATTCACTACACCTTTTACACGTACTAACGATCGTCGAGTACTTCACCACTAATTCCTGGTTTATTCCATCGTATATAAACCAGAAATTAGTGGAGGGAGATATTGATTATTTTACCAAGGCAAAAATCAATAACGTAATTAATATTTAAGAACGATTGCACATTATTATAAAATCCGCTATTAGAAATTGAAAACAACTTTGAAGAAGAAAGAAATTTATTCAATTGCGTCCAAGAACTCAAGCATTACAATGTAGAAAACCAACCCTTCCCCAATCACTCTAAAAGTTTACCCTACCATGGTAAGGGTAATTGAGTTGAATGGGGAAGAATAAGGCATTAAAAAACTATGAAAAATAAAATAAATAAAAGAGAAATCTGAAATGTTCTCCTTCTTGGTGTCCCGGAAGGAATGGGGTGTAGAATGGATGCTTTGAGAGGGTGGAGCTCTTCTCCTTTTATAGCCAGAATGCTTCCCCCGACTGTCGACGCGTTTTAGCCCCATTAAATGACATCTTCACGTGTTGAGACCTTCTTGAATGTTGTTCATAATTCCATTTTCCGTGTCCCCTCAACATTTCAGCGGACTTGGACATGTATTCCGAGAGGTATGGCCGTTTTACTATGAGAATTTATTCTGTCCAGTCAGACTCTCCAAAACGAAATCCTCCGGATTAGTGTGCTTTAATGGCCCCATAAACGGCCAATTCCCACGGTTAATCCTTATTAAAAGATTCTCCAAAAGTCCTTGTAAGTGCACCCACGGAATTGCACAAGCTTTGGGCCCACAGTGAATGAGTTATGGATCCCACATCAAAACTAGGCAGAACTGAAAACACTTTTCTTGAGCCAACTTGTGTGCTTCTTTTGAGCTTCCATATGGACGATTCAGATTTTAGTCCAAATATATTAAATGATGCCCTAGATGTGTAGAAGCCGGAAAAGAAAGCATTTTTCAATTTGGATCAGTGTAGATAATGTTATGGCCAAACTACCGAAATGATTTAAAACTGTTAAAAATCCAAAATGGCCAATTTTTACTATTCAGCTCAAAATAACACCATTATCAAAAAATGAAACAATTAATATTTGAGGAACAATTTTTTGGGTTTAAAACAATGATATTCAATATAAATTAATTGAAAATATTTTCCCTATCAGTGTCTCATGATTTTTAATGATCTTTTGGGATAACTTAATCCACAACTTAACTACCATGGGGCATCCTACTATAGTGATCATAGGTGGGTGTTGTAGTTGAAATTCTATCATCAAGTCATGTATTAGTTGTAAAATATGACTATTCACACTATACATTGATTACATAATCGTCAACAAACTATCATAATGATAATCATCCTTTTGATTCCATATTACCATAAGAATTTATGCATCAATTGTGTTATGAGTATGTTTATTACCACACTCATGACACTCAATTTGAAGAAGATGTGAAGGAATTTTCCCTATAGGGATTACATAGTCTATAGAAAAGCAGATACCAACTATGAATAACATCAAATGGTGAAATAAACTATAGAGAACACTTTATTCAAGATTAATCAGTAAATTTTTTAACTAGTGAATTGGAATGTTATAATATATCAAATAATTATACTTTATTGAATACCATAAGGGATCATAATTCATAAATCTTGAAGGGTGATATATCGTATGTGATATATCACATGTGATATATAATGATATATATATATGTATATCCATTTCCCAAAAAAACAATTCAATATTTATCCTTTTATTCCTAAATTTATAGATAAATTATCATCCTATTCCATATTAGATAATGAGTAAAATGGAAATAAATAGTAAAATCACAGAACAAGTGAATTACCAAAGGTGAAATAAGATCAGAATTATAGTACGAAAACATAAATAAAATTGATATCTTACATGAGAACATCATATTCCACCCATACAAGGGTTAACTAGACCCTTGTATGATCTTATAACCATGTCATGACACAACATAGTCTATTATCTACCTTTCATAAACTATAAATAATATAAAAATATATATTTCAATTCAATTTTGTAAAATTCTTGACATAATACTCATTCACATAAATGAGTTAGGTGATTTTTGGACCATAGTTCTTCCTCCACATAATCCAGAGGATGCTGACTTGTAGAGAGGGGGTATATATCATAGTGGGGAGTTTTATACTCTCTCGTATAGAGTTTTAGTAATATGATATATCAGATAAATAATCAACCATATAAGCCCTTCAGAGTTAAGGATAAACCAATAGAACCAAAATCATTTTAATAAAATAGTTTAGTTCATAATATTTCTTAATGTAAAATATTTATTGAATTTCATACTGGAAAAAGGAAAACAAATTACAAATAAAGACTGATGAAAACCCCAGTTTTGGAACCAATTCATGGCCTCTTCTCCATACTCCAATACCAACCAATAATGAAATCATATCTTGAAAAACACCACTTTCACATTACCTAATATTCATCAATTAAAAATACTTGTATACAAAATGGTTCCCCAACAGGGTGTCAGTAAAAGTAATAATGATTAAAAAATGATGTCTAAACAACCTAATTCGAATAAAGATTGAATTAAATTGTATGTTAAGTAGTTGAATTAGGATATAATTTAATGAATAAAATAAAATAATGTTTACTATCCTTGATCATTGGGCTTACACCCAGGGTTTGGAAAACCAATATCCTCACAATTCATTACGTCTCTATCCATGAAACATGGTTCAATAATTTGAATCAATGATATAACAAATATGTAATCTCATATAAGAAGGAGCTCCATGTCCAAAATAATGTATCATTTATGATATAACACCCATTTCCAACATAATTTCTCATCCAATAATGAACACAAAATTAATCATATAGTTTTCAAAATGGATGAAACATCATGTCCGATGTAAAATGTCATCCTAGGAGGAATTCCTTTTCCAACCCATAATTTCATCTATGAATGAATCACATTTTATACCAATAATTTTTTATGGTGAGGAACATCATTTCAAATATATATTTTCATGCCCTATGTAACACCATGTAAAACTTATACATTCAACCCTAAGAGAATGCCTTGTACAACCTATAATTTAAATTTTGAAGGAACATTATATCCCACCAACTATTTCACTACGGAATTTTTTCCATGTCAAATCTATAGTATCATATTTGGAGGAATTCTATGTCAATACCATAATTTCACATATAGGAATTATGTGACCAAGGAATCCTAAAATGATAAATACAAAATAAATCCATTTATGATACCAAACCTGAATAGAACAAACATGTTATTAAATGAAATATTAGTATATTCATTGTATATGAAATTATAATTTCTTTTAATCCCCTATTAAAAGACCATTCTTATAACCAAATACAATTAAATTATCAATTTTTATCAAATTTACCAATTATAATATTAATTTTAACTATTCTAATTAAACTTATCATTTAAGCATAGTTTCTATTTGACATTACATCATATCCTTATTTAATTATTCTATTATAACAAAACCAATTACATTACAAATTACCTCCTTTAATATATGCAATTGATCTTATAACCAAACACCATGATTACCAAGTTGGCCCATTTACATATCATGCTATGTTTTCAATTCACATGTTAAACCAACCCACACTATTAATCCACAAAATAATAGATTTCTAACTAATAAATGGATATAGAGCTATTAAATCAATGTTCCAACCACTAATAAATGGTTTGATGCAATTATAGGATTAATCACGTATTGGTATTTGTGTCAACAGACCCAATTGGTGAGAGGGTGGTCTATGCATATTAGTTCACAATAATAGTTGGATACCATTTTAGATATGGAAACCCAATTTAGTCAAAATTATTTTACATAATAGAAAACTAAAAAATTATTTTGATAGATATTCTAGACCAACAACATGAAAATAATATAAGATAAACAATTTCCTCAATCACAATGGCTGAGTTAGGTACCTCATTCTTTTCCTTAAATATTGAAAAATAAACTCTATCGCTATAAGGAATCGATCAAAAATATCAGTTTTTTAATCCCAAACATGGGTTTCCAATAGGGGAAACTAATGTCTTGTGAAGTAAATGAAGAACTGATAGTATTACCTCTAATAATATTTTTCAAAAAATATGATTCAACAAAATATGCCTTTTGATTGAAGAGAAATCCCTAAATCAGAAGGTGGATGAGGTGATGAAATTAATGATAAACAAATAAGGTATTGTTGAGAATCGAAATTCATTGAAAAAGTTAAAAAAAATTCTATGAATACCACATTCATGATGTGAATTTGTAATTCACATGATGAAATATAGTATTTCAACATATTTAGAAAACCCGATCACATATTCTTTGAAAACTCCAAACCTAGATTATGTCATGAATATAATTTCATGTTGTGAAATACTTTATCCAAGAAAAAAATACACACAATGAATAAATTTAATGGGTTCTACCTAAACCAATTCATATCATATATGAATATTAATGTAATGAATAATTTCATGTATCCAATTATCATCTTCATCTTATTTTCCTTCTAAAAACCATGGAATCACTATACCAACTAGTTAAAATGGATTTATTAATTTGTTTTATATGATTTATCCAAAATAAAATAGTTTTAAAAAATATATAGAGAAGAAATTACAAAGTGAAGTATTGGATCTGACAAATCTCAACCATATATAAATCCTTATAATGTAGTTATGGAGAATGAAACAGGTTACATTGTAGAAAAGGTATTCTGGACACCATAAGATTAATGATTTTTAATGGGTTAGGTATATATATTAATAACTATATTTCCCTTAATAAAGTAGTGTTATAGTATATTAATGATAGTTATATCATTATATTTTTGAGGGTATAATAAATTTTAATGAATATAATTATAAATAACATATTGTATTTTATAGTACTCATGTTCTAATGGCCTGAAGGCCTTCATTTTTTATTTATTTTGATAATCCACCTTTCAAGGGGTGAGGGGGAGCCCATACAAGGCCCGTAGGCGTATGTATTACATGGCCCGTAGGCCTTAGAGAAACTCATTTTCTCATAGGCTTCAAACATTACATACCACCCACACTAACTACTTGGAACTACTCCTCCCCAGCATCTTCATCATGAAATCAACTCTCCACCTTCCCTTTATTGTTTTTCTAGGCATTCCTGTGCATACATAGGCTTGTCCTGATGGAAGCTACCATACACTTTCATTCTTGCAACTTATTTACCTTCTGCTGTGGTGATAGCTCCTTGTACATCCTCATTGTAGAGCATGTTATTTGTAGGTTTTCTGGTTGCATCTGCACTTAAGGTGTCCGGAAGGCCTTGAGGTGGCTTGAAGGCCTTACTGCCCCGATGGTCTGGGTGTCCTGATGGCTATAAAACACATAGGTACCAAATCAATGGCCTGAAGGCCAAAACAGGGGCATATTCCTGGCTGCTATAGTGTCAAACAGTACCTGCTACATTTCCTGCTATAGTACCTGCTACAATACTCAGAAATAATGTATTCTCCTAGATTTAATCCCAGGTCTCCCGAATGCACTTACGTAGTCTTTACCAACTAGGATAAGGCTCATGTTCTTAAAATATACATGTTGGGGAATTTAATTTTCCTTGGATGTATCTTATAATTTGATGATATTAGCATAATATTGAGTGATTAGGCCCCAATGTTCTTATGATAGGGTTATAGAGTGATACACATTCTAGAGGTTCAAGGGTATGTTTGAATTAAATGTTTTTCTTAATGTTATGAATATGTACCTATTTTATAATATAAGTATAGTGTAGTTTTGGGAACACCTTTTCATTTATCAATAATTCAATGTCACTATTTTCAGGTAAAATGGATAAAAAATGGAGAAACGTGTATGGGACACATATATTGGTTGATTCAATGGTCTGCAATTAAAATATACAAGTAATTTTAAAACAAATTAGGTCTGTTTTGGGATGGTGAACAGAATTTACCCTTTTTGTTTTACCTTTTATTATTTCATAACCGTAATAATTTATCATAATGAAAATTTTTATGAAATAAATTTTTAATAAATTGATAACAAAAATTTTATATTTTCAAATCATTTTATTAAATATAATTTCTAATCTTCTAAAAGGTATATTTTAAAATTAATATGCATAATAACATAATTTTTTAGAGAAATTACATTTTAAATATTTTGATTTATACATAATGAAATATTTTTTATGATACAAATTGTAATGACCTAATGTAATTTATTATAAAATGAATAATTAAATTAGGCCTCAAAGGAAATACAAAAGTGATTCACCCCTAAAAATACATGGTGGAAGGAAAATATAGAAAATAAGTTTTTATATTAATATAACATTATAATTTGTTACAAAAATTGTATCGATAGGTTTTTAGGTTCTAAAATATTTTATATTATGTAAGGTTATTCAATATGTTAACATTATATTATAGAAAATGTTTTTTAATATTTAATGTCATTATTATATAATGATGAATTCGTAAATACCACAAGTTTCTTGAAAACAATTATTTTTCTCTTAAAATAAACAATTTGCTAATAAAAAATTAAAATTACATAATAATATAGTTTTTATATGATTAATTAAAATATAAGGTTAGTTTTTCAAATAGATAATTATAAATTAACCAATTCCCTAATTTCATGATTAAATTAACATTCAAGGGAACATTTCTGTGATACATTCTAAAATGATATTTACATGTGATAATAGTTTCTCAAGTGTCATATTATCGCCTTTCCAATTCATAATATCATGATTGAAATTGATTTATATATCAGATTTTTATGAAATGTGGATACTTATTCCCTATAGATTCTTTAGTATCCCAATTTTACAATTTGAATTTGTTATTTTTCCATTGACTATTACCAAACAAGTTGTTCAATTTTTCAAATCCTAATCTCTAGTATCAATAATCTAGAGACTATAATCAATATAATTAATGTTAATATCCGACTCTCCTCCCTCTTATTGGGAACACTTTTGAAATATTCTACATGTATTTCCTTGGTAATTAAACTTGGAAGATGTTTTCTAGTTTTGAATGATTGTGTAATATATCCAATATGTAATCTATAACCCCAATTCATTTTAATTTTTCAAAAGGCTTAATGTACATATTTTATAACATCTACTTTTAACAGAATAATACCATTACATTCTATGGTTAAACATTCTATATTACATGATCACCAACATAAAATTCACAATCCTTCTTTCAATTAAAATCGTATCACTTTTGTTTGACCGATATTAAATTAATATGATCTGGAGTTATTTTTTAGTAATGTTAATATACTATAAAAAAGATATTATAAGTAAACAAACTTCTAAAAATTATTCCCAAGAGACTGTAGTATGAAAAAAATTTCACCGTAATGATTTAAATAGTTCCTTATGGATGCTTGAAGGAAGATTAATATTGAATGAAAACTACATAAAATTATTATACTGATACCACATACACTGTAAACTAAGATAAGATTATATCATTAGGTCATTCATGGTCTAGATAGTAATTTTATAATTTTCTTCAGTCTGTGGAAAACATATTGTTCTAAAATGTATCTTAGTGTGGAGAGACCTTCAATGTGTGTCCAATGATTTTGATCTTAAAAAAGGTTAATGGATTGATAAAATAAATAGTGGTTCCCAATGAATCCTTATGATTTCATATATATAGATATGGTAATGGTTCTCAATGGGTTGTTCTTGTCTTTTTTGTTCCCAAATAGGATCGATACCACAAAGAGGTGGTGAGGGTGAATCAGTGGTTATTTTTTATTTGATAACAATGAATATTAAATTCTTTAATAATTTTTCTTAACATTTGAATCTTTTAAAAGTTTTGATCAAATAAAATATAAATTATAAATCATAAATTTCATATTTTAAAAAAAATTATAAGATATCACATAATATTTTAAAATTTTGATAGTAAAACCCACTCATTTCAATGTGTGATTGTCCCACAATCATGGATTGTTTCACTATATTTTTTCAGGAATACAATGCACAAGTAGTGAATTTTTTTTAAATCTCTGGGTAATCTTTCCATATATAGTTTTTTATACCCCCAAAGATACTTTTAATTATCCAAATTCCCATAGTTAGTTAAACATCACAAAAAAACAAAACATTCAACTTTAGCAACTAGAAAGTATCCACAGTTTCAAGATTCACATTCCATCTACTGTTCTGATTCTATATATAATGTTCTACACATAATACACCAGTAATATGAATCAAAAATTAACAGATTACAATCATCAAGAACATCAATAAATCTATATATAATTTTTTTCTTGAAACATTTTCTAGAAATAATGACAGGAAAATATCCTAAGAAAAAGTCATTTTGTCCATCCATAGTCTGGTAACCTATGTTACATGGTCTCGTTTTGATTTTCCACCATATGATTCTTCATTTGATCATTTTTTTATTTTATTATAAACTATATCTATAACTTATAATAGTTTGTTATGAAGGATCTTGATCTGATAACCAATGATATGGTGGATGTCACATTGAAGGGATGATATTGATGAAATTTATTAGAGGAAAAATCATATCTTGGAACTTTCTCCAATAATTGGATGATCCTCACTCCAATTAACTTGGACCTATAAACTCAATCCTATAGAGCCACACCAATTGAACTTCCTGAACATCATCCCAAGAAACAAAGTTAGGGTTATAAAATCAGTTCTTGTCCAATAATTGTAAGAGCTCTAGCACACATGAATAGTTTAACACATCCATCATATGATTATACAATTCCCTCCCTTTATTATAACCCCATAAATGTAATAGAATTAAAACTAATTCCATATCCCCTTAAAATTAATTCTAAAATAAAAAAATTTCACATTCATTTTTGTCATCATATTTTACTTGTTTTAATATTCTAAATACTTATTAGTGGTTTATGAGTCTTCTAAAATATTCTTAAAACAATAGAGTTATTCAATATTACAAGAATTTGTTCTGTCAATTTCCTTAGTCTGAATCTAAAATATTATTAATATCATATAAAAAAATCAAGACATCCCATTAAGAAGAAATATTATAAAAATTGATGGTCTTCCAATATAGATTCAATGTTCCAACTGTAATGAATGAGTTCAAAGATTTATATAATTCTATAGTGTTCAGTATTTCATTGATCAATACATTTACAGTAAGCATATATAGTAAATGTCATCAAAGTATTTATCATATTATTTAATTCCTCTAACCGATTATCCCATTTTTGCTGAAGGTCATTATCAAATGACTTTATTAGTGTCGCGACTCTTATAATGAAATGGTCTATGACATACTCGAATAGTGATTTTTAGAGGAAATTTTTATGATTCAACACCACTTCTTAGTAAAAATTAAAATATTATGTTCTTTTTCTATTGAACCACTTCAAAAAAACACTTTGGTTCTTGACTAAATTTTAATCAAATTAAACCTGATGAAAATGGTTTACTACATTGTTAATGATCATTTGGTTGATCATCCATTGAATCCTTGCAATAGAATATCATTACCCAAAAATTGACCATTCATTAACACTATGCATATGATAAAACTATATATATGAAACACAAATAATACCAAAAATATAAAATGAATCATGGTTAGAATCTATTATGATGAATTAGTGTTGGATGTGTCTTATTTACTGAAGAAATATCTATTTTATATCCCACTGATATTATCAAACCGATTATTTTTATACCAATGGTTTACATCATTCTGTGTCTCGTGTTCCTCGCACTGATGATCTCTATCTGAAATAACTCACATCATATTAATGAATCCTACACAAAATCTGACATGTATTTTGAATTATTCATCATTTATGATATCTCAATGATTATAAAATCATCACAATATTTAATACTAGTATATTATATTACATTCCAAACGTTTTGACATAGACAACATCTTCAAGGACGATTCTCACAAAGATAGATTCCCACTAGTGTCTAAATTTTTGTCAAATTCTCATTTAAATTTTATGGATTTGTTGAATGTTGTCGATGGTGAAGTATAATTTCATATACTCATGGCCATGGTCTAATTTTCTATGTCTGGTGAATATTCCAGGTTAGTTTGATAGTCTTTTTGATGGGGAGTGCCAGGAAAACTAAACTCCACATTTTCTCAACATTAATAATATATCATCCATTAATAAAAAATAAAACCAAAACACAGCATGATACTAACAGTCTTCCCATTTTTATTTGTTATAAATACCAACATCAAATAAATAAATTTTCAGGTTTTCTTTTCTCACTTTTTCTTCTCCCCCTACATACAGGGCATCCATCTATTCTTCCCATTATTGTATTTCCCTTGTCATTATTTATCTCTTACATATTACTTTTGTATCCCCCTAATTGAGAATAGAATTCAAAGGATCAATTATAACATGTTTCCCACTATAATTGAAATATATTTTCATTTCTAAAGGTTGGAACTCATCATCTCAAAATCATGAAATTAGACTTTAGGAGAACTTATGTATCACATTTGATTTTCAATAATGATCCTTTAACTAAAAAAATCTAAATATATATTGGTGATCCCAATATATTGAACAAAATTGAATAATCATGGTTATAAATGTTGTCTATAACACATCATCGTGTAAAAAGTTTTCATGTTTCATTACATATTCTCATATATGGGGAAATACTGAAAGGATTTGATTGACATAAAGGTATCTTGAATCCATATCAAAAAACATATCAATATATTCAGCTGTATAGACATAACATACCAAAAATAACGCATATGTAGTATCCTTATTACATTATTATGAAATTAAATTAGAAGACTCAAAAATAATATTCCTTATGTCATCCCCCTCAGTTACATTCAGGTTATTATAGACATGAAAATGATTTTGAAAAAAGGAGGAATGTCAATAATTTCATAGAATGATCATTTAGACTGAGAGTCCTCTCTAAGTCATTCATGTTTTTCTTCTTGGATCGTTAATTGGATGTGTTTTCATCATTTTAATCATAATTATTAGATTTTATAAAAAATGATTTTCTTATGTAAATTCTTTTGATATGTACTTAAATTTTTTTTCCACTTTAGTAACATTTTTGTTTGAGTGAGTTTGAAATATCTCTCTTAAGCCTTCTACTTGTTTTTACTTGATACATATAAAATAATAAGTAACATTCAATTCAATCTCACATCTCTAGAATATATTTTTAATTTTAAAACAAAAAATTATTTATATCATTTTATTAAATTTTCTCTTACCCATAGAAGACTTTTTCTTCCCAAATTTCTTTAGGTGATTTTTTATTACAAAACCTTATATCCATGTAGAGTTTTTTGTCCAAAATATAAAATTACACATTCATGAAGAAGATGACATGTTTTTTTCTCTCTAATTTCTTAATACACATAAATTTAATCATTTTCTTGTTTTTTGATTCCTTAATATTATTTTCCTTTAATATTTTCCTTTATAGTTCTTCAAATATCATTGAAAATTTTGATTTTATTTACTCATCATAACTACCCCCTTGAGTTATACTTATTTTCGGATAGTTTCATGATATTCCAACATGAGTATGCTATGTGACTGAAACTTCCACAACAACAGTTACATCTTAATACGGATTTTCAAGATATATAATGAACTTGTTCAGGATGATTTTGGTTATTTTTTACTTACTAATATTAGAAAAATATTCATAGGGATATTCTTTACTGATGAATTATTTTCATTCATGGTGAAATATTTTTTCTGAAAAATATACTATTGTAAACCTTTCTTTCTACCATATTTATAAGATTCATATTATACATAAACTACCTTAGTAATGTTTTCTATAATATTTCTTATATCACATTCTATTGTATGAATTGTTGATTGTCTTTCAAACAACTTTTCATCTTTCTCATATAGACTAGATTTGAAACACCTACTTTCTTTTTATATTCATCAATAATCATAATGTAATAGTTATTTTCTCAAAAAGTGAATATTATTTTATGTTCATGTTATCATTGAAAATATATCATTATTCACATCTTTTAAATTTTATTTCATGATTAAAATTCTTCAAATTCCGAGTAAAAATAAAATTGGGATTTTTCTCGTTTTTTCATCAGATCATCATTCTCTACAAAAATATCATTAATATATTTCAGTAACGTTCTTCGTTATTTCTTCTACTAAGTATTATATAATATTTATTTTTCAAAATTTGTTTTAATAATCCACTCAACATCTGTAATCTGTTCACCATCATAATCCTTTTTCGAAGAATTATTTCAATTTCTATCATTAGAAATGATGTTTAATGGAGGATCTTATTTTTCACTCGATATAGAATCACTATTTTTCAAATTTCTTGATCATTTTTTTCTTCTTTTCAAAGTTCAATCATTACTTATGTTTTTTTACATTTTTTGAGGTTTCTAATAATTTTTTTCAGACTCATGCTCTTCAATATTATTATATAGACAATTCTATGAAAAAACTAATTTCCATTAACAATTAAATTTTTTTATTGTTTTAATTTTCAAATTTCTCTTATTTTATTTTTTATAAAGGAAGATAATAACTATCTTGAAATACTTAGCTTCATCCTATGATTCAAAATAACTTAATTCATCATTAACATCAATATATTTATTCACTTTTAACAATGATTTTAGCCCTCCTAATTTTTCATGGAAGCATGGGTTTTTAACATCTCAATTTCCAAATGTATATTTGGAATCCCATCAATAGATAAATTATCATGATATTCTGAATCAAATTTTTTTGAATGAAATCAATCTATCAAGACTCTCAAATGTTTCTTGACAATTTTAGAATTGTCCATCTTTTCACGAAAGCATTTCAAGATACGTAAATCTCATTTACTCTTATAAAGTATCAATCAATACATTCATCATCATCAACCATTTTCATACATTCTAACCCACATAAACTAATTTGGAACATGGATTTATTCACATTCCTATTCCCTTCAAATAGGATTACAAACATTTCCCACATCATCGAATGTATTGGAATTCCCATAATATTTTAAAAATACTTATTAGTAAAATCCATCAATTATTCATTATGATATTTTTCATCAGATCTAAATCATTACTTATCAGCAAATATTATAGAAGATTCATTGATGGTAGTAAATCTCACTATTTCTAAATATTAAACATCAAGGCCAAGTAAAAAAGATCAAATAACATCATATTATTAAAACTATTATAGTTATTGAAATTAAAAAAAAAGAACACCCATATTTATATCTAAATTGAAATTATTCATTCTCATAGATAGAACATTAATAGGTAACCTCACTCTGAATATAATTGTAATTCCCAATTATGATTGATACCACTTATTGGGGGTGAATCAATGGTTGGTTTTTCTTTTAAAAGAATGTTTCTTAACTTCTTTAGTAAATATCCACATAATTTGAGACTTTTTAGTTTTACAATAAACCAAAATATAAATTTTTAACCATACATATCTTTTGAAACTACTTTAAAGTGATGGGAACATATGATATTTACATTTTTCATACAAATTCTTACTAATTGACATGTTTGATAGTCCCACCTACATGGATTCTTTTTCATTATTCATTATAGAATTCAAAGTAATAAGAAATAAAAAATTATATTATCCCAATATCAAAATTCAAGATGAGTTGGTTATTCCCCTCAACTATCATTTTTAGAATCCATATTCTTCTATCTGGTAACAAACCCTACAAGACAAAAAATCCTTTTCAGAAACTGCTATGTATGTATAGTTACAAGAATAAATTTCCCTATTCTTTTCTGATTCATTTATAAGATTTATTATCTTCCCCTAAATGTAATCCAAATCAAACATTACCTAATAAAATCATCACTAATATCAAAAATTATTTAATAAATTTTTCATTTGAAATATTCTTCAAAAACTCATTTTGAAAAACTAAATCAGAAAAAGGCAGTATGATTAGTCTCAGTTTAGTAACCTCTATCTAATTTTCATTATTCAGTTAGACTCTATACTATTTTTCTTCAACTTTTTATTTAATTGTGTCTAAGCTCAATCAGAAACTCACAATTCTTATATATGATGCAACATGGTCTCATGACTTTTTCTCTAATGTATGTCGCTCTGATGGGCTCACTATGATGGATTTTCTCTAATGATATATATTTTGTTAGAACATGATCCAATGGTAGGATTGAACCTCAGTCCAATTTACTCACTCTGATAGATTAACTCTGATGGACTCACTCCGATAGAACCTCTTTCACGAACATTCTATGATGGTACTTACTCAGTATTAAACCAAAAAAATTCTATTTAGAATCTCAGAACCTATACCACAATTTTTTTATCTCCATCACACATTAATTGTTTAAAACAACCTTTGTACAGATGTACAATTTTATCCTTTTATAGTATCCCTAGATGGGTAAAGGGGGGAAAACTAATTCCACTTCCCACTTAATGAAATTTTGAAATATTTTATTTCAAATTTATTTATGACATAATGTTTTATTTATTCAAATCATATCAATACTTTAACAATTGTCTTGCATCATCTCGAATCATTCCAAAACATCATAATTCATTAAGATTATAATCATTTCCTTAGGCTGATTATTCATTTTAAATCAATATTAGTATTAAAAACATATGAAGAACTGAACACAATTCATTAAAATCATGTCTTATAAAATTTGATGGAATTATAATTCATTTCTCTATAAAAAATGAAAAGCACTTATTAAAACATTATACAAATTCATTAGAATTCAGGTTCTAAATCTAATATAACATGACATAAAAAACATATCTTAAATTTCTTCAAATTGTTTCTCATTTTCTCTACTTCCACAAACTGTTGATACCATGTATGATAAAGTTTATGGTCCGATGAATTTATTAGTGTTAGGATTCATATGATGAATCATTCTCTACCTTAACACTATGGATCATTGTTTGTAATAGTTCAATTATTATACCACACTTCTTAGGAAAAAAATTATATTTTTGTTCCTTTCTTCATTTCCAATATTGATTAAAACAAAATTTTTCTACTCATCCAAATTATAATAAAATTAACCCCTATGAAAATTGATGACTACATTTTTTTTCATAATCCGGATGATAAATCTATAAATTCAATCGATGGATTTCCATTTCTAAGAATTTAATGTTTATTAAACATTATTCCTTAAATAATACCTTTAATATGATACACTAATGGTACCAAAACTTGAAAATTAATTTGATTCAGAATCCATTATGAAGAATCATTATTGTTAGTGGATTCTTCACATTAACTAGATAAATTTTCTAGATTTTTGGTATTTTCTCACTAATGATTTTGATACTGATGATCTATATCCTTTCCTTCCCTATTTTCCCACACTGATGAGTATGATCTAAAATACAACACATTTTATTTCCCTCTCTTGCACAAACTCCAACATTAATCATTATTTTTTTCATGATTTATGAGAACTCCATGATGGATAAAGAATGATAAGACTTAGTATATCAATGTTATATTCCATCCCAATCATTCAATCTTACTTAGAATCTACTAATACCAATTATCCTTGAGACTCACACCCACAAGGCTATGAATTTCCATCAATTTCTCATTTTGATTTCCTAGAGTTGTAAACCAATGTTCATGAGATGAGTCTAATTCCTCATACCAAAATCCACAGTCCAAATTTCTATGTTTACTGAATCTTTTGGGTTGGTCTGATAAATAGTTCAATGGGGGTGTCTCTAAAAAATATAACCCTGCCTTTTCTCAACATCCACCATTTGTTATCTATTGATAATAAGTACAAAAAAATAGCATGGTACTAACACTATTATTTTTATGAAATGAACATGATTTGTAATATAATCAATGGAGATGTATATTGATATACTATTATTTTTAGTCATTTGGGGTTTAGTTACAAAGTATAATGTATCATTATACCACCTACATTCTAGTATAAGTTGATGACAGATGACTCCCTTAAGATGTTGACTTTTACAGTTTAAATATTTTAATAAATTGGATCTGGGAACATAATCCTTACTTTACCAATTCATGCATTCCTAGAAAAACTGTTTTCTTAAATCAAAATACATAACTATTCTAATAGGGTGTAGAGATATATTCTAGCTATATGGTTTGTTTTTTAGTTCCCCATTTAAATATTGTATTGATAAAACACATTAAACCATTAAAATTATCAGAAAACTATTGCTAAATATGAATTCTATTAATATCCTATAATTCAATTATTATCTATTCATTTTTATATTATCATCATCACATTGGGTTATCTATTTCCTTTCTATAAATCATTTTATATAAACATATTCAAAAAGTAATAAGGGTTGACCACTACTATAAATCATTATATCTAACATAAATAGATATTTCTATGGCATCCACATTAAACCTCATCATTTTAAGAACAATATAGTCCCTTAGAATCTATGGTTAGAACTCCATCATCTTTCCATGGTAATTTCTAGTGCTATAGTGTATTGAGAAATCATATTCAAGTAATACTTGCTTCCATATAATTTTCCTCATGCTGAAGTCCTTATGATAGAATATATACCTCAACCTCATTTTATTTTTATATATCTCGTAAGAATCATCATAGAGGCAGTTTATTCATATTTGCAATGAATATATTGTTGATCCAATCTTAAAGTCATTAGTTGGAATCTTTAGTTCATTGATATTAATTTTCCTTAACACATGTTAAATCACTAAATCAATATTCATAAGGACATATGGATTCTAATTCATTAATGAATAACTATATAATAAAAACCCTTCCTTTCCTAATGATAGTGTTAATATAGGTTTATTATTAAGTCTTCTATTTACCTCAAATATATATTCTGTTATTTCCATGTCTATGTGAATTTGACCACATTATATGTAAAATTGTTAATAGGTTGGCTAATTAAGAATAATCATAAACAAACATATGATAATATAATTCTAATAATAGGAAAAATAATATATCAATTGTTTTGTGTAAGAAGTTATATGAATACCATTTTCTTCGAGGGGTAAAAAATATATCATCCTTGGAAAAAACTTTTCTATGAATAGAAACATCATAAATAAAAATTCATTCAAAAAATACATCATATATGGTTTTTTTAATGTCTCATAAAAAAATATAGATGAACTTATTGTTCCTCATAACACATAGAGTATATCATAATTTCATCAATGAATACTACCACAGTTTCAGAAAGATAATACTTGGTTACTATATTAATCAAATCCATAAATATAGAAGGTTTATCTAATGCAAATGGAATTACCACAAACACATAATGAAAATACATTTTTTGAAATGACATTCTCAATATTTCAACCTTATTCACCTTTATTTGATCACAACCAGAGAAATGATGGATCTATGAAAATTATTTTTCCCTTTGAATTTGATCTTATTAATAATAGATGTATTACAATGGAAAAATATTCTTTATAGTAATCAAATTTATCTCCATAAAATATATGTTCAATATCATAGAAATATGTACAACCTATATTATATATATATTGATCCTCCAATGATCACTATTTATCTTCCTATATAATACATATATAAATAAGTATATCTACTAGTTGATGGTTTGAAAAAGACTTGGTAGGTGAAGAAACTCATGTTATATGATAAATCCTCCATTTAGACTCAAGAGTTGATGAGCCTATGTTAATTCATTAATAGAGTTTTTGTTCCAATGAATTTTTTAGATCATTATCACATAAATCAAAGAACAAAATGAAAAAAAAAGTTTTTGAATGAGTTGATAACTCTATATAAGTGATATTCCTTGAAATAACATGGGAAAAATATATTAATACAGTTATGAACTGATTATACTCAACTCCCTATTCATTAACAATTTCAATGATAAAATCCTAACATTGATTATGTGGGATTATATTGTATTAATTTCTCATATTATCCTCCATCATTTTACAATAGAAGAAACATAATTATCTTATGATATTGAATTGAAAAATACAATTCCTTCTATGTTATATTCATTTTTCCTTAGATAATTTGCAGAATTTAAATATTCATTGTTCTATCTTAAATGATCCATCAAAATCATATCCCCATGTTTGGTACTAAATGTTCATTCATACCAAATGTACCATAACATAGTCTAGAAACCTTGAGCCAATTTTTATATTACATAATCAGTAAAAATTAAAATAGTTCTAGAAGGACTACATAGTTTAGTAGTCTTAGAGGACTATATTCAAACAGTGCTTACTCTTGATAAGAATTAGATAAAAATGAATATATTATGAGAACATTATTTTTCAATTCAATACACCCATATAAATTAAACATGATCCTCTAATAGGTTTCCTAGGGAAATGAATTAAAATTAATGTGAGCTCAGATGCATTATAAGGAGGAGTATAAAATGGAATCTAATATAACATTAACATGTCATGAATTATATTGAAAGAATAAATAGACATTAATATGACCTAATTAAAAAACCTAAATCAATTATATATCCATTAAAATAAATGAAAACAAAGATAACAAATATAATTGATCTCATGTGCATGGAATTCATAATATAAGGCATCAACAGATGTTTTCTAGGACTTATAATAAGACCTATTACCTATCATCAAGCCAAAAGTTTTTAAAATATCTTGTCCTAGGAATATGAATACACTGAATCTACAAAAATTTTGTCACATGAAATAAGTTGATACATTGATGGGATATATAATTTTATACCACACCTATCACTGTATTAATGTTTATAACTACACCATAAGAGTCATAAATACCTATCATACCATTCCCTAAGCAGCCACATTCTATATTAATATTATTGATCCATATGATAAATAATTAGAGAAAAAACACCTCAACAACCAATATAAATATAACGATGTTTTGGAGAACATTCCTTAATAAATATAAATTTCATCTAGAATTATCAATGTAACATGGGGTACCCTTATCTAATAAATATAATAGATATGTTAATTATAATTGGAAACTTTATTCATGAATGATATTAATTGTAAAAAATAAATAAACTTTTGGAGACCATATAAAATTTAAGAAAAATTGTTTATCATGGTTCTTTAAATGTGTGTTAATATTACAAATCATATCCCTCAGGAGTTTCATGTTACATGCGAATCCTATGTTCCACTCATCGTGCAACAAGGTGGAGATTTATTCAATGCTCTATAATGGATTTTATTTGTTAATTACCACAATATAAATATATTTTAAGACGTAATAAAATTTATAATTTCCTAATAAGAATTTATTTTTTATGAAATTAAACACACAACTACATTATAAAAACACGTGATTATTTATCCAACCTATAAAAGGTTACACTAGGATCAAAATAATAGGAGATATGAGTAATAACATAAAATGTAAATTCATTAAATTTCATGTTTCAGATGGATTAATGTATTAAATGTCTATGTTCATATCTCATATATGAATATGGATGGTAATTATGACAATAGTCTCACATAATTAAAATTGGGATGGTTAAAACCAACATACGACTTTGGTAAAAATTCAACTATAACTTCTTGAAATAGATTAATTAAAATTAATCATAAAATAAAATTAATTAATTAATTTCATGATATACCATATCTGAAATGAATTATAAAAACCAATTAAGATAACTTATATTCATAATAAAAAATATTCCACAGACTAATTAATTTAACATGGAAAATTTCTTATCCCTTGACCATAATTGATCGGACACATATTATAATCATGTATAATAAAAGTATATAAAATATTACCATAATCTAGAGTCTGAATCATAGTAATTTTCATCTACACACTTAAATAATTGTATTTATTTATATGAATACTTTATATAACTCACATGAGTGTTTATTGTTTGAATCGATTTTCTGGTTCCATAACTGCAGCATTCACTATCATTGTTATTCTAATTTGTAATTTTTCTCATCAATTTATGTTTTTTTATTGATGAATTATAATATTTTATTTCAATTAATTTCAATTTCATGATTTTTTTATAAATATCCATTTAAGATGAAGATGATAATAAGCATGATTTGGTAATATTTGAAGAACATAGGGTGTTTTCTATAGTTCATGAATTAGATATTAATATAATATATCCAGAACCTAAAGAAAACATATATTTAAAAATTTATGTCATATTATATTATTAATTATGTTTTTATATACATTGATGTAATAAATTCAATGTACTATTCATAAAAGATTTTTAATACCACAACAACATGAACTTAATTTTTTTTAATGAATGATTTTGAGGTGCTTCAGTTGTAATATCAATCAATAATAAGACTAATTATCTTATTTAGTATTTATTGTTGTGATAAATTGTAATTATAAGGATGTGGAAGAATAATTAATGTATACTAAGAAAATACAGAATTCGAATAAAGGATTTTCCTTATAGTAAGCATATTTTAAATGATTAAACTAATGCGGATTGATTGTTCATAATATCACACATATGTTCTGAAATTTTCCACAAAAAAAAATGATTTCATAAAAATCATATTAATCATTTTTTTACATATTTTTACCAAACCTTGTATGGTTTTGATGTAAAATGAACAACGTTAATTCTTGGAGGTGGTAGTCGACACAACACACACTCAAGAATATTTATTTTCAAACATGATGACGTATATGAATTAATAATGAAAATAACAAAAATTAATTAACATTAAAGTAAATAAATTATACTAATATCATTATATTATTTGGGATATAATAAATTTTAAACAATATAAATGCGATAAAATCTATTTAGTGGATAATACTCACGTTGGGACATAGGTTTTTTCCTTTGGAGAGTTCTTTAGTTTGAATGGTTTACACTAAATATGAGTTAAAATGGGAATATGTTCATGAGAGAAGGTTTTATTGAGATTAATATTCAATATTCTAAAGGTGAAATTATAATGATATGTTTTCATAAATGTGGTGAAGATATTTCAATTTTACACGTGAAGAGAAGTATTGTTTTGGAAACAGATTTACCATTATTGATAATTCCATGTAACTATTGAATGGACAATGCCTCATAAAACTAACAAAATATGTATGCGAAAAGTGTATTGTTGTATGAAAATATAAATCAGTCAATAATTCTAATTGTTTTTGAAAAAATCAGGCCATTTTTCCTAGTTTAATCTCATTATACAACATTTACATTTACCATAGTTACTAATCTCCATCAATAATAATTAATTTTACAGAGAAATATTAATATTCAAAAATTAACATTATATTATACATTTTATTTTATATTTTTACATTATATTACAAATTTAAATTTCTATAATTTTATAATGACAATTTCAAAAAAAATAACTTTAAATGTATAAAAATTTATTTTAGAGAAATAATTATTTCAATCATTTGATTTATATAAATATAAAAATTCATATTTTTCACTAATTATAAGGAATGTAGTAAACTTATTATAAAATAAATTGAATTTATATTGGGTTTTATGTAAATTCAAAACTAATACCCTTGAAAATAATTAATTTATTTAAAATAAAATTCAATTGTTCATAATAATTCTAAAAAATTTATCCAGATGTTTTATAAGTTCCAAGAAAATTATAATATTTATAATGTTATTCCATTAATTAATAATTATTTATTTAAATTTGTTTATAAACATTTAGTTCATTATTACATTGTTTTAATATCATAATAATTATAAGTTTTGTGATAACCATAATTTCCAAAAAACCATCCTTTTCAGAAATATCAAATTTGTATTTAAGATAATTAAAATATGTTGAATTAAAAAATGAACTTATTCTAGTTAATTTCAAAATAAAAAATTAAAATATTTCCTAAAATTCTGAGTCAATTATCTTTAAATGGTGTATACTAAGATTTATTATGATATGTTATTTTCTAACTAAAACATATTCTTCAGTTTTATAGGTAATCTACACCCTCAGGACAATAAAGAGGACCCATAAAATCTTATAGTTGAGGAGGATAGAAACTAATGGAATCAGAGGATATGTCATATTTACCAATAGAAAATGAAATACTTCTCCATGTTATATATAGAAATGGATTTTCCATATCAAAAAAATATTGTGAAAACATATGATGCGCGGATGTGGAAAAAATAGTCCCAAATACATTTTAAGTAAATAAAAAATGGGAATCAAATCTATTCCATTTGATTTAAAGTAAATATTGTTGTAGAATGAGAATTTTGGTAATACATATAGAACTAAATTTAATTTTCTTTATTGATGACTATATAATAAATACACGTGTTATGTTCATTAAATTAATTTTATAGGTCATGGGATGCTTCAAAAAATATCTAATAAAAGATGAAAAATATATTGTGTGTTCTATTAAAATTTGGTTTTTAAAAATAGAAAAATGTACACAACCCTTGTGTTTATGAAATATTTCAAGAATCCTAGAATCAAAAATGGTGTATGTTTATGAATGAACTGAGTAAAAAATGGTTTTATTGAATTAATAAATCAATATGTGAACAAACTTTAAAAAAAATATGAATATTGAGAGTGGTGTCTCATAAATATAATATAAAGAGGATGTTAAATTAAATGGGTACACTGAAAACTAGGTTTTGTAGAGTTAATAATAAGAGAGATAAACCAATAAAAGTTTCTATCAGAGTAAGCCTTCACTAAAGAACATTCATGTTTTTTATCCTAATGTTATATATAATTCAAATAATGAAATTAATGACTATACAGAGATTTGGATGATGCCTTAATATTTATTGGAAACTAAATTAAAATTAATTCATATAAATCCTAAGATAATTGGTTGAGAAATTTTTTAGTATGAAATGATAGTATGATAATGTATAATATTGTTTTAAAGAACACTTATAAAATATTTGGGGAAGAATAATATAACGTTTAACATGATATTGGTTCAAATATTGATATACATTTTTATATGAACAATTTTTTGGTGTCCATAAATGATGATGATTTAGAATATTAATGTAAGGGGGAATCTATTATTGGGGAAAGTCAAAATGTATTTAAAAAAATAAATTTAATATAAGATATTTATCCATCTAATATAATTGGTGATTAAGCTTCTCTAACTAAAAATGTAAGTATAAAGTCTATAGAGAGTATTACTTTAATTTAATTAATGAAGACAACCTCATCATCATCATTATCATCATTTATTAATTAAATAAGAACATGATAACTGAAAATATAGAAGAAAAAACAAAAAATCATGGGACTATGGTGGCACCAAGTAGTGTAGTCCAATATGATCCCCTCTTAGAATATTTTCTCCCTTCAAACTCAAGAGGAATGAGTTTGGGAATCAGGAGACAATAGATCAGTGGTCTTTAATGGATGCAAGATGCCCGAAAACCTTCCTACCCTCGTGCCATGTATTATGTAAATGAATATTATTGTTGAAATGAATTTTGATTATTCTAATAACATAATTAGTTGATAATGGGATAATAACTATTCTATTGAAGGTGTCGTGTAAAATGAAAGATTTCATTTCCACTTTTTCTAGTTCTATTCTCCTCAAACATTATAATAGGATTCCTCTATGAATAGACTTGTATTTAGTATAGAGGTTGTGAAAAAATATAAATTCATATATAATATCTGGAATAATATATTCCCTTGGGTCATAGACGAAACCCCATTACAATAAGACAACTAAACTACAAGATTCATCCATGATATGTTTGAGACCTGAAAGGGTTGTATGCTAGTGAACCCAATGTACCTAGGAGACATTATTGATGGAATGATCAAGAGGGTTTCCAACATGAAGTGTTCTAATAGTGGGAGTGTCATATTGGTTCATAATAATTTTTACCATGTCAAGTAAGAGGTATCTTGTTCTGATGATTTGTTATTTCTAAGAGATAAAATCCTCCTCATAATGAGCCATATTTATTCCTTTCCTCATGCACTAAAAAAACTGATCATCACCATAGACCATGTTGTCCTTCCAAGGTGTGAAACACTTACTACACGAATCCAGTTTTCCAAAAAATTAATAATGGTATTCTCTTAAAAACCCAATAAAATAGCCTAAGCAGATCAATATTTCATATGGATATTCAATATCAAAGAAATTGTTTGTTATGACTCTCCTACTATTACTCCTTTTAACATGAACACTAAGAATAAATTTATATTCCAATTATTTTGAAATTTTCATCAATGTGTACTGTGGGACAATGTATCCTCTATTCAAGGAAATTATATTTTTTAGGGATTATATTACACCATAGTTTCCCAGTATAGATATTTGATTAATCTTGTGTGATTTTCACCCATTATAAGTACCTCATGGAGAATTCCCCTAAATTATAGGTGATAAATATAAACCTATCATGCCCTATTCCCATACCAATAAGGTCACTAATAAGATTTATGGATTATACCAATTAATGAAGTAATAGATCATACTAGAAATTTATAGACCTAAGAGATTATGATGAATATTGAAAATAAAAATGTGATAGGGGAGTAATAGAATAATACAATTAAGTATTATTGTAATGGATGTTTGATTCTAAATAAGGCATGTCATTTGTACAATGGCTATGCACAATTAGAATATTTATATGTCGATGAAACAATTTCTACAGAGGCCTAATTGAATAAAATATAGATATTCCAAAAAATATATAATTAGAGAGACATAAAGATATATCATGATTATGTTAAAATTAAATTAATGAATTTTATACTATAATAATTTCCTTATATATAACAAAACAATTTCTTAAATAATAATAGTGAAACCAAAATTTAAATATTTAATAAGTCCTTAGATAGTCTAAATAATGAACTATGAAAATGGTATGATTGAAATTAACTTATTATTAATAAGGTTGGAATTAAAAATTGGTTGATTAGATCATAACCATTTTGTAAAAACATATTAGGAAGATTAAGTCATCATCATTGTCTATTTTAATGATATAATACTTGGAGACCTAAGAAAAATTAATGGAATCCTTATATAGAATGATGATATCCAATTTTATGAGGCCTATGGTGGGGGATTGAACATATTTTCTGAGGAAATATATTATTCATGAGGGGATATAAACATATTTATACTTGGAAAAGCTTACCAAATGACAGATAATAATGTACAACATCCATGATTTCATACCAATGTATAATCCGATGCAAGAGGATAAAAAACCAGTGGATCCCACCTAGAATTATATATTGATTAGAACCATTCACAATATGACTGAAACATGACAATATATATTCATAGAAAAATATTTATGTTCTCATTTGTAGATAAATAAAAATTTAGAGTATATTTCATCACATAAATTCATAATGAGATTCATTCAAGGTATAGTTATTTTTTCTTACTCTTTGAAGTAGGAAATGACTATGAGTTGTCTGATTTTTATAATACCGATTGGGATAGATATTTGGGGGTCAATAAATCTATATTTGGTTGTTTATCTTAATTAGTAATAAATATGTGAGATCTCTTAATGATATTAAATAAAGAACTTCACTAATAATTAATGAAAAAATATTATATCTTTTTGACCAAGGATTTTACTATGATTCTTTGGATGAAGAAAGAGTATTATGATATTAGTGAAGAATTAACAAAAAATACTTATCTTAAGAAACAAAATGATCCATATTAATATCCCAAATAATCTAGTGTGAAACTCTCTTCCCAAACATATTTAAATCTTTTTGAATTTTACTAAAAATTAGGTGGAATAAAAAAATTTAATTGTAAGGCCTATTAGGACCAAAGGATAGTTAGGTGATATCATGATGAAACCATTTTATACTCCTTTATTATAGAAGTATTAGTAAAAAATTTATGTTTAGCCACATCCCATGGTTTGATGAGTTTTTGAAGCACTTCTATCCCAATTCTATGAATTAAATTAATAATTTGTCTATGGTTGGAAGGTTCATTCATTTTGGGTTTGTCTTCTAATCATGAGACTTTGTTTTCATGAACTTTAATTATTTTCCTTTTCATTTTTCATCGATTTGTGTCCTAAAATTATAGAATTATCTAATTATGAGGGAGTTTAAGGTATGGAAGTTATGAAGAGATGCAATTATTTTTTAATTTATGTATGCTAGAAATAGATTTCTATAGGGAATGGTGACAAGTAAGTATTGATATACGATGTTTATGGAATATCTAAATGAATGAATTTATCTATTAATTTTTTTTTCAATACCCTCAGCACTATTGGTATAGACATATAGTGAGGGAAGAGATATTCTCTCACCAATTAGAGTGTATATAAAATTTAGTTTTTCCTTAGGTTTCAAACAAACCCAAAGGAGTAGAATATTTAAATCGAGATTCTCATGTCCACAAATAAATTTTTTTCATAGTAATATTATTTTGGTGTTATTGAAGGATTTTTATTTCAATGTAGTGTGATTTTTTAATTAAAATATTAAATTATTCATTGAGGACTACCGAAGAAAATGGCATTGTTTTCTTGTTTTTCCAAAATTGATGGGAATAAAATCCAAATAGAAGTAAAATCACATAATCATTAATCCCAATAATGAACATAGAATATAGAATGGATATATGAATAACATGGGTTAAATAAAATATCACCATGTTCTTAGGTGTGTCACATATGGATGAGGCCATGCCGTAATACAGTATCGTGAATCACATGATATGAAAATGTGTAATTTGACTGCATGATACACGTCACATATTGAATGATACACAAGTTTCTATAGATAGTCTTGTGAATCATGAGGATGGTTGATCTCATAAATCATTATTTGATATATGATATCACATGTTTAGTGTGATTACATGATCTAAAGATCATTGATAGAAAACATGATGGGGTCTTGCAAATCACATGAAGCAAAACATGATATAACTCACAGATGAAATTTATACAAAGATTATTATGGATAAAATCTATCAAGTAGTAATTTGATTCAAATAATGGATTCACATGATCAGTATATAAATCGTGATTTATGTTATTGGTGTTGAGTGTTATACATGTGTATTAATGATGGGAAATTAATAGAAATGAATACTTTTTATTGGTATGTAATTAGAAAATCATCAATAAATTTCAATTATAATCATTCATATATTTATTAGGGGAATAATGTGTAAATCAGAGTAGTAGGGTTTTGGAATTTGTTCTATGGCTACATCATTATATTGGGTATATGTGCCAGCAGTTCTTGCAAATCAGATAAATAACCAGGTTAATGATCAATGACTCTGGTGATCAAGGTTTTACAACATAAGATCATAAAAAACAGTTAATCACCTTGGGACATACACACATTCTCTCATGATTGAGGATATATTCCAATATATATTTTTAGGGATATACACATTTGGCCTTTTTATTGGGATCAATGTGATTATATTAAGCATTGTGGTCATTTGGTGCATAATGTTTTCATTTATAAATTTATTGAACTAAAAATGGGAATTAATAATAAATATTGAAGTAAAAGGAATGTATCGAATCATGTTATCATGGATTTAATGATGAAAATAAATACCCATAATATTATTGATGATAAATAAACCTTAATTAAATTAAATTGAGGAAATATTCCCCATGAGAAGTAAAAATTATGTAGTTGACAATAATGAATTGAGGGAGGTAATGTTTTATTCGTAAAGAAAATATATAGGCCCTGAGGCTAGAATATTGTGACTATGGTAAACCAATTCGATTCGTCTTAATTCTTAGTTTTTTATAGTATTACCTCCATAATTTTTCTGTATGATCAGTAGACTAGCCAATAGTGGTGAACCATGTTAATACCATTTTTTACATTTTTACTTCTACACTAGAATATATGGTTATTTTGAAATACAATAAAATTGGATTACCAAGTTATAACCTACACGGGAACAGGATATAGATAAAACATTTTATATCATAATTTAACCATACCTTATTATGATATCCTTAGGTACAACAAATACCACAATGTAAATAAGAGAAACATGGTTTCACCATAGGTTCTAAAATGGGAATCACATTAAAGAATGACAATAATAGTATATAAATTGGTAGGGACACACAATAAACAGTCATGAATTAATTTTTATGTGAATTAATGAAGGTGTTATAAATATGGTAAATCTAATGAATATTAAATTCCTACATCGAAATCGGATTGATCTCCGTTGTTGTCGTACTTTCTAGAACATTTGTTGATTCTGATCGGTTTTTTTTCAAGCCATAATTCTTATACCATTATCCACCATTAACAGTGAGGGGGGATCATCTCTCAATACTCTGTTTGGGTAATGTAGTAATCTAACAAAATTCCAATGAGAGGTATAAATAGATATGTTAATAGGTATAGGGTAAATTAAATATCAAAATTTTAATTAATAATCAATTCATTTTATTCCACCCAAATTTGTGTCTAAGTATGTGGCCTGATATGATCGATACATACACCACGATTATGGTAAATCTCATAGTATATATTCAACCATGGGATCTGTTTCTTCATCCAATTCTCTATTTAAATGATACATAAATTCCATCAAAAACTATAATTCCAAGAATAAAAATATTTTAATTTTCTTATTCTATTATCTATGAGGATAAAAAACACTCACTTACCCAAGTCGGCATAGCCCTAGTTAAAAAAAACTATGGGACTAAAATATCCCAAAAAAAAGTTTCTCACTATGTACTGTAAATTTACTATTTAACCATTTGTAAGGTCCATGGACTTCGTATGTTCAAAATCTAGTTGATTTCCATTCTGTTAGAACGCTATTCACTATATTAAATACTAAAAAAATTAAAACTACACAAAATTTATCAAAGTGTAGTAAATTTTATGATTTAGTTTGAACACATAAAGATGATTATAAAAACATAGAATTATTATGAACAATTGAAAATGGAATGATAATTGGTTTTATAAATAATAATTTATATGAAGTGTACCAATAGTAGTAATCCAATTTTCATGTACTAATGAGGTAACAATATAATTATTCAATTAGGATGTTTTTTATAATGGATCATAATAAGCCATTGTTAGATAAATAAATCTCTATTTTAAATAATCCAACTTTTCCCTCTCAGTCACTTTAGTTAATAAATATAATATTTAATCCAATAAACATATTTGAACATATCTACGACAACCTATAAATGGACATCCATGAAAATAGGATTCATGTTAATACATGACATTATGTACTCACCTCAACCCCCAATAATCTTGAAATAATGTGGAGAATATTATTTAAAATGAATGAATGAATGAAAATGGACATCTATAATTAATCATAACAATTTTATTCCACTAAAAAACATTTATATATATTCTTCTGATAATAAAAAAAGCCCAAATGTTATCCATCAGGGTGTTTAATTTAAATAATAAATAAACCTTGAAACGATATTCCCCTATCCTAACACATTCATTAAAACCCATTGATCCTTTAAAAGTTGAGTAACCCATCCTCCCACACAATCTAGCCTCCCAATATTTAAAAATTTAATTCCATCACTTATGTATCCTAATGTTCCACTATATATCTTCATACATGTAATTAATATCATTAATTATATTTAACAAACTCATCTTCTATTGGAATCATTCATAATATAACATATAACAGCACAAAAAATCACAAATAATATACAGCTTTGAAACATTCATAAATAGTGGCTTTTAAAAATATTATATCTAGAAAATATATAATTATATGGTGGAATAACATAGCTTACAAAATAAAAATAATAAATTAATCCAATATACATTATGGATGAATTACTATGCTAAAAATACTCTTGGACCCAAATTCATGTCACCGCACTAAACAGTACCTCCACAAGTTAGCAGACCCCTATTTCATAACCTCCTTGAACTTAAATTTATGATTCCATTCCAAATATCATCATTTTCACATAACATAGGATAAATCCTCATACCATAGCTTCATGTTCCATTAAAACCTAATCTCTTTACCTATTTGAGACCCTCTACCCTGCAATAAATGTCACCCCACCACAACTCCTTCCAACTCACATTCATCATTACAAGAAAATTTTGTACAGTAAAACCAATTTAACATCCTCCTAATGTCTAAAAAAATCATTATAAACTTACATAGTATCATTTTTAGTCAAATTTTCCTTTACGTAGCTCTCAAATACCTAGAGATACCCTTGCATAACATAAATATTATCCATAAATGACCTCACATTAATCTAATCAACCATGACACAACCCAACTATTATGTTCCCCCAAAGAGGATACCCTTATGTATCGTCATGATGACCTTTAATTGAATTCCCATAAATTGATTAAAGGTAAAAATGGATTACCATGGTTCCTAATCCTACATCTTGTCATTATCTTATAATATTAGATTGTAAATCTGTAGACTATAATATAAGAAATATATTTGAGGAATATAATGTGATCATGATAGTAAAATAATTCTTCTTTTGTCAAAATATACAACACACATTATGGGGACATCCCACATAGGAATTCAACAGGGGCTACCTCCTCTAGTTATATATGGGGTTTCATCCATCTTCAATAATAGTATCCTATGCACCCCCTCATGTAATTCTTTCCTTCCCTTCAACTCCCCACACTAGGAACTCTTCTATTCTTACATTTACCCACCCAGAATAAACCCATAAAAATTCACCCACACTAAACCTCCTCAATCGTTGTCCATACATGGTGATTAAATGATGATTTTTTATTTGACTTATTTGATATCATATGGCTCACTATTACCATATTTTTTTCAAAATAATAGAAAATTCGTTTTCTAAAATAATTATTAATAAATTATTTTTTTTATATTAATTTTTTTCAATAATTTTACTTCCATAATTAAATTATAATTATCTATTATAGTTATGAATAAACCAATAATATTTTGGAAAAAAATTATTTATTAATAAAAGAAATTAATAATATTTGAAAAAATTAATTTATAAAATATATTCATCAAATTCCATCAGAATAATAAAATGTTTCTTAACATATATATATCGAATTGGAAATAAATTGAACCCATGGAATTAATATTTAAATACCATTATAACGAAACAACTATCAATGTGGAGATGAAATGTTATTAGACATGTACTATTATTATTCTTACTTATCTTTTTCCAATGAAACCAAGTCATCAAGGTCATTTACTCGACCCATTTGAAAACTATTGAGATTCTCCAAACATCTATTGGACCATCATAATTCATTATTATTAGTCATACCACTATATGATCTTATTAATTTTGAGTTCTTTCCCTTATCACATAGGGTAAAAATCAAATGGAGTTATACTCATACTATAATTAAATGGTTTTTACTATATCTATATAAAGGAACTCAAATTGCATCTTTGAAAAATAGAATATCAAAACAAATATTAATTAATTCATTAGAAGGCAAAAAAACATTAAGGTTTTATGAAGATTAGTAAATGATATAAAACAATATAAATCTGAAAATATAGTTGGAATCATTAGTACATTAAATTATATACAAAATTCAAACTCATGGAAAATACTCATATTTAATAATCACATCACTCAAACGCAATGTAGGATCATGAGCTATAGGAAACCCTGATCAAATAATACCCATATATTCTATTTTTAAATTATTTTTTATTTTTATAAGGTTAACATGAAAATAAAATAACATATTTAAAATAAAACATAGCATTTCTATGATTGTGATAGTAATTGTAACAGTTATAACAATATTATAGGTAAAACTAACTGTGTTTTTTTTCCAACAATAACAATAAAAAATATTCAAAAAAAATCCATTTTAAACCTATTTTTTACAAATGTTTGTTAAGGGGTAATAATGAATTATAAGGTGAGTATATAATACTTTGAAAAAAAAATTTCCTTAAATTCTATAACAACTCCTCTTTAACGAACCACATCCACTTACTCAAAGTAAAAATTATCACATATATATGAACATGATTTATCATGAAATATACTAAGGGTAATATAAGGATTCATATAATATGATTGAAATTTAGAACATCCTTATAAATGTTAATGTAGACCTCGAATGATATAAAATTAAAACACTTCTTGATTATATTCTTAACATGAAACCCAATTCATTAGGAAAATTGTGATATACTATATAAATATTAAATGTATAAAAAGTGAACATTATGACCTATCCATTTAATTACAAGGTATGAATATGAATAACAGAATTACTAAATAAATATAAATAAAATTTTAACTCTTTAATTTATTTTAAAAAGAATCTTATGAAATTTTCACTCAATTTATTGCAATGTGATTATATTTTTCAAAAATATGTTCTCTTCAAAATGTGGTTTTTTATTATTCGTTGTAGTGAATATCATAATTAATTGATAGAAAAATTATAAAATGTATTCGATAAAAATGATATCATTTTTGAAAGAAGTATATTAGACTTATATTGTGGTGATATTTTTGTATTTTTATGAAATGCATTTTTAGTGAATCGTAAAAATTGAATAAATTTTAAAAACTGTTATTTATATTCATTGAAAAGTACCCTAATAAAAATAGTTTTCTCATAATTTAAAATAATACTCCTTTAATTATATAAAATCTAATTTAATACATTAGAATAAAAATTATACTTGATTTTGGTATCAGTTTTTTATTCATAAAGAATTTTTTTTATAAAATTGTTTTAAAGTGCATACAAGATTTCCATTTTTATTAATTAAATTCATACCTAATGATGAATTATTTAAATAAAATTTATTAAATAAATATATTTCTATATGAATTTAAATTCACATAATGATGAATACTAGTTATAAAGATAATGTAAGATCACCATATACCAAATAAATATATTATTTAATACCCACTATTTTTAATATTAAAATTTTAATATAAAACTGATTTTCACTACATATTGAAAGTAGACATTGAAAACATGATTCCATATTTGGAATTAGGAGATTAAAAATTTCTAAATAAGACAATTTTTTATCATTAGAAATTATAACCCTAGTAAATATTTTTCACCACATTGAGTGCAAATCAAGTAATTCTGTTGTAAAAGAATCTGTTAAGGTATAAAATAAGCACAACTCTTTTTATTAATATATTATATTTGTGTGGTTATACCATGGCATTATTATATTGGATTTTATAAATTGTTTAGTAATTTATCTTTTAAAATTATAAATTTATTATTCATAGTGTTGAAAAAAAACCTAACACTTTTGATTTTACATTTTTATTATATGTTGAAATTGGTAATGAATCATAATGGGTATTTTTTGAATAATTATAATTTTTAAATGGAAATTTATTATGTAATTTTGTGCTGAAATAATTACTTCAAATTCTTATGAAACCCCAGAATAGTTCTTGAAAAAGCAACTAAACAACCAACATAATGAATTTAAAATAATAATAATTAATTTTACAAAGGCGAGTTATAGTTTATCAGAAATGTTATAGATATATATATAATATATTATGGATTATTGAAATTTTTATATATTAATTAATTTTATATATTTTTTAATTCAATGTAAAAATAAATAAATAGTTCCAAAAATGACATTTAATATATTTTACAATTTGCAATATTTGATTAAATTATTTAAAAATAAATAAGCAAAACATATTCAATCAATTTAATGTAATATGTTTTAAAATGACAATAACGGTCCATTTCTGGGTCTTATAGCCTTTTATATAAAGTATTTTGAACCTTAAAGTGTATTGAAAACGTTCTCATTTTGAAAATTATAAAAATGTTAATGGGGGTTAAAATGAATATAAATGTTTGATAAAATGACCTAAACTTGAAAAACTATTATTAGATGATATTATATTAAATAATAAAAATCATATGATTAAATTATACTATTTTCCCAATTTTAAATGGAAATTAAATGATAATAATTCAAATATTATCTAATTCCACGAGTTTCCATCCACTTGCTTAAAGAATGAAACCTCCTATATTTTTCTCTTCAACCACTTAGAAAACTATATATCAAAACATATATTTCTATATACCTTAATGACATCCATATTCATGTCCTATATTATTTTTAATCATATTATCAATATTGTAAATGGTTAGATATAGTCTTAAAGAGGCATTCAGAACTAGAGTTGTTGTTCGTATACAAGAATTTCATTTGGTTTCTTCTTATAGCTTTATTAAATATTTTTAAAACATTATCAAACTAAAGAACTATAAAATTATATATATAGATATTGTTTTATTATTTGGAAAACATGTATTAACATCCTCTTCCATCAAATTAAAAATGAAACCCTCAATCAAATGTATAACAAAATACCACCTAATGAATTGATGTAATTAGATTTCTATCACTAGCTATTATATCCTGTCATAAAGATGGATTTAATCTATATCAATGATATTTTGGAGGTAATATTTATTATAAAAGTCTAAAATGTTTTCTATTTTTGACACTTTCAATCCATTTGAAAATGATAATGTCCTTCATGTGCACATATGGGTTACCACTACCATGAAGTTTTGTGATTAATTTTTTATAACTTCATTACATGGATGGTATTTAAATTTTTAAAAATATATAATAAAATATTTATTATATAATAATATTTAATATATTATTAATCAATTCTTACCTTTCAACACATATTTTTGTAGGAAATTAGAAATTTTACTCATGTGTGTGTACGACCCTCCATCTCTATTATTTTAACATAAATCATTTTTCATAAAACATATTCAAGATATGTCTTAAATGTTTAATTATAATATATATATATATATATTAATGTAAGTATTATTTTTCTATATAATATTTGGAAATGGTTTCTTTGACCATGGTCAATATACCGATGTAATAGTGAAAATATATAACGAATGTCATCACAACATCCAATGTTGACATAACTGATTAATTAATTAAATATTTCACTGAAATAATTAAATATATTTCTTTACGATAACATCATAATAAAATAAAATGATATAAAATAAATAAAAACATTTATAGTTTAATTATATATGATTTTAGGTATATATTATGATAATATGGTCTCTTGGTAAGGTTTTTCAAATATGATTTTCATTTCATTTTGATATATTCAATTTTCACCACACGCTATCTTTTTTATGGGTATAAAATATATTAGGGATATATTTAATAATTGTTTTTAATAACACTGCTTTCTTCAAAACCAATAGATTTTATATTATAAAATAAATTTTATTAATGAAAAGAATGTTGTAAGGGGTACATTATCTTAAAATCATGTTTTTAATATTTTTAATATTTATTTTTCACTTCACTTTCATGCCTATCCATATTCCATAAATCCATTTATTAATATATTTGTATAGATATAAATTAATTTTATAGGAAATTTTATGTCTTCTTTATATTCGTAAAATGGGATTCATAGGGAATATTTTTACATATTTTAAATAGAATTTTTTAATAATAAAAAATTAATATTATATATTAAGGTATATATCATCAATGGTATTAATTAAGATCATAAAAATTATTTCATGTTTAAAATAAATTATAATATTTCAATATTTATTCAATAAAAAACTATTTTTACCTTTTTCGAGGTATTTTAAAAATTGTTTTCAATCGAGTAGATATTTGATATCAATTTTTTTTTTAATTATGGATGAAAAGAATATAAGAATAATAATAATAATTATTATAATGAAATTATTCCAAAGGTACAATAATGTTATGGTCCTTGTCAGTTTCTTCCTATGAATAATCATCCTCATATATATCATGTTGATATTTTGGAATCAAAATCTCATTAATATATTGGGAGAATGAATAAAGTTAACTGGTTATTGGATTTTCTTAACATATAAATGGAATTTAATGGTTAGGTTTTTTCATTTGTAATAATGTTTGTAATATTTTTATCAAAATTATTTCCTATGTAACCTACACGACATCTCAATTCTTTTCAGTGATACTTCTTGTAAATAATTTAATTTAAAAAGTAATGCTAAATATATATTGATTTAATGTAATTATTATTACCATTAGGGTTAAAATTTATGTTTTTTAGAAAAAAAAATCAAGGGTTATAATGTTTTCAAAGAATCCCTTCTTTATAATATTTTACCATTATGTTTTATTTTTAATGTGTTTTATGAAAAACTATAGGTAATAATTTTTAACTTAGGTTTAAGTAATTTTTTATTTAAGATTAAGGTTTAAAATAATAATGTAAACGGATATTAAATGATCTTATAGTTAAAAATAGTCTAAAGGTATTAGTTTTTCTTTATTATATATCTTGTATCATGATTTTCTTTATCATCCCACTTTTTCAAACCTATTTACATAAGGTTATGAATATGTAGAAAAGTTAATAAATAATGATATATAGATACACATGTAACCATAAATGAAAAATGGATGTCTTCAGAGAGAATTTTATTTATGAAAATTTACATACGTAGAATTCCAGTATTGGATGGTTTTGTCTTAATTGTGTAAAACTCTATTCCATATTGATGTTTTGGAATATAAGTTATGAAATATTTCAATTTTATGTTATTTGTTTTTATTGATAAATTTTTTTCATATTTATCAGTATTAAATATGAAATTGTAATGATTATGATTTTTGAAATAGAAATAAGAGTATGGGTTATGGTCTATTATAGTTTTTATTAGATGAGTGTCTAGATAACAATTGTTATAAGATGATTTCATGTAAGTTTAACTTAATGATTATTTATCCAATCAAGATTATATATTTATAATTACTATCATAAGTTCAAAGTCATAAACACTGATTTTTTATTTATATGATTAAATATTTAAAATGATTAATGATATTTTGAGGGGACATTTTCTTGGTTTAGGTATACAGAAAATATAGGTTTACTGAAAAATATTATTATGGAAGAATTATATTAATTTTATTGTGATGTAATTTGAAGGGTAAGAGATATACATTGAGGTTAACACATTCATTAATGTTGATGTTTTTTAAGTAATTATGGATATAAATTTATTTATTTTCGGAATGATATACATTTACACCTTGGTTTTATTGTTCAATTTTATAGATTAGTTTATTGTTTATTCATATGATGTTTTATACAATTTTGATATTATCTTATCTTGTGTCAATTATTTTTGTTTTTTTAATATCTAATGAATGGAAGAATATAATGTTATTATTTTGTGTATTATATGATCCATTTGAAGTTGGTTTTAGTTCTTCATGGATGAATAATTCTTCTTAAATGCTCATTGTTTGGGAGAAAAAAATGTTATTGTTGTGTAAATTGACTAAAAGATGAAATATTATTTTTTATGGAAGTATATTTCCATATGTTCATAGAATATATGGAAAAGGAATTCACCAACCCATGGAAAGGGATGTTATGAAAATAATTAATCCATATCACAATCATTTTATATTAATTGATGGTAATTTTAACGAATAATATATTTATGGTGTTGTGGTCATTTATTTTCTTGTGTTCATATACATTATTATAATAAATGTTATCTATCACACTCATTCATTAAATATAAGTTATATTTTTCATCCATGTATATATTTTCACATCCCAATAATATTTTTTATAAATGAAACATCTATATTTTTTATTAGATATGTCCTCTATATTTGTAACACCCCATGATTTCATGATACACTTCTCTTTCAATAATGTAATATCTTGAATTGTACGCAAGTTCAAGATTCTAACACACCGCGGCCAATCAAAGTAGTTGTTATGTATAGTAATACCCACCTTTTGAAATTATATAAATTTTATATTTCAAAATTAACTTCATTTTTGTATTCGTAATATCGAAATTATCCTAAGTAGAGTTTTTTTTTAATTTTCCGAGAACTTCCAATTTTCTATGAATAGAAAAAATAATTAAATTTTTTTTTTAATAAAAATAATTTTTTGTGATAAATTATAATATTTTGTGGTTTTAAAGTATAATTAGAATATATTTTTACCATTTTATCCAATGGTGTTTATTATAATTAATTTTACATTGAAATTTGACATAAACTATTGTTAATCTTTTGATATATATTGTTTCTTAAAAACATGCTATTTGTTGTGACAGTGGGAATTAATTATTAAATTAATTAAATCAACTTATATGTTTTTAATTTCATAAAATAGACATCATTTTTGAATTAGTAATATCAAATATATCCAAAGGTGACTTTTTGGTATTGTTCGGAGAAATTTCAATTTTTATGAATAGTGAAACAACTATGTGGTAGTTAAAAAATGAATTTTTCATTTAAATGAAATTTTACCCCCTCTGTGATTTGAATTTCAAAAATCTGACATACATTATTTTCATTAGGAAGTAAAATGTGGTTCAATGAGATTAATGTTTTTGGTGAATAGTAACTTTTAAGTTCTATTAATCACGATTAATGGTGATTAGTGTAATTTAAGGTAAATATACTATTATAATAATATGAAATTACTTTTACACTTTTCCTAACCGTATTGGATAAGTCATTTTCAACCATGAAAATCCATGAGTCTACTTGGGGACCCCATGGAGCCACTTGGGTAAGAAAATAACATTAATAACTTTTTATTTAAATTGAAAATAAAATTGTCACAAATATGTGTTTTTTTACTAAAACAATTATTAAATTGGGTTATATAAGTTAACATTTCGACTATAAATATTAATTGGAAAGATAAAACGTTTTCCTACATCATGGTAGCTTTTTTATAATTTTTAGACATTAAATATATAAATTTATTTATGACACCATGATGATGCAGCGATTACCTCATTAATGATCAATTTAAATAAAATGAAATGATAAGGTAAAATATAAGACTTAAAATTGTATAAATCACATTGGATGAGTTTATTTTGATCCTTTATAACCTTATTCTAGAAATATGTCCTTGTGGGACCTTTAAAATCCGAAAATCATTTCATAATAATGTAACATTTCATGACTTTCACAGAGTTCCCCTCCTCTCCTCTTTTAAAAGGCCCCACCACTAACACCATATTCACACCTTCAAATCCATTTGGCTCAGCCAACCTCTGAAAAAATACTCTCTCAACTCCCCTCTATTACTCCTATAAGCCTCAATTTGGGCATAAGTCTTCCCATGGAATCTGTTATCTCATATCAAAAAGAGTTACCCGATTTTAAGGCAATGTCGTCTCTTATGTTCTTTTTCTTTATTTTGATTCTCCAGAACCTTAAACTCTTTTTATTCCTTTATTTTGTAAAAACACCAGAATCGTAAATAAACTAGGATGTTTTTATAAGAAGTATTTGATTAAAACTTACACACACCTTCGTATAATGGTAAATGAACATACTACTTCTGTGGGTGGCGAATTACTGCCTCATGGTATGATGATTGTTCAATATTATTTTAACACCACTCATGGTGGCCATTAAGATGTCAATATATTTAAATATTATATAGATTACGTTTATGTTTTCCTTATGCTTTTTTATTTTTCATTTATTCTATACCTTTATGATTCCCATTACGGGTAAATGTGATAATTTCATTTTAGGAAGTGCGGATTACCGCCCCCTCAATGTGCTTTGAATCGTTAATGCCATATGTGGGATGTATAAAGGATGGAGTTAATGATATTATATATCATATTATACTGGAATTATAATATACCTTTATATAATTATGATTTCATTCAATTAAATATGAAATAGAAATGAAAGTATCGTTCATGCGTACGTATGGCTTACCGTCTCCATGAATGGTGCATTTCATTTCTTACCTCTAAATGTTATGTAATATTATAAATGCATTTATATAATGGATATATATGATATATATGATATCTAAATCATGAATATAATTCCGGATATAATGGATATTTTACCACATGAACAACTTGTAATTATAAGAAGTTTATTTGTGACTCAAGTACCAAGGATCGACAAAACAAACGTTATTAACTTAAATAATTACATAATGTTCATAACAGGGTAATATGTGATATAAAAGGAATAATGAACTTCAAAAAGGTTCTTATTCAAGTATAAATTAACTATATTTAATTATTCATGAAGTTAAAGAATGATCGAGTCATGTCGGACACTATGTAAGGGACTTCATCTCAATATATTCTTTCGTTGAGGCATATTTTGTTTTAATACAATACATTATTTTATACAGTGTATATACCCCTCTGACTTTTAAGTTTATTCAAAAGGAATATTTTTTATATAAAGTTTTTTACTAAATGACAAAAGGGAATTTTTTTTTGTTGTACGTATGCGGCGACAACGACTTCTCCACCGCCATGACCATTATTTGACTTTCGACTTCCTCTATAAGCCATAATATTTTTTAAATGAAAAATAAAAACCATGTTTTACTTTTCTTTTATTTTGGTATTGAAAATGGTTTTGATAATGTTTTTATTATATAAATGTGTTTTATTGATATCTTGTGATTGAAATGTGGAAATTTTATATTTTCTTTATGCATGTTTTATGTGTTACGATTATGTTATGGTTTATGATATGTTTAAACCTTTTCATATAATGAATGCATTTGGCATAATAAGTGACGGGTGGATCCTGCTATATCTCCTCGATTATTCGGTAGGTCTCAGGAGACAAACTAGTGTCTTGGAACAAGGCCTTGACAAAATCTTATTTGTAGTCTTGGCACAAGGCCTTGACTATGTGGTTATGATAGTATGGAATTACACATTCCATCATTATGAAAGTGGTTATTGATAATTCATGTGATTATTAGACTATTAGAATATCCATGTGAATAATTAAATGGCATTATTTTATTTTATTTTATCCATATTATGCTGATGTTCAAGATTAAAAGGATTTTTAGTTATACATTTCCTTAAATGCTTATGATTATTTATAAAAGTTTCTATTATATTGTTATCCTTACCGAGCATTTGAGCTCACCGCTTTATATGTTTTATTTTTCCCAGGATATGAAGAAATATTTATTACTGACCTGTTGGGATAGTCTAAAGGGGATATTAGTGTGGACTATAGAGACCATGTTATTGTAGTTTTTCACTTTATGATGTAATGTAACATTTATGAATGTATCTTGTGTTTCCACGGCTAGTAAACTAATCGGTCTTTCGAGACATGATCTCTTGTGATCATGCCAATGTTACATAATAACTCAATGACTCTGGGTAACTGGGCTTGGGGCATTACAGTTGGAATCATAGGCAGTTTAGTACTAACCATGGAAGCTATATTTAGATAAACTCTGATTATAGCCCATAGCCCTAAGATAGACTTTGAGGATTAGTACAGAAGAACTTCCTAGAATTTTGGTATTATAGATAATTTTAGAGTTTTCTGAGGAATAAATCCCTGTCTGGATACGATCAGGTAGAGGCGGCTCTGGCATAAATGTACCTAGGGGTAAAACCCGAAAACACCGCTTCGAGAAAGACTCGAACAGGAACTGGTGCACAACAACGGGCCTTACTTCACTCTTGGTTATGACACTCTCGGGGGATATGCTTAGGATAATTCTCATTTTCTTTAAAAACAATTATGAAGGGATTATGAGTATATACATCATCAAAGAAATCATTTTTATGATTATGGACTATATCCATAAACTTTTCATTTTAGGTTAAGTGTTTTACAAGTATGGAATTATGTATTTTGATTCATAAACTAATCTAGTTTATGATATTGTTTATAAATGGCGCCTAGTGGAAGGAATGGAAACCGTATCAATGCACGAACTCCATGTAGGGATTCTCCTCATGATCAATATAATTATAATGGAGTTGATGATACAATTGGTGCTGATCAGCTTATCACCATAACGGGACAACTCACTCAGGTTATGAATAATAAACATACTCCTATGGAGAACGCTGATCCGCAACATGGATGATCAATGTTAGACAAATTCATGAGGCAACAACCACCAAAAATAAATGAGAGTACTAATCCCATAGTAGCTGAGCAATGGATAAATTCCCTAGAGAAAATATTTTAGGCTTTGGGGAGTAGTGAAAGGGAAATGGTTATCATAGCAGTTTACCGCATCACTAGAGATTCTAATCAATGGTGGTCAATGATTCAGAAGATAATGGAAGGTGATGAGATATCAAATATGGAATGGAGGGAGTTCAAAGAGAGTTTATTTGAAAAATACTATCCTCGTGACCATCGAACAGATATGTAAAGGCAATTTCTGAGTCTGAGACAAAAGGAGGATGATAATGTCAGAATGTATGAGGCAAAATTTACAAGATTAGTGAGACATGCTGCAGATTATATACATAACCCATGAAGTAATATTGATAGTTTCTTTGATGGGTTAAAATCATTTCTCCATCAAGCTTTAGTATCACAATCCTTCTTATCGTACAATGATATTGTCTCATATGCTATCAAGACAGAAAAGAAATTCTCTATGTCTTATGACAACAAAGTAAAGTAAGAGAATAAGAGAATGGTGGAATAAGAGACAGATAAAGGTAAAAATGGAAATAATGATTATCTATTATGTGATAATTGTGGGAAGAATCATCCCGGTACTTGCCTAAAGGGAATGGGAGTTTGTTACAAATGTGGAGAAAAAGGTCACAAGCTCATTATTGTAAGGGAAAGAAAGAGGCTATCAATGTTGAATGCTAAAATTGTAGAGAAATGGGGAATTATGAAAATGAATACCCTAAGCGGCAAGGAAACATAACTCAGAAAAGGCCAAGGGTGCAAGGCTAAGATTTTTCTGTTACTACAGATGAAGCTTAATAATTATTGTATTTCTGTTTTTGGACTCAAGAACTATATAATGGTTATAAGAATAATGTGAAATATATATAAGGATTTTATAATAGTACTTGTTGTTTTAATTAAGGTTTTAATATGATGAAGATAATCATATTTTTAGTATGTGACAATATGAGAAACATTACTTTATTTGGGGAATATAATGTTAAAATTGATTTTGGAGTTTAGAGACTTTTTAAGGAAAGTCTAGACAGAGGTATTTTGGACAACTATTAAGGCTTTAATTGATTAGGTTGAACTTTGTATAGTATTTTTTAAGGTTAAAAAATTTTTGAAGATTATTTTTGGAATATTATAATATTATATTTTTAGGAAAAAGGACAACCTGCAGGTCGGGGGGATAACTCGTCGCGTCAGACAAAGCTGTAGGAATCGAACACACAACCATAGTGCGACATGCCTTTATTACCTACCACTAGCCTATAGGATGTCCCTGGTTATTAAAAAATATTTTTCTTGATGGTATGTGTTAATATTTAGAACCTTATATGATTAGAATAAATATAATATTTTTGAGGTCTATTATCTCTTTGAGTGAAAGATGAGTTTGTGGTATCAGTTAGTTGAAGGATGAATTTATACTTGTGAAATATATATATATATATATATTTACCTCTCTTATTTTAGGATGAAATTAATTATTAAACATTATGGAATGGATATTAAAAAAATGTGTTGTCCTAATAACTTGTGTTTTGTTGAACTGATGATATTCTAAATCACTATAGATTGAAGGCTTTGAGGCCCGTCAATTTTACATTTGTTTTTGATTGATGACCTCACTTACTCCCATCAAATATTTACGTTTTTCTTCCAATTATGAGTCTCTAATTTCCACCAATGTTCTCCTAATCGAGGTCAAAATTTTTTGGTGAATTTTTAATTTCCCTTTCCATATTATTGAGACTAAATTTTATTAACCTTATTTCCGATAAGGGTTTTCCACAATGGTAGTTTCAATTTTCAACCTTTTATTTTAGAAGAACATTTTAAAATTGCGAGGACACATTTTATTGAAGGAGGGGAGAATGTAACAACCCATGCTTTTAAGATATGTTTCGCTTTAAATAATGAAATAGATTTCATTGTACGCAAGTTCAACATTCTAACACACCGCGACCAATCAAAGTAGCCGTTATGAATAGTAAGACCCACATTTTGAAATTATATAAATTTTATATTTAAAAATGGACTTCTTTTTTGTATTAGGAATATCGAAAATATTATAAGTTGAATTTTTTGTAATTTTCTGAGAACATCCAATTTTTTATGAATAGAAAAAATACTTAAAACAACTTTTTTAATCAAAATAATTTATGGTGATAAATTATACTATTGAGTGGTTTTAAAGTATAATTAGAATATATTTTTACCATTTTATCCAATGGTTGTCATTAGAATTAACTTCACTTTGAAATTGGACAAAAACAATTGTAAATCATTTGATATATATTGTTTCTTTAAAACACACTATTTGTTGGGACAGTGGGAATTAATTATTAAATTATTTAATTCAACTTATATGTTTTGAATTTTGTAAAATAGACATCATTTTTTAATTAGGAATATCAAATATATCTTAGGGTGATTTTTTGTTATTGTACAAAGAAACTTCAATTTTTGATGAATAATGAAACCACTAAGTGATAGTTAAAAAACTAATTTTTTGTTTAAATGAAATTTTTCCACCTCTATGATTTGAATTTCAAAAATCTAACATACATCATTTTCATTAGGAAGTAAAATGTTGTTCAATGGGATTAAAATAATTTATGGTTAATAGTAACTTTTAAGTTCTATTAATCGTGATTAAAGGTAATTAGTGTAATTTATGGAAACATAATGTTATAATAATATGAAATTACCTTTACACTTGTCCTACCCTTATTGGATGAGTCATGGCCAACCAAGAAAATCAATGAGTCAAATTGGGAACCCCATGGAGCCACATGGGTAAGAAAAAGACATTAATATCTTTTTATTTAAAGTAAAAATAAAATTGTCACAAACATGTGTTGTTTTAATAAAACAATTATTAAATGGGGTTATATAAGTTACCGTTTAGACTATAAATATTAATTGTAAAGATAAAATGATTTCTTGTATCATGGTTATTTGTTTTATAATTTTTAGACATTAAATAAATAAATTTATTTATGACACCATGATGATTCATCGATTACCTCATTAATGATCGATTTAAATAAAATGAAAAGATAAGGTAAAATATAAGAATTACACTTATCTAAAGCCCATTGGATGGGTTTATTTTGAAACCCTATCACCTTATCCTCGAAATATATCATTTTGTGCCCTTTAAAATCCGAAAATAATTTCATAATAATGTAACATGTCATGACTTTCCAAGAGTACCCCTCCTCTCCTCTTATAAAAGGCCACCACCACTACCACCTTATTCACACCTTCAACGCCATTGGGCTCGGACAACCTCTACCCAAATACTATCTCACCTCCCCTATCATACTCATAGAAGCATCACTTTGGGCAGAAGTCTTTTCAAGGAAGCCTTTGGTTCAAATCAAAAAGAGTTACCCAATTTTAAGGTAATGTCTTCCCTTATGTTCTTTTGTTTTATTTTTCTTATCCAACCCCTTAAACTCTTTTTATTCCTTTCTTTTGTAACAAAAATAGTATGATAAATATACTAGGTTGTTGTAATGAGAATTATTTTATTTACAGTTACACACACCTTCATCTAATGGTTAAATAACATACTGTTTCTGTGGGTGGCGAATCACTGCCTCACGAAACGATAATTGTTCAATATTATTTTAACACCGCTCATGGTGGCCATTAATATGTCACTATATATTTATATGATATATATTATGTTTATGGTTTCCTTATTCTGCTGTATTTTTCATTTATGGCATACGTTTATGATTTCCATTATGGGTAAATGCGATAATTTCATTTTATAAGTGCAGATTACCGCCCCTCAAAGTGATTTGAATCATTAATGTCATATATGTGACATATAAAAGATGGAGTCAATGATATTATATATGATATTATACTGGAATTATAATATAACTTTATATAATTATGATTTCATTCCATTAAATATGAAATAGAAATGAAATTAGCGTTCATGCGTACGTACGGCTTACCGTCTCCATGAACGATGCATTTCATTTATTACCTCTAAATGTTATGAAATATTAGAAATGGATGTATATACTAGATATATATGATATATATGATATCTAAATCATGAATATAATTCTGGTTATAATGGATATTTTACCACATGAACAACTTGTAATTATAAGAAGATTATTTTTGACTCAACTACCGAAGATCGACAAAATGACCGTTATTAACGTAAATAATTACATAATGTTCAAAACATGGTAATAAGTGATATAAAATGAATAATGAACATGAAAAATTTTATTAAGCAAGTATAAATTAACTCTTGATTATTATTTAGGAGACTAATGAACGATCGATTCAAGTCGGACACGAGGTAAGGGACTTCATCTCAATATTTTTTCATTGAGGCATATTTTGTTTTAATACAGGACTTTCTTTTATACGGTGTATATACCCATTTGAATTTTACTTTTATTCAAAAGAAATATTTTTAATACGAAGCATTTAACTAAATGCAAAAAGGGAATGTTTTTTTTGTCGTACGTATGTGGCGACAATGACTTCTCTGCCGCTGTGACCATTATTTGAGTTTCGGCTTCCTCTATAAGCCATAACTTTTTTTAAATGAAAAATAAATACCATGTTTTACATTTATTTAATTTTGGTATTGAAAATGGTTTTGATAATGTTTTTATTATATCAATGTGTTTTTTTGATATATTTTGATTGAAATGTGGAAATGTTATGTTACCTTTATGAATATTTTATATGATATGATTATGTTATGGTTTATGATATGTTTAAACCTTTTCATATAAGGAATTCATTGGACTTAATAAGTGACGGGTGGAGCCTGCTATAGCTCCTCGATGCATCGGTAGGTCTCATGAGACAAACTAGTGTCTTGGCACAAGGCCTTGAAAAAATCTTCTTTGTACTCTTAGAACGAGGCCATGACTATGTGGTTATGATAGTCTGGCATTATGCATTCCATAATTATGAAAGTGGTTATTGATATTTCATGTTATTATTATAGTAGTAGAATAACCATGAAAATAATTAAATGGAATTATTTCATTATATTTTTTCCATATTATATTGATGTTCAAATTTAAAAAGATTTTGTTTTAGTTAAACATTGCATTAAATGCTTATGTTTATTTATAAAATTTTCTACTATATTGTCATCCTTACTGAGCATCTGAGCTCACCCCTTTCTATGTTTTATTTTTCCCAGGATGTTAAGAAATATTTTATGGCTGACCTGTATGGATAATCTTAAGGGGATATGATTTTGGACTATGGAGATCATGTTATTGTATTTTTTCACATTATGATATAATGTAACATTTATGAATGTATCTAGTGATTCCAAGGCTACAAAAATAATTGGTCTTTCGAGACTTCATCTCTTGTGATCATGCCAATGTTACATAATAACACACCGACTCTACATAACTAGGGTCGGGGCATTACAATATTTCTCTATCTTTATTTTAAAATATAAGTATTATTATTCTTTTTTATGAGGGTTTTAATGTAATTAAATTTTCAATATTAAAACCCTGAATAGAAATAGGATGTTAAAATTGTGAGTGTAAAATTTATTAAATGCTCTAGAATGTATCACTCTAAAATTTTAAAAGAACACTTTTCTCGATGTCTTTCTTCCCATGCTTGATCGACATTCATGCGATTTAAGATATATAAAAATGATTCTAATGTTTTAAAATTGACCATTAAACGATATATATTGTATTTGAGGGTATGAATAGCATTAAATACATTTTAAAATAAATATTTAAATGAACTACTAAAAAATGAATTGATACATTCTTAGATTATACCGACATTGTTTTTAGTATAGATATTTTATTCTTTAAAAGAATTATTCTTAAAAAGTGTGTTTTATAGAATATTTTGTGAAAAAGAATTGTAATTAATTTCATAAAATATTAAAAAAATTATTTTATTAAAAGAATATATTTTTTAGAAAATCATAGAAAAATTAGCATACTGTTAAATTTTAGTATTTTTAGGAAAAGATTGATTATTTAATGAGTAATAAAAAATTATTTTTGTAAAAATTTCATTTATTTTTATTGACATTTTATAATATTCATTTAATTTGATCTAAAATTAATATAATAGATGAACAATTATATATAATACAATTAAATAAAAGATAATTATAATTATATCTTATTTTTTTAATAAATTTAAATTTATTCTTAAATAGAATTTGATAGAAAACTATATTAATGTGAAAATATTATTAATATCTTAATTAAGTAAAATTTTCCATATTGATTAATGATTTAAATGAATTTTCTATTATATTTATATATATATAATTTAAAATATTATAATGAAAATTTGTGGTTAAAATGTTAATGAATTATCATCATCTACATGTAATGTGAATATTTCAGTACACTACTTTTGGTCACTATCCATGGGATTAATTGTAAATTATTTTATTCAAATTATTGGAAAAAATTATAATTTTTTTAAAATATGTTAAATTATTTTAAAATTTCATAAATAATTCCCACTTATGTTCGTTCATTATGAATAGAAACTATAATAAGTCTTTATCATCTCATTACTGGTAAAAAATAATAATTAATGTATACAATAATGTAATAAAGACTAAAAATAACCATAACAATTTAATTTAATATATTGGATTAGTGGGGTTCAGTCATACACATCTATAGTATTATTTTAGTAAAGTTTTTCTCTATATTCCTTAAAATTTTACATATATATTTCTATATGTAATGGAAAAAAAATTATCCCTATTTTAATATTACATTTATTGTAAATATTAACATAAGGAAAAAATAGTTTTTGAATGAAAATTTAATCTTATCTAGATAATAATGATATTAATATTATTATATATATTTGTTTTTAATGTTTAATTAGGAAATAATTCCCTTAACTTCATACACAACACTAGCATAGTGCCACCATAATATGAAGAAAAATAAATTAAATGGTATTAAAAATTCATAATGTAATTTTATTTTGGAGTTTTAATATTTCAAACGAAATTTATAGAAATTAAAAACATATTAAATATATTTTCAGAGTATATATTCAAATTCTGTCATTATCTTCATTACAAAAATTTTATATTAAATTCATAGTTCAAAAAATAACATAGATGATATCATATAATAAAAAATACTTTATTAAATGATTTGAAATTAATAAATAATCTTATCCTTGCCTAAGTGGATGGGATATGGTTTAAAAATAAAACATCTCCCATTTATTTTTACTATTTCCAGAAATAGAAAAAAGCTACCCCTAAAGTGTTATAAAAACATTAAATCGTAAAAATGTTAAAATGGGGGGATTAAAATTAATATATAACATCGAAAACATCAACTACGATTATAAAATTTTATTTGTAAGAGATAATCCCCATGCGTTCATATACAATAAAAAAATATCCATTTTTAGGACATATTAAATGGAAATCAAATAATATTAATTTAATACATTAATAATTTCAAGAGTTCCCCTCTCCTCACTTATAAAAATGAACCTAATCACTTAACTTTAAAAAAATGTTTGACCACTCTAGTTTAGAAAATAAATATCAAAATTCATTCCTAACATGAATCCCTATGTTATACATAATTATATTTCATCTGATGAAAAACCAAAGATGTTATTAGGTATAAACGTAATGATATTGTCAAAAGAAGTTGTATAGTTTTAACAAATAAGTTTCATTTTATTCTCAATTATATTGCATTGAAATAATCTTCCACCCTACTGATATAATAATATAAATATAATTCATTAACATATATTTTATTATGATAACTTAATAAACAATATAAATCTCCTCATCAATCAAACGGTAAATGAACTGATTATTCATTCTTATAGAACACTACAACATTAAAAATTAATATAATTATTTATCTATGACCACATCTCATGACTTGTTGTAATGACTGATTTTCTATGTGTGTGTGTGTGTGATATCAATAAAATAATTATTTATCTATAAGGAAAACAAACCATAACAACTATTTCATTTTACCAAAAAATCATATATTTTTTGATGAATATTCAATACATTTCAAACATTAGACCCACCAGATACCATAATGGGTTTGTTTATTTAGAGGGTATAAACTCTATCTTGTTACATCATGAAATAACTTCAACATATCCAAAAAAACATCTCATATTGTACTCCTATTATGAATACACTACCAAAACTATTCTTCATGATAGGAGGTTGAAAAATAATAAAGTGTGAGTGAAATTTCCCAGCAAGGGTAAATAGATGAGATTTCAATCAATTATCATTTTAAACCATAATAAATGAATAATTTTATTTGATGAAGAACATAACATCTATGATCATACCCAACAATTCATAGATCATAAACCTGAGTCATAGTATAAATTTTTTCATTTTTTAAACAAGGACCATAAGGTTGAGAAATCATAAAAAATTTGTAATCCACCATTATAACATTTCATAAATGTTTGGGAACATTGTTAATATATAATAAAACATTTAATATGTAGTTGTTAGATTTTAATTCCATCAACATAGTAGATCATGACTTATCGCGTATTTCCCATTGTGGATTATGATTCAGATGTCTCATATAGTGTATCAGGATGAACCTATTTCGTATAGTGTGTCATGGACATCAACATTTTATATATTTTTTTATCTTATAAAAAATATTCACTTACCCAACTCATTGTATATAGAAGTTTTTATCAACCATTACACAATGAAAATAATTTATATTGGTACCACAAGATCATAAAACATTCATTAAATTAGAACTGATAAAAACAAATGGGTTTAATAAACAGTTCATCATAACACAACATATAAAAATACATATATATTTCATAATAAATTCACAATTTAATAAAATCATAACCCATGGATAAAGATATTTGTTTCATAAGAGTTTTATGATTGTATAACATGTAGATGAAAAATGGGTTTCATAGAAATCATAACCTCGTAAAAATAAACCATTCATAGAAAGAATGAGAATGATATCCATAGATCATATCAAAATAAAAGAATAATTAAATTTAATGAATTTCATTTTAGAAGGATAATATTTTATAAATAAAAATACCTTGGAAGATATTTGGTGAATCATAGACATTTCACTTTAAAATCACTTTTTAAAGCATAAAACATTTTAAAAATACATTTCCTTCAATTTCAACATGGAATATTATAATGGAATATTTAAAGATAATTTTAAATTATCATTTAGAAAAAAAAAATTCTTTGAAAATAACTTTTTCAAACATACCTTTTTTAAAAAATTTTGAAATTAAATTTTTCTAAAAATAACCTTGAAATTTATAAAATAAGCCTAAAAAGGTTTTAAAATTTCTGTTGAGGGAAAAAATCATTACACCTTGTGAAGATATTTTTTAAAATACAAAATTGTCAAAAATATTTTCTATGTGAATAAAATTGAAAAAATATAATGGAATAATCAAAATAACGGTCCTAAGGAATGGAAAGTATTAATCATGTTTTACGTGCTAAAACTATGAAATCATTCACATTTTCCCATAAATGAAATGGGAATTGATTCAAAAATGATATGAGGAGTCCTTTTAATTTTTTAATATGTAAGACATGTATATAAATTTCATATATAAATATGTCTATGAATTTTGAAAACATTATTGAATGATATTTTAAGAAAACATGGTTTTGAAAGAAAAAGGGGATTCAACCGAAGATAGAAAAAAGAAGATTTTTCATAAAAACATTATTTAAAACTATTAAGTACATAAAGAGAGGAAAATGAGTGGAACATATAAATTATACTGAAATAACTAGTGGATAATATATTTTAAGAGTCTCCTGAAGAGATCTTATCAAAAAATATAAATAATCCTGATAAATAATGAGATTGAATCATAAAACCATTACCACATAGATAATTGTTTCACAAGAAACCACATAATGTAGAGATACAAAAATGGATATGTAAGTCCAAATAATTTTCAGGAGTATGATTATAACATAAAATCATGGTTAGTATACACAACAAATAAAATAAACCCATGAAAAAGATGTTATGTATCTTATAGAATATAAAAGGGAGACAAAAATACAGTGCCACATGTCCTAAAATCCTTTGTACATGATTGAAAAGTCTATGTATTAAAAGTATCTTAATTATAAATTTATTACAAAACATTATTATATATATAATATCTTATATGATTTACTTATGATCTTTAATGATCCCTTTATTAACAAATAGACAGTAAAGTCATGTTTGAGGCAATAAATACATTGTGTTCATGTATATTTTGATTTGTTATTTTTGGTCATATTATGTTGATTAGGATTCTATAATACTATTAATGTTTTTCAAGATATAAAATTAATATATATTCATTTTATATATATTTATAGGGATCAATAATAATTAGATATAGAGAATTGAATAAACCATCCGAAAAAAGGTAGGCCATATGTATGCATGAACACTATATCCATTTTACTTATAAAAAGGATCAATGAAATTAATGTAATATAATAAAAATATACAATCAATTTATATGTAAAATATATCTCAATTTTTATTAAATCCAACCTTATTAATTTCAATGTAAATTGTTATTAATTCCCATCTTTTCACGATGTGGTAGTCTACCGTATACACGAATGAGGTTGTCGTATTCCCACATAATGGAAGGTAATAAGGAACATGTGATATCTTGATTATAAAAGCATAATTATTTCATAAATATCATATATAAAAAATTATATACATCATTATATCCATTTCTGAGAGCTAGTGATGGAAAATGATTAACATCAGTTTGTGAGGTGGTTGTTCATTATACACAATAATGCTGATTCTATAACCCATTTGATAGAATAATGGAAGAATTTATATTATTATATGAATATAGTAACAAATAATTATACATAATATGATAATTATTTTACATAATAACCTACTTATAATTATTTTTTTGTTGGGTGGAGATATAAATTAAAAAAACACAATTAGGGATATTAAATCATATTCAGAAGAAATATTTTGGTTTCTAACAAAATTAATCATCAAATTAATTTAAAAAAAACTATGGGTTACATGATATAACTAGGAAATTTTTAAAGTTATATTGGTTGGTATTTGAAAAACAAAATGCTTTTTAGTGTGAAGTGAAGAGGGAAGTGATTGGACTTTCAACTGTGAGGTGAGTGGCACACATGTAATTTTTTAAATGAAAAAGGTTTAACCACATTTTACACATTTCAAAAAGATCAAAAGGATAATAAATGGAATTTAACTGAACCTATAATAGATAATGATGATATATTTCTATAAAATGAGGATTGTATTAGTTTTTGGTCATTTTTAACCCCGGTAAAACCATTTTACCTTCCTCGTGATATATAATTTGTTTATATTTTTACAATATATTATGGTTGAAAACTATTTTTACCTTATTAGATAATATAAAATCGTCTAATCGAAAATATATAATCTATTTTTCAAAATTCCATAGACAAATTTGTATAAATTAAATTTCAAATTGATCTTACAAAATTAATGGGAAAGTTTTTTTCCAAAGGTAATATTTTCAAAACGTTTAAAATATTTTATATCACAACTACATATAAAAATCATTAGAAAACATAATTGTATTAATATATATATTATTTAATTAATTTTTCCATTAAAACCATCTAAAAAAATTTAACATCCTTAAATTCTCTAAATTTAATGGGACTTCGTAATTAGAAAATTTAATTTTCAATTTTCATGACTAATTGAAAATTAGAAAATATTAACTCAATGATAATTTTTACATGATGATTTAAGAATTTAGGTTTATTTTTTTAAAAAATTCAAAACGTGGAAATAATTTATTTGACAACATAAGTTCTAAAAAGATGAGAAACAGATTTTTAAAAAAATATTGTTTTTGACATAAAATTATACATATTCTTATTTCTTATCTATAAACAAAATAAGATATGTTTAACAATTTTTTATTAATATATTTTATAATAATTTAGTTATATAATAAAAAATACAGTTTTTATTATATTCAGCTAAAATAGGTTTGGGTGAAAAAAAATTTATCTAAGAAGAATTCATTAATCTTTAAATATAATTTATTTTGATATATAATAAAAATTCCATGAAATATTATTTAATATATACATTTTTAAAACATATAATATCATAATTTAGTAAATCCTATTAGTACCCATCATTCTAATAGGTAGGAAATATATATCATATTTATAATATGTCACCTTTTGTTTAAACATGGTTTTTTGTGTAACATAAGAAAAACACTGGGTTCATTATAACACAAGTTAAAATATGTGATGTATGTTATAGAATCTAAAAAATGTGTTCCTTAAAATAAAAAATACAAAAAAAAAAATTAATTTATTTGAAAAATATATTTCATTGAAAATTGGTGGGTAACATTATACCCATTTAAATTCAATTTCTCCCTCAAGATTAATCACTCTCATAAAAAATGAGTATTATTGTGTTTCATTATATCATTAAGTTCCCATATAGGATCCACAACCTACAAGATTCATAATAAATCATTGAACAATTGAGTGGTCTTATTTCATTGAACATTATTAATATAGTCAATAATGTCCATCATTTTTTCAATAAAAATGTTCATGCTCCATCAATATGACCATTGAGATAAATTTATGTTATAAAAATTGAATGTAAATCCTTAGTTGAGAAACATGGAACATTTCATGATCTAGATAAAGGATCAAATGAATCACAATCTTTTATGATATCATGTCAAAATAATCAAGTATTTCAAAGGTTCAAAAATAACTAGAGTATAGTTTTTCCTAATTTCTTACATGATGAAATTAATATAAACATCTTCTAAAAAAATTCACAATCTAGACATTATTTATTTTTAAAAATAAAACATTTATATCTACTTTTTTATTCCATTATATATTTCTGGATTTCTCTATCCTTCCCAAACATTTCATATTCTTGGTCATGTCCATATTTAATTCATTCTACAACATTAATTAAATACCATAGAGATCTATACTAATTTCCATAGAATGATTTATAAGGAACCTTCTGAATGCTCGAATTAAGGTTATTTTTGTATTAAAAATCTTCGAGAGGATGGTTTTGATCACAAACACATTTGAAATACATATAATTTGATCATTTCATATCAAATGGGGTTTAAATTATTCTATCAAACAAACCAAATGATTGAGGATGATGCAAAGTACTGAAACATAATTCTCTAACAAGATAATGATAAAGACTTCACTAAAACATTGATGTAAATTTAAAATCCTGATCAAATATAGTGGAATATTATACCCCACGAATCCCCAACAATTCACTAATTTATATTATTTCAAGATGAACAATAGTGAAAATTTATATGATTTAAAGAAATTTTGAAGAAATAATCTGGTTATTGACTATAACAAGTAATTACATCCATATATGAGATTATATATACAAAAACGGTTACCAATACCATTTATAAAATATCCATAAAAAGAAGGTTAACCTCAAAACCATAAGTTTATATAGCCCCAAATGACTCTGAAAATATCCATAATAAATATTAACTTGCATTGTATAAAATAATAGAATGGGGTATTGTGATTATGAACTTCTCATCGACTTTAAACTTATAAACCCATGACGGAATTGAAAAATATTAATTTATTCTTCAATGGAGACATATAATATTCTAAATTATTCTCAAATCAAAATAAAATTGATAATATTGTTCTAAAATATAATTCTTGAAACCAAATGTAGAAATAACTTATCCATCATTATTCAATGATTTGATATAATATAGGTACTTCCATTTTTAGGGGATAACCCTTAGTTATGGGAATTGAATAAGATAATTCCCATGTTACTCTCATATTAGACATAAAATTACATGGAAATTATTTTATATAAGACCATTATTTCCAAAGAGAAAACATATTCACCTCCACCTGGGATATTCATCCAAGTATTTTTCCCATCTTCATTACATGTAGGATTCAAAAACATTATTCCTATAATATTATTACCACATATTCATTCAATAACATCTGTCATCCTATTATTTTACCTGTTATGAGTCTCACCAAATTTCATGATTGTATTATTAAATCATGATATTTTATTAGTTAAAACCTCAATATCTTCCCCCTAAATAGTGAAACCTTATTTTCAATATAATTCATCTCAATAATAACCAAGGTCATACAATTATTTTATTCAAATTCTTCATGATGATTAATAAATGGTTAATACATTTACAATATATATAACCAAGGAGTGTAAAACTATATATCTAATGATTCCCATTTTCATGCACTAGGTTAAGATTGTCTCCTCCCAAATATGAAATTTTCATAGTTATTAAGCCATGATATATCTGTGTAAGATCCACATCCTCTTAGAGCATCCATATAAAGATATAATTTCTTAGATACCATGCACTCTAACATTTATAAAATTATAGGATTTTTTTTATAGTTTGAAAAATATTTATAAGTATACATATGTATTTTCTTATAAATATATTGAACTTTTTTCCTAAGGATCTCACCATCTTTTTATTATATTATTTTCTAAAGTTAAAATAATCATTTTCTCTAATACCTTATGTAATGATTGTTGATTTTTTATACAAATATCACATTTCATTATAAGAATATTCCATAAATTTAACAATAAAATTTCTTAGAATAATACTATTTTAGATTCCTTGGAGAAAAGAAACAGAATATTTTTATAAAATGAAATATATCTTCCACCTCCTAAAAATATCATCTATTATTTACTCATCTTAACCATACACTACCAAAAAACTTCACCATAACATAGGAATGGAGGAATATGAAAGGTTGAGATCAAATGACAAGTAAAGGTAAACATAGGATATATCAATATATCACCATATAAAACTATATGAAATGAATAATGGTATCTTATCGTGAACATTACATGGTAATTTTATACACAACAATTCGTAGATCATAAACATTAGTCTTGGAATAAAAAATTATATTTTCAAACAATGCGGCCCATATGAGTGATTTATAATCATAAATAAATATTTAAACATAATATAACTTCATATAAGTGTTTAAATAAGGTAAATATATAAAACATAATTTCATATATCAAAGATAAATTCATAAACTATAAATATATTGTAAAAAACATGTCAAATGTTTCTCATTATGGAACTGGATGATCATATTTCCTAGATTGTATCCGGATGAAACTATTTCCCATAATGGTTCATGCCCATTGATTTTTTTCCATTATTTTATAATGAGATATAATGATTTACCCAATTAATTGGAGGGATATAAATCTACATCTTATCACATAATGAAAATCAAACATATGTGTACCACAAGATCATAAAACATTAATGACATGACAATCAATGAACTAAAATGGATTTCATTAACATTCATGACAACATAACCTATGGAAAAGCAATTTTTTTAATAATAATTTCATAATATAATCAAATCATAACATGTGTAATACAAAATAGCTTTCAAAATAATTTTACCCTGGTATAACCTATTGAAGATAAATGGTTTTGGAAATATTCCTCTATTATAAACAAAAACTCATTAGAGATATAATTAGAATAATATAGTTAGTTTATATCCCCCTTTAATCCTATGTAAAATTAAAGGATGTAACCAATTTTGTTTTAATAAATAAAAATCAGAAAATTTCTTTAGGAAAATAGAATTTCCACATTAAAAATTTCTTTTCAAGACATATAAAAATTTGAACATTATTTTCAATAAAAATACACTTGTAAACATATAAAAGAGGATTTAAATTTAATTAATAACATTTATTGATGTAAATTAATTTTCTATGAAAATATATTTTTAAAAATAAAAATTCATTATAAATTTTTGAAATCATTTCCATTAAAGGTAACTTTGAAAACATATAATATATTCATTAAAAATATTTAAAAAAGTTTCTTATGGAAAATATATATTTTTACATTAAAAAATAATTTAAAAAAAAATAATTATTATAAATAAATTTATTATAAAATATCCTTGAAATAATATAATATAATATTAAATTAAAATAATGGTCAAGGGGGAATGATATTTTGTTCAGGTCATACACGTAAAAACAAATATTTCTTTCATATTTTCAGTAAAATCCAAATATTAACTACTTGGAGAATTAAATGAACATTTATTTAAAAATATAATATATTAAAAAATGATTAATCTTTTATTTAATTAATAGTTTATATAAATTTTAAAACATTTTAGAAAACATTTTAAAAAATATGGGTTTTTAAGAAAATTTTTTTTTGACTGAACAAAGAAATAAAAAAAAATTTCCATATAGAAACTATTTTAAAATATTCATTATATAAATTTATTAAAAATAAGGTAAAAAGTACTCTAATAACATAATAAATAATAATTGTCATATTATTCATGAGATGTCGATCATAATATTTCATCTGATACGAAAAATAATCAATCATGATTAATGAGGAGAATTAACAAAAAAAACTTATTAAATTAGTAATTTATTTCATAAAAAAACACGAAAGTGGTATCCTATCATAGATATATTAATCCCAATAATATTCACCATAATAGTTTTATTTAAATTCATGGGAATTATATACAACACATAATAAAAGAAAGGCAAATATAGAAAGTGTCCTATAAAAAAATTGAGATGGAAATCCCTATCCATAAGTCTCAACATAGTGCATAAACATTAAAATAACATTTATAATAAATATAATTTTATCATTAATCTATTACATAATCATATATATATATATATTACCATATATGATTTACTTATGACCTTTTATTATTCTTTTGTTAACAATTCTTTTTTAAAGTCATGTTTTGGGAAATACCTACTTTATCTTTCATGTATTTTTTGAATTGTTATTGTTGGAACTCATGCATTGATCATGGTTAAATTATATATATAAATTTAAAATTGATATAAATAAGATATACATTTATTATTTATATATTTATAGTGATATATATATTCTATAGATATAAAATTAAATATTCTTTTACGGGGTTTAGTGGGTTATACATACACATTAATGTTGTTTAAATTTTCCCCACGGAAAGATAGAAAGAAAGGTAAATAATATATTGCATTATTAAATAATATTTATGTCATCTATATAAATAATTATCATTATAGTCTCCCAATTTTCCTTATTTATAAATGGTGAAAAAATCACATCGCTTCATGTGGCGGTAGTCTACAGTATAGACGAGCTAAATTATCATTTTCCCAATGAATTAAACGTAAGAAACAAGATTTGATATCATATTTTGATAATTATAATAATATCATAAATTTAATTTATAAACAATAAACCAATAATTATATCCATCCATGATATATGTTTATGGGAAATGAATAACACTATATTGCGAGGCGGTAGTGACCCATACAAGTGAATGATGATTTTATAACCCATTTGATAAAATAATAGAACTCTTTAGGTTCTTAAAATAATATAAAAACATTTAATTATATTAAAGAAACATATGTTATTATATAGTAGTATTTTACTAATAATTTATTATGATGGAGGAAATTATATAATAATATGCTCAGTTTTGGTTGTTATACCTTCTTCAAGATAATTTTGATTATTTTCCCTTGAATGATTTATATGATGGATTTATAATCAAAATAAGGATTCAGAGATGATTTGAATGAAGTTAGTATGTGATTTGGGAAGGCATGTAAAATGCAAATGGTTTATAAATATTGGAGAAGAAAGGGGATTGAGTAACCTTTTATGAGTGAGGTGAGTAGCAGACTTGTAATTTTGAAAATAAAATCATGTGTCTAGAATTTTCTCATTAAAAAAGCCTAAAAATTAGATATTATCAAAATAGTATGAATGCATTTTTAATATGGCCAATAAATGTGTTTTTTAAAAGATCTACATCATTTTCACTTTTATCTATATCATTTAACACATATTTTAAACCATTTTTTACTTCTACAACTATAACAAATTATTACAATATTTACAATTAACTAAGGTCATAAAATTAATTTTAACTTCTAATATAATATAAATTATTCTGATTTGAAATTCAGAATCAATGTTTCTTAATGTCAAGTATATAGATGAAAAAATAAAAATTAATATTAATCCAGCAAACACGATGAGAAAGAGATTTCAAAAAGTGAAAAGGATTATAAGTTTTACATGATTTTATATGAATAATAAATATGCAATTTATTACAATGACCAATATTATATACATATATATGAAATAATCTTACCTTTTAAACCATCCTAATAATTTTTTTGTGTTTTTAAATTATTTAAAATAAAAGACAATTCTAAAGAAAGAAATCATTTTTCATTATTCATAAGAAAATATATCTTATGAAAAAATTTAAAAAAATAAATAAAATATAATATTTACATGATTAATTTAAAATAGATTCCAATTTTTTTTTAAATTTTTTCATAAATTTGGAAATAATTAATATTAAAAAATATGTACGTAGAAGTCAAAAAAGCTAATTTCATCAGAAAAAATATAGTTTTAATGTGTAAAATATTATTTTTTATACCTTGATTAGAAAAAAAATAATATGACTATCAAACATTTTATTTAATATATAATATATCAATTTAATAAAATAAATTAATAAAAAATTGATTTTTTTATTTTTTTTGGGTAATATACATTTATGTTCATTAAAGAAGTTTTTCAAACAATGATTTCCCTTAATTTGAAATAAGTTTTTTATTTTTATTTATAATTAAATTTTCAACAAATAATTCATTTTATATACATTTTTAAATGATATATTGTTATAATTTTTCTATTTTTATTTATAACCACCATTCCAATGGCTTGGTCATTACTATCATAATGATAGTATGTGAAGTTTCCATTAATCTTGTTGTTTCCTATAATGCAATGTATACTTAGTATTACATATCACTATAGATAAATTTAGTGTTTTTTGTAATGAAATATAAAACGTTTTACTTCTTGTAATGTAAAATATTTAAAATATTAAATTAATTTTAAATAAATAATATTTCATAATATCTTATTGTGTTATATTCGACACTAATGAAATGGATTCACAACTTGAAATTCATCAGTCATAAAAAATGAGGATAATTTGGCCCATTACATCTTCAAGTTCTAATGAAGCTTCCTCATGTTTTTAGTTTCACTCTAAAACATTGACGAAGTTGGTTGTATTATTTTGTATAAAATTTTCTATTTGATCATAAATATTGACTAGTTATTCCTCATAAAACATTTCAGTCTTGAGGAGTATGCCCTATGTGTTCTGTAAATATAATAGATCATGTATTTATTACCTTATAATAGATTCATAGTACATATTATAAATATTACAGAGGTTTAGTGGAAGGTCTCATCAATAAGATACTATCATGAAATGATCATGTATTTAAAAGGGACTAATGTACCAAAGGTCTAGTTTTAACTCATTTATTATATGTAAATATCATAGAAAACCCTTCTCAACAACATCAAATTCTAAAAATCATTTTTGATAATCTGCATTACAATTCTATTAAATTATTTTTCTATTAAGTTTAAGTAAATGGATATATGATTATATTTTATTTCATCTTCTAGAAACAATCAAAATAAAGATCAATAAACAACATCATTCTAGTATATTGGATTTATACACATAATTCTAGAGAGAGGTTCATAGGGATAAAGGTAAAATTTAGATCACAATAAGAAACAATTCATTGTGTTACTCTATTAAACCTTTCCACTTCCTTAATTTATATTATTTCTAAAGTATCTAGTTAGAAATCTTCACTAACATCAATAATATTTTCTGACATTGAATAGAGATCAGATGGAACCCATAATTACTAAAACATAATGGATAAAATTAACTATAATGGTTACCAATACCTTTAATTATATATCTATAAAAAGGTTCTCTTTCTAAAAAATTGTTATATTCCTAGAAATATCCCTTATAATATTCTTAATATTTATAAAATCCCATGACATGAATTCTAGAAAGGTGTGTCTAAGACTCTAAACAAATGATCAGCCTTAAACATAAAAATATATTATTGACTGCATAATAATAATTTCAATCTTATGTGGAGATATATATGCTTCCAGAAATATTTAAATACATATATGATTCATGATTCTTATAAACCATAAACTATTTTCAAAATAATTATAAAACAATATTCTTCTATCTAAATACATTAATACTTCAACAATTATTCTTAAATGATATTGTATAACATGAATCCTTCCTTTTTCTTGGTGTTAACCATTAATTTAGTTAATTTTCTTAGATAATTACTATGTTCCTCAAATAAAAGAAATAAAATTCAATTAAAATTCATTTCTCTATGACCATGATTTCCACTTAAAATACATATTCCCCTTCATTTGATATATTCTTATAGGTACTTATTCAAACTTTCATGACATGTAAGAAACAAATAATCATTCATCTTGGTTCATTACCACTTGGACATTCATAAAATTTAAACTTCCACTTACATGATGTGTTAAATATATCACATAATTTTCTATGTTTAATCAAATATCGTGAAAAATGATTATGCATAATCACTATAACTTTTTATATAGTCAAAATAACGTTTGGATTCCCATAATAACTAAATTTACCATCAATTTTTAACCATATTTTTCCATGTTCTATCCCATTACTAAATCCAAAATTAATTGAATAATAATATATTATTATTGTTGGAAATAACATAATTTGAAAATCACATATAGTATATCTAAATTGGGACACGTAATTTTAAATCTATGAAAGTTATTTTAAATCTATGCCACCTTAGTCTTAATATAGTTTTTTCATATGCATTATTCAAATCCTTCATGATTTTTTGTAAAGAGTATTTGAATTTATATAGAATATCTCATTATAGTGTCAAAAATGTTGTTTAGTAAGGAATGTTGTCTTGAACGAGGTGGTGATCGAGTCGATCTCATTAAACCATTTCAAAGTTGTTAACCTAGGTATCTCAATTTTAGAGCTGAATCAAATTATAATATCTAAAAAGTGATATAATTTCTTAAAAATAACTCAGTCTATAATTTACCAAAATTATATTTCATTTTATTAGACTTAAAATCATACCTAGAATTATCCTTAGACAGATAAATACTTATATACATTGAAATTTTCATAAGGATTTTTCTAGTATTTTCTCATCCAAATTTCCAAATATTAACAACACAACTATTCTAATACAATTTGTAACACATAGGATTTTATACATAAATATCACATCTTATAAAATGAATATTCCATATTTTTAATGAACAGAGGCATGGGGACCATTATACATTCATACCATAGATGTTAGAAAAAAAAAATTTTATTACATGCACGATCATAAAAATCTTCCGTATAGATAATATCATATAGTAATACACATAACCATACCCTATCTAATCTTTTTCAATAAACATTAAGAGGAAACATAAGAATGTTTCATCTCAGACACCCTGTAACAGAAGACATGGAAGATACCATTATTAATCATATTAATTCATAATAATAACATAATGGTACTTGATATTCAAATTAAGATATGTTATTCATAGATTGCCTATCATATATCATAACCATGAGTCATGGAATAAAACACCGTCATTTCAGAAATTGTGGAACATATGACCGAAAAAACACCATAGACTAATCATTACCATAATCACATTTCAAAATTTTGTGGAACAATAATTTATAAAGAAAAAAATTTTCATATTTCAAGTTCAACTATAAATTCTTGATTTTTTAAAAATGGATGGGCAACATTAAATAACATAGATGATACATCACATCATGTATTAATGAATAATAATATATTATTATTTAAATTTTACCACTATTAAATAGTCATTAGAATACCTAGAATGAATATTATTCATTGAATTATGAAAATATTGTTTAAAAATTTATATATAATTCTTTGGTGACTAATTAATAATAAATTATTATAAAACTCTTTTTTAAATTAAGGGAAATGTTTGTCTAAAAACAAATAAAATGTGTAGAAATGCATTTTATAAATAATAAAATCACTATTAATAGATTTTATTAAGGTAAAATTTATATAATATATTCAATTTAATTTTTATTAATAATATTATATGTTTTATATACATTCATATGGAAAATAATTCAATTTTATGCTTAAAAAAGTAATTTTCAAAAACTAATTTAACAATGTGTTAATGGAGAACCCATTTTAAATATACATTTTAAATTATTAAAGATTATATTTTATAAAATCAATTTCTTATTTGGAATAATATCATCAAATTTTAATCTGGTTAAATTTATGGTATTTTCCGACAAGAATAATTGTTTGATGAATAAGGAAAAAATAATCCATTGTATTTGAAATATAAATTTTCATTTTATTTATTTATTTTGTAAAATAATATTTTTGAATAGTTTTAAAGTATAAATTGATATATTTTATCATCAAATAATATTTTGGTCATTATATTTATGTTTAAAATGAAATTGGATATAAAACAATGGTGAACATTGGAACGTTTGTACTTTAAAACTTTGTTTCTCATTCCATCATAAACATAAATATTAAATTAATTTTTGCCAATTATATATTTTTAACTAATAAAAATAGATTTTATATTTTTAATCATAATGTAAAAATTATTTAAAATGGCCCCATTAATTTTTTAACATTATTAATTACGATTATTAATATTTTCAGTGCCCCAGTTAATGGTAAATCAGTAAAATATAGGTAAAAATAATATTATAAATAATATAAAATATCCTAAAACATGTAATAATTTCATTTTATAAGTTTTTATCTGAAAAATATGGTTCATTCACATTTTTTGTGATCAGCTCGATCCACTTGGATGTCTTTAATTCTTTTATAATATTATAATCAGTTAAAATCATAATTTATTATATTTTTCTTTATTAACTTGTAATGTTTTGTTAATATGGGGTTATTGATGGGATATATTCAATTATAAATAGTATTTATAAATTTGAAATTATTACCAACATCATTTTAATTTATTTATATATTTTACGAAATAAATAACTAACATAAATGTTGATACAATGATGGTGTAATAATTGTTTAATTAATGAAAGAATAATGCAAATTAAATTATATATACAAAAATAAATAAAATTTGAGATAAATGATTCCATACATGAATTTTATGGATTCCTTTTACATTTTAGTGGTAATTTAATATTTTTTTGAAATTATTTCATTAATGATATTTTTAAAAAGCAAACTATTGAATAGTGTTTAAATTGACACTACTGATATTTTAACATATAAGATATTTTATAAAAAAATGGAAACTTTATTAAAAAAATATACACCAAATTATTGTGATATATTGAAAATGGAATCAAGGACTCATTCATTGACAATTTTTCAATTTTTTGTAATTATATTCACCCAAAAAGATTAAATGACATGATAAGACACTAATAATCAAAAGGGTAAAATAGGGGGTAAAAAAGATAAGGATTAATAAATAATAAAAAATAGTATAATTTTTATTGGATGAATTTATTTTGACCCATAACCATAATTATATATGAAAATAATTATTCTGGGACCATTTTGTATAGAAAAGTAATTTTTATTTATTTATTTATTTGTAGAATTCCAATAGTGCCTCTCTCATCTCCTACAAAAGGGAAATCATTATTCCATTTATTCACACATTAAAACATATTTTGTTTTGAAAAATATATACCCTAATAACATCATTTAATAAACCTCTAAAATATATAGTCCTTATTTTAGGCATAAAAGTCTCATTAGAGTTGGTGAAGTGTTCATCATAGGAGGTCTTCTAAAGAAGATGTATCATTTTTAAATACATTTTAAATTTTATTTCATCTTGCACTTAAATAAAATCATATTAAACCATGATTAAATAATAAATAATTTATTATAAATATAATTATATGTTATTATGTTAATATATTTACTTTAATACATCTCCAATTCAATAAAATGTAATATTAACGGTCTTTCCTGTGTGTGGTGAACTACTGCCTTATGGACCAATATTTTTGATTTTCCGTCACCATCCCTCATAAGTAGTTATAATGATGGAATTACAGTCTATATATGATAACCATTACAAATTTATAATTATTAAAAAATAATACATATTTTATTTTCGTAACATTCTATTCCAAAGAAAATGATAATGTCCTTCGTTCGTCAGTGTGAACTGTCATCTCCATGAAGTGATCTGATTCAATTTTCTTCCCCACATCACGTGGATGATATATATATATATGAATATTTAAATTAATAGTATGATATTATATTCATTTTTAATGATAAATTTATTATTACCTCCTTTTTATAATGATCATCTCTAAATTGAAATGTTACGCATGCATACGTATGATACACTATCTTCATGATTATATTGTTATTAAAATTTTAAAATATTCATAAGTGGTTAGATTTAAAAATATAATGGGTTTATAATGGTTAATATTATTTAGTGAGTATTCTTCTATATATGATATACTAATGACATCTTTGACCATTTATGCCTTATAAATTCTTTTTGGCTCAAATACCGAATATTATCAAAACATCCAATATAATATTTCATAATTATGAAATTTTTAGAAAGTGGTATAAACAAATTATATGCATAAAAAGTGATTCATAAAAATATAAATATTTAACATATGTTTATTATTTATGTAGATGAATAACATACGTGATGAATCAGATATAAGTTATGGGATTTCTTCTCAGTCTCGTTTTATTGAGGCAATTCATAATGATATGGTCCGTTATTATTTTCTAATTTATATATATATATGATGATGTTTAAATCTATATTTATCTATAAATAGTTTAGTAAATGTTTTTATAAATTTATTATTCATGGAATTTATGATTTAAATGTTCAAAGTTGTATGGGATAAATTTATTGATTAATTATATAATTATAAATATTTTTATAAATGTCTATATTATTGATATTATTCTAACTAAATATATATATGGATATAAATGTATTATAAATGAAATTTTAGTTCTATTTTCAATTTTATTATATGGGTTTCAAAAATTTATATTTTCATCTACAAATAATGTTTGATTTTCATTACAAATTATAAAAGGAATGTTTTATTTTTAATGTATACGGTGATAATAAAATCTCTCCCATTAATGATATTATTTTATAGCACGATTACCATATAATACCTCATGATTTTAAAATAAAATTAAACCCCATTTTACCTTTTCTATGTAATTTTATGAAATGGGTTATGGATATTGAATTTCTTTTAAAAACCATCCTTTAATGTTATCTTTATAGAATTCAATAGGAATTGTTTTATTTTATATAGAATGAATTAATTTTCCCACTTTTATTTTTCAATAATATTTTGATGGTTCCTTTAAAATTTTAAAATTTTATTTTCAAATAATTGGTATTCATTTTTGAGTTATCTTATTTTTAAAAATTGAAATTTCTTTCCATGTGGTAAATTTATTATTATTATATGCATGATTTTTTCTTTATGATTAATTTATGGATTAAGGTAATTTTTTTGGGAATTATGGTTGCTCTATGATATTACGATCATGGGAGAGCCAATGATATCTCTCTAATTTGTTGGGTAATGAGAAAGAGTTCAATGGTAGGGTTTCTCCTAAGATGTTTATGGAATATACCATAATTGATATTCCAAATGTTAACACGAAGGTCGATCCCAATGTTTCCTTGAATTCTTGAATGTAAGAGTGACATGGATGAAACAAGCTACCTTTAGGATTTATGTTTACTATAATGTATTACATGAGTCTTATTATTCTAGGAGATAAGCCAAAGAGTTTATGTTTTAACAGTAAAAATTACAACTTTTGAAACTTTTTTCATAAAAATTTTTGGACTATCAATTTCTATTCATAATTTATGTACCTTACAAATAGTTGTTTTCTTATCCTGTGTTTTAAATTTTTTTCCACTAGTATTATGTTTTTTAAATTCATACAAGATATAATCTTTAAATAATTGAATATATATCTCAAAAAGAAGTGATTTTTTAAAGTGTTTCCTTTGTTGGAAATAATGGACAATGAGTATAAAAGTCAACATGTGATGTATGGGTCTACCTTTTAATATTTTTATACAATTTAATAAATATATAAACTAAATATATTTTTGAATGTAGATTCTAGTTCAAGAACTGTAGAATAATCTAGGGTTAATGTGGGTCTTTACAGTTAGCATCAAAGGATGGTATAGAAAACATTAGATATTTAGATATCTTACTAAGATTTAGGAATTTATTAATTGGTTTATAATGTCCAGTTTGATTATAATTTTAATGTATTATAACCCCCTTTGAGGCTTTAATTTATAAAATATTAAGGTCCTTAAATGTATTTTTGTAGACATTAATTTCTGTGGAAATTATGGGTATTGTATTTTGGGATTAAAAATGAATGCTATGTGAAAAAATTGATATTAAAATAATTTATTGATATTTTATTTGATTTCATCTCATTTTAGTAATTTTATATGAATTATATAGTTTATGAAAAAGGGACCACCTGAATGATTGGTGAAAACATGTTGCGTCTGGAAACCACTCCAAAATCAATCACACAACCGAAAGGTGACAAGGGTGTATCTTCTACTCTGAACTATGTGAAGTACTGGATACTTTTCACACTAATTTTTAGTTAAATTAATTTATGGATGGATAATATGTTGATTTTGGAAACATAATTATTTTCAAATATATAAACCTGGGATTGGAAAATTATTTTCTGATTAAGTGGTTAATGTTTGTTTTTTAGAAGATGATAAGTAATTTGGGAATCCTATAAGATTAAGATAAATCAAATATTGTAATATTTTGTTTGAGGAAAAATGTAATTTATGTATTTTGGAGTAAAAATTGATTTTAATGATGATTTCTGTTGATTTTGGTATGTTATTTTTTTTTTCTATTCTTAGCATATCGTTTTTTGTTAATTACTTTTTTATTTTATTTCATGGATGACTACGTGGTCACATACTTGTGGAATTTTTGATTCAATGACTATCTAAAATATTCTTAAGGAATTTAAGGAATTTTTTTTGGAATTCTCTATACTGAACTTATGGTATTACTATTTAATGTTAGAAAGTTATGTTATTTAGATAACATGGTTCTCTATAAATTTATTACAGTGCTTCAACCATGAATACTCATCATTTCGAGAAAAATATACTTATTTTTTAAAATTGATTTAAAGAAGAAAAGCTACTTATCATGTAAGTATATTTCTTTATATTTTTATTTTATGTTGTAAATTAATTCCTAAACAATATTAAATGGATTTTAAAATAAAAACATTATCTATTTATTTTATCTCCTACGAAATCAATTCTCTTTAAACCCGTCATCGATTTCTCATTGTGTAGATGTTTACTTTCAAATGAGAATATTTTCTAACGCACTATATCAAAACATGATTTTTAATTTTTTCTTATATGTTTAATTTATTCTACATAGAACCCTCATATGTGATATCTTATATGACTTTTGTATATCTGTTTCCTTATTTTATAGTGGATGTTTCATTTATTCCTTTTCCAATGTGCAATTTCAACAAATGTATTTGTAAAAGACAAACCCCTAGTCTTTGAACCTTATCTCAGGTTATGAGGATTCAATTTACTAAAGGGTTTATAATGTATCATATTGGGTTTTAATAGAAGGAATGATTATATTCAATACTCTACATGATACACTACATAAAATATAATTGAGAAATTAATATTTTAATTTTTTTTTACAATAATAGCATTGTCTTTTGAATGGAAGCAATAAATAATATCAATTAATTTATGAAAATATTTTTAATATATCATTATCTGGTGACCAATTAATTATAAATTAACTTCAATCCCTTTAAAGGGAAAAAAGAAATATTGTTTTTGTAAAAACTATTTAAATGGGAACACGTGTATTTTATAAATAATAAAATCACCCTTTTATATTATATTAATAAAAAAATAAATATAATTTATTAAAAATAATTTCAATTGTTAATTTCATATTTTTTCTATACATGATATAATAAAAAATCTATTATATGTATAAAAGGTTTATTTTTCAAAAGAAAGTCATTTTTACCACCTTGTGATGGAAACCCATTTTAAATCAACTTTTGGTAAATTTTATAAATTATATCTAAATAAATAAACCTTTTTTTGGAGATGGATTTAAAAATATATATTTGATAAACTTTTGGAATTTTTTTGATAAGATTTATTTTTTCATGAGAAGTGACCAAAATAATGCATTTTAATTGTAAACTACCTTTTCATCATATTTACTTTTTAGTGATACATAATATTTTTGAATGGATTTAAAAAATAATTTCACTCTATTCTTACCAATTAATCATAATTATGTCATTTCAATTAATTTAAAATTTAAATTTGATATAAAACCTTGGTGAACTTCTAAAACATAAAACATTAAAAACATGTTTTCTCTTTCCATCAATGGGATTAATATTAAAATAATATAAACCAATTAAATATTTTGAATTTGGAAAAATTGATTCAGTATTTCTGATCAGTAGGTACCAAATTTTTTAAATATCCCCTTTTATTTTTGTATATTAGGAATACTGACTTTCGCAATATATTAATTACCACAGATAAGGGAAAATCTTGTAAATAATGGTAGCAATAATTTTATAAATAATATATCATCACCCTAAAACATGTCCAAATTTCATTGGATGATTTTTTATGTCCACTAATACCCATGGATATATTTTAGGATAATGTGGAGTCACTTGGATGACATTAATTCATTTTAAATATTATATTAAATAAAATTAAAATTTTTTACACTTTTATTTTATAATAATTAAATTATTTTTATTATGACTATATACATGTAACCTATTTTTTATATCAATATAATTTATAAATATAAAATTTTTACTTACTACATGGTAATTTATTTATAATTTCTAGGTATAAAAAATTAAATTAATTGGTGACACTTTGATCATGCAATAATTGATTAATTAATGAATGAATCAAATAAATGATACTACAAATATTAATATAAATATATTATGAGATACTTGATCCCATAAAATAATTTAATGGAATACTATGAAATGTTAATAATGATTTAAAGGAGATGTTGCAAACTTATCTATCATTTATGATATTTTTAGAATGTCAACCAATTAATAGTTTCAAAATCAACACTATTGATATATTGAAATATAAATTTTTTTATTAAATTATATAAAATGAATAAAATTACAAATTTAGACCAACTACTTGAGATATGTACTTAAATTTATTAAATGACACATTAATGGGTATTTTTTTAATTTTATATTTATTATATTATCACTCAACAAATAAATGACATGATTTCATAATAAGAATTAAAAGGGTTAAATGAGGGTTAAAACAAAAATGATAATAATTAAAAAATAATAAAAACTAGTATAATTATTACTGGATGAATGTATTTAGAACCATTATTATTTTATCTTCAAAATAAATCATTTGGTACAATTTTTAATATATAATCAATTGATATTAATTTTATAATTTGATGAATTCTTAGTGTGCCATGTTCTCTCTTATAAAAGGGAACCCATTCTTCGATTTCATTTACACATCAATATCTTTTTGGAACATCTATGATATAGAATAATTACTTTCTATATTTCCTCTATAAATTATAGTGTCATTATTTTAGGGAATATATTATCTTATAAGTGGTAATTTGTTTACCAATTGATATCATCTCTAGAAGAGGTATCACTATTAATTAACTGTTTCTTTTTTATTTATTCTTACACAAATATAAAATATTCATCCACCGTGAAGAAATAATAACCCATGTGTAATTATTATACTATGATGTTATTTTGTAAAATATCATCGCCTCAATCCTTATCTAATTCCAATTAATGGGAAATGAATTGTTATTTAAGTGTGTGGTGAACTACCACCTCATGAACTGATGTAATTCATTATCTATCATAGTCTATCATTACTGGTTACAAAGATAAAATTAATTTTTTATATTATATTCATGAAATATATTTAATTATGAAAATATGATAAATCTTTTATTTTCATACCTTTCAATGCATCAGAATATGATAATGTCATTCGTGTATACTTGTGAACTTTCACCTCCAGAAAGTGTGGTGATTCAATTTTCTACACCAAATCACATATATGATACATACAAGTGTAATTAAATAATGAATGTGATATTATATACTATTAACATAAAATTACAATTACTAACTCTACATAATTATCATTTAATAATCGAAATGTTACTCATGCGTACGCACGACCTACCATCTTAATTATTTCTACATTTTTTCATAATGATACATAAATAGTTAGATTTAAAATTATAATTTATGTATATATGTGATTATAATTTAATTAATATTAGTCTATATATGTAGGAATAACGATATCATTAAATATACTTCACCTACCAATTTTATTTTGGAATCAAATACCGAAAATTTTAAAAATATTTGACAAGAACATTCATAATTAATTAAATGATACAAATTGATATAAAAGGAGTAATGAAAATGTAAAATATTATCTAAAACGTAACTAATTTATTATATTTTTGTTATTAATTATGATAAAGAACAGATGTGATGAATCGAACTCGGGGTAAATGATTTTTTCTTTATCTGCTTTCATTAAGGAATTTCATGATTATATACACCATTGATATTTTATAAGTTGTATATACTACTATTATGAAATTTGATATAAATATTTATCAATAATTCCGTTAGTTACTATTTTTAAAATTTATTATTCTTGTATACTATTTTTAAATGTTCAATATTGTATGGGATGCCTATAATTTTTAAATATTTGATTATCATCTCATTTTATCCTTGTCGATATTCTTGATATTATTTTACATAATTATTTATATGGAACTAAAATTATTATAAAGAACACTTTATTTTTATTTTTATTCTGATTAATTTTTTTTCAAAATTTAGTCCTTTATTACATTCTTAATATACCACAAAAAGTATATTCTTTTTTTGAAAAATACAATTACAGAAACCACTTCACTGATGTGGCAATTATTTTCTAGTTATATTCATACATGAAACCTCATGTTTTTAGAATGAAAAAGAAACACTCAATTTCATTTTCTAGAAAATGTTTTTCCTGAAATGGTTTTTAGTGAGGTAATTTCTTATAGATACACTCATTTAATGTTATTTTTAAAAAATTAAAAATGAATTATTTTTAACATATAAAAAAATAATGGATTTTCTTACTTTTAATTTAATTTAACTTTTTCATTCATCCACTAAAGGATTATAATTTTATTTAAAAATAATTTTCTTTCTTAATGTGTAGATTTATAAAAATAAAAAATTATTTCAATGTGGGAATGTAATTATTCTTTTTTGAAATATTTATCTATTAGGATAATGTTATGGTTCATGTGGATGGTTTATTAATAAAGGTGGATCCATGAAAAACTAGGGTGTGTGAGTCCATGATGGAACCCCAATTCATTGGGTAATTAAGTGGAGTAAAATGGTAGTGTTTCTCTAAAGAGACAAATGGAATATATGTCCATGGGTATTCCAAATGTAACCATGAATGATACTCACTATGATGTTGTGAAAGCTATAATGTAAGAGTTATATGGAAATCAAATGTTACCCTTATGATTTATTTTTTATTTGATGTATTACATGAATATTATTATTTAATGAGGTAATCTAATGAGAAGATGTTTTATGGGTGAAAATTATAACTGTGTGAAAAAGTATTAATGAGTATTCTTAGACTAACAATTTACTTTCATATTTTATGTTTCTTATTGACCATTTTATGATCATACCAACTTTTAAAATGTTTTTCATAAGCCTTAATATAGTTAAGGAAAATAAATATGTTATGGTAAACTAATTCAATATTTATCTCGTATATATTTCATTTCTAGGGTTTCATTTTGTGGAAAAAGATGATAGATAGTATAGTTGCCCATATGTAATGAATGGGTATACATTGTAAGTGTTTTTTATAATTCTCTAAAAATAGAAAATGCAAATATCCACTAATATTATTTTTAGTTAAAAATAAATAATAAGTTGTATTTACGATTGGTTTCTTAAATAAAATACCAATAAAAACAATATAGTGGATCTTGAATTATCACATATTTCTGAATTAGGGTCAGGATGAACATGTTTCCCATTGTTGATCAAGATGCATAATTTTTACATGGTGGATCAAGGACCTAATTGTTTTCTAATTATTATCTCAAGAGATATAAATGTCTAACCAATTAATTGGATGGATATATAGTTTCCACTCATCACAAAAAGATAATCAAATAAACGTATCCTAGAATATGATAGAAATTACATTATAAGAGAAAAAATATAATGAATTACATTTCATAAAATTTTCATAAAAAATAAAATGTAGAAAATAAACATGTATCATAATCAATTAACAATTTCTTCCTTGAAATCCCCTTAAACAATATGTGTGTTTTATAATAATTATATTATTGTATAACCCATGGATGATAAACGAGTTTCATAAATATCATTACACCATAAACATAATCGACACAGAGAAAGAATATTAATGGTATCTTTTGATTATATCCCTAGTAAAAAATATTTCTCATTAAATAATTTCATCATAGGTGGAAAATGATATTGAAGAAAAAATCACATGGAACATTGTTTTTGAGAAAAATAGAATTTACAAATTAAAATTTACATTTCAATGCATAATGTTTTTACAAAATCATTCTATTTAAAAATTAAGTTGGATGCATATAAATGAAGCAATAAATATTCTTTTAAAAATTTCATGAGAAATGCAATCAACCATTTAAAATAATTTTTGAAAAGTAAAAAATATTAATATAATTTATCAATCATTTTATTTAAAAATAACGATGATAACATATAAATATTATTCATAGATCAATTGAAAATTGTTTAAGAATAATATATTTTATATATTAAAAAAATTAAAAATGTAATAAAATTTCCAAATACGTTTAAATTAAAATAAAATAAAATACATATAAATAAATATTTAATGAAAATAATGGTACTGATGTTGGAAAATATTGTTCATGATGATCACATTAAAACAGATATTCACTTAATGTTTTTTTTTGTAGATGTCATATATGTTTTTTTAAAACATGATGATTCCACTAAAAAAAATGTGTCAATTGTAAATAATTGTAAAAATGATTAAACAACTCAATTTATGAATTTTAAAAACATTTTTGAAAACATTTTTATAAAACATTTTTTTGGAAGAAAGCAGTATTTTTGGAGAAGAGATAAATAATGATGATTTGTCATTAAAAACATATTTTAAAAAATTGAGTAACTAAATATTAAAAAATTATGGGCGAACATGTAATAATTTCACATAAACTATGGATACTAAAATTCAAGAGTTTATTAGGATATTATTCATAATATATTATTATCAAAAGCAATAATATACCCAATAAAAAATGATGATATTCTATCGTAAAACCCCAACAACATTTTTATATGTTTTTCCATAAACACATAAAAACAGAACAATAATGAATATTTAAATAAAAATATTTCTTATATGATTCATTATAAAATAAATTAATGGGAATTTTATACACTATAAAAATTAAACATAAGGTAAATAAGATATTTTCCTTACAAAAAATAAATGTGAGGAAAAAATCCATTACTATAAGTCTAATATTATTTCTAACACATAAAAACCTTCAATATAAAAAATATAATTTTATTATCAATAAATCAAAGAACTTATCATATTTATATCATAACATAAATTATTTACTTATTTCTTTTTCTAACATTTTTATTATCAATTAAATGTGAAAATCAAGTTTCAGGTAAGAACTACATTATTTTCTATGTACTTTTTAAATATTTTGGTCATATTACATAGATCATGGTTCCATCATATATGTAATGATAATAATGATATTAATTTGATATATATTTATTATATATGTATTTAATTTGATCTATAAAATTTATTAAGATAATATCAAATACACATTTCATAGAGACAATATGAAATATGTATAAATAAATGTTTCTTCTTTTTTCTAGGAGGAAATAAATAAAGAAAAAATATATATTAGCATCATAAATCATTTACATATCATATATATCTCATATATTCATTAAAAATGTCCTTATTATCTTTTTTTAAAAGTGTGAAAAAATAACAATGCTTTACAAGGATATAGTCTACTATTATGATGAATGGCATTAGTATGTTATCATTAAAGGGAAGGTAATAAATAAAATTTGATATCATTATTCTAAAAAATAATAATATCCGGAATATATCATATAAAAAATAAATCTATCATTAAATCCATTCATTATTTGTTGTGATGGAAAACAAATACCATCAATTATTGTGCTTGTATTCCACAAAATATAAGAATGATGGTTTTGTGACCCATTTGATGAAGAGGAGAATTATTTAGGTAATAAAATTAATATAATTATTTATCGGTATATATATGATAATTTTTAAGTTATAAATTCATGGTATAATAATAATTTAATTATATTGTGGAAGAAATAAAATAAAATTCTCAGTTAGGGACATTACATCTTCTTCGAACATCATATTTTGGTTTTCAAAAAGAATTATCAAACTATTTATATGAATAAAATTTAGTATCATAATATTATATGATGTATTTAAAAATTTTACTCATGAATTTCTGATAAGAAACATAGGGTTTTTAAGTTTGAATAGAAGAGGATATTGGGTTCCATTTTAAAAGTGAGGTATGTGAGGGATATGTAACTTTCGAAAATAAAAATGTGTTCCCAAAATTTTCAAATTGTTTATGGATAAAAAATTAACAAACTCATTTAGATAATATATTAGGCCAATATATTTCTATAAACATTTGTTGGTAAATTTTTTTTCATTTTTAACCATTAACATTTTAGTTTAACACTCAGTAAAACGATTTATACCTTAACCGTGGTAAATTATATTTACAGTTTTTACTATTCTATGGTATAAAAAATTAATTTTAGAGTATTAGATAATATATAAAATATTTGTTTAAAATTTTTAATAAATTTTTATTAATTCCCTTAATAGATTATTTAAAATTTAATTTCATATTTATCTCAAGGAAATGGTGATAAGGTTGTTTTCTAATGATAAAAGATTTAAAAGTTTCAAATATTTTATTAGGAAACTTTATTTTTAAATTGGTTCCAATGACCTAAATGTTCTTAATATATATAATTTAACTAATTATCCATTTTGAACCATATTAAAGAGATTTATATTTTTAACTACATTAATGTAGACAAAATTTATTACTAAATACTAGTCTTTTTCACTACAAATAAAAAAATTATGTTTTCATATGGTTTGAAAAAATTAACAGAATCTAATTTTTAAATAATAAGTTAAACAATCAGGTTGATTTTTTAAAATTATTCTTCCAAAATTTTAAATTATTAATTATAAAAAGTAAGATTGCAAGACTAGACTATACTATATATTAAATATATAATTTTTCAAAACATAAAATATGATTAAATAATAATATTTATCTAGAAAAAACATAAGTTTAATGATAAAAATTATATTAAATATAAAATATACTAATATTATTTATTATTTTACAATAAAGTATTTTATTAATATATTTTGGTAAAAAATGTTCTTATGCCTAAATTTAATTTTTTAACCAAATTCCTTTATTTTCTATGATTATATTTAATTTATAAATTTTTATTTACAAAATATTTATTAAAATATAAATCTATAAACCATGTATTACCATAATTTATTTATTCATATACATTCCCACAATTCAAAAAAATGATAACTATTTTTACAATTATATATCATGTTTATTTAAATTGTGTGTTCTATGTAACACAAGTTTGCATAGTGTTTCATGTAACACAAGAAAAACTTAGTGATTCATGTGAAAAAATATATGATCTGTGTTGTGTGAATTTTAAAATATTAACATGGATGTATTTATTGGAAAAAATAAATATATCATGGGATGATATATTCAGGCCCCAATAAATTGAATTATACATTTGTGATTCATCACTCTGATACAAAATAAAGGATAATTGTCCCCCATTATATCCTCATGTTCCCACATAGATTCCTCAAGATGTTAGTTTCACTAAAAATTTTTTGAATAGGGGAGTCTTCTTATTTAGTTGAACATTCGGTCGACAATCTGAAATCTCAAATGGTTTCAAATCATACGAATGATCTTGCTCTAACGGTACGACCACTATATTCTGTACATGTAATGGATCATGCATGTACATCGTCAAGAGGTATATATGGAATATATTTTTAACATGAGAAAAATTTGTTTGAATTTCCAACTGATAAGATATTATCTTGATATTTTCAATTATTTCAATGGGACTAATATACATGGGTCATAGTTTTCCCTTCTTTCTTCTATGATTAAATTTTTAGAAAAACCTTATCAAAAAATTAAAATTCTTGATATCATTGATGATTATTATAATAATATTTATATTGAAATTTCCTTACTATAATGTGTTTTCTAATGTTATTAATATCCTCTACCCTTTCATCTTTTATGATAGGTTCTAATTGTATTATTTTCACAGCATAATTTGATTACATTTGTGTTCTAAACTTCATTTATATTGATCCACCTAAATACTTGAGATAAAGCAATTTTTGTGTGAAAATTCTAATAAATAATTCTATTGATCCTTACCACCTTTAACATATATTAAACAATATCTTAACATATCCAATAAGGTAGTAAATTGTTTTTCAAAATGACCATCTATATGAGGGTGGTAGGTAGTTTTGAAAATAATATCTATATAAATATCCTATTGAAGACCTCACCAAATCTTCATGGTAATCTTAAGATCCAAATAATATAGGATTGAATTTGGAACTCCATACAACCTTAAAAATTCAATAATTATTATTCTTGGAAGAATATCCAGAGATAAATATTCCATGATTACAAACAACTATAATGAAATCATATGGTTATTGACTATAAACTATAATTACCACCACATTAAATATATGATAAACCATAATGTCTAATAAAAAATATTTTAAAATGTATATAAAGAGGTATTCCCTCTAAAAAGAAAAGGGATTTATTTATAAAAATGTCTCTCAGAATTTCATTAATTTTATTATAATCCTATCAGAAAAAATCACTAAAGGGGTGTCTAAGACAATGAAATTATTATAAACTGGAAACTAATAAACCTATGATGTAATTTTTAACTCCTAAGTTAATCATACTTGGACACATAAATTGTTCAAAAAGTAACTAAATTCGTAGATTTTTTATTATTCTTATAAGAAAAATTCCATTCAAAAAATTCTTTTACATTATAATTCTTCAATCCAAATATAAAAATATATCATACCATTTCTTTATGTATTTAAAATAACATTGTTCATTTCCTAGTATATGGGATAACAATTTTTTTGGGAATTGACATTGATATTTCTTAAGTTCTTCAAATATAATTCATCTAATTAATTAGTAATTCATTTTTCTATAACCTTAATATCAACATTGATAACATATTACTCTCAATTTTAGAGATTATTCAAGGTACGTTCTCCAAAATGAATTACATTTACTAAAGAGAATCATATATCCAATACGTTAATTACTATATCAATATTCATAATATCCCATATTCATATAATTTTATGTATGATGAATCCCACTAAAATTCACATTGTTAATCTTATATCATGATATATGATTAGGATTAATGAAAATATATATCTCTCCAGTCACAACACAATTTCATTTCTTATAATCACTTAATTTTCCACTACATTGCATGTTAACATGATTAATACTAGTTACAACCACTGAAAAAAATCCACAAATCAATCAATTCATAACAATAATTTTTTTGGGATACTTAAAAAACATAAAAAACACTTATAATTTGTCTAAATTATGGCACCATAATTTCAATATATTACACCTTAGGATAAACCAAGGAAATTCATGGTTATAATTGAAATATTATATGATTTTTTATAAAGTGTTTTCTCAATTTCAAAAGAACATCCCCTGATATTATCAAACTAGTTGTGCAGCAAGGCTCATTTTCATGTACTAGGTGATGTTCGATTCCATCTCAACACATCCTTTGGGTGTTATTACACCTAAAAACCTCTATTATAGATCCACATATATTTTTTTGTATCTCTATATGGATATAATTTCTTAGATAACATTTGATCTATCATTTACCAAATTACAGGACATTTTCCTATACTTTGAATAATCCTCTGATAGTTTTATGGACATATCCCTAGAAATATAATTAGAAATATCTTTATGGATCTCACTAATGTTTTTTCAACCCTGTTTTAAAAGGATAATTAAATTTTCGCTATGGTGCCTATGATGAAAACACATGATTTTACATAGAAATATGACAACATTTTTATGAATATTCTAAAAATTTCATATACACACACTTGAGGCCCATAATCGTTTAGTTAAATTATATTCTAGAAAAAAATTTCTTATTCCGTTAAATATTTTAAACATCACTTAAAAATATATTCTCACATTATCCTCCTCTTATGAATACCCTACATATACAATTATTCATAACAAGTGGAAGGAAATATATAAATTTCGGAGCACATATTCCAATTAAGGGTAATGATAGGAGATATAAATCTATTTTCATATGAAACAATATGAGAATAATATGGTTATGTGATCATTAACATTACTTAATATGTTCATAACCATACTTTCATATATTATAGACCTGAGTCATGGAATAATACATTATCATTTCTGAACAACTGGCCTATAAGAGCGAGACAGAATCATTAATCAATCATTAATAGCACACAAATCAATAAATACCTGGAACCATAATAAATATAAAAATATGATATTTGTTTCTGAATGTTAACTACCATTACCATCAATATAATGGATCTGGATGTATCACCGGTTTTCTATTGAGCATAAGGGTGAACCTATTTTCCAAAGTAGGTCTGGACGCACATGTTTACCATAGTGGATCAATCCTATAGATGTTTTTACCATTAAGATCTCGTGATATAAAATAATCTAAAAAATTATTTGGAGGGACATATTGGCCACAACCATCCCAAAATTAAAACCATATATAAGTGTACCACAATTTCATAAAACATTCGTAACAAAATACCCCTTTAAAATAAACACCTCATCAAAAAGAATATAGAAATTAATGGGGTTTAATTATTATTTCTTTGTTACATAGAATTATATTTCAGGGAATAATATTTTTATTTTATAATACATTTATCTTTTTATAACCCATTTTGTAGAAATGGGGTTTTTAATCATCTTTTCAATGTAAATATAGACCATTTACTAAAAGAATAAGTATTGTATCCTGGGATAAAATCCCCCTTAAGGAATTAGTAACATCAAATGATATTTCCATAAATGGTAAATAATATAAAAATAAAAATCACATTGAAATCTTCTAGAGAAAAATATAATTTCCACATTTAAAATCACATTTAAAACCATATTACATTTTCAAATTCACTTTATTTCATTGTAACCTATAAAAATTATAAATGAATAATTAAATATAAAATATAAATTTAAATTCAGAAAAAAAACTTATTTTAAAATCACATTTAAAAATAAAAATCAATAAAATATTCTAGAAATACTATTACTTTAAATTATCCTAGATATCATAAGTCTCATTTTTTAAAAATGATTTATAGTGATTCTTGAGTAAAATAACATTTCTTCATTGATTTTTTTTCAAAAATAATACTTTTTTAAAATAACAATATTTCAATATAAACATGGAAACATATAATGTAATATTTAAGGGAAATAAATTTTATTATATTGGTAAATTTTATTCACGTTTTGTATGATAAAACAAAAAATACTTTCACATTTTTATTAAAATACAAAAATAAATTTTTTGGAAAATCACATTTAGATTTATATAATTTTATTGTAAAAATTAATGCATTATTAAAATAATAATTTATAAATAATTTTGGTAATTTTAATAATATTATTTAATATATTTATAAAAAATATGGGTTTGGGAAAATGGGTTTTTTACCGAAGGGAGAAATAAAGATATTTTTTCATAAATACATTATTTGAAACACATGTGTAAACAAAGTGAGATATATTAATTAAAAAAATGTAATATCTTTAAATAATATGTGGAAAATAAAATTCATTTGTTTCCTAAGAGATATGTTATAATATTTTTTCATCATAACAATTAACATAATCAATAATGTTAAACAATGAGACTATCTCACAAAACCCTCACCACATGTGTAAGAATTGTAACATAAACCCTTGGAACGAGAGATAATGAAAATGTATATGATAAAAAAAATATTTAAATATATAATAATCATAAAATAAATTCATTGTATTTATATAATCCATAAAAAATAAACACATTTTGAATATGACTTGTGTCTCACATAAAATAAAAGTGATATTAAAATACCTTAAAATAAGTCTTGACATACTTCATACAAATTAAAATCCCATCTATAAAAATTGTAATATTTTAATAAATATATTAAATAATTAATTATATCTATAATTACATTTATAATTTAATTATGACCTCTAATTACCATTTCATTAACAAGTCCATGTCATGGTCATGTTCTTGGGAATAACATCATTCCTTTTCATGCATGTTGTGATTTTTTATTTTTATACTACTATATTGATCATGCATAAATTATATATATAGTTTTAATCCTGGTATAAATGTCACTTATATTAATGTAATATATATTTACTGAGATCCATTAAAGGTAGAGATAGAATATGAATTACACTATTCATGAGATGGTAAGTCATATATATGCATGAACGCTATTTCCATTTTCCTGATAAAAAAATAATGAAGAGTAATTTATATAATTAAATTGAATATTTATTTATATTCTATATATGAAATATTTCCATTAAATCCATCCTTATTAAAATCCTTGTAAATAGTTTATAAATTACATAGTTTCATGAGGCGGTAGTTTGTTGTACACAAAAATATTGGTATAATATTTTCATAGAGTTTAGGGTATGAAGTAGCAAGTGATATAATGATTAAGTAAGGATTCTGATATTATAAGTTTCATATATAATAAATAATTCAATCATTATATGCATACGTGAGATATGGTAATGAATAATATATAGCCTAAACTCGAGAGGCGGTTCTGTGTCATACAAACGAATACTGATTTGGAAACCTTTTTGATGGATATGGAGAAATATTTTTGTTATGGAATTAAAATTTTAAAATTTTATTAAAAAAATTATATAATGGTTACTATAAATTCATGGTTTAATTATAACTTAAATAGGTGGAGAGATAAGTAACACAATACTCTTATTTAGGGATGATACATCTTCTTTGTAAAACACATATGTCTTTCACTAAAAGGATTATTTAGGTTTATATATGATAAGAAATTGTATTTTTGGATGATATTATGGAATTAAATAAGTCATTTAAGAATGTATGTTTTGAATAAAAAGGACTTCTATGCTGGTATAATAGAGGATAGGTGGTATCCTTTTCTAAGTGATATGTGTGACACAATATTTATTTTATAAAATAAAGCGTTATACCCACATTGTTTTTCATTAAAATGGGCTTAGAAATGGACCATTCTTGGTCCAAAAATCCAAAAAGGTGGAAATACGGCCATAATATGGGTGTTTGAAAATTGTGTGTTCATGTGTAACCCTAATACTATTTGTTTCACCCCATGGTAAAAGAATTTTATATTTAACCACAATAAATAATTTTGGATATTTTTTTACTAGTTATTGTAAAAATTTTATGTTTACCATATTTTATAATATAAATATTTTAATTTAATAATATTTATTTCAAATATGAAAATTACATTATATGATGTGTATAATTTTAATATGAAATTAGTCTCATAGACACAATAACAATTTCATTTTTCAAATTGAAAATATTAAAATGTTTAAATGATTTTTATGTAAAACTTTTACAATAAATTGATTCCAATGAACAAAATTGGATTAATAAATATATATATTTGTGCATAAACTTATTTTACCTTAAAACCTATCGTAATAAAATTATTATGTTTTTAAGTGATTTAAAATAAATATTAATTATTAAGAAAATCTGAATTTTTTATTATCCACTGGAACATTTCTCTTCTGAGATAATTATCCAAAATTACCTATAAGATAATTTTTAAATGGTGATCAGAAAAAATTATTATGTTAACAAAATTATATACAATTTTTATTATATAATTTTAATAAATAATTCTACAAAAGTTGAAAAAACTTCTTTAATACAAAAATATGATTTTCATCATATAATTGGATTTACGCAAATATAGTTTCCAAAATACACATAAGATTAATGTTAAACATTTATTTCAACACAAAATATATAATTCTAATTAAAATAATAGATAAAAAATTATTTTTTTATTTTTTGAGGTAAATAGTGTTTGTGCACACGAAAATTATTTTTCAGAAAAATAATTTCATTATTTTAAAATTGTTTTTATTTTCATTTATAATCATTTTGTTACTATATTATTTATGTAAAAAATATTTATCATATTTTATTTTCACCTTTTTTATACACTAAATTCAAATAGATAGGCAATAACTATTGCAATTATAGTATGTCATGTTGTGTTTAAACTTGGTGTTTCTAATTACACAAGCTAAATAGAATATTGAGTTTAACAATTATTAAACAAATAATTGTGTGAAACAAAATGTAAAATTGGTGTTTATTGTAATGTGAAATATCAAAAATATTAAATTTAATTGACAAAAATATTATTCATAAAATCTTAGTGTGTTACAAATATCATTTATCTTCTTACATTTACATTTATTAAGAAATGATAATATCATTCATTTGTACATATGGATTACCACCTCCATAAATTTATTTGACCATTGGTTCATAACCACATCACATGAATGTTATATATATGTTTATTTAATTTTATATTATGATATTTATTTATAAACACCAATATTGAATGAAAAATATAAAAATTTCATTTTCTTGATTATTAAATATTGAAGTTCTTCTCATGAAAAGGTACGACCTTACATCTACATAATTTTAATATAAATTCATTTTTATGACTATAATTCATTAATGTTTTTGAAAATACATTTTATATAAAAAATTTATAATTTGTTCCTCATAAATATTCTGGATATGTTGTAATTTTGGAAACATTGACTATGGTTAATATACCAATTTTTTTTTTGAAATTATGAACTGAATGCTATACAAACACCCAATACATACATTGCCAACTAAGTAATTACAGTTGTCCTTAAATTCACTTAAATATATTTTTTATTTATAATTTAAAGAATCTAAAAAAATTTCTTAATACATTTAATAATTGGCATATTTTTATTATATTTGAGTTGATGGATATACAATGTAGGTCTCAACTTGATGTATAGTATTTATCACCTCAATTTCATTTCATTGAGACTTATTCAATAATCACAAGATATTTTATATTTTTGGTGTCTAAACAATATTATGTATTTGGTTTGGATAATTGGTTAAAAGAGCGTTTTTTTTAAAACCATTTTAAATTATACTTTAAAACCTTATAATTGAAATTGTTACAAAGGGTGTGAGGGACACATTACCCAAAACCCTTATTTTATATATTTTATAATTTTATTTTTAAAATAGTTTTATTCCATTGAATTTTTAATAAATTGTATTAAATAATTTATTTATATGTGAAGAAACTATTTTTTTGGAAATTTTATGTATCTTTTCATTCTATTTTATCAATTTCTAAATTATTTTGTTTATATTTTATACAAATCATTTTCAAAAAATAGAATTAATTTTTTTTTTTATTTTAACATATACAAACTTAATAATTTTTCTCACTAGGGTAAACATTATTAAAATCTTGTAATTATTTAAATATATCATTTTTTCTGTAATGAAAACCCCACCCTAAATTTTTTTTAGGTATTTTCGTTTTTTTAATGTAATGGATATTTCAATATCCAATTTTTTTTCAAATAAGTATTGAATATTTTTATGAAAATCATAATAGAAATGAGTTATTTAATGTTTTATTATAATATTACTATTGATTGGTATTATTTAAAATGAAGGGTTTTCATGATATGTCACTTGATGGTGGGTGATCCAGATATAGCTCAAGATGATGGGTGAACCCTATATATTCACATAATGTGTTAGACAATGGGATAATGTTTACCAGTTATTAGATTATTGAAGGATATAATTTAATTTTACCAAGAATTTTATTCTATTTTATGATTGATTCGAATAAATATTAATACGATGGACTCGGTTTCCATTATTTATTATATATTTTTGATAATAATTTTTCATTAAAATAGTTTAATTCAAAATGGCATGCTATTGATAATATTATTTAATGTAATTATTATTCCTTTTTTAGACATATATGTTTTTACGAAAACTAATTTCTTGGTTCTCATGTTTCTATGAAAATATAATAACTATAATTTTTCCTTTATGTTTAATTATAATTTTTTTAAGAAAATAAATTATTTAGAATCATTATTTCATGTGTTAGTAAATGATTATTTGAGAGCAATGATTATTATGTTAATAGAATAAATATTTTTTGTTCATATTTTTTTAAATGGACTAATGGGGTTTATTATTCATATATATATATATATATTACATATATTGTTTTCTATTATACCATGTTACAAAATTAATTTTCAATGATTTGTATGATGAATAGAAAAGTTAATAAATGTTGACATCTACATATAAGAGATATATTGAATTAAGAAAGCATGTCTTTTTAAAGAGCACGTTTTAATTAAAAAATGTATAATGTGTTGAAAGGTTCATTTTTATGAGTTCCCATAATTGAATAAAAATATAAAAGTAAAAGTTATTTTGGTATATTCGTGATCTAATATTTCATATTTCATGTTATTTTTTATGGATAAAATTGAGTCACTTTTATATGAATAAAATCCAAAAATGTAAATATTATGTTTTCTGTATCAGATCTAGGGGAATGTTTTTATATTTATTATTTGAATTCATGGATTCAATGGGATTAAGGAATGACACAATGAGATTATGTAATCATTGATAATATATTAAATAAAAAAATCCTCAATCATATATAAATTTGAATTTTATATCATAGTTTTGAAAAGATACTAATGAAAGTTATAGTAGGTATAACATTCCTCAAATATTTCTCTAAAAATGAATATTGAATAGAATATGAAAATTCTCTTAATACCCTCTTCATATCAATAAAAATAATATAATATCCACGAAATAATGTAATATATATTAATAAAAAAAGAATCTACATGATTTTCTATATTTCAAATAATGAAAGATGAAGATGAAAGTCAATCCATTTAAATTAACAAGTAACCTAAAATAAGGATTTATCATTTGGTATCTATATTATTATATATACGTATTCATTAAATTCATTCTTCTAATTATATCTCATTAAAATGAATTAAAAAATATGGATTTATCATTATCATAATAATATATTTTATCAATAATCATAAAAAAATTATTATTTGGGGTGTTTAATTTTTCATAAAAACAAAAATAAATAGATTACAGGTATTTAGGATTTACCAGAATCCAAAATAGTAATCCCTTGATCCCATATCTATTATTGTACTCCACCTTTTAATTTTACTTTTTATACATTCATGGTAATATGATAATAATAATTAAAAACTAATTATTGTGCATGATTGATGAATTAGATCTTAATATATAAAGGGGTTTTTTATATCTTAAAACAGATTTTGAAACAATATCATATGAATTAATTAATAATTATTAAATAAATGACTCGGGTTGCCTCAAATAAATATATTTATATTATGGTAATTATATGGACAATACCTATTCAATGTCATGTGATTATGTTTTGTAAATAATATAACAATTCCAAATCCATTAATAGATAAGGATTTAATTCCACCACATTATGAGCCATATTCATAATTCTGAGATTATTCCAACATATCCACAAGGTGTTACCATTTCAAAATCCATGTGACTAATAAATTAGTGATTTATTTTTCTCATTATATCTAATGTTATGTCAGGGATTACCCAAACTTATTCATCAACTATAATTGTTTTTGGTTATTTAGTACCTATATAATTGTAACGCCACTACCCTAGATTGCAAGAGTAGGTGAATTATTTTAATACATTTGCATGATTACAAGGAATCATGTTCCAAAAGAATGATCAGTTTTGTAGTTTTGGAAAATAGATTAAATACATGAACGTTACGTTAAAAATTTTAATATAAAACAAAAAAATAATAATCATTTGTGAATGAAATGTTTCTCTATATTAGCCCTGCATCTCAAACATCAAACACTTCTTGGGATCCCGGGAAAATAAAACATAAGAATGGGGTGAGCTCAGATGCACAGTAAGGGTAAATAATTTCCCAGAAGCTATAAACATTTAAGGAAAGATGTATAATAAAAATAATATCCTTTTAAACATAATAATTGAAAATACTATTTCAAAAATAAATCAAACATTACCATATAAACATGAAATGGATATTATACTAGTCAAATAATCACATGTAATAACTAATTTTATAATTAGAAAATGCCTAACGTCGGACATCATTACCACAAAGTCAATGCCTTGTTCTAAGAATGAAAATAATTTTTTTATGGCGTTATTCCAAGACACTAGTTTGTCTCATGAGATCTACCGATGCATCGAAGAGCTATAGTGGGCTCCACCGGTCACATACTATGTGCACTGCATTCCTCTTATGAAAAAGTTGAAACAGAACATAAACATTCGTATTAAAACTAGAATAAAAAACGTCAATACATTAACCATAAACCATGAATGCTATAAAAATAGAACATCCACAGTGAAAATCATTCAATACAATATGGAATATTGAATTATAATAAATCAATCTTAATCAAAAATAATATCCTGTAAATGATGCTGAAATAATTGAAAATAATGAGTAAAACTTTTTGAGGGAAATATCCATTTTGTAAAATCAATTAAAACTTACACTTTTATAAAGGAAGTATTTTATAATATATTTTTAAAGAAACGTGTCCCACACCACTATGAAACTTTAGAAAAGAATTATCATTTCAAAAAATTCATGTCGATACAAATAAATCCATATAATTATTTTGAAACCATGGACATAAATTTAATGGATTTAGAAATATAAATCCTTAAAACATTTAAATTGATGATATAGTTAATTAGACCCTCACATAAGACCTTAAAATATTTATTTTGAATATTTTTTTAAATATTTCTATCGATGATAAATATGTCCCAATAAACACTTACATATAAACAACCTCAGATAATAATGCGATTGAGGAAATAACCCTTACCTCATTTTATTCAATCGATTCATATGAACAATAGTCAATAACCACAAAATTAATCACATAATATCATGAATATAAATAAAATCATCATAATATATATCAAATGTAAGAACACAATACACCACATTCAATAAATAATTGGTGAATAATGGAGATCTCACGGAATTAAAAGTGAGATAAGAAACCCTTTACCAAGAACATTTCATTGCTCATTAGTACATTCAACCACATGTATAATGACCATTGTATGTTATTAAATTATATCAGGCCCATATTAAAATTTATTATATCATACATGATTCATTTATGACATTATACTACCCAATTAATAATTATTTTCATGATAAATTAATATTTCGTGTAATAATCGCTTTCTTTATCGTACGTATTTTAACATGTTATTCTTGAAAGTATCATTTAGGTCGGGATTTTAATAATTCATGAATATAAACCTTGATTCATATATCCTATATATTTAGAATATAAATATTTATAAAAGATAGATATATGAATTGTAACACACCGTTTATGGAGACGGTATGTCGTACGTACGCATAAACGATGTTTCTATTTTCATATCGTATTGAACAGAAGTGAATAAGATATATGTATATAAATAAATACACATATATATATATATATATCCCGTATAATTATAATGACATATATTACATACATATTAGTAATATATATTTTTGTAATCGTGGATGAATGGTGAACGCGGAAATGAATCTCATCGTGTCGGGGAGACGGTAATCCGTACGTACGCATGAGTGACAATATCATTTACATAATGGTGTGGAATTTGATTGTAAATTAATTTTATAGATATATTATCATGTAATTTTAATTATTTACATGCATATTACTCATCATTAAATCAATCCAAATAACATAGTGTTTAATAACAAATTACTCCACGACATGGAGACGGTAAACCATACGTACGCACGCAAGGTGAAATTTTCAATCATAAGATAGATAGGATAATTAATATAGTTTTTCCTTATTTTCAATAAAATCATAGTATATATAAGATTCTAGATTTATTATTTTACAATGGAATCAACAAAGAAAGAGTAAGTGTAAGAATAAGAGAACGTGGAAGAGGGTGGTCAAATAATTACCTCTCCTTGGGTTCTTCCATTTGATTTGATCAAAAGGGTTCCATAGGTTGGTTTTCGGACCAAATAAAGGCCTCTAGGATGAAGGTAGGATAGTTGGGAGGATATTTGTGTTGGGTTTGGCCATGAAAAATATCTTTGGAGGTGTGAATTTGAGAGAAGGGAAAGTTCCCTTTTTAAAGAGGGGTGATGGGCACCTTAGAAAAGACATAAATTATTATTTTATAATAATGTCAATTTCGGTTTCAAATGGATCCAAAATTAATTATTTATAGTATAATGTGGGTATGGGTCGAAAACCACTCAACAAAAAGGTTTTAGACATGTTTAGGTCACCATATTAACCTTAACCTTTAGATTTTACTCGTAGTTAAATAGTTTATCATTTACTATGTCTCTTTGTATTTTTATATTATATGGTTAATAAGCATACAATAAAATGACTATAGAACCACAATTGGTTCATTGATGTCATATATATTATTATAAAAGTGTTTTTGAAGAAACATATATTTTTTTAATATAATACCATTTATTAATAAAATATTTGTTTTAAATACTATTTTTTGTCAATTTTGACACTATTTAGTATTTTGTTTTTGCTAAATTCATAACAGCATTATTACATCGAATAAAATTCATCTAACAAACCTTAATATGTCATAATAATCTATTAAATTAGTTTAATTAAATAAATTAATAAATTAAATTTATTTTAATATTTATAATTTCAATTATTTTAATAATTCATTAATATGGTAATTACTGCATCATCATTGTGTCATAAATAAATTCAGTTATTTAATGTTTAAAAAATATAAATAAAATACCATTAAGTAGGAAATCATTTTAGATTTATAATTAATATTTATAATCGAATTTATAATATGTATAACCCTATATTAAAAATGGTTTTGTTATTAAAATTTGATTATAACTCTTTTAACTCTTCTTTAAATAAAATAATAATAAATGTGTTAATCTTATAGAAGTAGACCTAAAGTATCCTATATAATTCCTAAGGTTGTTTGTGATCGAATTACCTTTATAAACTAGAATTAGGACATGTGTTATGGTTGGAATAATTTAATTTTTACCCTTACTTTCACTTTTTACTTTTAACCGTGGTAAATAAAAGTAAAAAAGTTACTATTCATCAAAAATTATTTACATTTTATTGGACGAAATTTTTCTTACTGATATCTACCATTTCTGTTAGATTTTTGAAATCCCACCTACAGACGTGGTAAAATTATGATTTTTGGGAATTTTCAAATTCTCCTATGGGATGGGTAAAAGAAGGTGAAAAGTTCAATAAAAATTATATATATATATATAATTATTATAAACTAAATCCAATGAATTATATTGAAATTATATATCTAATATGTTTCAATTTTGTCCTATAATAAAATTCAATAAAATAATTAAATATTTAAACAAAAATTTAATTTTAATCTATAATTTAGTACTTTTAACAATTCCTAAAAAATTGAATGTTTTCTGAATAATACCAAAAATACACAGTAAAATATTTTTGATGTTCCAAACTCAAAAATGAATTGTATTTAAGAAAATTAAAAACATATAAGTTTCATTTAATAATTTAAAATTGATTCTCATTGTCAAAACCAAAAAGCGGCATTTTAAAAAGTAAAAACTATCAAAAGATTTAAATGTGTTTATGTCAAATTTAAAAGTGAAATTACTTATTATGACCTACATTGTATTAAATGATAAAAATATAATATAATTATACTTCTAAACCATTAAAATAAATAATTTATCACTATAAAGTATTTCGATTAAAAAAGTTGTTTTTGTTTAAAATTATGTAATTTTCACTATTCATCAAAATACAAATGTTATCAGAAAAGTTCAAAATATTTATCCAAACTAAATATTTATATCCCAATTCTAAATAATAATTTAATTTCATCAAATTTAATATATGAAATTTTAAAATATTGGATTTAAAAAGGGTTCTCCATTAAAAGGCATAAAACTGCATTTTTTTAAAAATACCTCTTTTATATTAAAAATGGATTTTTTCTGATATTATGTCTAAGAAACACAAAAGAAGAATTTTAGAATTATATAGTATATATATATAATTTCAAATTTGGTTAATAGTATTCATAAACACTTTTTTTGAATGGCTAGTATGGTATGTCGAGGTCTGCTCGAACACGGTGTTGCGTGTAGCACATGTTTTTGAAATACTTTGAAGAGAAAACATACTTTGAAATCTTGGGGTGTTACATTCTCCCCTCCTTCAATAAATTGAGTTCTCACATTTTGATTTTTTTTAAAGTAAATGGTTAAAAATAGTGAAATATCATTGTTGAAAACCCACATCAGAAATTGGGATAATAAAATTCCGTCTTTATAAGAGGGAAATGGAAATGAAAAAGTTACCACAAAATTACAATCTCGATTAGTAAAACATTTGTGGAAATTTGAGACATATAATTGAAGAGAAAACATAAATACTTATAGGGAGTAATTGAGGTCATCAATCACAATATATAATTTAAATATATTTACATGACAAATCCATTTTAAAAACCATTTTAAGTACCAAAATACATAAAAAGAGTATATAGTATTTATTTTCTATTATTTTAAATTATATTGGCTTGTCAAGGAAGTCAAAGATCAAATAAAACTCATGGTGGCGGAACAGTCATTGTCACCTCTTACGTTAAAAAACATTCCTTTTTTTTCCTTAATTAAAACGCTTCATAGAAAAAGATTCAACTTGAAATTAAAATGTCAAAGGGTTTTATACACCGTATTGAAGATTGTCATTCAGAAATCAAAGGATGCCTCAATGAAAGGAGATTGAGACACGGTCCCTTAACTAATGTTTAAAAATTAAATTAGTCATATAATAAAAGGGGAATATATATATATATATATTACAGATTCAGTTATATCCTTTAACTAATTCCTACCACAAAATCATCTTTCACTCCAAAATATTTTAAAAAAATATTCTATTTATCCAAATCGTATAAGGTTCAAAAAATAATGAATTTATAATTCACCTATCAGACCTTTTAAAAAGGAAACTACATCATACAATCTTGGACATCACGTGGGCCAGTGGTACGTGATTCACCCTTGTCTCCCTTCAGTTGCAGGTTAATGTATCGCAGCCTTACCAGACGCGGCTGGTTGTCAACCGACCTCTGGGTTGTCCTATTTATGGAATTCCAAAAATAATCATAACAATTGTATCTAATTTCAAACTAAATCCATTCCAACCTTTGGACTTATCCGAAATAATTCTTTCCAAACTCACAGTCCAAAATATTTAAGGATATTAAACACAATGAAGAACCATTTTTCCACGTAATAACTTATGAACACCAAGGACATTTATTCTTTTCAAATGTGGTAACAACCTAAATTACCATAAAACCTTTTTGATTACATACATGATACCTTATATGCTGTAAATCATTTTTTCACCATTTTCAAAACTGGTTTATGGGTTGTCGATACCCATACAACAGAAACCCGAAGCCACAATCACAAACAGATGAAATTTCAAAATTCAATAACACCGCCATCATTGCCTCGAGCCGCGATCCTGACTCCTCAAGCCGAGAGTATGAACTAGGGCTGACACACCATGATCTACAGACAAATCCACTACACAGGATCATCGGGGAGAATCACCGGTGTCCATCGTCGCCTTCAACATCAAGGCCGGCAAGAGCCCATCGTTACCGTCACAAATCCAGAAGCCACAAAAACATCACCCTCACGACAGAAAATCTCAAAACCAACCATAAAACTGCAACTGTTGAACATTTAAAACCAAATCATCCCGAAAATAAGAAAACTACAATGATTCAAAAACATCGCAGAACTACCAAGAAAGTAGCAAGAAAAATTACAAAGCCTCTAACCCAACCGCTGGAGAAGACATCATAGTACCCTCAAACCACTAATCCACCGTGGGCCAAGAGACAACCTAAAAATGCTGAAAAACTCACCATAGGACCAACGATCTTCCGAGGACAACCCGGAGCACTCCGTAGAGTATTCCGGCAATAAGACCCTGTCTTACACCCGCAGAACAGAATTAGCAACCACATAATCCCCTAGCGCAAATCCACAACATGAGATGAAGCCCCAGAACCACCGTAGAGAGCCCAGAGGGATCCATAGAGAAACCACCACCATAGGGAGGCACTGGAGGGAAACCCTAGCACAACCTTATCAACCAGCACAGAGCCAAATACATTAGTGAGGGAACCATCAAACCATTAATAACATCACAAATAGAAAAGGAAGCGAAGACATCCCCACCCCGGACCAGACCAGCTCCGTCATCTAACTTCAAAGGGACACAGACGCGTTAGATGCCGCATAGCGCCATCACCCATCAGACGAGGTGAACCAGATGAAGAAGACTCGGGATAAGGCGGCCGGAGAGGGAAGGAGCACGATGATGGAGGAAAACCCTAGCCGCCTCGGAAGGGGAGAGAGAACCCGCTCAGAGGCCTCCGACTAGGTGAAGTGAGGATGCTACCTTATTATTTAAATAATATTGTATATATTCCTTATGTCCAAAAATATTTAATATTCAAACTATGATAAAATAAAATAAAAAATTAATCAGTTCCATAGAAGTTAAGAATATCCAATATAATTTATGCAAATCAACAATCTCGTATTCTAAAATCACTACCTCATTATCAGGACAATATTAAGGATTAAATTTCCTTCAACCAAGTATTTTTAAAAATGTTTAGCTTAATATTATGTATCATTTATTAGAACTATATAATCTCAAATCCTCAATAGAACTGCATTGTAGTACAATCCTTATTTATCTCCATAATTCAAATAACCAATATATTGTTGATACAACACTCATATGAAACAATTCTATAATACAAACACTATTCATTCCTCTTCATCTGAGGTAGTATCATAACATGATTATTATCCAATAGCATAATTTTTTTATACTCTGTTGATAAAGACATTGATTCATGTATTCTATCAATGCCTTTTAGATGAAGCATTTTACACTAGAAACCTTTTTCTTACCCTTGCAATCATGTACTTGGTGTTATTTTTCTCTACACTTATAACAAACTCTAATTCCATTTAAGAATTTTCCAAGGTAATTCATTTCACATTAATTACATATGGGAAAATACTTCATTCCCCTCTTCCATTTAGCCATATTTCACTCTACCATCCTTTACTTCTCTTGATTCCATTAAAATCCATAGGACTCAGAGAATTCTTTACATATCTTATAAACACATGATATTTTTTCTCATATGATCATAATACATTGGAGACTATTTCCATTCTAAATGCTGGATTAATCCCATGAATGATATGATTGTTCTTATTATTTAAATCTTATGTATTTTTGGAGTTCTCATTCCATAAAATGGGTTCCATTTCTAAAAAATGGAGATCACTAGGTTAGTTTATGAATCTAAATGAATAATTCCATACTTATAAAATACCTAACATAAATTGAACAGTTTATGGATATAATCTATTATCATAAAAATATTTTCTTTGTGGAGGTATGTACTCATAAATCCTTCATAATGATTTATATGGAATGTGAGAATTATCCTAAGCATGTCCCCCAGGAGTGTCGTAACAACGAGTGCAGGAAGGCCCATTATTGTGCACCAGATCATATTTGAGTCTATCTCAAAGTTGTGTTTTTGGTTTTTACACCTAGGTACATCTTTCCCAGAGCCGTCTCTACCTTCTCGTATCCCGACAGGGATGTATTTTATGGAAAACTCACAGAATCACTACAATACCAAAATTATAGAATGTTCTTCTATTCTAATTATCAAAGTCTATCTTAAGGTAATGTGATTTAATCAGATTTTATCTAAATCAAGTTTCCAAGTTTATTTCTTAACATTCTATGATACCAACTATAATGCCCCCACCCAAGATTCCCAGAGTCAGTGCATTATTTTAATACATTGACATGATTACAAGTAATCAAGTCCCGAAATACTGATCAGTTTAGCTATATTAGAAAATAGATTACATACATGAATGTTACATTACACTTTCTAACATAAAAAACAAAAAAATAATCTTTTCAGAATTCCATTTTTCCCTTAGCTTAAACCTACATCTCAAACATGAAACACTTTTTGGGATCCTGGGAAAAAGAAAACATAAGAAGGGGTGAGATCAGATTCTCAGTAAGGGTACATAATTTAGCATAAGCTATAAACTTTTATGTCAAGATGTGTAATAAAAACAATATCCTTTTAAATATAAACATTGAACAAAATATTGAAAAAATAAATCAAACCATACCAAATAAACATGCACATGGATATTATACTAGTCGAATAATCACATGTACTAACTAATTTCGTAATGAGGGAATGCCTAACGCCGTACATCATTACCACATAGCCAGGGCCTTGTGCCAAGACTACAAATAAAATTTTTGTCAAGGCCTTGTGACAATACACTAGTTTGTCTCATGTGACCTACCTATGCATCGAGGAGCTATAGCGGGCTCCACCCATCGCATACTAAGTCCACTACATTCCTCATATGAAAAAGTTGAAACATAACATAAACATTTGTATTAAAACTAGCATACGAAATGTCAATAGATTAACCATAAACCTTGAATAGTATAAAAATAGAACATCCATAGTCAAACTCAGTTAATACAATATGGAAAATTTTATTATAATAAATCAACCTCAATCAAAAACAATATCCATTATAGGATGCTGACATAGTGGAAAATGATGAGTAAATTTTTTTGAGAGAAATATTCCTTATGTAAAATCATTTAAAAGTCACATATTTATAAAAGAAGTAATTTAAAATAGAATTTTGAATAAAAGTGTCCCATACCACTTATAAATTTTATAAATAATTATAATTTCAAAACATTCATGTCCATATAAATAAATCCATAAATTCATTTTGAAAACAAGGACTTTAATTAAAAGTATTTAGAAAGATAAATCTGTAAAACATTTAAAATGTTGATCTAGTTAAATAGAACCTCACATAAAACCTTCAATGATTTATTCTGAAACCAAATTTTTGATATATGTGTATCGATTATAAATATTTCCAGGTAAAAATAATTACACAGAAACAACCTCGGATAATAATGTGATTGAGGAAATAACCCTTACCTCGTTGTAATCAATCGAGTCATATGAAAAATATTCAATAACCAACAAATGAATAACAGAATATCATTAATATAAATAGAATAGTGAATGTATATATCAAATGGAAGTACACAATACACCACGTGCAATAAATAAGTGGTGAATAATGGAAATCACACAGAATTAAAAGTGAGATAAGAAACCCCTTACGTTGCACATTACTTTAGTCGAGGGTACATTTAATCTCCATTAGAAGGACCATTTTATGTTATTATATTATAATAGGACCATATTCATATTGATTATATCATACAAGATACATTTATGACTTTATACTACCCATTTAATAATTATTTTCATGTTAAATTAACATTTCGTGTAATAATCGCTTTTTTTATCATACGTATTTTAACATGTAATTCTTGACCGTATCATTTAGGCCATGTTTTAAATAATTCCATAATATAAAACATGATTCATATGTAATATATATTTTGAATATCAATATTTATAATAAATAGATATATGAAATGGAAAACACCATTTATGACGACGGTAGTTCGTGCGTACACATAAATGATGTTTCTGTTTTTATTTCGTATTGAACGAAAATAGGTGAATAAGATATATGAAAGTACTTAAATACATATATATATATGTATATATCTAGTATAATTATTTTGTCATATATTACATACTTATTAGTAATATATTTTTATAATCGACGATGAATGGTGAATGTGGAAATGAATCTTATCGCGTCGTAGAGATGGTAATCCGTACGTACGCACATGTGACAATATCATGTACTTAAAGGTGTGTAATTTGATGGTATATTACTTTTAAAGAGAAATTATCTTGTCAATTGAATTATTTATTACATATTAATCATCATTTAATCCATCCAAATAACATAGTGTTGAATAACAAATTACGTCACGGTGTGGAGACGGTAAGCCGTATGTACGTACGCATGGTGACATTATCATTCAAAAGATGGATAGAATACTGAATATAGTTTTTCCATATTTATAATAAAATCATATTATATATAAGATACTGGATTTATTATTTTAGAATAGAGACAACAAAGAAAGTGTAAGTGGATGAATAAGAGAACTTGGAAAAGGGTGGTGAAATCATTTCCTCTTCTTTGGGTTCTTCCATTTGATTTGATCAAAAGGGCTCTATAGGTTGGATTTAAGACCAAAGGATGTCTACTAAGATGAAGGTAGGATAGTTGATAGGATATTTGGGTAGGGTATGTCTGAGAAAAATGGCTTTGGAGGTGTGAATTTTAGAGAATGGGAAGTGAAATTTCATTAGAGGGGTGAGGGACACCTTAGAAAAAACATCAAATATTATTTTATAATAAATTAATATTCTGTTTCTAATGGCTCTAAAATGATCAATTGAAATTATATGGAGGGGATCAGTCTAAAAAAACTCAATCAATATGTTTTATATAGGTTTACGTCACCAAATTAATCATAACTTTTATATTTAACTCTTAGTTTAATAGTTTGACATTTACCATGTCTCTTTGTAGTTTTATATTATATGGTTAACAAACATAATATAAAATGCCAATAGAACCCCAATTGGTTCATTAATTACATATATATTATAATATAAGTCTTTTGGTAGATATTTAGACTTTTAATAATACAGTACTAATTATTAATATAATATTTGTTTTAAAAAATATTTAATGTAAATTTTGACACTATTTGGTATTTTCTTTTGGATAAATTTAGAACAACATTATTACATCAAAAACACTTCATCTAACCAACCCTAATATGTCTTACTACCCTAGAAAATTAGTTGAATTCATAAAAACGCTTAAATTACATTTATTTGGATATTTATAACAACAATTATTTTAATCATTCATTAATATGGTAATTACGTAATAATCATTGAGTCATAAATAAATTTAATTATTTAATGTCTAAAAAATATAAATAAAATACTATTATTTAGGAAATAGGTTTATCTTTCTAATACATATTTATAATCGAATTTATATTATGTATAACCTAATAGTAAAAATGGTTTAGTTATGAAATTTATTTTTAACTCTTTTAACTCTTCTTTAAATAAAATAATAATAAATGTATTAATCTTATCAATGTGGACCTAAAAGACCATATTTTATTCCTAACTAATTTTGGGTCTAATTACATGAAACCAATATAATTAGAACATGTGTTGGGGTATGAATAATATTATTTTTACCCTTAATTACCCTATTTGCATTTAACCGTGATAAATAAAAGTAAAACGAAAGTATTCACAATAAATTATTTTCATCTTAATGAACCAATTTTTATTATTGATATCTACCATGTCTATCATAATTTAAAAATTCCACTCACAAAAGTGATAAAATTATGTTTTATGGGAATTTTCAAATTCTCCGAGGAGGTGGGTAAAAGAGGGTGAAAATTTCAATAAAATTTTTATATATCTAACATTATTATAAAATGAATCCATTGAATTAAATTGAACTTATATAGGTATTATGTTTCTATTTGGACCTAAAATAAATTGAAATAAAATAAATAATTATTTTAAAAAAAAATTGGTTTTAAACTATAACTCGGTGTTTTTCACTATTCATAAAAAATAGAATGTTTTCAGAAAAATACATAAAAGTCACCCTAAAATAATTTCTATATTCACAAGTAAAAAATAATTTATATTTTAAAAAATTAAAAATACAGAAGTTTCATTTATTAATTTAAAATTAATTCCCGTTGTCAATACCAAAAAGCAGGTTTTTAAAAAGTAAAATCTATCCAAAGATTTACATGTGTTTATGTCAAATTTAAATTTGAAATTACTTATAATGAACAGCATTATATTAAATGATAAAAATATAATATAATTATTATTATAAACCATTAAAATTAAAAATTTATCAAAATAAATTATTTCGATTAAAAAAGTTGTTTTTAATTAAAATTTATTAATTTTCACTATTCATCAAAATATTAAAGTAATCAGAAAAGTACCAAAAATTTATCCAAAGTAAATTTTTATATCTCGATTATAAATAATAATTTAATTTCATTAAATTGAATATATAAAAGTGTCAAATATTAGATTTATAAAGGTTCTATATTAAAAGGCATAAAACTGCAATTTTGGAAAAATACCTCTTTTATCTTAAAATTTTAAATTTTTTATATTTTGTCTAAGAAAGAGAAAAGATGAATTTAAAATTATATAGGATATATTTAAAATTTAATTTTTCTTATTACTATTCTTAACCTCTTTTTTAGTGGATAGTTTTTTTAAGTCGTGGTGCGCTCGAACACATTGTTGCATGTAGCACCTATTTTTGGAATACTTTGAAGAGATAACATACTATAAAATCATGGGGTGTTACATTAATCCCCAACCATTTTATTAGATTTAACTTTATCGTAACCCCTTTTTTAGCCATCTTTTTCCATTGGAAAAAAAATGGTTCATAAATATGTCTTATAAAAGTAGTGACTTTCACCCAGTAATTATTCACTACATATAGGGAATCATTATTTTCATCAATGATCTCTATTGCTTTGCGGATGTTTTACAGTACTTACTCACCATCGAACCTAATGTAAAACATAGTTCCAAATATAAAAAAATTGTTTCGAGGCCATGTTTCACTACACTATCATGTTATAGGTAGTATTATATAGCAAAAATCATCCTATTTTGTCTAATAAGACATGTTAACGAATTGAGGGGATATAGAATTCTGGGACCCACCCATCTCCTGATTAAATTTTATGCATTCAATATAATAGTTATCAATACCTTTCATATCATGACCTAAGGACACTATTAATAAATCAAACATGAATATTCGTATAATGATAAATAATTATATCAAATACTTCCCCATCCGAAATAATAATGTCCAGTTCTGTGATAACATCCATTAATGATATTTTATTTCATGAGGGTATCATTAATATACATGAATTACCCTGATCAATGAAATATTGTGGTCATATTAAATTAAATATGATGATTCCCACATGAAATACAGTAAATGGACTAAATATAGTGCATTGTTAGGATACTAAGGAAAGAGTGGGAATCATAATTTAGTAGGGTTCACTAAGATCATGTGATTTTTAAAAATCATATGCACCATGATTATCTATACTAATTTACCATATTAAATCAACTTTTCATTTATTAAGGTGGTGGTTGAGTCAATGCAAAATCCATCTTTTGGGGGTGATTTACATTTAGTGTATCTATATCATATATGTTACTACTTTCCAAGAACAAAGTAGAGATTTATTTTCTATGATGATAAATACACTATTGTTTGACACAATCCTAATATATTATTTTCATAGTGGAAATGATTTAGCTTTAAAATGGGTTTATTTACTATTCAAGTGAAAGGAATATGAGAGATGGATAATAATATTGAGATGGAAATCCATTAAATTGATTTAGTGGAATGTAAAATTGTCTTCCTTATAAATTTATCCACTAAGTTAAAAAATGGAATTTAATATAACATGTGTCCTAATGAACGAATATTACGATAGAAGACCCCTACACATGACTTGGGTAGAAATTCATTCCAACCCAATTGAAAAAGGGGGATTTAAACCAATATTTATGTTCCATTGATAAATTTATTTAATCATATAAAATATCAAATATGAAGTATGTACACCACATTAATGAAACTAGGTGTATAATACAAAGCATTTCCCAATGTGATAAATTTGAGACGAAAACCCTTTACTAGTTATCCTAATGTACATGAACATACATTAACCTATTATATCAAAAACATAAATAAATGAATAAAATAATTTAAACCCATATACTTATGAATTTTAATTTATAATTTTTATATATAGTAATTTTTTATATAAACCCAAACTATTTTCACATCGCATTTTTATATATTTGATCACTTTTACTGATTTTATAATTTGGGTTTCTATAATCATTCATATTAAAATTTTCCTTATTACTAGGTCGTTAAAATTCTTTTTAGGTATTATTTATAATTATTTATAAATTCTAAATTCATTTCATGAATATTTTATTCTTTATTCATGAATTTGAGATCTCTAAGAAGCATATTTCAATGATTCTTTGTGATTGAATGGTGTTATTAAATTGATGAAATAAATATTGATATTATGTTTTCCGAAATAAAATATAATAATTTTATAGACATTTATATTATATTATACCATTAATTATGTTACTAAGGTAATTCATGATATAAATTCACAGTATTGTACTTGTATGTTGTTAAAATGACCCAGACTTGTACACATCATTAATAAAATAAGGATTATGATTTGTTTATTTATAATATAATTATTACATAAGCATAGTGAACTTATTTTTTTTTAGTGTGATATATCTTAATGGGAATAATGTATAATGATAATTATAGTTCCCCAAGTATATATATTACCATTACCACAATTAGAAGATATATTTTTATTGGATTCATGTTAATCCTCAATATCATAAAACCCATGCTCCCATCAACTAATTTCAGCATCCATTATATTTTCCCTCATATGGTGGTAGTTTGTATAAAAATCATAGTTCTTGAGTAGTTATAACAATTTTCCCCTCATGGAGATATTCTTCTAAGAGAATATACACATCAAACATTTATAGTCCATATATAAATATAAATATCATATAATTTAATATAGAGTAAGTGACACTATATTTTTGGTGAAAATATTACATCAACTATCTAAATATCATTAATTGGATAGTTATATTCATTTATGATTAGGTTCATTGATGAAAAGAATAATACCTTATCATTGATCATAAATACCCAACCTAGTGTTTTCACCATTTCATAATCATATATTAAAATTTTTTCTTTTCTTTATTTTACGATTAATATCATCTCATTAATTAATCACCTATATATATCAATACATATCTCCTCAAATTCCATTCATCAGGTAAATTAAAACCATTTTCTGTAATGTTGGTTAATGTGTTTCAAAACAAAGAAAATTCAAAAAAATGCCACTAATAGTATCATGTAGTTCCCAAGAAATGTTTTATCTCAGTTATATTTATCATAGTGGGTCATTATTTTAATTCCATCATCACTCAAGGGTCAATATAAATTTCATAGTTATAGGCAATATGACCTAATAGAGAATCATCATTGAGCCAAAATTTACATTTACTATTTCTTTCATATGATTTATTTTTATGTGGGTATTTTGATTCTTTTATAGATGACTCAGATGCTCTTAATTTATCTTATTGTATATCAAGATACATTCAATTAATAATACCAAAAAGTTAACATGAAACTCCTTGAAACTTTTATTTAACTGATCCATAATGGAAAAAAGTTCATTAGTTAAACAAAATGAATTATCATAGTCTTGTAATGTTCATACATTGTTCAATATTTTATCTGGATTTTAAAATCCTTCTTCGCCATATAATGATGATAACCAATGTGAATATGATCTTTGAAAAGTATTGGCCTCCATGTAATTGATCAAATAATTAATCAATGCATTGAAATGATAATTCTTATTTATAGTAACAGAATTAATCACTATAAAATAAATTAATTGTATCATTGAACCACCATTATTTTTCATGAATTAAAGAAGGGATCCCAATGATTAAACACAAGAATGTATAAATCACTTATAATTAGACTCCAAATTTTATTAATTAAACTCAAATAGATACTAAAATTCCATCATATAAGGGGCTATAAAGATAGGTCTTGCATCCTAAATTATCTAAATATAGATCTATACAGCATGACATGGTGAATTACTATAATTTCATCAAGAAAATAGCCAATTAATTATTATACAAATGGTTTAAAATCTATTCATATGATATGTTCTTCAACCACTGATCATTTTTGATCATTCTCATTACCAAGAATTACATTATGGATAACTCTTATGGAATTTACCATCCATGATTTAAATGATTAATATTCCTCTATAATGAATAACTATTCCACCACACCTTCACATATGATTTTCTACTTCTCATGGAAATAAAGTTTCTAATTATATATAGAAATCCAATCATTTCAGATGATTATATAAAACTTAACAACATATATAACTAAACAAATCTTCAAAAAGTGGTTTCAAATGAATCGTAAGAACAACATCATGAAAATAATAATTTTAATAAGATTTTACATGGTGTTTTGATTGATAACTAGGAAAAAATGGTATTTAGGAAGTATCTAATTATTTTGTAAAACTTCTATGATAGAAGAGAGATAAATGATCTATAATCAAATAAACTAGTATCTAACATTGTGATAATGATCAATATAAATTCAACAGCTTCATTAGGAAATTGAAATTGATATGTGGAAATTATATATACATGTCCCTACTACCTTGTATATTTATATTTTAAATTCCAATGATGTTTAGGGAGTTTTTGTACATAATTCCCCTTCTCCCATAGTATAAACAATGAACACTAACAAATTATTCCATTCCCCTTCCTTTTAGATCTTGATGTACTTTTTCTAAATTATTACAACAAACTATGGTTCCTTGCCTACAATCCAATGGGTGTGACATCCCACAGTTTGTAAAATTGGGAAATATTAACCTTCCTTTCGTTCCCTTTTTCAAACTATACAACCCATCAATCTCACCTGATCTCTTATTTTCCATCTTTTCAATGAATATATTACTCCAATTTAACTTCTTTTCTATATTAATAATTCATGATTATATATCCTCTTAGAATGAAAAGGAATGACAGTCCAAAATTCTTAAATGGATTGTATTTAAACAATCAAAAAAGGATATATATATTTATCCAGTCTACATCTATTTTCAATATCATTCCTAAAAATTGTATATATTTTTCCTCTTATTTATCATCACTTTTGTACTATATTTATCCAATATTAAGGTTCTACCTTTCAATTTATATTCTTAGCTCACAAGAAAGATATTTTCCTTGAATATTCTTAAAAGATCATTCTTCTATTAAATTTATCACATATTCCTCATTAGTGATCTAAATTACCTACCACATCTTTATATCTCATCAGCTAACAGACACCTGTAATTACTCTTTACCTTTCCAATAGTTTTCAAAGTGGGATATATATTCTCTAAGGAGTTGATTCAATGTTTAGATATGAATGGATTAATAGTTCCACTGGATGTAAGATTTTGTTTTCATATAATGTGTTCTAACCTAGTAATATAATGTTATGGATCAGTAAGATACTATATAATGGAATGCATGTTTTTTATAACCTATTTAACCTTTCCTAATATGGTTATCAACATATTATCCCCAATAATAGATTTATTAAATTTTTAAAAGGGAATATTCATTAATTGACAATATTTGATGTTATAATTATCATTTATCGTATAATCCACCATCATTCAATAATACAATACACATAATTTTCTAACAATATTGAATTTAAACATACAATTCTAATATTTTCTAGAGTATTCCCTAGAAATCATAATGGGTTTTCATATTACGTATGATTTCCCCATGGCTCATCTAAATATAATCTCTATGGTTCCCATGAAACATCCTATAATTTAAATTATTACAACTAAGACAATTTAATCTTATAGCCAACCATTATATTACATTATCAGTATTGAAAAGAGGTGTTCATAAAGGATCCATTAGTTTAGTAGTCTTGGAAGTAAATATAAATTCATATATTATATTTCATGACATAATATATACTTCAAAAATACTATGAGAACAGTATTGACCAATCCATTATAACATGAAAAATAAAATATAGGCATCATCTAGGTTCCTTGGGGAATTGAAAAAAATTATTGATTTATCAAATATGTAGTAAATAGTACAATCAAGTGGAATATTTCATAATATAAAGATTGAATAATTGACATGGAATGAATAGAATAAAATGTTTAAGTCAAAATAAATTGAATCTATGATAATTTTATATACGTGGTAATTAACATAAAAATTGACAGAATTATTCATTTATTAAATAATATTGGAATGGATAATGTTAGATATCAAAATATGTTCTTGCAACCATCTTCCACGAAAATATCAAATTATATTACGATAAATACACCAAATACTATCATCTATTGTCTCATGAGAATTATTGATAAATTCAAGGGATATGTAATTCTGGACCCTCCTATCAAATTATTTATTCCAATACTTTCACTATAAGTGTAGTCAAGATTATTATTAACATTCACTGAGTAAAATCTTACTATAAAAAAATTATATATACATATATATTATAAAATAAATAAATTAAATAGTTCCCAATTAAATATAATAATGTATACTTCTAGGATAACTCATCATAATCATCTTAGAAGCTTAGGGAATCACCAAAGTAACGAGAAGTTCCCTTATTAATATAACATAGAGGTCATTTTATATTAAATGAGTTTGTATATCCATGTTAAATTGTAATTGAGTTTAATAATATGTATTGGTTTCAGTAGAGGGAAATCATAAGAAAAATACTCAATCATTGTTTATCAAGACCAAGTGAATATTATAAATCAAATCACATGATAGTGTGTCTCTCCATGTGTGAAATAGTAGGACAACATTTCCTGTATCATGGTGATCATTGAGTTAATTCTCAACTAACTATTAATGTGTTAATTTACCCTTTATGAATATTTTTCATAGATTCAACCACATTTTATTATCCTGATAGATATCCTATGAAATTACTAACATACATATTTTAACAAAACATAGGATGGTTTTCCAACATTGAAATGATTGATTTTTACAATAGTTTTTGTAATTTTTGAAAAAAAAAAAGAATATAATAAGTGGTTAATAATTTAGACTTGTAATAACCTTAAATTTTATAATTTTTAAATAATTTTTTTATGGAAATTTATTCACTATAGAAAATATAATAGGATGTATATATAACATGAGCCCAAAAAACATTGAGACAAAAAACCCCACATAGGACTTGGGAAACAATTAAATAAAATATATATGAAATATATGGATTGAAATAACTATCTAAATTCAGTTAAAAATGTAATTTGATGATAAGAAAATATAAAATTGGATGTACATGACCACATAAAGGAAATTTACTGTGTAATACAAATCATTTTCAAAAGAGATGAATTTGAGATTGAAAACCCTAAACTCTTATCCTGACTTCCAAAAAAAATAAATTAACCTATTATATACCTGAAAAATTTATTATAATCACATAATTCAAAAAAAAATTCATATACATTTATTTTTACTCATCATAGAATGTTATTCTGTATATGATTTCTACCAATCATTTACTTTAGGTGTTTAAAGAAATGGTGCTTTTTAATAGTTTCATAATAATAAGGTCGACAGTCAATCATCATGAAATGTTCATCATTAATATATCATAAAGGTTAATTTTTTTTAAAATTTGTATATTTTTTATGATTTTTTAAATTTCATTTCTGGTTACTTTTATCTTTATCCTTTAAGGAAAAATTGATAACAAGAATCTTTCTAATATTTTTGATTATCAAAATCAATTTTATTAAATAATGAATCTTATACTAACATAATGTCTCCAAAATAGAAAAAACATGTATACATTTATATTATACTATATAATTCTTTTAATTTTGTTTCCATAATCATACATGATAGAAGTTGCTAATATTTTTCATGTTTGTGGTAAAACCGACTAATACATTAATATACACTAATGTAAATAATGATCATGATGTGGTTTTGATTTAATAAAATTATAACTGAATCATAATGATATTAAATATTGTTAATTTGTGTGATATACAAGAATTTTATGTAATTGGATAAATAAGTAAGGGACATAAAAGTAATACAAAATCTAAATTAAATATTAACATATTATTACACTAATTTGAAATAATTAAATTAATGAGGATCCTTTTTTGATCATATAATTAATTGGTTAAAAATATTGTGTGTAAAACCCTTAATTATTGTATAATTATTATTATTATAACATTAATCCATCATATGATATGTCCTTATATGGTAGTAAAATAAAATAGAACATTTTTCATTACGATAATGATAGTCCACTCAAGGCATGAATGGCAATTTTAGTTTACTTAATTGAATGAAAAATGATGTTAGTATTTATTTAAAAAATATAAAAAAATATTCATAAAATATGTAATGAATTTATTATATAGAAAAAAATAAATATTATATTGAAAGGTAAAAAGAAATTATTTTAGTAAAAGTATTGAACATTAGTTGGCCAATTTGGGTTTTTCATAGAAGATTACTTGGAAAAGAAATACTAAGGATATATCCATATGACCAATAAATAAAGGGAGTGAAACAATTTTATAGGTGAAATATTAAATTTGGGGATTCATGAAGAAAATGTGTTTTTATAGTTCCTTTAATGGGTACTAATATTCCCCTTCTATAAGTGGTGAGAATGGCATTTTGTAAATATCACAACATTATATAATGGAAGCGCATGATAATCAAACCAAGCGGCACTAAATTAGGTAATAATGGTGCGAGGAAGATATGGGATTAATCCAAACATCATAAACTAAAATATAGATATTTTTTCATTTTGTATCTATCACCATGACCCTTAAATTATTACCTTTTTCCTTTTTTAAATTTTATAGTGGAAATTTTTTTAATGTAAAATAATTATTATACAAATAAATAATTTTATCCTTATTAGAGTATTTATTCCTCAAAATTATAAAATCAAAAAATATAATTTCATATTGAATTTATTAATGTATTAATGTTATTTTTAATGTAAAATAGTATAATGTATGAAAACATGTTTTTAGAAAAAAATTACGCGAGTTCTAAAATGACAACGATGGGAGTATAACATATAATTAATATTTCAATAACTAAAATTTAAATTATAAAATACATAATAATTTAATAAATTGGTGAAATAAATTTCAAATTCATATTTACATACTAATAATGTTATTAAATATGTGGTAGTAGTAAAATCATTATATTTCACTATAACCCGAAAAATTATTTTTTCATAAAAAACCAAAAAAATTCATATGATTATATCATCGTGAAAGAATTAAATATTAATGTTGTTTTTTAAAAATTAAATTATAAAATTCATAATTTTAAACTTCTAAATATTAAATTTAACAAAGTCTCTATAGATTATTAATTTTGTGATAGTTTATGATATGGTGTTTACCAATAATATAATGGGTATCAAGTGAAATAATTAAAGTAACAATGTACTTCTCTAATGAACTGATTTGGATATCGATTAAAGACCCATATTGTTGTAAAAACATAAATTCTCTTTTATGGTACACTTGGATATGTTGTTATTGGGGCCTCAAACCATGGAAACTAATTCCATTTTCCAAATCAATATCATTATAATATTTAACATACATATATTATAATTGATTAATTATGATCATCATATTTGTCAGTTTTTTCCATGCCTCTATTTATATAGGATTTCATCTACTATTTTCAACCATGTAAACTCTATTAAGATAAATAATCCCTTCATTAATAATGTTTAAAATCAAAATAAAATTTATATGAAAATGATATAACATGAAATTATTGATGATTTTGTGATTAGAAATAATGAACTTTTTGTAACAGAAATAAGAGAGTACTAAAAATGAATTTATAAAAACAGTTTGTCTAAGGATTAATTCCAAATTATAATAATCATATTTTTTTAAAACAATATTAGTGCTAATTTAAATCATCAGTGGATTGAGAGACATACTAATGGATTAATTAGTTCTCTATGGATCTTGTTACAATTTGCATGATTTTTTATGGTATTCAACAACTAGGTTTTGTTAAAAAAAATTACTTAATATATCATCTTCTCAAGAAAAATAATAATTTGAAAATATACTAACATATTATAAATATTGTTATTGTTGTTAAGAAATTTTAATTTTTTTCATGATTTTAATGTTCATGTTTTTAGATAACCTTTTATTAGTGTAATGTTTTTTCTCGATGTTTTCATTTATATAATCCATTTTACTTTTTGAAATATAATGATAATTGAAATTACTAATGTAATTTTATTAATATAAATAATGTGGAATAGAGGGTTTCCCTGTAACGGAATATAAAATGATTTATAATCATCTAATTGAGGTATTAAATTTCAAGGAAAACATAGATCAAGTGCATATTGTGTGTATAAGATAGATGTCACTGATAAGTCTAGTTGAGATTATCCCTGGAAAGGATGGGAAACCATTTGATATGTATTTAAGACAATGTTTTGAATGTTGAATGTCATGGATACTATGTATTTGGTTTAAATATCTACATTTCACTATAATTTAAAAGTGTATCTTCTTTAATAGTCATTTTAAAAAGAATTCCTTCATAATCAGTACATCTTGTTTTATTTTTGATTTTACACTATGTTTATTTTTCAACATTATTATTTAAAATAATGACCAATTTATTTATGTTGTTCCAATATAATATCAATATTGTATATAATATTATAACTATATTCATTGGAATGATGAGTAATTGAAAAAAAAATAATTTTAATACAAGTAGTGGAAGTGAATTTTCTGGTTATTTTAAAACTAAAAATAACCTCACCTAGTTGAATTTTATTTTTCATCACCCCTTGATAAAACAAATATTATTATTAAATATTATTTTTCATTATTATAAGATAAATGTATACTATTAATTTTTATATTATATTAGTTCATTTATTTCGTTGTTAACTTTGTTTCAATGGATTAACTATGTCTGCAGAGGAAATATCTTTTTTGATGGTAGAAGGACAAGTTAGAAAAATTGAAAAATATAAATCAGTAAACAATATATTTTTATGGATCTAATTATGATTATTATCATGATCTTTTGAAAACATATTTCATTATTACTATATTTCAATGTCTTAATGTGCTAAAAGAAACTATAATGTTTTATTGAAGGATATCATTGAATTTTATTATAAATAAATACTATAGTATCATTATTATCATCATGTTTCTAATAATCTATTCTTTTATATGACCAGTAACATCTATATCTATATATATTCAATTGGAATGGAAATTTATATTTGGATGATGATTATGGTAACACGTTTTTGAACATCCAATGTATTTGAATCTTTTATAGCTATGAGTAGAGAGGACTATAAATGATTTATTTTTCAGCATAGATAAAGTGAAACTAAAACTCAATAAAATATTATGACAATAGAAAATAATTTATAATACATTGTCGAAAAAAATTATTGTAAATTTAACCCATCAAAATTATTCTATATACGATGAATGAATTATGGTCTAATAAGAAAATGATCATTGAAATCAGTTATTTTATAATTTTAAATATGGAAGAATTAATTGAATGATTATTATAGTAAGAAATAGTAACTACATGAGATGCAGAAATAGAAAAAAAATAAAGAATTTAATAATTTTTTTTCTTCGTCAGGTAATATTAATCATGCTGCCTATTTTCCATGTACTAACACTTATAAATATATTATTTCAAGGGGACAACAAAATCATTCAAAATAATTTTTTTAGATGATAGTTACAATGAAATTTCACAAATTAAAATATTAAATAATAAGCCTTTTTGGATATTGGACTTATAAAATTGTCAATAGAAATGGAAGAAATAAGGAAAATAAAAAAAAGAATAGTCCTTCAAATAATAAATATTGTGACTATAGAAATGAAAGTAATATCAGAACTAATAATTAAAAAGTAATGAATAAATATTAAAAACATAAGTGATATTAAAAAAAAGTTATGAAAATTTATAAATCATTTTAAACACAAAGCCTATGTTTAATTGTAACATCATTAGATAGCTCTTCTTAAGATTTTGGAAAGAAATCCAAAATGTAATTGGATTTTATTAAAATATTTAAAGGAATGATTTTTTTTAAATATTGGTAAATAAATAATCCCTTACAAATATTAGTCTTAATATAAATTTAACGATAAATTTGAGGACCATTATTCAATATAATCTAATGATGATAAATTTGATCCATTTATGTTGACAAAGTTAATTAATAGTTTAGGAAATGAAAATTAATGATAATAACTAAAATTGATTAATATGTAACTCATGTAAATAAAAATAATAATAAAATGATGTGTACCAATAAGTTTACTGATGTAAATAATAATATAGACAATAAAATAATTTTGAAATAATCTTCTAAAATTTTAAAAAAATCAATAATATTATATTTAAAAAATATATTTTTATATTTTTTTACTATGCTTTATTTTATTGTAAATATAATGAATATTTTGTAAATTTTATTCTTCAACATAAATATGATGTTTTTTGTTTAATGAAAATATATTATAAAATTTTATATATTAATTAAATATATTAAAAATTGTATAAACAAATAAAACCCTCTAGATCTACAATTGAAATATGATTTAATTATGAGAAACTTATTTTTAGTCGATCCACTATGTACCTGAATGGGAAATGTTTATACTTTATGTCAAAAAAAGGTACTTAGAGTAAAAAAATTCCATTAAAACACTGTAGTACATTAATTTACAAATATGTTAAATTTAAAAATAACTAGTATTTGAAATACCTGAATGGTTTTTGGAGATTTGGGTTCAAAAATTTTATTTTCTAATATAAATAGACATAAACATGTACGAGTAATAAGAATATTGTAATTATTTTTAAGGAAAATAAGGTGTGTACTAGAATTATAATCAAATATTATATGAATATCTGTTAATATCATCATAAGAGTTCATAAAATTGAAACACCATTGTTAATATAAATTTTATTTAGGAAGAGTAACTTTTGGAGACAATGCACAGAGTGAAATCATTGTATTCATTATTGTATATTTTCAAAACAAATCACTTATTTAAACTATTTTTATCTTTCAAGACAAAAGTAAAAAATCACCAGTATAATTTTGTTATATGGTTAGGGATATATTGTAAACATTATTAATGATAAATTTAGTATTATAATTTCATAAGGTAATTAAAATTTTCTTATTAGTAGGAATAAAAATGTTTACACTCTCAAGATAGAATAATCAAGTCATCATAGTTCTTATTTAAGTGAAACTAAAGATATACCTTAGTCATGGAATATGTTATTAGAGGAATGTGACATTAAAATATTAGAAAACATTTTTAGGAAATTACATCTGAGGAATTCATCATAACATTTTTTTAATTCAATCTAATACTATAATCATTTTTTATTTTATAAGAAACATAAGGATGAATATAAAAATACAGTTCATATCTCAACTACCTATTCATTATATTATGTGTGAACATGGATATATTGAGCCATACAAAAACAATATGTATTGGATAATGTTACTATTTATATATCTTTTTTGATGATTAAACTAGATTGACTTGGTTTTATATTACCACTAAAAAATAAAATGATCTTAAACATTTTAAAATTTTATTATCATCTTTTAAAAATAAAACAAACATCCATTGTTTAACATCCAAATTCTTTATGGTGTTTATTTTTTAATATTTTAATTTGGAAAAACATAAAATGAATTAGTAATATTTGATCAAAATAAAGAATACCATTTTCTTAAAGATACAGTTGATGAAGGAAAAAAATTCCACATATAATTAATAAAACATTTTTATATAATTATTATATTGATAGATTTTTTTTGATGAGTGTGTATGTACTCCCTGTTATATTATAAAACTAGTTTCACATAAATATTTTCTTAATAAAACTCCATAAGAATTTTTTACCATAATAAATAAAACAATTTCTGGCTCCTGAATTTCTTGATTTAAAGTATTCATATAGAATAAAAATTAATATATACATAAATTTGATCCAAAAAAATATAATGTAATATGTATGGGTTATTATTCAAAAAATTATTATTAGAAATATTATAATAAGATATCCAATTTGTTTTAGGACATAGTTTTTTATGAATTTTATGATGTTGGTAATTTTGTTTTTTTAACCACATGAAATTAAAAGAGGGTGATATTTTCAACAATGTGTATTTTAATTTAGAGGAATATAATTTACGATAAAATAACATATATCATAAAAAATTACAACCATTGGATTCTCAATACCTAGATTTCAATTCAACAGAACATGTACATCCCTTAGTTGAAGATAATCTTATCACGTTACCTAAAATTTTATTGTTCTAAAGGAATAATCCTTAAATTTATATAATTTTATATGTAATTAAATGGTTAAAAGTAGATATTCCCTAATAAATAATTGTCATAATCTCACGTTCTTTTCAAAATAATACCATAAATTGTCTCGTTATTATTTAGGCTATGATATTTGGATAAGGTTCATGCATGAGGAAATCGTTCATTTTAACTAACCCATATTTGGAAACTAGTTGAACATCCTATATGTTAATGGTAGTTAGAGTAATACGGCTCATTATAAAAAAATGTGATGAAATTGGAATTATTTTTAGAAATAAAAAAAATACTTGTTTTAAAGGCAATTGTATAAAAGAATCCATAGGCTTAGTTGAATATTTTTCACTAGTAGAAAGAAAAGAATCTATCAGGATCATTTAAACCTTATATTCTCATTTTAACATTATATTAAATCAATTGATTCTGAAACATTATTTTTATACTGGTTATATAAACATGGAATAAAATGTTTTCCAACCACTTTGTTTTGAAGGAAATTAATTTTTAAATAATTTTATGAATAATGATAAAACATTCAATGGACATAAGAATTATCCTATATCTTGGTATTATAATATTATTATATATTAACAAGAATTTTTTTAATTTAATTTATTATATAACAATTTTCATAAAGAGAACTTTTAAAAACACTATCATTACTCAATTTTTTGTTGACATAATTATTTTGTATAGACAAAAAATATAATATTTACAGTTTTCTATCCAAGTAAAGAATGGGCCTTAATTGATCATGATGGAGAAATCATCTTTTTCCATTGTTTTAAAATTTAAAACAAAACTAAATGAAATATTTTCACTTGACATAAAATATAATAAATATTTATTAAAACATATTTTCATGAAAATTTATAATATTTATATACACATATACCATCTTATAACAAAATTTATCTTTATGAAACTGCCAGTTCACTAGATCAAAAATCATTATAGTGAAATAAAATTAATTTTACCATATCTAATCGAAATTTAATTATCCATTACATTTTCAATATTTTTATGATTTATATTTATAAGTATTATTAAATAATGCATTTTCAATTCATTAAAATAAATTACTAATTTACATTATTGTAATTCCAAACATTGAATATTTTATTATTCCATTATGATTTTATTATAATGTTACTTTGATAAAGTCTATGAATGTTATTGGTTAGATAGATAATATACACTTGAATGATGATATTTATTAAGAAAATATTTAGTCTCTTTATCCATCATGGAAAAAATTCTATATTAATTTCCATTACTAAGGAGGAATATTTAGTAGCAGGATATTAGGATCCTGTTTTGTTGATGCAACACACAGTTTCATGTTTTTTATTGAGTTTTAATCTAAATCCAATAATTTATTATAATAAAATTGTTATTCCCACATATAGAAATCTATAAAATAACTCATTATCAAAGAAAATAAATTAAATTAACCATTTAAATAGGGATCACATGTAGAAATCCAACAATATAACCAACTGTATCAAAATGGACAATCAGAATGGGATTGTTTTTAAAAAACATTTTGGTTATGAGATATTTGAATTTATAAAAGAGAATTTGGAAATGATAAACAAAAATTGATCATCAATCAAAATATTTTTCATATATCTACTAATATTAAATAATCCCCATTAGAAAATTTTCAAATGGTTTTTTACATTTTCTTATTTTTCAAACATAACTCTCTCTCAAACATAATTTTTTTCAAAATTAACTATTTCTTAATCTTAAATATTATTTTCTTATAAATTTATTCAAAAAATTATTTTCTTTTAAAATTTTTCATTTGATCAATCTTATTTGATATCCATTTGGTTTAAAATATTTATATTTACAAAACTCAATCTTGATCAATTATTTATATAAGAATATTATCCATTAATAGATAAATTCATTATGAATGAGTATTTTCAATAATGTCAAATACTAATCAATTTTGATTATTTTATAAAATTGTGAGTAATATTAAAAAAATTTAAGATTAATTTAATCACATATTTTAGGGAGAGTTCTTATTACATTAAAATAGTAACTATTTCATTTCCATTCAATGATAATATAAATTTAATTCATAATGAAATATCTATTAAATTTATTTTGGTCAGTCATTTTCTATGAAATTCATTGAGAAACAATCATATAGAAAAACTGATGACCTATGTAATATTAATAATTAAAATTTTATTTCCATGTAATATTATTACAATTTTCTCTAGCTACAATTTCAATGAAATAATATTGTTAATTTTTTCCGTCGAAAAAGTTGTCTTTTTCAAACTAACATTTTTTCCATGTATTATATGGAATTATATTAATTTTTTATGACTCATATAAATTTAATTTCATTAAACAGAATTAATTTTTGGAATTTACATATCAAATTTAACAAATGGCTATTTTTATTGTATTTTAAAGAAAATATCTATTTTTTATGATTAATAAAAATTGTACATTATTTAAACACTAGGAATTTTTTGCGTTATATAATGTTATCTAGAAGTAAAAATATAATTTTCATTTTTTAGAGTAATATATGATGTTTTTGAATAAATATAATCGATATATTTTGAAATAAATCAACATTAAATTTTATTTTGATACATGTTCGTTTAAATTAAAAAAAATATTTTAATAAATAAAACTTTTTTGTGTTGTTCTCTCCACTTATATTAAATTTACATTATTAAATATTTAAAAATTAATACATAAAAACACAAGTCTATATTTGTAATACAAAGGTTTAAAATTATATATGAGTTCAATTTCATATTTTTTCATTATAAATAAAAACCATGCTAAAAATATGTCACCACGGTAAATGGAAAATTTGGTTATTTATGTTAATCACATTCTCATAAGAGAATAAATTAATTTAGAAATATTATTTGATGATATTTATTTAAACATTGTATAATTTTATAAGAAATTTTATATTTTTTATAGAATTTAAAATTACTAAAATAATTATAATATTTTAAAAATTATATAAATTACTAGTGTTCCACTACGATCCAATAAAAAGGGAACCACCAATCATCACACAATCAAACATTTTGACCCAAAAATCTCAACAAATATCTAGAAAAAACAATTCATAAACTTTTTCCTTATTTCTTAGAGGCTCTTCTCTCATCAAAACGCCTACATTGAAGTATTAATGATTAATCCAATAGTGTTTTTCTAATGAATAGGTATAACTCTAAGATGATGAACTTCATTTTTATTTCTCTTAACAAATAACTAAAATAATCCACATCCATTATAAAATAATGAAATAAGTATTTAAAAAATATGAAAAGATTTATTTTTTATGAAAATACCCTTAATAATATATTTTTCCTTTTTTGGGAGAAGGGAAACTTTATTCATTCGTACATGTGGGCTACCACCTCCATGAAGCATTGTGTTTCAATTTTTTCTCACCTCCACTCATAGATATTTATAATTAATGATTTAATATGTATATATATATATATAAATGGAAAAATAATCATTATTTAAAGATAATAAATAACCTATTTTAAAAACCCTTGATCTGTTGGAAAATTAATACGTTGTTCGTGTGTATGTGTGGATTACCACCAATGAAATATTTTTTGATTACTTTTAATGTATACCATTAATATGTTCTTCTAAAATTTTAATCAATAGATAAAAATTATAATTATTTCATAATATATATTTTATATAATATTTATTAATCCATAATTTCATCATGGTCAAATTGCATCTTTTGATTAGGAATTATGAACTAGACATCCTCAACATGTCTGACAAAAACTAAAATGATTTAATGACTATATATGTCATGGTAATAAATGAAACACATGGATATTAATAATTTAACTAAATAGAGTTTTTTATTAATTATAAAGTAATATAATTTAATTAAAATTTATTTAAAGTACATACGTGGTTTCTCAAACTCGTTGTAAGGGTTTCTCCTATAGAAAATTCCTATAAATGATTCAATGTTTTTATATTATTTATCATCTATTAAAATTTTATTTAAATTGATTCAAATAGATTATTTTTGAGAAATTATTATTTAACATATATGAAATGGTTTCATGGTGATATATACTCTTGGGAAGAGAAAAATGGAAATGATGAAAGTTAATGATCGAAAACTCTACTAAAGGCCCTTTGGGTTAGTAACCCAAAGCAGTATCTTCTTGCATTGAATCTACGCATCAACCTAAATGGAACATATATTTAACATATTAATATTTTCCAGGGTCCCAAACTATCGGATGAATATGAACTATGTTTCTTCATTTGTATCGATGATATTTCTAAAGAACTCTCGATGATATGATCACGCTAGAACTTCACTATGACCCTCTGAACTATTCCATGTAGCCCTAGTAAACCTAAAGAAGAGGGAATTAAGTGGGATAATATAAATAAATTCCTCTAATGTTTTAATACACATAACATGTTTGTAGGGAAACCATACCACTACAGTGGATGAACACTAGCATGAGATCCCCTTCTATAATCAGGGACTTGCATGAGGTACTCTTACGAACACATGTGGAGACAGTTGATTGCACGGGAAAAGCCTCACCCATTATTGTTTCCAATGTTTTCCATCACCAAAGGTATCATAAACTGATGAAGTCCTACCCAGGGGAAGCACCCTTAGGTCATGCATTCCTACCTACATAACACCCCCTTTTCCTGCCAAATCTCGCACCCTGTTTGAAGCTTTGATCAAGCCCTCTTTTATGTAATATAAAGATAGGCCACCCCTATTTTTTATCCGATTAGTGAAAGAGTAAGAATTAAAACCTCCACTATATACTCGTACTTGAACTTCTATGGGAATAGTCACACATGAATTTATCCCATTCTGAAATGTATTTTCATGGTAATAGGTTTTTTACACATGTCTTAACAAACGATTTGGGTCCGCATGGTGCACATAGTTGTGAATACATATGGTTACCAAGCCCCTAACACTGAATATAGTGTTATAGATTTCTTTTCCTGAGGTATAAGGGTGAATAATCCTTCACCCCCTTCTATTTTCTATGTCTTAAAGCCTCTGGTTCCATGAACGGAGAGTTAGGATCACCATTGAATTTCCATTCGATAGGGAATGATATACTCCTCTATTGAAGTGGAAATAATTTTATGAAATCTATCTTGATGGATACCCCTAAAATTCTTTTGGCCAATTATGATCTTTCTTCTATCCACCACCAATGGTGTTTCTGTGTGGATAGTCTAATGAGTCATTCACAGATACACAATGGGAGAGGTAATAAGCACATCTAAGTCCCTTTTTCTTCTCTGGTATCCCCATATTATTCCTCCAATGGAAGAGGATAAGTGTCTGGCTTGCCAAATATTCCACTTCCTCTTGTTTCTCACATTAAATAATGAGTCATCAAGAATCATGGACATAGAGGTTACCCATGATAATTACATCCACATAGTCGGTTGAATGTTAATGAAGAGAATATTCTTTTGGATCATTTTCTCACCTTCCTTTAGAGTGTATCCTTATTAAAGGGTCATTAAGGTCGTGTATCCAACATGGGGGGAAAGTGGATTGTTTGGTTTCTCAAATCATCCACACCCTATTTTTTCTCATATAGATCTTGAATCACATGTTCTTAGAGTCTATAGGTTATCATGGCAACAAACATGATCCCTAAATATTATAGGAATCAATCAATGATTATGTCCCAACTAAATTTCGGATTCCTACATGGTATAAGCCCATTACATTCACCAACATTAGAATCCTCCATAGGATTAATCCCCAAACCAAACCAATTGACGGTTTTCTCCCCAAAAGTTTGACCCAAGCCCAAATAATCTATTGTCGGCCTTATCATAAGTATGCCTCAATCGAAAATTCCCTTCACCAGGATATCCTCCTTGCGAGAAAGCCTCGAAATTATCATCCTTGATCCTCCTCTTTTTGTGTAAGCCCCTAACAACCCTCCAAATAACCATGATTCTAGACACCACATGTGGATTCTTAACAAAAGTAATACATATCATGAAGATGACCCATGATAATCATCTCAACAGGTCATAATCCCAAATGAGAAATGTCTTTGTAGGGTATCCAATGGTTAGGATCCTCACAAAAGAAAAACATGGTGGGCTTTGATTCCCAACCAAATGTGGTATGTAGGAAGACTCTCTAAGGTCAAAAACCAATACTCTAAATCAACCATCTTTTCCTTAGGCCAATTTCCATGTATGTTGTATGTTAATACTAGAAGATAATATCTATTCCAGTTTCCATGGGGTGCTTCGACATATGTCACAAAACATATTTTAAATAGGAAATTTCTACAAATATTTCCTCAATGAATGATGTAGGACTAAAGGTCATCCCTTATCAAGGGATCTGGGGAATTATTTTCTACAAAATTATGTCGAACCGAACAACATGGGTTCCAATTCCATTCACAAGGATATGTAGGAATCCAATATCATGAGTTAAATCCCAACATAGAAGCAACATTTATCTCCTTGCTTAAAGATAAATATTAGAGTTCCGTAATGTTCAGCTAGAAACCGGTATTGTTGTTAAAATGAATAAATAATATATAAAATATTATATTATATTATACCTTTTATGGAGCAACTCAGATAAATATATATATCTTCATTATTATAGAACCTCAGATATATACAAATTATTCTTGATTTTACACATTCTAACCATTGATAGATAGTTTGAGGGTAACCCACATAATAGTTGTGAATTCATTAAGGATTCATGAAAATATCATAAATCTATATGGGAGTGATGGTGGTGAAAACAATTCCCCCAAATTGGAATGAGGAGTTAAATTTCCCTTCCTCCAAACCAATGTCACTTTATAAGAATCATTTTACAAACTTCCTAATGAGAACATGAATGATTGAAGCAGGCCCCCAGAGATATATAATAATTGATGTTTCCAGACACACAAATATATCCATTGGAAACCATTTGGAAATAGTGAACCCATCATGAATGATTACTCAAAACACACCCCAAAAATAAATTATCAGGTGTAATGAATATTGATCAGAAAAAATGATGACCCATGTTGAATCCTTAACTACAATGACATCTTCACTAAATTTTAATTCCCCATTCACCATCTTAACTAATGAGGTTAAAAAATAATAATAAATCATTCATGTATTTATATAAATGTTATAATTCTTGAATGGGTGTTTTCTATTTGTATATCCTTTTTTATATATGAACTTCCTACCAGATCACCCTTTAATAGAAATGGCATCTTTCTAGCTCCCAATGATGTATGCCACAACTACTATTATCTTCGAGTATCTATCCAAGTGAGGGATGGGATCACCAACCTAGTTTCTTTAAAACTGGGTCTTTAACACATGCTTCTATGATTATCATCATCATTTAAAAATTTTTACCCTAGAGGATACATGAAAAGACCTACACCTTTTGAATCCCCACCACTCATCCATCCCACACTAACTGGTGGTCCAGAAACATATAGAATCAATATCAATGTTTAACCATTTTTTGGAAGCTATCCATGGAACATGAAAAAAATCCCCCCCGTATCATAGGGAGGTGGATAATGAGTCAATTTATAGCCATATCCAAAAGAAATAGGGGTCCTTATGAAGTGACCCTTCTAGTGATCTCCACCACTAATGTCACGTGGTAGTGATCACTCAATATGTTGAGGGTGATATCCTTGGTAATCTGGAGCTGATCATCAAGACTTGGGTATGAAGTTTATCCCTACAGGGGAATCCAATGGTTAATTTAGAGTAGGGACACTCCCTTACCCCCTCTAGTTAATCCCACTAATAAAATTTTGTGGACAATTATGAGCGGGCGCATAAAATTTCCCCTCATACATGAGCTATCTGGAAGGCTTTCCTGTAAGCATTTGAGAAAGAACACTATCAAAATTATGTGGCACAACTTATTCAGATTTATATACCATCTTGGTTTGACCAAAACTACTGAAAGACTCATCTGGAAACACTCATAGAATCCCTAAAATCGTGTTTGGTTGCAATCCAAAATCTTCCACCACAACTGCTTTCATTCATCTAGCCTTCCATCCGTTTTACCATGTACAACCCAAAGAAGATAATAAACAGTTCCTAGTCATTAATATATGGTAGACCCAACTTTCTTCTCCCACCCATGAGTTCTGACAGTTTCTATTGATAGAAAATAGTGGACAGGAGAAGGCACATACCCTTTATCTTGAGACATAATGGGAAAATATCCCCATTCCAATCACATAAGTCGACAATCATATAAATACAATGGTGAAAGGGAATATAAAAATACCTAATCATTTCCTAAAGACATAAGAGGACATCAATATAGTGAAAACTATTGTACCAGAGGGATAGACAGACGAAACTGTTTAAAAAAATGTCTTTTTCGTCAGCAAGATACCCAAGAGCAGACACACACATCTCCACACGTCCAGGAGGGTTATGGGGAATACTCCTCTATGTTATATGGATTATATTATAGGGAAAAAAACACTTGTACCAGTTTTAGGTAATTATTATATCCCAATAAACACTCTATGGTAGAAATAGAACCAAACCAATGAATATCACATCCCATAGAAAGTGACCTTATTCGCTCACAAGAAGGTGCCCATAAATAAACCGGATGAGAGATATATAGAAAATGATGAGCCGATATTCGTCTCTATTATACTTAATGTTGGGCTTCATGGAGCCTTGAGATTATTATTTGTGGATTTATAGGAACTTATTATCATGTTACCAAATTACAAGATATATATGTGTAATTATAAAGGACTTCCTCAGACACTTCCTTTATATTTCATTTGAGTATTGGAAGAGACTCCTATAAATCCTTTGTCTCAACAAGAATAGATCACATGAGATTTTGAGTTTTGGATAAATAATTCACTTTATTGGTGTAATATGAATTTACATTGGGTCTATTATGATCTTGAAAAAAAGAACTAAAAATGGATAACAAATTTCCTCATCGCATGACAACAAACTGCAAGATTTCTTCATGAACGACATGGGATTCATTCTAATTCAAACATGATACTTAGTGACCCATAGAAAATTAATACTATACCCAGATGAAACATAGTAATGTAAATTCCTCCACTATCCCATGTACATGTTAGTCCTACAAAATATAATTAAATATGGTTTCTCACCCAACATATGATCCCACAATGAAAAAATTCATGTTTTCTCTATATATGAATTCAATTAGTGTGGGGTATATATATTAGAAATATGATATTGTTGATTCTTTTTCAAATAAGATATATATTGAAGATCATGTTCTATAACTTATCCGATTCACAATAACATTGAGTCACATTCATCCTTACAATATGATGTTAAACTGTAGGTCTAATGTCATAACCGTATGATATTAAACTACATGACTAGTGTCTAAACTATTTGACATTATACTGAATGGTACCTCATGAAGTGTGTGTGTCTTGAATCGCATTCTAATGATATAAGCAGTGAAAACTATGCCTCATGTCTTTTTTCTTGTCCATGAGGAAAGAATAGAATAAACCATCTACTACATATGAAAAAAGATATATAAGTAGCTCTTATTTTAGGTCCCTTCTTAGGGGTCGACCATGGAAATAAAGATACACCTTCTAGGTTTGACTCATATTTATGAAATTTTCTATACAAATCATGCACAATGTTGGTCCAAATGCATACTTTATGCCAAAAAAAATATCCCATCCACAGACCATACTCATAATCTTGGAAATATTCAGATCATGATTTTCATTATTTAGCATCTAGTGAAAGTATCACTATTACATGAAGACTCCTTTTATTTATTATGTGTTTACATGACCCCATCATCTTTTTATAATACACACAAAAAGGGCCCATCAACCATAGTGTTGAAGAATGTTAATTTGATATAACATGCCCTGATTGGCTTGGCATAATAAAACCTTAAAAGTGGTATGTCGACTAATGGAAAAATCATATTAATAATAATATTATTCTATGTTTTTAATATTTTAATGACATTATGTTGGATCATGATACTCAACCTTGTTTACAGTAATCATTTAATAATTTTCCATGATCCTTTCTCTCGATATGAAAACCACCAAGACCATGGTTTTAAACATCATCTTTCATGTTTGATGTATGTAGAAATGGTCTTATTATAATGGGCCATATACGACATATAATTTCCATAATAACATGGTACTAGTCATTTGAACTAAAAAATAAATTCAATAAATTTCCCATTCGTAGATCAGACATGCATAGGAAAATTATTCTCTCAATTTATTGGTGATTTGGACTTTAGATTCTCCTTATGTGTTAAACTACTTAAATTACACAAAACAAGACTCTATATTATGGGAAATATTATTACGAATAAACTTCCTTCATCTTTCGATGATAGAATGTTGGAATTATGAAGAACTCATATGCCAGGTTATTTACTAACATGTTCTAGTTCACCTGGCAAAAGTCGCCTAAAAAATGGGTATGTCAGCCAATGTAATCTACTATATGACAATGTTGTAACATTTCCAAACATAAATTGAAAAAATTAGATCGTAAATATTTTGTACATACCAGTGGTAAAATATTCCTCAAAATATACCTCCTCTATTTCAAAGATCCATATTCCCCATAACACTCTTCATATTTTTAATTCCATAGATTATATCTTGCAAAATTCCACTTCTCAGGCCTGAAAGTGATAAGACATTCTCAAACAGATTAACATGAAAAAAGAGAATTATTAACCTTTAAATCAATAATAAATTTCTTATTCTATACCCCCCACCTAATGCCCATTTTTCTTCACATAAAACCCCATAACATAATTTCCTTGATGTATGATGTTAAACTGTATAACAAAGAAATACTAGTTATAAGATGTTAAAATGTACAACAACATCCTCATTGTAAGATGTTAGACTACCTGTTCAATCTCTTAGTCTCATGACATTAATCTACATTATGTTTAATCATTTTCCTATAATGGGACGTCACCTCCATAGAATCGGTCTTTTATCAACACATAATATCCTTTATACAATCCAAATTTGTGTTAGAGTGGTCTCCCATTCTTTCCTATTTCTAATACAGATTCTCTTCTTGTTATCATTTATATTCCCTTGTAAAAACCACCCATTCTAGTCTTCATAAATCTAAAGCTCTAAAAGCACATTTCGGCTTTCAAAAATAAAACTTAAGAACTCCATAAAACTCCATTTACAGACTTTGTTTTAACATGCCCCAGTTAGATATAAATATGTCACCAAAATGGGTTTTTCAACCAAGGTATTATGCTATCTGATTATGTTGTAACATACCCCAGTATGATTTTTATATAATGAGCCAAAAAATAGCGATTTAAACATGTAATAATTTTTTCCTTAGGATAGCCCTCCGTTATTCATGAATGCAATGTTTTAGATTTGAGAACAAACAAATCATGATCAAAATTCCTCCTCAGTTGTCTAAACAATTTCTGAATATCAGTAGCCAAGGTGTACTTTTTGGGTCATCATTTAAAAACATATAGTCAAATATGTTCATCCTAAAACACCAATCTCATTAGTAAATCATGAATGTTTATAAACTACACACAGAAAGAGACAGTACTCACTAGATTGAAAATGTCAAAGTATCACTATAAAAAATGTTAGTATCAGCTCTATAGACCTACACTATACATGGATTAGGCATGAAAATAGTGTAATTAATATAAATAATCCCAAAAGATGTCAGTCTGGAAACTCAAAAGGGGGTCATGGAATAACAATTCCTACACCTCTAATTTTTCATTATATTTCACATATGAAAGTAAAATGGTTGTTGAATGAGATATTCCATGTTTTTAGGGTTGTCTATATATCACAATATATAGTAAAACTATGTTTTCTATCCCCATATATTATGAATGTTATATTATTTTCCAATCCCAATAACAGTCGATAAAACATGATTATTTAAATATATGTTTTTTTAATGAAATGTATTTCCAATGTAATGTTATAGTCACATGAGGAAAAAGGGGACGATGAAATAAATAATTTGAGACAAAATTATTTTCTTTTATGAGTCAACAAAATTGAAGGAGAATCCCCAAAATTGAGTCCCTCAATAACACTTTAGAAAATAACAACAAAATAACTCTTTGTTTTTTGAATATATTCTGGATGCACCTAAATATATTGTCGATGTCCAACCAACTAAAAAATTTCCACCTCCCCATCCCATGAATTTTCTCTACCACATTCATAAGTGCAGTTGATTATTCTTTTGGGATCCTTTTATGGAATTGGAAAATTTACTGAGATCCCCATGGGTGGCATCCTATTCATACTGATTGTGTAAGACTTGAGTGGTATCCTCATTAATCAATTGATTTATTTTCTCCACATTAATAATGTGGTTGTCCTCCACCAGGGCTAATACCACTCATAGTCCATCAATTTTGACAAGTGTTATAACCATAATGATATCCCTTTGAATCACAATTTCTTGTTATATTTTGAGGATAATATTCTTTAGAACTGCATGAATCAGGCAGTAATAAACCTACAAAATACTATATAACCAATACTGAAAAAAAGTTTATAGAACCAATAAAAAATGTCTTCCAAAGTAATTTTAATGATTATTTTCCAATTCCCCATATCAAAAAATCATGAAGTGTTACGTAATGTATATTCTACAACTCCACAGATGAATCGATGCTAATAAAATGTGGAGAAATTTGTTTTAGGATTAAATCTCTCAATGAGGTACCCCTCACTACTCCCATCGGGATAGGGATGACATTTCATTTTGGTATCAACTAAATTGGAGTAGAATCACTGTCTATAGATCTGGAAACATAATCTGATAGAGTTGTAAAATGGATATGAATAATAGATAGCTGCAAAGGAATAATAGATTGAAGAAATGGGGGATCATTAAATAATTGGATAACCTTTTCCCAGTTAAGAGTCATTTTCATGGTTTTATTCTTCCCCAGTACTTCAGACCCTTGTAGTTTGAGATAGAACATTGTGAAAATGGCCACTCTTTTAGTTCATCCCTAAGTTCACCAAGGGAGGCTTAGGAGGACTCCCCATTTCAAGATCCACCTATGATGTCCCCCCTTCAATAGTGGGACTGGGATGGTCTCATATGTTTTGTTCAAGAACAGCCACAATGAAATTATTTGTAGATGTAGGTATGAATTTCAATCTATCAGGGTCATAGAATCTGACATAAATTTTGGTTTCACAGAAAATAATGTCTCATGTCCATTCAATTCATTACTATGTTCATCAAATTATTCTAAATTAGTAGGAATAATATTATGTTTTATAAATTCATTAATGTTCATTCTAAGATATCTCATTATTTTTATTGATGTATCAAGACCCATGGTTATCTCACACATGGTTATGCCAGAAATATTTGAATCAATAACCACTTTGAAACCTTATTCCTATAAATTGAGACCATGGAAAACATCCTATTTGATAGGTACAGGGTTAACACTAGAAGTTGTAGGGTTCTCTAGTGTATCATAAGAACCAGATATATCCTAATTAAAATAGTTATCATTAAACTAATGATGATTTAGGTTTTATCATTCACATAGCCTAAATATTCTTCCCTCTCTATAGTGACATGAGTACCAACAAGAGGAGATAATGTATCCTCAATCCTTGAAACTTCTTCTATAATGGGATCTGATTCTCTAGTGGGAATTTCTGTTCATTCCAGAAACCCCTCTATTATTTTTAAAGAATTGTTTCCAACCATCATAAGAGAGGAGGGTAAGGGTATTATTAAAACACTAATATGGTTAATCAATTGTTTTAGATAATGTATAGATTAATGGTATCATGATGACTTATCATTACTGAATATGTGCTTAACGAATGATATTATCCTTCAATGTTATTTATTTTTCAATAGGGGACTAATTACACTGACCACCTCAAAGATAGGTAGAACAAGAGGTAGTATAATTTATATTTGCATCTCATAATCAATTTCCAACTTTACTAGATATTGTTCTCCTTTTATGGGATGTGATTCATTGGTTCCATGATTTGTGTAATTTGGGACATATTTTAGTGAAAAAAAGTTTTCTAACATTACCTACCCTAATACAGATTAATAGGACCTTTCAGATCAGAAATATTACTTATTTTATATTAAGGATGTGAAGACCATTATAAAAGTCAAGAAAAGTAAAAAGTTATATCCGCAGGATTGAATTATTCAATCAATTTCATTGAATAATGGTGGTCAACCCCTTCAATGACACCTCATCTAATCATTCCCTCCACCCTCTCATAATAGCGATGTGGTTTTTAGTTTTATAAATAAGAATCTATTATTTCAAGATATAAATAATAAACTCAATGATATTATCCTCATAAATAATATTGGGTGGGGTTCATGTATATCCAATATCAAGATTTCATAGCCTGGAACAAATAAGTTACCACTAAACATTAATATCATAATTCATGTCCTCCTAAAATTGGATTCCCTATGGTCACACATATTTATTGGATATCCAAGCATTTTTTTATTTTGGTATGATATTATATGATTACATGTGCTTGCATACCCTATATAAAGGTCAGAAAAATAGAATAGTGGTTTCTTCATGAAGGTGATGAATGGACCGTCTGAGGTTAACCTCATTTAGCCTAACAATTTTGATTCTGTCCAATGGACTACACCTTACATTATGTAATTAGTGAAGACATGGTACCTTATCATCCATATCCTCCTAAAGAGATGATGATTACTATAGTAGAGTAAAAAACCTTCTGTTGGTGGGGGATCATTTCTATCTATCTTTCTATGTTTTGTGGTGATTCCAGTCTTGACTTAGGGAACAACATCTAACAACACTCCCTCATGATATGATGCAATCCATTCCTTGGAATACCAGGATGTCAGTACATTGGGTGAATCTGCTAGAGGTAGGTTGATTACCAATTTAGTTATCTCCATTTTCATTACCATCCATAACTGTTATCCAACTATTCAACGATTTTTTATTGAAGTCCCACCAGAGTATATAAGGTATTTTTATAGAAATTTTAATTGGAGTGTGAACCTATATGGATCAATGTCCTAAAATATAACTTTTCCATCAATATGTGTCACTACAGTGCCATCAATAAAGGCCATAATGTATGATGTTATTGTGTCACAAGACATGCCTTTATTAGAAAATCACATAATATGTGGGTTATATCTGTGAGAAAATTGAACTCATTGAAAATGATTAGCCTCATCCTGTTTTGACTAGGATTTTGGGAGAAGGCACGAATAGCAGATAATTCCAGAACATATGGAGAAATCCAGCTTATAAGAACCTGGACCCTACTTAACATGAAATAGTATCTAAAGTGGTAAGTGACTCATCACTATAGTACCGCGAACATTCAATCAATTAGTAATTGTTCCTTCTACAAGTGAACTTGTAGCATGTTTTGGAGAATTATCTCCTTGATTGGAATTTCCAACCCAATGTGCTTATTCTCTACCAACATGGATACTATGGAAAGTACCTTTGACTCACACCCCCATTGGAATAATGGATAGGAAGTACTCATATGCTAAGCTACATACCTAAAATTCTTATGAGATGTGTCTTTATGGGTATGATGGACTTGGTGATGTACCCCCCATTTGTTGTATTCACCCTTTTTCTATGTTGGGATAAATATACCATGAGAGTTATACTCCACCATCTTCAGGCATCCTATTGTATTTGTTCAAGTGGGAGATTTATATGTCAGATACAGGAATATACCTATCCACTCATTAGGATATATATCTCCCCTTAGGAATGGGAATTTCTTTTTAGTATCCTGAGATATATTCACCAGGTCAAGAACCAAAGATGGAATCCTTTCAACATCATCTCATATCAACCTCAGTGGGATGAACTTATAATATATATCTACAAGGATTTTAGGCCAATATATAATCTTCAAATCATACATGATGATACCAAATTCTTCACGCATCAGTTGGAATGTTCAATTCTTTTGAATCCATCGACTTAACAACTTACAGATAAGTTCATAGTTCTTGTATACATCTGATTTCCCTTCCAATGAAAACTCATATATTTTAATTTCTTTCATGTCCTTAATCAATTCAGTATAGTCCTAGAATACACTCAACACCCATATACACTCATCCCTAATATCCCATTCTCGGATAAACACCAATTATACCTTCAAAACATTTTAATAGGCTACATGGGAGTCAAAATAGATGAACTGTTAATAGTTTAACACTAATTAAAGAGTGTGCAGCTTCAAATCTATAGCATAATGGTTGTGATTCATGACACAAACCATGAATTATGTCCATATATTAATATATACACCCATTCTTTAAATTTTTGTAGTAGTGATGTTTTTGTATTATTGAAACTAATAAATGTAAATGTAATTATTTTTAACTGGTATGAGGACCTCCTATAGATGGAAATTTCCATAAAGTGGGAGATAATAACTCTTTAGGAAGTCATGGTTTGATTTCGTTAGTTGTACCAATAGATAGTGTAGAGTAGTGTCACGAGCATCATAGTAGTCATTCCCTATAACTTTTACCATATAATCAATAAGCATTTTATCTTTTTCATCAAAAACATTGATCTTCAATGCAATAATTATATCTACAAAAAATAATCATATTTCATCATTAGATAATTCTTCATTAAAAAAGGGATAAAATATATAGTAATTTGGAAAATCATGAGATCACATATAGTACACGAACAAGTGACCTTGTATAGGTCCCCTGCCTGACATTAATTTCTTATGTAGCTAACCTAAACATTTTTATCATGAAGACATGTGTATATCTTGTCTGAACGAATGATTCTTTTATAAAGGATCTTCTGCGGATTGTCTTCAAGGAATAACAGTGTAGTGGTACTAGAAATGGTCAGGCATAAGAACCATTAATTGAAGCAGTTGCTCTATATATAGACGATTAATCCCCTATGAATGCATCATGTGAACACACTACCTACACATGCGACCTAGGAAGATGACCTAAAAAGATGACCTACTTGGATGACCTCTACGATCTAAAAACACGTTTCATCCCTTCACCATGGGATCAGACCAACTTCTTTCAATCAGATCCAATATTGAGTTGTGGTATTTTATTAATACATTGTTTTTCCATATTGATGAAATGGGTTAAAGGGTAAATATTTTAATGGTTAGATAATAAGAGAAGCAATATAGGCAATGAATTGTAAAATTCACCCAATGTACTTCATGCATGTACACCTAATAGGATCAATGTATAGGGTACCTGTGCATCAGTCTATGTGAGCAAATTTTTATTCATCAAGTGTGGAACACCTATGCGGAAAACCAAAATGAAAGGGACCCATCTTATATGGTCCCATACATTCTTATAAATAGGACCCTAGGTTCATTATTTTTATTGGTGGAAATTCTTAATGAACTTCTGAATCTATGATCTCTCTATTAATTCGCTCAAAACCACCAAAGAATTCTAGGTTTCCCTCCGAAACGAAAATAAAATTGAATTATGTGAGGATATTAGAAAAAATATACTCCCACTGATTAAAACACAAAACAATTGCATGATGCACCCCCTCCCTTATGGAGGATGAATAATAGTTCCTGGTCCCCATCCCTAACCAGGGACCTATGTGAGATAGTTCTAAGAATACCTATGGAGACCATTAAGGTCTTGAGAAAATCCTCACCAAAGTGTTGTTTTCAAGATATTCTATCACTATAGGTACCAATAGCTTTCATAGACCAACCTACTATGCCAGCCACTGGTCATGACCACTTATAATCCACCTATGCTTGGGCCTCTTCTTATTTGGATCCCATTTCCTAAAATAGAAAAATTGAAACATCCACCGAATCATATGGACGTTCAATACCATCAAAATATCCACACTAATCTGTATCCCATTTGGATATTCATTCCTACATGAATATGTTTCCCAAACATGTACTACAAGACAGTTAGAGACCTCATGTTTCAGGTGGATGTGCGTACCTATGGCCATGATGACCTCGAACCTGGGTATTGTGTCAGGGATTCCCTAGTATTAAAATAATGTTGAGGAATAATTCCACCCCTTATCATTTCTAAGACCCAGAACATCTAATTTAAAAAATGGATGGTAAGGATCATGATTATCTTTCCCTTCGACATGGAATTAGATCCTCCTCTCCTGATGAGGAACAGATTTTATGACATCGCAATTGTAGTAACCCCATATCCTTTATTTGGGGGGGGGGGGGTTTACCATTACTTCTATTTTCCCTCCTATGGTTTGTCTATATGGATAGTCTAATGTGACTATGCGGGATATGAAATGGGAGAGGGAACGTGAGTTTCCAAGACACTTTTTATTCTCCTGTTGTGTCGTCCTCTTCCACCAAGGGAGGAGGAGATGTTTGTGGTTTTCTGATTCTTCAACTTCCTATTATTCCTCACAATAAAGCATGAATCATCATGATGTGTGGAATTAGATAATAGCCATGACCATAGAATACACATATTTGGTTTCATGATCTTCTAGAGAATATTATTTCAAAATCTTTCACTCTCATTCCTTCAAATATCCTCCATAGTTGGGGGTCCTGAAATTCATTTATCCTAAATCAATGAAATAAAGAATTTGTGGTCTCATAGATTGTACTCTACATCTTTTATCAAACAAAAAAAATGAATCATCATGGATTAGATGATAGTGGTTTCCATGAAATCCACATGATCCTAAAACCATATGGGAATCATTCCAAGTGTATGTCCAAAATGAATATGCGCCAACTACTTTATATAAGCCCCAAACATTCAACAACATGGGAATTCTCATAAATGACTATAATCAATGGGAATCCTCATCAAAAGTAAGCTGCAACTAAACTAATCCATGGGAAACATTTTTTTGAGTAAGCCTAAATAGTATCCCGCATTCACCATGGAATCTTCCTCATGATTATGATCCTAAATAAACATCTATAGGCCACATCCTTTTGTGAAATCCCTAAACAAGTCAATAGTCACTATGAGTCTAGGCATCCCTAATTGACTCTGTTCATGGTGAATAATTTTTAGAAACAAGCCCAAATATAATCCTCTCAAAGGGCCATAATCCACAATAAGATAAATCATCATAGGTCATTCATTGTTATGGGTACTCACAACTGAATGACATAGGTATTGATCCCAACCAAATGGCATATGTAGGGTACCTCTCTTAGCTCCAAACCCATTACCCAAAATCAACCATATTATCTATGGGACACATTACCAGTAGGTTTTAAACAAATCCTTGATAATCATATCAATTCCATGTTCAATTTTCCTCATCGACATAAGTCCCAAACCATAAATTAACAGGACACCATCCAAATAAATTTCATTTCCACATGAAAATAAATAGCACAGTTTGGTCCTTATCACAAGACATAAATGGTATTATGTGTCCTATTAACTCGCACTGAACTATGTGTGTTATAATTACCTTTATATGAAAAGATTAAGAGTGTCTTGATGTAGGAAAAAATTCAACTCAAAAGGGCATGATGAGCTCAACTTTCCATCCTTTGGACAAACGTGAGTTCTTAAGAATCACTGTCAAAATTACCAAATCAGATATTTCTTTTGGAATGTAGGATCCTAAGGATATAGAACCATTTTATGTTTTTGGTCCCACAAAAACCAATTTTGAAACTATTTTCAAATAGTAAACCCGATGTGAATAATTTCACAAAATATCACGGCTTCAATCAACCATCGAGAAACGAAAATATCTGTTAGAAATGATTATCAATATTATTTAACATTTTATCATTATTATTTTAAACAATAATTAAATTTATTTATGATTTTTTGAAAATAATAAATTTATTTTTTTTCTATTGGCTTATTTTTTAAATTATTAGTAATGTTTTAAAGGAATATTTTTAGAATATATGGAATGATTATTATTTTTTCCCAAGATAACCATTTTTCATAATGAAATCTAATATAATATTTTTAACTGTTTTTGAAAGTAATATAACATTTCCCATCTTTATAAGAAATGGTTAAAGGGATTTCTTTGAAAATTGATGTTATTCATAATTTCTTCATGAAGTGCAAATGAACATCAACATATATGTAAATATAAATTTTATAGAGATTTTATGATGAAAATTAAATCATGTATTTGATTTATATAACATATAATCCATGTGTATGGGTCATACTAAAGGGTTTTCTTGATATAGTTCTCAAATGCATTATGTATTGATTATAATTTTGGGGGAATCATATTTGACATTATTATGTGGGTTATTCCATTTATAATAGTTTTTTTAGCTATTACTATATGTGTGTTAGGAAGATAATTCCCAACATAACCTAAATGAATTTTATATTAATTAAATGTAGTTTTAATGGAATTATTTTAACTTCATAGTGTAAGATAATGGGATTACATTTATGGGAAAGATGATTCCCCTTTTATGAGTGAAATATATTTTTTCCTTATAATGCTTTTTTGGACTACCTATTTTTTACAATAAAGAATCATGATTATGATTTTATGATTTAATATGTTTTTATATGTTTATTGAAAATATTTTTTCCATGAACTTTATTTCACGAGTATGAAGCTGAACATTTATGCACAATGTTTATAATTTAAAGTGTATTTTTTTTATTACTAGATTTTCAAAATAGAATAGTGTAATTTTGAATTTTTGGTATCCCTTACTAATCTTTTTGTTTTCTCATCATATGTTTTAAATTTTTATCACAGAGCCTGATGTTGATTATGAATCTAAAAAAGGATTATATTTCTATATTGTAGATTCATCATTGAGGAAGAGAATATATTTTTAATAAAATGGGAAATTAAATTTAAGTATATTTTGTTTGTGGTCATAATAGATATTGAGTGGATTTTTAAACTTTTTAATATCCAGATTTCATAGATAAGTGGTTTTTCTAATTTTATACGACACTAAACTAAATCGATTCTCAAAATGATCTGAAATGAAACCCATGTTATAAATCTTCTAATATTGTTTTTCAAAGGTACATGGTGTTATTTATGGTATCTATGGATAGGATAAGATACCATTATATTTTATTATTTAATTAATAAAATAATTTAATCGGATTTTAAAATATTAATTATATTAACAAAAGAAAAAATTGATAATTTTCAGGTTGATTCATCTGTACTGTAATGTTTCAGAATTGTTTTTTTTTGTAGTGGAAATAGGGTGAATCAAGTGGAAAAGAATCTGGGGGATGATTTCATTCTAAATAATCAACCATTAATGGTTTTAATTATTATAATGTATTATAAAACTATTTTATATTTTCTATTATAGACTAAAATTGGTGGTTCCCAATCAATTGAATCACAAAAATGTCTATCTATGAATATATATATTATAATGAATTCCATGAAACCATGACTTCCAATATTTTTTTATCCTTAAATAAAGTTGTAGCTAATGAATTGATAAATTATATATAAATTATAGTTGATGTTTTTGGATGTTTAGATCATCAAAACCTAATCATATCAATTTATATTTTTGAAGTAAATGTATTTCAGTGGGTGGCTCTGATTACACATACCAAGGAGTATGATGAGATTATTTTTATATATTATAAAATATGTATGGATACATTAATTAAGAATTATTTTCCTCTAGTTTATTTAATTAGGAAGCAGTATAATTTTTATGAACCAAAGATAAGGGAAGCCTTACTTTCATCTAAAAAAGATAATTTTTTTTACTGGCTCGGTATGAAGTAAATATCATTCCAAACCATTATAGAGAATTAAAAATTTTATAATAATTATTAGAACAATTTTTACAAATGTATTTAGATTCTAATGATTTAAAATATTTTGGAATGATTTATAAAGTTTTGAGAAGGTTGAGATAGAGTTTATTGACCAGTACAACAATAAATAAATGATATTTTCCATGTGGAATGAAATAGGAATGTATCCATTTAACAAACGTAAAGTAATGTTGTATAATATTCACTATTGTGATAAGTGATTTATGGAAGATCCAAGGTATTATTGTAGTGAACATCTTTTGGGTGTGATATTTTTCACATTAGATGATATTTTCTATTATGATGATGTGTGTAAGAATAAATTTATGAATGATGTGAATCATCAATACAATAAGCCTTGGCTGTGGAAAATATATTGGTGGATAAAATTAAAAATTAGTATGATCAAATTAAGTGTTAACATTAACATTAGGTATTTATATTTTTTATAAAAATAATTATTTCATTAGGGGTCGACAGATTTATGTATTTATAAGAACGTTTCAAGTGACGTGGAAATATTTCCTTAGAATATAGTAGAATTAAATTTTAGTAAAACATTGTGATTAAAGTATTAAGGAATACTATATTTATAGTATCATCCAAAAAAATTTTGTGTACTGATATTTCATAAAAACCTTGTCGTGTTTCCCATTTTAGTGTATGATGTTATTATAGGTGTGGGTTATATTTCTTTTCATCTTAATAATATATAATTTATACATAATTAGGTTATATAAATTTTCAGAGTGAGTTTGATTTTTTATATAAGAATGTGTTGACAGTTTTGGTAATATATCCAAATTATATGAAAATAATAAGTTATAGAAGGGAATATTATGATTATCATGTTTTTTAAAAGTGTAAATGTTTTAATATTAGTTATATTCTAGTATTAAATTAATATTTGGATGTGAATTTAGATTATTTGGATGGTTAAATTCCTTATATAGAGGTTGAATTTATTTTAAAATTAGTTTGTGATGTTAATACAATTTCACACCACATTAAAAAATTGATATATTAGATTTTTCATAATTTAATAATTAATTATAATATTTTCATGAAAATTATTTTATTTATCCTAGAGAATCCCCATGGGGTGATCATATTTCATTTTGAAAAAATAATTATACTTCAATGAATATATTAATTTATTATAGGTCATAAAATAACATTATTAATATTAAGATGTATATGTTTTCTCAAATAGATAACTTGTTTTATCAGATTCGTGGAATGTATTTATATCAAAGGATTACCTCTTGCTGAGATATCATTATATAAATGTGAATGGAAATGAAATTTGGAAGACAATGCTTGTTAGTTATTATAAGATATATGATTTTGTGGTTATTCACATTGGGTTGATGAATGAACAAGTTTTATTCATTGATCAGGATAACAGTGGTTGTTTTGAGTATTTGAATAATTTTTTTTCTTTTTAATTAATGATATTTTGTTAAATTATAACCATTATGATGAATATGAAATATATCTATGTAATATTATTCAAACATTAATAAGAATCATATTTAAGGAAAACATAGTAAATATGAATTTTTCCTATTATTTCTTTATCTATTAAGACATATTATCTCTAAATTTGTTATAATTATTTAACATATTAAAAAATGATGTTAAATGGTCTACAAGACCTAGAATTACACTAAGTTTCTTATTTTTCTATGATTTAGAGGTTTATACCAATGGATTGATTAAAAATATTATTGGTTTTCTATCCTGCTATCTTTCTTAACTCAAAGGCATTAAATTCATGTAGATGATGGATTGTTAAGTCGATTTTTTCTATTTGATTTCTTTATTGAAGGGAATTGGTTATTGTTTCTATACTATAAATTGATATATACCTATATATCACAGAAACCGAAAGTACTTGAATATAATTTCCCCACTCATGATCATAAACAGACTGTACTATTTATTTTCAATAAAAATATATGAAAAGGTTTTATATATTTTTAAATGTTAAATAAAAACTGATTATGAAATTTTAAAGTACATATTCACTAAAAAGGAGTTCATCATGATGAAGTTCATATGGATGAAAAAGATAAATTATTTTTATTTCATATTTCACTATAAGCTGGGTCAATTTAACAAGATATTTGATTCCATGAGTTGAACATATAATTAATTAATATAATTATTTTTTTTGTAAATGAACTTTTGGTTAATGATTTAATGAATGTTTTCCTCAAAATGTTTTGTTCATGAACACCAACTCTTCTTGTTCTGGAGTTAATTCAGTCCACGTTTCTAGTAAAATATATGCATGAATAGAATGAATATAAATATCTATAGGAAAGTTTAGAGTTTGTAAATAAGGGTATGTTATTAAATTTAATTTTTATAACGATGGTTCTATAATGATAAATAACACTTTTTGTGCCCCTAGTGATCCCATGTTTATGAATGAATTGTTATCTAAATCTCATAGCCCTTTCTTTTCGATTTATTCAAGTGGAATTATTATTTATAGAGATCATATTGTGTATTTTTATGGGAAGGATGATTAAGGATATTTCCAATTTTAAAATGAATTATTTTAATTTTCAATATGTTAAATATCAGAGACAATAACAAGAGGGGATTCGGTAGCATTTTCTATTTCCTGAATTGAAATGGGATAATATAATATTCTATTTAATTATGGAATTCCCAAATAAATTTTGAGTTATAAACTCTATTTGGGATATTTTTTTATCATGTAAATAATGAAACACATTTTTTTGACTATTTTAGTTATTATGCATTTCAGAAATTGTTTTTATAAATTATCATAAAGAGATAGATAGATTTAATCGAGTTTATCTATTTATTGTAGATGAGTGTGATCCTAAATTTATATCAATATTACATAATGTGTATCTGAAGGAACTTTTTACTATATTATATATTGGTATATAATATAATCCTCAATATAATAAAAAGTATATGTGAAAAATTCATACATTAGGGGATTTGTTTAGTGTATTTTAAATATATTACAAGTGGATTTGGGATCAAAATCTTTCTCTGGTTGAAATTTATTTATGATAAAAGTTTCAATCTTATATAACAATTGAATCACTTGAGGAATTATATAGATAGTTGTGTTAGAGATCATAACGTGTGTATGAATTCAGTGACATATGTTTGTTATGACTCAAATTGTTAGAATAAATATTCATGATCTTAAATATTACTTATATATACATTAGGGAATCTCAGAGTTTGAACAAGTGTTATACAAATAATAGGAGGAAATACCTTCTTCTTGATGAACACAATCATGCCTCTATTAGAATTTTGTGTTTTAGAATGAAATTATTATTAATATAATGATTAAATGATCTATTTGAAATTATCTAATTTTTTTATCCATTTCAAACTGATTATATATGATTCCATGTTTATCTTAGGTATATTAAGTGTATTATGATTCATTTTTAAGGAAAACTATACATGATGCATTTTATGCATACATGTGAATGTAGCACATTTAGAGGAGAAATTTTCATATGTAGTAAAATAAACATCATTTTATATATCATAGTGATAATATTTTATAAAATATGGTAATTCACATGGGAAAAGATTTTTGAATGAACCGTATGATTGAGGGAGAAACATGGGAATTTCGAAAGGATATGATGGAAAACATCACTATAGGTTTAAATAATAAATAAACTTACGAGGATAAAAATTTATTAAGATGGTAATAATATAAAAACACATATAATGTTAATAATTTCAGGTTTTTTTAATATTAATGATTAAAATTTTATGGATTAATATATATTTGAAAAAATAAAATATATTTAGTAATAGGAAAAGAAAATTATTTTGTTATAATTAAAAAACATTCAACATATTATATGAGTTTATATAAATGTTAAATTTGAAAATTTGAAAAATTAAATTTGATAAACTAGAAGTAATTTTTCGAATCAATATATCAAATATATATTAGGTTAATTATTTTGTATTTTTATAAACAAATTTATTTTGAGTGAATTGAGAATATTGTCAATTTTCTGTAGCACTCACTTACAATATATAAACTGAGTAATATAAAAGCCTCATTCTATTACATATTTTTTTAGGGGAACATAATAACTCTTTTTTTAAAACTACTCTAAATAATTCCATTGGAGTCATCAATAAAATTTATTTTGGTATATGTTTAGTTGGATTCATGAAGATACATTTTTATAAAATACAATTTATCATTGCATTTTTGGGACTAATATTTATAATATCATTCAATAATTGTCAAAATAGAATCATGAAAAATATATTCCAAATTTAAAATTAGAATATTTAAATTCCTCAATGACTATAATTCCTTTTTTTCTTCATTATGAATAGTAACCATTGATGAAAATTTTCTCTATAATAGAATATTAATAATGATTATTAAGCTAAATAAATTATTATTTTGCAAAAAAGCGTCTTAGATATTAATATATAATGGTATTTCAACCCATATAACATTATTTTCTACATTTTAATTTCTTATAGCCACATGAATATGATTATAGAATTTATAAAATTATAATCTTTTAAAAAATTATTTTGTGTCACTCCCCTAAATTATAAAACTACACCCCCTATACTCAATTAATAACCCTCATTAAGTCTAATATCAGGAAAAATACATAAGAAAAATCCATTCCTTTGCACTTTCTTCAAAAAATATAGGTTTTTCTCTTCAAATTTCTAACCTAGAATACATAAGGAGTAAGCCAAAGTTTGTTTTCCAATGATGAGGTATATCTATTAACTGAGTTTTTTTGTTTTTTTTAATAACCCCTTTATGTAATATATAACCATAATTATGTAATTTAATAATTTCCTTTTATAAAATTCATTATTTTAAAAAAAAATTACAACACTTATTACTCTAATTTTTCATCATATGGGGAATGAAAACATTGTTTATATGCATTTGTAAACTACTACCCCCATGAAGTGATGTGTTTTATTTTTTATCACCACATCTCATTATTGTGTATATTGTTTAGAATTATTATAAATATATCTGTGTGGTTTTGTTTTTTGTGCTTGTGTGTGTGTATTTTATAAATGAAATAATTATAATCTAATTAAGGAAATATTTCATATATTTTCTTGTCATTCAAACTATTAGAAAATGATACCATTTGTTATGTGTACCTGTGGATTACTGACTTCAAGAAATAGTTTGAAATATTTTTTAATATAAACCATTCATGTATAGATAAAATATTTATTCAATTTATGTAAAACATAATTATTTCATGGTCAATAAACTATAGAATATAAAACAATTATCTATTTTACCGTTTCCAACCTAAATAATTGTTTGTTTGGATTTTATATTGGACATCCTAAATATGTATTAAATTTAATTAACTGATTTAAATAACATATAATTAATTATAATAAATAAAATAATAAAGATAGTACTAAGTTCATACACCTAAATAATGTTTTTATCTAGTTATAAAAAAATTTATAGTATTATACATCATATAATTTATGTCTGTGGTGTATCAAACTATATGTAAGGTATTTTTCATTAAAAAATTATTTTAAAAGATTTAATGTCTGTATATAATTTTACCCAAAATCTATGTCATTTATTTGTTTTTGGTATTTAATTAATATATTATAATTTATGATAAAATAAATATTAGGCCATGTTTGGGTTTTTCTATGAGGGTTTTTAAAGAATTATTTTAATCATTTTTCAAATGGGTTCTTATGACATATTTAAAAAAGTGTGAATGTAATATTTTTATATGTGTACAAAAGAGTAGAATTTCACAATATCATAAGAGATATTACATAGGATTATTTATAAATAAATTTATATATTTATTCAATAGCATATCCAATTTCCCATGAATTTATGATTTTTTATGAGACTTCAACCGAACTGAATTTTCATCTTTGAGTTTATCTAATATGTGAATGAAATTTTGTGTATTTGTTAGCAATAATAATTTATGAGATTATATAATAAAAAACTATATTATTTTTTGTATTTTATAGTCCTTATAGGTTTTTAAAGATGATTACTTATTGTAAGGACCATGCCTTGAACAATATATAATATATATTTTTAAGCTACATTTCACATTAATTAAATTCAGAGGATATTTTTAAATTTGATTTATAAATAAATATGAAAACATCATTCAAAGTAAACTCGTACTATAAAAGCTGTCACATATAATTTTTCCATTTTCTGACAAAAAAATATTTTAAAATAGAAGATGGTTTCTTTTAATGTAAAATATTCACAATTTTTTCCTTGCCCTCATCCTTGTATACACTCTCCTTTAACCTTTGAAAAATATTTTTTATGTGTGGGATGAGAGGAAACAGATCATTAAGGGAAATAAAAGAATGAAAACCATTTTTCTAATAAAAAAGCTGAAAAAACATCTAATATTTACCTTTATCTAAATTTTATTTGCACTAAGAAAATAAACAATTCACAGATAAAAACACACAAACTTTTAGGTCAAAGAAAATAAATAAAACCCATAAAATTAAAATAATATAAAACTTTTTTGGTAACTAAGACCATAAAATTCATAAACAATTTCAAACCATATCTATTGGAATAATGATGTTGTCGACTACCAAAATAATCATTATCAAATGATATGGAGAGGTACAATTGGGTTCACCCATAGTATAAGCTATATTGACCACACCTGTTACAAATATTGGGGTCAACCATTCACATAAGCTATGTATGGAACACCCATTATCCATGGGATATAATGGGGCTTAACCCTTTTTATAATCTATATCAAGGTCACCCATGAGCTATAATGTGGGTAAACCTATCTTATATTCTATATCAAGCTCACTTAATTGCTTTAATGGGTTCAACCATTTATATAATCTTTATTGGGCTTACCCATGAGCTATAGTCATGCTCATCCATTCATATAAGCTATATCGAGGTCACTGATGAGATATAATTTGTATCAACCCTATATAAAAGTTGTATGAGGATCAATCGTTTCATATATAATTCTGATGTACTGTATCATAAATAGAATGTTATAATGCTTTCACTTATCATTATTAATCCTATTAAAAACTATTAATAACTCATATATAGAATAGTTTTATATATGAAAATACCATATATTTTAAAAACAAATTCTAAATACAAAACCCCCATAATAAGGTAAAACGTATTTTTCATAGAAGAGAAGATAACTAAAAACATTCTTGAGGAAAATAATATTTTCATTTTGAGAACAATTATATTTAAAAGAAGAATAACACTTATATATGATAATAAATTCACTAAAGATAAAATTTTCATATTATATATTTTTCTTATAAACATTGTTTCTTCATGATGTTGGAAAAATTTGTTCATTTCATCTATCTAGAAATATATTCTTTCTGACCACTGTAAAACTAAATAATAAAAGATAATTTTTAAAAAAACATCTCGTACATAACCTATAAAAATATGAATTCTTTGAATAATATTATAAATAAATTTTTAAATGACATCTTTAGACAATTAATTCCCATATAAATAAATTTATTAAATTTATTTTTATTAATATAGAAATGAAATATATAGATTAAAAAATATATGATTAAAAAAATTGAACAGGGGTTTCTAGTTACAGAAACCCTGAAAAATGTGTTTATCATTCAAGTGGTGACTAATAAAATAAATAAATTATTATTATACAATATCAATCCAAATAAAACAAGTCGAATTAAAAAAGATAATAAATATTAACTTCATGAATAATCATAACTTGACATAATCAATGACATATTTGTTAGTCATACTAAATGGAAAGTGTGTTATCAATTCCCTTACAACATTGCAATCTTTTGAGTCATATTCCCTATGATATAATAATAGTTTAAAAAAATTAAATACCATGAAAATAATAAATATATTAAATAACATGTCACATTGGAACTAGGTAACTTCTAGATTAAAATATAGGTGCATAACATCAAAATATTGCTCAAGAAAAAAATATTTAGTCAATATCCCTTATCTCAGGTTCGACATACATACAATATGGTCAAAACTCTAGTACAATGGTTTGAAATGTATTATTATTTATTATTATAATCCTTTTTAAATTTATAATGTCATATATGGAATTTTTATAACATCTAACTGCCCATTCATTTTTAATATTCAATTTTTTTACTAATTTGAGTGTTAATTTACTAGTCCTCTCATAAAATCTTTGTCTATAATGTCACTGTTTCCATCCATAGGGTATAGATAAATCATATGCCTAATGAAATAAATGTTATACACACTAGAGTAGGTTCTTCTATAAGAAAAAGACCAAAAACCATATATATGATTGTTGGTAAGAGAAATATTTATGTATTTGTTGAGTAATATAGAGTGGATATGTGAGGGTGGAATGGTTGTATACTTAAAGAGGTGTAATTTTAAGTGAATGAATATTGAGTATTTTTTATTTAAATCTAACTATATACAGGAAAATTAACTTAAAAAAATTAAAATGAATGTTGTATGGGCCGTTTAGGGTAATTAAAGACATCATACAACCAATCAATGATGTAGTTTTTTGGTATGTTATGCTTTTAACTTTTAATTTTGACCAACTAGAGTATTGTATCTATACCGCAGTAATATTCATTATTATGGTAACATTGTAATTAATAATAATTAAAATGAAATTATTAAAAAATTTATGAATATTGATTTCAAATTTAGAATTAACTTTTCAAAATTTTATAAAAATATGTTTTACAACTAAATTTAAATTTAAACTGAAATAATATAATGAAAAAAATTATTTTCAAAAAAACATTCTTAAATTATAAAATGTTTTTATATTAAATTAAATTATAAAATATATTTAAAACCACATATTTGTATTTTATTGAATAAATATTAATTAATTAATATTTTAAATAAATATATATTATAATGTTACCATGTAAATAATTACAGTTTATAATAATAACTAGTATTTTTCACTATTCATTGAAAAGTCAAACGTTTCATTAATTTATAAAAATTTTACAATAGTATAGTTTTTATATGATAATTCAATAAATTATCTTCATAATATCAAATTAATCTTATAAAAAATTCCATATTTATTTATATTAGTTTGACACAAAAAATAACATTTGGAGAACATTTTTTTATTGATTAAAATGACATTAATTAAAATTGTGTTATTTTTTCATAATAATTTAAAAATATATTAATATTGAGTGAGAACTATTGATTTATTTGATAAATTAGTTCTTCATATTCATTCCAACTAAATTAATGTCTAGGTTATAATGATCATATTTAAATAAAAATACCATTGTTTGTTTAACATCATTATTGTCTATCTTATAAGCTATAAAAAATAGTCATTATTTTTAAAATAAAAAAATGTTTAATTATATAAACTTTTTATATATTTTTTCCTCTAAATTTTAAAATGGGAATTAAAAATAGGGTTTTGAAATTTCAAAATACCTTATTTGATACCCCAGATCATAAAAAGGATAAATAAAACATCAACATTAAAAGTGAGAAAGGAAATATGATGGTTACGTGAGGCAAGACATTCTAGGTTTCTATGAAGAGAAAAATGTGCATGGAATAAAAAATATGAATCACATGGAATGATATATAGTTGTAGGTAATATGTAAAGGTGAATTGGACCATTTTATTTCAATGAGCAGTTAGAAGTTAATTGGTTTCTCAGTATGAATATTGAACAAATAATGATTTTATTTCAAAATCATTTTTTGAGAGTTGATTAATTACATTAATACCTAGAAAAATAACATTTGGAAATATACATAGACAAAAAGTATAACTTCATTATTTAATAAATATATACCACAATATCTTCGTTTTTCCAAACAATGAGTATTAAAATTAATTTACACAACCGAATCCTCAAAATCAAATTCTACAAATCAAAAATCCAAAAATTTATATTTATATATTCCTCTATTATATTGGAATTATCCAAAACCAAAATATATATTACAATATAATATAATTCTCCCAATATAAAGACCCTAGTGTGAAGAAAAAATACTTTAGTCTCCAAAATTAAACAGTAAGGACAAATTTTCATCATAAATCATTCAACAAAAAACAATCTATAAATTTCTTCAAAATAATATAGAGTAAAATTAAAAACAAAAAATAAAATTTATTTTATCACATAGCCTTCTAAGATAAATTTATTATATATCTTCATGTAATTTTAATCAAACTTAGAGTCTCAAAGAAAAATCTAGTTTCCCTAATCACAGAATCATCAATATATACTAAGAATTTCCATAAATATCCTGAATCACCATAAATCATATATTTTTCTATAATATAATTTATCATTTTTTCTTAGTTAAAAATCACATATTATTCTATTTATTTTTATCATATATGATTCAAAAAATAGTTAATATATTTCAAAATAACATCAATCAATTAAGCACCATATAATTTTCCAATCCCATTATTTTATATTAGATAAAAAGTATTTTACCAAAATATATATATTTTTAATTGATCAAATTTAATAACAAAAAAGAAAAGGAATATATTAACCATGACTTTACATAGGATAGTGGTATAAAATAAACCGTTATTTCCATTCCCTTGTGGGTTTGATAACTATGGCCTCTCCAAACTCGATAGGTTTTAAAAAATTTCACGGAATATCCTTTTTCAAAACTATATTAATATAATCAAAATAATATTCCATAAAATTTGGTAAAATCTAAAAAATAACAATAAAATTATATAAATATTTTACCAAAAGGTTATATCATAGCTTTTATTTTACATACCAAAATTTAAAAAAAATTACTTACATAAAATATGAATTTCTTTAAAAAATAATTTTAAAATTTCATAACATAATGCCTCAAAAAGGGTTTCAAAGACATTAATCTTATTATAAAACTCAGAATTTAAACCTATAAAAATGTACATAACATTTAAGGAAACATCCTAATACTAAGGTTATTAAAACAATTTTTTTTAAAAACTATATGGACTCTAATATATTTATTATTATTCCAAAATATTGTTTCCATCATTGATTGTAATGTTATATTAGTGTTTTTAAACTATAATTCATATTTTAAAAATTAATTTGACATTTTTTTATTTATAATTATATATAATTTGAAAATTTTATTACAAATTAAATGCATAAAATACAATTTGACACTTATAATCGGTATCTATCTACCCGTAAATAGAACTTTATAAAATAAAACATGGTTTCTTTTCATGATAAATCTTCCAAAAAAATCGACGGATCTCATCCAAGTTAATACTATCATTTGAACCATAAAAAACAATTTCAAAGTGTGGGATGAGAACAAGAATATAATTAAGGGTTATAAAATATAAAATCTATTAGTCAACTGAAAAATTTAAAAACCATTTACAATTTCAGATTATATCAATGTTTGTTGATCTAATGAACGAAACAATTTTCTCATGGAAACACACAAACTTTTAGTTCAATAAAAGTCCATAAAACCAAGTGAAATAAAATTAAAAATCTTTTTTGGAAACTCATATAATAATATAAGTAAGCCCTTTTAAAAATCATTAAATGGAATTTCAATATGGGTGATATACAATATCATCATTACCTAATAAATTACAGAGTTATATTCTTACACTCTAATTATATAAGATATATTACTCTTGCACATTGGATATAATGGGGATCAACCCATAATATAAGATATATTACATTCACCATTAATCTATTCATTATAATTGTTCTCAATCTTTTTTACAAGCCATATTTTGATCCCTTTTAAGTAACAATGGGGTTAAACACATGTTATATGCTATTTTGGGCTCAATGGTGAGCTATAAAGGTGAATACAACTTTGTATAAGTTATATTGGTATAACATGTAAGCTATAATGGGGTTTATCCCTTTTTATAATATGTATCGGGCTCCCTAATGAGATATAATGGGTCTCAACCATTTCTATATGTGGTATCAGGCTCACCCATTTCATATATAATGCAAAAGTAATACTTCAGGAATAAATGTTTTTAATGTTTTCCCTTTTATCAAAAAAAAATTAAAAAGAATTTATAAAACATATGTAAATCACATTAGAATATCAAAAAAAATTATATAAATATACTTCCTTTAATATGAAAATTCCCAAAATAAATTAATGAGGGTTTTTCTGATAAGAAAATATCAAAATCAAATTGTTGAGGAAAATAAAACTTCCATTTTGAAATTTTTTTAAAGTTTCACAGTTGTATATGATTCATTTTCATTGAAAATAATTATTTTTTCTTATTAAAAATTCCCCTAATCATTGAGTAATCATGATGGTTTGAAACTTTATTCGCACCTTATATGTAAAAAACATTCCTTTTTGTATTTATAAAAGGAATCATTGAATATATTTTAGTACTCTTAAATAATTCCTTTTTAAAAACATTAAATTTCATATAAAAACATTATAAAAATATTTTTTTTAGACATGGACATGTAATAGAAATATTTAGATTATAAAATAGTAAAAAAATTAAAACAATGTTATTTAGATAAAGAGTATCTTTCAAATATCATATCATTTAAGTGATAATTAATCAATTGAATCAATTATCTATATATTCTATATATCCATATTAATAATGTTGAAATACAATAGAATATAATCAAAATTAATTTTTCAAATAATCTTATCATGACATAATCAATGAATCATATAACCAAATAATGATTGAAATCATAAAAAATATTAAATAACATTATAAAGAATTAATTAATTATATAACATTTCAATGGATCATTTAATAAATGTCATAAAATATTATAGGTTCATAACATCAAAATGTTCCTCAACTAATGAAAATTATGTCAAATTCTTTTACCATAAGTTTGAAATCATTCAAACTTGATCAAAACACATTATTAATTTTTTAAAATATATTATTAGTTTGTTACCAAAAAATATTTATATTTATAACTTGATAAATATACATTTGAAACCTTATTACACACTTTCATTCATAATATTTCATTATTTTCAAGGATTTGGGTGTTAATTGACTTGATTTCTAATGATTACATTATCTTTAAAGTGTTGTTTCTCATGAATAGGAGATAGATAAATCATCTCAAAAATAATATTAATGTTATAAAAATAATATTTATGTATTAAATATATTTTCATAAACATGTTGAATGTTGAATATAGAAAATGAACCACATCGCTTATTGGTAATAGTATGTTGTACGTAAGCATGAACACTGATATCATTTATAAATGGTTGAAATAGAGATTAATATGATTTTATATAGATATGTTATAATAAATTAATTACTTTATAGTTTTTTAACACATTAAGTGGATGTATAAGATGAAATAACAATTAAATTATTTGTTATGGCGATTATATTACCATAATGAATCATCCTTTGTATCTCTTATTAGGGATACTAGGGATTGTAGTTTTAGAGGACAAGTACCACAAAAACATAAATATGTATTTTAGGATGATAAATGGTCATGGATTGATCTATCAATATATGTTGTAAAAGTTCGAATGGAATAGTTTTATTTAGATTAGCATGGGTGGTTTTAAGGGATTCTGTAATGATAATGATTTATTTAAAGATACCCACTTTTGATTGGAATTAATTTCAACCATTTCTCCTAATAAATATAAATTTATTGAAATTTTAGTGACATTAATCTCATCAAACACCGATTTATTATTTATCTTATTATGTTATTATATTCATTTCCCTTTTAATTTTAACCAACTATATTAGTTTACATGTTCTGTAGTAAATCATTTTTTGTCCTGGTAAAACATTAATGATCTAAAAATGAAAATGAACATACAACATAATTTTGAACACCATATTTTAAATATGTAACCCATTTTAAAATATTCAAAACATATAAGTTTTATAAATAATTTGACAATTAAACCTAAAAATACAATAAAAACATCTTTTTTTGGAAAAAAACAATTTTAAAATATATTTTTTTTCATAAGATATTAAATTATTAAATCCATTTAAATTAGTATAGTTGGATTTTATTAAATAAAAATGAATATGTTAAAAATTAAAATAAATCTAGTTAACATTTTTACCTTGTAAATAAAATCGAGGTATTAATGAAAATCAATATTGTTCCCTATTCATTGAAAAATCCCACTTTTCAGAATGGTACCAAAATTTAACAATTGAAAATTATAGATATTGAGATTTCAAAATGAATTACTTTTATAAAATAAATATTCAAAATTTCGAAAAAAATAATTTTTTAAAATAAAATATAGTAAAAATTAATTTTGAGGAAAATATATTTTTTGAATATTAAAATGACTTTACTAACAATTTTTGTTATTGTTTTTTAATCATTTAATAGTACAATTATATTGATTTTGAACTATATTTTTTTATAAATATATTATTTATATTCATACCCTCTAAATCAACATCTAGATTATAATGGTCACATAAAAATATTATGTTTCTGTTGTTTGTTTCAGATTGATGTTACATATGCTATATGCTATCGAAAATAGTATTTTTCATTGAAATAGCATGATTTTTTTAGTGATACTGTTATATAGAGTTGATACATTTGTTAATGTTTATGTTATCTATGAAATTATATTCAAATTTATGTATTAGGTTACATGATTTTTAAGAGTTCTTAAAAGAATAATTATAAGAGTGATAAAACATGATATCCTATAGTACCTTTATTAATTATATCTATATAAAAATGAAATTTCATGTATATATTTTTATTTTATAAGGTAACATAAATGAAATTTATTTAAATGATATATGATCCCCCATTTATGGGTGAAAATCCTTATTTTCAAGAAAATTATTTCATTAGTAATCATCTATTACAAGAAAACCACATGATTATAATTTTTAATTATAATATTTAATATGACATGTTTTGGGAAGTAATTTAATTATGGTACTAACATCATGAGTAAAAATTTAATATTTGAGAAAAAATATTAATATTTAAAAATGGAAAATTATTTTTTTAATGCATGATTGTTAATGATGAGGATACAATTTTATTTAATATTGTATCCCCTACAATGATTTTTGTTATCATTCCATTTTTTCAAATATGTTTCATAATATATTAGGATAAGTAGGATCTAATAGGCATTTTTAACTCTTCTACATTGGGATACAACATTAACCCAGTGAATGGTTTCTAAAGAAACATTAGTATCAATTTTGATATCCAATTTTTATGGGAAAATGGATGTTTAGTGGTTGATTCCACATTTTATAATATGTGTTTGATATATATGTATATTTAATAATTATATAAATCCCTAAATTGAAAATATAATCAAAATTTAAGGAAGTAAAAAAAGGGTGTAAATCATTTAATTATATATTATTTAATTTTTAGGGTACTAAATCAATAGATAAAACTTTAGATTAATATAATCATAAATTAAAATAGAGGGACTGTATTTTTAGGGGTTTTATTAATAAAATTATATTCTCTAATAATATTTTTATCTCAAAAATGATATTTATAATAGTTTATCTGAAAAACCATAAAAGACAATTTTTTAATCTTAATGTTTTATTTTCTAAAATATTAATATTATCAGATGTATCCAAATAATTCACACTGATAATTATTAAGAAATGTGTGGTTTAATGTATGATAATGTTGAATAATGAATTTAATTATACGGATATTCTTGAGTAGAACATTAATACTATTTGGGATAGAGAATATTAACAGGAACTCACATTATAAAAAAATATACAGATAAAAATGCATAGTTAAAATAGAACTGATGTGGAAACAATAGTTCACATAAAGCATGATAAATCGATTTTTTTTCTTTATAATCTAAATAACGTTAAAAATTTTAAAAGTCATCAAAATATATAAATGGATATTTCCAAAATATAATTAAATTTATGAGTATAATTATATGTATCTTTCATTCATCTGTGTTTGTTTTTAAAAATATAAAATTAAGAGAAAAAATTTTAAAAAATAGTTATTGCTTATTTAATATATTCTAAAATGTTGATTAATTTCTAATATGGGGATATCATTTTTATCGTGTAAATTTTGTTCTATTTTTTCAAATAAATGTTGGCAAGTCATCTATTCTGAACAATAAAAAAATAAATGTTTGTAATTTCAGTTATTCTCTCTAAATTAACATTTTTTTCTTATGATTCTCAAAAGGGGTACACTATTGAGTCAATGTCTAACTTGATTCATTATTTTTGAAATCAAAATAAACCATATGTTATAATTTTCAAAATAGATAAATAAATTTATAGAGTTATGATGTTTTCAAACCACATTTTGATAACATAAATACCAATGATATAAAACTTATTTATATAAATATAGTAATATATGGATTCATAAAAAATTAAATTATATTAATTTTGAATCAATATTGTGATATTGATATAACTCATGAAAATATGTGGTAACTCATTTAGTTCATCAATATGGGGTAAAATTGATTTCAATAAAAATCAATTGACCCCATGTTTTACAAAATTTAATCATTATAGTTCTTTAGAGTATTTAATAAATAAATACAAACATCTAGTGTCAGTATAATATAAAATGATACATAATTATGAAAAGAATTATCATCTCTATTATGTATTCTAAATGCTCCTATTCATTTTTAATCATAGAAAATTATTATTACTACGGTATCTTATGATCAATGAATTCATTTTCTTCTGTAGTGTTCATGTTAAGAGAAACCATTGTAAGGTTCTCATTAAAAAACTCTTTGAAAGTTCCATTATAATTATTGTACATATAATTTAGTGTTTTTGAGGTATTTACGGACATAAATGGTTAGGATCATATAGTCTTATGATTTAGGTGTTATGTGTCTCTAAAGACAGGGATCAATAACTTTCAGTGCATGGAATTGATTTATGACACACATGTATATTCTATATATTCAGTTAATAATAAGATAGACCATCCACTATGTTAATAGTATTTCAATAAAAATATTATCATATGTAATCTTTGTATTATTGATCATAATATTATAGAGTCTATTATATATCCAATAAGATATTCAAAAATGATGTCATATTAATTAATTTTTAAGAAGCTAATAAAAAAATGGCTTTACATAGATAAATAATGTTCATTTACGATTATCTCATTGACCTTACCACTATACAATTGATTGATGGAGGGTTAGAAGGAATTTTCCAAGCATATATACAAAAATTGTTGAATCTATGATTCCATGTAATAGATAGGTCATGTTACCCTTTTTAGATGTGGTCTATGCTTTATAATAGATATATGTTCTCCTTATACATAAGAATAATCAAATGGAATTTGGTTCATCAGTAGAATTAAAATGGTATGTCATAGACTACCCAATCTTATTTTCCCTCCCTTATATTTTCATGTAATACCTATATTATCCACAACATTTCTCACCTATTTTTCTTCATACTTTCAACATTTTTCATATTCTAATTTAATTTATAAAATAAATAGATCTTTCATAACTCTCCTAATAGTAATATCTATTACTCCCTATTTATTTTCCCTATTTATATCATCATCACAATTTTTATCAAAATTCATAATATCATGGTTTATTTTAATCATTAGATGCTCCCAAGAAAGCCTAAAACATAACACGCCACATTATACTTCACTGAAGGCTCTCACATTGGCCATGATTTTTCCCCCAATTATCAGTGGTTTCATTTAGTTTTTTCATATCCAACACTATGAAGTCCACTGGAAAGAAAAATATATCCAATAAAAAAATTACATCATCAATTCTTCCACATGGATGTAATATTATAATTATAATAAATTTAATATAATATCTTATGAGATTAATCTACTATAACCCTACCTTATTGAATATTGAATATGAAATATTTGTTATCCCAAACACTATAAAAAATCAATGGACCATATGTTAGTATCAATTAAAAGGCTATGTTGTTATTGTTTCATTATTCATATACTTCTATAAACCACAATTTAAAATTCCCCCATAATTTATATGTTTCAAATTTTCATATTTTCCTCGTGTTCAAGTCTAGTAATTTAAAAAACATACTAAAAGTATAATTTTTTTTGATTTATCAACTTTTATATTAATATGTATCTCTTTAAACAACTCTAGAAACATAAACATCTTTTATTATTATTTCCCGTACTACACCCAACCTATAACTATTTTGGGCGAAGGGGGTAAATAGGGTTATGAGAATTTCTCTTTTGCATATTTCTTATCTTGTTTATATTTTTTTCCTGATCTCTCCCTTCCCCATTTCTTATGTTTTCTTATATTTTTTCACTCATCCATACTTTTTATAGTTTTTTCATCAATTTAATCTATATATTTACTATTTTTCAATTTGTTAGATTTCAATTTTTGATTAATAAACTCCTTTTCTGCATGAATTTACACCTTTAGGCCTCCCCTTACGAATATGGGAAATATTTCATGTTATGAACTACATATTTAATATGATTTTCCTTTTATCCTTTGAACCAATATTTAACAGATTTATGGGATCATTAGTTGTTGTCACTAATACTAATAATATCTCCTCTAAACAACCATAAATTTTATAAGAATAATACATAATTCAATAGCATATGTAACATGAAGAACTGATCATAGAAGATAATATAACACGTCAAGATATTAAAATATATTTAATTTAGAATAAATTAAATTATTTTTGATATCTTATTATGCATGATACAACGAGTTCCATCAATAAAGGCTGTTGCACGTAAGATCGAGTTTTTCCGAAAAATAATATAATATAATATTATTTATTTAATATGAAATTCATTTCAAAGACATTGGAATTGAGAGAATTAATAGGATTTTGTAAAATACGAAAATATATAGTATATAATTGTTTTTGTTTATTAATTACTCAGAGAATTATAATCATTAAAATGAAATGGAATTATTTTCTAAAAACATGTCTTTTTCTCTAAAATATATTATTGTCACTCTTTGTACATGTAATTTAAAATAATTATTTACGAAATTTAAAAAAGTTATTTAATGAACTTAATTTTTTTTTATTTTTAAAATTATTTTTATCTTGGGGTGAATTTTTCGGTTTTCTCGAGAAGTTTATTTTTTGTTGAATTGTAAAAATGATGATTTTAATTTAAAACTGTAATGTTTTATAATAGTTTTTAATTTCAAATTATATTTTGAATTTTTTTTTATGGTAACATTAGTTTACTTTTTGAAAATGAATCATAAATTTAGAACAATCATAATTTATTATTTATAATAAGATATAATTTTTTAAAAAAAAATGTAAAGTGAATACAGTAAAAATTAATTATGAGGGTTAAGGTAAATATATATTTACCAGATTATTAAATTGAAGATATAATGATAAAAATAAAAAATATTGTTTTATAAAAACTTTTTTAAGGAAATATTTTAACCATTTCTTATCAATAGTTCTATAATGGATCATTTTGGACCTTTTTTACATATTAAAAACATTGGAGCACTCAATTATTTTCAAAAATATTGTGTGTGTCCTCTCAAGAACTTATAAAAGGACACACCATGTCCTCTATTCTACGAACCTTCACACCTATTTAGGTTGGGGAATAAATATACAAATATATTCCCAACATCCCTTTTCACATATTGGAATAACAATTTGGGTTATAACACCATCATAGGTAGTATTTAGTCCAAAGCTCAAGAGGATACCTAATGAAGAGGTAATGCTCTTCAACAAGTATATTTTATTTATTTTTCCACCTCCTTACATTATTAATAAATAATCATGAAATAATAAAATTAATATTCTCCATATACATGTATTTTTGTTAAAATAATTCCATGACCTATAACTATATCCACTTCTATTAAATGGGTTATGAAATCATCATTCATTTGCACGACATACTACCACCTCACAAACTGATGTTATTCATTCTTCCATTACGACCCTTCACAGTTGGGTATGATTATGGATATAAAGTATATATATGATATTTTTAAATACATTATACCTCTAGAATTATTATTTCATAAATATCATTTTCCCTTCTATTCAATGGGAGATATGATAAACTCCAACATGTGTTTGATGGACTACCGCCTTACGAATACATGTTATTCATCTATTAATAATGTTTTAAATGGAAAGTTATAGGGATGTGGTTAATTATTATTTGGATTATAAATTACATAATTTTTATATTAATGATATATTTTTCAATATTTAAAGATAATATATGTTATTTTCATTCTTACCCATTCATAATATGAATGATGATAATGTCTTTCATGTGTGTGTGGACTACCGTCTTTGTAAAATTATGTGACTCTATTTACATCACCACAAAAAATGGATGGTATATATATGAAAATATTATGAAATAATATGGTATTTATGCTTTTATTATCCTCTTTTATGGATAAAATATTTCATGTCTCCTCTCCATAATGATCATCATGGAATAAAAACTTTACTCATGTGTACATATAACCTACCATCTCCATGATCCTATCATATTTTATTTTTCATAACCATGCTCAACGTTTATATTTATAATTAATGTTATTGTAAAAATATGGGTATTAAATCATGATTTTTATTATGTATATATTAAAAAATAATATATAAACTAGATCCTAATCATTAATGAAAAAACATTTATGAGAAAATTAGACAATTTACACCTAAAAATGAAAACAATGAAATATTATTAATGAAAACGTGATAAGATGTGATAAATGGATATTATATAATATCATAAATATTAATATGGTTTTGATGTGAGTTAATAATATTTTAAATAACTTTTCAATGTTGTTAACTCAAATTCAACCAAAAAGAATAATAAGGTAATGGATTTCTCCATAATTGCATTTCATTGATGAAAATTATAATTTCATACACCTATTATATATTTATGGTTTATATACATACACTTTGACATGTAATATCATAAATAAATAATTATATATGATATTTTATGATTTAATTTAAATTAATTCATTTAAGGATATCTTACTTTGTGGTTACCATGTGGTTATGAATTTCTTAACACAATTACTTTTCATTGTGTTGTATAACTTCATAATAATATTTCGTATTCTATTATTCTTTATATAATGTCCTTTAGTTATATTACGATGTATTTAAACATGTATTAAGTGAATTTATATTTCATCTATATAATATATTTGGTGAGTTATTATCACTTAATAATTATGATCAGTTTAAGGTTTTCTTTCACAAATTGATTTTAAACCAAATTATTTATTCTTGAATTTATGTTGACATAAATTATTTAATAATTTCTAAAAAAACATTTAAAATAATTATACTATGTCTATTCATTAATTTGCATGTAACAATATTAATTTTACACTATTTTATACATAATAGGTTTTAGTAAATGGTTTTACAGAAATATTATTCTATTTCACTCTTCATTTGAAAATATTCTTTCTTCTAAAAACATGTTTTTTATAAATTTTTTGGAAAATGATTTTTAATTTTTCAATTTGTTTATTGTTACCAATTTTCTATTTGTAAAATTTTATCCATAGAATCTTGTTGTCAATCTCTAAACATATAACTTCTATAGTATTTTTAAAGTGAAAATATAATTTTCTTTATAGAATATATGTAATTACCAATGGAAATAAACATCATTTGATTAAAAATTACATTTCAAGTTTAAAAGGTTATTTTTAAAGAATTTGTTTCCTTATATTTTTAACATATTGGTTTTTTAAAAAAAATTTCAATGAAAATGATTTTCAAAATGTAATTCATTTTAAAAATTATATTTCAAAATGAAAAAGGATACTTTTATTAAGAATTATTTAATGATATTTTTATGGTATTTGTATTCATATAAAATAAAAAACCATTATTCATAAACCAAGGGGGATATATTTTATAGATACCATCCTTATTTCTCATTGATATGGATTATTATTATTTTTCGAAAAACATATTAGTGATCTTCACTCCCACGTTTCATTATTGTAGTAATTAACAATCCTTTAAATTTTTACCTTCCTAAAATTGTTATAAATTATATATAACATATATATCCATATTATTTATCATGAATATGATTATTTCATAATCTATATCACATTTATATATGAAAAAATTTCCATTTAATGTTATTATGTTGGCTGGGGAAATATTGATAAATCTTTATTCATTACCCAATATGGATATTGGATGTCAATAAATATTAATTCATAAATAATACAATTATTCAACATGTGAGGTATAATTTATACATGTAATGATGTATGTCACTCAATATTATATATCCTCTTGATGTATCATAAGGTATGGATGCTACAACTAGATATGGTTCTAGAATATATTTACCTAGTGGTAATAACTATAGAAATAGCTCTTTGGACTTGACCTGGTCATCACCTAGTATATGGAAATAGTATTTACTATGCACCTCATTTAACACTCTTTGTTATATGATTATAATTATTCACTGATTCTTTACTAGACAATATGAAGGATTTTAATATATGGTGATAATTAATGAAGTAGGATAAAACATAGACAAAGAATGGTCATATGGTGATATAAAATGAATGTAGTATTTGGATTCAACAATTAAATTGTAGAATTATTTTTTCAATTGTATTTTAGTTTTTATAAAACTAATTTTTTTATTGATTATTAATATATATTTGAAGAAAAAATGTCTACATTAAGTTAATAGTTAATAATACGATCATGGGTTTATGATATTACCTCTAATCATAAGTTAAAAATAAAAAAACCTCTTTTAGGTTTTATGGGTTGGGAATATATCAATATTAGGTAAATTTCAGAGAAACTTATGGATGTATTTGTTTTACTGGAAATCATATCTAATTAATAATGACTTTAAATTTTATAGATATATGATAAAATGTTTTATTAACCATTAGGGTAAATATTATCATTAATAAAATTATAATAATATTTGAAAGAGACTATTATACGTTCTGAAAAGAGGATAAATTGAAAACAATAGTAAAAAGGTTATATAATGATTAATATTATTTCACGAATTCCCGTTATTATTTTTGGGTATGTTATAAGAATTATATTATTATGTTTTATAAAAAGGATAGTCATTTTATGAGTTTTAACCCAACACATTTGGAAAGTCCATGAGTCCTGAACCCATAACCGATGAATGATAAGGGTTTACTGACTACCACTGGCCTACATGAATCCTTGGGTAATATGAAAAAATTTAATCAATTTGAGAAAAAAATATTTTGATACACTAGTAGTGTAAATAGTTTTTTTTATAGATTATTTTATTTGAAAACATTTTGAAACCATATTGTTTTTGGAAAAAAATGTAGAGATAGAGGGAAATAATTTTCATTTTTTATAGATCCTATGATTGGTGAGAAGTAAATTTTATTCATTCTGGAATAAAATATCATTTTTTGAATATTAGTTTCTTGTAGTATGTGATGACAGAGAAATTGATAGATGAATAAAAATGGATAAAATTTTACTAATGAAAAAATGTTACCACGGTCATATATTTCCTTATAGTCAAATATAGTAAAATAAATCAAAATATTTAGGAAATTGATCTCGAAACATAAATGTTTTCACATTTCCTTTATATATAATGAATCATAATGTCTTTTAAATCATCAAAAATTAATGGGTTTGAGTCTATTAGCATCGCATTGATAATTTAATATATTTTGATCAATGAACTCTATCATTGTCAATAATTATTTATTCTTTTATTCTATGCCCAAAAATTACCTTTCCACCAATGTTCTCCTACATAGAATCTTAGTTATATGTCATTACAAATGATTTTTGTAATTTTGTATCTCTCTTACTAATATGATATACTTTTTAATTTATTATGATGTACAAATTATCAACATTATTATTTATAAATATTTTAAAAAAAATTACTAAGGTCATTTTTAAATTTAGGGGACTCAATTTATTTAAAGCTGGGAGGATATAACACCCATGAAATATTAAAATAATATCATTTTATTAAATATTCTCACATGAAATGAATTTACTTTTCTAGAAGATAATATATAATATAATGATATTTAAAAAATATTTCTTCAATGATAAATTATATTTATTGTATAGCTTAAAATTCATGCCACAATGAGTTTCTTAAATAGTTTGTGTTACACAAAATACAATCTTTTACCAAACAATAATAACATGTAAAATTAATTATTTAATATAAAATTTATCTCCAATCCATTTGAATGGTAGTTAAAAATAGGAATATCTAATATATGAAAATATATAATTTATAAATTGTTATTATATTTCAATTATTTGGTAATAAATAATTTTTATTTGATGAAAAAAGAAATATTTTCAGAAAATAGTATTTTTTTCATAAAGATGGTTTAACCATTCTATACACATTTATTTTGAAGTTAGTTTTTACCAAAAATATAAAATTAAATATAAATAAGAAAAATCATTTTTCAAATCAAAATATCAAAATTATCTTAGGGCTAATTTTGTCTATTTTTTGAGAAGTTTTAGTTTTTGATGAGTAGAGAAAAATGTTGAATTTCAATTAAATAATTCCATATAATTAAAATATAATTTAACATTAAATATAATTTTCAATTTATTTTAATATAAATTTTTTTAAAATTTATATCATTTAATTCAATTTACATCATTAGAATCATCTTTATATTGATTTTTGATATAAAGACTTTGTAAACGTTTCAATGTTTTCCCATTAAAATCTTAATTTTTTCTAATGTATATGGTATTAATTTTTAACTAAAATTTTCCAATTATGAAAATTTGTTTAAGAAAAATTGAATTCATATTTTAAATCAGTATAAAATATAATTTATAATAATTTCAACCAAATTTCATACCAAAATGAATAAATATTGATGTTAAAATATCATTCTTGCATTTATATAAAAAATGGGTTTATCTGATGATAAATTAAAGAATTAATGACAAAAATTACCCATAAACTTTTCTATTTTTTAAGACATTGTTATATGCCCCCATCTACACAGTTCAATAGTTAACCATTTTGGACCCATAAGTCTTATGAAAAATATTGGAGCACTGAATTCATTTCAAATATACCAAGTGTGTCATCTCCCCCAATTTTAAAAAGCCGCAATATCTCTACTCATATTAGCACCTTCAAAAATCATTTATTCAACCAATACCACAAAACATAACATCAAATAGTATCTAAGCTCCTTATATATTTATTATCTTGCGCATAATGTGTAAGGACACAGATTATCTTATGGTATGTTTTTTATTTTGTTTTGGTTTGGGCCTCTTCGTTTTGGATAGATACGTGGTTTTCCATGTTTATTTGAAGGCTTAAGGGTGTTCCAAGGGTCTAGAAGAATAAATGTGAATAAAATGAAATTTTTGGGCATAGTTCATAGTTTACACATGGTTTGTGAAAACCATGCAGAGCATACTGGGTAGTTGTGCTTCCTTCGATAGAGCCTTACCCATAGTTGGTGAAAAGTTCAGAAAAACATGTGTAATTCCTAGGAAACCATGTGAAGGAGGTGATTTTCAGCAAGTAGATTTTTCACATTTTATGCCCAGTTTGAAAAACCAAGTGGGTAAACTGTGAGGCCCAATAATATTTAAATATATACAAAAAATGCCATCCGGATACTTTAAACCACAACTCTGTATTTTCCTTTATTCCAACCCTATAACCCTAGTGAAGAGCTTGGATGAACCAAGCTTTTCAAGGGTGGATCTTCTTCAATTATTGATCATTAGGAGTGCCCTTTGTTGTAGATCGAAGCCTCAAGTAACTCTAATCTCTTCGTTTCTTCCTCTTTTCAATTATGGTTTTCATTTGTCACCAATATCTTTCTAAAACTCTAGAACCCACTTTTCAGGTGGGATTAAATTTGAGGCTTCAAGGGATAATTAAATCAAGATCCATGTCTATGATTAAGAGTTTATTCATAAACTTATTTGAGGTAGGTGTTCTACAAGTATTATCCCATAGTTTAATTTTGGATTTCTCCATGGGAGTTGGTGTTACTGTCTTTCCCTTATTATGTTCTCGGTTTGATGAAGTGTTTGATAAAATATGTTGTATAGGTGACCAATTTAAACCCTCATGATCCTTTATGTATGCTTTAATGATGTCATGACCAGTTTAGGGACACCCATGGGGTGCGCCGAAAATCCAGACCGAGAGTCTGGTATGGTTAAGTGGTGGGTTTCAGAATAAGAATGAGAAACCCATGTAGGATGTGTCTTATTGATTGATTAAGTTATAAATGGAATAATAATAAATATTCCAAGGATAAAAAAGTCAAAAGCTGTTGTTGTAATGATATGAAAATGGGTAATTGGGTTGAAATATATTATTCCTATCATTTCAGTAATTTGGTTAGAAATGCCAAAGGGGATTTTGGCATGTAAAATAGTAAACATGAAATTTGGTAATGGAATAGGAAATAGGGATTCTGTTAATTTGTTGTAATAATGGAATGAATGATATTGTGGAATGGGATAATATATGGGAATTATGTTGTAAATCTAAATGATTGAATGTACTTATGGTATTGTGTTATGTGATATGAGAGATGTACCTAAAATGCATAAGTTAGTAAATTCTAGTGAAATGATAAATGAGCTATATGGGTTAATGAATGTTCCATTATGAATTTGGCTAATCCATATGGGATTTTTTAATATAGCTAATGGGTTAAGGCATGGGAATCGGAATTTGGCTGAATGGATATGAATTATAAATGGAAAAAGTATTTATGGGTTATGGAATAGTATTAATTCCCATGTTGTTTTTATGTGCTATGATATCAAATGGAATTGAATAGGCTTGGTTTTGTTATGGTATGGTTAATGTGACCTGAAAAATAAGCATGTGCACATGGCCTTGATGAGTGGGGTATTGACTTGATGTTCTATTCCCTCAGGTTGAGTTAGACTAAGGCTCTAAACCCCACCCAAAAATGGATGGGTTAGGAAAGAGGATAGAGGATATATTACCCTAATGGTTTAATTCCACGTGGACTGAGTCTTTGAGATGAAGATAATGTATTGATGTGATATGTGAATCCATGCTGATATATAGACTTGAGTTGTTTCCCATATGACTTGTGATTGATTTCTTTATACCCTTTTGTAGATAGTTATTCCAAACCCATGGAATATGTTATTAAATATGGCTTATTTATTGAACATTGAATAAGAAATATATTTGGAATTAATACATTTCATCAATTAAATGAACCTTGTTAATTAATGGAACCCGAACTTACCTTGATTACATACCATTTATGTTTTACCTTTATGTACTATCTGTTAGACAAGATATTTTGTTGACACCATTGGTGGTGGGCTACTATGTTTTGTAATCACACCCTGTATGGGCCACCGTTGCGTACCTGATCATATATTTTGGTTGCAGGTCAAGTCAATGGAAAATGCCCTATATGAAGAAGTTTATTTGGGCATGGGATGTTCATGGGGAAGGATTCATACTTAAAGTCTGCATCCCTTTGGATTTTTGTGGTTTTTATTAGTTTTGGGCTTCATTCACTTCACACTACTATTATGACATGACATTATTGTATTTCATTTTGTTTTGTGTCTCTTTTTGGGAAAGTATTAGATATGCATTTTTATTGGTTATTCATAATGTTTCAGCTATTTATATTGTTTTTCTTTTTGATGGCTCAGATAAAGAGGGTATTGTCTCCCCACGTGACTTATTAGACCATCACAACTATTCGGTATGATCTGGTGTATGGGGAGGTGTGGATGAGGTCATGTGACGACCCAACTCGAAGAACTAGTTTAGAATATTCTAGGTCGGGGAAATTATAAATTTGTATTATAGGAGTTCTTTTCTAATTATTTCTCATTTGGGATGGTAGATAAGAGATATAGATGTGTCGGACCATGGTAATTAGCTCGTTATTGGGAGTAGCTAACACATGTATGAGGGAAAACCCAAGTCACCCTAGGTGGTAATTTTTTTATTGATGTGTGTTGTTAGAGTTGAATGATATTTCACCATTGGGTGATGCAGATGTTATGTGATTTGAATAATTTATAATATTTTTCTCATGGCTGGAATGGATTGAGTTTGTGCATCCATGCATCTTTTTAGGCACATAAGGAAGTAGGTGGCATGAATCATTATAGACAGAAACACGGGATGGGTGTGTGGGGTATAGAGAGTATAATGCATTTTACATGGTAAATATGAATAAAATGATTACTAATAATGGTAATGTATTTGGTTGATTGAGAAGAATGAAAATTAATAGTTAAGGAATAACATGTATAAATATGTTTTGTAACCGAGTTAAAATTATTGTTTTTGATAAACATTAAATGTTGTTTTGGGATCTAATAGATAATTATTGCATAATTATTGTAAAATTATTAATGAATTTTTCCTAATGAAATGTGTAAATGTGTTAAAATTGTGATTATAATAAGTTGTGAAATGAGAAATGTGTGTAAGAGGAATGGATCATGTTAGAAAAGATGAATTAGTTTGGAGGGGTGTTGACGGATGACTTGTGATTAAGTAAATTTTGTATCCCCCTATTGACCATGACCAATGGTAGGTATAGTGTAGGGAAGTGTTCAAAGTGTAATTATGACCATGGGGATAGAGTATTAATATTGTTTTGTTTGATGTTGATAGTGTGAGACCTTTTATTTCTGTGGTTAAATGTTGTCATTTATTCTTCAAAGTGTCGAGTGAATCATTAGTTTAAAAAGTAGAATGATTGAGGTCAAAGCTGGGTATCCCTTTGTGTTGTATGTTGACCCTTTTGTATGTTGGTAGGGGCAGAGAAAGTGACCTATTTTGAGACTTTGGATTTGGATTTTGAGGCCTTTCCAATTGTGATAAGGCATAGGTGGTCTGTTTAGGGAACCCATGGTAAGGTGACAGTCTTCTAGTTTCAAGACATTGTTCGGTAAGGTCAGTGAGGAAATTCTCATGGTTCGTGGCCATATAGAGTGCATGCTGGATTATATGGATGGTGCCTGGGTGATGGAGACCATGTGAGCAGAGACCATGTGATTTGGTTTTGAATCCCCTAGATGATATTTTTCTCATCATGCCATGTAATTTGTACAACCTTGGTACGGATCCTAAAGTAAATGGGTTTTTGTGTGCTAGGAATAGTGTGCATCGGGACTGGGGTGAGAGTGCAATGAATTAGAAACTACATTGTTTGTGCCATGATATATATGGTTTGGTGAGAGGATGTTTTGCTCCTCCTAGTTGTGAATCCAGCCTAGGGTGTCGTTATCATACAACCTTCATCAAGACCTATGAGAGAGGTTGTACAATGTTTCTACTTTTTTGGGTTTTTTGTAAAACATATAGATGTTCCAGACCTTGATAGCGGGACTCAAAGTGTCTCATTGTGCAGGTTTGGCCTTGAGGGATAAGTGGGATAAATGATGGATAGTTGTGCTACTCGATTTTTGGTTGCGCAATGATAGTTTTGGAAAATCAAAGTTTCCTTGTGGGAGGTTATCCCAGTGGTGTGGGTACCTCAGAATATGAATCATTGGAGATTCCTTAGCGGTGGTGTCAATGCATACTATGTTCCCAATGTTTTAGATAATTGTATAGTTGTGCATGGTTCCTTCATAAGATTATCCTAGCACTCATGATTGTATTTACAGTTTGTTTTTAAGGTTTTTATAATAGGGATTCCTAACATACCTATTTGGATGGTGATTTATGGTGGTTGGATGTTATTTCAAAGTAGAAGAGGAAAATATGGCTGAAGTGCGATGATATTCTTTCCCTTGATGGTGGCACCCAAGGTGAGGGTGGTCACATGGATGAACATATTTTCATGAATGGTTTGGTTGTTTGGTGAGATGTAGAGTCCACCATAAGGCTGATGAGACTGACTAACCAGGATACATGGTTAGGTAAGTAAGTAGTCAATGCTCTGTAATAATTGATTTTTTGTGTGAGATGATTGGTTTGATTGGTGAATTGGACCATTGTGCTTCGGTTGTTAGCTGACAGGGATGCATCAGAATAACTTGAGTGGTGTGGTGGATGCATTGCCACATGAAATGATGGTTCATGGATTCATGGCCATTTTTTCATGGGGTAATTGATAAACATGGTTGGAAATTACACTTAAGTGTTTTTGGTTAAGTGTTGATGAGATAAATTTGGAAGGGAGGCCTGAAATCATTGGAAGTTCATCATGTCCCACAGTTTGACATCAGAAAAGGAAGTGTTTATGGTGGGGTTATTCAGAATCTTATTCTCATACCTCATCTAGGGATGAGAAAACCCAAAATATTTACATCATCATGGGTAAGTTGAGAATAACTAGATCATGCCAATATACATGATGGTGATTGGTTGGATGATGGATAACAAGGAGTTTAAGTGCATGGAAACGACACGTGTGGAGCATGATGATGGGATGTAAACACTCTATGTCTTGGGGTGAGGTTACCAGGATGGACCAGTTATGGAAAAACATCAAGGGTTCCATTTATATAATCCAAGAACAGGTACTGAGTGATGATCATTTACATCATTTTGGGAATAACTAGATTTTTATGTCTATGTTTGGGGTACAGTGTGTGATCAGGTGTGAGATGTGGTGGTTGGAATGCCTCAGGGTGAGAAATTGTAATGACACTCCTTTGGTGGGGAATTAAAAAGGTTAGTCCTGGATGTAGAGATGTGAAAACCGAGTCGTTGTAGTGGCACCAGGATGCCAATGAGGAACATGTGAGGTTCATGTCATATTCCTCGGATATGCATATGGGAATTGGATGTGATGACTATTGGGTAATGTGTTGGATTTGATATCATGGTGGTTCCAAGTGAATCATATGATTTATGTGCTAAGTTGTAGAAGGGTGTGGTGGTATAGGACAATAGATGGTGGTAAGAGAAGTTGGGGTCATATAAATCCAACAGATATTGGGGATAGACTCGGGTAATTTTCCTTATTTTTTTTGGAACATCTTGATGTTGAGGTAACCTTGGGAATGTTATGTGGTGCCATGCTGAGTGTGAAGCCCGATGACGGTTTGGAGGGAAGTAAGGCTTGATGATAAAATTTTACTAGAATTCAGAGAAAGACCTTTGTGGGTGTTCGAGATGATAATGACAGCCTTCATATTAGTAAGCACACTTGGAATGTTGAGTTGATTTTTGGTGGTCCTTTTTCAATGGGGGGTTCCAGGTAAACAAATTAGATGGAGAGTGCTATACCGGATAAATTTTTGGTTGATGGTGTGACTCGAGATTTGATTTGGATGGACATGAGTAGTCACCACTCAAGTGTGTTGGCCCTTGTAGGGAGTTTTTCCATTGGTTAGTTTGGTTGTGTAGTCAAGAGTTTGGGTTGAATTTGTATGAATAGTTTTGTAATGGAATCATCTGAAAATGTGGTTATAAAGATCATGTGTTTTCTATCAGGTTATTTTGGGTTCGGTCCCCGTTAGAGTTAGAAAAATATAGGAATGTGAAGCCATATGATTTGGGTCGTGTGTTGTACAGAGGATCAAGAAAATGAGGTGATGATATTTTCCTCGTTGAATATGTGATGCTATGTGTCAAACTCCCATGTGTTGTGAGTTATGTTTTGTTACCTATGTTTCCCTCTTGATGTTCTCATGGTGAGAATGGTTGAAGTAAATTCACCCTTAGGTTTTTTTTGTTCGTGTTTGGGGGTTGTGTTAAAGATGTCATGAGGGTAATTTCTTTTCCCTTTGTCCATGTTTTGTGGCATTGTGATGTGTAATGGAAAACATGGAAAGTGGGCATGGATAGGCAGGTCTTGAGTAATGACAACTAGTTTTGGAAGGATAGTGATGCATAGAAGAGAAGCTCGAGGATAAGCCGTTATAAAGTGGAGAGATTTGATGGTCTCATATTAACTTAGGGTATCATTTTATTTATGTTTTTGTTCGGGCCTATTATTTTTTACTAGATAGGTGTTTCCCTGTGTTCATGTAAAGAATCAGTGGTGTTTTGTGGGTTCGAGACATGAAATAAGAAGAAAAACGAAATTAATGGTCATGATGCATGGTTTGTGCATAGTTAGAACAAAATATGCGGGGAATCTCGGGTAGTCATGCAGCCTTGGACGGAGCCTTAATCATGGTTGGTGTATGGTTACGAAAACAGTACAAAATTTCTAGGAAACCATGTGAAGGGGTTCATTTTCAGGAAACATCTTCTAAATAGTTTTTAGGCGGTTTGGAATACCGTGTGGGTAAAACATGTGGCCCAATAAGCTTGCAAAATTTAAAAAAATTCCATCCCAGTATTTTAAACCACAACTCATGATTTTCCTCTATTATAACCCTTTTAAACCCTTGTGATGATCATGGAGGAACTGATCTTCCCAAGGATGGTTCTATATCTATTCTTGGCCACTTGTAGCGTCATTGGTTGCAGATCGAAGTTCCTGGTATGTCTAATCTCTTCCTTGCCTCCTCTTTACAGTTGGGGATTTCATATTTCTCACAACTCCTTCTAAAACTATAATACCAACTTTTTCGTGTGATATTTAGGTTAAGGATTCAAGGGATATTTGAATCGAGATCCATTTCCACGATTAAGTGTGTGTTCATCCACTAATTCTTGGTTTGTGGTCTACAAGTATTATCCCATAGTTTTATTTTGGATTTTTCAATGGGAGTTTGCATTCTTGTTTTCCCCATTTTTTGTTCTTGGTTCTATTGTCGTGTTTGATAAAACTAAGTGTCTATGTGACCAATTGAAACACTCATGATCCCTATTGGATTCATTGAAATGTCTTGACCATTTTAGGGCCACCCATTGGGTGTGCTGGCAATCCCAGATCGATAGGGTGGTAGGGTTAAGTGGTGGGTTTCCGAATAATAATGTGAAACCCATTGTAGGATGCATCTTAATGATTGATTATGTTAAAAATGGAATAATAATAAATTTGAATAGGATGATAAAGGAATATTTTGTTATTTTAATGATATGAAAATGGTTAATTGGGTTGAAATATATTATGTCGATTATTTCATGAATTTGGTTAAAATTTCCTAAGAGGACTAGGGCATGTTTAATGGTGAACATTCTGTTGTGTAATGGAATAGGAAATGGGTAATGTGTTAATGTTTTATAATAAGGAAATTAATGAAATTGTGGAATTGGTTAATCCATGAGAATTAGGTGTTACCCCTAAATGATTTAGTGTAATAAAGGGATTTTGTTATCTGATATGTGAAATGAATTTGAAATGTATAAGTGAGTAAATACTTGTGAAATGATAAATGGGATAAATGGGTTAATGAATGGTCCGTGATGAATTTTGAGAAGGCATATGGGATTGTTTAATACACCTAATGGGTTAAGGAACAAGAATTGGAATTTGGATAATTTGATATGAATTATAAATGGTAATGGTATTAATCGGTTAAGGAATAGTATTAATTCCCATGTTTTTGTTATGTGTTATGATATCCAAAAGCATTGAATTTTTTTGGTTGTGTTATGGTATGGTTGTGGTGACTATAAAAATTAATATGGGGATATGTCTTGGAAGAATGGGGAATTGACTTGAGGTTCTATGCCCACATGTTGAGTTAGAATGAGGCTCTAAAGTACACTTCAAAATATACAGGATAGGGAATGGGAAAGAGGCTCTATTCCCCTAACAATTGTATTCCACCCTGACCGAGGCTTCTAGGATAGGATAATGTGTTAATGAGATATGTGAATCCCTAGTGATATAGTGACATTATTTTTTCCCTTATGCATTATTACTAATTTCCTTATAGCCTTGTGAAGATATTTATGAAAACCCCTTAGTAAATTTGATCAAATATGGCTTATGTAGTGATGATGGTATTTGAAATAGAGTGGATATAAACACTATTCATGAATTAAATTAACATTGTTAACTAATGGAACTCGAACTACCATTTCATACATTCCATTTATTTAGTACCTGCATGAACTCTCTATTAGACTGGATATTTTGTTGACAACATTTTGGGGTGGCCTACTGAGATTTGTACTCAAACCCATCTCACGTCGTCGTTTGGTACTTGAGTAGATATCCTTCTTGTAGGTGAGGACAAGGGAAAAGACCCTAAACTAAGAAGTTGAGTTGGGCTTCGAATTTTCATTGGGAAGAATCTGAACATACAATCAGGACCCACTGTGAGTTTAGTTTTTTGTCTTAATTTTAGGTTTCATTCACTTTTAAATACTAGAATGACATGACATTATTGTATTTGATTAGTGGTTTGTACCCCCTTTTGTGAAATTCTTGTTTATGCATGTTTATTGGTTATTAATATTGTTTCTGCTATTTATATTGTGTTATCATGTGGATCTCTTTGACAAAGAGGTTATAATCTCCCAACATGACATATTAGACCCTCACCGCTAGTCGGTAACCTCTAGCTTACCAGGAGGGGCGCTGATGACATGTGATGACCCAACTCAGAGCACGAGTTTAGTGACCTCTGGGTAGGGGACATTAAATAAATTTATTCTATGGTGTCTTTAGTCCGAACCGATGAAGTATACCCAAAGAAGATATAATGTTCTTCAACAAGTTTGTTTTGTTTATTTCTATCCTTACCTCCTTTGTTTATTTTTAAACCATGATGATAAAATATTATAATTATATTGAATTTTCATGGATTTTCTATAACATATTCTTGACCTATAACCATATCATCTTCCATAAAATGTTTTACAATATAATAATTCATGTTTATTGTGGTCTACAACATCTCAAACTGATGATGTTTATTCTTCCATTACCACCCTTCAGTTTTGTTTATGATCATTTTATAAAGTATATATATTATATATACCACTATATATTCCTATTTAGTCATTATATCATATATACACTTTTTATTTCCAATTTATAGGATATAGGAAAATGTATCTCATGTGTACTGTGGACTACCACCTTGTAAAGTGATGTGATTCATCTTTCACTGACATTTTACATGGAAGATATTAAAGTTTATTTTAATGATTATATGTGATATACATGAAATAATTATTATATTAATTAACATTATATCATTATAAAAATATAAAAATATATTTATATTTATTTATTTATTTATTTTCAAACATTTTTCATTAAATGAATGATGATAATGCTTTCATGTACTTGCCGACGACCACATTCCCGAAAACATGTTAATATATTATCCTGACCACACCACATGGTTGGAATATGTATATATATTTAAAGATATAATATGGAATTTTCTATTTTATGATCATTCTGAAGGGATACATTATTATATACAACAATTCGATAATGGTGATGGAAAAATTAAAATGTTACTCCTGCACATGTACAACATACAATCGCCAATTCATCCAATATTTGTTTGAGTGTATTGTTAAATATTTTATCTATTAAAATGGATTATCATTAAATTAAAATATATACAATATATTCCTCATGGGATCAGTGGAAATGCTTTTATATTATAATGTGTCATAGAGTATGAATAAACACCCTTTTTAGTTGTTTGTATCTTTGTGAGGTGTTCTAGTAAATTAAATATAATTCGAATTCCTTTTAATAATATCAGAATTTATCTTTAATATTTTTCAATGATTGAAGGTAATAAAATCTTTGTTAAATCCATAAATTATATTGTTGGAAAAAACTACATTAGTGTATGTATCCCCACATCTCTCCCTTACACCTCTTGGTTTTATCATTTTTCACTTTGATAAACACCATACATGCCATCATTTATATAATTTTTTGGGTAGGCTCATATATAAATTTAGATCATATTAAAAAACATATGGTTTTAATCATAAAAAAGTGCAGTATTTGAGTATCAAATTATGTCTGTAAAATCACATTACATGAAGGAATAAGAACAATTGAGAGATATCAAAACTAAATAGAAATAAAAAATAATAGTTATAATAATGTTCCTATGAATCCGTACCATTAAATATATCTACAAATATTTCCACATGTGGGGTTTCATTAAATATATTAGGTAATATAGTTTATAAATTCAAAATTGAATGAAACACTACCCACTAAACTAAGTAAGAATGGTTAATAAATTTTATGTATCATTTTTCACCCAGAGTAATTTTTTAGAAAAAACGAAATTTATTTTGAATGTATAAAAGTAGAAGGGTGAATGGTTTCAAAAATATTCAATTCAATAAATTATATTAAAGATATTAAATAAAATTTCATTTCCTAGTAATGTAAGAAATAATTATTATGTTAAGATATTGTGATAATTAGATCCTAGTGATATCCCTCTTAGTGAAAACACTATATATTCAAATAATACCGCATTTATTCACACAATTATATTGTTTAATCATTAAAATAGGCTACTCAATCACAAATTTAAATATAAATACTACATCCCACCAATGTCCATGCAAGATAATATATATTTGATTAATTCAAGATAATTAGTACCAAATTCAACCCCAACTTGTTATGTAAGGATTATGATAATAATAATTTGAAAAATATATGTAATTAAGAAACATCGATAATTAATCATAATAATGAAGTTTGGGATTTTTTTATGGAGGGGCACTTTTGAGATTATTTTTTTCTTCCAATTTCTTCATTATTAAAATGCTAAATCAAAATAATTTTGTCATTTATTATATTCATAATATCCTTTGAAACTATGTTTATAAAATTAATACAAGATTAATAAATATAAGAATCATCTAGGTTATTATTAAAATAATATTAGTGCAAAAACATGGTTTTATTCAATTTAAAAGTATCCAAGGATCAATAGTGAGAGTGAAATAATAGGTGGAAGATATTAATATTAAAATTATTGGTTCTAATACTAATATACATATTGATATAAGTTAGAAATATGGTTTTCATGAGTGGAGGATCTTTATCAATGTTATGAGAAAGTGTGGGCTGAATGAACAGATTTGTGACATGTTTGTTTGGTTTTACTCCACCCTATAGAATTCATTAGAACACACGAGGAAAGGATTTTTTTATTTAAAATACATGTGTGGGTTAATTAAAGGTGATCAAATAACCACAAGATAATTCATCATTTCTCAATAATCCCTCATAAGGAATATTAAATGCGTTTTAACGGCAGGAACATTCATTCATAGAAGAACTGTTCTGGGGATAGCATTATCTCTTATTTAATGTCCACTGATGATATTCTTCATTTCATTAATTTTATGTTAATTACCCCAAATAGGATGAATATAATCATCGAAAATTATGGTATTCAATACATATAAATGATGAATTATTGTAAGGGAAATGGATACATTTCCAAAAAATGCTGGGATAAATTTTGGAGGAGTATACATAACAAATAGGGAATGAAATTTTAGCTCATTCCCATTGGTTATTTAGCTTCACCCATTTAATATGATTGAATCAAGAATCACCTCTTTCAAGGAACTATAAATGAAGTGATGGGGTATAGATGAAATTTTAAAAACTTCTTTCTGTCATTTGGTGGTCGTATTACACTGGTGAATAGTATACCAACATCAATAACAATTAATTTATTATTGATCATTATGTATCTGAAAGGGATCATTAATTATATTAATTAAAAACATGGAAATATTTGTATAGGATGTTAAATAAAATAGTAAATTCCACTATGAATCATTGATGATGATGGGGAGGCTAATTACTGATGGTGGAATAAACCTATGTAGCATTACATAACCCATGTATGACACGAAGGAAATGTTGGCATGTGAAATCATCGATGGAAATGTTCTATGGTAATGATTTGTGGAAAAAGATATAGTTAGGAATAAATATAGTGCAATTATAAAACTGGGTGAACTGTTGGACATGTATGAATGATTATTTACCATCTACTAATATAAGAACAAATTGAATGATGGGTTTAATATATATGTGATAAAAGACACAAGATAGAGAACTATGTTGGTGAACCTAAAATTTTCATGGGTTTCCCATTTCTAGAGATATAATATATGGAAGAAGTCTCCTTACCTAATACTATCAAAGAAACAATATAGAAAAAGATACCATATATATCAATATAAGCATGGGTGTGGAACCCTACAGATTTGCCTTCACTGAATCCATCTTTGGTCACTTCGGTTGTTGGGTATTTTGATATATGGTAAGTTAATATAGCCTAATAGATGAGTGGGAATTGAATATAAGGTTTAAATAGATTCCATATAAGATAAATTTATTTCATTTTTAAATTTATATATCATTCCATTATTATTAATGATAATTTTCATAAGACTGTGGTTTTGAAAGTATCTCATTGTAAGGGTTGCAGAACTCTCTATATCGAATCTTCTTTTAATCTTTTCATAAAAGGTGACTTGTAGTTATATATTTTGTGTCCTCTTATACATATTATGATAGTGTCTAATATTGGGAAATAATTTTTAGAGTTTATTGAGTCTTGGTTTCTAAGAGATGATCATAATGAAGAATAGGTTAATGAACATATTACAATGTTTACAGTGGAGTGATGGGTCATTTGGGAAGTATAAAATAAGGGATTGTAATGGAATCATTTTCCAGATATGCTCATATATATTTGTGTGAAATCCTATTTCTAGGATAATTGGGATATAATTCTTAACAGGGGGACCTTAGTTACACTATGGAATTTCATTCTAATAGTGGTTATAAATGTTGAAAACAGAGAAATAAACAATCACGGGTCATGGGTCTGCTTGAATCCCCTAAGAAAAGGATTGAATCATAGTGTTAATGGATCTTGAATGAATAGGTTTATGTGAGATAAAATCCTTATGCAAGAGAGCATAATATCAGTCATTTATGGTTTGAAAACATTCTATGGGATTTGAACATCAAAAGGAGAATAGGTGATGGTTATCGTCCATCGAATCAAGATGTAAAGACTCATCTACAATATCATCGATGTTTTATAATATGATTACAATGTACTGGTTTAGTTTAATAAGTAAAATTAATCCCTCCCATAGAGATTTCTTATATAATAATAAAATTCAAGATGATCACATATTAGGGAATTATGGTTTCCCACACATGGTGGGAATGAAACTCTGTGGGAAATTATTTTTCATGAAAAGGGGAACCTAGTGTGAGTATCATATATTATTGTTTACTAATTCCTTTCAAACATATATAAAATCAATGTAAGGGTATATTCCATTGACCTCCGTCACTAACACCCCTTTGATGTGATTTACAATACCAAATATTATTTTAAAACAAAGGATAATTACAAATCCATATATTTTATCAAATCATTAAAAAATTCATTAGAAAAAAACCATATAATTCAATATTTTTTTAAATTGTACATTAAATTGATTTTTCATTCAAACTACAATTTGAATCATCTATAAAAAAATATAAACAAAAATTATACTCTATATAAACGATACTAATTAAATTAATTTATTAAAATGTGAAATAATTTTCATAAACCATAGACATAATGATCAAAAAATCATAGAGACTTTTGGTGTTATCACTTTGGAAAGAATGAAAGAGAAAATTTTGGAATTATTTGGAATAATTTTGGTCGAGGAGTCTTTTTAGAGACATTGAATTAAAATGAACTGATAATTTTCATAGATGGAAGGATAATTAATATTTGATCATAATTTTCATTTTCACAAATAATAATTTATTAATATATATAGTTTTTATTATATAAAGTAATGTGTAAAAAGGTGAAAACATAATTTATGGGGATGAGGGTAGGTACACCAACCAAGTCTTAATGTATAAGGATATTAATTTTTTTTATATAATACATAAAACATTACAAAAATAGATTCCTAATGACTATATTAGTTTAGTTCCTTTGGAAACATTGAAATAGAAACACTGATATTGAAAAAGCTACAATATCTCCCACTACGTTTCTCATGAAAAAAATCCTTTTTACGAAATATCATACATAATAAATTTCTTATAACATAAGGAATGAAACATAAAAAGGGGAGATATCAGATGCTCAGAAAAGATAAACAAGGGATACATTTAAGGGTAAACATGATCATAAGTGTATGATAATGTGACCATTAATATAGAATATCATTCTATGTATATAAATAAAATAAACCTAAATCATATATTCAATATTGATAGTTCATTAAACATGGATAATAAGGAAATAAAGAACATAATCAATGAAATTAAAACATATAAATAAAAAATGGAATTATGGAAAGCACATATGAATATAATATGATTTCCATAGTATCCAATGAATCTATGCAGACCACATATTCATAGTATGGGTTCACTACACATACCAACGTGGTAGTTATGATTCACTCCCATGGCCATTGTAGTACCATGACTTTACTCCTCATATAATCTCAATAGTAATAGATTACTCCCTTGGTCATCTTAATAGTCAATGATCACTCCCAAGACAGTCATAGTCTATCTCATTAGATATATTTATTAAATCAATACATTAGAGGGAGATATAGGTCTAACCCATCTCATAAATTAATTATACATATATGTACCAAAAAATAATAAACAGTCATATCATAAATAATGAAAGAAAACAGGTATCATAAACATGTTTTCATATCATCACCTGTGGAGAAATTCAAAGGATTCATAATCCTTTCATCATAAACATAACATGTGAATATAAGCGGGTTAGAAATGATTATAACCTATGAGAAATAAACTAGTTTCATAACCATGTTAAAATCAAAGAATAAACCATTTAGAGAAAAAATATTATTGGAGACTTTAGATAATTTATTATAAATTGATTAGTAAAACCAATGGATGTCATCTTATATGGAAAATAATTTTGAAATATCATTAAAAAATTTCTTTATGAAAATATCCTTTCATATTTGAAAAATTAATTTTAAATCATAAAACAATGGGGAAATTTTTTTGTTTTAAATTACTTTTAAATCATATAAATATGGATTGAAATAATTTTCAAAACCTTATTTCTTTAAATCATATAACATTAACAAAAAACGTTTTGATATCCATTTTCCATGAAAACTAAAAAATATATTTTAATAATTTTAAAAACAATTTTCATAGATAAAAATTTGAAAATATAAAAATAAATCATTATAAAGTTTGGAAATCAATTTTACTTGAAAACTTATTAAATGAGCCTGAATATTTTTTGAATACCATTTTCCTTGAAAATAAATTGTAATTTTATAAATAAAAATTGAAATTTTTTTGAAAACCATTTTTTTCTATACCTAGAAATTAATTATAAAAACATTTTTAAAATAATTTTCTGTAGAAAAATATATAATAAACAAAATAATATTATAAAAAACAATTTACTAGAAAAATACAATGCAAAATCAAAATTAAATCTTGAAATATTATTGAAAATAATTTCATCGAAAATCAATTTATCCAAAAAATTATTAAAACATTTTAAACATGAAAATGATTCCTCACATAAATAAGGTTTTGTAAATTTCTATATGTCGTATGAGGTAAAAGAAATATTCCGTTTTCATGGAAAACAGATTAGAAAAATTCCCTATTTATATATCAAAAATATGATTCCTTAAAAAATATTTGTAAAAGAAAAAAAGAATGAAAATGAATTCTAATTATTAAAGGAGAATATAATTATATTATTTCAAATATATTTTTTCAAAACATGGTTCCAAAGTAATACAACTTTTTGACTGAAGAAATAGTAATGTTGGGATTTCCTAAACACACTTTCTAAAATATCATATATACTAAAGAGTGAAAAAATGGTACCAATACATGATAATATCATGAATAAACATAGGATAATAAATTAATTAGTATTCTTGAAAAATTGATCATAATATTTCATTAATGGAAGTGTAATCATAAACAATATCGATACATGATGAGATCGAATCAATAAGCATCTTATCACTTGATAACTTTTAATCAAACTCCTCAAGTAAGAAAATGAAATTTAATGGAGATTATAATATCATTAATGAAATGATATTCATGATATAATTTTTTAAATACATTATATGTACCTTATATAAATATATTGGTGCATAATAGGGTATGTTTCTCGATGAATGAAAATTGAGACGAAATTAGATAACATATCTTGTGGCTTTTGAAACAAAAATCTTATGAAATAATGATCAAATAATTGATAAGTAAATACCCATATATTTAGTAATAATAATAATAGAATACATTCATGGGTTTTATATACACCACACAAGACATGAGTGTGTTAAACATGTCTTGTATCATATGGATATAAAATATGAGATAAATTTCCCTAACCTTATGTCTTAAAACTCATCATACTCATTTGGATGTACTGTATAATATATATATATTTATTATAAATCTATAAAAAGACCATATTATTAGATCTAATAACATGTATGGTATGAAAATGAATTTATATTACCTGATTTTTAATAATTTTATGAAATAATTTCACTTTGGGTAATATCCTTTTGGATTTTTTCATTTGCCTTATTTTGTAATATATTTGGTAATTATACTAATAACATGATTAATAGAATTGAAATGATGATATAAATATATTTTATATTCAGTATAATTTTATTTATGTAAAATATTCAATATAAAATTTTGAAATGGAATACACCATTTAGGGAGATGGTAGGTCATGTATACACTTGAATGGGTCATACGTTTTATTGACATATTAAAACAATGAACAAAAATGACATATACATTTATATATATTTATATATCAATTATAATTATAGTAGAATTATTATATCATATATATAATATATGTTCCCTAAACTTATCCTTAATGCATTCCATTCAGTGTGTGAACTAATAACATCACTTTGAGGTGGCAGTAGTCCACACTTAAAAACATTATCGTGTATATACCAAATGGATGGTATAAGATTTTTTTTAAAATGATAACATAATGTTAATGAAATAATATATACAATATATATCATTTATAATTATATATTGTATCATTATTTCCACCATGATAGGTGGTAACAAAAAAATGAACAAGTACCATTTAGTGTGGTGGTAGTTCTCTGTACACCGAAACTGTATGTGCGTTACCCGTATGATGGATCTGTGTGTGATTAAAGGTAAAATAAATATCATAACAAAATCCTGTTATATTTATGATAATGGTGTTGTTGTAAAATAATATAATAATATTCTTTTATTGAGTGGATAATTATAATATATGAAAGGAGTTTAAGGGAGGGTGTTACCTCTAAATCGGGTAATTTTATTTGGATTGCAGCAAAGGGATTCCTTGGAAGAATTTATACCACAAGGTAGGATTCAAGGAGTAAGGGAGTGTTTTTTTAGGATAATTGGTTATATATTTTCTTATTTTATGTTTATTGAGAGGTGTGATGAATTGAGATTAGATAATGCCTTTTTATGGTGGAGGAGGAGTGTCACTCCTGTAATATTTTCCCAAGAAATTCCATATACATTTTATTAATTTTTTAGGGATATAATAATTTCCAAAAATAAAATAAAGGTATCATATAGTAGAAATATGGATATCCATGATCTCTTGGACAGGAATCTAAGTCATTTGGGTCAAAAAATTAAGGTTTAGTCTTTAATTAAGATTAATTTTTCCTTAGTCAATATAATTAATTTTAAATATATTCATTAATATTTTTTGTAAAAACCTCGTATAAATAATTAGAGAATATAAATTATTATTCTACAAAATATTTAATCATTTTTAAAAAAATTCAATCACATAATTGGGAGAAATTAAATTAAATTAAATTATAATGATGGGACAACACTACATGTTTTTAATGTAAAAATGATGAAATGTTTTCTATATTTTTATATCCAATTTACAATAAAAATTGGTTGCAATAAAATTAATTTGAATAATTTATTAAAAAATTATCTAATTAATCATTATAATCAAATTAAAATATAATTTAACCTTAATAATAATTTATATAAAAAATTTTATTTTGTACTAAAATATAGTATTTTTCACTATACATTATGAAATGAAACATCAAGGAAAAAATACAAAATTTAACATAACCTAATTATTATTTTTAAATTTAAATGATGATTTTTTTACATATTAAATCTATAAAATTTTCTAAAATTAGATATAATATTTTTTCCATAAAAAGGCTATAAAAATGGTTAAATAAAAATATAGGTTTTTAAGAAAAAACATGTTTCTTCTTATCTTATGTATATCAAATATCATTAAAGAATATAAAAATTTTATATTGGATATAAAACATAAATAATAAATCAATATCCTTAAATAATTTTAATTTATTTATTTAATAGGGTAAAATAATTTTGTGACCATAAAAATTAAAATACATTCCTTTATATTCAATTGGGTTTTATATTAATTTATAATTATTTAGTAACCTATTAATTCATACTAATTTTTTGTAAACCATACATATTGATTATTTGATTAATATTATTCATAAATACTAATTTAATGTCTAGGATATATATTTTTATATTAAATTATAATATTTTAATAATATATTAGAATTTGGTAAAACTCGGTCATGTGTGTTACGTAAGCCATTGAGGAATGTCATTATTTCATGTAAGGCAAGAAAACATCAATGTTATGTATAGATACATCTAAAATTTCTGTTGTATTCAGTGTAAAATTAACATTGGTTTTCAAAAAAATGTTAGCCACTCATAGTTCCTCATTATAAAATATACTATTTTAGATATTCCGTGAAATGATAAATAACAAAATGATTAAATTAAATCGAAAAAAATAATTAAAAAATATTGGGGGTTACTTTCTATCCCATATAAAATGAATTTTCCCCACAAATTTTTTTGGGTTGTCAAATATTTTATTCTTGAATGTTTCAATCATAGAAACTGACATAGTTAAAATAAATACTAAAACTTTACTTAAATTGGGAATTTTGGAACCGTTATAGTTACCCATAGTTACATATTAGTGTGTTTCCACATAGAAGCACATAGTTTGGGACTCAATATTATACATGGATGAAAATATAAATAGTTATAGGGAGACATTAAAGATATCAATCATAGACATATGAATTATCAAAAAATGATTATGGCCTCAATGTTATAAATATTTGATGATTTAAAATTCCATTAGATCAACCAAAATTAAGGTATCCTGACAACAATTTTTTTATCATTATCCTAACATTGATTAATTCATTTATTGACTGAGAATATAATATATATACTAATTTATACATTTCAATAACCAAATTTCATTCCTTATATGTTTATTTATCTATTTCTCATTCATCTATTACATCAAGAAATGGATATCCCTAAATTTAATTTCATGCCTAAAGTGCTAAAAAACATTTTAGCAGATCATAAGGCCCATCTAATAATGAAATACAAAACTATTTACCACTAACTATTTTTCAAAATAAATATTTGATAATACATTAAAATGTTAATATAAAAGTTTACTCTACTAGTTCATGATTACTAGTTATTCAACAAAAATAAATACACATTTACCTTGATATTGTGTTGGCTAGTGGTAGGTGTGAAACCCTTATCATCCTTCAGTAAAGGGTTCATGACCCATGGACATGCCATGCATGATTAGTTATCACCCAAAATAAATGATGTCCTATTCTAAAACCATGATAATATAATTTCCAAAATGATGTCCTATTCTAAAACCATGATAATATAATTTCCAAAATAAATAAGATGAATATCCTTAAAATATGGTTAGTCACTATATAACCTTTTATTCACGGTTTTCATTAAAAACTCAATACAAAAATATATCCTATATTTTTTAAAATAAACATTTCATGAATATTTAACCTTATAACACTTTTAAAATATGAAATTTCAAATATTTAGAATTAATGTCAGGAAATAATCTCTACATTGATCCAGTATATAGTATATTATACCACTTGGTTGTCACATTCAATGAAATGGAATACCCTCATTGTATTTTCTCTTAAAACATAGTAATTTAATAAATTAACAAAAATGATTTTTGAAAACATGCATGTTTCCTTTTTGTAAGGTATATTTTTTCTCTTAATTAAATACAAAAATGATGTAAAAATCATCAATGATACCATAAACCACATATCAAAAAGTCCAAGCTTAGATCCAAGGTAATAAGAATAATAAAACATACATATTCATAACCGACATATCATTATCCAAACTAATTATCTTTACATAAAGAAAATATTAATGGTTACCTTTCCCCAGTAAAAATATCAAAATGCTATTAAATTAAATTACTAATCCATTAGGATCATTCAACCTAAATTTATAGATATATATTGAAAAATATATAAAGAACAGTACTTGTATATTTCCTCCATCATATAACATAATCATTGAATCCATTAATATAAAAACATCAATTTTCCACTTTATCCATAATCCAATAGAAGACTACCTCATCATATTATATAATATCTCTTTACCTTCAAATTTCATATGTAGCCTCATGACCATCATCAATATAACAATTACTCATACCACCTTACTAATTCTCTTCTGGATATTTCCGCTTAGGACATCGATTTTCATAATAACATTTAATTCCATACCTATATCATTTTACATTTTTATACATATTGTGGATTTAAATATTCTCATCCATTTCATTTTCTAAACATTTCATTTTTCATTTTTAGTTAATTGTTGTGTGTCCTTCTCATCTACAATAAAAACAACTTCATATTTCTCTAACACATTAAAATAATTTATTATTTACACATTCCAGACAAAAAGGAAATTTAATCATCATTCCACAATAGACATTATTACCTGAACTCTCAGTAAATTTTTTCCTTCTCTTCCCCATTGAGTTGAAGAATTGGTTAAGCTCTATGTTTTTGATCATTTTACATGAAAAATGATTAGGAATTATTACACAATCTTTCACTCTAGTGGTCATCACATTTGACTGATCATCAAGATATTTTCCATCATAATCATCATTAGTTTTGTTCCTTATAGTTTTATACATTGACTAAAATCAGGGAGAATTGATTAAGAGAAGATTATCATAGTGAGGAAACACATAATCATGAAATATATATATATATTCTAAATTATGTCAACATCTTTAATAAATGACACATTATGTTTATCCTAGGTTATTCATTGACAAAATATATTTAAATAATTCATGATGTTTCATGAGGTGTTTGTGAATTTCAAAATTATATCCTCAGGTGTGTCGAACAAGGTGTGCAACATGGCCTCTTATCATATTCAAGATTACCCCGAGAAAGGACTAGGACATATTATCAGATTTGTTAACTCTATTTAAATTTTTTATATTACCAAATCCACTGGTAGTATCTAGATTAAGATTTATTTATAAGAAACCACTAAGTCTGTCATTTTCCAAAATTTAAAGGCTTTTTGTTGTAAAATTACGCATCCTTATACTTATCCATAGCGACTTCCCAAGACATAAAATTTTAAATACACATAGGGATCTCACAATAGTTTTATAATAATATATTCCAGATTCTAAATAATCATTTTATCTGATACCAACTATAACATCCCAGTCCTACAAATAGATTCCCAAAGTGCTTATTAGTTTAGTTTATTTGGAAACATGTAAATAAAATCACTATTATATATGAGAGGTGTATTAACACCTATTATGTTCTTCATGAATATCCCCATTATTAGAAACATCATAATCAATACATATCATCATGACCTATAAAAAAACACAAAATTAGGTGAGCTCAGATGCTCAGTATGGTCAAACAAGGGAGACAAATAAGAATAAACTTTATAATAAAAATATGAGAATGAGATCACAACATAAGAAGATCATAACCTGCATTTCAATGATCATAAACATGAATTTTGGATTAAATATTGAAAGTTTATAATACATGGTTCACATTGAAATAAAAATAGAATATATGAAATAATAAAATAGAAATAAAACATGGAATTTTGGTAAACACCTATGAATATAATATAATTTCCATTCTAGTAAGGGAATTGATACTATGGGAATATTGGTATTATGGGATCACACCCTATACCATATTAGTAGTCCTGGTTTATTCCCATGGCCATCTTAGTTTTATGAGTTCACCCCTAATTCTATCTTGTTAGTTATGATTCACTCTCATGGCCATCATAATAGTCAAGGTTCACTCCCAGTACCATCTTAGTCTCTTTCATGAGATATAGATCACTATATAAAACATGTGATGGAGATATATCTAACAACCATATTATAATGAAATCATACATTCATGTGCCACAAAATCATAACCAATTATATAATAACCCATGGAATATCATTGGTATAATAAACATGTAATCAAGTCATCAAACGTGAAAAAAGATAATAGTTTCATAATCATTTAATAATAAATATATCCAATGAAATTAATTTATTTTCAAAATAATATATCATGTGAGAGAGATACAAGTTTCACATACATCAAGACATCAATGAAGAATCCATTTATAATAATAATATGAATGGAACCATTAGATCATTTTCTAGAAAGTCATTAGTTACTTCAAAGAATGTAATCGTTGATGGAAAATAATTTTGAAATATCATTCAAAAACATTTATTATTGTAAATATCCTTTCTTTATTGAATTTTTTTTGAAAAACGTAATACCTTGGTAAAACAATTCCTTTAAAAATACACTGAAAATTTAGAAAGAAGACATGAAATCATTTTGAGAAAACATTTTTCTGTGAAAACATGCAAAATAAAATTGAAAATATTTTTAATCCTTTTTCATTGAAATATTATGAAAGACACTTAATATCATTTTAAAAATATTTTTCATTATAAACAATTTGATAACATATAATTTAGTCCTAAAAACGTTTTGAAAACACTTTTACATGAAATCTTACGAAAGATCCTTGAAAATTTTTGGAAAACCATTTTCCATGAAAATACACTAGAAAGTTATAAATAATTACTGAACACGTTTTGAAAATTTTTTAAATGAAAACGTATAAAAGGATATTTAAATCTTTTAGAAAAACATTTAATATTAAAATAGATAATAGATTATTAAAAACCATTCAGAATATATTTCTTGAAAATGAATTTGAAAACGTATAATGAAATCTTAAAATCTATTTGAAAACTGTTTCATTGAAAATTACTTTTTAGAAACATTTTATTTCAAATTAAACTTTTAAATATTAAATTTAGGCTTCACCAAAATGATTATGGGTAAATCTAGACATTTTTTATGAGGTAAAAAAATGAACAATCATATTTAACGGTAAAAAGGTTGGAAAAATTCATTGATCAAAAAAGGGAGAAAAGAGTACTTCAAAAAAATTAAAAAAAATATTTTTAAATATTTATTATAATTATTATAAGATAATAGTATAATATTCTTTGAAACCAATTTTTAGGAAAAATGGATTCATAGTGTCATATAATTCCAACCTATTATTTGGTAAAGTCAAGGGTTCTTAAAGACATGTTCTTAAATATTATATGTACCAAAGGGTTGAAAATTGGTACCAATAAATTAATATATCATTAATAAACACATGATATAAAAATTATTTATTTTTATTTAAATATGGATCATTATATTTCATCAATGGAATTATAATCATAAATAATCATGATAAACAGTGATATTTTTTTAATAAACATCTTATCACTTGGTAACATTCAATAATAATCCTTATGTAAGGAAATGTAATTACATCGAGAATAAAATATCATAATATTTATGATATTCTAGATATAAAATTTCAAATAAATAATTTATACCTTAAATAAAAATATAGGTTCATGTCCTGGAACATGTCTCAAGGATTGAAAATTGAGATAAAATTACATTACCAATTTGGTGAATTTTGAATCATAAATAGTATGAATTAAAGATCATATAATGGATATTAAAATAAAAATAAGTTTATGAATAATTATTATATTACATATTCATGGGATTTATATACACCATTATAATTAATATAGTGGTGAACATTGAATTTATTATATAGATATAAAAAGTGTTATGAAATTCCTATACATTATGTTTTGACTCTTGTCATACTATTCTAAAATATTGTATAATGACTATAAATATATTATAAATATTTCCAAGATACATATAATTGTATCTAATATCATATATTGTTTTATTTTTTTCTTATATTACCCACTTGTAAACAATTGTATTTGAGGTTTCACTTTGGGTATTATCAACTTTTTTCATTGCATGAGTCTTAAATTGTAATATCATTGGTCATTATACATATATAATTGCTTAAAAAACATAAAAATGATATAAATTTAATTTATACACGTTATATTGTTATTATAATAATAAATTGAATTGGGAAGTAGGAAAGAAAATACACTATTCATTGAGATAGTAGGTCGTATGTACGCTTGAACACTACTTCCAATATTTGACATATTGAAAGAAAGTAATTAAACAAAATATATGAATATATGAATATATTATAATTAAAATTGCATGATTATATATTATATATCATATAATTTCACTAAACACATACCTAATACATTGTAGGTAGTTTCTGAATGAATCATATGCCTTTGAAGAGACAGTAGTCCAGACGTCCCCAAAATGAAGTTATCGTATTTTTATAGAACGGAATGTATCAATATATGTGTTGAAAATTTATTAATGAATATTAGATACATAATAAATATAATATATAAGAAATATAAATAGATTTTTAATTATGATGTTCACCATGATAGATGGAATGGGAAATATGATCAAACATTGTTTAGTGAGGTTGTAGTTCACCACACACATAAAGAGTATGTTCCTTACCCATTTGATGGATATGTGTGAGATTGTAGGTAAAACCCATATAAAAACAAAGTAATATTATATTTTGGACTATAATTTTTTATATAATTAGAGAATAAGAATCTTTTAGGTAATGTATAAATAATTAAGGGAACTGTTTTTGAGGGAGAGTGTTGCCTCTTAATTAGGTTTCTCCTTTTTGTTTTCACTAAAGGGATTCCTTAGAAGGAATTATTTAAAAATTTATTATTCTAGGAGGATATTTTTTTGAAGATATATGAGTTTATATTTTCTTAACATAAGTGGTTTCAGAGTATTAAATAAAAGAGAGTGGTGGATTCCATTTTATACTGGAGGAAGAGTTTCACTCTTGGAATGTTTCGAGAACTGAATTCCATAAAAATTTTTTATGTGGCATGTGTATAAAATAATTTAAATAATTATAGAAAAATAAGTGTATGGTAGAAATATGGCCATACAATGGGTCTTTTACATGTTTCTATATCATATTAGGTCTGAATTTAATTTTTTTTAGTTATGTTTAATTTTACCAAAATAGGTGTAATTATTTTTAATTACCTTAATTAATAAATTTGGTGAAAATAATAAGTTGAAATTATTTCAAATTATTAATTATGAATTTAAAAAATATTGAACAAAATTTTCATAATTCTAATCATATATGTTTTGTAAATTAATTTAAATTTAATCCTGCTGACGGGAGACACTATGGCTTTTTAATGTAAAAATGATCAAAATATTCCTTAGTTTTTATATGCAATTTAAATGTAAAATTGGGTAAAATGAAAAAAATTTGAATAATTGATGAATATTCTATCTAGAAAAACATTTAATCTAATTTTAATTGTAATTAATACTTATAAATAAATTAGATCATAATGATGTTTTGATATAAAATTCAGTATTTTAAATTTTCATTAAAAGATTAAACATCATAGTAAAATTTAAAAAAATTACTATAACAATATTATTATGATAAAAAATAAAATTTTATTTTTTTTATATATTATATATATATAATTTCAAGAAATGAGATTTAAAATGTGTTCTCTAATGAAAGATGGTAAATGATTCATCATTTAAAAATAGGTTTATAAGCATAAAATTGGGTTTATACAAATATATTGTCTATAAACATTATTGGATGAATATAAAAAAATATCTTCTTGTAAATATAACATATATATTACATTAATATCAAACACTATTGGTAGTTAATTTAATTTAAAACGGTTAAAAAAACATTTGACCCGAAAACTATAAATATTTTCATTTATATTGAATCAATTTTCATTATCCTTCATAATTATTTGGAAACCTATAATTTCATTTTATATTTGTGTAAAAAATATATTTTCATTAAGTAGTTAATAAGTATCTGAACTTATAGTTTAACTTCCAGGTAATATATTCAAATATTAAATAATAATATTTTCATAACATATTGTTGCTTAGTAAAACACAGCCATGCATGTTATGAAAGAAATTGAGGAAAGTCATTGCTACATGTAATTTAAGATAATATGTGTGTTCTATATATATAAAGATAGAATTTATTTTTCATGTAATGATAAATAAACATGTGGTTGTGTATAATGTAATCCAAACAAAGTGATTTAATATAAAATTAACTATTACTATGTTGTGTGAAACGAACAATATCAAAAATAATAAATTATTTCTAAAAATAATTAATTTTTTTTGGGTGTTATAGGAGGACAATAATTCAATCATATATATATTTAATTATAAATTTATTTTATATTTTAGGTAACTACCCCATATTTTTACCTTTTTACCTTATGTAATCATTTACCCAGGTGTCTAACATTTACCTTGTTAAATTATTTTAATGTCAAAACATAAAATGAAGAATATTAGCAAATATTTGTATGTTGTATTAGAAAATTAAATCTATATTATTATATCCAATTTATAAAAGTTATAAAAATATATTTTATAAAAATAATTATATACTGCATATAAAGTCTTTTTAGAAAATTTATTTTTGAGCCCCAAAATTGATTTATTTATATTAGATATAAAATTATAGTCATCAAATTAATGTTAATTCATTTGTTTATGTATATAAACCATAAATATAATTAAAGTAATTCATTATTAGTCATTATTTTAAATTTTAATTTAAAAATACAAAAAATAATGATAATCATTTTTTTCCAAATTTTCCCTTTATCATTAAATAAATATATTCATACCTCATTATATAAAATATAACCAAATAAACTTTATCAATCCATATATATTTTAAACTTTATTATTAAACATAAAAACAATTCATTAAAATTAAGATATAAATAGTAAAAATTAATATTTTTTAAATTAAAAATTGTGATCAATTTTTTATTTTGAGAATAATATATGATATATATTTGTTAAATGTTTTTAAATTATAATAAAATTAAAAAAATTAAATGTATCAATTGGATATTAATATATCCAAATATATATATATACATATATATATAATTACTTTATATATCCATATTCATAGTTATATAACATTAAAATTTATAGTCTTACATGCTTCACTAAGATTCATTCTTCTTTATTCATTTACTACATTCCCCGAATTTATATTTCATTTACAATGTTTTTCTATATTTATATAGCTATAATCATTTGTATTAGCATCAATGAAATCCATGAGAATCGGGATTTCATGTTTGGGGTCTATTTATATACCTTTTTCATTATTCATTATATAGTAATTTTAATAATGTTTAATATTTTATAGTCATAATGTATTAATGTTCATCTTGTATTGAAATACGGTATATCATTTTATTTTATTATGGTATATTTTAATTAAATGTTCCATGTTTTATAAGATATTGAACATATCATATTTATTCATGGAGAACAAAATTGTAAATTCATAGGTGGTTACATTTGAATTTATACTACCAAGAATAATGGAATAGATTTAAGTCATCAAATTGGTGTAATTTTTTATTCTATTTAAATTCCTAATATTAAGTGACGTTATTTTCATAAAAATCATTTGTTATTTTAAACCTAATTTTTGAGCTCTTCTTTTTTGTTCTTATACACCGATTTTGTAATAATAGCATTATTTTAATATGATCCTTTAATAATATCTCATATATTAATATTCTGTTTAAAATATAATTAATGATTCATGTCTATGGACCATGATTAATTTTTTTTATTTTATATATAAATAGTCTATTATTTTTTTGAGTTGATAAAAAAATTTCAATATTATTCATTCATTGGGTTATTTAATGAATTATTATTAAATATGATTTTAGATTCATCAACATATTCATATACTCTAATTTTTATTTTGAGTTTATGTGATTCCTATAAAAAATATATTTATTATTCAATCCAATTATATAATCATCAATATGAAACTTACAATGGTTCTCTTTCAATTAAGGATTTATATCACCTTTATCTCCATAATTTCACAAAATTATTATCTAATTGATTAATTCTTATAGTCTTCAAAAATAAAATTCACATAGTTAAATTGTTTAATCTCTACTCAACATATTTTAAGATAGTTTTAGTAGATTACATTGATATAATAACAATAGAAAATATCTTTATATAATATATTTCCATAACATATCTCAATTACTTCCTTTTTTCAAGGTAAATTACATGATTATAGTTTTATTAATATTTGTAAAGTTTTCACTCTACCATACCACATCTCTTACAATGTAACTTAATATCCCAGAATACTAATGCCCTTGTTAAATAGATAACAACAGATTAATTTAATATTCTTATTAGTTCTATTGGAAAAAATTTTCCTTTACAAATTGTGTGTTCATACTTTCCACCATATGTTGTATTCTTTCAAATAATTTCATTAACTAAAGATAATTCTAAAAATGATACATCATATTTGATAAAATATTTTTGTAACATGTTATAGAAAAATAATGAATTTTATTTCATCTATAAAATGATTATACTATTTTGACCATCGATTCCCTATTGTATTTATAATGTACATGATCCCATCTTATAAAATTCATTACCACTATTCATGAGTTTATAATCGAGAATCTTTTTCAATTATTGTAATAATAATAAAATAGGATTTGTACACTTAACCATTAGTCCCTTCAATTCCATGTGATCACCAAAAATGATATTATTCAATTCAGGAAGAATTCATTCTCTCATTTTTTGGTTTATAATACATCTTAAATTTCATTATTGCTTCACTAGTATTAGCATCATTTCAAATGAAAATTGATATCATATTTTAGACACCAAAATTAAAAATATTATACAAGTTTTATTAATGAATTTATTAAATTAATTTGATAATAAGTATTTCACATTCCAATAGTATGAAAACGTTTAATCTACTTTACTAAAACGTTATACATAATTTTATTATTCATTCAACCATATGTTAAAAACCCTTAGTTTTTTACATAAATTAATCATCCTATCATGGTGAATGAATCTTTAGGAAAATATATCTATAATTATGTCACACATAAGAGGTTGAGAGAGATTCCAACAAAAAATAGTACATTTTTTCATTAATAATTATAAGGTTATATTGTTATGAAAATATATTTTATATTTAAATATCCATAAATGAGAAAAATAATATTTTTATCAATAAATTTTATCATGTTTTTCATTGAAATATTAACTTTGTATATTATAGTTTATATCTTGATATTTCATCTCCATAATAGTCATCTATTTTTTGTAATTACTATGAATTCCCTTCAGATTCACTGTGATATAACCATAACATAAGATTTTCTCAAGTTATCAAGAATGATTTAACTTTAATATGTTCTTTAATTTTCAAAAACATTACATTACAAAAGAAAATTTGTTATACCTATAATTTCATTATGGTTTTATCTTCTTCAACATTTTGAAAAATACCTCAAAATAATTGAACAATGTCAATGAATCAATTTAATACCTATCTAGCCCATTCCTTTAAATATATATTGATGTCGTTGAAAATTTCTTTACAGAAATATTTTAGCCTCCATAAAATTTTATCTCCATAATACAAATTAAACATAATTTCTCATATTTATATAAAGGTTGTTAAACTGGTAATATATATATATATATATATAATTTAATAGAACTATAAATTTTCATTTTTATCATATTTATCTTGTCACGAACCAGGCCGGGTCGCCAACCGACCCGGCGCCCGACCCGGTCCGCGGCAAGGCCCGAAGGGCGTTCCCGATCCCCACGGGTTGGCACAAGTGCCCGGGTATCAAAATAAAAGAGTGGGAACGATTTACCAGAATAAACATCCAACAAAGTAAACCAAAACAAAAGTAAAGGTTGCTGACAACAAACCATTATACATGACCAAGTTTTGAGTCATAGGTATAAATAAAAACCAAGCAACACAAAGGAAAGTGAAGAGACCAAAAACCAACCCAGAAACTGTCACCCAACGAAAGATCGCACCCTCAACCCGTCACCTCAACGCCACGCCAAGAAGTAGCAGCTAATAACTCGGATCACCGTCCTCAAAACATTTGTCTTTCCCTGTATCAGACAAAATCATATCTACTTACACCCAAGGGTGTAAGTAGGGTGTGAGCAATCGCTCAATAGGTTGGCACCAAAGAAAAGATTTCACATGAAAAGGTTAGATGACCAAAACAGTTCGCAGGTTCAAGTTTTAGAGAAAATAAATAAATTCACTAACACTTTAAAGAAAACGGGTTTTAAATAAAGAAAGACAGTTCTAAAATAGGGCAAGGGGATTTTTGGTACTGAAAGAAAATGAAACATTCTCACCTTTTGAAACCACAGAAGTTACCAAAACCAACCATTGATGAGTATATAATCGCACATGAGCAATAAAAGTGGGAGAGTCCCTAAAGTACTAAAGTTGTGTGGGTCCCTAGAACGTCGTGTCTCGGTGAAACGTGGCTTAGATGGCCACGACCCTCAGATAACGTGGCTTAGAAGGCCACGACCCTCAGAAAACATGGCTTAGAAGGCCACGCCCCTCAGATATAATATGTTTAGTTAGTGTTGCAATCGTCAATCCAGCTAAGTGAAACATGGACGACACCCATCCGGTTCACTAGCGCACTAGTTCTAGTCTGCCCACCTAGTACCCAGGCTTCCCCTTTTGTGCTCAATATTCAAAGTTCACCCTACTCATCAGGTTCATGTCATAACATACTTGAATGAAAACTAAGTCAACCACACTGGCACATTCAATATAAATGAATAATCAAATAATCATTTAATGGTCTAATGCACAACAGAGATTTTCATAAACAGAACACAATGTGCATGAATTTCACAAGTTAATAAACTATACAATCTCAAGAATCAAACTAAAATTTATAAAACATTAGAGAAATTGGTTTAGTGATTTTAAAGAAAACAAGGCATCGTAATAACAGTACTAAACCCACTCAAATTTTCTTTGAAACCAAATGCATTAAAATTTCAAACGCTGTATTTATTCAAAACTAAAGACACGACTTAGTTGAAACCAAAATAACCTAAACATGCCACTAGTGAGATAAATCAATAAAATCTATCAGCTAAAACCAACACTAAAAACAAAATTTAGATAATAGAAATGTTAATTTAAATAAACCTGCAAACCAATTAATCAGACAACCTAAGCATGCGAAACCACCTACCTCAATGCAGGAGCGAAAAACGACACGGCAAAGTACTCCTGACGCGCAAAGGTCGCATCGTACGGAGCCGTAAAAAGATATTAACATAGTAGTATAACAATTCACATCGCCAACCCAAAACAATATCAGCAGTTAGTAAAAAAAAGGAATATCAACAATTAAATAATTTAATTAATAGTTAAACAAATTCAATCAAATAAATTAGCTATTTATTTAACGAATTAAATTAAATAAATTGATTAATTAACTAAACAAAGTTCTAAAAATATTTATTAAGTAGTTTCCAACATGTCGCAACTTTTAATATATATATAAAGAAAAGAAAAACTCATCCAAAACCATTTTTTTAGATTAAACGCACTTTTGACACCACACCAAAATCCTTTCAAAACAATATTTGCATTGGTTACAAACACAATTAAATCATCTGCACACTTTAGAAGACACTCATCGCTAAACAAACCACCAATTACACACGTAGACAATATTTTGAAATACGGCACACACCAAATCATTTTTCAAACATGTTTAGCACCATTTTCATTATTAAGTGAACCATAGAAGAAATTATAAATCAATTGAAAAAAAGGGGGGTCACATGTCTTTTCACAAACTAAAGTAATCATTCATAAGTTCAAATGCATTCACACGTCGCACGCACTCAAATAAAGTTTTAATGTGTGACATGCACCACCCGAGTAGTTTAAAGGAAAGACCTTACACTATTAAAAGCATAAATTCATAAACCACATTATTTAAAAAGAAAAGAATAAAAGCTTAATTTTTTTTGAAGGAAATCATTTGGCATTAACCACTAAACAAACACAAACCCCTCTTTTATGACGAAACGCACACGACGTCATGTCAAGGATACTATTTTAAACACTTCCACAAGTTAATAATCCAACCACATAATAAATAAAATAATAATAATAATAATTACAAACAACTAAAAAAAATTCACAGTAGAAAACACACACATACATACACAGGCTACTACCAATTTTCAATGCAAATCAAACTCTAATAAAAACTCACTTCACGCTACAACAATTAATTAAATAACATGCTAAACAAATTATACTTGCAAATTAATTTATCAAATAATGGTTAAACATGGAACCACCTACCTCGGTTGAAGGAATTCCGTAGAATTCAGTGTGCGACTCCAATTATCCATCCACGCACCACAACAAAAACAAGATGAACCTAAATCATGAATTTGTACCACAAATTTCAAAATAGAACTAAAAGCATAAAAAAAGTAGGTGATTAAATCCTTACAAAGAGGGGTTTTTTTTCAAGAGACCCCGCCACCATATCTTCATCGGAAAGGAGGAATGAGGTCGCAGTTATGGGTTGCGGCGCAAGGGAACAACCTGTCAAAAGGGTGGCTCATTCTAGGTGGTCGGACAGGAGGTGCAGCCGGAAGGTATGCTGGTGTAAAGAGGTGGTGCGGGCTTGCGGCGGGTGCAACGGGGAGCCGGCGGGGAGCGGCTGGCCGGGACTGGGCGACGGCGAGGGGTTCCAGCGGGAGGGGGGGTGCAACGGGCCAAGGGGCAGGGAGGAGGCTGTGACGACGTGCGACGTGCGGCTGAGAGAAGGGTGAGGCGGGGAGCGGGATAGGGAGCAGGCGGCTAGGGTTAGAGGGGAGGGGGTGAGCCGTGACGAGGAGGGGGTAGCAGGGGGATCCGACGGAATTGTGAGGAGAGAAAAAAAAAGGAGGGAGGAAAAGAAAAGAAGGAAAGAAAAAGAGAAAGAGAGAAAAAAATAAATAAAATAAAAAGAAATTAAAATAAAATAAGATAAAATGAAATTATAATAAAAAGCAATTAAAATAAAATAAGATAAAATAAAATAAAAAGGAAAATAAAACCTAAATTTAGTATTATTAATAATAATAATAACACCTCAAATTATAATATATTTATGGTTATCATTAAAACAAACTATTAATCCTTATTAGTTTTATTATTGTTGTTGTTGTTATAATTATTATTATTATTAAGAGTAATATTAATAACGACACAAGAAAAATTATATTCTTAACACCGTTAATATTATTGTTTTATTATACTGATCCATTTCATTTAATTAATTAACCATCAAGCAGGGCGTGCGGTGAAACGGGCGGGGCCGCGCGGCGACCCAGGTGAGGCCACGCAGCTTCATTCGCGTTGCGCTGGACGCAAACTAGTCAAAACACAAAGAACTCGAAATCTTAAGTTTAGGTTTCGACCCGAACTACCCAACGCAAACAAAATTAATAAAATAAATAAAGTTTTTTGAAATAGAGGGTGTGAAAATTCTCCCCACCATAAATCTTTCCGCCCCCAGAAAGCCACAGCTGAGGCTGAGACCCAAAGTAGGAAACGACACCCCACTAAGGATCAAATAGGATCCCCACAAACATCAACAAAAGAGAGAGAGAAACATCGTTCTCAGAGAAAGTGACTCAAAGACAACATCAAGAAATGCATAAAAAGACTTTCTGATATGTGTCGCCCACCCCAAAAATCTAGAACGCCTCCAGCCGATTATTTTAGAAAACGAACTCTTGAACCCACAAGAGACAACTTCACACGCCAAAACACCTCAAGCATTCTGAAACCGAAACCACACCACTTGGCTAAAATGAACAAAAGATGTCAAACCACATCCTCGGATCAATCCTATCACTTATCAACAAACCATCTTTGAAGACAGAAGCTATAGATCAACATGGGGAAGCTCGAGGGGCTCCCCGCCATTATGAAGTCACTGATGCTCGAAATGAGAGTGGACAACCGACAGGGGGAGGTTCGAGCGGACTCCCCGCCATTAAAGAAAAGTCCAGCACTGATTCATCCTAGAGACATTCGTGCGAGACCCAATGTGGGTCTCCCCACCATTAAGAACCTGTCAACACCAAAGGCGAGACTAGAAAACCAACATAGGGAGGTACATGAGGACTCCCCACCATTAGAACTAACATAATGCATAGAACTTTGAAAAAATTCTCAATGGTGACCAAACACCCCACCATAAGGGGCGGGGAGGGAGGGTCCTAACCACCCAGGCGTCAGAACCATGACCTATGACCTGACCAACACATCCACATCCCAGGATGAGCATTATAAAATTTTGGGACTGATTTTTCCCCAACAGACTCTCAAGGACCACTAAAAGTGATTGCATCCAATGGGATGCAACCCCCAAAACATTAAGGCAATGAGACGAACACGCCTCTACATGGTCACGAAAACCTTATACAACCAGATAGTTCGTTCGGAGAAGAACAAACATAGAAGACCATTTAAGCTGCTTTCACTTTCGACACCGATAACAGAAATAATTTCGGGGTCTCATACACTCTCGGGGTTCCTGACCACGCGCCCGCTTCACTCCGAGGCCTATGGCTGGAGCCCTGATGTTTGAAGCATCTTCTGCCTCGTAGTCAGGCATGGAAGACTCCCGAATATAGCTTCTCCTTTTGGTGTCACACGCAATCACACTACAACCAAGGAAACACCAGTAACCACAACACATTATGACATCCAACTGATCGTACACTGAACATTTACCAACACAAGAGCTTTAATGGTGCATGCGCATCACTCTTTGTCACACTGGATGAGAACACGACACCACGAATCGTCACCTGAACATGATCATTTCTGTTGAGAAGAACACTATATGGATAGGGACTTCAAACTGAGTCTTAAACAACATGTGATTCCTGCAGACAACCATAGCAGCCTCATACGACTGGGTATGCCAACTAGTAGCCTAACACAAACTTTTTCGTAAGCGAAACAAACCAAGACCGGAGGTTATTCCGAATGATAGACCGCACCAACAACTTAGGGTCGCTTCCACCTTTTTCCCACTGGAGTCTCCTCTACCACTTCCAAACCACTGTTGACTACCAAAGGGACCTTCTGCTGCAAGACGTCACCAAACATGTCCCTTGTAGCCGATATAGATACTACAAAGCCCTCCAAGACACTGGTCAACATTGAAAATTTCGAACCGCCTTCACCCTCCCCGCTGGATTTTCTTTCGCCATTTCCAGGGGAAACCTTCAAGCGCAACGATGTCAAATTTCATACCCAATGACTTAGACAACATAAGGAAACCAAAACCCTGTTCAACTCCCCTCACATCTGTCATCCCGCTGCGGGAGGATCCACTTAGTTGTGAAAAGGAGGGGTGGGTTCAATTCTAGAAGTCAAAAAGAGAGTCCTTAGATCAACTGGAGTGTCGGCCAATGACGAATTGCCCGTGGGCACACTTTAATCACATGTCAACACTTTATAGGGGGCGTACACTAGTCAAGAAAGAAAAACATGGACCCAAATCAAACTTGTCCAATGATCAACACATACTGCAGGCAAACACCAAACGTACAAGGGAAACCACTGCAAGGGCTCCCCAATGTACTTTTCAAAGGAAAAATAAACTAGCTACCCGCTTGCATACCAACTTACAAATAGGAACTCAAACTCGGGACACAAACCATTCATAAAGAATACTCAGCTCAAAACGCCACACATCCAACATCTCAAAAACACAAGGACACTCCACACAAACACCATTTACTAAAACACCAAATTTATTACCTTTAACAAAACATTTTGAAAATAAGCAAACCCAGTGGGTTGAACAAACACCAATGGCGTCCCATGAGCCTCGCACATGCATGTTCTCATGCCGCACCGGCACGCACCTCGTGTCCATCTAGGCACTCATCTGCTCGTGCCGTTAACCATTTCCCTTTTCGTATACACTCATGCATGTGGTTTCCCATAAGAGCCCCAAGGATAAAAACCAATGCTTTCCATTTTTTTCAAAAGAAAAACATCCAACCCACACTTTCCAAACACTTCACATCATTTTCTTTTTAAAGCGTTTCATTTGAAAATATTTTCCAAGACCAAAACATTTTTTTTACATAAAAACCAAATTCCCATGAATCCAAACCAAGGAGACAAGAAACAAAGCAGGAAGAAACTAGTGACAGTGGGTGATTGGAATGTATGGTTGGCGGCCATATGCCAATCACGCCACTGGCTATAGAGAGTATTTTAGGACAGTGTCCCCACCTCCACAAGGCTTGCCAGACCCTGCGAGCTCACTAAGACCACTGACATTACTCCCTTTTCATTTCCCCTTAGACACGATCATCCGCAAGAACTAAAAACTCAGACAAACCCCAACACATTTTGGTAACTCGAGTGCCGCCTCGAGGTGTGCTAGCCAGGCACATTGCTCGTAGATAGAACGCCGAGTTCCGACAACCTTAATTTTTGTCCAGTCCGACTCTATCTCAAAAGAGAACGACCCAAGAGAGCAAACCCAACCTCGCTTTGATACCATTTTTTCACGAACCAGGCGGGTCGCCAACCGACCCGGCGCCCGACCCGGTCCGCGGCAAGGCCCGAGGGGCGTTCCCGATCCCCACGGGTTGGCACAAGTGCCCGTGTATCAAAATAAAACAGTGGGAACGATTTACCAGAATAAACATCCAACAAAGTAAACCAAAACAAAATTAAAGGTTGCTCACAACAAACCATTATACATGACCAAGTTTTGAGTCATAGGTATAAATAAAAACCAAGAAACACAAAGGAAAGTGTAGAGACCAAAAAGCAACCCAGAAACTGTCACCCAACGAAAGATCGCACCCTCAAACCGTCACCTCAACGCCATGCCAAGAAGTAGCAGCTAATAACTCGGATCACCGTCCTCAAAACCTTTTTCTTTCCCTGTATGAGACAAAATCATATCTACTTACACCCAATGGTGTAAGTAGGGTGTGAGCAATCGCTCAATAGGTTGGCACCAAAGAAAATATTTCGCATGAAAAGGTTAGATGACCAAAATAGTTCGCAGGTTCAAGTTTTAGAGAAAATAAATAAATGCACTAACACTTTAAAGAAAACGGGTTTTAAATAAAGAAAGACAGTTCTAAAATAGGGAAATGGGATTTTTGGTACTGAAAGAAAATGAAACATTCTCACCTTTTGAAACCACAGAAGTTACCAAAACAGACCATGGATGAGTATATAATCGCACAGGAGCAACAAAAGTGGGAGAGGCCCTAAAGTACTAAAGTTGTGTTGGTACCTAGAACGTCGTGTCTCGGTGAAACGTGGCTTAGATGGCCACGAACCTCAAATAACGTGGATTAGAAGGCCACGACCCTCAGAACACGTGGATTAGAAGGCCACGACCCTCAGATATCATATGTTTAGTTAGTGTTTCAATCGTCAATCCAGCTAAGTGAAACATGGACGACACCCATCCGGTTCACTAGCGCACTAGTTCTAGTCTGCCCACCTATTACCCAGGTTTCCCCTTTTTTGCTCAATATTCAAAGTTCACCCTACTCATCAGGTTCATGTCATAACATACTTGAATGCAAACTAAGTCAACCACACTTGCACATTCAATATAAATGAATAAACAAATAATCATTTAAATTTGTAACGCACAACAGAGATTTTCAGAAACAGAACACAACGTGCACGAATTTCACAAGTTAATAAACTATACAATCTCAAGAATCAAACTAAAATTTATAAAACATTAGAGAAATTGGTTTAGTGATTTTAAATAAAACAAGGCATCGTAATAACAGTACTAAACCCACTCAAATTTTCTTTGAAACCAAATGCATACAAATTTCAAACGCTGTATTTATTCAAAACTAAAGACACGACTTAGTTGAAACCAAAATAACCTAAACATGCCACTAGTGAGATAAATCAATAAAATCTATCAGCTAAAATCAACACTCAAAACAAAATTTAGATAATGGAAATGTTAATTTAAATAAACCTGCAAACCAATTAATCAGACAACCTAAGCATGCGAAACCACCTACCTCAATGCAGGAGCGAAAAACGACACGGCGAAGTACTCCTGACGCGCAAAGGTCGCATCGTACGGAGCCGTCAAAAGATATTAACATAGTAGAATAACAATTCACATCGCCAACCCAAAACAATATCAGCAGATATAAACAATTAAATAATTTAATTAATTGTTATACAAATTCAATCAAATAAATTAGATATTTATTTAACAATTTAAATTAAATAAATTGATTAATTAACTAAACAAAGTGCTAAAAATATTTATTAAGTAGTTTCCAACATGTCGCAACTTTGAATATATATAAAGAAAAGAAAAACTCATCCAAAACCATTTTTTTTAGATTAAATGCACTTCTGACACCACACCAAAATCCTTTCAAAACAATATTTGCATTGGTTACATACACAATTAAATCATCTGCACACTTTAGAAGACACTCATCGCTAGACAAACCACAACTTACACATGTAGACAATATTTTGAAATACGGCACACACCAAATCATTTTTCAAACATGTTTAGCACCATTTTCATTATTAAGTGAACCATAGAAGAAATTATAAAGCAATAGAAAAAAAGGGGGGTCACATGTCTTTTCACAAACTAAAGTAATCATTCATAAGTTCAAATGCATTCACACGTCGCACGCACTCAAATAAAGTTTTAATGTGTGACATGCACCACCCGAGTAGTTTAACGGAAAGACCTTACACTATTAAAACCATAAATTCATAAACCACATAATTTAACAAGCAATGAACAAAAGCTTAAATTTTTTTTTTGAAGGAAATCGTTTGGCATTAACAACTAAACAAACACAAACCCCTCTTTTACGACGAAACGCACACGACGTCATGTCAAGGATACTATTTTAAACACTTCCACAAGTTAATAAGCCAACCGCATAATAAATAAAATAATTATAATAATAATTACTAACAACTAAAAAAAATTCACAGTAGAAAACACACACATACATGCACAGGCTACTAACAATTTTCAATGCAAATCAAACTCTAATAAAAACTCACTTCACGCTACAACAATTAATTAAATAACATGCTAAACAAATTAAACTTGCAAATTAATTTATCAAATAATGGATAAACATGGAACCACCTACCTCGGGTGAAGGAATTCCATAGAATTCAGTGTGTGACTCCAATTATCCATCCATGCACCACAACAAAAACAAGATGAACCTAAATCATGAATTTGTACCAAAAATTTCAAAATAGAAATAAAATCATAAAAAAAAGTAGGTGATTAAATCCTTAAAAAGAGGGGTTTTTTTCCAAGAGACCCCGCCACCAGATCTTCACCGGAATGGAGGAATGAGGTCGCTGGTATGGGTCGCGGCGCAAGGTAACAACCTGTCAAAAGGGTGGCTCATTCTAGGTAGTCGGACAGGAGGTGTGGCCGGAAGGTATGCTGGTGTAAGGAGGTGGTGCGTGCTTGCGGCGGGTGCAACGGGGAGCCGGCGTGGAGCGGCTGGCCGGGACTGGGCGACAGCGAGGGGTTCCAGCGGGAGGGGGGGTGCGACGGGCCAAGGGGCAGGGAGGAGGCCGTGACGACGTGCGGCGTGCGGCTGAGAGAAGGGCGAGGCGGGGAGAGGGATAGGGAGAAGGCGGATAGGGTTAGAGGGGAGGGGGTGAGCCGCGATGAGGAGGGGGTAGCAGGGGGATCCGACGGAATTGTGAGGAGAGAAAAAAATGGAGGGAGGAAAAGAAAAGAAGGAAAGAAAAAGAGAAAGAGAAAAAATAAATAAATAAAATAAAAAGAAATTAAAATAAAATAAGATAAAAAGAAATTAGAATAAAAAGAAATTAAAATAAAATAAGATAAAATAAAATAAAAAGGAAAATAAAACCTAAATTTAGTATTATTAATAATAATAATAACACCTCAAATTATAATATATTTATGGTTATCATTAAAACAAACTATTAATCCTTATTAGTTTTATTATTATTGTTGTTGTTATTATTATTATTATTATTATTAAGAGTAATATTAATAACGACACAAGAAAAATTATATTCTTAACACCGTTAATATTATTGTTTTATTATACTGATCCATTTCATTTAATTAATTAACCATCAAGCAGGGCGTGCGGTGAAACGGGCAGCGCCGCGTGGCGACCCAGGTGAGGCCACGCAGCTTCGGTCGCGTTGCGCTGGACGCAAACTAGTCAAAACACAAAGAACTCGAAATCTTAAGTTCCGGTTTCGACCTGAACTACCCGACGCAAACAAAATTAATAAAATAAATAAATTTTTTTAAAATAGAGGGTGTGACATATCTTCAATCAATAAGTAGTTTTCTGGACTAGTCAAATCTAAATCTATTAGTGAAATATTTTAATTTTATTTTATTTTTTAGATATGCATCCAAACCTATTATATATAGTTTTGAACTCATATAAAAAATAAATAGTTTTTATGAAATTAATCATTGGTTTTTCATTTTATTCTAATTTAATTATGATTTTAGGCATTGATATTTTGAACTAATAGATATATAAAGGATAAATATTTAATATGTTATATAACTAGTTATTACCATTTTCTAGAATATACTAATAAGATTGAACCCATGTATGATTCCATCTCACCAAATAACTCATTTTGATATTATAACAATGTTTTATGGAACAATTAATGTGTTATAAATACCAAAAATGTATACTAATATTTTATACAAAAAATATAAATAAAAATATTTTATATAGTTAACCTAATGGGATAAATCTAAAGGGAACACATGAATTGATGATTCTATTTAAAAAATAACACAAAAAGATTTTTTTATATTATATTATTTTTATTTGGTACACTCCATAGAAGAAGGATCAGCCACCATTATTTTCATTTTACACAGTAAGTCAGAGAAAATGGTTAGAAAATGATTTGGAATATAAGATACTATGTTAAGAGAATAAATTTATCATTTAAAATACCCAAGATATTTTATTTCTCTGCATAAATATATCATCATGAAAACAATGTTTATCTTGATTAATTGGCATATAATTGACTCAACAGCGTGAAATAAACAAATAATATTCCACCCATAATGATTTTAGTCATTAATTTTAATCTAAAACTATCATTATGTATATCATTATTCTATATGTGGAATATTCTATAAAATATATAATATTTTAAAAAAACATAAACTATAATTGAAGTATATGATCTTATTTATATCCAAAATCCAACCTTTCTTCTTCTAAGTGCAATACTTATTATTGGGTAGTTAAAATATCCAAAATAGTTAAATTATATATCATATAAATCTCAAAATCAATTATAAAAACATATATATAAATGAGATTCTATAAATATTATAAACAATTATCAAAAAATATCATTATACTCCATAGTGTGACTCCCTCAATTGAACATTGAAAAATAAAACTGAAGTTATACCCATGAAATTCCTCGATTATCTCACATTTTTTTCTATATAAATTGTAATTATATATTATTTCCAATAGTACTGTAATTAATGACCATGAACTAGTCAGATAGATCCTTTTATAATGTTATAAACATCATGTTAAAACCTTGTGAAAATTCAATCATGAGATATTTCTCTTTGATGAAAATAAAAATAGCGACATTTTTCTCCATATCTCAACATAATGTATTTGTATTGATTACTAACCTCATGAACCCCCAAATTAAAAAATGGTATTATATTAGAAAAACAAGATATATGAAATATATAATTATAAAAATTCATCAAACATTTCTTGACACATAATTGAAACCATTTTTTATATAATGGAAACTATAGACTTTATGTTAGCCTTAAAATAGAAATTTCTACTATGAATTTTATTATACAATTTTATTATAATCAATGAAGATATAATGGTTTTTTAAAATAATAAGAATTTTCTAAATCATTATTATTCATTTTTTTATACTTATAATAAACAACAATAGCCAAAATGGACCCTAGTGAGGCATAGTTTGATTAGTATTCACTATATCATATCCATTAAAATTGAAAAATATTCAAAATTCATTCAATAAATTTCTGAACAGTTACTTTCTATATAAGTTAATAGTCGTATAGTATTAATTTATAATGAAAAAATCATCAAACTTTTATATATTTTGGTATATTTATATTAAATATTATATAGTATTATTATAAAGCTATAGTAAGATATAAACATATATAAATTCATAGAAAATAAATAGAAACAATTTTGTTAAAAGATCCCACCATATATTATTTAAGTTAAATATAATAAATATATAATATTTCTATTTATTTTTAATAAATAAATTAGAATTCTATCTAAATGAGTGCGATACAAATATTAGAGTGGACTATTAAGTATATAAAACTCTAAATTTATCTACAGGTTGATTAAATCCCTAAGAACACATCATAGAACTATTTTTCACCTTTTTAAAACCTTCTAGAATCATTATGTGAATGTGAAAATGTAAATAAAATATATGAATTAAATTATTTTATATGATCTAATAACTAATCATGTACCATATCATTATACTTTTAATAATTTACATTAAACTAAAGATTCTCATGGGATTCAAAATAGTTGAAAACATGATTTTAAATTATATAGACATTTCACACTGTTACTACAACAAGTAATGTTTGGTTCAATCTTTAATTAATTTTTCAGCATACGAATAAAAAATATTACTTTTCAAAACATAATAAAATAATAAAATAATTATGTTTAATTGATATTGATTACATAAATTAAATAATATTTTTAATTCATGTTTTATAATAATGAATAAATTATATACAACAAACTATGATATTTAGACATTTACTACAATGTGGGTTTGTTCAATAATAATCAAAATCTATAAAAATTAAAAATTTTGTTGTTTTAATTTAGTAAAAATTTATATTAATCTCCATATTATACCATTGCATCATATTTTTAATTTCATTTCATCCAGTATTTAAAAAATATGTTATATTGTTTGAAACATAAACCAAATATCTTCATTTGTTTGACAAAAATTTATTCACAAGAAATTATTATGTAACAATATCATTTTAAAACATCTTTATATTAAATATTATCATTATTCAAACAAACAAAAACTGAAACCCTAACATACATAATAATAGTGATAATAAAAATTTATTATCTAAAATATAGTTTTATGAAATGATCAAAATTTATAAAATTAATAGTATTACTAATGTTAAAAATACTTCCAACATGAAATTTATATATTAGAACAGATATTATTATAGAATTGGATAATTTTAGTGAAATCGATAGATTGAGGATAATGTTTTATTGAGATAAATATTTGATTGTTTTTATTAAATTGTTATCAATAGATTAAATATAATGATGTGTATTTCATGGATGAGTTTTAATGTATTTGGGATGTCTAGAGAAATATTGTTGACTAGAATAAAAATCCTTTAAAAATCATGTCGGTTATATTAAAATTTTATTTGGTAAAAGTCTTAAATTTTAAGTGTAATTTATTCACCATGACTAGTGTCATATATGATTGAAAATTGGATTTATTTGAAAAATACCATGCATTATAGCTAAATGATCATCCCATAATTTGGAGAGGAAATGATGGTGAAGTTTATTAGATTCATGGATCATTCCAAATGGTTATATAGGAATATAAATAAGCTTCCTCTATTGGGCCTAACATAGAATCTATGAAAAGTGTGATATATTGATGGTAAACAAAGATGATATGGTAATTAATCATGCCACATTTGTAACCCATGATTTGTGTGGATAAATTATTTTATAGAAAAGGGATACTAGATGTTTTTATATATATATATAATATCATTACCCAACAATAGGCCACACTTTGGCATGATGAAGTGTATTTTATAGAAATGGAATATTATAACCCATAATTAATTTGAATATAATTTCCATTTTAGGGTAATTAAATTGAAGTATTTTATACACAAGGATTACACAATTATAAATCTGATTACATTGTGATTTATAAAATTATTTTGAAGATTTCAAATCATTTTAAGCCTGAAGAATATAAATATTTTTATGAAGGTTATAAACCTCATTTTTTCCCATGGGGTGTTTATGATCATGTAGTCTTAATAAGTCACATCACGAAAAACGGTTATTATATTTTAAATCTATCTTAATATAATCATTGTCAAGAATAATTGTTTGAATGAAAGATTAATTCCATTTTAAAATGATTTTAACTACAATATATAGAAAAATTTAATGAGATCCCACGTCTAATCGATTAGGGTTTTTCTTTTATCTATTATATTACATGATAACAAAATAATATTCCCTATGGAATATTCATTAGGTAAAATAATAATTTTCTACTAAATATATGTCAAAAGGAATCATGATGGGGATGATGTAGATCATTAATTCTAACAAAATAGGTAATAACATTTTACCACATCATGGAATATAAATCATTAAAATAAATGAAGGGTGATGTTTCATTGAAGAAGAATAATATGAAAATGTGAATATGATGATAAATTATTTATTTTCTATAAGGTAAATTTATCTAAAATAAGCATTTTATGATTCCAGGATCATCGTAGTCCAAATGTTAAATTTGTTATTAATTGGGATAATATTCATCTAGATGGTCTAGTAAATCTTAAAGTGGAACATGATGGTGAACTTCAAGATTTTTTAGTCATATAAGAAAAATCAAATGATTAATTTATAATATAAATAGTCTTCAAATTATTTTTATCAAATTAATTTTGAAATCGACTATTTAAATAACGTTATGGATTATAATAAATCTAAAAAAATATTGATATGTGGTTATTTTCCTGTGGAAGAGATAATAATACATTATGTGGTTAAATAAAATTAATTCATATATAAATTAGAAAGATAAAATTATATATGTACTTATGGAAGAAGTGGATTTGTTGTTCAAGTGGATGAAATATGAATTAAAATCTACAAACTATATAAATTAGTTTCATTATTAGAAAAATTATTCAGAAGTGGAGGTTGGTGACAAAGATAAAATTGTAATATAAATAATAAAAAATTAATCATTAATGAAATATTTTTATGGGTATGATATAAATTAATTATGACGTTTAGTCATATAGAATATGAAAAAGAAAGAACAATGAAGAATATAAAAAATAGTTCAATATAATTCCAATGTTTAATTAATGTGGGTACTCAATGGACTATGGGATAATAATTAGAATAAATGATGTCAAGTGAATGTTTATGTACATTTACTCTACAAAATTGTTACTTCTATGGTTATATGGGCCCTACCATGACCAATTATAAAGAGGTTAAAGTTTCATATTCATGTATATGAATATTTATGTATATAAAGGCATGTTATATCATATGCTATGAATAATTGTATATAAAATTTATATAATAATTGATGACATTGAACAAAGTAGAGAAATAATGTGTATCATTATAACAATAAAAGAATCAGACAAATATAATAATGGACCCCAATGGATGAAATATAAAAAGATGATTGTGTTCCACTATATAAAATATTTTCTCCATTATAAGTGGAATAAAACTATATCATTTATTTTTTTGACAATATAGTTGGGAGAAAAAATCATCTCTCAAATAAATATATCATCTTGTGGAATGAAGAACATATGAGGGATAATAAAATGTTTGCTGAAGTTTCACTAAATGTGAGTCATGAGGGAATCTTAAGGATATATGACATCATTTTTTAATCAAACCATGTTTTATGTTCATATTGATATAATAGGTATATTAGAGAATATAATTATATTTAATAATTAATATAACTTCTATGTTAATGATGGCCAATGTATAATTATAGATTATTTATGTAGTTTATGTGGGTGATATTTAACAAATAAATCTAGAGTGTATTTTTTCTTTGTTAATATGTAATCAATGTAACATTCACCTGGAATAGTTTTCTAATCAATGAAAATGTTTAAAAATAAATTTTCCCAATGATAATTATGGATTTAAAAAATTATAGATGTAAATGAATGAGAAAAATTATTTTTTTCATGCTGGAGGAAGAAATAAATTTATTACATCATTTTCTTATCCTGATTCATCTACCAAGTGTTTAAATTCTACCTAATTATAATGTAGATATGTGTTTTATTAATTTAAATAGTTAAATGGAAAATAAATTTGATGCATAAATGAGAGGTAAAATGGTGATTACTCCGTAAACGTGGAAATGAGTAAAATGACACTTTTTATTTGGTTGATATGACATTTGTGGTCTTATAACACATTTGGAAATATATAGATGGAGGTATTAAATATTTTGAATAACTACCGGTCGATGTATTCATTAATTTTATAGATTTTAAATAATAATTTGATATGAATAATTGAGTTATAATTATGAAAAAATTAAAATGAAATATTGTGAATGATAATGATTGTTATTATTTATCATAGTATATTGTAATTAAAGTAATCAAATAATCATAAACACATTGACAGAAGGAAAAATATTCTTCTATGAGAAATTTCACACCCTTTTAAGTGAAATAATTTTTGAAGAATATTTTTTTGTTTATATTTTGGTATAATTGGTTGTACAAATGAAAGGATTGTTTTTTAGGTATTTCATAGTATCAATTATCCTCTAGATATATTGTGGACATAATTGACCTGTCAATGCTTTATGGATAAACATTTTTTTGTCTGTAGGCAACAACAGTCATCCAATATAGAAATTGATATAAATTCTCACTACATCTACCCATCAGTCACTCTATAGAAGGAATATAGGTGAATTCCTTATTTTTTCACCCACCATCCCACTTGTGGGCTATCATCAGCGCACTGGTGGACCATGGTCCGACCGGCCAATCCCAGTGTCTAGTATGTGATTCTACTAGGAGAATAATTTAATGTGGGGATAAAATTCAATTTAACTATAAAAATTTTATAGTGTCAATAATATGACCCTAATATCCAAAATTTATATATTATTAATTTTGGATCCCCTTAGTGACATTATTGTCTCTCTCCATCACCTAAGTGAAAAAACCGAATTTTTATTAGAATCTTGGTTCTCTATAGTGTGTAATATTGTTTATGAATCCATTTTCAATTTTTATCCTATCTTTTTCTATATAAATTTGATGAATTTTAAGACAAGATGATTTTATTTACCACTAATGTTTCGTATTAATGTTTTCAATCATATTATAATCCCTAAGATCCAATCTATTCCTCATGCATCACAATTTATGAAGGATACCCCATTTTCATCTATCATGTGGTATGTACCTCCATATATATGGTCTATCCCTTGCATGTCTTCATTTTAATGTGATACTTTCCAATGGTTTTGATTATAAAATTTATTTTTGAAATTTTGATTAAATATTTGGGGGTAAGAAAGTGTGTTTCAGGATGATTTATAATTGAAATTAGTATTTTAAACACATTATTTTTTAGACATAATTCCTGAAATATTTTTTTTTAATTTAAATTGTTTTTGCAAGACTATTTTTTTGGTGGAATCAATATATAAATTTATTTATGAAATTTTTCCTAATATTTGAAAATTATTTTTATTGGGAATATTTTTTTTGTAATATTGTTTTTTAATTGAATGTAATTTTGAAAAATGAAAATTAGGATACCATAGGGTATGGTGGAAAGGCAAATATGGAATAAACGTTGTGGGGTAGTATATCATTTGGGGATTATCCATGGATTCAATTGATTTTTTCAGAAGCATTATGAGTAATTGGGGTTTTTATAATTGAGTAGTATCAAATACTAGATATTGTTCCTTTATGTGCTTTAGTATTTTTTTGTGTACTCCCTCATGTCAATGATATAAATTTTTAGATGTTTTTATATTACATTATTTGAATGATAAATAACTATTAATACACTAACACTTGATATTGATTTATAAATTAACTATTGATTTTTTTTCAATAGGTATTTTACAAGTCATATTACTCGATTGTTATGAATATGACATCAATTAGAAATGAAACTCCTGTATTTTAAAATAAAAACCAATGATTATTATTACAAGAAATGTTATTTCATTAAATATTTTTTATAAACACAAATGCAATAAGACAAAATGCATATATGTGGATAATAATTTCATAAATTCTTTGGGGGTGTCCTATTGTGATTTTCCAATCACGTCCTATTTTTTCCTAAAGTTTAAATGCTTCAGTTTGATTACATACATGTATGTTCAGAGAATCATGTAGGGGAAGGAAATCCTAGGATGGGATGGTGGTTACATATTGTCACATAAGGATTGACCCATGGGTTATTTCAGGTTCTATGTCTATATTTTCTTCCAGATATTTTTTGAGTCCTTAATTTCTAGATATTGGATGTGTTGTTTTTTATTATTGTTTCGACATACTATATATTATATTTATCTTCCATGATACTTTATTTTCTGTTATTCTATTATATTTGTTTTAATGGTGAAATATTTTTTGATTTTCCATATATGATACCTCAGTTCTCGTCCCTACTATATAGAAATTGGGAACATGATTTGAGAGTTATGGTGGTATATATTGGAGAACATAATGTGTTGACCTAGATTGGCATGTTAAAAATTATTATAAGAGCATCATGATTTGTTAAAAAAATTCACATGTTTATATATCACTATCTTATGTATACTGGTTTATGATAGATAGAACATAGGACGGTTAAAACATTATAGGTATTGTATGAGTGTTCCAGAAGAGATGCTAGTCATAATAAAACTCAATATACCCTGGGATTTCTGGGATTAATTAATTTTCATTTTTATATTTTATGCATTGTCTTCAGATCATTAAATCTAATTTGTGAAAATGGAATCCAAATATGATCTATTTTGTTTTTTTATAGAATATATATCATCTATAGAATTAAACTAGTATTCATGAAAATAATATAAAAATAAATAATTGAAGTTGGATTATATATTTTATTATATTATGGTGAAAACTATAATCTAAACATTCTAGTCTATGGGACATGTAACAAAAATGGAACAAGAATAATTGGAGGACCATGATTTGGAATTTACTAGGTATAAACTAATGAACATTCATGGTAAAGATGATTCATATAAAGTAGAAGAATGGATCGAAATTATTGAGTTAATTTTTCAAATTATGAAAACTATATAAATCTTTATGGTTTTCTTCACAATATATATTCTTGATGGTCTATGAAGAATGTTGGGGAAATAAATTTTTCAATCGATATTGCATGATGATCTCACATAGAAAACATTTAAGAAAGTCTTCAATCAGTAGTTTTATCCTAATACACTGAGTGCAGAAAAAGGAATGGTAGTTCAAAACAATGGAATAGGTTTATCATTATATCTTATAGTAAAATTTTCATTTGTTATAGTTATAAAACCATTAATAATATCTTATTAAAAATAATTTCTTAATATCTCAGAGTATTAAAATTTCATTAAGGATAAATTCATATTCAATGATTATTCTTAGATATCTACTCGCTTACATGCAGGTTTTATAAAATTTATATATAACTATGATAGTCATACATTTAATAAATACTCTACAGAGTATAAGTGATTCTAGAATACATCGATAGTTTTCATTCTTGTTATACAAGATAGAATGAATACCATCACTAATGTGGTTGAAGTTATATACAATATGATTTAGGATATAATCGGGTTGTTTAATTACTAATTTAGAGTTAGAGACACATAACAAATGATTATAATATGACACCTTGTTTATATCTCATTTGTGTATAAATATTTTCATATTGTATGGTTATTTGATAGAGGATCCAATGGAAGTAGAGAGGGATTCACCTCTGGCAAGTGCTCTTAATTTTCCTCTGAAAAAGAAAACATTGTGGGATTTAAACATTATTACAATGTCGAATCTTAAATAGTTAGGAAATGAAAGAATGAGAGTGGATATCAATATGATGGATATTTTCACCATATCAGTTAGATCGAACATTGGATTTCGTGATATGTATGATGGTTTTTGAATATTCAAAAATTATGGAATTGTTATATAGTTTCCAATAATTATATTATATCATACAATATTATATATAAATTGGGATTAAATTCATAGATTATTAATATTTTTATGGATCTATCTGAATTTATTTTAACGATATATGAGCATGGATTTAAATTTTTAGAGTGTCTTTTGATGATAATATATCAGAAAACTGTATATCAATATTTATTTCTTGACATTGAAAAGAAAAATATTATTTTTGGAATTGATTATATTATTAAATATATGTAACAGATCCATTTGAAAAAAATTTAGGAAATGATAATTTTTATTTATGGAGTTACTCATGTTTTCTATATTGAGTCGGATCTGAGATCAGGGAGGGAATGTCCAATTATTTTATGTGTTCAGATGATCTCATTATAGTTTCTAAAGTTGTTTCATTATGATATATATCAACATCTTATTATGCCTATTCATATTAAGGTTTTTGAGTATCCAATTGTTATTCTTAATGGTTTCCCTAGGTTAATACATTATTAAAGATTTATGTTATCTATATTATTTCTTCTATAGATGATACCCATTTCAGTGTCATCATACCACACGGAACATATTCAACAGAATTAATTAAGGTTTTATCTCATGGATCTTCATTCAAAGGGTTTTATATGTTATATATACTTAACTATGTAATTTCATGATCTCTTTAAAAATATGTATGACTAAAGTCTCTAAATGTTTTTTATTAAAAAAATCATAAAAAGTAAAATTTGATAGAAAAATATCACATTCCATGGATTGAAAACCTTTTTTATCTAATCCATAAGGGATTTATAGTTTTAAAATTTTTATTTAGGACTATATTTACATCAACTAAAGGTTCACGATAATGATATTCATATGATAAAATTCAAAAGAAGATATGAAAACTATTATTATTTGGTTTTTCCACTTTTCCATACAAATACTCATGTGATGTTTATGGAATTGATGAAAAAAATCTTACTTTAGTTAATTTATTCATTTATGATTTTTTGTGGATGATAGTATGGTTTATTCCAGATCATAGAAGGATCAGGCTTTGTGTTTTAATATTTTCCATTAAATCTTGCGAAAGAATCATATGTATATAATGTGATATAAGTGATAGTTTTGGATTCAAGAAATGAAATTTCTGGGACATGAGATTTGTGATAAGGGTTTCATAGTTAATCTAGAGATGATCTTTGTATTAATGTGTACTAAGTATCCATGAAACCTGTTTGAGATCTATAGTTTCATTGGATTGCCTAGATATTATTGGTTCTTTGATTTTTATGTCCCCGTGATTTCATCCACGTTGATATATTTTATCCATATGGGTGTGAATAATTTTTGTAACTATTCCGGAAAATGATATTTTAAAGAGTTAATTGTGAAATTGACTTCTTCTTTAGTCTTGATTTTTCCGTAGTTGGGTGTTGGATATCATTTTTACTATAATTTCTTAGTTATGGGTTTGGGTTATGTTGTAATGTAGTAGATATAGGGAGTATATTATAGATCTCTTCAATTATCCCCTCTTGATTATAATTACCCCACTCATGATATAGAGTTGTAGGTAGTGATGCATTACAATATGCCATTGTTCCAACTTCTCTTTGGTAACTGGTTTATAGTGTATTCAGACCAGGGGAGTGTAAATTATATATTCACTTTGAGGGATCTCAAAAAGATATAGAGATTTGGAGGGATTATCTTTAGACATTTTAATTAGATATTTATTATACCATTGGTAAAGGTAATGTGGGAGGATACACATTGAGTAGAAATTTAATTACTTATACATTAAATTTATCGATAGTATAGTTGTTTTAGATTATCTTGATTACTATGATGTGGTTGGATTAAGGGAGATATTATGGATATGTATTCATTACTTTTTCATGGTTTGCATCATTTATGGATGATCTAACCCAGCATAGTAAATAATAGGATTCACAGTATCTGTGATTTTAAAATAATATATGTTTTGGGAGGACATTTGGTGTGTGATCTCATCCTTTTTATATAGTTTTTTACATTTGAGGAAGTATGGTTATGTTCATAGACATTATTATAGAGTTGTTGGATAGTGAACAATGATAGATTTTTCAATTGCAACTAAGTGCTACGATGATGAACTATGACTTGATACATCACTAAAGTTTCTTAGTAATTTGGGGATCAATTGTGGGTTTTGTGCATCAGTTCTACATATGTAATAAATGTAATTCATAACATCTTATTACGGTTGGATTTATACAGCCATTATACATTCTATTGTGTACAAAGAATTATATAGCCTTGAAAATTGTGATTGGGATACTTTTAACTCATATTTGCAAGGATTTGATATGGTTGATTATTTATCAACCAATGAAATCATTTCATTTTATACCTATAAAAGATTAAGATAAGGAAGAGGATGTTTGTAACTTTTATATTGTGGAGTATATAATACTTCATCATGTTTCATTAGTTATGATTTAAATAGGAACACTCTCTTTACATCACATTTATATAATGGATTATAGTCAGTGATGGGTTATCACTTGAAGGTGATCATGGAATATCATCCACAGTAATATGAAAATACCTATAGATAATATGGATTCCTAAAGACATGGTCCATCAACGTGTGCATGAAATTAGTTTATCATGGATGAAACATATTCCCTTAGTGAAACGTTATGATAATAGTAGATACCAATCATATATTTTGATGGTTTTATTTGAGTAATTTGGAATTATTTATGGCATTATATGGGATGAAATGTATATTTCCTCATTGATGGGAAGAGGTTATATAATGGTCCTAGGTAGAACTGATAATCATTTAGGATATTATGGATATATTATTTTTGATTTGGAAAAAAATAGTGATACCTCCAATACAGTAAAAATCATATGTCGATCAGTGTGACCATCTATTAGACTTTGAGTGGGGTGATCAGGTTTTTCTTAATGATCTGCCTCATTTAGATGTAGATGTTTATTGTAGAAGGGAATATTAACGCACCATAATAGGTAACCATTTTAGATGTCATAGTGACATGGGTAGTTGAGTTATCTAGTAGAGTCACAATATTATTTAAAATCTATCCATAACATGTTCCATGTTTCCTAAACAATGAAGTATTAGGAAAATATATCCAACAAACATAGTGGGGGAATATTAATATTAAGCCAAAAACCTCATTGGTTGGAAGTAATGGTTACGTATTTGACCAATGGGGTATGGTTTTTCAATGTATGTTGATCCCATTGTTTCAAGTAATATGGTTGTGATTTAGGGAAAATAATAACACATGTTAGAATAAGGCATTGATGATATAGTAATGACGTTATATCTTATCTAAAGCATGATCTTAATCATTTTTTGTGATAAACATATTTTTTGGTGGATAAATAGTCGCAACATTGTATGTAGAAATTGGTATATCAACCCAAATTCTCAAAATATGACATTTCATAAATTTACTAGAATACTTAAATCATTATACAAATTGATTCTCGACGACCATACTAATCTACCATCATTGTAAACATACACACTTTCACAGGATTTAGGTACATTATCTCCCACTATGTTCTTCATTACAAGAACCCTTCTTAGACATATCATACATAGTATACAACTTCATAACTTAGAGAAGTAAACATAAAAAGGGTTGTGCTCAAATGCTCAGTAAGGGAAAACAATGGAGACATGTAGGAAATAATATGAGCACACAAGTATGTTAAAGTGATAATTACATTAGAATATTATACCATTTATATAAAAATTACGAATATGAGTCCTATCATATAAATTAGTAGTTTATAAGACATGAATCAAATGGAAGTAAAAAACACAATCCATAAAATCATAATATAGGATTAAAACAGGTAATTTTGTAATATATATAAACATAAAAACATATTATGTCAATTAAATATATCTAGAGATTTATAATATCATAGTACTGGGTTATGACCCATGTACATTGTTCATGCTTGGGATAAAAAACTGTGTACCCTTTGGTTTTTGGAATTGGGATACAACTCAAGCATCCTATTTCATTCAGGATTCGGAGATAACTTATGAAACAAATTATATTCAGTATTGGTATACAATGTGTGTACCTTCTTATTTCCAGGAATGGGATACATGCCATATACCTTTTTGTTTTCAGGTTTGGGCAATAACCCATGTTTGGATTGGGCTACAACCATTGTACCATATGAGATCATATACAAATTATCATTACCCATTGCATTGGAGGGAGATATAGGTCCATCCTATCACATAAAAAATCATACATACATGTTCCACAAGACAATATACCAATCATCATATCATGAACCTTAAAAATAGATGGATTTCACAAACAAAAATCATAACCCGGTAAAAGAAAAGGGTATAATTAACATTTCTATAAATCATACCCTATGGAAAATATATAGGTTTCCTAATCATTTCATTAAAATATAATCCATGAAAAGAATCGATATTCAAAATAATATAATCAGTATAAGAGAAACATGTGTCATATAAAAATTCCAAAAAAACATTAACTATTCAATAAATAATATAAATGAAATATCAAGATACTGAGGATCATAAAAGGATGTCATATTCACTATATAATAATTTTAAAATGTATTTTTTTTAAAAAAATCTTGAGGAAAATATCCTTTCTTCTTTGAGAAAAGGAAATAAAAAACATAAATCCATTTTAAATTCATTTTATTAAAAACAAAATTGAAAACATAGATACAAATATTTTATAAAAATTAGAAACAAATTCATTGAAAATATATAATGATCTCCTAATAAATTTTTGAAACCCATTTACATGAAATAATATAAAAGAAATTTATAAATGTTTTGAAATACATTTCATTCAAAATACTTTAAAAAATTATGAATAATGCTCAAAAAGGATTAAATTTTTTTGTTAAATATAAATCAATTTTTGAAACGTTTTTTATTGAAAAAAACTTTTAAAACAATGAATGTCTAGAATATTAAGGAAAAAAGATTCCATTAAAATTAAACATGAAAAAAATAAAATATAAACTTCATGGAAAAAACTGACATGATGGCTAGAATATATGTACATGACAGTCACTACATGTTTTTCATAAATGTTCAGAAAAATAAATTTATTTGAAAACAAAAAGATGATTCCTTCTAAAACCACATTTTTAAAGGGTAAAATGTGGGTTAAAATTACTTTTTTACATGATATGATGAAATTTATTAACTTTTTAGAACAATTATAGAAATCATGATTTTGAAATAACCTATATATGAGGATTATGGGAGAACTAAATTCATATTTTAATAAAACCATTCTATAAATTCACTTAAGTGCCAAAGAGTGGGAAACTGGTACCATTACATGGATATAAATTAATATACACAGCTTAAGGAAATTCATGAGCTTTCAAGATATATGGATCAAAATATTTCATCAATTTAATCATAATTAAATACTATCTCAATAGATAATGAGATTGAAATAATAAACTGTTATCATTTTGGGAACATTAATTCTTGATAGAAATAATAACATCACATGGGAATAAACTATAGTGATTATAAATTGAATCATGATATGACATTTAAAATTTAAATATATAAGCCTTATAGAAAAATATAGTTTCATGAAATGAAATGTTACTCAAATAAGTCAAATTTAGAAAAGGTTACTTTACTGATTTGGTATCTTTTGACTCATAACCCCCATGAAAAAAATATCATCAAATTCATATGTAAGAACTAGAAACATTATGTATAATAATAATTCAATAAATCCATGGTATGTAAAAACACAACAAAAAAAGAAATTATTAGTGATTAAGTAATGAATCTCATAGATAATAATAGTGATACGAAATCCCCTTACCTTACATCTAGACTCTTATTGAACTCGTTCAAACCTCCCCTTAATTAAAATGATCCTTTTGGATTTCATAAAATGGATTCCTTGAAAGAATTTTTACCCAAATCGTGGAATTGAGGAGTGAGGGAGTATTTTTGTGATGATATTTGATAAGATCGTGTATGGACCATAATATTTTGAGATCTATGATGATGTTAGAGGAGAAAAGGACATTTTATACTGGAGGAGGAGTGGAACTCTTGTAGATTTTGGGAAATTAAATTCCACCCACATTTTTCTGATTGAAATTGGATTCAATATTGGTGAAACTTCAATGATGTTTATTAGAGGGTTAAATTTTTTTCTTAAGGATTTATTTTGTAAATGTATCCAGGTCATTTAGTTCGTTATGTTTTAGGTTTAGTCTTTAGATAAGCTTAATTTTTCCTTAACCAATGTAATTAATTTTAATTTAATTCAATAATATTTTTTGATGAATACTATGTTGAAGATATTATATATTACAAATTATTTCAATTTAATATATATAATCCATTCTTCTAAATTATAATAACAAATGTGGTAGAAATTAAATTAAATTTAATCCTGCAGTCGGGTTGACAATACGAGTTTTCAATATAAAAACGTTCAAATGTTTTCTACTTCCAAAAATAGAATATCAAAGTTAAATTGATGGAAATGAAATAAATTGGTTTTATTGATAAAATATTATCTAATTAAACATCTACTATAATTTAAAATTTAAATTAATCTTAAATAAAAATTATATGAAAAAAGTAGTTTTAACTAAAATTGGGTATTTTTCACAATTCAATAAATATTGGCACTACACAGAAAATAAGAAATTACCCTATCATTATTATTTTGATTCCATTTAAAATATAAAGTTTATTTTTACTATATTTATGTATAAAATTTCCAAAAAATTGTACTTAAAATGCATTCATCGATAAAAGGTGGTGAAATAAAATTATTAAAAACATCAGTTTTAAGCATAAAATTATGTTCATTCTTATCTAATTTATATCAAATGTACTGGATCAAAATAAAAAATATTTTATTTAATATATGAAATACATGTTAAATTAATATCACACACAAATTATAAAGAATTTAATTTGTTAGTGTAACATATCTTATAATAATAAAAATATTTTCTTTTAAATTTAATTGGTTTTCATATTATTTTCTAATTAATTGGTAACATATGAGTCCATATTAAATTTTTTTAAATCATATATTTTCATAATTTAAATAATTTTATTCATAATATCTAATTTATTAGCTTTTTCATAACTTAATATAAAAAATGATTATATTTTAGTATTATAATATTGTTCAGCAGAACTCGGTATTGTGTGTTATGCAAGACATAGATAAAATTCAATCTTGTATGTAATGTACTATATCAACATTATTATTTTTCAACAATGAAAAAAATATGTTACATGTAGTGCATAGTAACTTGTTTTTACGTATAATGTAATCCAAAAATAGTTACTTAATATAATCTATTTTTAAAGATTAATTAAATTTAAACTCTCAAAAATATTAATTTAATTCCAAAAAATAGTGCATCACTACATATCAAGGACTTACATTATTCCCCCTATAAAATGATTTTATCCCTCGAGATTCATCTTAGTTAACAACTATTTAATACTTCATGTTACTTTAAAATAAACCCACATTGTAAAAATGAAAATTAAATCTTATTTAAAAAACGAATGTTTGATCCATAATGGTTATCCAGTGTGACACATATTTGGGTTTCCATGAAGACGATTATTGGTGGAATGGGAAAACATGGAGATTGAAGGGAAATAAAACCATAATGTTCTAATAGAGAGTGATAGATAATAAGGTCAGAATAATGTTAACAATAAAAAATACATAAAACTATATTGACCTAATGGACTATCTAATCTATCAAAAACAAAGGTACGTGAATAAAATTTTATTTATAGAGGATATTTTCTCTTAATGTTAAATAGTTTTCATGAAAATATATACATGAATTATTTTAGGGAACCCTATGTTTTTTTATTCCTTGATCCACATCAACACTTTATCCAAAAAGAAATGTTAAATTTTCCTTACATGATAACTTGTAGGTCATGAGATCTATGCTATTCCATCCCACTCATCATCGGTTATGATCAACAAAAATATGTTAGAATATGATATCCACAATGCGTAAATCCTAATGTGGTGAAATAATTTTGTAATATAAAAACTTCATACTATATTTTACATAATATCAACATATATGGTAAACTATATAAAACTTCATAAATATCAAGATCCAAAACATTAGAATGAAAGTCATGAAATTATTTTCACATAAATACCCCATTCACCACATAGTATCCCTTGGTTGTCACATTACTAACATGTGAATACCCACATCTTATATCCCCATAGAAAATTGTAATAACTTGAATTAACACAATAAATTTGGAAAGCATGCATGATTTATTATTATAATGATTTCTGGATACATTCTTTAAATCTAATAAGTTTTATACTTCATCCTTGATGATTTAGACCACTTAGCCAATGATCAGTTCTAGGGTAATCTATACCTTTCAATTTACTTATTCTTATCCAACATAACATTATCCAGACATAATTATCAAAACATAATACATTAATTAGGTTTTACCATCCCTTAATCAAAATACAATCCTTCTATGAAATTAATTTTCTATTTCTTCATCATAATATAGATATCCTTTTCAATCCTTAATAAAAACTTATACTGAATATACATATATATTTCATGATTCATATAAAAAAATCATCCAATTCCAAAACATAAAAACATTATTCATCAAGAATTATTTTTAAATATTTATTCATGATTCTCTAAATTATTCTTTAATACAGCCTTCCTAGAATATGAAATATGAAACATGTATAAAGTTTTATTAACCTCAATCTAATCAGTATTCTTGTATTTAAGGCCATCTATAGGAAAATAACATCACATTACTTTCATATTTCATGGGTGTTCTCCTTGTCATCACTAGATTAACTATTATATATACCAATTTGATTATAATATTTATGATCATTCCATATTTGAAATTTATTTTTGTAATTCCCATTATTTCCACATTTAAATATCTCAAAAATAAAAAATAAAAAATAGCGGAAAACATTCAAATCTATTGCATTAAATAGACATTTCACTTTTCTGTTACCGTTACATTCTTTTGGGCCTTCTTTTCCATAGTCAAAAAATCATTTTTTGCCTAAAATATATTCTCTTTGGTGATTTATTTTCCTTTATTGAAACAAAAGAAAAGAGAATACTCTTTACTACATAGTCTCTATTACCAAAACTGTCAGTCACCTCCTTTTTTATATTCCTTGGTGATTTCACGAGTTGGTTAAGTAACACGCTGTTAATCATATCCATTGAAATATTATTAGGCATGATTACAAAATCCTTTAATCTAGTGATCATCCAATTTGACTTCTCATTATAAAATCTTTCATCATATTCAACATTAACCCTATTTCATCTAGTTCATAACATTGACTACAACTTGGATGAATTTTGTAAGAAATTATGATCATAATGAGGAATAATATAATCAATAAGACAACTTATTTGATGCTTAAATTACGATACAAATCTTAAAAAATGACATCCCAATTTTATCCAAAGTTATTCATAACAAACTCATATTTAAATCAATTATTATGGTTGGATAAGTGTTTGTGAATTCACAATCCATATACCCCCATGATTTTCAAACTAGGTGTGAAGAAAGGCCTATCTTAATGTACTAGATTACCCATAGTTATTCATGGGACATCTTGTCATATTTGTTACTGTTGTTTACATCTATGTTACTGTCTTATCACTTATAGTATCCAAAAATATATGTATTTCTAGTAAACCACTCACTCTATCATTTACCAAAATTACTTGAATTGTTTATATAGAATTTATTATCCTTATACTTATCCATAGACATTTCATTAGAGATATCACTAGAGATTTCTCATCATATTTTTCGATGGTTGATAAAAACTTATCTTTGATCCCAACTATATTGACCCTCGCTTTTATTTTATTATAATATCATAATATTTTCAAAATAAATATAACTATATAGAACTATATTCACAAAGATCATACAATTATAGTGCGTTTTGATACATGGAAATATAAACTATGATCCACGAGTGTGCTACATTATCTCTCATTGGGTTCTTCATGACAAGGAATCCTCTTAGAAACATCATACATAATACATATCTTCAAAACATGGGAAACAAAATATTTAAAGGGGTAGTATTAGATTGTTTTTAAGGGTAAATAGTAGAGACATGTAACAATAAGCATGATCAAAGGGGTATAAGAACAATGGTCATGAAATTAGAACATCATGCCTTTCGTATCAAAGACCATAAATAGAAATAATGTCTTAAATATTAGAAGATCATAAGACATGATTAATAAGGAAATAATGAACATAATCCATGAAATCATATGATATGAATAAAAAATATAATTTTGTAATACATATAAACATATAAAATATTATATCAAGGCTACATACCAAGACCTTTATAAAATGTTGTTCATGGGCTTTGACCAGTGTAACCTATTATATTAATGATTAGTTTACAAATCGTGAACCATATTACATTTAGTCTTGGTATAAAAAATATTCACCTTTTAATTTTCATGCATGGGTTACAAAACATGTATCTAATTGTTCTCACGCTTGGGATACAACCCATATACCTTCTTATTTTGCTCATGCTCTATAACTGATGTATATTTTTCTTTTTGATCTTGTTCTATAACATGTGTACCTTCTTGTTTTTTGGATTAGAATATAACTTGTGTACCCGTTTTTCTCTTATAAAATATTTAATCACCTGAATCATTGGAGAGAGATATTGGTCCTACCCATCAAATAAAAAAAATCGTGGATACATATTCTAGGGGATAAAAAAACATTCATCCTCTCATGGCCCAAAAAAAGATATCTGTTTCATAAAGAACAATTATATCCTATGAAATGAAATGGGTACTTTAACATTTCATCAAATCATTCTCTATTTAAAATCAATATGTTTTATAATCATTTTAGTACATCATAACAAGTTAAAAGGAAGGGCATTCAAAAGAATATAACTTGATTAAGATAAGTGTTTGTCATAAGATTCATTCCATCAAAAAATAAACCACTAAAAATTGATATCTCTTGATCATTTGGATCAATTGTATCATGAGTATATTTCTTCATATACGGAAATTGTTCTTGAAATATATTTTGAAAACATATCTTGAGGAAATTTTCCATTGTTCTTTAAAGAAAGTCTCTTCAAACATTAAACCATTTCAAAATCATTTTCATGAAAATAAAATTGTATAAAAACATATTTAAAAAATTTTTGGAAAAAGAATCATGTACAAAATAGAAAGATATCTTAAAAAAATTATTGAAAACCACATTACAATAATCCTTATAAAAGAAACTAGAAAACATTTTGAAAACTAGTTCATTTTAAATAAATTGAGTACTTATATAGAAGGATAAAAAACTTTTAAAATTATTTTTCTAAGTTAATATTTTTTTGAAATCCATTTTTGTGAAAATTACTTAAAAAACAATGAATGTATATAATATATATAGAAACATTTTTCATTAATAAATTAAAATTTAATCATCACCAAAATTATGGTCATGATGGCGAGTATGTCCATATATGTCGAACATTCCCATTTTACCTTAAATGTCTAGAAAATGACCATGATAGAAAACTGAAATGAAGATTTATTCTAAGAAAAAATATTTAAAAGGTAAAACATGTGTTAAAATTTCCTTTTACTTTATAGGACAAAAGAAAAACATTTTATAGAAAATTCTAGAAATAATTATTCTGAATGAACACACATTTTTTATTGAATGGAAAAACCAAATCATATTTCCATAAAAACATTTTCTTAATTATTAACCGTACAAATGAGTGGGAAAATTGTAACATTACATTGATAAACAAGGAATATCTAGATGGTTGAAATTTCATGACATTTTAGGATTTATGGATAATAATATTTCATCAATGGATCCACAATAATAATAAAACATGATAGACAATGAGTTTTCAATAATAAAATGTTACCATTTTGGTAACTAAATTCATGACAAAAAGAATTACATTACATGAAGATTAAAATATCAAAAATATAAAGTGATCCATGATATAACATGTCAAAATTATGAATATAGACCTCATATTAATATATGGGTTCATGATATAGAATGTGTCTCAATGAATGAATATTAAGAAAAATTTACATAACTTATTTTCTATCTATTGAAACATAACCCCCATGATATAAATATCATTAATTTGATATGTAAATAACCCTAAATATAAGTTTAATAATAATTGAATACATCCATGAGAATTATACATGCCACAAAAAAATGAGTGGTGATTAATTCATTTATCTTCTGTAAATAATTAGTGAGATGAAATCACATGACCTAGTGAATTGACTCTCATCGTACTCATTCAAACCTCCTTTTAATCGGGTAGATCCACTTGGTTTTCCTAAAAGGGATTTTATTGAATGATTTCATCCCAAAGGGTGGATTAAATGAGGACTATTGTGTTGTTTTGTGATTATTAGAGTAGATAAGGGATGAAAAAAATGGTTTTGAATGTGTGTAGAATTATTAGGAGAGGAGTCCATTTTATAGTAGAGGAGTAGTACACAAAACATTTGGGAAAGGAGATTTCAACTATATTGTTCCCAGGTAGTGTTTATTAAATAATGGTAATATTCGAGTAATGTTAATATATAGTAAAAATATGGACATTAAATGGCTTTTAGAAAAATTCCTAGGTCATGTAGGTCCTTATGTTTATGATTTATCCCTTAATTAATCTTAATGTTTTGTTAATAAATTTAATTAATTCTGTTAACTTTCACTAATAATTTTTTTACAGAAATATTTTGACCATATTAAAAAATATAAATTATTCTGATTCCAAATATAGAAAAAAAATTTCTATATTCCAAACATATTAGTGACATAAATTAAATTAAATTTAGTCTTGTAGTCTGGTTGACAATACATGTTTTTAAAGTAAAAACATTCAAACATTAGCTATGTTTTTAGATTCAATTTCAAAAGTGAAAATGATTAAAATGACAAAAAATGGATTTATTTTAAAAAATATAATCTAATTAAACTTTTAAAAAAATTTAAAATTTAATTTATCATTAAATAAAATAATATTTATATTTATATTTTAACTAAAATTCAGTATTTTTCAATATCCATTGAAAAATGAAACATCATAGAAAAAATCCAAAAAATTACATTAACATAATTTATATTTTTCTATTTCAATGGTGATGTTTATTTTTACATATTTAATCTATTAATGTTTCAATAATTCAATTTAAAATTCGTTCTCAATGATAATGTTGTAAAAATGCCTTTTTAAAAAATATAGGGGATTGAGTGTAAAATTTGGTTTGTTCATATCTTTTTTCTGTCAAATCTATAGGATAAATTTCAAAAATATCTAATTTAACAAATAAAATATATGTAAAATTTTTATAAATCAAAAATTATATTTAATTTCATTTATTATGTTAAAAATACTTTTAATAATAATAATAATTTTCCTTTATATCCAATTAGTTTTCAAATTAATTTTTACTTAATTGGTATCCTATGAATTAATATTGTAATTTTATAAAACATATATTTTCATAAATTATTAAATACTATTATTAACCACTAATTCAATGGATATGTTATATCTTATAATATTTAATAATAACATTTTAATAATATATTATATTTTGGTAAAACACAGTATTTTGTGTTACATAATCCATTGAGGAAAGTCCATATTATGTGTAATGTGTGGTTACCTTGGTGTTCCATGTAGATAGTGTTAAACATTACTTTTGGTGTAATGCATGATAACTTGGTGTTACGTAAACCGCATTCTAGACAAAGTGCTTTAATAATAAACTATTTTCAGTGTTGTGGGAAAAGAAAAATCTCAAAAGGATTAAATTATTTCAAAAAAATATTTCACCAAATCATAGTGTGAGAAAATCTGTATAATGATATTTTTTATTTTTATATATTATTATTTTGTGTTATACATAAGTTTAAAGAGGGTTTCCGGGCTGTTAATGGTAGTATGGGGCACTATCGAGCCAATGCAAGCTATGAGGGGACCTAGATATTAGCAGCTACCACTAGGTAACTAGTGGGAATCCATCAGCAATCCTTTAGAGGGATTAATGGTAAATGATATTTATTTATACACATTTTCTAGTTCGTTAAGTTCATATATTTTTAGGACATTAAATTTTACCCAGTGGCCTTTCAGTGAGGCCTAGGGGCTGAACAGTAATGTTTTCCAGTGCATGATTCAAGAAGGTGCAAATGTTTTTTTATAAAATTATGATTTAACTTGACTAGTTTTTCTATTTAATCCCTAAATCACATTTCCACAGTTGATGGGATCCTTGGATACACTCATGGATCCATATCATTCCCATGTGAATTATATTTTCAACAATCTAATTCTTATATCCTTATTGTGTGTATTCAAATATGTTTACACATTTTAATATATATTTTCTTGTCAATTTCATTGATTTATTTTGTGCCTATATCATTGGATCATTGATTGAGATGTAAAATAGGAATTTATTTCCCTTGGTCTAGGTTCCCTAGGATTTATCTCTTCCTCCCTCTTCACCACCTCGGAAGGCAATGTTGGTTTTATCATTCATGAGGTAACTGTTTTATTCCTACAATTTATTAGATATAAATCATGTAGTTATTTTAATTCTATTTATTGGTTTCGATTATGAAATCTTTTGGTGGAATTTTCTTCAATAATTAGTGGATATGAATGGGGATTATAAAATACTTTTACACTTAAAACTGGATTTAAGGTATATTATGTGTCTGAAAAAACAACACAAATATTGTATTGAAATTAAATTAGTTGTTCAATAATGTAATTAGGGTATTATCACTATTGAATTGTTTTTATAGAGTATGGGCATGGATTTGAAATTTCTTTTACCTTTTAAAATTTTAATAAGATGTGATTTTATTCATGAAATGTAATGATGAAAAAATTACATTAGAATGACATTTTCTATGAAGGAAAACTAAATTTATACTATCTGTAATGGAGTTAGTTATTAGTGGGGGAGTTTTCCTTAATGCCATTGATTTTAGGGTTCACCCATTCTAAGTGATTGAGGATCCTTGAATTTAGGACACATATTTTCCATCTAGTGTATCTTTTTCCCTATTAGTGGTTTAGTTTTGTACATCCAAGATTCATAGACATTAATTTCTTGTATTATTTTATATTAAATTACATATATGATATATCTATATACTTATTTTCTTTCTTGGTCTTTATATATACACAATTCATTTATAACTATTTTAGTTTAATTTTTATACCATTGGATATTTGATATTTCATATTATAATACTTAATTAATTATGGTTAGATTTAGAAAATAAATACATGGATTTAATTTCATGACCTATTCCAATTATTCATCTGCCAAAACTCCCCAAGACCACCTTCAAAAGGTCAAAGGCGGATTACTATCTATGAGTAGACATATAACTGACATGGGTGGTCGTAGCCTATACACCTATACACATGCACACATATCCAGGAATATATAAATGATGAAATGTAAAAACTACTAATCAAAAATGAAAGGCTAAATATAAATACCAAAATAAGAGTACAATAGGATGTAAAGGAATGTGAAGAGGGGAAAATGATTGACCACCACAAAGTGTCTGGAATATGTCCAACATGAATGTGAAAGGACTTCTAAATGAATATCATCGGAACACAACCTGGTATGTCTGGTCTCACAATAAATCGTCTTGTCATGGTCCTTCAAGGACTCTCTCAAATGGTTAGTTGTCAGTCCAAGACATGACACGTGCAGGAAAATCCCATGCGTGGGTTAGTATTACAAAACCCATTATGAAACCTTTAAACAAAAAATCCTATAACAAAGAAGTTAATTTTATCTATACACATTTATATTTATACAGTATATATAATATGATCATAAATATATACTCCGAAAAAACACATAATAAATATGGAAAGTCAAAACTATAGTATTCTAGCCTATGATTCAATCTCTATGATTTCATGTATCACTCATCTAGGATAACACACTCTTGAGTCTGATAGCACTAATAACATTTTAATAGATATGATACACAGATGAAGATCACTAACAATTGCATATAGTGATACAAATAATTCTATATTTATTAACCCAATAAGTATATAATCAACGCACGCATACTATTGGTCACAATTATACAATGAAATCCACCTACGACATAAAGATGAATTGAGGATCTCACTCTGGGCCTCACAGATAGTTTCCACCAACTCTATCTGATAATTGCTTAGAAGGGACCATTGTTATATGTGTAGGAAATTATTCCATACTTACCATCATGAAATGGATAATGGGAGTGAATCCAAAAGAAAATTTTATAATTCATTGTGGAATAGAGCTGCAATTCATTTATAAAAGAGTATACAACATGTCATATGGGTTACATGTTGTGTCCCATGGCATCAAGTCCTACCGGTGTAAATGGCCCTTATCATCAAGCCTTGTCCATGTGGAAGTACCCATAAAATAGGATTCTCGTGTAATCTACCCTTGTTCCAGTACATGTCTTCATCCCATGTACATATACACATGTATCAGTAGACGGCGTGGCCCATGTACTTTGTCTTGGTCATGTTGTGCAAATGAGTACACAACATGCTACTAGCCCATCTACTCCACCCCATGTTTATTTACCCTCCGAGGTACTTGTCGAGTATCTTGGGAGGCGTCAAATTTCGTTTGAACATTTCATAGGATCATTTATACGTAACATCTACCTAAAACCCTAGTCTATTCAAAAGGGTCCCCACAAGACATATAGATATCTATTAAATTCTATGTATACGAGATTTTTTTAGAATTCCATATCAATTATATATTCATCATCTCTATCTCTCTAACCAAAATTTGGGCCGCACCATTCTGGGAATCTCAAAGGGATTATTCATCCAAGAATTTCCAATGATAGGCAATCGCTTCTAATAATAAAATCATATCATAAATGGATCTATGTTTATTTCTTCTTTTTTTTGTTTAAGAACACCGAAGAATGCGAAATAGGGTATCTAACATCACGTATAATCCTCAATTATAAAATCAAAACACGTTAATGTTGTGATGATCCATGATTTAAAATATTGGATCATTGTGCCATGCAATAGGTGTGCAATGATAGCTTGATTGGGATATGTGAAACGATGTTCCAAACAATAAACACCACTAATGAACATGGAATCGGGGGAGATAATCACCTAAACAGAATATAAGAACAAAACAAGATCAGTGATTGTTTTGATCTAAATACTTTAATGTTAGAACTACAATTATAAATCAATAATTTATTATAATTCTTAAAAAATCGCCCTTTAATAAACCCATCCCACCAATACACATGATCTGTTGCGCAATCGATTGGATGATTAATCTATTTTTATCATAGGAATCATGAATGGGGAAAAGAATCAAATCAAAATACAACCCTACATCAGAAAAAATCAATTGATGGATAAGATAGAAGCATTGTCCAGTAAATTGGACATATCCTCCAAATCTTTTGCGTGTGGATCATCGATCTATGATCTAGTTTTTGACCCCCAGAGAATGATCAGCCAATACTATCACCTATCGCTATAAGGTTTTGAGTGGAGAATAAGAATTTGTTCATAATAGTATATTTAATGACTAAAAATTCTATATTAATAATTAATTAAATAATAATTTATTTAAGGATTTTATTCATTTATTCTCCAATGATGTATTTTCCACAAAGGCCAGTGTCGACCGAGGTTTTGTCGTACCAAGGGTAAAACCCACATCCTGAATTAAATTTTTCTCTCATATTTCTGATGCAAGCATCTATTCTGATGTTGATCCACTTTTTCATGAATATTGTGTGTATGATATATTTAATATATTTAATATATTTCAACCAATTCTCAGGGTCATAACATGACTCAAAATCATCCATCTTTGCAGCACTTGATCTCAAATGTAATCCATAAAATATTTACAAATAATACATGTTAAATTGAAGTCTCTACAATATCTACACCATGGGGATTTACAATGTTGAAAAGAAAAAAAAGGAATCACAAAGCTATGTGAGTACTAAGAACATATTTGTTCATCCCTCCCCTATCTTTTCTTTTGGAGATTACTATGTTTCCACTAGACGCATACCTAAATAATTGATCACCCAAGAATGATCATCTCCTACCAATCCTCAATATCTACCCATTTACTAACAAGGTATCTCCATCCTCGATGTCCATCTCTGCCGAATCAATGACATGTGATGGGTTATCCATGTACCTCATCAACTACGACACATAAAAGATATCTTTTAGCCAATATAACATCGAGGGTATATCGAACTATTATTCCACCATAGAAAAATAATAAATTATATTTAGGGGGATGAATAATATCAAAGATATCTAGCCATCCCATCTGAATTTTTATAACCCACATTGATGTAAAACCAATGGGAACACATTGCCTCCTTCCCTATACTCCAAAGGCTTCAATAATTTGTCCTCATAGGAATTATTATGGAAGTGTGAATTCTTTATCCTCTTAGAGATAATATATATATAAATGGATGTTTACGACACCAACTTTGGTCCCAAGTGATCCAACTCTCCTGGGCCAGTCCAACAATGTACATAACTATAGGGTTTCCCATACAAATACTCAAATTGTGCTATATTGATGGTGGAATGGTAGGTCTTGTTGTATGAAAACTACACCAATGGTAATTCATCCTCCCAACTACAATGAATGTATAACATGCAATATCACAACATCCCCCCAAAACTGAATGGACAGTTAAGTGCACCCCTATTTAGGGGGGGGGATGGAGGTCTTATGAACGTAGTGACATTTAAATCTCTCTAATAAACTCATCTTTAGAATTTATAGGATGTTTATTGACATAGTGAGTCTGTATAAGATCATCTAGATGGCTTCATGTCCCATAGATGTACATAGTAAGACTATCACATTTTCTATAAACATCCTAGCCCACTTATACTCTAGAACCGCAAAGGATTGATCTAAACTCACTGGAACATGGTTCTCATCCTTCATTTGCTGAAAAATAAGGCATCTATAGACAAACTCTACAACTCCATTTATCATCCCTAAACACCGAAAGTGTCATGTGTGGTCATGGTACATCTTTTCACCACCCTAATGTACCACAAAATGAGATTTATTAAGTTCTCCTATAACATATTCATGTAACATCACTGATACCATTATTTATCAAACAGAAATAATTTTTTAATCCCCACCTTTAGAAAATTATATCAGGAGCCTTTCAAGTGGATATCGTAGTATGTAGGGTCTCATAGATGAAATCCAACAGTTTTTCCTCTCAAACTCAATGTATGAATTGTGAGTTAAAAATAATCGATGGAAGGTATCGTGATCAATCACTATCCACAATGGATAACTACAATGAGGCCTATTGCTCTGATTCATCATTGAGTATCTTCAAACAAGATCCCATGATGATAGAACCTACTTCAATGTTCTCATTCCAAGGAGAATATTCAATTCTGAATTCATAATATATGAGGAACTCTTTGCACAACCTTTTTCTCTAGTAAATATCCTTTTGAGATATGATATACATGAGACTCTTATTATTAGATTATATGAGAAAATTATCACCCATCATTTAGTGTCACAAAGTCATTAGTGTGAAGACTACCACAGCTAATTCATGATCATGGGTAATGTGTTTCTTCCCATTTGGTCTCAAATTCCTTAAACCATAGTAAATAACATCCTTCCTCTACATCAAAACTCAATCATGTTGGATTCCTCATACATCATAGAACACTTCATACTCAACACCCTCTCTAGAAATATTAATATGAGAGTGATCAACAAACTCTATAAAAAACATCCAGAAACAATGTTGTCGCATCTTTACTCACATGAATGTATATCCCATTATGATTAAAATATCCCTTGGTTTCTAATATCATAGAAAATTATGGTATGAATCTTATATAATATCCTTCCAACCTACTGAATCTCCACACCTCTATCATGATTTTTGGTGGATCACAAGAAATCACTACCTCACCCTTGGTCAAGTCCAATAACAGTCAATCCTATATGATAATGTGTCCCATAAGGTTCACTACGTGATTCTGGAACTGATAATTCTAAAATTTCTATAAGTTTGTTCTCTCAAAGTATATCCAGAACTATTCTCACGTGTCTCACATGATCCTCCTTAGACTCTGAGTACACAAGGATTTTTTAAATGAATACTACCATTAATTGGTATATAAAATGCTAATATATTTGGTTAATGAGCCCCATGAACATTTTTATGGAGTTATTTACTCCAATGGTAATCTCTACATAATCAAAATTACTATAGAAACATCTAGATATCATCTTCTCTATATCTTAATCACAAAATCATAACATGTGACATCCTAACTAGAAGTAAACCATCAAGAATCATCAATTCCTATCAACAGATCAAAACGTGTGGTGACCCATGGAAGTGGACACTTGGTATTCATGGTCATTTGATTCAAGTTATATTTGTCCTCACAAAACCTCATGCTCTATTTTTCCAACTTTGGAAAAAAACTAGGGCTTCCCTGTGTGGAATAATGGTTCTTACAAATCCCTTCCTATACATAACTCAAAACCCAACTCTTGAATATCTATAGGGTTTATCTGATATTCTAGAATAGATATCAGCGCCATACATGTATCTAGATAAACATACAAGCCTATATATCTTTTATTGGGTATGCGTGTAACATTATCAAGGAAGAAAACTTTGAACTCCACTACAACTATGGGAAAATGGAACACATAACCACCACTGCACCAATGGTTAGTTTATCCAACTGATTTGTAATAAACAACACCCTTAAATTGTAACACCCTGACCCCAGTTAACTAGATTCGGTGAATTATTACATAACATTGGCATGATCACAAGAAAGATAAAGTCTCGAAAGACCGATTAGTTTAGTAGCTTTGGAATAACTAGATACATTCATAAAGTTTACATTACATCATAAAGTGAATACTACTACTACAACAACTTGTATTCATATCCCCTCATACTATCCCTGCAGGTCATTCATAAATTACTTCTTCACATCCTGGGAAAAATAAAACATTGATAGGGTGAGCTCAGATTCTCAGTAAGGATAACAATATAGTAGATAGTTTCATAAATGAGCATAAAAATTTAAGGAAATGTATAACTAAAACAAAAGCCTTTTAACTGAACTTAGGAAGATTTTGAAAAAAATAAAATGAAATAATTCCATTTACATATTCACATGGATATTGTACTAGTCGAATAATCACATGCAATATCAATAACCACTTTCCTAATGATGGAATGCATAATGCCAGACTATCATAACCACATAGTCAAGGGATCATGCCAAGACTACAAATAAGAGTTTGACAAGGCCTTGTGCCAAGACACTAGTTTTTCTCATTATACCTACCGATTCATCGAGGAGCTATAGCAGCCTCCACTCGTCACATATTAAGTCAAATGCATTTCTCATATGAATAGGTTTAAACATAACATAAACATCCGTAATAAAACCAGCATACGAAATGTCAATACTTTCTCCATAAACCATTAATGGTATAAAAATAACACATCCACAGTCAAAAATATCACAAAACCATCAATACAATATGGAAGTTTTGTATCATAATCAATAAACTTCAAATAACCTTAAAATCCATCAAAGGATGTGGACATTGATGAAATCAAAACTATTTGAGAGAAATATCTCCTTTTTGAAATCATTTAAAAGTTACATAAATATAAAATAATCATTTACATTGAGAATATTCTTATAGTCTTGTAAGGGAAGCTTATAAGATTTTATAACGTCGGAAAAAAGCCGCACCTGCCGTATAAGTTAAAAAAAGTCATTCTTACCTTAATTCTGTCGAAAAGGTTAAAAAGGTCCTTGTTTGGAAAACGATGGAATGATTCCTTTATAAACCTGTTATAAAAAGTCAAACAAGGGTATAAATTACATTAAACCATATTCTAGTACATAGTAAAAAAATTTTTGAAATACATTTTTAAGAATCATGGATGTGGATGAGAAAGAGGACCCGGTAGATAATTACGTATAAACGACCTCGGATAATGAAGAGATTGTGAAATAAACCCTTACCTTGTACTTTTCATTGGTTGGAGGCAGGTTAAAATCCTGTATAATGGGGAAATAATTGTTATTAAATTATACAATAATCATATACATTAATATGATATCATGTATGATCTTTTAACATTGCTTTGTTACTAATATCTTAGTATTATCGTCGTTTTGGGTGTTAACTTACTCGTTTTCTTTTATATTATTTGTTACGTAAGCCATTTTTTTCATTAATAGGTTGTATATTATTCATTTCCATAATGATATAATGTCCTTAAACATTATTTTTAAATCATCAAATTATAATTATACTTGAATTGATACGATGGAGAATGAATCTCATCGCGTTCGGGGAGATGGTGGTCCGTACGTACGTACGAGCGACAATATCATTATTTTTATATTAAAATAATATATAATTGGATGGTATATCATTTATAAAGAATCATTATCATGTTATATTTATAATTTACATGAATTACACATCATTATTATACCCATCCAAATAATAATTTATTGAATAACAATTATACCACGACATGGAGACGGTAAGCCGTACGTACGCACGTATAGTGACATGTCATTCAAAGGTTGGATAGAATACCTAATATGGTTGTACCGTATTTATAATAACATCAGAGTATATATAAGATACTGGAGTTATTATTTTAGAATTGGAATAACAATTAATGAATAAGTTGATGAAGAAAGGAACATGAAAGAGGGTGGTGAAAACATTACCTCTTCTTCGGATTCTTCCTTTTTATTTGATCAAAAAGGCTCCTTAGGATGGATTTATGATCAAACTAAGGCCTATATAATGAATTGAGGGATGTTTAGATAGTATTTGAGCAAGGTTTGGCCGAGCCAAAAGGCTTTGAATGTGTGAATTAGTGAGAAGCGGGAGTTCCGTTTTATAAGAGGGGTGAGGGGCACCTTTGGAAAAGCTCGAAATATTATTTTATAATAAATTCATATTCGGTTTCTAATGGATCAATAGTGAATTATTTAATGTTTATGGTGTGGATGGGTCTAAAACCACTCATCCAATAGAATTTATACTGGTCTGGGTCATTATATTAATCTTATCTTTTAGTTTTAACTCTTAGTTAATTAGTTTGACACTTACCATGTCACTTTGTATTTTTACATTATATAGTTAATAAACATAATATATAACTACAAGAGACCCCAAAGTGGTCCATTAATGATTGAAGTATCATGATATAAGTCTCTTGGCCTAAACTTATATTTTTAGGAAATGAATATAAATTAATAATATAATTCATGTTTTAAAAACACTTTTATGTCAATTTTGACACTATTGGGTATTTTGTTTTTGATAAATTCATAATAGCATTATTACTTGGAAAAAATTTATATAATAAATAATAGTATGTCATAGTAACCTATAAAATTAGTATAATGCATAAAAAGTCTCAAATTACATTCATTTTTAGATTTAAAATATCAATTATTTTAATATTTCATTAATTATGTATTTACTGCATCACCATTGTGTCATTAATAAAATAATTTATTTAATGTCTATAAATTATAAATAAAATACCATTATGTAGGAAATCCTTTTATCTTTCTAATTAATATTTACAATTGAATTTATCTTATGTATAACCCTATATAAAAAATGCTTTAGTCAATAAACTTGGATATTAACTCTTTTAACTCTTCTTTGAATTAAATAATAATAAATGTCCTAATCTAATCCATGTGGGCCTAAATGATAATATTTTATTCCTAAGGTTTTTATTGGTCGAGATACACTTTTCCAATAGAATTGGGACATGCGTTAGGGTAATATAAATATCATTTTTACCCTTAATTACCTTATTTACTTTTAACCGTGGTAAATAAAAGTAAAAAATATACAATTCACCAAAAATTATTTTCATCTCATATAACCAAATTTTACTTGATATTAACCATGTCTCTTGGATTTTCGAAATTCCACTCACAGAAGTGGTAAAATTAAGTTTTATGAAAAATTCTATTTTTAACTACCACTTAGTGGTTTCACTATTCATCAAAAAATGATGTTTTTCAGAAAAAAACAAAAAATTCACCCTAGGATAATTTCGATATTCTAAATCCAAAAATTAAGTCCATTTAGAAAAATAAAATTTATAAATTTCAAAAATTCGTTATTACTATTCATAATGGCTAGTTTGATTGGTTGTGGTGTGTTAGAACTTGATGTTGCGTACAACACACGCTATCACATTATTCAAAGAGAAGCATACCATAGAAGCTTGGGGTGTTACATTATCCCCTCCTTCAAATAATTTCATCCTAGAAATTTCTAGAATACTATCGCATGAAAAGATTCGGGTGATTCTTCATCATAAGTTCCTCAGGTTCCCACGTTGCCTCTTCCATCTTATGGTTTCTCCACAAAACTTTTACTAGACGAGTCCTCCGGTTTCTCAGTACTTGTTCTCTCGTATCAAGAATCCTGAAGGGCTCTTCGCAATAAGACAGATCGGGTTCCAGTTCTAATTCCACATAGGTGAGTACATTCGTTAGTTCAGGCATGTATTTACTCAACAGTGATACACGGAACACATCATGATCTTTGGAGAGACTTGGCGGCATTTCCAAACGGTAAGCTACAGCCCCAATTCGTTCTAGAATTTCGAAAGGTTCGAGTAATTAGGACTCAATTTACCCTTCTTACCGAAATGTATAACTCCCTTCCCTGGATATGCCTTCATGAAAACATGATCTCCTACCTGAAATTCCACATCATTCCTTCGGTTATCGGCATATCTCTTCTACCTACTTTGAGATGATTTGATGTGGTTTTGGATTACCTTTACATTTTCTATTATTTCCTCCACCAGTTCTAGGCCTACATGTTTTTTTTCACCAACATCATCCCAAAAGGTTGGTGTGTGACATCTCTTTCCATATAACGTTTCATATATTTCCATCTAAATACTCAAATGAAAGCTATTGTGTTAGGAAAATTCTACTAGAGGTCAATATTGATCCTGCATACCCTGAAAGTCAAGAAAGTAGGATATAAACATGTCTTATAAGGTTTGAATAGTCTGTTCTGATTATCCATCTGTTTTAGGGTGGTAGGCAGTGCTCAAATGAAGTTCAATATCCATGGCCTTCTGAAGACTCTTCCAGAATCTTGATGTAAAACAGGGATCACAATCAGAAACAATCAATAGTGGTACTCCATGAAGTCTCACCACTTCATTAATATGTAGCCTTGCTAGACGTTCAAGTGGTCATTCTTCCCTTATAGCAAGAAAATGTGCTGACTTGGTAAGACGATCAATAATAACCCATATTGCATAATTCCTTCTAGGAGCCTTTGGTATCCCAATGAAAAAGTCTATCATAATATTGTCTCATTTCCACTCCGGTATGGGATTAGGTTGCATGACTCATCCAGGAAATTTCCATCCAGATTTCACTTGTTAAAAAACCATAAATCTTGATACAAAATCAGAAATCTCCCTCTTCATTTTGTCCCATCAAAAATGTTCCTTCAAGTCTCAATACATTTTGATGCTCCCCTGGTGTATAGAGAAATTGGAATAATGAGCATCGTCCAACAATTCAATTTTTTAGATCAGGTAAATTCGGAACACAATGTCTCTTCCCAAATTTAAAAATTCCATCTTCATACCCAAAGTCATTTGATCTCCCATAATTCACAGCTTTAATCTTATTTTGAAATTTTTCATCATCGGTCTGAGAAATCTTAATTATTTCTAGTGAAGATGGTTTGGAAACCATTTGAAAAATCACTGGTGTTTCACCTTCCATGGTTATTCCCATGTCCATCTTCACTAGATACATGAAAATTATATCCCATTGAATTCTCATATTGTTCAAAACTCCATGATCATTTTTGCTCAAAGCATCTGCCACCTTATTTTCCTTCCCTGGGTGGTAGTGTATCGTACAATCATAATACATGAGTAATTCAAGCAATCTTTTTTGCCTCATGTTGAGTTCTTTTTGTGAGAAAATATACTTCAAACTCTTGTGATCGGTATAAATCTCATATTTTTCACCAAATAGGTAGTTCCTCCATATCATAAAAGCAATGATCATAGATGCTAACTCGAGATCATGAGTAGGATAGTTTTTCTAATCAATTTTCAACTATCGTGATGCATAGGCAATAACCCTATCATTCTGCATAAGGACACAACCAAGTCCTTTCTTCGATGCATCACTATAAATAACAAAACCATCATTCCCTGATGGTAGAGTCAATATAGGAGAATTGACTAATCTTCTATTCAGTTCTTCAAAACATTCTTGAAACCCTTTTGTCGAAACAAATTTAACCCCCTTACGTGTGATCTTTGTTAATGGGTTAGCCAATCGGGAACAATTCTGGACAAAACGTCGATAATAACCTGCTAAACCAATAAAATTGCATACCTCAGTTATACTTGTAGGTGCTAGCCATTCTTGGATTTCCTTGGTCTTAGAATGATCGACAGAGATTCCATCCATAGAGACAATATGGCCTAGAAAATAAATCTCTTGAAGCCATAATTCATACTTGCTAATCTTCCCATATAATTCATGTCTTCTTAGACTCTTCAGGATAATGCGCAAGTGATTTTCATTATCTTCATATATTTTTGAGTATACCAAGATATCATCAATAAATACCACCACAAAATCATCGAGATATTCTTTGAAACTCTATTCATTATATCCCTGAATACAAAGGGTGCATTAGTCATCCCAAAAGGCATTACCGTAAACTCGTAATGCACGTACCTTGTTCGAAATGATATCTTTCGAATGTCTTCCTTATTCACACACAACTGATGGTATCTAGATTTAAGGTTAATATTTGAAAAGTATTAAGATTCATGTTGTTATTCAAATAAATCATCAATGCGAGGTATGAGATTCTTGTTCTTTATTGTTATAGCATTGATCTCCCTGTAGTCGATAAATAACATCATAGATCCATCATTCTTTTTTACAAAAAAACATGTTCTCCCCATGGAGAAACACTAGGGAAAATAAATACCTTATTACTCAATTCCTCTAGTTGTTTCTTTAGTTCAACTAATTCCACAATGGCTATTCTATAAGGGGTCTTCAATATAGACCTTGATCTGGGAATTAAATCAATGGAAAACTCAACTTCTCGTTCTGGAGGATGTCCAGGTAAATCTTCTGGAAACACATCTACATATACTTTCATAGTAGGTACATCGTCTATTTTAACATTACATTCCTAACCAATAGTAATTTAATTATCTTCCTCCCCAATATTTGAATTTAGTTGAGCTGCTGGGGGTGGATCTAGATAAGAATTTGGTGGTGACGATTCTGCTCTAACGATAAGGTGCTCCTTATCATCATCATCAAAAATCATAAACTCCTTCTTCTTACAATAAATCTTCGTATCATGGTATGAAATACAATCCATACTAAGGATTATATCAAACTCAATCATAGGTATGATGATGAGATCAGTGGATAAAGAACATTTATGTGCTCTAATGGGGACTAATTCACAAAACATTGTTGCAATGATTCTTCCCTTAAGAGTTTTATCATAAAACTCCCTTGTTAAATTAAATTGGAAATATCTAATTTTCTTAGAAAAATGGGAAGATATGAAACAGTGCGATGATCCAGAATCAAATAATGAATTTTCTAAACATGTGGAAACCATTATATTACCTGCCACTACGTCTTTCAGAGCTTCTACCCCAATAGTAGTGATAACATAATCTTGGCCTTGATCCCTTGGAATTTTCTAAGGTAAGCTCCTCTAACTCTTATGTCATTCTTTTTCATAATGTCCCATCTCCCTATAATTGTTTCATTGGACATCGGTTGCTTCCTTATTCCCCTTGCAATTACGAGCTTGGTGGCCTTTTTCAACACACTTGTAACAGACTCCCATTCCATTTAAGCATGTACCGGGGTGTTTCATCCCACATTTACTGTGGGATTGATATTCAACTTTTCCCTTCTTCCCGTTACTTCTATTCCCAGATCTCTTCTTCTCTTTCTTTTCATTAAAGTCATATGACTTAGAGAATTCCTTTTCAATCTTGATAGCACATGAGACAATGTCTTCGTGCGACAAGGTGGATTGTGAGACTAACGCTAAATAGAGAAACGGTTTTAACCCATCAAAGAAATGATCAATCTTACTTCTTGGGTCGCGTATATAATCTCTGAAATACCATGCTAACCTCGTAAAATTAGCTTCATACTTTGCGACATTCTCATCCTCGTTTTGTCTCAGACTCTGAAATTGCCTTTCCATATCTGCTCGAAGGTCACGAGGAATGTATTTTTCTAAAAACAAATCTTTGAACTCCCTCCATTCCATATTTGATACTTCATCATCTTCCATCGTGTTTTGAATCAATGACCACCATTGATCGACATCTCTAGTGAGGCGATAAACTGCCATGACAACCTTTTCCCTTTCACTACTCCCCAAAGCCTGAAATATTTTCTCTATGGAACATATCTATTGCTCAACTACTAATAGATTTGTACTCCCATTTAATGTTGGTGTTTTATGCCTCATTAAGTGATCTAACATTAATCCTCCATGCTATGGATCAAGGTACTCCATACGGGTAAGGTTATTATTCATAACCTGAGTGAGTTGTCCTAGTATTGTGATTAGTTGATCTGCACCAGTTGCATCACTAGCTCCACTGTAATTGTCTTTAGTAGGAGAGAAATCCCTACATGGATTGCGCACATTGATTTGGTTTCTATTTCTTCCGGTAGGCGCTATTTCTAAACAATGGAATAAACTAGATCAATTTATGAATCAAAATACATAATTCTATACTTATAAAACACTTATCATAAATTGAACTATTTAGGGATATAATCCATAATCATAAAAATGTTTTTTTTTGAGGAAGTATATACTCATAAACCCGTCATAATGATTAGTAATGAAAATGAGAGTCATCCTATGCATATACCTCGTGAGTTTCATAACCAAGAGTGCAAAAATGCCCGTGGTCATCCACCAGTTCCCGTTCGAGTCTGGCTGAAAGCGGTGTTTTTAGGTTTTACCCCTAGGCACATCTGTGCCAGAGCCGCCTCTACTTGATCGTATCCATACAGGGATGTATTCCTCATAAAAATCACAAAATCCCTCAAATTCTAAAATTCTAAGAAGTTATTCAATATGAATCCTCAAATTCCATCTTAGGTCTATGTGCTCTAATCATAGTTTATATAAATCTAGATTTCAAGTTTTGTACTAATCTTCCTCTGATACCAACTGTACCACCCTGGCCCTAGTTAACCAGAGTCGGTGCATTATTACAAGCATTGTCATGATCACAAGAATGATCAAGTCTCGAAATACTTATTAGTTTAGTATCCTTGGAATAACTAGATACATTTATAAAGTTTACATTACATCATAAAGTGAAAACTACTACAACAACTTGTTTTCATATCCCCTCATAATATCCCTACAGGTCATTCATAAATTACTTCTTCATATCCTAGGAAATAAAAAAATTGATAGGGGTGAGCTCAGATGCTCAGTAAGGATGACAATATAGTAGAAAATTTCATAAATAAGCAAGAACATTTAAGGAAATGTATAACTAAAACAAAACCCTTTTAATTGAACTTCGGCATAATATGAAAAAAAAATAAAATGAAATAATTCCATTTAATTATTCACATGGATATTCTACTAGTCGAATAATCACATACAATATCAATAACCACATTCATAATGATGGAATGCATAATGAAAGACTATCATAACCACATGGTCAAGGCCTCATGCCAAGACTACAAATATGATTTTGTCAAAGCCTTGTGCAAAGACACTAGTTTGTCTCATGAGACCTATCGATGCATCGAGGAGCTATAGAGGAGTCCACCCGTTACATATTATGTCCAATGCATTTCTCATATGAACAGGTTTAAACATAACATACACATTCGTATTAATACTAGCATACTAAATGAAAATAATTTCTCCATAAACCATGAATGGTATAAAAATAACACATCCACGGTCAAACATACCACGAAACCATCAATACAAAATGGAAGTTATGTATCATAATAAATAATCTTCAAATAATTTTAATATCAATCAAAAGATGTTGACATATATGAAATCTAAACTATTTGAGAGCAATATCTCATTTTTAAAATCATTTAAAAGTCACATAATTATAAAATAAAAATTTACTTTGAAAATATCCTTATAAGCTCTGTAAGGGAAGATTCGAAGATTTTATAATGGCAGAAAATAGCCGCACCCACCGTATAAGTTAAAAAATACATTCTTACCTTAATTCTGTCAAAAAGGATAAAAAGGGCCTTGTTTGGAAAACGACGTAATTATACAATTATAATCCTCTTAGAAACATTCAAACAAGGGTATAAATGAATTTAACCCATATTATAGTAAATAGTAAAAAATGTTTTCAAATACATTTTTAAGAAACATGGATCTGGATGATAAAGAGGTCCCAGTAGATAATTATGTATAAACAACCTTGGATAATCAATAGATTGTGAAATAAACCCTTACCTTGTGCTTTTCCTTGGTTGGGGGTAGGTTAACCTCCTGTATAATGGTGAAATAATTTTTATTAAATTATAAAAGAATAATATACATTACTATGATATCATATATGATCTTTTAATATTTCTTTTCTAATAATATCTTAGTATTATCATCGTTTCGGGTGTTAACATACTCGTTTTCTTTTATATGTTTTGTTATGTAAGCCTTGTTTGTCATGGATAGGTTGTATCTTATTCATATCCATAATTATATCATGTCCTTAAACATTATTTATAAATCATCAAATGATAATTATACTTGAATGGATACAATGGAGAATGAATATCATCGCATTCGTGGAGATGGTAGTCCGTACATACGCATGAGTGACAATATCATTCTTTTGATATTAAAATAATATATAATTGGATGGTATATCATATATACAGAATCATTATCATGTTTTATTTATTATTTACATGAATTAAAAATCATTATTATACCCATCAAAAAAATAATTTATTGAATAACAATTACACCACGACGTGGAGACGGTAAGCTGTACGTACGCATGTATGGTGACATGTAATTAAATGGATGGATAGATTACTGAATATGGTTGTAGCATATTTATAATAACCTCACATTATGTATAATATACTGGACTTATTATTTTATAATGATAATAACAACGAAAGAAGAAGTTGAAGAAGAACGGAACTTGAAAGAGGGTGGTGAAAACATTACCACTTCTCCAGGTTATTCCTGTTGATTTGATCAAAATGGATCCATAGGATGGATTTATGATCAAACTAAGGCCTCTATGTTTAAGTGAGAGAAGTTGAGAGAGTATTTTGGCAGTGGTTGGCCGAGCTAAGAGGCTTTGTATGTGTGAATTAGTGAGACGGAGGAATGCCCTTTTATAAGAGGGGTGAGGGGAACCTTTGGAAAAGTTTGAAATAAAATTTGATAATAAATTCATATTAGGTTTCTAATGGCTCCAAAGATAATTATTTAATAGTTAAGGTGGGTATGGGTTGAAAACCACTCAAACAATATAGTTTAGACAGGTTGGGTAATTATATTAACCTTATATTTTATTTTTATCTCTTAGATAATTAGTTTGACAGTTACCATGTCACTTTGTATTTTTATATTATATAGTTAATAAACATCTTATATACCTCCAAGAGACCCCCATGTGGTCCATTAATGATACACCTATCATGATATAAGTCTCTTGGATGATCCATAGATTTTTAGGAATTGAATATAAATTAATTATATAATATTTATTTTAAAAACTCTTTTATGTCAATTTTGACCCTATTGGGTTTTTTTTGATAAATTCAAAATAGCATTATTACTTCGAAAACAATTTATATAATCAATACTAATATGTCATAATTACCTAAAAAATTAGTTTAATACACAAAAAGTCTCAAATTACATTTATTTTGATATTTCTAATATCAATTATTTTAATATTTCATTAATTATGTAATTACTGCATCACCATTGTGTCATTAATAAATTGAAATATTTAATGTCAAAAAATTATAAATAAAATACCAATACGTCGTAATTTTTTTATCTTTCTAATGAATATTTACAATCGAATTTATCTTATGTATAACTCTATAAAAAATGTTTTAGTAAATAAACATTGATTTTAACTCTTTTAACTCTTCTTTGAATTAAATAATAATAATTGTCCTAATCTAATCCAAGTGGACGTAAATGATAATATTTTATTCCTAAGGTTGGTTTTGGTAGAATAAACTTGTACAATAGAATTAGGACATGTTTTAGGGTAATATTAATATCATTTTTTCCGTAAATTACCTTATTTACATTTACAGTGGTAAATAAAAGTAAAAAGGTACTATTCACCAAAAATTATTTTGATCTCATTAAACCACATTTTACTCCTTGATATTAACCGTGTCCCATGTATTTTCAAAATTCTACTCATAGAAGTGGTAAAATTAAGTTTTATGGAAAATTCGATTTTTTAACAACAACATAGTGGTTTCAGTATTCATTTAAAAATGATGATTTTCAGAAAAATTTTGAAAATTCACCCTTAGATAATTTCGATATTCTAAATCCAAAAATGATTCCAATTTTGAAAAATAAAATTTAGAAATTACAAAAAGTGGGTATTACTATTCATAATGGCTAGATTGATTGGTTGTGGTGTGTTAGAACTCGATGTTGCGTACAACACACGCTATCACATTATTCAAAGAGAAGCATACCGTAGATGCTTGGGGTGTTACATAAATGCAGTAGACCATCATGCACTACCTAGGATTCATTTTAACAAAAAATGGGTAATATGGTTTTATCATAATGAACACACAACATATATCACATAAAGTAGTCAATTTGGGTATAAACTGTAGATAAAAAATATATATCCAGGATGATTTAATAAGACCTTGATGCATATAAAAAGTGATTATAAAACAATTTATCACATCCAAGAGTCATATCACAATGTGTTCACTAGCATTTGAACATGTAATCATATCTAGTAGAGGTCTCAAATAGCTAGGGTCCAGCTGAGGGCTCAACTGGAATATATAATCCTCGAAAAAGGTAAATAGAAAGAAATGAATGACTACATCATGTGTCTATCAGTACTTAATATAAGGTAGAAAATACATCCAGTGTATATCCAATCATTCCCAAAGCCTCTATGTTGTAAGCTTTGACATCTTGTAACTACACCGACAAATCTCTTATAGCTCCCTAAGAGTGGGGGTGGACAAATAGATGATGTTTGTGGTAAAATATCAAAAACCTACCAGTGCCCTATTTATCTCACAAATCATCTTCCATATCTTCTACACTATGAACCTATCATCTCTTGATATTTCATATAACTTGATATCCTATCCATGTCTTCCCAATTAGATGTATAGAGATTCAAAAAAATCACTTTCACGATTTATCCTAACAACACATGAGTAGAAAGACCCCTCTCTGGGGTGACTGGACCCTCCATGTGTGCCCTAAATCATAGATCCTCAACACTATGACCTCATCTTGAAACATATCACATGTCCCAATCCCAAATACTGAAAATAGGTCCATGTTGTCAATATCTCTTCTCTTGTATGCTTTCCACTGAAACCCACTTGATATATCTGATCATCCAGAAAACACTCAACCACTAAAGCACTATCTATAACCCCCGCATAGGTAGGAATTCATATAGGGATATAAATATCATAGATATATCTATTAAGATTATTTATAAAGGTCTGATCCTTGATGAATTTGTCACAAACCATATACATATGTTACCTAGATTGATTGGTAAAACTAGATGAATACACAGATACTCTCATGCTTCCATGATAAAACTTGAAATGCTATTGGATACATACATCCCTCTGCATAGTTGGTGGGAACTCCTATTTGAAATGGCTATCATACTTTGACCACAGTATAATCACCTCATCAAATTTCCGGTCAACAAAACCCCACCATCATCATGTTGATCCATGAAGATGTATGTCCACTAGAACCATCATATTCCCTACTAGTGTTCTAACAAGCTCGAAAACTCAATTCATCGCCTGAAAAAGTCCTCTTTCCCTTATGTGTCAGGCTCTCCATGGAACATACTGGGTCCTCTCTCTAGAACTCATGATTTTTTATTATCATTTTCTCCCCATCCTCTAGTACTATGGGTACCTCATGCTTCTCTACAAGTGGTGGTATAGCTAGTAGGCCAAATTGATGTTACATGTTGAGAAATATTCCATGTATCAATATCTCATAACTAAGGAAATCAGTCTCATAGTCATGGGGTTGAGTCCTAGATAATATACATCCTAGAGGAATCCTGAAAGTAAACATGTTTTACCATAGTGAATGAGTATATCTGTAGAGATGACTCAAGAAAGACATATAACCACAACTCATTCATATATAATCTATGTTTTATTGTTTTTCATTCAACTAATGTTATCAAGTACTAAATTGAATAACAGGTTATCAAAGTCATAGTGTATGGATATGTTATCTTTTATACCTACACTAGAGTCTCTAGCCTGAATGATGAACTCATAACACATAGAAATTTTCCCCAAACCAATCACACATACTCTTAGTTCTACGGTTGAGCTGACTACTCTGATACAACTCTTTAATGACCAAACTCAAAGCTTCTCATGCTACAAATCTCCAAGATAACCTGAAATAGTCTAGGGGTAGGTAAGTAGAACTTGGTATAAATATAAATGTCATGGGAGGCCGTATGTTATGCACCTTTTCAAAATCAATCATCTCCAATCAAATAAAAATATTTAAATGTAAAAAAAGAGATTAACCATTCTTGCATAAATATAAATTAGAAAACAAGAGTACAAACAGAAGTAACTAAAAGTGAACATGAAAAATTCAATCCCACCATTTAGAGTTTAAATCATATATATCTTGAATGTAAAGGTACTACGATCTGAATGTTACAGGAAAACAACTCAGATAATCTAGTCTCACTGAGAATCGTTTGGTCCTATTCTATTATGGAATATGTCGAAAGGGATTCCTTTTCCACAAGAAATAACATGTGCGGGAAAAGTTCATGCAAGGGTGAGTATAAAAATACCCATTATGAAAACCCAAAATAATAAATCCTAAAACAAAGGAGATACAATCCGATATTGGTTTTAGGAAAAATAGAAGTGTGAAATGGGAGGTGACCAACTTTTCTTTTTCCCATAATCAATGATCATTACGAGATCTATGTATAAATGAACATTAAGATCAATAGAATTGAATCAATTAAATAGAAATTGGATAATTATAATGGAATTGAGAGAGAGGGCCATCAGATATTATTTATAATTAATTTAATTTAATAAATAATTACCATTAAATAATTCAATATTCATTGATGAATCTGGTGACAAATCTGTAGTGCACCATTATTGAGTTGTAGAAACCAAGTGTATATTTCCTCTAGTAGTGTTCCACACATTTTCCATGAATCTCCATACATCACCGAAGGAATGTCTGGATGCTATAATAGAGGATACTTATGCTTATACCATCTTCCTGATCACTTCATGAAATGCTTCTAAAGAGTTCTCTATGATCTAGTAGAGGGGCATTTCTCTCTATTCATGGGAGCATTCAAAGTTATGGTATATCACTAGGCTTAAGAGTATTCTCCAAAATAGATGTGCACAAACAATATAAATGAATTTACTGTTGGAGAATGTATCATATTTGGGTTTATGTATTTCTATGGTTAAAATAAAATAATATCACAAGTGTCCTCATTTATTTATTTAGTCATTATGAAACCCCATTTCATATAATAGTAGTAATATCGTTTTTTCTTGACTTGCACATAACATGTGAATTAATATTAAATAATATTTAATGAAATAATATTTAATATTATTATATCTTACCGGACCATTTAAATTTATTCGTCATTCCCCCACAATATTTATCGACACTTGAATTATGACTATTTATTTATTAAATACATATCACTGCATTATTCGATGATATATAAATAAATATTATAATCCCAAATTAGTATATGAATATTTATTAAATATTTCTCACACGTTATATTCTATCAAATAAATGTTCACCTAATATATGTGATTCAGTATACATGAAAATTATTAAACCATGACTAGGAATAATATTTATTGAGCATGTTAAATACTAAATAAATAACATATTATTATTTAATTTCGATTAAAAAATTTCTTACTATGTGGAACTCTATGTCTCTTTCTATGTTGTATTAGGTGAAGAATCCTAAAGTCCATTGTTAGAATCTAGAAAGACAATAAATAACTCAGAGAGAAAGAAGTTAATTCCACAATGACATGTTACCTCATATGTATTCAAACTATGTAATATTATAATTTTTTCAAAAATACCTCAAATCAAGTAGGTCACATGCTAGTGCCATAAACATATGCCCTCGATGTATATTTTTTTACATTTATGAAATACAACGTTCATATACCACCCAATTCCCATGGATTTATTTATGCTATATAATTTCCATCAAAAGATATTAGATATGAAATTATGTTAAAGTAAATTAGGGATAAATCAATTCTCCCATTATTCATTAATACAATAGTACTCAAGAAGCGCCCAACATATCCTACCTCTTGGAGAACATATGTCGTCATGGTGTTCATCAATACCTCCAAGTAAAAGAGTCATAGATGTCTTTAATAATAATCAAAAATTTTAATGGCTAATAAACACATCCATAGATAGGTACATCTAATAACACATATAAACTTTGATTTACTACTAGAGGGTCTCTTTCTCATAATATCCCACTAGATATTTCCAATGACGTACACTATGCGAAAGTGCCTCAATGTCCAATGAATTTCCACCCTTGATATCCAATATCATTTGTGTCCCTGAATTGATGTCACCCAACTATATATCATATATTTCAAAATAGTATCATAGCACTTACGGTTTCTCATGACAGTAGAGAAGTCCTATAAAGTTTTAGTGTGATGGCTACTATGGGATATAATCACATACTATGTCATGCATAAGAAAATTCCAGATGTGATAAGTAGCTTATTAATATTTAAAACCATTAATAAAAGTAAACATAAATTACATAGATATTGGTTCAAGGGTAAAATGGCCCATCCTTGACATACATGAATATTGCATATTTTTAGATTAATATTAATTACATATCACAAATGTTCACCTGAGGACCATAATAGTTTAGTGACTTTAGAGACATCTAATTTATCATTATAACATTTGGTTGATCTTCATCTTCCTTGTAATGATATTCCTCATTAATACTCCTACTTAAAAGCATTCTTTGTATCCTAAGGAATGGAAACATAAGAAAGGGTGAGAGCAGATGCTCAGAAAGGGTATATAAACAAAAAATGAATATAAGAATGCAAAACCATGATCATTACATTTTAAAATCATACAAGGTATAACATATAAAAAAATTATGAGTCCTTGAATAAATCACGTTAAATCATAAGGCATAAATCATAATGGAACCAGAGCTATGAGAAAATAGCATTGGAATAAAACATATAATTTTGTAAAACACATAAAGATAGAAAATAATTTCCATATTAGACCAAGAACATTTCCAAGACCATCATAATGGATAAATTCCTTTACTAAACTCGGTTCACTCTTCGTTCAATCCCTATATTACAGAATAAGATTTATGTGTTGTTCCAGTATTGTAATACTAAACTAGATGTACATGAAATTCACATCCTACCTTTATTATGAGATATAAATATTTACCCATTGAATTCGATGGTGATATCGGTCCTACTCATATCACTATGAAATCCGTACATATGTGTTCCATATAAACAGTAATTATTCAATAAATAATAACCTAATGATTAAAATGGGTTTCTTGAACATCATCCCATCATAACCTAATCCATGAAAAAAAAATTATTTCATAAATATAATTCCATTATAAACATAATAAAACCCTAGAAATAATTTTTAATTTTACTGGAAACATATCTTAAAAATTAATTTCATCTTCGCTAAAAAAATTATAAAACACTTGTAATTAATTCATGTGAAAAATATCCTTTCTTCATCAAAAACTTTTTCTTTTCTAAAAATTAAGTTAAATTTTAAAATAAGACCATTTATTTGAAAATAAATTTGAAAACATGTAACGAAAACCTAATGTTAATAAGGAATCAAGAAAATCATGAAAATCTGTTCATGATGAATATGTTAAGAAATATTCTTCTTATAATTTTTATAGAAAAGTCATAAAGTAACACGTGTTGAAAAACAGTGAATAATTCATTCTATACCATGTAGTAAAAAGTTAAAAAATGGTTAAAATGTCTATAAAACCCCATATTTTAATAATATAACATCTAATGAATTCATATTTACAAAACATGGATGTGAATGATAAATATTCACTGGTGAATACTAATGTATAAATAATCTCGGATAAAAATGATATTGAAAAATTATCCATTTCCAATTTATAATCAATAGAATAGTATGCCCCATAAAATAATGAAATTTATATTTATATATGAATATGATAACCTTCACAAAAATAATCATAAAAACATCCATGGGAAACATCAACACCACTCAAAATAAATAGGTGGTGTATAAGGCATATGTCCCACAGAAATCAATGTGAAAACAATAATTCCTTAACTTTGGTACGATATCCATTGCATGTATATAAACCCCATTTATAACGATTATAATATTTTAATTTTTTATCCAGAATCAAAGTAATTTGTATGATATCATACATGACCATATTATCATATGTTTTTTAGTAAAAATTCATTGTAACTCTTTATTTCAGAATTAACTGATTTATGTTATTATGCATGTTTTATCGAATAATTTATGGTTCTCCTTTATAGGTCATATTTTATAACTAAAAAATGATACTAATATAATATATAGAATACATATTCATTCATTAAATTTTTATAATTCTTCTTTAATCGATATCTTGAATAATTAATCACATCCCATTGTGGAGATGGTAGGTCATACGTATGCACAAGCGACGATATCATTCTGATAATTGTGAAATGGGTTGGAAGTATATGGTATATATGTTTTTTCAAAAATCCATATCATTATATAATAATATATTCTACTTATTATTTCAATCATTATATCCATCCATGTAATGATGTACTGAAAAACATATTACACCATGGACTAGAGACAGTTAGTTGTACATACAAACGCGAGGTGATTTTTTTTGTAGGATGGAAAGAAAGTGAAATTTGTTAGTTACATGATTTTAATAACATATCAGTATATAAGTGATACAAGAGTTATTACATTATAATTGAATTAACTCGTGAATAGGATGTAGAATAAGAAAGAACTTTTAATGAATCGATACATGAGATTAGCTTTTATTTGACTTGCTCCCTCTATATCTCCTCATAAAGGAACTAGAGTTGGTATTTTGAGAAGTAAATAACCTCTATAATATAACTAGGTAAGTTGAGAGGGGAAAATGGTATGTAATGGACATTATTAGAGACTAAATGGAAAGTGAAGAGGTGAGATTGGAGGTAACATTTTATAATTGAGGTGATGTGCACTTTTGGGATATCAAAAAATATTAATTCATAATAAAATCATACCCCAAAAAAACTCAAAATTTCATTATTTCGAATAATATATGTTATTGGTAAGTAATATCTTAAACCAATAATTTTTTACACTTGTTTGGTGTTTATTTTAATCTTTATCATTTCATTTACATTTAACTATTATCTTTTAATTTTATCTAAAGTAACAAATTTTCCAATATTAAAATACGGTAATTTTTCATTATATTATGTAAATTAGACCATATATTAATAATTTATAACATTTTATACCATATAATAATTATTATATATTTGTAGAAAAAATTATTATTTTTAAATAATTTAATAATACATAATTTTGATAAACAATCAATAATGTCAATTTTGACACAATTAAATTTATTAATATATAGAAATATCATGAAATGATGTTATCCTTGAAAAAAATATTTCATTATATCCCTAATAGTTCAAGGTTCTCTATAAAATTTATTGGTAATTTGTTTAGCTAAAATTATATGTTTTTTAACATTTGTAATACCATTTATTTGAAATTTCAGATAATAAAATATTTACTACATCAATTTTGTATAATTACATAATATAATTATTTTTGGAATATAAAATAAAAATAAAATATTGTTATGAATATAAATCTACTTTATTTGAAATGAATATTTATATTCGAATATATCATCTGTATAATCTTGTATTAAATATGTTATATTTATTAAAGCTTAACTGTTAAATCCTTAACCTCACTTTAGATAAATTATTACATGTGTCATAATCTTTCCATAATATTTCGAATGGAGAATAACATGATCCTTATATGATTATGGTAGAGATATATATTATAAATAATATTTTGTAAAGTGTTTTTGACTTTTAATGGTTATTTTCATTTTAATAAATATTTTTTTATATATTTTTAATCCATTATATTATTTGTTCATCATCAATTTATAAAACCTTATAAAAATGTTTAATTTATAAAAAAATTAAAAATAAATCAGCATGATAATGAAAAAAAATAACTTCAAAATGAGTATTTTTAGTTGATGTTACCTTCAATGTAACCTTGCATTAAATCTTATTAAATTATAAAAATTTGTGTGAGACATATTTAACTTTTCGTTAAATAAGCTATATTAATTATCATAATACTATTCAAATGTCTTCCAAAGGGTTTAATTTCCACCCAAGGAAGGTTTAAGACAAACGTCACTCGTTCAATAATATTACTATATGATTTAATGAAATTTAATAATATTATATTAACCCTTTATTACCTGATTTACCTTTTTTACTATATTAATAAAAATTAATGATGTTACTATTCATAATGCACAAAAATAAAATATTAATCTATAAATAATATTAACATACTTATTCATAAAAACTGAATCCATTTTTAAAAACTGAAAACATAGAAGATGAAATAATTCATTTACAATTAATCACATTATCATAATGAACAATGTGATTTAAACATTGGAACATTGCAAAAGATTGAAGTGTTTTTACATAAAAATCACGGTAAAATTAATGCCAATGACAAAAATTATATTAAATCATAAAAATATTTTCTACTTTTTCATTAAAAAAATTCAATAATATTATTCATATAGATTAATCATTGCGAATATCCTATTTATAGAGCCGATTGAGTGTAAATAAGACATTCATATCATTTATCCATTTCTAAAATTCAATATGTGTGTGCTTTAAAAATTTTAAAAGAAAACTCATATCCCCTTCTTTCCACACATAAATATTATTATTTTTCATCCAATACCTACCTAAATTAATTTCTTAATTTCCAACACCGGACTTTAAATCCAAGAATTTTTCAAAAAACTAACACAAGAAGGCATTACATATAAACCTAAAGAAGATGTATGAATAAAAGGTATCACCTTTAACCCAATTTTTCAATTTTATTTAATATTATATCTCCTAATAATATTATTGAAAAATAATTACATATTAAACAAAATATCAAAAAAAATACATTATTTTTAATATGTAAATGGAATAAACTATATTCAAAACCTCTTCAATGAAATGGGAAACAAAATAGTTGATCATGTGTGTAGTGGACTACCTCCACTAGAACCGAAATAATTCATTTTCAACCACCACATATCATGGATGGATATAATTATTTATTTAATATATATAATTTTATGAAATAATCATACATAAGTAATTATAATGTCACATCTTCTTTCTTACATTCCAATATATTTGAATGAAAAAACATTCCTCTCATGTAATTGTGGAAAACCACCACCACAAAGAAATGTGATTTCATTTTCATTTCATTTTGAAAATGATGTTCATAATGCTATATTTAATTATTATATAAGATATATATGAATATAAAATGTCCATATAAATGATAATTACTATTGATATATCTTTTGTTTTGTCGAAAAATGTAAATGGAGTTCATGTTTACATACTACCTACATTATCTATAAATAGTTTAATTAATTTTTCTATCTATAAATTTTATAGATGAAAATAAATATTTATATAATAAATATGTAAGAAATTTCAATATTTACTCACATTATATATATTATAGCTCTCTGATCAAAGTACAAGGGTGAAAATGGTTGAACCAAAACACACAAGAAAATAATATAAGTTATCACCCATAAAAATGATTCTAATAAAGAATTATCAATATACATGTCTAAAATGTGAATAAGTAAATAAAATATGTAATCATTTAATATTAGTGTTTTTTGAAATATATTTATAATAAATATATATTTATTATATAAGAGTTTTGAACATGTGTAAAGGATATTATACTTGGGGCAATGGTTTATTTCACAGTACCACCACAATTTGGGGCTGTTTATGTTTATGTATCCACCAAGATTATTATTTGATCTATCCATAATAAAAATTATTAATTTTTTATCTTATGGTTTTTTTAAAATAAAATTTTTCCTTTTATTTTTATCCTAATAAATACTCAATATACCATAATAATGACTCTAAGGAATAAAAATCTTGTATTTTCTACTCAATTATGAATAAAGTTCATCTATATAAATATCATTATTCACCATATAAATAGATATTCTAAAAATTAATAAATTATTTATTAGTTAATTTTTTACATATATTTTATTTTTTATAAACAATTATAAAAGAAATTTTTTATCTTTATCCGAATGAGAATTTTTTTAACTTTTTAATGAATTGGGAATGAAATTTTTTATCTTCTTTAGTATGAATTGAATTTCCAACCCTCATTACCACATATTGGTCATATTCTTAATTACTAGGATTACAAGATTATATTTAAAAAATCAATAATAATTGGGAAATATGATAGACATTAAATTAGTGATTTCAATGTTTAAATTGTATCTTCCAAAATAAATTTCTAATTGATATATTTAAAGTATATTGATTTATGTAAACAACCTTTTTTTAATATTATTCTGATGATATAATCAATCATACCATACAAAATATTTTTATCAGTGATTTATGATCATCTTAATTAGGTAATTAATTGATATTATGTTGGGTATATCATTAAATATAGGAGATTAATGATTTTAAATCATGATGATTAAATTTTATTATTTGTTCTTATAATGAATTTATTGGAATTATTTTGTTATAGGTGGGGTATTGAATTTGAGTATCCATCAATTAATTAGTATATTTAATGATAAAAAAATTATTACCTTAATTGAGTCTATATCCATTTATGTAATATTTCTTCACATTAGGCATCAATAGAATGTTTTAAATGATTAGAACTATGAATTCCATAATAATGAAAAAAATATTGATATCCATGTGGTTGTTTTTTATTTATAAAATCTAAGTTAATGTTTCCACATCCTATGTTTATTTTTATATAACTAGTTTATTATAATTTATTTTTTCTTTATTATTAGACATGTATTAGCTTCCATTAAATTCATACCCTTATTGGGCCTTTCAGATCAGCCATTTTTATGCTTTCTTATATGTGATAATAATTAAAATTATAGAGGTAATCAAAGTGATCTCAAAGAAAATATTGTATTGAATATATTTTTGTAATTTCATGTGATATTCAAGTATGTATCTATTTATCAAATAATAAATAATTACTTTATCCATAGGGATGTGATAGACTATTTCTTGTTCCATTTTATTAATGTAACCACTGACTATGTGATACTTGGGTTTGGAACTTTGAAGTTGGTATTAGAGAAATATTAGTAGAAACCATGGGAATTGGATTAAAAATATTGATTATGGAATATAACCTTATATATATATTTGAGGATATATCTAATTATAGGATAATATCCAAAGGCTTTATAATGGTAGAGTTTATATGGTATTCCGAGAATTAAATCCATTTCATGATACTACAAGTCAAATTGGTTTTTTCACAGATTCATATTGGGGTAAAAACCCTAAATAGATCTTATTTAAGAATATAAAGACCATCATTATTGTGCTTTGTGAGTGTAACCTTATAGTGAATCAATATTGAAACTCATCGGGGATCTATTTTGGAAAAATAAAAGTTTCATTACAAACAATTATGATGGATTTGAAAATAATTTTATTATTTGAGAACATTCCTAGAGAAACCATGTTTATGATTTAGAGATTATCTATTTATATGTTTTTCAATTTATGATATATATTTAACTAGTTTACAAATTATGAATTATAATTCATATTTTTTTTATCTAATCTATTTTGTTCCATTACTTAGAGATGGGTCATATTTTAAAAAATGTAAACCATATCAATGCATGATATTAATATAGTGACTTCCTTCCAAGGAAAGATAATGGTGTTAGAGGTGGAGATGAAAAAATTATAACTATATTGCAGACAATGAATGATGAAACAAAAATTTACATATCTAATATATAGTAGTATTCTTATCCAAAATGTGGTGAAACCATGTTCAATTAATTCCTTGGTTAGAATCCTCCTTCATTAAATGAAACATATAGCATTTTGTTTCCTTGAAATATATAATATCTAATAGGAATAAATTTCTATTATTGGGATATAATAAAATAAATTAGGTTATTATGGAATTTTATCATTTATTTGGGGATACAGATCAATGGTTTCTTTTAATACGAAATCTTGGTCAAAGTGGATACTCAAGAGGGGGGGGGGGTGAATTGAGTTCCAATTAAAATTTCTGTTAGAAATATTTCTATTAAAATCCCCCAATTAAAAACTATGTTAAACTATAGTGAATTTGTAAAATTGAATGGGTTCAATTAGGTTCTCAAAAGATTAATTAGTTCTTAGTTAAATTGATCCGAAGATTAAATTATCTTTTGAATCTAACCTACTAATTTTCAATAGTTACAAACACTTTCTAGATTAACTATCAAAGTAACTTTAAAACAATTTTATATTTCAATGTAATTAGCAGCAGAATATGCAATATAGGTAAAAACCAAAATAAGTAAGCACAACAGTTTTAAAACAAGAGGTTCGATCTCAATCTGAGACGTAGTCCTCTCAAACAATTTATATAAATTTTGATCCACACCCTGGATCGGGGTAAAAACAGTGTAATGATTGTCCAGGTACTAAGACCTATACCATAGTTATTTGTGGGAAAACAAAACAACAGCACATAAGCTATCCATGTCACACTTGACCTCTTCCAAAATTCACAGTGGGATACAATAAGATGTAAGATGTTTCGAGTGAGGATTTTGTATCCTCCAGTTCATCCCAGGAGTCAGTGTATAATTACAACACACACTGATCAAAAGTAAAAGAATGAAACACAATAGAGCTAAATAGATAAAGATAAGTTTAGAGTGCTCTATGTGTTATGAGTGGAGCTTTGGATTCCTTTTTTTGATGCAAATTATACTCTGAGTCTTTCTCTAGTTTTTATCAAGAAAAACAGAGTGTCGTGGCTCTTGTTCCTTCACTTTCTATGTAAGTGTTCATATTGGGAATGAGAGTGTTCTCTGTAACACTTCAGCTTCTTCTTTTTAACTTCTGTTCTTGATGAGTATGAGTGTTCTTCTTATTCCTCATGTGTTCTTCGTTTCATGTATGTGTGTATCTTCTAGTATATGTCTCGTGTTTTCACTATCTGAAAGTCCTATTTCTTAATGATGCTCTATCTTCCTTATAGTCCATGAGCTCCGGCAATAGATATGATTACATTTTAATAGGTACGAGGTACAATTCCCTAACATGCCAACAACTATCATTAAATTACATTAATTGCATTAAAAACATCAAAAATGACCATTGGAATTAAATAAGAGTTAATAGAAATTCAAATAGATTTTACGACTATCAGTGAGTCATGTGATCGGTAGGCCATTTGATCAACATCGGTATCAGTAGGTCATGTGATCATCATCGGTATCAGTCAGTCATCATTATTATCGTTAGGACCTTTGATCATTATCGGTATCGGCCATTCCTCATCAATATTGGTAGGTCCTTTAATCAGCATCGGTATTGATAGGTCCTTTGATCATCATCAGTATCAGTCAGTCCTCATTGGTATCAGTATGTCCTTTGATCTGCATCGGTATAATTAGGTCCTTTGATCTTCATCACTATCGGTCAGTCCTCATTAGTGTGACCATACTAATCGGTGTGACAGTTCTCATCGGTGTAACCATTCTCATCAGTGCGGCCATTCTCATCATTGCGACCATTCTCATCGGTGCGACCGTTCTCATCGATGCGACCGTTCTCATCGGTGTGACCATTCGCATCGGTGCGACTGGAATTATAACTAATGGTGAGTCAAGAGATATGAAATCATCATAGTGTCTGTTTAACCCAGAACACTTCCCGATCAAAAGTAAGCATTAAAGTAACATAGGTAAACATATGTAAACATTATTTGAATATATATAAGTAGATTTAGAACAAATTGAACAAATGAAAAAATTAACACAAATAAAACAATGATTTTTGATTATTAAAATAAGCATCTTACAGAGAGTTCAACAAAAAACACAAAGGATGAGGTTGAAATTGAAAAAATATAATAGAAAAATAGAAAGAAACATTAGTTTGAAAAAAAAATTCCAAAATAATAATAATTCGATACAGGGATAAAATACAAGAGTTTGGTAGAAATGGAAAAACGAAATATTTTATAATTATGAATCTATTGTTACAAGGATATAAAGACATGTTATTGAATTATTTTTAATAAAAATATAATCATTGGTCACTTATTTAATGAGGTTAATTTGATATTCACAAACATTCACATTGTAATTGAATATAGTATTATATTCTATCAAGATAAGAAGTGAATTCTCCATGTATTGTATCATTTAATGCATATAAGAGACAAATAAGACCATATAATTGATAATTTGAAAAAGATAGAGGCTCTTTTCTTTAATGTGAATCATGTGGAATGAAACACCTCGTTGTATGCATAAAATGTAAATGATTTTCCCTCATGTTTTGATAAAAAGTTCATTATTCCAATGAATACATGGGTAAGGTGAAATATATTAATGTAAAGTGATTTATCAGTAATGATATGGGAAAAAATCCAATAAATTCCAAAAACATCATCAGTACATACCCTTGAATAATCCAATGGTAGAAATTAAATATAATACAATTATTAAATAGATGTGGATATTCTTAGATACGTGTTGAAAGATAAATTTATTATCCACTCAAAAATTTAAAATTATTCATTGGATTTTGGTTTTAACCACTCTATTATATATGCAAAATTTTATAAGGGTGTCACATCCCCAATTAAATGATTAAGAATTAAGTTGTATTTGAAAACTCTAATGGTAAGATGACATTTGCACAATTATATAACTCCCCTTCAATGCAATTTTTTGGGTTATTTATTCTAATAAATATTTTCATTCTTCCCATAGTGGAATTTGATTCAATTTTGGGTACAGATTAGCTCTATCAAAATACAACCAAAATCAATTGTTTATTATGGGAAGTTATATTTGAAATTATTAATTAACCATCAATATTATATAAAATTAAGGATGAACCTATTCACCTAATAAAAATTACTTCCTTCATAAGTGTTTTTCTACCTATTCATGATGTGTCTTTATCTCAATTTATTATGGAGAAACTCAACATTGAAAATATTCATATTTTTTTGGAATATGTTTATCTGCATCCATGGTACACAATTTTTCTCCCCAATAATTATGATGTTTATTTTTCGTTAGATCTAATATATATTGTTATTCCTATTTCATAGAATCAACATATAATGGAACCAATTGAGTTATAGAAATTGAAAAAACACTCTAGGAGAATATAGATATTGGATTGATTCAGCCTAATGAAGCAATATGTTGTATACATGTTTTTTTTGGAAAATATATGGTTCAATGATTGTTTGAATTAATTTTTCTAAACATTAAAAGATCATTATTCAGAGAAATTATGTTCAAACCCATAACATGGTTTTTTCATCAACTATTAAGATATATATTGTGTTTTAATTGATCTTGGATTTGGGTATCAACTTTTAAGGATAATTAAATAGAATATTCCAAAGATAACTAAAAATAATTTTCATATTCATTATGAATTTATTATAATTCTATTTGGATATAAAACGTTACATACCCTTTTTATAGATTTAACTAATAGAGTATTTATAGATTACCTTGATCAGATTATGGAAGTAATAACATATAAAATTATTCTATATTAAATGTGAAATAAAGTAAATTAATAGAATTTTAGAATTGTTATGAAGAAATTAAGGAATAAGTGTTATTATTAAAAAATACCAGCTTCTAATTTTCTATTAAAAAATATTCATTATTTGGTTATATAATATCATTTGGGGGTATATTATTAAATCCATCGATTATATAAGTTATTTATCATTTGACTAGACCAACTATAGTGACCGAGATCTATAGTTTTCTTGTATTAGATTAATATTAAAGATTCATTGATGAATGTTTCTCATGACTATCAAGTCCACTCACAATTTTGTTAAGAATGTGATTAAACAATTGGATAGATTAATGTGAATAAAATTTCAAGGAACTGATGAAAACATTTGTCAAAAAACCATTCACTGCACTATAGTGAGAAAAGATTTAAATCTATATAATTAATTGATGATGGGACTAGGACACATCCTCATAATGAATAATATATCGACAGATTATTCCTACTGAAAATTGATGTTACATTATAAAAATCACCCAATTCTTGATTTGGAGTAACATTTTGATATTTTTAAATTAAAGATATATATGTGTTTTCTTTATAGAGAGTGTATTGATATATATTCTAATAATGAAAGTGTAATATATATATTAAAATATATATAGTTGTAAATGAACCAATGGTGGTGGTAATATATCATTAAAGATTGATTTCTCAATACATTCCCACCATAGGAAGGCTAAAAAAGATTTAAATACAATTTTTCAAAATGTTCATTCTATATTATCTATAATGGGGATTACAAAAGATATAATATTTCTATGTTTTTAAAGGATAGATCATCAAATCCCCAAAGAAGGGTATAAATCCTATCTTTCACAATTGATTACTGAACCATCTATCGAAGTCATGATAATAAATGAATATAATAAATTTATATACATATATATAAAATAATGTAATAATTTATCTTGAGTTCAACCATGATTATGATGGGATGTCATGTTTAAAGAACTAGGTATATATTTCATCCATATAATATTTGTAGAAGGAGCAGTTTTTTGTGTCTCATAGATCATAATTTCATACTCATCCAAGATGTTTGAAGATGTATAGATATTTTAATGAGTATTTCATGTGTGACTATATTAAGGGACATACTATGGATTATATATAATTATAATCAATATGTAAGATATTTAAGGTTGACCGACTGAATTCTAAGAGGATATAACAAAAATTAACCAGTTAAGAATGGTAATAAAAATAAACAAGAAATGATTTTTTCATCAGACTCCAAGAAACATTTATAAGATATATTACTATTTGGTTTTTAGTCAATCACCTGAAAATTTAATCAAACATCATTGATATCAAATAATACTATTATATTGACCACCTTCCTGGGATATATATTCAGGAATTGGTATGTATTAACGGAGTTCAATACTATATTAAATATATCCTGGATCTATGTTTCTCCTTGAAAATCCAGAGAACTATTATGAAATATTGGGAAAAATATTTCAGTTTCAATATGGAAGATAATTATTTGAAATATGGTCAATTTATGTGAAACATTAATACCTTAGAGGATATGTTGGTATCTTTTCCAATTAATTTTAGTGGTAGTTAGGATCAACACCTTCCTCCATAGTAGTTCTCTTACAATGATGGTTTTCAATAAATAATTTTGTTGAATCTTTATGGATCCCTATATGTAATGAATTATAGAACTATATCCTCTAGTGATGATGTTAGAGAGAGAAACATATTTTGGATTAAGCTAGATGAGGAAATTGTTGATAAAATTACAACAATTTAACATCAAATCATGGAATCTTTTATTCAATATAGAAGTTATGTTGATAATAAGAAATGAGAAATGTATTTTAATATTTTTCAAAAGGTGTTTTAGTGAATTTATCTGCAGATGAATTCTTTAATAATTTGTTTAAATAAATGGTTGAGACCTGGGTACATTTTTTACATCATGATTCTTGATTGAGTAAAGATTTTAGTTATCTATCCAAACTTCACCAAAACCTCTCTTATGTTCATGATGTGATCCATGTCTTTATCATGAAAAGGAAAATAATTGGGACATTACTCATACTTAATTTACAAGTAGTACAAATGGAGCATGTTCTTTCCTACGAAGAAAATACAATTGAAAAAATTAATTATAGCGATAATTTGATAAAGAACAACACTACTCAAAATGATAATGTTCTTTGGAAGAATAAAAATTTATAAGAATCCTCCTTGGAAACCATGGGTAAAATGAAATAATGATAAGTCCATTTTTAAATAAAATTCATATAATTTTAAGTGTGAAATTCATTTTAAGGGGGATAAAACATTACACCTCAAAATTTTATTTTATACTTATATTTTAAATAAGGTAAATCTATCATATTTCTTAAGATAAATGAAAACCTAAGTATAATTAAACTATAATATATTATACCATTATAAAAATAAATTAAATTATATATTTAAATACAAATATTTTTTTAATAAAAATTTATAATATTTTTACATAATCATAATACATCAGTTTTTTATTATGGTCTTTATGTATTTCAAGAGTATACTTTATCCTTAAAATGATTTTTAATAATTTTTGTAAGAAAATAATAACAATATTTAATATATATAATATTTATTTTCCCAAAAAATATAATTCATGAAAACAATATTTCAAAAATACCTTATATTTCCTTTTTTATAATTTTCAAAATAAATAATTTTTCTATGAATAGTGAAAAATACTTTTTTTAGGAAAAAGTATCGATCTATTTAAATAATTTATGGAAATTTTTTTATTTTATATTTATTTATAAATTAAATTTAGTTCAATTATATTATTATTTCTCCACTTTATTTCATTTGAATCAATTTTATATTGAATTTTATTATAACAACATTTTATTATTCAGAAGACGTTTACATTGGTTAACCGCTTTTCATCATGTTTGGTAGTATAATTTAAAATAAACATCTTCCACTTAATTTATTTAAATTTTATTAATTTGGTTAAATATTTTTAATGATAATAATTAATATTATTTAATGTGTTCAATATATTATTTAGTTATAGTTAATATTAATAAATATGAATAATCTGTTACCATAGTTAGAGATAAAATATGAATATTGTATATATAGAAAAAAGTGATAATAGTTTAAAACACCTAAAACCATGTATAAATTATATTTTCTAGAAAAATGTAAACACTATATCATTTAATCTTTAGGAGTGGTATATTTATATAGATATTTTTTTGAATATGAAATTAATATATTTTATTCTTTTCATGAATTCTATGTCTGTCTGCTACCCCACTTATAAAAGGACACCCCTAATCCACTAATATATAAACTAAAATAGCCTTTTGATTAGTAAAATACTTCTATAAATACATTTCATAAATCCCCCCACATTAAATAGAAACCATTGTTTTACTATAATACTATTCTTGGAATGCATTAGTTATATAACTAATAAGGATTCCCAAAGAATAGGTATACTTATTAACCATGTGTTTTTGTTTTATTTTTTATTCAAATTAATTAAATTCATATTAAATCATAATTAAATGATAAACCATATAAAATAAGCATACTGAGTTTTTAATATTTTCATAGAAAAACATATATCTATATTCTATTCTATCAAATGGGAAACGAAACCATTGAATGTGTGTATAGTGAACTATGACCTTAAAAACCGATGTAATTCATTTCTAATAATCATCTCTCATGGATGTATATGATGATGGATTTAATATATATATATATATATATTAAATTTATGTAATATTTATAAATTAGTAATTATAAAATAATATATACCTTTTTACCTTCCAATATAATGGAGCACGCTAATGATCCTCATGGGTACTTGCAGACTACCACCTTCACGGAGCAATGACATTCATTTTTTGATTAATTTTGAAATATTTGGTAAAAAAGATATATTAAATTAACATATATCATATATATCATATAATAATGGTTTTGGAAATATTAATTACTATTTCCCATTCTATTTCTCCATGAATGAAAAACATGAAACTACATTCAAGAATATGTATGACATACCATCTGCATGAATTGTGATATTTATTATTATAAATATTGCTTTAATAGATGAAAATATTTATATATAACAAGTGTATATGATATTCATATCGTGATTATTAATATTTAGGTTATAAAAACATGTTGAGTGTGTGTGGAACAGAACTACCGAACCCAAACATACATGAAGAATGAAGCAGTTATCGCCCAAAATTGTAGTTTTAATAAAGAATAGATAATAAATAGTTTCAGTAGACTATATGTAAATAATATATGGTATGATATTATGATTATTGATATATAATATCCTCATGATAATTATTAAATTATTATATATTATTATTGAACATGTGTGAAGGTTTTCATACATGAGGTAAGGATTTATTTCACAATTTCATCATTATTTGGGATTATTTTTATTTAAGTTACTACTAGAAGTTTCATTTTACCATAACATCTTAACACAATTTTATTTTATTGTTCTGTCTTAATTTCAGTACAATAAATTTCTTCATTTCATTTTCCTCTCTTTAAGTAATAAAAAAACTAAAATAATGTATTTAGTGAAAAACAATTATTATTTTCTTCTTAGTTAGTAATCCTTCTATTTTTTGTCCATATTTTACATAACAAAATATATAATTATTTTTTTCAAAATAAAAATATAAAATGATAAGTAATATTTTTCCATGATTAAATGTTTAAAGAAAATCTTGAAAGGAATATTCTTATTGTTTCTTGAATGAGGTAATTTTTCACTATTTTAGAAAAGTGTAAAAGGAATGGTTTTTTTAAAACATATATAGCATGAATAAAATTTCCAACCTTCAAGAACACTAAATTAATTGATTTCTACATCAAATATTTATAGCCATACCCTCAAAAAATAGTTTCCTTAATATTTAAATAATTATTTGGACTATATATATGCGATTTAAAAGTGGAAATTTATTTGGTTGTTTGGGATCAATTTAAATGTGATATTTATTTATATTAGATATGATATTTCTCACAATCATGATTTTTATTTTATTTCAAATAATGTTTAATTGGTTGTATTTATTGTTAACATTTTTAATGATTTTTTTAACTGATGTTTGGGGCCTACAATTATACAGTTTTTTGATGCATTGGTAAGTCTTGTGAGTAAATATAGATTACATATTTGAAATATTAAATAGAATTTTATGTAATATTTCATATAATAAGGCCATGAGGATTTGTTTTAGATGTTCAGTGTTATGAATTCCATCATTAGGAATTCATTTATTAATGTCTATGTGATTTTATGATTTTTTGTAATATATGTTGAAACATTGTAATCTTAGTTGTTTTGTTGAATAAAATTATTTTCATATCATTTATTTCTGTCATATTATTTAATACTTGTTATCTTTATCCTCTGGAACACCTATACATAGAATTTTAGATCATTTCTTTTATTTGGTTCATTTTTACAGGATGGAATGAAGTATATTATGTTTAATATGTAGGGATATTCTAAAGTGAATAACTTATTTCACAAATATAATACAATATTTAATTCTATATTTTCAAATTTTATTTGATATTCAATATATGTATTATTGTACGATACCACTAAACAATTTAATCCTTTAGAATATGATCAGTTGTATCTCATACCATTGTAATAATGTAAACACCAAATCTGTGAAACATGGGTTAAGATCAATAGATATTTGAGATAATAAAATATCAATGTTTTTTCAAATATTAGGATATCATATGAATTTTACATCTTATGGATATAAAATATGTAATTATATGATCATTATAATTAAAATAATATATACAACTTTCATAGAAAATATTATCGATTATTATTCTCATCAAGATTGATGTCATCTACATTCCATTAAAAATTTCCCTCAATTTATGTAAATAAAATAATAATTATAAGACTATTTTATTATAGTAGGGATTCCAAAAATGATATTATACAAACAAAAGATTATAATAATGATGATAAAAACTACTGTAGCAATCATGAATGTATAATATTCATATCATGTTTCATTTAGAATTAAAATCCTGATTTTTTTGATTTAAAAGTGAAATATAATGATTATTGTAAATATTTAGTAGATATTTTCATGAATACTATAGAAGAACTAGAATATAAAAATCCTTAGTTCTTCTGTGGAGTTCAACTAATTCCAATTTATTAGGAATGAATAGTGTATTAGTTATTGGAAATTCAATTTATTGGTTAACATGATTTTCGATGTTTAATGGTATCTCATACCATTTGGGATTACATTTAAAATGGGAGATATAATTTCCATGAATGTTAGTTGGATAAATTGTAAATTTATAGAAATAAGCGTGCCTAGCATGTTTTTGATTATTTTCTTCAAGTCTTCCTTGATAAAATTCATATCATGGTGGAGAATATACTCATGGGTAATTATTTTTAAATATAATTAGTCGAGGTTAAATAAATTATGATAATTATTGAATATTGGATTTTTTTTATAGGTGTAGTAACAATAATATATTAGTTTATAAAGTTACATAATAATGGAAATCGATGCATTTCATTTAGATCGCTTTTTCTCTACCCCTAAAACATGACATGTACAAGTAATGTTATATAATTTTGTTTATATTTCTATTTACATTTTCCAAAAGATTATTAATTCTAAGAAAAACAAATGGACAAAATTTCCTAAGTTAGTCCATACGATAATGTGGGATGTGTGGTCAATAAAGGGATGATTCTATAAAAATTTTGTTAATATTTGCTAGTTTTATTGATAATTGGAATAAATTGATTAATTGTAATGATGCTGTATTTTTAGGAGTATTGATTTACAATAATACTTGTTTAGATATCATTTTAATTAGTGAGGTTTTTTAATTACTAGGCTAATTATTTTTACATGGTGATAAATATTACACAGTGATTAGAGATGATGAAAATAAAAAATGGGAAGATTTGGTGTAGTGTTCTACATTATAAAAATACTGTTACTTGATAATTTAGATATTTATTGATGCGTGAACTATGATACAAGAAAGAAATAACACAAAATTATATTATTTGAGAAAACTTGCACATAAATCATTAGTTATGGTTGATAATCGATGTAGTCCTAGAAATTTATAATGTGAAATAACAATATTGTAGTCATGTCTCACAATGAAAAGTTAGAACCTGATTTTCAAGGATGATTACTTACATATAAATGGATATATATATTTTATATGGAAAATATCATTCTGTAAATGTAATTCGCATTTGTACATGATGATGTGTATTATTACCTAGTGGTAAATATTATTCTATAATCTTAGTGGAGTAAAATATGGTTTTTAGGATAATAAAAGCCTATAATAGGGTAACCACGTCTATAACTCCATTATGAATCACATTACAAAGTGGTTTTTTAAATGTTTTTGAAAAAAAATTCAAATTTAAATGGAAAAGATAAAGATAATTATATTACGGGGAGTATATGGTGTAAAATTGAGAAGATAAAGAAAAAACATAGAGAATATATAAGAAAATATATAAGAAAAGGGTTTATTTTTATTTATGATCTATGAATTTAAGGGAGATTATAGTTTTAATAGGATTACATTTGAAGATGTAGATGTGCATATACAAATTTCGACAAAAATAAAACTGTAATGACCCATGTTTTTAATATATTCATTCCAATAATTAAGTTGAATATGTTCAAAATATTTCATCATTCACAATAAGTAATAAAATTAAAAATGTGATATATTATATCATTAAAAATTCATTGAATTAGAATGTATGAATATAATAAACAAAAAAATAATATATATTTATATATATAGGTTGGTTCAAGAAAATATATTCAATTATTTATGGTGTTTAACAATCTATATTTTTATTCAATACACATCTTATTATAGAAATATAAGTATGTTATTGTTTAATTATGTTATAATTAAATATAATATTGATAGATTAAATAAATCATTATTCGTATTTTATAAAGAAAATAATAATAAAAACATGTATATAAAAATTTAATTTAACCCTAAATTATTTTCTAATTATAATATATAATTTTAAAATAAAATGTTAAAATATATATTTATATAAATTAAAATTGGAAAAATAAACATCATTTATTAATAATTAATATGAACATTGGTTCATTATTATTATTTTTTGGTTATTTCTGAAATGAATTATTTTTAAGAGTGTAATAAAATCATATTTGTTTAATAATATGAATTTTATTATATTATTTTTATATAAGTATGAATTTCTAATTCATGAAACCATTTTTTATGAAACAATATGAATTATATATGTTAATTAAAAATATTGATAATTTAGGTCTTCTTTTAAGAAACAATACCAGAAATTTTAGAACATATGTTATATTTTTCCAAAAAATGTTTTTTTAATACATATGACTATAATGATTTTAAAATTATTCCTAACCACTTATAAAATATTAATATAAATGAATTAACATTTTTATTCATCATCTAAAATGAAATTTGGTTTTATTCTTCTATATTTTTCTAAAAAAATTATTTTTTGTTAAATAGTTTAAAAATACAATTTTTCTAAAATAGTGACTTTTAATAGATATTCAATATATAAGAGATACTCGAGATTTTGTAATATATTTTAATTAAAAAAATATTTATGAAATGATTTTATTAATTTTAATGATATAGTTTTAAATTTAAGAAATCTATACACATAGAAAGAAAATATATTATTCTGACTAAAAAAACTTTTTAATCTAATGAAAAAATTTGTTTTGTATTTAATTAAAATCCTGAAAAAATTTTTATAATAAACAAATTTTTTTCATGAAGATCAAAATAATTTATAATATTAACCATCTGAATAAATTTAATTTTTAAAATTATATTTTATAATAATTTTTTTACATGTTATAGGAGATATTAATAAAACATATTATATAACTCATATAAATATTATTTTGTAAAATGATTCAAATATTTAAAACAACCATGCTAAATTTTTTTACAAAATTAAATTTAGTTATTTATAATAAAATTAGTTTCAATGGAACAATGTGGAGTTACCATTGTAAGTAATAATTTGGTTTTAAGCTCTTAATCATAGTGAAAAATGTTGAAATAATTGGAAGTCATAATTTTTATCTAATTAACGAGGATTTATCGAGCTTGTCTCTTTCACTACATAATTATTCGGTATATTTTTGTTATCCCTTAAATAATGGTGTGATTTATTTGAGAAATAGTTATTTTTGGTAGATGTTCCATTTTATTCAGTTATAAAAGGAGAAAACATCCTCCCCTTTCTCCACCCCTTCCAAAGACCTGGCTCAACCAAGACCCATCAATGTTCACTACTTATCACCCTAAAATTCTTTTGAATATTTTTCTTCTATTAAATTCCATGCTATCGTGTCTTAAGAACATACCCAATGGAGAACTTGAATAGGGGATGTTATACTCCAATACAACTTATCTTTATTTTCATCTTCTATAGCCCTCAAATACTATATATCCATAAAGGTATGATAAATATAGAATTGATAATATTTTCAAATGTTTTTATACAAATGAAATATCCATTTCATTCTTTCCCCCAACAAATTATAGAAAAACAGAAATACCAATATTCATGTGTATGAACTACTAACTCTATGAAAAATGAGTTTTCTTTTCCATGAATACATAACATAGATGAATATAAAGTATTATTTGGTATTTTAAAATGGAATATTAAACACTCTTAGTCTTCTATAATGATAATATACGTCAAAATATGAGTCATTAAAATAATGAACATTTATATTAACCTTCACCATCATGAATGGTGAGATCAAGGAAAATTTATAAATTTGGACACTTTTGAAATATCCATTGAAATTATATATGTATTTTTATAATGGTATAGTAAATGAAATAAATTCCCACAATGTTTTATATATTAATTTCATTCTAAAACTAATTTGACCATGGCTGAAAAACATAAATTTTTAGAATGACATTCCCCAAACAACACTAAGTATCCAAAATAAATAAGGACTATATTAAAAATAATCAAAAATAATAAAAAATGGACTGAAATACTTAATATATATTAATAAATTCCATGGCTATATATTTAATATTTATTTATCTATTCTAGAAGTTTATTTCATTTGAAGATAAATTTCAAACATGAGTTTAGGTTTTTATCTCAAAATTTCATTATTTGAGACATATTTTACATAAACTGAATATATTTTAAATTATGTATTTAAATAAAATTGGAAATAAAATATCATTTATTATCGTTAAATATTATATTAAAAATTTAACATCATGTTCCAACTCTTTAAATCGGTTCTATTATAATATTTCATAAGTAGTAAGGGGTCGTATATAACACCATTTTTACATGATGATTCTCTGTTCTCCTTATTTTTATAGCTTTTAAACAAAATTAATACCATAAAAATCATAAATTGTTTTATATATAACATCCATATTTATCTTGTAAAATTTCATTTTATTTGTTGTGGTAATAAATGTGTATAGTTTATATTGCATTCCAAAATTCTATGTAAACACAATTTTAGGGAACTATCATATTTATTTACTCATTTGAAGAATCACCCAAATAAATATTTCCAAATAAAAAATAGATTATAAAAAAACATTATGTTGTGGTTAATTATCTTGGATCAATTATGGTATCATTGAAAATAATATAATATTTTATTCATTATATTTATACATAATTATTTTATAAATCATCACCCATGTGGTTGATTTTTACTATTTTTTATTATAAACCTATATCATGAATTTGGAAAATTGGAACTCAATGTTCAATAATAGTATCCATTGTTCAATTATGTGTATTCAAAATGATATAATTCATTATTTTATTAGAAATACTTATGATTTTTCATTTGGATATTTCATAAATAATAATTATGTAACCCACTTTTTTACTATTATTTAACTCAGGGTTATGATTTATATAGGGTTTAATATTTTCATCTGAAGTGCATATTTATTATTTTCATTTATGTGATGATTGTTCCCATAAATATATATCATTCAAATTAATCTTTTAAAGATTTATATCACATGAGATGTTATGTATGAGATTAGGAAGCGAACCTAATCCACTATATGATTTTGTATATTCTGTATCTTACACAGGTGGTAAGCCTAAGCTCACTACGTGATGGTTTGGGATAGAATTATATAGTCCTTAAATTAATTTGGAAAATAATTATATCTCATTAGCAGTTGGACTAAAAAATTTGAGTGGAGGACCTAAAGTATTACATCCCTCTAATGAAATTTTATGTTATTTAATTCTCATGAGATATTATGTATGCTGTGGTGGATTGAACCTAATCCCTTATGCAACATTCTCAACTTTTTAATGATATTTTTGGGAGTGACCCATGAAATATGTTAATGATTTCATTTAATATCGAGTTCCCACATATTTGTAGATTTCATGATCTAATTCTTTCATTTCTTTTTTAAATATTTTTTGTATTATTTTAATTTACTTTGTTATATTTTTTTATTCCTCTTGAATCCCATGATATTGTTTATTTCCATGTTTATTTTGATACTGGCTTTCTACATCTCTCATTTCAATAATTTTATTCACCAGGGTATCCTCTATAGTTTTACAAAATCTATGGGATCATGTCATCATATTTGTGGTTTGAATAAAAATGTTGTTATAATATAAATAATGATATCCTTATATATCTAATATTCTATATAAAATATAACTCTTGGTCCTTGGATTTTATATTTGGAAAAAAATTTGAAAAAAAGTAAATCAAAGCATGTTTACGACTTGGGTAATTAACATTGGTATTATAGAATGGTTTAGTTTTTTTTAAGAATGTGATGAAATAATATTACTGAAAAACATATGGAATATTTTAAGGGTTATGTACATTAATGTGATAAAATCCTGTAATTTTGGTTACAATGATATTATAGGGTTTTCCTAGAAATAATATCCCTATATTTCTACTAAATGTGGTTTCAGGATGTTCTATAGAAATACCATGGGGTAATAACTATAAAAAGCATGGACTGGTTAGTAACATATTTTCCTTCTAGTGAATGAAATTTAGGCCTAACTGCACACCTATATTAACACCCCCATTGGATATGTTTTTGTTGATCATTTACTCTATAAGAAACAAAATAATGAATTGATTTCCTAGACACTTTGAGTGACTAAGTTGAAAAGAATAATATTACTCATATTAATGTTACATAAGACAAAAACTATGAATTATATAGGTTTATATAAAGTTAATATGGAATACCATAATGATATAAATAGGAAAAGGGTATTATGGTTAATCCTCTTTTATGTTAATTATTATGTTAATTTTCATATGATTGTAAATATTCTTCAATCATGATTACCCTATTGAATGTAGTGATAGTTTGTTCTATAACTAGTCATGTGAAACATTGATGTGAGGTAAAATGTTATTAATACCTCAATTATCAGTCCATCAGTGTGTGATATAGACTGTGAAATGTTTTGACAATTCCAAATAAACTATTGTGAATCATTATTAACAATATAGTCGTAGATAAAACCATGAGTGCAATAATGATGATAAGGATGAATCCTTTTGTAAACATAGGTGATAAAGATGATGAAGCAAATAATAATCAATATATTACATGTCAAGAAATTTTAAACAAAACACCATGGTAATATAATCAAGGGTACTAAATGATTCACTAATTATGTTAAATGACGCCATTGAGCAATAACTACTCACGGAATAAAAATTATGGAATAATGGTATATAATGTTATTACATAGGATCCACAGATGACTCATTGGTTTAGATGTGAGTAATTTAGGAACTATGAAACATAATTCTTTAATTAAATGATTAAATTTCAAAAATAGTACCAACCATCACATAAAACACGAATAATAAAAACTTATGCATTGAAAATAGTTGATGGAGATTGTAATTTTTCCTTCAAAAGTTTTCAATTTATTGTATCATGAATTATTTCACATATTATGTATGGATCAATAAATAAATAATTAATTATTTAATAATTATTATATCAATGTTATATAGAAATTTATTATAGTTTTAGGATTATTATACCATATAGATATAGATATTCTTCACCTATTTCTATTTTATTAGGATTTGACTATAACTTTTTACAAAGGGATCATATCAAATTGTAAATAATTACATCTGATATCATATCATAAAAGAAAAATTGATCAAATACTAGTATACAGTTAATTAAGATCTACCTATGGAAAATAATCTCATCATATGAGATAAAAAAATATTGAGGATGAAATTTATTTAGCAGAGTTTTAATGACATGGGATTTTAATATATAATTTACTATAATTAATTGAAATATGTTAGATATCATTCTCCTCATGAAAATGTCATTTTAAAATAAAACCGCAATGCTTTTAGGCCATGAAAAACTCTCCATTGAATTAGTATGTATGAATTAGTGTAACCAAATTTGGAATTATGTTAATATATTTATATATATGATTATTATATATAAATATACTTCAGTCATTATTCTATTTATGAATCCATCTTTTTATAGAGTATATTTTTTTATTAATGAAGACTATTTAAATTATTTTAAAATTTTTATTATAATGAAATATAATATTTAATGATTAAATGTAGATTTATTGTTATTTTAATAATAATAACACTAATAAGAAAAACTAGTATTTTAAAAATTAATTTCCTAAAAATAGTTTCTAATTTAATTTTTTAATAATAAATATATTATAAAATTGAAACATATAAATACTATTATTTGAACAAAAATTTATTTATAATTTAAATATTAGTTGAATATATTGTTTTCCTTTTTTTAAAAAACATTTTTATGTGAATGTTGATAACTATAGACTTGATAAATCACATGATTTTCATGATAATATTAATATCGATGTTCGATTTAAAAACTCATGAATCCTTTTGAGGACAAAATATAAATTACATAATAGTCTTTGTATTTTTTAAAAAAATATTATTTTATTCACAAACCTATATTTCATATTTTAGGACTGTAGTAATAGTAAGAAAATAAATGTTTTTAATACATTATACTATTCATTTTATAATATTAAATTTTATCTCATATTAAATCCAAAATCAATTGAATTACCTTTTTTGATTCATTGTGTTAAATTAGTATGAATATTATTTTTTAGTATTTTTTGAAATAATTTTTTTTTAGATTAATAGAAAAAAATATAGTTCCACCCAAAATTTTGTTTATATTACCTTATTAGTATATAAGAGATACATTGAATTTAAAAAATACCTTCTAATTAAAAAAACACAGTTAAGGAGTAATTTTATTAATATTAATGATATTTTTTTCAAACTTATTAAACATATGATTAATATTATAAAAAATATTAATTTTATCCAAACTAGAATAATTTTTTAAATTATTTTTTAAATTCGGTTAATAGTTGGATCGAAATAAAGAAAACCATTATTTATTTTATAACAAACCAATTTATTTCTTCAAAATCATAATCATAGTAATCTTATCCAATTATTTAATGTTATTCTTAAAATGATATTTTATTAATTTAGGGATCATACATTTTATATTCACTTTTACTAAAATTAATTTTTATAACATATTTAAATTTTATTTATAAAATGATTCAAACAATTACAAATTTAATTATTAAGTGATTAAATAATTTTATTTTTAATTTCATATACTAATATTATATTCAATGGGTCAAAATGGAGTTACCAGACAATTGTTGAAATTTGGTAATAGTATTTTAATATAGTGTATAATGATAAAACATGGGAAAAAATGATTGATATTTGATGGTGGACCCAGAATTCACCTTATTTTATTCACCAAAAAAATTTATTTTTTTATATCCTTTTTTCATGAATAATAATGTGAAATTAAATATACATTATTTGGAAATATTGAGTTTTTAGAAAAGTGTTGTTTCCTTAACATTTAGATGGAGACTACCCTATCCCCTTTTCACCTCCAATTACAAATACATGGATGAAACAAACCAACGACCGAGTATCTCTTTAATAAACACCCAGTATTATCCACTCTCATAATATTGTGTCGAATTTGGGATGACCACAATGAGTGAGGGTGAGTTATTATGGGATGATCATTTATCACTTTAGAAAATTAAACCATTTTTTACACATCTATAAAATATTTTGTTAATTGTTTGTATTTATATTTATCTGTATTTAACAAAAAGGAACATAAAATACTTAATCATAAAGTACATTATGGTTTTTAATGAGTCTAACCACTAATGTGGATAATTATTTCCCTAGTTTATGGTGGTTACTATTCCACTCAATAATAACTTCCTTTTTATTATCAAAGAATGCATAATAATTGTCATGTCCATGGACTAATTCCCCTCGAACCAACTAAGTAAAATGAAATACTAATATTTAGGGAACAAAATTATAGGATATCATCATATACCTTCTGCTGAGTTTAGAATGTTTAGAATAAGTCCTCATGAATTAAAACTACTAAACTCTGATCAATCTCATTTAAAAGAAGAAATGAATTGTATTACTATTTGACATAGTTATCATAAGGATTTTCATAGATATGGAAAAATCTACTAGGATACCACTTTTTCTTCTCTATCACAATAACACAATGATGCCCCTGATTGGAAGCCTCATTCTCTCTTATACAACCCAAATTATTATTAGTAAGCATCAACTAGATCAAACATTCTACTTCTCCCTTCAATATTTAATAAGTAGTAAAAGATATTCTCTGACAATGTCATATTATCATTGATCCTTGTGAAATAAATGTGTATGTTAAGTGAATGGATTATAAAAAATATCGCATGTAGAAGAAATTAATATCATGAATGAAATACTTCAAACATCCTTATTTATTCGTGGTGCAACACAAATAGTCCATAATGCTCAATGAATTTTTTATTTGATATATATGTTTTTATACATTCTTTTTTTCAATAGTAAATTCATTGACGGTCTCACTCATGATTGTTCCACACAATTTTAATATTTAATTCATATTTCATGTGGTTTAGACTTCTCAAAATAATAATGAATGATAAACCCCATTTAATGAATTCTCCATCAATTTATATATCACAATAGTAATAAAATTGTATCTTTGAACTTATGCTTCATGAATATAGTATGTGATCATGTGATCTGAAGAGAATTTAACATATAGAGTGTATTAAATGGAAAGAGTCGTTTCAAATAAAAATTTAACATAATCACTTACTCAATAAAACCCATAAACTTCATGTACCATTTCATGAGGAATACCCTCTATTTTCTTCATTTAACCGTAAATGTTCACAAGATATTTCTTCTAATTCCCATTAACTAATAATGAATGATATTTCATATAAACATGATTGGATTGAGTTATTTTTCTACTTTATATTATCAATGAGGATCCATATTTCTATTCTTATGGGTGAAGGGATATTCTGATATCGCCTCACATAAACTAGTTTGAGTGGACGTAACAGAATTTATCTATATTGATTAATCACTCAAATATCATTAACTAAATCTATATATCTCTTGTATCTACCAATATATATTTAGTAAATACCCCATTGCCTCGACACCAGAAGCATTGTTGCATCTAATCATCTTTTAATGTAGTATGATGATCCAATCCAGGATCCTGAATATCTAAACATATAAATTTTTTAGATATCGAAACTATCAGCCTCATTATTTTCATGTGTGGATATTGTGGATACATGATTTCGTGATTTTATTTGATTTATCACACAACACCTTGGTAGGTAGATGATCAAAAATAGAATACTAATTCATGCGAATGAAGTTATATATGAAGGTATCTTATTTCCATGGAATTGGAAATGTTTTACATGAAATGACATGGTGACAAACTCACTTGATCATAGCCTTCACGCATTAGTAATGTGCACTATTTTCTTCTGCATATTGTACATGATTTTGCATTTAAAAAATCATGCAAGGATTTAGGTGGGTGAGTAAGTATCATTCTATTTTCTGGAACACTAGTTATATATATACTTCAACTATAATGTTCTTTCATATATAATGGAAATAATTTAATAGGATGAGTATAATTTGGGTTGAACATGCATTGAAGAAATAATTGATCGAGCAACCACCATTGAATCCATATATTTTTATGATAGGGGAATAATTACATTTTCTAAACTCGACCCATATTGATATTGGGTTTGGATAGACATTACAATATTAAAAACATGATTCCATTGATCTTATATGAAGGAACTAGGGTTGGAACCCTGAAACATTCCCACACACTCCCCCATAGAGGCCTCACCACACCCTTTTGTGGTTCCCTAGGAACCCTTATTAATGCCACCACTTATGTGATACCTATGGGAATGTTGAATTCTATCTACCTTCTTCTCTCACATATGGATGTCCTAGATTGGTCGCCTATGTGGTTGAGACTACTTCCATATGATTGGTATCATTTTTTCCATTCTGATTGGATATGGCTGTCAAATTTATTGATTAACAGTGGTATAATATATTTAATTTAATCAAAAACAATTAAATTTACAAGGTGAATAATATAAAATATTTAAATTAAAACATCAAAAAAATGAAAATATATTCTTCTTTATTATTTTTTTCATATCATTAAATAATCCTTCAAAATTAATCTGTCAATCTCCATGTAAATAAATATTTTTAGAGTCTTCATAAAACTCCACATTAAATAGTGAAAATATTAAATTGATTTCTAAAATTCAGCTTCTTTGTCATGATCAAAATAATGTTTCATATATTACACATATCATTGAAATTAAATATTAGTTTAACAATCATCATAATTTCACAACAACATCATACAAAAAAATAAAATATAACCTTTCAGTATCCATTGATGAATTTTATTCAATACATCAATTACTTCCAAGATTCCTAATAAATCATTTATTCACATTAAAACATTCATAATTAGATGCCCAAAATATCATTGGAACTTCAATATTCACACATTATGAAGTAACAGAACAACAAAAACCTACTTCCAAAAATTTATTATTCTTCAATAAAAATTAAATAAGGTGAATTATTCTAAAGTAACATATTAAAAATAAACACAACTGAAAACAAATATTGGTTCACTAATCACCCCCATTGTATTTGTTTTCAAAAAATATATATAATTTGATTTAAATATATTATCTGTATTTATTCATTATTTTGATTTTCATCTCTCTACCCTATTGATGATAAATAAAAACCAGGTGTGGGAGGATTGAAACTTTTCTTTCATGAGAAATTATAACCCAAATATTCCACTATATGTATAAATGGGATAACACAATATATAAATCATTTTCTTCTAATTTATAAAAAAATATTTCATATTCTCATTTTAGAATATGATACAATATAATGAATTGAAATATTTCTTTCTCAATGGTCCTTCAACATTTTTTAAGATGATAAGAATTTATTTCTAATAAATCAAACAATTCATTTTGAAATTTTCTGATAAAACAAATAATGAAAATTACTCTAGATACATTAAAAATGAGATTGTTTCACCCATATCAACACATAGATTAAAAATATTCAATTATAACAGCTTGGAAATTATCATGAAATCTACACCAAATCATCATTATGATTTTATTAATTTATTATTTTCAATAATGATCCCCCACTCAAAATTTTAATTCATTCCGTTTTATGCATAATAATTGGATAGTCTTTAATATTCATTCTCAATGTGTTCCTAAACGATCACCATTTATAGATTCCATTTTTTAAGATTTAGTGTTCATTTATCTTTATTATATGACCTACCACAATTTATAATATCCCCATTCACTTCATCAAGATTGATATTCCAGTTAATTTGTCTTATGAATGCCTATTAATGTGAATACCAATTTTTTATCAAATCCATGATGGTAACTTCTAATTTATTGTAAATTTATACTATCTCAATCATATACATATTGGTTAATCTCTGATATTTTACAGTAATAAATCATTATGATATAAACACATAAATAAAACTTAAATGGAGTATTCAATAAATATTTCTATAAGTATTATATCATGTAGATTTAGAATTATGATTTTATATTCCTTTATCCACCTAAATATGTTAATAATCTGAAATTACATATAATTAATAAAAAAATAGAGTAAATGGGAATAATTTTGATCTAATTTGGTGTTTAGTGATAGAATCAAGACCAATAATTTCTTATTAACAATAAATCACCTTTATTTTTAGCATCATGTGATGGTGAACACATTATAATGAATTTTTTTGGCTTCATTATATGACTTTGGTAGCACATAATCATTGATTAATTCAATATCACTGTGTTAAATGATCATACGTTTACTGTACATTATAATAAATTCATCACCATATTATTTCCTTATCTTTTTAAATATTTATTTTTGAGATAGTGTTTTGAATAATAACAGATTAGATATATATACAACCATTTTGAACCATACATAAGGTAATTGAATGATTTATTTGTTATAATTTATTAACAGAATCTCGTGAAATTTAATTTATTCAATTGAATAATTATGATACCCTTTTGAATTATTCTTATCCACATATTCTTTCATTTCATTTTTTTAAAAATATTCCTATAAAATTATAGTTATATAATTTCCAATCGGTACAACATTAAGGGTAGTTACACATGGAATCTCAATGTTTCTCTTAAAAATTTCAATCCATTTATTTTTCCCTTGGAAATTTTGGTCCCTTTTTTCTTATTAATACCTTCATTCATTTTTATGTCCATAAACTATATCAAATTATCAGTGGTGTAAAATTCTATCCCATAATATAGGTAGAAAATTCTATTTGCTGTGTCCCCAATATTTTAGTTCTTAGGGTTTTTTATGGAGTATCAATATTCTTATGATTTTTACCCAAGGTTGATGTATTTATTTTGTAACACCCCAACCCCAATTTACCAGAGTCGGATTATTATTACATAACATTGGCATGATCACAATAAAGATCATGTCTTGTAAGACTGATTAGTTTAGTAGCCTTGGAATTACTAGATACATTCATAAAGTTTACATTACATCATAAAGTGAAAACTACTTCAAATACAACTTGCCTTCATCTCTCCTCATACTATCCCTATATCTCATTCATAAATTAATTCTTCACATCATTGGAAAAATAAAACATTGAGAGGGGTGAGCTCAGATGCTCAGTAAGAATAACCTTATAGCAGAAACATTCATAAATAAGCATAAACATTTAATGCAATGTATAACTAAAAATAGCCTTTTAATTGAACTTGGGAATAATATGAAAAAAATAAAATGAATTAATTCCATTTACATATTCACATGGATATTATACTAGTAGAATAATCACATGCGATATCAATAACCACTTTCATAATGATGGAATTCATTATTCCAGACTATCATAACCACATAGTCAAGGCCTCGTGCCAAGACTACAAATAAGATTTTGTCAAGGCTTGTGTCAAGACACTAGATTATCTAATTAGACCAATCAGTGCATCTAGGAGCTATTGTGGGCTCCACCCGTCACATATTAAGTCTAATGCATTCCTCATATGAATAGGTTTAAACATAACATAAACATTCGTATTAAAAATAGCATACGAAATGTCAATACTTTCTCCATAAACCATTAATGGTATAAAAATAACACATCCACATTCAAACATATCACAAAACCATCAATAAAATATGGACGTTTTTTATCATAATAAATAAAATTCAAATAAGCTTAAAATCCATCAAAGGATGTTGACATAGATGAAATCAAAACTATTTATGAGAAATATCTCTTTTTTGAAATAATTTAAAAGTCAAATAGTTATAAAATAAACATTTACTTTGAAAATTTACTTATAAGCTTGTAAGGGAAGATTAAAAGATTTTATAATGGAAAAAAATAGGTGCACCTGCCGTATAAGTTAAAAAAAGACATTCTTACCTTAATTCTGTCGAAAAGGTTAAAATGGAACTTGTTTGGAAAACGACAGAAAGATTCCATTATATACCTCTTATAAAAGTCAAACAAGGGTATAAATGACTTTAACCCATATTTTAGTAAATAGTAAAAATGTTTTTAAATACATTTATAAGAAACATGGGTGTGGATGATAAAGAGGTACCAGTAGATAATTACGTATAAAGAAACTCAGATAATGAAGAGACTGTGAAATAAACCCTTACCTTATACTTTTCTTGGTTGGGGGTAGGTTAACCTCCTGTATAATTGTGAAATAATTTTTATTAAATTATAGAAGAATCATTTACATTAATATAATATCATATATGATCTTTTAACATTGTTTTGTTAATAATATCTTAGTATTATCGTTGTTTCGGGTGTTAACTTACTCATTTTCTTTTATATGTTTTGTTATGTAAGCCATGTTTTTCATGGATTTGTTGTATCTTATTCATATCCAAAATGATATAAAGTTCTTAAAAATTATTTTTAAACCATTAAATTATAATTATACTTGAATGGATACGATGGAGAATGAATCCCATCGCATTCATGGAGACGGTAGTCCGTACGTACGCACGAGCGACAATATCCCTATTTTGAAATTAAAATAATATATAATTGGATGTTAAGTCATATATATGGAATCATTATCGTGTTACATTTATTAGTTACATTAATTAAACATCATTATTATACCCATCCAAATAATAATTTATTGAATAAAAATTACACCACAACGTGGAGACGGTAAGTCGTGCGTACGCACGTTTGGTGACATGTCATTCAAAGGATGGATAGAATACTGAATATGGTTGTACCATATTTATAATAACATCACAATATATATAAGATACTGGATTTATTATTTTATAATGGGAATAAAATAGAAAGAAGAAGTTTAAGAAAAAAGGAACTTGAAAGAGGGTGGTGAAAACATTAACTCTTCTCCGGGTTCTTCCTTTTGATTTGATCAAAAGGGCTCCATAAGATGGCTTTCTGATCAAAATAAAGCCTCTTGGTTGTATTGATGGAAGTTGAGAGAGTATTTGGGTAGGTATTGGCCAAGCCAAAAGTCTTTTAATGCGTGAAATAGTGAGAAGGGGGAGTTCCCTTGTATAAGAGGGGTGAGGGACACCTTTGGAAAAGCTAGAAATATTATTTTATAATAAATTCAATTTCGGTTTTTAATGTCTCCAAAGTGAATTATATAATGGTTAAGTTGGGGATGGGTCTAAAACCACTCATAAAATAGAATTTATATAGGTTTGGGTCATTATATTAACCTTATCTTTTAGTTTTAACTCTTAGTTAATTAGTTTGACACTTACAATGTCAGATTGTATGTTTATATTATATACTTAATAAACATACTATATATCTCCAAAAGACCCCCCCAAGTGGTCCATTAATGATAAAAATATCATTATATAAGTTTATTGGCCGAACATTAGATTTTTAGGAATTGAATATAAATTAATAATATAATATTTGTTTTAAAAACTCATTTATGTCAATTTTGACACTATTGGGTATTTTGTTTTTGATAAATTGATAACAACATTATTTCTTCGAAAACAATTTATATAATCAATCCTAATATGTCATATTAACCTATAAATTAGTATAATTAATAAAAAGTCTGAGATTACATTTATTTTGATATTTATAATATCAATTATTTTAATATTTCATTAATTAGGTAATTACTGCATCACCAACGTGTCATAAATAAATTAAATTATCTAATGTATAAAAATTATAAATAAAATACCATTATTTAAGAAATCATTTAATATTTCTAATGAATATTTACAATCTAATTTATCTTATGAATAACCCTATATAAAAAATGTTTTAGTAAATAAACATTGATTTTAACTCTTTTAACTCTTCCTTGAATTAAATAATAATAAAAGTCCTAATCTAATCTAAGTGGACATAAATGATAATACTTTATTACTAAGGTTGTTTTTCATCGATATACATTTTTCCAATAGAATTTGGACATGTGTTAGGGTAATATTAATATCATTTTTACCCATAATTACCCTATTTACTTTTAACCGTGGTAAATAAAAGTAAAAAAATACTATTCACAAAATATTATTGTCATCTCATTGAACCACATTTTACTCCTTGATATTAACTGTGTCTCTCGTATTTTCGAAATTCCACTCAAAGAAGCGGTAAAATTATGTTTTATGAAAAAATCAGTTTTTTAACTACCACTTAGTGGTTTCACTATTCATCAAAAAATGAAATTTTTCAAAAAATAGCAATAATTCACCATTGGCTAATTTCGATATTCCGAATACAAAAATGAAGTCCATATTGAAAAATAAAATGTTTAAATTTCAAAAAGTGGGTATTACTATTCATAACGTCTAGTTTGATTGATGTGGTGTGTTAGAACTTGATGTTGCATACAACACACGCTATAACATTATTTAAAGAGAAGCCTATCGTAGAAGCTTGGGGTGTCACATTCTCCCCTCGTCAAATGATTTCATCCTCAAAATTTCTAGAATACTAATGCATGAAAAGACCTGGGTGGTTCATCATCATATGTTCCTCAGGTTCACACGTTGCCTCTTTCATCTTATGGTTTCTCCACAAAACATTTACCAGATGAATCGTCCAGTTTCTCAGTACTTGTTCTCTCATATCAAGAATCCTAACGGGCTCTTCGCAAAAAGACAGATCGGGTTCCAGTTCTAATTCCTCATAGGTGAGTGCATGCATTGGTTCAGGCATGTATTTCCTCAATAGTGATATGTGGAACAAATCGTGAACTTCAGAGAGACATGGCGGCATTTCCAAACGGTATGCTACAACCCCAATTCGTTCTAGAATTTCGAAAGATCTGATGTACCTAGGACTCAATTTACCCTTCTTATCAAAACGTGTAACTCCCTTACATGGATATACCTTAAATAAATCATGATCACCTACCTGAAATTCTAAATCCTTCCTTTGGTTATCGGCATAGCCCTTCAGCCTACTTTGAATTGATGTGACGTGGTTTTGGATTACCTTTACCTTTTCCATTGTTTCCTCCACCAGTTTTGGGCCTACAAGTTTTTTTTCACCAACGTCATCCCAATAGGATGGTGTGTGACATCTCTTTCCATATAACTCTTCACATGGTGCCATCTGAATACTCGAATGTAAGATATTGTTATAGGAAAATTCTACCAGAGATAAATATTGATCCCACATACCCTGAAACTCAAGCGAGCAGGATCTCAACATGACTTCTATGGTTTGAATAGTTCGTTCCGATTGTCCATCTTTTTAGGGTGGTATAGAGTGCTCAAACGAAGTTCAATATCCAAGGCCATCTGAAGACTCTTCCAGAATTATGAAGTAAAATGGGGATCACGATCAGAAACAATCGATAGGGGTACTCCATGAAGTCTCACCACTTCATTAATATATATCTTTGCTAGACGTTCAAGGGGTAAATCTCCCCTTATTGTAAGAAAATGTGCTAACTTGAGAAAACGATCAACAATAACCCATATTGCATTGTTCCTTCTAAGAGTCTTTGGTAGCCCCATGACAAAGTCCGTCGTAATATTTTACCATTTCCACTCCAGTATGGGAAGAGGTTGCATGACTCCTCCAGGCTGTTGCCTTCTAGCTTTCACATGTTGACAAACCATACATCTTGATATAAAATCAGAAATCTCCCTCTTTATGTTGTCCCACCAGAAATGTTCCTTCAAGTATCTATAAATGTTTGTGCTCCCATGGTGTATAGATAAATTGGAACTATGAGCATCTTCCAACAACTCCCTTTTTAGATAAGGTAAATTGGGAACAGAATGTCACTTCCCACATTTCAAAATTCCATCTTCATACCCAAATCCATTCAATCTCTCATCATTCACTGCTTTAATCTTCTTTTGAAATTCTTCATCATCGTTCTGATAACTCTTAATACATTCTAGTAAATATTTTTTTGCAACCAATTGAAAAAGCACTAATGTTTCACCTTCCATGGTTATTCCCATGTCCATCATCACTAGATCCATGAAAATTGGATCCCTTTCAATTCTCATATTGTTCAAAACTCCATGATCTTTTTTCCTCAAAGCATATACCACCTTTTTTTCCTTCATCGGGTGGTAGTGTATCGTACAATCATAATCCTTGAGTAATTAAAGCCATATCCTTTGCCCCATGTTTAGTTTTTTTTGTGATAAAATATAATTCAAACTCTTGTGATCAGTATAAATCTCACATTTTCACCTTAGAGGTAGTGCCTCCATATCTTCAAAGCAAAGATCACAGCTGCTAACTCAAGATCATGAGTAGGATAGTTTTTCTCATGAATTTTCAACTGTCGTAATGCATAGGCAATAACCCTATCATTATTCATAAGGACACAACCAAAATCCTTTCTTTGATGCATAACTATAAATAACTTACCCACAATTCCCCGATTGTAGAGTCAATATAGGAGCATTGACTAATCTTATCTTCATTTCATCAAAACATTCTTCACACTCTTTTTTCCAAACAAATTTAACCCCCTTACGTGTGAGCTTTGTTAATGTGTTATCCAATCAGGAAACATTCGGGACGAAATGTCGATAATAACTTGCTAAACCAATAAAACTACGTACCTCAGTTATACATGTAGGTGCTGGCCATTCTTGGATTGACTTGGTCTTAGAAGGATCAATAGAGATTCCATCTTTAGAGACAATATAACTACAAAAAGAAATCTCCGGAATCCAGAATTCACACTTGCTAAACATCACATATAATTCATGTCTTCTCAGAGTCTTCAGGATATTTCACAAGTAATTTTTATGATCTTCATAGATTTCGGAGTATACCAAGATATCATCAATAAATACAACCAAAAAATAATCGTGATATTCTTTGAAAAATTTATTCACTAGATCCATGAATACAGAGGGTGCGTTAGTCAGCCCAGAAGGCATTACTGTAAACTCATAATGCCCGTACCTTGTTTGAAATGCTGTCTTCGGAATGTCTTCCATATTCACACACAACTGATGGTATCTAAATTGATGGTCAATCTTTGAAAATTATTGAGCTCCATGCAGTTGGCCAAATAAATCACCAATGCGAGGTTGGGGATAGTTGTTCTTTATTGTTATAGCATTGATCTCCATGTAGTCGATACATAACCTCATAGATCGATATTTCATTTTAACAATCAAAATAGGGGCTCCCCATGTGGAAAAACAAGGGAGAATAAATCTCATATTACTCAATTCCTCTAGTTGTTTCTATAGTTCAACGAATTCCACAGTTTCCATTCTTTAAGGGGTCTTCGATATAGGCTTTGATCCAGGAATTAAATCAATGGAAAACTCAACTTCTCGTTTTGGAGGATGTCCAGGTAAATATTACTGAAACACATCTAAATATTCATTCACAATAGGTACATCCTCTATTTTAACATTCCTTTCCTCACCCACAATCATTTCATTATATTCCTCCCCATTAATTGAATTTAGTTGGGATACTGGGGGTGGATCTAGATAAGAATTAGGTGGTGACGATTCTTCTCTAAAGATATGGTGTTCCTTATTATCATCATCAAAATTGTAAACTCCTTATTCTTATAATAAATCTTCGCATCATGGTCCTAAAGCCAATCCTTACTGAGGATTATATCGAACTCAATCATAGGTATGACGATTAGATTATCATATAAAGAACATTTATGTTCTCTAATGGGGACTGATTCACAAAGCATTATTGCAATGATACATCCCTTAGGATTTTTAACTGAAAACTCCATTGTTAAATAAAATTGGAAATATCTAATTTTCATACCAAACTGGGAAGATATGAAACTATGCGATGATCCAGAATGAAATAATGAATTTTCTAAACATGAGGAAACCGTTAAATTACTGGCCAGTACGCCTTTCGAAGCTTCTACCTCAGCAGTAGTGATAGCATTATCATGGCCTTGATCCCTTGACATTTTCTAAGGTAAGTTCCCCTAACACTTAGGAAATTCATTTTATTAATGTCCCATCTCCCTGCAATTGTAGCATTGGACATCGGTAGCTTCCTTCTTCCCTTCGAAATAACGAGCTTGGTGGCCTTTTTCACTACACTTGTAACAGACTCCCATTAATTTTATGAATGTCCTGGGGTGTTTCTTCCCACATTTACTACTGGATGGATATTCAACTTTTCCCTTCTTCCCCTTACATCCATTCCCAGATTGATCAACAGATCTCTTCTTCTGTTGCTTTGCTTTAATGTCATATGACTTAGAGAATTCGTTTTCTGTCATGATAGCGCATGAGACAATGTCTTCGTATGACAAGAAGGATTGTGAGACTAATTATCGACGGAGAAATGGTTTTAACCCATCAAGGAAACGATCAATATTACTTCTTGGGATACGTATATAATCTCTTGCATACCATGCTAACATCATAAAGTTAGGCTCATACTTTGCGACATTCTCATCCTCCTTTTGTCTCACACTCAGAAATTGCCTTTCCATATCTGCTCGATGGTTACGAGGAATGTAATTTTCTAAAAATGGATCACTGAACTCCCTATATTCAATATTTTATACTTTATCATCTTCCTTCGTGTTTGGAATCAATGGCCACCATTGATCAGCATCTCCAGTGAGGCGATAATCTGCCATGACACCTTTTTCCCTTCACAACTCCCCAAAGCCTGAAATATTTTTTCTAGGGAACTTATCCATTGCTCATCTACTAATGTATTTTTACTCCAATTGAATTTTGGTGGTTTCTGCATCATGAAGCGATCTAACATTTATCCTACATGCTGTGGATCTGGGTGCTCCATACGAGTAAAGTTATTATTCATAACAGAGTGAGTTGTCCCAGTATGGTGATTAGTTGATCAGCACCGGTTGCATCACTAGCTCCACTATAATTATCTTCAGCAGGGGGGAAATCCATACATGGAGTGCGTGCATTGATATGGTTTCCATATCTTCCACTAGTCGCCATTTCATAAAAATGGCATAAACTAGATCAGTTTATGAATCAAAATACATAATTCCATACTTATAAAACACTTAACATAATTGAATTATTTATGGATATAATCCATAATCATAAAAATGTTTCCTTTGAGGACATATATACTAATAAACCCTTCATAAATATTTTTAAATAAAATGAGAGTTATCTTAAGAATATCCCCCAGGAGTGTCCTAACAAAGAGTGCAGCAAGGCCCGTTGTCGTGCACCAGTTCCCGTTTGATACCAGATCAAAGCGGTGTTTTCGGGTTTCACCCCTAGGTACATCTATTCCAGAGCCGCCTCTACTTGCTTTTATCCAGATAGGGATGTATTTCTCGTAAAACTCATAAAATCTCTATAATACCAAAATTCTAGGAAGTTCTTCTATACAAATCCTCAATGTCCATCTTAGGTCTATGTGCTCTAATCAGAGTTTATCTAAATATAAATACCATGGTTTGTACTAATCTTCCACTCATACCAACTATAACACCCCGACCCCAGTTAACCAGAGTCGGTGCATTGTTACATAGCATTGGCATGATCAGAAGAAAGATCATGCCTTGAAAGACAGATTAGTTTAGTAGCCTTGGAATTTCTAGTTACATTAATAAAGTTTACATTACATCATAAAGTGAAAACTACTACAACAACAACTTCTGTTCGTATCCCCCCATACTATCCCTACAGGTCATTCATAAATTACATCTTCACATCCTAGGAAAAATAAAACATTGAGAGGGGTGAGCTCAGATTCTCAGTAAGGAGAACAATATAGAAAAAACATTCATAAATACGCATAAACATTTAAGGTAATGTATAACTAAAACAAAAGCCTTTTAATTGAACTTCGGCCTAATATGAAAAAAAATGAAATAATTCCATATACTTATTCACATGGATATTCTACTAGTCGAATAATCACATGCAATATCAATAACCAATTTCATAATGATGGAATGCATAATGCCAGACTATCATAACCACATAGTCAAAGCCTCGTGCCAGGACTACAAATAAGATTTTGTCAAGGCCTTGTGCCAAGACAACAGTTTGTCTCATGAGACCTACTGATGCATCGAGGAGCTATAGTAGGCTCCACCTGTCACATATTAAGTCCAATTCATTCCTCATATGAATAGGTTTAAACCTAACATAAACATTTGTATTAAAACTACCATAAGATATGTCAGTAATTTCTCCATAAACCATGAATGGTATAAAAATAACACATCCATAGTCAAACATATCACAAAACCATCAATACAATATGAATGTTTTGTATCATAACAAATAAACTTCAAATAAGGTTAAAATCCATCAAAGGTTGTCGACATAGATGAAATCAAAACATTTGAGAGAAATATATCCTTTTTTAAATCATTTAAAAGTCACATAATTATAAAATAAAAATTTACTTTGAAAATATCCTTATAATATTGTAAGGGAAGCTTCGAAGATTTTATAGCAGTTGAAAATATCTGCACCCACTGTATAAGTTATAAAAAGACATTCTTACCTTAATTCTATAGAAAAGGTTAAAAAGGACCTTGTTTGGAAAATGACGGAATGCTTCCTTTATAAGCATCTTATAAAAATAAAAACAAGAGTATAAATGACTTTATCCCATATTCTAGTAAACAATAATTTTTTTTTAAAAAAAAATAAATTTTTATAAAACATGAATGTGGATGATAAAGAGGTCCTAGTATATAATTACGTATAAACAACCTCGGATAATGAAGAGATTGTGAAATAAACCCTTACCTTGTACTTTTACTTGGATGGGGGTAGGTTAACCTCCTGTATAATAGTGAAATAGTTTTTTTTAAATTATACAAGAATCATATATATTAATATGATATCATATATGATCTGTTAACATTGCTTTGTTAATAATATCTTAGTATTATCGTCGTTTCGGGTGTTAACTTACTCATTTTATTTTATATGTTTTGTTACGTAAACCTTGTTTTTAATGGATAGGTTGTATATTATTCATATCCATAATGATATAATGTCCTTAAACATTATTTTTAAACATAAAATGATAATTATACTTGAATGGATATGATGGAGAATGAATCTCATCGCATTCGTGGAGACGGTAGTCCTACGTACGCACGAGCGACAATATCCTTCTTTTGATATTAAAATAATATACAATTGGATGGTATATTATATATAAAGAATAATTATCATGTTATATTTATTATTTACATGAATTAAACATCATTATTAAAACCATCAAAATTATAATTTATCGAATAACAATTACACCACGACATGGAGACGGTAAGCCATTCGTACGCACGTATAGTGACATGTCATTCAGAGGATGGATACAATACTGAATATGCTTGTACCATATTTATAATAAAATCATAGTATATATAAGATATTGGAGTTATTATTTTAGAATGGTAATAATAAAGAACGAAGATGTTGAAGAAGAAAAGAACATGAACGAGGGTGGTGAAAACATTACCTCTTCTTCTGTTTCTTCCTTTTGATTTGATCAAACGTGATCCATCAGATGACATTATGATCAAACTAAGGCCTCTTGATTGAAGTGAGGGAATTTTAGAGAGTATGTGGGAAGGTTTTGGCCGATAAAAAAGGCTTTGAGAGTGTGAATTAGTGAGAAGGAGGAGTTCCCTTTTATAAGAGGGGTGAAGGGCACCTTTGGAAAAGCTTGAAATATTATTCAATAATAAATTAATATTAGGTTTATAATGGCTCCAAAGTGAATTATTTAAATTTTAAGGTGGGGATGGGTCGAAAACCACTCATCCAATAGAATTTCGACAGGTTTGGTTTATTATAGTATCCTTATCTTTTAGTTTTAACTCTTAGTTAATTAGTTTGATACTTACCATGTCACTATGTATTTTTATATTATATAGTTAATAAACATACCATGTACCTCCAAGAGACCCCCAAGTGGTCCATTAATGATAAACTTATCATGATATATGTCCCTTGGATGAAACTTAGATTTTTTTGGAAATGAATATAAATTAATAATATCATATTTGTTTTAAAAACTCTTTTATGTAAATTTTGACTCTATTGGGTATTTTGTTTTTTATAAATTCATAACAACATTATTACGTCGCAAAAAATTTATATAATCAATCCTAACATTCCATATTAACCTAGAAAATTAGTGGAATTAATAAATAGTCTCAAATTACATTTATTTTGATATTTATAATATCAATTATTTTAATATTTTATTAAATAGGTAATTACTGCATCACCATTGTGTCATAAATGAATTTAATTATATAATGTCTAAAAATTATAAATAAAATACGATTATGTCTGAAATCTTTTTATCCTTATAATTAATATTTACAATCGAATTTATCTTATGTATAAATCTGTATAAAAAAAATTTAGTAAATAAACTTTGATTTTAACTCTTTTAACTCTTCTTTGAATTAAATAACAATAAATGTCCTAATCTAATCCAAGTGGACCTAAATTATAATATTTTATTCCTAAGGTTGTTTTTGGTCGAGATAAACTTTTCCAATATTATTAGGACATGTGTTAGGGTAATATTAATATCATATTTACCCTTAATTACCTAACTTACTTTTAACCGTGGTAAATAAAAGTAAAATGTTACTATTCACCAAAAATTATTTACATCTCATTGAACCACATTTTACTCCTCGATATTAACTGTGTCTCTCGGATTTTTGAAATTCCACTCAAAGAAGTGGTAAAATTAAGTTTTATGAAAAAAATCCGTTTTTTAAATACCACTTTGTGGTTTCACTATTCATCAAAAAATGAAGTTTTTCAGAAAAATACCAAAAATTCACCCTAGGCTAATATCGATATTCCAAATCCAAAAATGAAGTCCATTTTGAGAAATAAAATTTATCAATTTCAAAAAGTGTGTATTACTATTCATAACAGCTAGTTTGATTGGTTGTGGTGTGTTTGAACTCGATGTTGCGTACAACACACGCTGTCGGATTATTCAAAGAGATGCGTACCATAGAAGTTTGGGGTGTAACATTTTTTATCAAATTTCATGGTCTTATCATTCTCTAGAATTTAATTATCAATTGAATTTCAAATCTAGATCTTCTTTCATCATGTTTAACATACAATAGCTCATTGTATTTTGTTTTTTCAACAAGGTTAATAAAGGATAACAATCCTTCCTCAAAATAACTCTATGTATTCTCTATATTTTCATCAATCTCAATGATCTTTTATTGCATTCATTTGAGTGAGCCACTTATAAAAAAACTCCCTCTATAAATTTTGAAACATATCCTTCAAAGTTAGAACATATTGAGTATTTAATTATTCGAACATGTGATCACTCAAACTAATTATTTGATCTTCATGATTAAAATTTAGAAAAAAAGTTAATTTCCTCCTATAAATTTATGGAAGAATTAATTAATGTGGTATAAAAAATTTCATTAACATTGTTTGTAGAATAAACTAATAAATAATTTACCCCAATTTAGGTTTTTTCATATTCATAAATTATTAAGGGGAAATGGATTCAACCTTATTTTTTACAAGAGTGATTTATTCTTAATACTTATCAAAAATATCTTTCTTTTTCTCTTTAATTTCATCACTATGATAGAACATTGAACTATACTGCATGAAACCCATAAAAATGTTCATTCCATTATATATTCATAAGATATATATTAAATATTCATCAGAATTCAAATATTTAAATACAATAAGAGGTCAAACATTTATCTATAATAAGAATTGTTGGATCACATTGGCATGACCACATTGAGAGGGTAGTTAATTAATGTGGGATAACTTTTTATAACATTAAATCTTTTATCATCATCTTATACCTATATCTTATATTATGTAAATTATTCTCTTTTTTTAAACGTTCAATTTTCATGAATACAAATAGACCAATAATGCATGAACACTAGGATTTGTTACTGAGGATATCCACCGATGAGGACGACTATGTCCCCAATGTATGTTGTTATTATCACACTCGCACAAAAAATCATTTTTATTATCAAAGAAAACAACGGAAAGGTGGTGAACATAGAACCATAATCCAATAACAAAGAATGTATAATTAAAAATTAAAATATTTAATATAATATTACATTATGGTGACCAATCCCTTTAGATGTGATAAAAATTTGTAAAACATTTCCCTTAAATGGAGGCCAATAAACTATAATCAAATTCCAATGAATATAGTAATTAAATGGATTCTTTTATTTAATAGAAATCAAAATAAATTGAATAGGAATGAAAAATAACTAGTAGTATTCTTCTTTTTCTACTTCAATCACAATTATATTATAATGTTTCATACTAGATTCCTCGATCTATCTTATTTAAACCAAATTATAATCGATAAATAACATATAGGTCACTAATTCTTCCTTTTCATTAAATATTAGATAGATAGTAAATGATATTAATTTATTGTTTTATATTCCCAATTAATCTTCATTCAATGATTTCATGCATAAAATGAATCGAGTCTCAACAACATCTAATTATTGTATAATGTGTATCTTGCATTTTCACTTATATGAATTTATTTTGAGGTATTCTATTTTTATTTTTATTTTTTTCATTCATTATTTGGTTTCCCTAGGAGTTTATGAATAAAAATATCATTTTTAATCTTATAGTTTCTGGTGCATGGTTAGTGGGAAAAGTGTACCATCCCACGGAAAATCATATGCACAAACTATATCTACGGCTCTGGCCGCATGACCAGGAGCACGTGCATGCAACCTCCCCTTGAAACTATGAAATTGGCTAGAATTTTGATATATGATATCATGTGGTTTTTAAAACTAGTATGGATTACTATGTGTCATGTTCAGGTTATAAATAGTTTTAAATTTCTCTTCTACCCTCCCTAGATTTAGACATCAAAGCACCCTAATTTTAGTTTTACATGATTTTCAGCCCTATGAGCTTCCTCCACACCCTCGTAGCTATCTCGAACTCCTATATTGTATGGATTTGACCTTGTATCTTAAAATAATCATAAAGTAAATATCTTTTCTCTCAATTTCATCCTTCTTCTAGTGTTTCTCTTCCACCCACATTGGGTTATTATTTTCTAGTAGGTCATTTTTCCTAATAAGTGTAAAATATTTAGTTTTTGGGGGAAATGTTGATGTTTTCAGTTTTATATTTCCATAATTGGATTTTCTGAGGTTCAATTGTGGTTTTCCACTGAATTCTATAATTTATCAAGTGTGAGGTAAGTTATTCCATGTTAAATTATTATTATATAATTTTGGAATGATTTCTCTATTTTTTCAATGTGTTCTATGGGTTATGTGAAAGAAGAAAAATATGATCTCAAAGAATTATGGTTTTGTGTATGTTGACCACTGGTTTTATCAATTAAATTGATTTCGATTCATCTTTACTTCATTTTTTTGCTTCAAAAATTTGTTCTACAAATTTTGTATGTGGTGTGATGTGTTTTTTAAACTGTTTTTTTAGTATGCATTTGAAAGAGGTTATACCTATTATAACTTATTTATTATATTTTATGCTTATTATATATGGTGTGTGTATGTGAAAACTGGTATCTATGTGACATGTTAGGTAAATTTTTAGCACAAATAAAATCTTATGTTTTTAAGTGGGTAGACATGGAATAGTACCCTAGTTGGTTTGGTGGGGCTGAAGCCTGGTTTTTTCTAGATTGGGTGACAAAAGAAAACTAAATATACTATGATGTGGATTTGGAACCATTAGGTCTTTTGATGATCGTGGAGGAGGCTATTGTGGGAAATGGTTTCTATACCACATTTCACCAAAATACGAGGTTCCTAGCAGCATAGTAGTGATAATACATATAGATATTTAACATTAAATGGTTTTATGTTGTGATATGGTTCTTACCATCAGTATATAGTGACCCTTGGATCCTTTATGATTGTTAAAAAAATTTCCATTGAAATCATTTATTTTGAATTTTTTCCTTAAAATTTTTTCTTGATGCATTCTCCTTTCAATCTATTAAAATATGAATGTTAATTTATCTTCTAATGTTATAGAATAGAATCTTTATTCTATGTGGTATCCTTCAAGGATTTGTCTCTCACCATATATACACCATTATGTGTATGTTTATTTTCTTATGGCCCAATTAAATGAAATATGTTATGTGGTAGTGATGGTGGATCCAGTTGTTAGTGGTCCATTATTGCATGTTTTGGTATAGGTGAGGTGAGGTTGGTGACCATTTATTTCAATGGGAATTTTGGGTTGTTTTGTTGTTTCTCCTCCTGTATTGGAAATTTTTTTGTTAAATTTGTAAAATGTTTAACATGAATTATTAAATATATTGTGGTTATGGATACAAATGTAGGAATGATGATTTATCTTTGGCTATTTTGGATAATTTAGTACCTTTAGTGAAATCATTCTAGAACACAAATTTGAAATGTAAAAGAACTATTTATTATCACCTAGATATCAGTATCATTTTTCGAGCCATGCTATGGGCTATGTGAGGTGTTGGGTTCAAAGAAATAACATATTGATTCATGAAATAATTTAATAATAGGATGGGTTTCAACATATCTTTGGGTCATGTTGTTTGGCAAGAGACTGGATAGACATGATGTAAGATTTTAGGGGAATTTGGTTTGGTTATGATGATGTTTTAAGATAATAAACCTTGTAATGGGACTTGAGAAGCAATGGGATGCTTTGAAATGGTTTTGTTTTTCCTTCACATGATACATATAGGCTGAATTCTTTATATAGTCAATGTTTGGAGGTGTATTAGATTGGTCATCATGTTATTGTGAGAGTTTAGGTTCTTTTCTACTCTATGGAAGTGTTTAGACTTTGTTTTTTTTGTTTTAATATTTAATAATGTTGTAATTATTGGTTATCCTTATTGTTATTGTTTGGTGTAGAAAAATATCACCCTGAAGAACTCCTTTGCAGCCATGGGATGAGGCTAGAGAGTCTCCTCCCTCACTGATTTATCAAACACCAGTAGTAGTCATGGTTTAGTAAAAATAAGTCTGGGGTCAGAGAGAGGTCTCGGGGCCTACTTGAGATAGGGAGGAATTATCGTCACCAAAAATAATAAATTTTATTAGAGTTCATGAATAACAAGTCTCCATCCTCCTTGGGTATCATGGACCTACATGTGTTGGAGGAGTGTTTTGATAAAATATAAATCATTTTTTAATATTGTGAAACTCCTATAGCATTGAAGGTGAAGTTCACTTAGTTTTTATTGGAAGGTCCTAGTCATATGTGTTTGGACTCAATGGTCCACACCGAGAAGTATGATAATATTGGTTTGATGGAATTAAATGTCATATTTAATGATAAGTATTCCTTGATACCATTATCATTCACCAACACCTGGGAGTTTTTGAATATTACTAGGTGGATCAGACTGTGGCGGATTATGCCAATTGGTTCACTATGTTAGTTCAGTTCACAATATATGTGGTTATTAACAATAATATTAAGGATTAAATTTTTTAAAAGGGGTTGCAGTCAGATATCGTATCTAATGACTTATTATTATTGTTAACGAATTATGTGGAGGTGGTTGATCGTGATTTGATAGAAGAGATCAATAATGGTGGAAAAATCAGTCTTTATGGAGTAGTTCCGGTATTAGGAAATAGTGGTGGTAGTTATTTTATAAGGAATAGGAAGCATGAAGATCCTCAGAAGAAGGAATGATATAGCTCAGGACATCCATCCTGACCCCTTTTGTATGTTGTTTCTGAAACTAAATCAGTTCCATGAAATTAATGTTGAATGGTAGGGAATTTTCGGTATTTGTGATCATCTATACATAGAACAAGACATTTCTTTGGGGTTATATTGAACTTGTAGTAGTTTTGTAGGGCTAATACATCTTATCATAGTGGATTAGGATCCATTCCCTCCAGAGGGACATCATCCAAATCAGGTACATCCTGGACAAAGTGATATTGATTTTTCATTCATAGTGGTAGAGATGGATCATTTATAGTGAAACATCATTTTAATATATAAGAATATTTGACTGGTAATTATTAGGGCTATGAAGGGATGAGGTATATTCATTATGTGGATTAAGAACCAACAAATTCAGATGCATGACATATGGTAGTTTGAGGTATTGTTCTTATTGCATCATCATTATCTATTTTTGTATTTGATACTTATCACTCTGTTTATTTTATATTATTTCATATCATAGATTAATTAATGTTTTCAAATGATCATATGCCTTACATGGTGGAATAAGTAATATCATTGGGTAATATGATAGGGTATGGCTTTTAGTTTCATCTATATGCACTTTTCGTGTCACAAGTCTAGTGAGAATGTAATTTTTTCGGTATTATGGATTTTCTTTTTTATAGTGATCCTCAAAATGGAATGGATGGTTTGTCTATAGGCACACATTGATTTCTATTTGTGGAAAATTTATTTTTTGGTAGTTTGTTGGAGTAGCTCGATTGATCATAGTAAATGGGATCCTCGATTGGTAGGTGAAATACCTCCACTTATGAAATATAGAAGAATTGTTTTTAAAATCTAATCACTCACATTGGAGGATGAATATAGTATTTCTGAATTTGTACTGCCCTATGTGGTGGAAATTGTAGAGTTATTTCCAAATGGCTTTTCGGAATTTCCTTAAGAACATGACATATGTTACACAATAGATTTATTACCAGGAACACAATTGATATCTCTATTCTGATACAGTATAGTCCATACTAAGATGCAGAAATTAAAGGTTCATCTGGATGATTTGAAATACATTTCATTCATTCACCTAAGCATCACATTGTGGTTCACCATAGTTCTATTAGAAAATATGTTGGAATGATCTCTCCAATTATATGATGATTATCGGAAGCTATATAACATGAAGATCAATAATTAGTTACTTTTTCCCTATATAGATTACATATTTGACCAACATAAGGGGATAAGGTTGTTCTCCATGATCTATTTGTGTTCCGGGTATCACCAAGTCATAAACATGGGGAAATTCTTTGTATAATTTATTTATAAAGTAGGTACAACCATTTTGAGTATTGTTTCTCTACCATTAAGGTTTATGAATGCTCCAATAGTCATTATAGATCTTATAAAAAATGTCCTCTACCAGTACTTGGAATCAGTTTTCATGATATGTTTTGATGACATAGTATTCTATTCAAGAACTGAGGAGGAGAATGAGAATCATTATATGAATCCGTTGGGAACTCTTCGAGATAATCACCTTTTTGAAAATCATTCCAAGTGCCCATTTTGGATCAAGGTGGTGATGTTTTTGGGTCATGTGGTGTCAGAACATGGGATTTTAGTAGACCCTAATAAAATCATTATAGTAATACTATGGGAGAATTTGAAAAATATTTTTGAGATTAGGAGATATTTGGTCTTTTCAAGGTATTAAATGTGGGGTTTTTAAAATTCCTATTGGATTTCATCTCCCATGACGTTGAATACATTGAAAGGGGTAATGTTTGAGTGGAAACTATACTATAAAGAAATGTTTAATTGAATAAGATACGGTTGAACATTGCCCATGTTTTGTTATTATTGGAATCTGGTAAATGGTACATGGATTACTATGTTGCTTCAGGTATGGGTCTTGGGTTTGTGATGATGTAGGATGATCATTTTGTGTCGTATGGTTCTCACCCACTCCAAAAACATGAAAATAATTTCCCATCCAAAAACATGGAGTCGGCGGCAAACCTGCATGCCATGAATATGTGGCCTCATTATCAATTCAGGGAGAAGTTTATATTCAGCTCTAACCATAAGAGTTTAGCCTATATTTTCTCATAGAATGACCTATAACTGAGGAAGAATCATTGGGATGAGAACCTTCAGATGTTAGATTATGATATCATGTATACAATTGGTAATGGTAATATGGTTGATGATATACTGAGTAGGGAAGTTCTAGTTCAAGCATTGAATGAGTCCAATGATAATATAACATTGATTTGTATTTTTTTCAGTTTCATCTGGAGACTAGAGAACAAATAATGGGAGTTTTCTTGGCTAGTGTTCAGATGAAACCGTACTTTCTGTAGTTGATTCAGTAAGATGGTATATGTGAATTTTTATTCCATAGTTCTATATAGTTCAAATATAGTGGAGAAAATCCATGTGAATTGTCGCTATCTAAGAAGAGTAAATTGTGTTTAAGGGTCACTACATAGTTCCATTTTCATTTTAGAAGGAGGTGAGGTGGATAAAGAATATTCTTAGTGGTCTACTCAGGTCATGAACACCATGTTGTTTTATAAAGTGCATCATTGGTTCAAGTGGTTGGTCATGATGTGAGAGATAGCTAAATTTTTTCTCACGGTTATATGTGTCAACTAGTTAAAGAAGAGAAACAAAGACCCTTAAATTTTATTTACTCCACCACCATTATTACATGGGTGTGGGATGTGGTATTCTTGATAAAACTATATTTATACGTTGTAAACCTTTGGTACAAAATTCTACATGGGTATTGATTGATGGTCTGGCCAAATCATCCCATTTTTTTCTGATTAGACATTTTGTGAATGTAGATGAGTTGGTTCATTTTTATGATCAAGAAATATTAAGGCCTTCAAAAGGAAAAGGGGTCTCATATCAAACTATGCACAATATATCATCCATAAATGGATGATTAGTTGTAGCTAAGAAATTAAATTTTTTAAGACATGATTTAGGAATATGAGCAAGATTTTGGATGCTCATGGGATAGTTATTATGTATTGGTTTAATTTTCATGTAATATTAGTTATTAATCATCTATACAAATGTAACCCTATGAAGTTATTTATAGTCATCCATTTCATTCCCATTTGTTTTGGGATGAGGTGGGTTAGACCTCATTGTTCATACAAAGCCTTGTGAAAGAAACATATGATAAAAATAATTTGATGATAATTAATTTTTTGATGGTGAAGAATGACCATAATTGTTATATCAACTATGGATTCCCAGGATTATATTTTTCCTTATGGTATCAGGTGTTTTTGAAGGTAGCTAATCGATTGGGTGACCACCATTTGGTTAAGAATGGGATGATGAATTTGAGGTTTGTATAACCATTTCAGATACCGAGAGTGTGAGTTGGGTGGTATAATATAGATCTGTATCATGTGTATAATTGGGGAAAATTGGGGTTGCAACCATATTTTTCTATGTTTGAGAAACTATTACATATTATGGATTCCCAATAGGATGTGCTACAATTAATGTCCATATCATTATTAAGAGTTCTTTGGAAGCATGGAAATATTGAACATGAATCTTGAGAGAGAATTTTCTGGGATAAAGAGGAGTACCCGTTTTTCTTCATTGATCTATCTCTTGAGTGAAATTCCAGGTGTGGATATTTTTAATAGTGGGTAGAAATGTCACATTCTTCATTTTATTTTGATGCATAAATATTTTTGTTTTTTTTTATGGTTTTCATTATTTTTTTCCTAGTTAGGTTTTTTATGAAAAATTAAATTTTAGGTCGTAACAATAGTTGGAACATGGTTGGCATGTGTTTAGGGGATACCACAATCCAACCTAAATAAAATAACACACCATGGATAGTGGAAATATCCAGGCCACATGGCATGGTGTAGGTGCATCAGATCTCCCCCAAGAAACTATGTGGTGAGTTTCCTATTATAAAGAGGAGACCACATAGTTACAACATAGTTTTGAAAACTGAGTAGGCTAACCATACATCATTTATTTCTTATAAAATGAGGTAAATTACTCTTCTACACTCCCCTGATTTTAAACCCAAATCACACTTATTTCATTCCAACTGTGATTTTGAACCCTAAGATATTCCTCTACTTTCTCTTGGATCCCATGAAATATAATTTTTGGGTGGATTGTTCCATGTCATCCAATGAATTATCAAGTAAGTCTCATTTCAATCAATTTCATCCTTATTATCACATGTCTGTTCTACCCTCAATGGGTTCTTCTTTTCTAGTGGGTTCGTTTTCCTAATAAGGTTTTAGTCTTTAGATAGTGGGTGAAATATTAGTTTTTGGATTGATCATTCCTTTACAGTGTTTTTTAAATGTTATTTTTGTCTTCCATTAGAGTATGAAAGTTTCCACATATTAGGTATATAATTAAATGTTTTATAATTATTAGATGATTTTTCTATTCTTTCATTGTTTCATGAATGTGTTATATGGGAAATGTTAATTGTGTGAAATTTGATCTCAAAAGGATTTGTGGAATGTTTTGGATGAATTTTTTTCCAATGGAAATCAATTTTGAATTGTGTGTTCATACTTATTGTGGATCAAAAATGAGTTTTATAAATTGTGTATGTGTGTTTCCATATGGTTATAGTGTGACTATGAATTTGAAAGTAGTTTTAAAAATAAATATGATGGTTTTTTATGTGGTCTTATTATTATTGGTATGTGTATGTGAATAATGTTCTCTAGGTGACATGTCATTTGAATTCTGATTACAATGTGGATCCTATGTATCTTGGTGGGTATACTAGTATTCTAGACAAGTTGGATCGGTGGGGATGAGGAATAGTTTCTTCTAACTAGATTATTGACCGAACAATTACTATAATATGATAATGATTTAGAACCAGTATAAATTTGGATTGATTCCACTCGAGTTTCTAGTTCATGAGGACAATGGGAGTTGTGGTTTCTATACCATGTTTAATAAACACACGACGTTCCTATGTTCCCACCTGTGCTAGTACATATAGGGATTTACCATGAAATGTTTGTCTCTTATGATTCTTTTCATTCTAATGATATATGAAAAACCTCCCATCCTTTCAGATTGTAAATCAAGTTTCCACATATGTATTTATATAAATTGTTTTATATAAATGGTTTCATTGATGGACTTTCTGTTCATTCACTTAAAAATTCAATATTAATTTATCTTTAAATTTTATTTTATGTAACTGTTTTGGGTGGTATCCTACTGGGATTTGAATCCAACCCTATATACAATGATCATTGTATATATAAATCATTTTCTATGACCTCTTTAAAGGCTATATGTTCTATAGTGGTGATAGTGGATCCAGTTTCTAGTTGTCATTTCTTGCAGGTGTTAGTAGAGGAAACTTGAGGGTGATGACCCTCTTGTTGCATGAAGACTTTTGGGGTGTTTATTTTTTCTCCTACAATTTTGGTATTTTAATATTTTTCTAATGTTGTAAATTGTTTAAAAACATTTGTTGAAAATCATGTGGTTATGGATATTGATCTTGGGATAATGATTTAATTTTTATCATTCTTTATAATTATTTTACATGAGTAGAATCGTTCCCAAAAATTAATTTTCAATGAACATGCACTAGTTTCTAACCTGTGGGGATGGGGAATATCCTTAAGGCCATGTCATGAGATGGGTTATGTGTTAATATGGATGGAATCCTATATTATTATTTGACATACAGAGAAAATATTTAATGAATGAATTAATAATGCACTAGTTTCTAAGAACTATAGTATGTTCCATTAGAAAATATTTAATTCATGAATTAATTTAGTCAATATTCATTCACAAAAATTTAATGTTCAATCAATATTTCCTATGTTGAGGTATTCGGAAATAATAATGCATGATCAGACCCAATGAAGCCATTTTTCATAAATTTTCATCATAGAACAAAAATCATTAAATATTGTAGAAAATTCACTTCATTAAAATTGAACATGGTCGCTTGACCTCAAGAGTGTTTCATGTATACAAAGTGTATGATTGGTGGATACTCTTAGAATATGGAATTGGGTAATAAATTAGTCTAGATCAATATCATTCTTCTAATATTATGTCACACCATAAAGACACTACCATATTCACATAAACTGAGTGTTCAGTAGGAATATTATTCATATTTTCAAGAAATTATATGATAAGTACCTGACTATATTACATTACATAATTGTGAATTTATTCAAGAGATCACTTCAATTAAATTTGAGGATTGTTTCAAGTTTAGATATTTAGATAATTGGGACATAATACATTCATAATAGCACACATTTTTACATAGTGGATACAATCAAAATATTATTCATTTATTCCAAAAAATAAATCCTTTGAAAATAAAAAAAAGATTTCATTGAAAATTATTCAAACATTTAACATGGATTCATTATATATTTTACACACCTTGATAACCTATAAAATGAATTTAAAAACATGTGATGAGCAAAAAATGCTTAGTAAGGGATATATAATGAAGGAAATAACTCATTAGTCCATGAATACTTGTAACATATGAAATCGTTTTCAAAATACATAATTGTGACCCAAATATACATAATTTCTAATCATGAGATTTAGAAAAATATTTCCACATATATAAGAACTTAAATATAACCATAATGTTATCTTGGGGCATTACATACATAAAATTGTAACCCTCTTGGCTACCTTATAATTTTTAAGCCTCACAACTACATTACAATATGTGTAACCATCGTAGTTACACATGGAGTAACCATATGGCCGACCTATAACATACACATACCCAATTCATTAGAGGGAGATATAAGTCCCAAAATTCATCATAATAAATTACCCAGAATAATAAAATAATGATACAACATGAATAATTTTATAAATACATTCCTTTTAAATTTTGTAAAACAAGATTTGAAAATAGGATTTTTGAAAGAAAATTCACTTACATGTATAATATAATTGAATAGAAACTTAATATAGTTTAAGGAATATGTATAAAAACAATAAATTCACATAATTCATTATTATATAAAAATATTTCATCACACAATATATTTTAATGCCACATAAATACATAAGTAGAAGGTTAACCCCATGAAGGAAAATATGGTTAATAATTCCATTACCTCGGTTTTTCTTATATAAAACGTCTTTAAACCTCTTGTATAATAGTTAAAATAGTGTTATTAATATATTAAAGAACCATATTTGTCTTTTTAATAAAATATATGATCATTTAAATACATCATTTCACCCTTTAATTGTTAGAATTTTGTTCCTTGCATAGTAGGGTGTGCTTTCTTTACAAGATTTGAATGATCGATTCATGGTGGATATTCTTGTCAATTTGAAATGAAAATATATAATTGGAATGTAGTGGTATTTAAAAATTTACAAAACCATAAATTATATCATTTATCATTTTGAATTCTGACATGATGATGATTAATAAGATAAACCATTATTGATAATGGTTTAGGTCATTTTGGCGATTCTTCGACCGTAAAGATCTCATTTTGTTTTATAAATTAATAACATATGTGAAAAATGATTCCAGAACCATATATAAGATATAATACATATATTATAATCTTTTTCAACCATAAAAATGTTTTCATGACCAGTTTTGATGATATTATATGAAATTGAAATCGCATCATCCACATTGTCGGTAAATCGACACATCACAAATGGTGTTTTAATTTCTTGAATAAGTGGGAGTGGAGAAGAATTATAATGGAGAGACTTTCAAATACATGACTAAATCCATTATATTTTTGATACTATATAATTCATTCCTCCTGGATAAGGGTAATAAAGTAAAGAAGAAGAATAAAAAATGAAATGATAAGAAAAGAAAGAAAACAATAGAGGATGTTTACCTCTTGATCTCTTCTCCTTGAGATCCTAATTAAGGCCTATGGTTTTGGACTTTTGGTGAGACCAGTAGTTCTAGGTCTTGGGGAAGTTACTTGGGAGGAGTATTTGTCATAATATAGTTATGTCTCAGGGCTAGAGAGGTGTGGGAGGAAGAGGTAAATTAGGGTGGTATTTATAGTTGAGGAGAGGAGGTATTTTATATTATTTTAATCATTATTATAATATTTTCTCGCAAAAATATTAATATTCTTTATTAATGTGCCCAAAAAAGTAATATTTTTATTTATGTTTGAACCAAGTTGTATTAAATCATTTATTTATTCATAAATACTGTCCTTAACATATAATTTTAATATATTGTATTTTAACGTATTTCACTAATCATAAAAAATTCCATAATTTTAGAAAAATACCAAAAACTCACCCTTAACATTTTTAGACACATATAATTCAAAAATGAACTCCATTTTTTGAAAATAATTCATTAAATATTATTAATCTAATTATTAAATAAATCATAATTTATTCAAAAATAACAATTTTGAAACTATAATTGCTTTTATATCACATTTAAAAATTAACCAAGATGTCATTATGTTAAATATTTAAGAAAATAAAATAATTATAAAATTTACTGTTTATTATGTTCATATTACTATTCACAATACTATTTTTATACATATGTTAATAATCACTAAAAAATATAGTTAGTTCAATTGGTCTAAAAAAACTTACTAAACATAATAGTATATGTCTGTTTTTCAGAATTAAAAAATAGAAGTGAAAAAATTAAGTTTAAATGATATGAGTAAATATGTTTTTTAAAAAATGTTTCATACATTTAAATTTATATTTTAAAACCTTGGGGTGTTACATTATCCCAACCTTTGGGAAATTGTGCCCTCACAATTTTATTTACTTATTAAAAAAGTGAGGGTACCTTTCCCTCATAGCATCTTCAGACTCCCTTGTTTCTTTTTAACCATGTTGTTTCTACAAAAAACCTTTACCTGGTGGATTACCATATTCGGAAATACTAGTTCCCTTCGATCAAGAATCTGAATTGGTTTCTCTTCATAAGAATGGTTCTCTTCAGGCTGAACTGGTCCAGTGCTCAAAACATGAGTTGAATATGGAACATACCTTCTCAACATAAAAAATTTTAAAAAATTATGTACCTGGTAGAAACTCTGTGGCGAAGTTACTCAGTATGAAACTTTCCAAACATTCTCTAGAATTTCAAAAGGAATAATGAACAACATACTTATCTTTCCTTTTTTACAGAAACACATCACACTTTTCCAATGAGATAGTTTATGGAAACATTGTCACCAACCTCGAAAGATATATATTTCCTTATGTTATCTGCATTACTATGCATCCTAATATGACAGTACTTTAGTGATGTTAGATAATTTTCACTTTAATTTTGGTCACATCAACTTCCTTTCCCCGACATCATCCCAAAAAGCTGGAGTTCGACACTGCTTCTCATATAATTCCTCAAAAGGTTAAATCTGAATACAGGAATAAAAACTATTATTATATGAATAATCAACTAAAGTAAGATGTTGTTCACCACATCCCTAGTAGTTCATTAATCATCGTCAAATAATATCTTCAAAATCCTTAATCTTTCGTTCTGACTGCCCATCTGATTGAGGATGAATAGTTATACATAAATTTAATTCGATGCCCAATGACATCTGAAATACCTACCAAAAGATAGAAGTGAACCTTATATCCTGGTTAGATACAAATGAAAGATGAACTCCATGTAACTTAACAAACACTTTTAGGTACAATTGGGAAAGTTGATCTAATGAAATTTTATCTCTAATATGAATGAAAACGTGATGATTTTGTGAGTCGATGAAGAAAAACCAAAATATCATTGTTACCTCAACATGTCTTATTTAGTCCCACCAAAAAGTCCACGGATTCATTCTCTCATTTCAACTATATCCCTGAGAATGGATGAAGCATCCCCTTTGGTAACTACTGCTCTGCTTTAACCTTTTCAAAAGTCAAAAATTTCACAGTAAAATCACCAATATCTATTTTTATTCCATCCCTCAAATAATATTCCCGAAGGTATATGTACATCTTAGTACTTCTAGGATGAACTGAAAATGGAGAACTATGAGCATTACACAACAAGTCATTCTACAACTAGGATTTAAATGGCACAGAAATCCTTTTTCCAAATATTAAAACACAATCATTATCAAGGTTAAATTCTATCAACTTTCCAATTTTAACCAATTATACATTTTTCTATAGCTCAATCTCTTCCTTATGTTCTTTCTTAATTTTTACTGATAATAATTAATGCACTGAAACCTGAAACAAAATAGTGGGTTTTCATTCACCAACAACTTCTAAAGAAAAATTCATCAAATCATTAATCAAGGCATCATGTTCCAAACAAAACATGGTTAATAATGAATGATGATTTCGACTCAAGGCATCCACCACTTTTTTTATTTTCCTAGATGATAATTGATCATACAGTCGTAATATTCTATCAGTTCAAGACATTTTCTCTACCTCATGTTTAATTCCTTATGAGCGAATAAATACTTTAGACTTTTATGGTCAGTATATATTTATCATTTGGATCTGTAAAAATGATGCCTCCAAATTTTCAAAGAAAAAACCACAGCTCCCAATTCTGAATAATTTGTGGTATAGTTTAACTCATGAGGTTTTAGTTGTCTTCAAGCATACGAAATTATCAAATCCTTATTCATAAAAAACCAATTCTCTTCAATAAATCATCAGTATTGATTAAAAACACACCATTTTCAAATAGAATGTCCAAAAGTGAAACATTCACCAATCTCTTCTTCAGTTACTGAAAACAAACATCTCATTCTTCTATCCAAACAAATTTATCCCCTTTTCATGTTAACATGGTTAGCGAGCTAGATAACCATGAAACGTTTTCAACAAACCATCAGTGATAACCTACTAATAAAATAAATCTACAAATATCTGTAACATCTTCTGGTATTTCCCATTCATCAACCACTCTTGTTTTGGTAGGATCAAATGTTATTCCATTCTTAATTACTATGTTCTCAAGAAATGAAATCTGTTGTTACCAAAAATTACACTTGTTGAATTTTTTATACAGTTTCGTTACCTTGACGATTTTTAAAAGAACCCTTAGATGTTTTTCATACTCTACTTCATTCTTAGAAAATAACAAAATGTAATCAATAAACACAACCACAAACTTATCCACGAACTCCATAAATATTCTATTCATAAGATTCATGATTAAAATAGGTGCATCAGTTAATCAAAGTGACATAACAAAAAATTTATAATTACTATATCTTATATGAAAATTTGTTTTCGTGATGTCATCCTCCTTCAATTTTAGCTGACGATATCCAATTCTCAAATCAATCTTAGAAATGTACTATGCTCCCTGGAGCTGGTGAAACAAGTCATCGATGTGTTGGAAAGGATAGTTGTTTTTAAAAATGATGTTATTAAAATCTCTATAATCAACACAAGATCTCATGGAACAATATTTCTTTTTAACATAAAAAACCTGTTCACCCCATGGTGATGTGCTACGATGAATGAAGCCTTTCTCATGGAAATCATATAACTAATTTTTCTATTATATATGTTCTATTTGAGCCAAGGGATTTGGGGGTTTTGAAATTGGATTAGCATCCAAAACAAAGTCAATTGTGAATTAGACTTATCAACTAGGTATGATACTGGATAACACATCAGGAAAAATATTAACGTATTCATTTACCACTGGCACATCATTAATCTGGACTGTTAACGTATTTTCAGCAATATGAGCAAGATAACAATCATTTCCATCATTCAATTGTGTCTTAGATTTTTGAAATGTTATAAATTTTATGGGATCTTTTAGATATACTAATTGAATCTCTTTCTGAAAATCAACTTATTTATCTCTAAAATCATCCTTAGCATGATAAACAAAAATCCAAAAATAATCCCATAATAACATCATACTCGAATAAGGGAAAACAACAAGGATTTCAGGTGAAGGCTTTCCAGAGACAAAAATATAAATATTATTATAATTCCCATTTTAAATAATATTTCCCCTAGTTATTTTGACAATAAGTTCTTTCCTCATTTTTTGAGGTGATATTTCTAATTACCAGAAAATTTCCTAGAAATGAAGTAATGTGTAAACCTTGTATCGAATAGAAATTTAGCAAAATCTGAGTAAAAAAGAAAAGTACCTAATAAAACATCATTGGATGTCCCAACATCTGCTAGCGTAGTTGAATATGATCTCAATAAACCTTTCTTCTAAAATTATGGCTTCTTTGTATCAATTGGATCCCTCTTTGGGCATGGATTTTCATAATAACCCATCTCAGCACATTTAAAAATGATAAAATTCTTCTTATCAGGATTTGTCTCTGGATCATTTTCATTACAATCTTAGGTCATATGTCCAAACTTACCCCATCGAAAACACATCCATGTTTTGGTAAGTTATTTCCCAGGTTGCATCATGCCACAATTTTCACAAACTAGAAACTAGATTTTGATTGCATCATATTTATTTGGTTGATTCATACCCATCACTCACCATATATTAATCATCTTATCCTTCTCACAAAAATGATTGTGATAATAAGTAAACTCCATATCTACCTTATCTTCACATCAAAAAATCTTCTCATAACTCTTGAAATCACAGGAGGCCAACGTCCTTTGATACCTTAGCTTCAGTCTGGAGTAAAAGCTGTTGATTTTTTATCAAGATCAAGAATAAGATTTTGGTCTTACCTCGCCAGTCAGGGGAAGTTGTCTATATACACCACTACTGAATCTTAATCCTTTTTATTCAATTCAAGGAATATCTTCTTAATACTATGTCTCACGACCTTATAAAACTATTTCTCAAGGAATCGTTATTTAAATTCATCCCACACTAAGGCGTCAATATCCTCTCTAAACTTAATATTCTTTACCATTTACCACCAATGATCAGCTTCACCTTAAAAATGATAAATGGAAAGACTTAAATTTTGATTATCTGAACATCCCATAACATCGAATATCTTTTCAAGGTATTTAATCCATCCTTCAGAAACTGCTGGGTCATAAGATCCATTAATAGTATGAGGGTGTTGTCTAATAAAATGATTCTCTATTATCAGGTTCTGTTGTGATAGGTCTGGTTGTTCTCATTCATGGATTCCACCACCATTTATTTCATGTGTTAGTTAAGCCATTACATTCACAAACTACTCATCTCTAATCCCAACCATTCCGGGCTATAGATTCGGAATGATTTTGTTCTATCAGTGCCTTTACTCTTTAGATTCCCTTCTTCTTCAATGGTAATTTATTATGATCAAACATATCATTTTTGAAGCAACAAGGTAATATTTAAATGATATATCATTTAAAATTAACTATAGAGTAGAAAAACATTTATAGTATTATATTAATGTCATCCTTACCCATAAAGATATCTAAACTATCCTTTGATACCAACTATAGTGACCCGACCTTATTACATTAGATAATCATGAATTTAGTCAAGATATCACTAACTTTCACCTTGAGTATATTTTCATGTTTAGAGATATATAGAATTGGGAAATAATACATTCATAAAATTACACATAATTATAGAGTTGATACCATAAAAATATTATTCATTTCTTCCAAAATTTAAAACGTTTCAAAATAAAACATGATTTATTTTAAAAATATTCAAAAATTTAACATGGTTTGATTATTTGTCATACAAATCCATATAACCTAAGAAAATCATTTAAAAACATGGTATGAGACCAAAAATCTTAGTAAGGGATATATAAATAAGGAATGAACTCATTAATCTAAGAATACTTGTAATATATGAAATCAATTTCAAAAGACATAAATGTCACCCATATATACTTACTTTACGAAACATGAGATTTCTAAAAGATACCCCAAAATATAATAACCTATATAGAACCATAAATTTATGTTGGGGAATTACATATATAATCTTGTAACTCTCTCAACTACCTTATAATTTGTAACCCTTGGGGACTACCATAAAATCTGTGTAACCATCACCGTTACACTTGGAGTAACCATATGACAGACATCCGGCTTACACATACACAATATAGTGGAGGGATATATATATCCCACCATTAAATAGAAAAAATTCCCAAGAATCAAAACATAATCATACAATATGAATTATTTGATAAAAATATTTCTTATGAATTATGTAAAACATAATTTTAAAATAGTATTTTTAAAAGAAAAGTCCCTTAAAAGAATCATATAATTTAATAGAGACATAATAGAGTGGATGGAATATGTATATACAGTGTAAATACATAGCATTAATCATTATATAAAATAAATTCATCACAAAAGCAATTTTAATATCACGTAAATAATGAATTATAATTTTTACCCAATGAATGGAAATGGGGTTAAGAATTCCCTTATCTCGGGATTGTCTTACTTGAAACTTCTATTAAACTCTAGTATAATGGCTGAAATAGTGTTATTAATTACTTAAAGTAACATATTAATCTTTATAGTGGCTTATATAATCATTACATTACATTATTTCACCCTTTAATAGTTAGTATTTTGTTCCTTTAATTGTTTTGGGTGCATTCTTTACAAGATTTCCATGATTGGTTCATGGTCGATATTCTCATCGATTGGAAGTGAAACTCCAAAATAGGAATAGAGTAGTATTCAAATATTTCAAAAATCATAAATTTTACCATTTAGTATTTTGAATTCTCAATTTAGGATGATTAATAAGTTAAAACATTATTAATCTTTGTTTAGGTCATTTGGGCGATTCTTCGATCGTAAAGAACGCTTTTTGTTTTATAAATTTTTAAAATTTATGAAAAATTATTATATAACCTCATATAATATATAATACATAATTATAATCTAGTTAAACCAAAAAAACCATGACTATTCTTGATGAATGTAAATGAGTTTCAAATCACATCGTCTACGATGTCGGTAAATAGACACATCACAGACGATGTTTTAACTTCTTGAATAAGTGGGAGTGGAGAAGAAGAATAATGGTGAGTCATCAAAAAAACATACTGAAATATAGAATATGTACGATACTAGATCATTCAAGCCTATTGGATAAGGGGAGGTGAGGAAAGAAGAATAATAGAAAATAAAATAAAAAAAATTAAAACAAAAGGGGATTTTTACCTCTTGATCTATTCTCCTTGAGATCCTTCTTAACCCCTTTGGATTTGGTCATTTAGTGAGACCAAAAGATCTAGAACATGGGTATGTGCCTTGAGAGGTGTATTGTGAAAAACATAGGTAAATAACATGTCTTGATAGGTGTTTGAGGAAGAGGGGAATGAGGGTGGTATTTATAGTGGAGGAGAGAAGGTATTTTACATCATTTTAATCATTATTATAATATTTGTGGTCCAAACTATGAATATTATTAATTCACGTAACCCAAAATAGTAATAATTGGATATGATTTCTATAAAAGTGGTATTACATCACTTATGATGTTATAAATAGTTTATTTAACAAATAATTTTAATATAAGGTATTTTACTATATTTCACTGTTAATAAAAAATTACTGAATTTTTGAAAAATCCCAAGAATTTACCCTCAAAACTTTTCATCGTGTAGAATTAAAAAACGAACTCCATTTTTTAAAAGTAATTTTCTAAGTTATATTAATTTATGTTTTAAATAAATTCATAATTTATTCAAAAATAAAATTTTTAAAAATATTACTTCTTTTATATCACATTAAAAAAATTATACAAGATGTCATTATATAAAATCTTTAAGAAAATAAAATAACAATAATATTTACTATTCATTAAAGTTGTAGTACTATTCACACTACTATTCATAAGGGTATGTTACTATTCACTAAAAAAATAGGTTTCTTCCATATAATCCAAATAACTTACTAAAAGTAATTGTAGATGACCATTTTTCAAAATTCAAAACATTGATGAAGAAAAATTATGTTTAAAGGCTAGATATAAATGTCTTCTTAAAACAAAGTTTCATGAATTTCAATTTATTTTGAAAACCCTTGGGGTGTTAAAAATAATGATGTATCAATATTTCATTACATTTCCTTGTGCTTCATTTTGTTACCATGTATGTTCAGGGGTTATCTTCCTTCACTTGAAGGGATGACACAGGAACACATCATGTGAAATAGTTCATGAGGAATAGATATATTGTCACTATTTTCATATAATAGAAAAATATATAGAATGGTAAATATATTTTCATCATATCTACCTTTGAATAAATAGAAAAGGATCCACTACCTCTCCTCCAAAAATAATGCCTCCTTGTCAAATTTTTATGATGTTTAAAAGCCCATCCAAGGACTCCAAATATTTATTGATATATTTTTTTAAAAATTTAAAAACTATTGGCATAATCAAATAATGTTAATTGGAGTGGATAGATTATCAGATGATTATCTTATCTTGATAATTTCATACTTTAGTAGATAGATGATCAAAGACTACTAAAGGCTTAATCCGATAAAATCTATCAATGATGGGATCTTCTTATAATGGCAGATATAAGTTTTTTCATGATACATCATTGTGATTATATCACATTATCATGACCATCATTCATAAACTTCATTGAATTCACTCTTGTGTATTCAACATCGTATGTTTCTTTGAACATTCTCCTTCATTACATTAGATGGTCTATATAGTCTTTTTCTTTCTTCATGAACACTTTAGATAGATAGATATCATCTACCATGACCTTTCATGCCAAAAAATTATGATCCCAATGTTTATGATAAAGGAGGATTAAATTGGATTTCCTAGAAACATTTTATTTGGAATTCACCATCATATAAAAAAATATATTAGATAGAGAAATAATTACCCACACCAATAATATCTGAAAATTGATCTTCAATCCATTTATCTTTTGAAATATAAAATTTCTCCTTCCATTGAGCTTCCAATACATCACCGAGGACATCACCCATATACACATAAACACACTCACCCATAGAGGATGTGCTACACCCTTTCAGGGTCCCCCCAGACACCCTTTCACACACCATCCTGTGTGTTCTCCCTATGGGTTCTTTCCAAGCTCACCATATTCGGCCTCCATTTCTAGGTAGCCTAAATAGTTATCCATCGTGGTTTAGCATTATACCCTATAAGTGGGATTTATTTGTAATATCATGTTATCAATATTTTGACAATTATATTATTACTTCCCATATAATATAATTATGATTTTTATTAGTTATGAAATTTATAATCCAATAGAAACACCACTATAAAAATATTTCATCATGATGTAAAATAAATATATTCATACTTTCATTTATTTTCCATTGTCATAAAAAATAGTAAATTTTTTTTTAATATTCAGGACAATATATATTTTCAATTTCTTCTTAATACCTTATAAGAAAAAATGAAATATTGTACGGGCTTCTAACATAACCATTCGTTGTCATCTAGAAAAATTTATAGCATCATTTATACAAGTCATTAACATTATATAATAACTAGAAAATCAGTATAATTTCATATACACTTCATAAAAAAATGTACAACATGATCATTGAACTTCAATTGATGGATCCTCTTTAAAATTTATTCTACAACCAAACATTATCATGAAAAATGTATCCTCACAAAAACATTCAACATGAAATACACACAAATTCATAGTAACCTCAATAACCACACATTAAGAATCTTTTAAAATCTATAATCCTACCTAAAATACAATATTATTATTTAATACATATATAAATCATGTGATTCATCACTCAGTGACACATTTCAAAAAAATATAACAGAAATAAAACGTAGGATCATCAAATTCTAATGAGTTTTACTAGCATATCCATTTTATAGGTCAATAAGTATCACATAAATGAGGCATGAGTAATTTTAAACTATATTGTTGAATTATAGTGTTTATGTTGGTTTGATACATCAATGCATATTTTAATTATTTCATTTTATTTTTACAAATATGGATATTTTAGTTTAAAGATTTATCTACTTTTGGGTATAATTTGTTTGGTATCAACAAAATAGGTTCCCACTCGCCCATATAAAAAGTGGATATTCTGACAATGAAAAAAAAAAGAAAATAGTGGAAAATATCCCTCTTTACTTTGAATCCTTACAGTCACCAGAAGACCTTGCTATGATGTTTAAGGGTATTAACCAAGAGATAACTTCCATGGGAGATGTAATACTCTTAATAAAATTTCTATATAACTTTCCTTATTATAGACCACTAAAATACACTCTATCCATGATAGTATGATAAAAAAGTTATTTTTACCACTCTTATGTTTTGTTATAATGATAGAATATCCATTTTATACTTTCTTCCAAATCAACTAGATAAAAAAACTTCATCTTGTGGGTATGAAAACTAATACTGACTAAAAATTATTTTTTTATTTGATTTTGAAAATGGTTTTTTGGGTGATCGAGAACCTAATTTTGTATGAATTAAATGTTTGATATTTCTAGGAAATGTAATATGAATGATCTTAAGATTATATTTGTTGTGTAAATAGTATATTTTTTACCATATTATTATTATATAATTGTAATATATGAAATAAAATATTTAATAAAAACAATTAATAGTTTTATCCAATTTAACCTTCATAAATTTACCTATCAAAGAAATCATTATATTTTGCATCGTTATGGGATAACCATTTAAAATATACAAGTATTATCATAATTAAATAATACAGGTAAAACTAATACAATATTATGAATATAATGATGTTATTTTAAGAAAAAATTTGTTCATGGTTAACAAAATGAATGAGTAACGTATAATTTACCCAAAAAACCAGTAACCAAATTTATGCTTAAACTATATTAATAAAAAATAATAAATATAATAAATGTCCCTTAATAAAATAAATATATATGTAGAAGGATTTTTCATATAATTTAGTAATGCTAATTTAGTTGTTAATGAATCTATGTGTATGTTCAATGATCATTCAAACACGAGGTTAGGATTTCATCTAAAAAATTTCCTTCATTTAGATGTACTTTCTTTTATGAATCTAATTTAATATAAATTGTTTTTGTATTTGAAATTTGATATTAAATACATAAATATCATTATACGTAATATTTTCAATATATACTCATTATCTCTCACTTTTATGATATTTTATTTGGATGTATCTTAAGCATTAAGGGATATTACATACCACCATCACCAGATGACTGATGAATTTTACCTTTTTCAATTATATTGTATTCTTCTACTTAATATTTTCTATTTGGTTATATATACATTACATATAAATCTATATATATAAATTTTATATTTGATCTTATACTTGTTTTTAATTCCCTTTGCAATTTCATCTTCTTAGTAAACCTGATGAAATGGAATATTCCTCTTCTATGTCTCATGTCAAGAATCAACCACATACATTTTATTGGCCAATAGTATCTTATGAAAAAATGATGATGGATTACCTTTTAGGATAAATTATATTATCATTAAAAATAGTTTTCCTTTCCTTTTTTTAAATATCCTAACTTATTTTATAAATCATTAAATAAGTCATTCAATTTTAATCTTTCTTCTCAAAAACCCTTATAATGAATTATCTATATTGGAACTCCATCTTAAATTAATATATCACATATTGAATTATGAATGATCCAAATGATTATCTACATCCCCTATTGAAAATGATTATTATTTTACCCTCAGTTAATTCTTTAATCTAAATCATGATTCCAAATTCTCAATAATTTGTTTTATCATTATTTTGATAGATGTATTGTTTTATTATATCCTTATAAAAAACACATATAAGATTTTAATTTATGTTATGTGTGTTCCTATAATCTTATAAACCTATAATTAATTTATTATATTCTTATATCAATTTATATGTTATGTATATGATTAGGGAGTAATCAAAATCAACTATGAGACTACGTCTACTGTGTATGGTGCACGAGGAGGTTGGATTAATCACACTATGTGATTTATGGGTATTGAATTATAAATCCTTGCAATATATTTCTTAAATAATTATATATCATGATATGATACTTAAGGTATTACATAGTGATCCTAATCAACCATGTGACTTTTCCACTATGTATAGTGAATATGTGGTTATCTTAATCACACTATGTAATGGTGGGACAAAAATTATATATTCCTCCAATTCATTAGGTAGCTAGTTATATCTCATAATATTCTAAATAATTCATGAGTAATTAAACATAATCTACTATTATAATTTTTATACTATATTTAGTTTTATTAGTACAAATTGATTCCTTATGTAAATGTAGTAATGTTTAATATTGTTGGTATAAATTATATGATTTCTAGATCTTATGTTTTAATTTATTTATTCGAAGTTTTCCATACTATTCTTATTACATTATTTATATCATCTTAAGAATATTTAAACTCATTTTATGATTTATTTCTATGTTTTTTAATATACTAGGATTTTTATCTCATCTTTTTCCTTATTTATTTTCCCGAAGAAATTCTATCCTTTTTTGGAGATCTATTGTAGTTTGGTATTATATATGGAGTATTAGATAAAGAAATTTATGTTTATAATATTTTACAAACGATTATAATGTTCAAAGGATAATAGACCTGTAGATCCTTGGATTTTATTGTTCATAAATTATGTGAAAATTCATGAATTCAAATGTGTTTAAATCTTGGGTCTCTATAGAAACAACATTTCATAGTTTTGTTTTCCTATTCATTTTCTCATAACACACATTTGAAAGGATACATTTTGATTGAGATCCTATTATGGGGATTCATAAATATAAATTTATATATACCCTATGAATGTTGAAAGGGAGTAGACAACATGTTTCTCTTTATGGAAGCCTTGAATATCAATCACTTATCATATTCTATTTATTGATTATTTTCATACTATCAGGTAATAGAAATTGATAACATATAATGTGTGGGATTTATGTGGTACCATGAAATTATTAATATCCATATCAATATCGGTAGAATATCTATTAAATATCTATTTAGCCACCATGGTTGTACAGTAATTGTTTATGTAAAATAATTTACTCAAATATAATTTTGGCTCAATTGACGGACTCAGTATCATTCGCGACCAAATAAACTATATTTTCCAACTATGATCACCATCACAATGATAGTAATTCCATGAACAATTGTAATAATAATTAGTAACTTACAACATTCAACCCTAACTGAGAATAGATTTCCATTGTATACGGCCCCAAATCATGGGATCACTCCCCATTACACCACATATCTCCAAATGTTGATGTAAATTATTTCCAATAGATTAATTGAATGATATTAATTAAATGAGTAGAAAACCATTGCATGGGGGGAAAGAGGACCATTATCACATCCAATATTTTTAATTATATATTGTTGCAACATAGGAAAACGTGTTTAATAATAAAAAAATATATATTCAAAACTCAAATTACCATAACTTGTTTACATTCACTTATATTAACAAGGATGTAAGTTACCCACAAACATGAATTATTATAATTTACATTTTAATATCATAAATAAAAAATTTTATATTTTTTTATCAAATTTGGAGGTCATGATTGTTATTCCCTAAGGGATTAACTTCTATTTATCAGTAATTTATATTACCTGAATTGAAATGATTGAATCACTGATGAATTCCTCTACATATAATCTTTGAATATTTTTTATTTCTTTTACGCTAATCATCTCTCACCTTAAAACCTTGAATTTACTTCATGATGACAAGTTATTACCCAATTAACTAATTTATTTAGGCAATGTGTACTTGAAATCTGTGATAACACACCTCGGGTGGGTGTGTACAATATGATTTTCTTATTTTATCAAAATCAATGAATTTTATTGTATTATTCTTCCATATTAATTATTAATAAAGGATTATAGATTCAATTATAATAAGGAATAGTTTCCTTGACAACATATCCTGTATTTTATTTATATGAATGTGTTTAATAGACATATAAATAATAAAAATCGGATCAAGATGGTGTTGCTCTATAGATAAAACATAAATTATACTTAAAATATATGAAAGTGTATTGGTGAATCAATGGAGAGGGTTGAGAAAATAATTATAATCTATATAATATGTTTTGAAATATCGGTTACAACTCCAAAAAACAAGGTGTTGTAATACTTCATGAATTATGGAATGAATGTAGATTTTTTCATGTGACAAAACTCCATCAAGTGGGTGATGTAGTATGAATTAGCCTCTGCTATTTAATTGGGGAAAGAATATGACCTAGATAGATGAAATATTATCTATTTAAATTAAAAATAAACATAATTCTATACAAGAGGTAGTGTTGGGGCTATAATATATTCTACGGATCATATATGTAGTTTCCCATTCTCAGTATATGAAAATAGTTACAAAACTAAGTTCACCAGATGTCCTCATGAATGTCTTCTCATATACTATTGACTAATAATGTATAATGGGGTTCTCATTGTACTACATGGGGAGATTACATCCTTAGTAGAATCATAAAGAATATTTTATAATTTATAAAAACACCCATGATTGGAATACCAACTCAGTATAAAAATATAAATTTAATTGAAATAATACCATTATATATAAAATATTCCATGATAAATCAAATGTAACTCATGTATTCTATATCGATATAAAACAATTATATGACCAATTGGATGTACAAATACAATGGTGATGAAAATTATAAATATAAGAAAAGGAGATCCACACTATCCTTGGCACTAACTCAGACCATTCTCTATAACATCCTAGATCCCCTAAACAACATACATATAATCTTGGACCATCTAATAGACCTACATTCCAAACAATGATCACCAGGTGTACCATGGATACCAATTTTGTTTTTTAAAATGAACAAACTAGGTCATCTCCAATGTGGTCCAAAATATAAACTAAAATAAAAGCTTATGCATGCACATAATTATATAGAAGATGTAAATATCCCATCCATACATTTTTTAAATTATTAGGTTCTCATAATAAAATCATATGGCTAACTAATTCCATTTTCGGTTAGTTACATTTTACAGTCTATCTATTGTAACAATTTCTTCATTGTCAATCCTTTCATAGAGAAACTAATATCTACAAATGATTATAAATACATCAAACCCTAATGAAAATTCCTCTCTCATGGGTTAGTACATCTAACATTAAAAACCCATTCATCATTTGATGTATCACATCCAACCTAACATAACCACCATCTGGGGAAGAAACCCATCAAACAAATAACAAAAACACACTATTTGAATCAAACACAGCCAATATCATAATATCTCAAGATGAATAGTATCTTAACAATATAAAAATATCATATGATGAATCACATCAAACCCTTATCACAAAATATAAAGATGCCTCATGTATAACTTATATAACAATATCTATAAAATAATCATAATTGGTGCTAAAAACATGTCTCATTCATTGTACGATTAGTTTCCCAAAAAAAGAGGTGTATCCCATACCAAAGAACTATTCTTGAACAAATGAAACAATCGTAATAAACTATAATCGCATATGAACAAATATTATATCCCACATGAATCCATATTTTTATGATAAAGATAATTCTATAAATCAATGTTATGCTAATCTATGATAACCCTGAAAAATTAGGAATTTTTTTTTTCAAAATAGGACATTTTTACACAAACCTATTGATGGTTCATAGGGGCAATTACTTTAAAAAATATGAATTAAGACTAAGAAATTGTGTAGTCTCACCCTAAACCCAATGTCCTATGAGGTGAATTACAATGTTTGGTGACACTTATGGGGTTGTTTTAATATTACTACCCATTTTGATTTTAAATAATACATTAAAATAATGCTAGGTAGGATCTTAGAAATATGAATCATTGGAATTCGTTCAGGAAAACCCCCTTCTGTGACCATAGATATCCTCGAAATTAACCAAATTATCAATGTTAGTGAACATGTGCGACTAACCTCTCATGGGCCCCAATCGGTCTTGGCCTCTTGATGATAGTTCCTTATCCAATACCCCTTAAGGATATTTGGGTATGTGTATGATATATTTATGTAATGAAACACTATGAATCAAGTGACCATATAATATTTTCACACCTATGGTTACTGGATAAATACTATGGCCTGGTGATATATCTCATGGCCTAAACAACCCCATTTGGGCATAGTAGAATATTGTTAGCCCCAATAAAAATTAGGTACCTATCCCATTTCATAAAACTAACTGAATATTTTTTGTTCATGTCAAGCTCATATTTTCCCTTTCCCCATTTGAACCAGCTCATCTACACCGAAAATCCCCATGGGACCCATATTATGAAACAATCTATCCACATATTTTACCTCATGAAAGTCCAGGACCATCACCTTACATTTTTAATCATAAGAATTGGTACCCAAATTCATTTTTCTTTAAATAATAGGAACCATAATATTAGTACCACCGATTACCACTTATCGAATTGGGTGTTTATTCCATGCCCCATCAATTGGGTCTTGGGTAGAAGACATGTAATCCCGAAAGGTGGCCTCACCAAGGTAAAATTCTAACATTTCATGGATTTGTGGCCTTTTTTGGATCATCCTATGAATTTTATGTTCTCTTCCTATGTGTAGGACCCAACATGGTTGATATATATGATGTAAAAAAGATACACTAATGTCCTAGTCATTTAATTTTAAATTGAAAAACTACATACAAATCAAATTATGTGAGACTATATCTTAACCACATGTGATGAGCATAGGATACCATATGTATGATAATCATGGGTGGATGTCATGATTCATGCAGGGCTACCATATGACCTGATACACTACCCAACCTGTGACAAGGATCAAGAGGTATTCCAAATCCTCCTTGGGTGGTTAATAGCATTGTGCATCAAATAAATCAATATGGGGTCTATTTTTCCCAATAATAATCAGGATAAAATAACCATAACAAATAACACAAATATCCAGTAATGATGAGGTGTTAATAAATAAAAAACCAAATCCAAATATAATGGTGGATGAACAATACTAAATCTAAAACCAAAAATAAATCTAAAACAAACCATAACGACATGATCCCCATGTGACCTCCTAGTCACCATAAACCATAAGACAATCTTGTGGCAAGTACAACCTGAATAAGAAACATGAACCTGAAAAAACACTTGGTTCTACAAAATTTTAGTGTACAATATAGTGTGTGTGTAAAATAATCTCACTAGGTAAGCACCATGGAGTGCATGCATTTCCCTTCATTCAATATTCCATAAACAAGGGCTTAAAATAAATTTAGAAAGTATGCTTTTTACATTTAATGAACCAAACACATCACATATTAGATAAATTTAAGAAAAAACAAAAAATAATAATTTCATTTAAATTTGTTTCCATTTTCATATATATAATTCTAGAACCTTGGATACTAAGACAAACCAAACCATGTGATCAATTACTCTTCTGGAAATGAAGGAAATAGACAAGGTGGGCACAAACTCATAGGGATATCAACTAAAGTGAAACAAAAGAAAAGAAAACAAAATATATATAATATTCATGGGAATTTGAAATAAAATCTATTCATGAAATTCCAATATGTACTTTCTTTGTACTAACATGTCATAAAAGGGTGTGGCCCTATTGTCAATAACCAACTAGTTGCTATAAACTAGCCTCTCTAGTTGAACAACCTGTCTGGACAGTCACACATACTAGGGGTACCAAACAATCTTAGTAGGGTTAGTAATAAATCATAACTCAACTCTATATATGATTCATAGTAATCCTGTTATAACAGTAAATATTCAAGGAGTAGGTCCACACACAATTGACATAAACCAATAACATACAGATGCAGCCATGATCTTCTATCCAAAGCAGACACCGAATTTGCGATGACCCACACAATGATGGATCCACCATTGGAGTACCAGTCACACATCAAGCTATTCATATGTGTTAACAGGGTCTACAAATCATGCCACATTCGACAATGTTTTCAAAAAAACCCACAAAGAACCAACCTAGTCTTAGTATTTACAAATAAATCAAAATTTTTAAAATTGAAATGAACCACCATTTATGTTTGGTAGATGTATAATGATGCATTATGCCAATTAGAAACCATAAAACCCCTCAATATTCTAAACAGATATTTTTTCAAGAATGAACATTAAAAATTCATTTTATTTCATTAATAAAAAAAGAACCATTTACAAAACATATGGGTATTGCAATAAAACAATGAATGATAGGAGGCTATAGATGAGTTAATGGAAGATGGGATGGTGTTTTCGAAATATAGGTTTCAAGATGAAAATTTTCTAACATAATCCACTATGATTTGTGAGACAATCCATATGTGAACCTTATGAACATATGGATGTTCCCACATCCAATGGTACTCCTAGGGAATCACCTAATTACACAAGTATCCAAAATAAGAATCAAAAATATATTTATAATCTTTTTACACATAAAAAAGTAAACCATTACGAGACACCCAAACTACACACCAACCATAATAAACATTTAAATCCATGACACTAAAGAATAATATAGGTTAAACACACTCCAAAACATCCAATTTCAACTTTAAAGGCCATGTGGAAATTTATAAAACACTTTACATGATTCTACCGCAATGTTTGGGTAGAGCCCTTTTTATTAAGAAGAAAATTATGAAAAAGAGTGGATGGATGGAGTCATACAAGAATATATGACCACATTCCAAGAAGATGAAAATACGTTAAAATTAATAGCAGTGGTAGGCAGTATCATAATCACCATCCAAATAAGACTCATAATTAAAAGGACCTTGGGACCAGGTAACTATAGTTTGTTTCAGATATGCCTTGTATTTCCTCAGTCTTTCTTTCTTAGGAGGAACAGGTTGGAAACCATTATCATCCACAAAAACATTTCATTTGGATAAAGTCTGACTACAGGTTCACACTCTTAGGGAATCATCCTCAGCACAATCTCACCTTCCTCAGATTCTATCTGTATCCCTTAATTTGGTAATTTCCACATTGAACATAGAATGTTTAGTAATTTCACATTTATTTTGTTTCCCCTCGAGTGAAGAACCTAGGTCATGCTGCTTAAATCATGAGATCATACCGCCCTCGACCCCATGCTCAGGAACCGACACCAGGGCCAAGCCTAGATCTGGTCCACTCAAGTCAGTCCTACATTCCCCTTCATGCATAGGCACACTTGGTTTAGTCTCTTGAGCCACCTGAGTCTCTTGTGCCAATTCACAAGGAATAGATTACACTGCTTGTGGAACACCAGCATTAATAAAACTTTTGACGTTGTCATCACTATTGTTTTGTATTTCATGTTTCTTCAACTTCTTCTTACAAGAGGCCTCATGTTGCCCTTTTAGCAAGAAAAAAGATAAAATGATGTTTTTACGTCACTTATCATTGAGAATACCAATAACATTATAGGCTAAGAAGAAATTTGATAATCTCTCATAATCTATTTTTAGAGTGATTCCATCATCTAAAGCAAACAAAACAACATTATGAATCAGAAAAGAACATAGAACAACCTCAACGAGGACCCTAGCATAATGACCAATCATCACATAATTGGTTGTCATATCCATTTGATTGGATGTCCCACAATGGAGGAAAGGTCAAAAAAAATCTTAGGATACAACAAAATCTTGTGAAGACCAAAACATTTAGTTCAAACTTGTACCCTGGTGTTTTGATCTGAGAAAGGATTGAAACGAAAGTCTCATTCATGAAAACAGTCCATACCTGGATTTATCAAAACTGATCCAATCCCCAAAACACGTCATTTTAGGACCTATGATAGGAAAATAATGTGGAATAAATCTCGACCCATGGATATGCATCTCCAATCATAAAAACTCAAAACAAATCTGAACTTTTTGACTAAATCATCCATATTCAAAAACATTCCTCCACCAGGAACAACAAGTCTTAAAATGATTGAATGCTCTCAATGTTTAAATATATCAAGTATAACATCACTATTTGAAACCTAAATAGTTGTATCAGCTAATTTCTCAATTATTTTAGAAGAACCATCACATGCATATTTGAAATGGCGTCGATTAGAATCACCTTCAATATTTGCATGATACCTTTTAAGGTTTCCTGAATCTGTCATACCATCCACTACAACATAATTCCTCACCGCATCCACCATTATTTTAGACCGTATCTTTGATACATCCAATGAACAAGACCTTGTAGTTTCCCTTGTGGAAAAACAGCCACATCCCCCAATAAGGGGTTCTTTTCATTTGAAGGACGACAGTTCAGTTCTGACACCACCATCGCATCACACACCGCCGCAGACAGTGTCGGAGCTCTGCACTCATAAAATTTTCTAGATATCACTACAATTGGGGTAGATTCAGTAGATTATTCATGCATGGATATCCCTTATTGATCATCACGAACTACTGGTTCATGACGAACAACATCAACCGTTGTCGGCGTATCATTCACCCCCACCACCATGACCACCACATCATTCACCGCCGCAGACACTGTCGGAGCTCTGTAGTCTTCAAAATTCTCAGATCCTGCAAAAATTGGGACCGATCCTTCAGATCTGTGAGATAATTCATGCTCAGATACCACCACCACTAGTCAGTGCTCAACCTCAATACCCATTTTCAGCTCACAATGATCTGCATCACCTACGACCAGCGCTATCAAACTATCTGATTTTTATACCTGCATTGATGTTTTTGTATCCTTCACCACAGCCTTCCTCATAGGACCAAAAAACACCTCATTAGGGTTAATGTAACAATATAGTTCAGCCATCTCGCTTAGAAAATTGGATGGAAAAACATACCACACCGGTGTTCACATACAATAAAACTACAATAGAGGGAAGAACATTGAACAAAAGATGATCCACAAACCTTATCTACCAAGGAAACATGATCCACACATAAAAATTAACCCTTTGTTTCAGCAAATAGAGAACCAAAAAAATAGATATGATGAAACCGATGGGAATGAAAATGACAAGGAAAAAATTATCCAAAAACATAGAGGATATTGCCTAATAATATTGGAGAATCACCCATAAATAGAGGAGATACAATGGAGAGATTTGTTTGAGGCACTCTAATTAAAAAAATTGAATGAGAGGAGAGCATCAAATGGGTTAAAAATTCAGAGGCTTACAAGTGGAATTCCCAAAATTGTATGGATATGGGAAATCTACGTAGTTTGTCCACACATGTTTCTAAACCATGTTGTAACTATGCAAACACCCATGGGAGGGGAGGAAACCCACAAAAGAAGGCTAAAAAATTCGTAAATTTATGTTTCAACTTCTATCATCGACTCTGCTAAAAGATTTTGAGGCTACCCAATGCTTGCCTCATGGTTTACATAAATGTGTTCATGTTGGGAACCTTCTCCCAAAATCCAGTAAAAGGTCGTATGGATTCTATATTGCATCATATGGTTTAAAACCGAAAATTATGAAGTTGTGAATGTCAAACCATGCAAGAATAAATTTTTCAATTAACACACTAATCCTTAATAGACCACAACATTTTCCCTAAAACTGAGGAAACCTCTAAAACATAGAAAATCACATCAGGAACTAAACCTGATCCTTAATGATACAAAACAATATTATGAAAAGAATAATGTTATGGAGGAACTATGCTTGAGGTGTGTCTATTCACCCCACCAAAAAAATCTTCCACTAATATTTCACCCATCCAAATGACTACCATAACTTAATCTTGAACTAAGGGAAACCAAACAATACAATAGCCCTTAGTGTGAACATTTATAATAGAAGTCACACATTACCAATTCTATTGTGAAGAAAAATGATGGGAACCCTGTAGAATTAATATAAAATGGTTCTCCCCATCATTGGGAACCGATAACCATCATGACACCCAATAGGGGGACATAATATATAGAAACCTAGGAACTCACCACACACAAAAAACATGAACAAACACCTGGAACCCCCCACCCAAATAATGAACTGAACCATAATTCACCAATTACAAAAGATTCACGAATCGGGAATCTAATCACAACCAAGAAGCACAACAGATTTACAATGATAACCACACAGATTCTCAAAGTGATGATCAACCACAAATCCCAAAAGATATTTGGGCCACCAAGCCTTTTTACCAAAAACATAAACGTGAAAGAAAAGATAAAAAAATAGAATGACATAAAATGACCCCACTATAATATCCAATATAAAATCTAGGCATGCACTCCCATAGCAATAAATTTATGAAAACAATTAGAGCTACACTCTAGGGCCTATGGATATAGCTCTCATGTCCCGAAGCATCTTATTCCACACTATTATGAGTTTAATTCCTTTGATCGATACTTCCATTTCTATAAATTCTACATGAATAAATTCTCTACGTTAACAAAATGGCCACATCGACCATAAGCCTTTAGTGGATTATAGAAAATGGATTCCAATGGCTAAACTGACCATAGTGGACATACAAAATAATGTAGAAAATGAAAGAAAAATTGGAAGTGATTAAAAAAACGTCAGAGCATGATATTAATCTTGCTCTCACAAGATGGAGAGCATTCCCATGTACCATGATAAATCGGACTACCAACTTCAACCATCTGTGTTCCAAGAACCATCTAAGCTAGAAATGCCACATCCATGGGCTTCTAAGGCAAAATATCAGTATATGAGAGAAATAAATCCTTAAATTATGAATGAATAACCTAAATTAAAGGAAGATCCATCAAATAATCCTTTAATTATATATCTAGAGAAAATGGAACTATATACATAAAGTAATCAACATAATCCTTCACCATACCCTAGCTATACTAAACACTCATAATATCGATAACATTACACTCATTTAGATTTTTAGGCATGAACCAAAAAATAAATGTTGTCATAAACACCTACCAAGATGCACTAACTTTCAATGAAAATGGTATGGTAACCTTCCACCATCAAAATTCATACCATCAAAACAACCCAAAACATCATGTACTTTCACTTCATCAGGTGTTCTGAATAACCTAAAGGCACCATTAATATCATAAAACCACATAATATATTTTTAGTTACCACAATCACCATGGTAAACCAGAAACAACTATGAATAACTCAACTATTCAACTCAACATGTATTCTAGGTAAGGCTAATAAATAAAACAATCATGCTACATAACTTGGGGACCTTTTTGGGAAGAATACTCTAAATATAAGTGAATAAAAAAATTGATCAACATCCAACTAAAATTCAACCACAAATAACAAATCACACTAGAAAAAATGTCTCATAAGACAAACAACTCAAAGGAAGCTAAGGTACTTTTCCATAAACCACCAATAATATTTCAGAACCCAAAGCCTTTCAATTTGAAAAGAAAATTTTCAAAATACCCTAATCATCCATAAAATAATATCAGAACTCCAAGGCCCACTTTTTAATGAAATTTACACCTCTAAATAACATTTCATTTGAAATTTTTCTCCCCAAAAAAATGATTTCCTATTTGAATATCCACTCATTCAGAACAAAAATAATAAAAAAAAATCATACCATACTACTAGGATGGGGATATAGTGGAAATGCCTAACACAATCCCATGTTTTAGTATACCATTCCCTAAGAAAGAATGAACTACTAAACGAATCTTGAACTGTGTACTAGAGGTCCACACGGGTCACTAATACATGACATCTCATTGTATAACATTGACTAACATCCATAATCATCCCCTAAACCACATACTCAAAAACCATGACCATAGAATCAAATCACAGACTACCCCTGGTAACATTAGGCTTAGGGGTTTCATGGTTTCATAATTCCATTACCATACCAAACACTAAATTTATAGCGGTCCTAATCTACAAATACTAGACACCCAAAATAGGAAGGAATTCTAGGATTCTATTTTTATCATGAATCTGGTCATGTTTCTATTAGACATAACACCTGACCTATCCCATGACATGGCCTGAGAGTTGTTCTCAATTCTCTGAAGTTTCTAAATATAGTTTGAAAAAAAATTGAGATTAAATGATTTATCACAAATACAATTAGGTTAAAATAACCAAAACACATCACACAATAGAACAAATAATGATTGAACCAAAATATATTCTAAACCAAACTTAGATATAATATCGGATGAAACAATGTTAAATAAAAAAGAAAAATAAACCATAAATGAACAACTTGTTGTCCATGTGACCTCCTAGTCACTACAGACCATAATGAAGACCTACTCAAAGGGAAATAAAAAAACATGAACCGGAAAAATAGATCAAGTCTGCCATCATCAATTGGAATATGTAGGTTGTGAGAAACAAATAGCTTAATAGGTAAGAACCATAGATTCTATACATTTCAATTCCCATAAACTAACATAATAACTATTTTGAAATACATTTAGAAAATAGGGTTTTATCGAATTTAAATAAAAAAACACATCATCCAGTAAACCACTTTGTGAAACAACCCACACAACATTCCATTCAATAAAAAAGGATTCCTTTTCTATATACATATTTCAAGACTAATTTCTTTCGAAAGAAACCAAACCATATGGTCATGAGATATTCTGTAATGACCAAAACATTTAAAAATGAAAATTCCTCTTGATCTGATTAAATGTACTATTATGTATAATGGTTATATAAAACATATGAAGTTCTTTGGTTTTATGTTTTTGTATTTTAAAATAACATTATTAATTGTTACAGTTGTTAATATAGTCATTGAGAATTATTCACATGATTCATATAAATACAGATCATTTACAAATTCAATTTACTTAGACAAAGGAAGCGATGACCTCATCCATTAGAATTTCCCTATATGAATCCCATTTTTTAGAGTATGTAAAGGAGGTATTGACACTGGGCATCTCTCTTGATCATGAACAATTCGAGCATCAAAAGATTAAGCTTGAACAGAACTGCCTATGGGAGAAGTATAAGTTGATAGAGATTACCACCAAAGAGATGTTATCTGAGCCACCCCAATAGTCTTTCACCATCGCAAACCTTACCCTTACGTCTTATACGGGTGTTATAAGGGGTTATTTAACAAGACACAAGCACTATGATTATGTGATTCATTTTTTGTATAATGAATATACATTCATTTCATTATTGTTTCATTATAAATGGTCGTTAAAGCACAAATAGTATTTGTAGTTAATATTAATTTAAGAAATATATTTTGATAAATTAATGAATTTAATTAATTAAATAATGTTATAATAAAAATTATTATTACTAAATTACTTTTTATTATATATAAATGATTTTATAATTTTTCAGAATACAATTATAAGTTTTATTAATGTTAGAAAACTGTTTTTGTCAAAACCCATGAATTTTAAATAAATTTCAATTATTATATAAAACCGGAAAATTCACATATATAGAAAATATTTATATAAAATGAATATCATTTTCTGAATTAGGATGTCTCAATTATCCCGTGGCGAATTTTTCATAATTTTCTGAGATATTCGAGTTTTGGGTAAAAATTAAATACTATTTTAATATATAATGTGTTTTATAACATCATAATGACCCAATAGTGATTTAATAAAATACTATAAAATGGATTTTCAACAAATATTTTTTTTACCTTTAAGATAATTTTATCTTAGATATTTTTTAATAATTTTATGGTGCCTTAGTTAACCCCTAAGACTTATAAAACATTTTAACATTTAAAATGATTTCCTTGAGAGTGTGACTCACCTACACATAAAAAGGCCTAATATTTTAAAATGTTAGGACCTTTTCCTTATTAAATAATGTTTTCCACTCACCTTTTGTAAAAAACATGGGCTAAAACCATTTTTTGTTTGGGGTTTTTTTTTAATGTGATGTGTCCAAAACAAAAATAATAAATAATTCCCTATCTTTTCCTATAAAAACCCACCCAAGCTCCAACTTATCTATATTAAAAACCCTTATAGCATGTTCTTACTATGATCTCCTATATCTAGTATCCTCTCAAGGTGCCCTAAGATCCCAAGATTCATATCTCAAGCATCCACCAATCCTTTATATCACACATCCAAGTTAGGGATTTCTTCTTTTCAAATTTTTGTCCAAATTTTATTATGTTGTTATACAATTTTGTTTTCAATTAAAAATGTTGAGGTGTGATTTTGAGCCTACCCCATACTGACCTCCTTTTATTTTAATGATGATATACCTCTTTCTCATTCATTAATTCATCCCATGTTCACCTGCTACCATGCCAAAATTCCGTATGGAATTTCAATGTTCTCATTTTCTTTCAAGAAATTATTTTGAATTATGAATCTAAATTATATTAAATATGTTGGGACATGTATCTATATGACCCCATTAATATCAATTTCATGTAAATATTATGAGATACCCCTTTATCTCTCATCAACCATTTTTATGAATTCTTATGTCACGCCGTTATGCGGTTGAAATTGCATCACAATTTTCCACGCCAAAGACATTCTGTAGTGAATACAATGCTAATTTCCCTATCAATTGGTATTCACCATTATGAAAATATAATTTTTTATTATAGGGTTTCATTTATGAATTCAACATTCTTTTATCATGGAATAAATGATCATGTTTAATGAATCCATGTTGTATGATCTATGTGGCACACTTATGCATGAAATGAAATGATTAAGAAGTGTTTGTCCTAATAGCACTCCAATGCATTGCGTAAATATTAGTATCATGATAATTTAACTGCAATGAGGATTTACTCATTTTGTTTCAAGTGAAATTAGTGTTTAATCATTCTAATTCAATTGCAATGATGGTTTACTCATCCTCCATGTGAAATTAGCATGGGCTCATACTAATATCCTGTTAAATGTTGTTTCTAAATTTCCAAGTTATGATAATCATGCTATATTATGCCTTTATGTTCATGGTTCTCTTGTGATCCATTGATATTAATATTTCATTACATGTACTATATTCATCATTTTATGCCTTGTTTACACCACTACATGTCTTTATAGCTCACCCTTTTCTTATACATGACCTCAGGTTATCCAACACAATGCTAAATATGAAGGAGTGTGTGTGGTCATATAAAAGAAATTTTCAAAAGGATGATAAATTCATGTTTTATGTTGTTATGTAATGTTTCTAAGCCCCCAAAACATTATACCTCTCAATATTCTATGTTATAGCAAGTGAATATTTTATGTAATAAATTATGGTTATGTGTGAAATAAAGAGTAGGGTTGTTATAGTCAGTATCAGAGGATAGATTTAGTTATTTTTTGGTATTAGGATTATTAGAACCTAGTGAAAGACTTATGGATAAGACTCTGTATAAAAAAATAATCGCTAAATTTTGGTGAGTATTGAGTAAGTTGTTTATCTTGATTTTCAAACCCTTTTACATAGATAACTCGGAAGGGAGTAAAGTTTTCTTGAAGTGATTAAGGAAAAGAGAGATTCAAGGAGTTGTAAAGGAGTCTTATAACTGTGCATGTTCTCATACTAACCAAAATTGGAGAACTTTTTGTGGTATTTAGTAATAAATCAAAGAAGGTAATGGGTTGTGTGTTTATGTAAAATTTCAATGTCATTACCTATACATTAATGAAATTAAAATTTCATGAGAAAAACAATCCAACCCATGATCTAGAAATGGATTCATTAATATTTAATTAGAAAATTTGGGGACATTAACTCAGTGGGGAGAAGTGTAAAATATATACAAATAAACAAAGCCTCAAGTATATTTTCACACAAAAATAGTTGAACATGCACCAACGAAGATGTTTAGAGCTGATCAAAGACTATAACTGCTCAACCAATTACCACCCTGGGAAAGAAAATAATGTAGCGAATCCTATAAGTAGAATGGAACCTGTAATTACATCATTGATGGGAATTTAAAAGGATACAATCTTCTATGATTTGTTGAAGATGGAATGGAAATCACAAAGAAGGGAACATCATCAATCCTTTCACAAATTATTTCTCATCCATCTCTTTTGGAAAGGTTAAATGATGATCAAAAGGATGATGTAGAATTTTGAAGAATTGGAAACTATCAGAAAAGGGAAACCCTCAGAGTTCAATTATAATGAAGAAGGAATTGTGAAATTTCGTACAAGACAATGAGTTCCATCAAATTCAGAGTTAATGAATGAACTTTTGTATGATGCACATAGTTATAATTTCTCCATTCACCCATGAAACACAATTATGTATCGAGATCTTCGACAGAATTATTGGTGGGATGTTATGATAAAGGAGGTTGCTGGGTATACATCAATGTGCATCGTATGTCAGCATGTGAATTATGAGAGGAAGAAGTCTAAGGGGATGAGGAAACCATTACCCATACAGGCATGGAAATGGGAAAACATCACCATGGACTTTGTAACTAGACATCTGAAGAAATCCAATGGAAATAATAATATCTAGGTTGTTGTGGATCATCTTACAATGAATTCAAAATTCATTTCAATTTGATAGGATTTCTCATTCGATCAATTGGAAGAGATATATATCATAGAAGTGGTAAGGCAACATGTAGTACCACTATCTATAGTTTTTTATCGAGATCAATGATTTACCTTTATGTTCTGGATATTCTTCAACATGCTCTCAATACTGAGCTGAACTTCAATACAACTTATCTTCCTCAAAATGATGTCCAATATGATTGGACTATACACACACTCGAGGAAATGTTTAGATCATTCTCAATAGACTTAAAAGGATGATGGGATCAAAATATTCCTCTAGTTTATTTCACTTACAATAACAGTTTCCACTCAAGAATCTAACTGGCTCTTTATGAAGCCCTATATGGGAAGAGGTGAAGAACTCTGGCATGTTGGGATGAAGTTTGGGAGCGAAATCTCCGAATCCAATAAATGGTCTAAGATATTGTAGAGAAGTTTAATACCATACAATAGTACATTAAAGCTTCTCAAAGTCGAAAAAGTGATATGTTTATAATCATAAATGAGACCAACTATTTGATATCGATGGCATAGTATTCCTCCACATATCTCTATGGAAGAGATTTTTGAGATTTGGGAAGAAGGGATATCTTAGTCCAAGGTATATCAGCCATTTTGAGATCCTTCATCACATTGGAGTGGTGGACTGTCAACTAGAACTCCCACCAAACCTATCTAAAGTACATGATGTATAATATGTATCACTCTTAAGGAAGTAAATACCTAACCCATCAAATGTACTCAATACAATGGTGATACGATTATAGAATGACCTCTACTACGAAGAGAGGTCAGTGTTGATCTTATATCATAGGTAAAAGGTACTACGAAATAAAGAAATTCCCCCATGTCATGAAATTGTGGAAAAACAACAAGATTGATGAGGAAATTTGGGAATTTGAGGAAGTGATGAAGTAGAGTTATCCTAATCTATATTATAATGGGAAATGGAAATTTCGAGGGAAAAAATTCTTAAGGGGGGATGATTATAACGACCCAAACATTTACTAATGAAACTTACTCTTGATCTAATTAAATGTATTATTATGTAAAATGGTTATATAAAACATATGAAATTCAATTGTTTTATGTTTTTGGATTTTAAAATACCATTATGAATTATTACCATTTTCTAATATAGTCGTTGAATAGTGATCACATGATAAGTTTAAATATAGGTCTTTATCATATCCAATTTACTCAGAAAAAGAATGTGATGACCTCATCTAGTAGAATTTCTCCATAAAAAAGCCCATTTTCTAGAGCTCTGAACGAAGGTTTCATAACTGGGCTTCACTCTTCATCTATCCCAAGCTGAGCTTCAAAAAATAATCTTGAACAGAACCTCCTATGGGTGAAGTTGAATTTGATAGATAATACCACCCAAGCGATGTTATCTGATCCACCCCATGTGTCTATAACCATCGCAAACCATACCTTTATGTCTTATGTCAGTGTTATAAGGGGTTGTGTATCAATACCCTATCACTATGATAATGTGATTTTTTTATAAAAATAATATACATTCATTTCCTTATTGTTAATTTGTAAATTTGTTTTAAAGTACAAATAGTATTTTTAGTTAATATTCAATTAATAAATATATTTTTATGAATTAATGGATTTTTGGAATTAAATAATATTTTCATAAAATATTATTATTACTAAATTAATTTTTATTAAATATAAATGTTTGTATAATTTTTACTATGGTTTGATAAGTGTTTTTCTCAAAACACATGAATTTTAAATAAATGTTGGTTTTTATTTAAAAAGTGAAAATGAACATTTTGAGCAAATTATTTATATAAAATGAATATTATTTTCGGAATCAAGACATCGAAGTTATTCAACGGTGAATTTTTCATAATTTTCTCAGACAGTTGAATTGTTGGGTAAACATTAAATACCGTTTAAATATATAATGTGTTTTATGATATATTAATGAACTAATATTGATGAAATAAAATACTATAAAATAGATTTATGGCCAATATATTTTTTTACTTTAAAAATAATGTGATTTTACTGTTTTTTTATTATTTTTATGGTGCCTTAGTGGACACTACAGGACTTATAAAACATTTTAAGTTTTAAAATTATTTCTATGAAAGTGTAACTCACCTCCACATAAGAAAGCCTAGTATTTTAAGAAGTTAGGCCATTAGACGTATACAATAATTTTATCCAAACCAATTTAGAAAAAACTATGGGTATAAACCATTGGTAGGTTAGTGGTTTTGATTTTTTTTTTTGTGGTGTCCCAATACTAAATAATAAATAATTCCCTCTCTTTTCCAACATAAACCCACCCTATGTCCCAAATATCTTCACTCAAAACACTTGAATCACATTCCTAATCTACCCTAATATCTCTAGTATCCTACCAAGGCTCCCCAAGACCCTAATAAGACTCTCCCAAGCCTCTTCCAATCCTTTGGATCACACTTCCAAGTAAGAGATTTCAACCATTCTCATTTTGTACAAATTTACTTACGTTGTTATACCATATTTCTTCGATTAAAATTTTTTGAGTTTGATTTCTAACCTCCCCATAATTTCCCCATTTTTTTAATAATTATATCCTCTTTATCAATCATGAATGCCTCCCATATAAACCTGTTACCATACCAAATTTCTATAAGGAATTTTTATCTTCTCATTTAGATTCAAGAAATTCATTTGTATTATAAATCTAAATTCCATTACATATGTGTGGAAATGAATTTATATAACCCCCTTACTATATATTTCATGTACAAATGATGATATACCAATTTATCTATCATCAACCATTTTTATGATTTCTTATGTCATGACGTTATGCTGCCGAAATTGCACTGTGATTTTCTAACCCAAAGTCATTGAGTAGTGAATACCATAACCATTTATCTATCAAGGGTATTCAACTATATAAACATTTACATATTGATTATGTTGTTTCATTTATGAATTTCACATTCCTATATCATGGAATAAATGAGGATGCTTATTGAATCCATGTTGTATGATCTATGTGGAACACTAATGCATGAAAAAAATGATTAAGAATGATGGTCCCTGATAGGACTCCAATGCATTGGGTAATGATTAGTATCATGATACATTCAATTAAATGTGGTTTTACTCATTCTAATTCATGTTAAATGAGGGTTTACGCAATTTAATTCATGTTTAATGAGGTTTTACTCATTCTCAAAATGCAATGAGCCCTGGATGTAACACTCGATATTTTTATGAGAAATATTTTTATTTTTATGTTATACACATCATCAAAGTAATCTTTCACTACACACAACACTATCTTGGCTTTATTTACACGGAATCGCGACCTTCCTCAAACGCTTGCATTGTACGCAATACCGAGTTTCACTAAACAATGATAAGCTATTAAAATATTATTAAAACTAGCCGTTATGAATAGTAATACCCATTTTTTGAAATTTTAATAAATTTTATCTTTCAAAATGGAATTCATTTTTGTATTCGGAATATCGAAATTAGCCAAGGGTGAAGTTTAGGTATTTTTCTGAAAACTTTCAATTTTTGATGAATAGTGAAAACATTGGGTTACTATTTAAAAACCGATTTTTTATTAATCTATTTATTTATTTAAATTTATTTTATGTAAAATGTGATATATAATACCTATATAAGTTCAATTTAATTCATTAGAGTCATTTTATAATAATTTTAGATATATAAAAATTTTATTGATCTTTTCACCATCTTCTACCCACCTCCTAGGAGAGTTTGAAAATTTACATAAAAAATAATTTTAACGCTTTTGTGGGAGGAATTTCTAAAATCCAAGAGACACGGTTAACATAAATGAGTAAAATGTGGTTCAATAAGATAAAAATAATTTTTCGTGAATAATAACTTTTTACTTTTTTTTACCACTCTTAAAAGTAAATAGGGTAATTAAGGGTAAAAATGGTATTATATTTACACTAACACATGTCCTCATTCTATTGGATAAGTTTAATTCGACTAAAAACAATCTTAGGAATAAAATATGACCATTTAGGTCCACTTGGATTAGATTAGGAAATTTATTATTATTTTATTTAAAGAATAGTTAAAATAGTTAAAATCAAATTTTAAAAACTAAAACATTTTTAATACAAGTTTATACATAAGATAATTTCTACTATAAATATTCATTAGAACAATTAAACTATTTCCTACATAATGGTATTTTATTTGTAATTTTTATAGATTAATTAAGTTAATTTATTTTTTACCCAATGATGATGCGGTAATTACCTTATTAATGATATATTAAAATAATTCATGTTATAAATACCCAAATAAATAAAATTTGAGACTTTTTATGAATTAAAATAATTTTATAGGTTAATATGACATGTTATTATTTATTTAATTATCATTTTTCGAACTAATAATGCTGATATGAGTTTCACAAAAATCAATTACCAAATACTGTCAAAATTGACATAAAATAGTTTTCAAAACAAATATTATATTATTAATTGTTATTTTATTTCTAAAAATATATGGATCAGCCAAATGACTTAGATAAGGTTATATATATTAATAATTAACAAAGTGGGGTTCTTTTTTCTTGTTATAGTACGTTTATTAACCTTAAAGTGTAAGAAAACAAGAAGACACAGTAAAAGTAAAATTATTTAACTTAATGTTAAATCTAAATGATAAGGTTAAAATAGAAAACTAAACTTTTCTAAATTCTATTGGATGATATTATTTCGACCCATACCCACCTTAGCTTCAGAATAAATCAATTTAAAGCTATTAAAAATATAATATGACTTTATAATAAAATGATATTTTTAGTTTTTTCGAGGGTGCCCCTATCCTCCCTTATAAAAGGGCACCTCATCCCTCTCATCCTCACACCACTTTGAACCTTCATGATCGGCCAAACCTGGACCATTTCCCTTATCAACTTCTATATAGACATCCTAGAAGTCCTGGTATTCTTTAAAGACCATATTTAGTGCCCTAAGAGGAGGTTAAGAAATTTCACTTCAAAGAAGAGGTAATGTCTGTTACCGATTCTTTCAAATTTATTTCTTCTTATACATCTTATTGATCAGTTGTTTCATTATGATTTAATAACATAAGTATCACTCATAAATGGATATGTTATTATATGTTTGAAACAACGCTATTTCACCTTCTATCCATCCTACTAAAAATGAAATCACCGCGCGTGCGAATGTACGGAATACTGTCTCCACGCCGTAGTCTAATCTATTTTCCACCACCACCATACATGGATGGGTATAAAGGTGTAAATAATATCTATATATTATTATTGTAAATTGATATTGATTATGAAATAGTATACATACAATTCAATACAATTCCACGATCATGGGAACGATATCATCGCTCGTGCGTACGTACGGCCTACCATCTCCACGATGTGATGTAACTCGTTGTACATGTTCTTAAATGCATAATGATTATATAAGTGAATTGAATGAATAAATATGATATATATTACACTAATACCATTCTGTAAATGAGGTATCTATAACCTAAAAATATGAATAAAATTTTTTTCGACAAAAAACGCATAAGAACAAATGGTAATAAACACCCGAATAACAAGTAGAAATGAAATATTTCTAATAAAAAGCTAATAATATGACCATATATGATATAATAACAATTATTATGATTCTAGAATAAGTCAATAACATTATTTAAATCATTATATAGGTGGTTCAGACACGTATGAAGCAAATCAGACGTAAGGTAAGGGAAAATCTCGCAATCTCATTTTTATCCGAGATTTTTTATACTTCAGAATTTACTAGGGAATATTTATCATCCACATACATGTTTCCTCAATATATAATATTATTTCTATCCTCCAACAGTTGTTTAAATCCAATTTTACCCTTCAGTGAGTTTTTATTAAAATATATGAAAGGAATATTTTGTCATTTTTAGTATGAGGTACGTTTTTGTCTTTTCTGGACGAAGTTCGAGGAGAATGTTTTTCTTTAAATTATTCGGCATGAATGGAATTTTAGAACATTATTTCCATAAACCCTCCATTACAAGTTTTCAATTTTATTATTAATTAACAACTATAATTTTAAAATTTTGTGACATGTTCATAAAGGAAAAATGTTTTTTAAGTGGAAAGGATATTTTTCTCAAGAATGGAGTTCAAGTATTTTATCAAAATTATTTTCTATCTAAGATAATATGGGGTCATAGTCCAATACTTATTTTTACATTGATTTGATTATGTTATGATGGAATTATTTTTATGATTTCTTTTTATCTTATATGGATTATGTTATGATGGCATGATGTTTAAGAATCCCATTTTTATTACATGGGTTATGCTTTGATGTATGATTTATGATCTTGTGGAACACATAAGAATGGTATCATTATGAGATGGGAGATACTTATATCTCCCTATAATGCATTGGGTGGAGATTTATATCTCATTAGATAGATATGGCTGGAATGGTATGTCGATATGGTTCCGTGATACATGACTGGAACGAGGAGTGAACTCGGTTCGGAAATGGACTTTGCCAGCTAAGACAGTCTTGGAAATGAGTCTAGACTAATATGAAATGATTTTCTATGATTATGTGTATATTTCGCAAATATTCATGTCTTATGTTATGATTTTTGGGATTACATTTCACTGTTATGATTTATCCCATGTTATGAAATTATGATCTCTTTTAGAGGTTAAGATTTCCAAAATGATATGTTCTAATGAATATGATCTGATTGATATTTCTTTTGTTTACCCTTACTGAGTATTTGAGCTCACCCTTTGTATGTTTTCTTTTCCGTAGGTCAGGAATAATGGTATTAAGTACGATATGCAAAAAGGGACTATCAATTTGATAAAATCAAAGGGAGACAATGTAGATGATTTATGAACCAATTGTTTATGTTTCCCAGTTTCTAAAGAAACTATACCTATACAGTAATTTAATGGTTTTATTATATGTTTTAATAAGTGTTCTTCAATTTTGAAGTATTAACAATGTTTGTAAAGTACAAGTCATTATATCTAAGCATAGACCACAATCATAGTGTTTTAGAAATGGTCACGAATAACACTATGAAAGCTTTAGTAAGAACTCTAATGATATATCTAAGCATAGAAACCAATCATAGTGTTTTAGAAATGTCCATGAATAACCTAAGATAAGTCCTTAAGTGTAAAATTTTATTCTTGATTATGTGGTTTTCCTATTATAATTAGTGTTTCTCACAGTATTCATCTTGGTTTTAGTCAATGGCTGGAACCAGATGAAACCGTGTTAATTCGGAATGCGACGGGCAATGAAATGATTGTCCCCCTGAGAAACCAAACGTTATGGGAGCTGGAATGAAAAATCTTGTATCCATGATCACACAAAAATTTCAAGCTATGAATCATGTAGGACATCCAAAAGAGAAAAGTAAGGAGCAACATTTTGATTAATCCTTCACGAGGCAGCGTCCACCCTCATTCAGCGGGTCTACTGATCCATTTGTTGCCGATCAATGGATCAGTACTACTGAAATGATATTTTCAGTTCTTCAATGTTCTGAACATGATAAATTAATCTTAGCAGTATATCGTTTGGAAGGTGAATATGATCAATGGTGGAATCTTATCAAGAATACGAGGAAAAGGGATGAAATTGAATCCACGGAATGGGATGAGTTCAATAACTTATTTTTCAATAAGTACATCCCTCGTATTCTTCGAACAAAGATGGAGAAGGAGTTTCTTGAACTAAAGAAAAAGGATGTTGAATCAGTTGGTACCTAAGAATCAAATTTTACAAGACATTCAAGGTACGCTTTTGGTATTATTATCCAACCTGAGAGTAAGATCGATCTATTCTTTACTCGCTTAAAACCAAGTCTTTGAAGGGCGCTAGACCTAAGGGAATTCAATAGCTACGAGGAGATCTTTCAATGTTCTCTTAAGGAAGAGATGAATATTGGAGTAACCCATCAGTCATATGCATTTGATAAGAAGAGGAAAATTGAATTCAAAGGGAAATCTAAAGACCACACTGAAAAGATGATGATTTTTCCCTTATGCTCAAAGTGTGGAAAGAATCATGGATGGAGTTGTCTTAATGTGACAAGTAAATGTTTCAAATGTGGAAAGGAAGGTCATCAGGCATTTTAATGCCGCAATGATGGGAAGAATATGTCTAGTGATGCGAAAAAAGGAAGGGCTACACAGAGTGCACCTCCTACACTTCAATGTTACAAGTGAAATGAAATGTGGAATTATTCTAATCAATGCCTTAATCCAAGGGTTGTTGATTATTATCAATTTCAACAAACTCTTAAGGCTAACGACAAAGGAAATTCAGATGAAATTTCTATTAGCGAAGTGGAATATGATAACAAAGTGGTGAAAGGTATACTTACCATCCACTATAAAGTATAAAATGGTTTATTTGACTCTAGATCCACCCACTCTTTTATTTATGAAATTTTTTCTATGGGTATAGCCGTATTACCTCCAAAATTTGATGTTGAGTTAGCTGTGACAACACCTTTTGGAACAACAGTCACATAAAATGTTTATAATTCTTCTCCGATTGATGTTTGTGGGACAATGCTTCCTGCAAATCTTGTGATCCTTCCTATAGTGGAATTTTATGTGTTTCTTGGCATGGATTGGCTTTCATTATATGGAGCTCATATCAATTGCCAAATAAGGGATGTCACATTTCATATTCCAGATCAATCTATTATCGTCTATCGATGCAAGGATGTACATAACCTTCTAGTGGAAATTTCATCCTTCCTATGGGTCTTGATTCCACTAAATGAAGGTTATTTATCTCAAATGGCTGGAGATAAACTCACGATTAATAAAACACCTATTGTACGGGTGTTCAATGATGTCTTTCTGGAGGAATTTCCTGGTCTTCCACCAAATCGTGAAGTTGAGTTTTCAATATAACTCATACTGGGTGCTATGCCCATTTCAAATACACCTTATAGAATGGGCCCAATTGAGTTATAGGAATTGAAGAAGCAACTCCAAGATAATCATGATAAGAGATTCGTACGCCCTAGTGCATCACCTTGGGGAGCACCTGTTCTGTTTGTTAAGAAGAAAGATGGATCAACGAAACTCTGCATTAATTATCGTGAACTTAACAAGATCAATATCAAGAACAAATATCCTCTCCCACACATTGATGACTTATTTGACCAACTACGTGGAGCTTAATAATTTCCCAAGATTGATCTTCTTTCAAGTTATCATCAATTAAGGGTCAAAATGGAGGATATACCAAATACGTGTTTCCATACAAGTTATGGACACTATGAATTTACAAGGATTCCATTTGTTCTTACTAATGCCCCTGTTATCTTCATGGATCCAATGAATAGTGTCTTTAGAGACTATCATGATCAATTTGTGGTAGTATTTTCTATTCAAATAGAAAGTAAGAACATGAAGATCACTTGAGAATTGTATTGAAGACCCTGAGAAAGGAGAATCTTTATGCCAAATTTACCAAGTGTTAATTCTGGCTACAAAAATTTGCATTTTTGGGTCACATAATCGCAATACAGGGGATATCTATGGATCCGTCCAAAACAGAGGTTATTGAAAGATGGTCGAGACCAACAACAGTAACTGAGATATAATGTTTTCTTGGTTTGGCTGGATATTATCGACGTTTTGGGGAAGATTTTTCACGATTATATAATCCACTCAATAGGTTGACTTGAAAAGGGGTTAGGATCGTGTGGACGGAGGAATGTGAAGAGAATTTCAAGGAGTTCAAAAGACGATTAGCGAGTGCACCAATGCTCACACTGCCTTGTATTGGAGAAAGGTTTGTGATCTACAGTGATGCATCCAAGAAGGTATTTACGTGTGTTCTCATGCAAAATGATATAGTGATATCTTATGCCTCACGACAGATGAAAATCTATGAGAAAAATTACCCAACTCATGATTTGTAGTTAGCTACGATAATCTTTGAATTATAGATTTGGAGGCATTATCTTTATGGAGAAAGGTGTGATATCTATACTGATCATAAGTGTTTAAAGTATATTTTCAATCAAAAGGAGATGAATATGCGCAAAAGAAGTTGGTTGGAGCCGATTAAGGATTATGACTGCTCAATTCATTACCACCCTAGGAAATCAAACAAGGTGGCAGATGCATTAAGTTGACAAGACCATTCTAGCTTATCCAAGATGAGGATCACAAAAGATCCAATATTTATGGACTAAAAATGATGGATCATGGAATTATAATGGAAGGTGAAAATATTATCATTCTCAAATGAATGTTCAACAATCTATATATGTGAAGATTAAAGAGGCACAAGAAGAATATATAGAGTTACAAAAGAATTTGTGAAATGTTTCCGAATTCAACCTTGATTGTGATGGGATAATAATGTTCAGAAATTGGCTTTGTGTTCCTCCCATCCCCGAATTAAAGAAGGAACTGCAGGATGAGTCTCATAGTTCTTCATTCTCTATTCACCCTGGAAGCATGAAGATGTATAGGGATATGAAAGGGTGCATCTTGTGGGATGGAATGAAAAGATATGTTGCTGAATATGTCTCTCGATGCTTGGTTTGTCAGCAAGTTAAAGTTGAGATATAGAATTCTAAGGGGGTGTTAGAACCATTACCCATACCCGAATGGAAATGGGAAATTATCACAATGGAACTTGACACTGGACTTCCTATAACATCCAAAGGCAATAATTCTATCTGGATCATTGTTGATCATCATACAAAGTCGGCACACTTCATTGCAATTAGAGAAGATTTCTCTCTCAATAAGATTGCAAGTATATATGTAAATGAAGTGGAAAGATTACATGGAGTACCACTTTCCATTATATCTAATCGGGATCTGAGGTTTACCTCAATGTTTTTGAGAATTCTTCAGCATACTCTGGATACAGAGTTGAGTTTCATCACTGCTTATAATCTTCAGACATACGGCCAGTCAGAGAGAACAATTCAATATCTAGAAGATATGTTGAGAGCTTACTCTATGGATTTCAAAGGAGGTTAGGATCAACACCTACTTTTTTTGGAATTTTATTATAATAATAGCTTTCACTCCAGTATTCAGATGGCTCCTTATCAAGCTCTCTATGGAAAGAAATGTAGGACTCCAACTTGCTGGGATGATGTTGGGGAAAGAAAGATATTAGGAACTGATCTTGTTGATGAGATGGTAGAAAAGGTTCGATCTATTCAACAACCCATAAGGGCAGCTCATAGTCGACAAAAAAGTTATGCCGACAATAAATGAAAATACCTACAGTTTTAAGTGGGTGATAAAGTGTTCTTATGAATATCTCCATTGAAGAGAGTAATGAAATTTGGAAAGAAGGGAAAGTGGAGCCCTAGGTATATCGGTCCTTTCGAAATATTGGATCAAGTTGGGAAGGTAGCTTACTGATTGGCACTTCCACTGAATCTTTCTCAAGTTCATGATGTATTCCATGTATCTCTCCTAAGAAATTACATACCTGATCCTTCACATGTACTCAGCTCATAAGTTGTACAGTTGGAGCAAGATCTTTCTTATAAAGAACTGCAGATAGAGATTCTGGATCGTAGTGAAAAGGTTCTATGGAACAAGACCACTCACTCGGTGAAAGTTTTATGGTGGAAACACTAATTAGAATAAGCTACATGGGAGCTTGAGGATATGATGAGGGATAGGTATCATCATCTGTTTGTTACAAAGTGATGAATTTCGAGGGCCGAATTCTTTTTAAGGGGGGTAGAATGTAACACCCGAGATTTTTATGAAAAGTATATTTGTTTTTATGTTATATACATCATAAAAGTAATCTTTCACTACACACAACACTAGCTTGGCCTACTTTACATGCAATCGCGACCTTCCTCGATTTCATGCATTGCACGCAATACCGAGTTTCACTAAACAATGATAATCTATTAAAATATTATTAAAACTAGTCGTTAGAATAGTAATACCCACTTTATCAAATTATATAAATTTTATCTTTCAAAATGGACTTCATTTTTGGATTCCGAATACTGAAATTAGATAATGGTGAAATTTTGGTATTTTTCTGATAACATTCAATTTTTGATGAATAGTTAAAACACTGGGTTACTATTTAAAAACCAACTTTTTATTTAAATAATTATTTATTTAAAATTATTTTATGTCATAAGTGATACATAATACCTATATATGTTCAAAGTAATTCATTTGACTAATTTTATAATAATTTTAGATATATAAAAATTTTATTGATCTTTTCACCGTCTTTTACCCACCTCCTAGGAGGGTTTGAAAATTTACATAAAACATAATTTTACTACTTCTGTGAGTGGAATTTTTAAAATCCAAGAGACAAGGTTAACATCACGGAGTAAAATGTGGTTCAATAAGATAAAAATAATTCTTGGTGAATAGTAACTATTTACTTTTTTTTACCACGGTTAAAAGTAAATAGGGTTATTAAGGGTAAAATGGTATTATTATTATGCTAACACATGTCCTAATTCTATTGGATAAGATTAATTCGACCAAAAACAATATTAGTAACAAAATATGACCATTTAGGTCCACATGGATTATATTAGGACATTATTATTCTTTAAAAAGAAGAGTTAAAATAGTTAAAATCAAAGATTAAAAACTAAATATTTTTTAATATAGGGTTATACAGAAGATAATTTCGACAATAAATATTCTTTAGAAATGTAAAACGATTTCCTACATAATGGTATTTAATTTTTAATTTTTAGAAATTGAATAAGTTAATTTATTTTTGACATAATGATGATGATGTAATTATCTTACTAATGAAATATTAACATAATTGATGTTATAAATACCCAAATAAATGTAATTTGAGACTTTTTATGAATTAAAATAATTTTATAGTTTAATATGACATGATAGTATTGATTTAAATATCTTTTTCCGAACTAATAATGTTGATATGAGTTTCACAAAAATCTATTACCAAATAGTGTTAAAATTGACATAAAATAGTTTTTTTTAAATATTATATTATTAATTGTTATTTTATTCCTAAAAAATAAGGTTCGGCCAAATGACATAGATGAGGTTATATATATTAATAATGAATAACTTGGGGTTCGTCTGTCTTGTTATAGAATGTTTATTTACCTTATAGTATAAGAAAACAAGAAGACACGGTAAAAGTAAAATTATTTAACTTAAAGTTAAATCCAAATGATAAGGTTAAAATAAAAACCTAAACTTTTCTAAATTCTATTGAATGAAAGGATTTATACCCATCCCAACTTTAGCTACTAAATAAATCAATTTGGAGCTATTAAAAACAGAATATGACTTTATAATAAAATAAAATTTCTAGTTTTTCTTATGGTACCCCTCTCCTCCCTTATAAAAGGGCACCTCCTCCCTCTCCTCCTCACACCACGTTGAGCCTTGATGATTGGAAAAACCCTGACCATTTCCCTTATAAACTCTCCTAGAAACATCCTAGAGGTCCCTGTCTTCTCCAAAGTCCATCTTTAGTGCCCTAAGAGGAGGTCAAAAAAGGCGCTTCAAAGAAGAGGTAATGTCTGTAACCGATTCTTTCAAATTTATATCATCTTCTACTTTATCTTCTTTAGTTCTTTCATTATGAAGTAATAACATTAGTATAACACATAAACTAATATGTTATTATATGTATGAAAATACCCTATTTCACCTTCTATCCATCCTATGGAAAATGAAATCACCGTGCGTCTGTACGTACAGAATACCATCTCCACGCCGTGGTGTAATCTATTTTCCACCACCACCATACTTTGATGGGTATAAATGTTTAAATAATAACTATATATGATTATTGTAAAGTTATATTGATTCTAAAATAGTATATATATACTTCAATACAATTCCACGATCATGGGAACGATATCATCGCTCGTGCGTACGTACGGCCTACTGTCTCCATGATGTGATGCGACTAGTTCTACATGATCTTCAATGCATAATGATTATATAAATTAGTTGAATGAATAAATATGATATATATTACACTAATACCATTATGGAAATGAGGTATCTATAACCTATAAATATTAATAAAAATTTATTCGACAAAAAACGCATAAGAACAAAAAGAAATAAACACCCGAATAACAAGTAGCAATGAAATATTACTAATACAAAGCTACGAATTTGATCATATATAATATCATAACAATGAGTATGATTCTAGAATAAGTCAATATCATTATTTAAATCATTATACAGGAGGTTCGGACACATACGAAGCAATTCGTACCTAAGGTAAGGGAAAATCTTGCAATCTCATTTTCATCCGAGATTGTTTATACTTCAGAATTTGCTGAGGAATATTTATCATCCAAATCCATGTTTGATCAATATGTAATATTATTTATTACCTACTACAATTTTTTAAATCCAATTTTACCCTTCGGTGAGTCTTTATTGAACTATATGAATGGAATCTTCTGTCGTTTTTAGTACGAGGTACTTTTTTGACATTACCAGCCAAAGTACGAGAAGAATGTCTTTCTTTAACTTATACAGCATGAATGGATTTTTAGAAAGTTATTTCAATAAAGCCCCCTTTACATGTTTTCAAGTATATTTTTAACTAAATTATTTTATTTTTAAATTTTATGACATGTTATGAATGGAAAACTATTTTTGAAGTGGAAAGGATATTTTCCTCAAGAATAAAGTTCATGTATTTTATCAAAATTACTTTCCATCTAAGATAATATGTGGTTATATTTCTATCCATATTTTTAAATTGATTTTATTATGTTATGATGGAATTATTTTTATTATTCTCTTTTATCTTATATTTATTATGTTATGATAGCATGATGTCTAAGAATCCCATTTTTATTACATGGGTTGTGCTATGATATATGATTTATGATCTTGTGGCACACATAAGAATGGTGTCATTAAGAGATGGGCATGACCTATATCTCCCTCCAATGCATTGGGTAAATATTTATATCTCATGAGATAGACATGGCTATAATGGTAAGTTAAACTGGTTCAGTGATATAGGACTGGAACGAGGAGTTAACTCGGTTCAGAAATGGACTTTGTCCGCTAAGATAATCTTGGCAATGAGTCTTGACTAATAAGAAATGATTTTCTTTGATTATGTGAGTATGCCACAAAGGTTAATGTCTTATGTTATGATTTTTTGGATTATATTTCACTACTATGATTTATCCCATTCTATGAAATTATGATGTCTTTTTCAGGTTATGATTTACAAAATGATATGTTCTTATGAATATGATGTGATTGATATTTCTTTTGTTTACCCTTACTGAGCAGTTGAGGTCACCATATTGTATGTTTTCTTTTCCACAGGGTAGGAAGTAGGGTATTAACTAATATATTCCAAAGGGGACTCTAGATATAATAAAATAAAAGAGAGACAGTGTAGATGATTTATGAACCAGTTGTTTATGTTTTTCAGTTTCTAGAGACACTATACCTATATGGTCCTTTCATGGTTTTGTTATATGTTGTAATAAGAGTGCTTCATTTTTAATGTATTAAAAATGTATGTAAAGTATGGGTCGTTATATTGGATCATTCTAAAATCATGTTAAATATTGTTGCCACATTTCCATGTTATTATAATCATGATATATCATGAATTTATTTTCATGTTTCTCTTGATCTCCATTGATGTTCCTATTTCCTAACATGTACAGTATTCTTTATTTTATGCCTTTTCTACTCCCTTATTTGGCTTTATAGATCTCCCTTTTTTATCTACGTCCCCAGGTTATCCCATGCAATGTTAAGTACAATGTAATGTGTATGGTCTTATATAATTAGTTTTCAATAAGTATGTATATTTCATGTTTTAAGATGTAATGTAATGTTCCTAATCCCAAAAGACAATATACATCACTATATTCAATGTTATATGAAGTGATTATATTAAGTAATAAATTATGTTTATGTGGTAAATAAAGTGTTGGGTTATTATATATGTTGCAAATGAAGGAAACATAATAAGAAATACAAAAAGTATAGCTAATATCCAATGTGTAAGAGTAGAAAAAAAAACTTAAAAATTTTAATAATGGAAATTTACTAAAACTATCTAAATGAAATATCTAGACTTACTATAGGATTCAGGCGCATCAGAAGCTCGTGGGTGGATGGGCCAACATGGATTTTTTTCATTATCAATGATCAATCCAGGATCAATACTACGATAAATGCCAGACTCTATGGATCAAATCACAGAAATAGACAAGTTAGAAGAATAGTCCCAGAACAACAAAAGAGGATCATCATATGGTGGTTATAATTCATTTAATTAATTGACAAGAATTACCTTGATTAAATTTTTTCTTCGTTGATGTCTCTGGAAACGATCCAATGTGATTTGTCATAGCATCATAGAATCCAAGTGTATGATTCCTCTAGCAGTGATCCACACATGCTCCACATATCTCTGGACGTCTCCAAATAAATCTTATTGGTGCTAGTATGGAGAATAATTTTCTTGTGTTGTCCGCCTTAGATTACCTTGATCTGATGGAAGAAGAACTCTTTCAGTCTTGAGTGCGTTCTTGGAAGAAGGAGTTCTTTTGGTATTGAGGGAATTCTACAGAATTGTTGTACACAACGTTACTCTGTGGAAAAGTGTTGTGTTTTTGAGGATATTTATAATTGGGTTTGAGGTTATAGAGTTTGACAATAAATATATGTGTTATGTGTTTTATTTATATCATTTACTCTTATTTAAAACCCTCATTCCAAATTACTCATTCCTTGACATGCACTCATGATAATTATAATAAATATTATTTAAATAAAATGATATGATTTCTTCAAAATACATATTATAAAAACTACACGGCTTATAATCATTAAATCAAGGTGTTTACTCATTTTCCATGAAAACTACGTAGAATTTAATCATTAATACACGGCGTGTACTCATTTTACAAGAAAACTACACATCGTGTAATCATTAATACACAATGTGTATATCTTTTTTTCATTTCCGTTCCTTCATCCAACATTAAAATGATTTAGACTTCCATGAGTAATTATTAATCCACATACGAGAATAATATTTAGTCTAATTGGGATACTTGGAAACACTTAGAGTTTGACCTTCTTGGCCTCTTTCTCATTGGCATTATGCGGGCTTTCCTAAAGTCCAAGATTACTGTCTAAAAACAGGTCAAGTCACCCTCGAGAACGAACTTGATCAACATTGACGTGTCACCTCATATGAATTATTACCATGTAATTTAATCCCTTTGTCTCAATATCTCCAATCAAGTGGGTTGCATGCTAGTGCCATCAACACATGCACTCGATTATTCATTCTTTGACAATCTGGAATTGAACATGCCCATTCCTCACAATGGACATGGATTTATTTAGGCTATATCAATTCTGTCAAAGGTCCTATGATATCTATATCCATTATGGAACAGAAGGGTCAAATCCTTTCTTGCATTATCTATTAATACATTATCACTCGTGACACACCCATTGTATCCTACCTCGATGAGAGTAGTGTTTTTTCATGGTTTTCATCAATACATCTAAGTGCGCGAGTTGTAAAACCCATTAATAATAATCTTAAAGTCTGTCAACCAATACACACGTCCGCAAATAAGAACATCCAATGACACTATGAAATGTGGATTTCCGACTAGCAGGTCTCGTTCTCATAATATCTTCCTGGATATTACCACGGGCGCACACCCTAAGAAGGTGCCTCAAATTTTTATGATTTCTCACCTGTAATGGTCTGTATTATTTGTGTCCCTCAAATAATATCATCCAGCCATACAACATATATTCAAGAACAATGTTATGGAATTTCTGGGTTCTCATCATAGTGGGGATCCTCTATGACCATATAATGCAACATCTATCCTTAGGACATTATCACATGCATTGTCACGCAGATGACCAATCAATATGTGACAAAGTTTTCATTAATGAATAAAGTAAAAAGTAGTTGGTTTGTAACACCCCGAGATTTTGTGAGATATATTATTTTTAATTTCTTGGATGACTTCTGTTATAAACTACAACATGATTATATTTTACTATACCCAACACTGTATTATCTTGAAGTATACGCAATACTATTCTTGGCTCATGTTATACACAATTTCAATTTTGTTTTGTGGAAATTATTCTACACAACATTATGTATAGAATTTTTGAATGTATAAATGCAAAAAAGTTTTGATTATGTTATACGAAACACTAAACAGAGTGTTCACTACACATATCCCTGACATGGCTTGCATTACACGCAATCAAGACCTTCTTTGATAGCATGTGTAGTACCCAATACTGAGTTTCACTAAACGAGATATTATAATAATATTATTCTGAACTAGCTATTATGAATAGTAATACTCACTTTTTAAAATTTTATAAATTTTGTCTTTCAAAATGGAATTCATTTTTAGATTTGGAATATCGAAATTAGCATAGGGTGAATTTTTGGTATTTTCATGAGAACATGAAATTTTTGGTGAATAGTGAAAACACTGGGTCACTATTTAATAACCGACATTTTATTTAAATAAATAAATATTATATTTAAATTTATTTTAGTTAAAAATTGATACATAATACCTATATAAGTTCAATTTAATTCATTGGATTCATTTTATAGTAATTTTATATACATTAAACTTTTGTTGAACTTTTCACCATCTTTTACCTACCTCCTAGGAGAATTTGAAAATTTACATAAACCATAATATTACCGCTTTTGTGGGTGGGATTTTGTAAATCGGAGAGACATGGACAATATCTAGGAGTAAAATATAGTTCAATACGATAAAAATAATTTTTGGTGAATAGTAACATTTTACTTTTATTTACCACGGTTAAAAGTAAATAGGGTAATTAATGGAAAAAATGATATTATTATTACCCAATCACATGTACTAATTATATTGGATAACTATAATTCGACCAAAAACAACCTTATTAATATAATATTATCATTTAGGTCCACTTGTATTAGATTAGGATATTTATTATTATTTTATTTAAAAAAGAGTTGAAATTGTTAAAATCAATGTGTAAAAAATAAAATATTTTTAATATAGGGTTATACATAAGATAAATTTGACTATAAATATTAATTAGAAATATAAAAATATTTCCTACCAAATTGTAGTTTATTAATAATTTTTAGACATTATATATTTTAATTTATTTATGACACAATGATGATGCAGTAATTACATTGTTAACGAAATATTACCATAATTGATGTTATAAATACCCAAATAAATGTAATTCTAGACTTTTTATGAATTCCACTAATTTTATAAGATAATATGAAATGTTATAATTGATTTAATTATCTTTTTTAGAACTAATTATTCTGTTATGATTTTCAAAAAAATCAAGTACCAAATATTGTCAAAATTGACATAAAAAAGTTTTTAAAACAAATATTATATTATTAATTGTTATTTTATTTCTAAAAATCTATGTTTCAGCCGAATGACTTAGATAATGATATATATATTAATTATGAACCACTTGGGGTTATTTTGGCTTGTTATAGAATGTTTATTAAAAATATAGTGTAAGAAAACAAAAAATACATGGTAAAAGTAAAATTATTTAACTTAGAGTTAAATCTAAATGATATGGAAAAATATTACCCTAAACGTTTCTAAAACCTATTGGTTGAGATTATTGCGACCCATCCCCACCTTAGCTTCAAAATAAATCAATTTGGAGCTATTAAAACCCGAATATGAATTTATTATAAAATAATAATTTATGTTTTCCTAAGGTTCCCATTTCCTCCCTTATAAAAAGGGAACCACTTCCCTCTTCTCATAACACCCTTTTGATCCTTGATGCTCTGACAACCCCTTCCCATTTACATTCTCATATTTTCTATAAACATTATATAGGTTCTGGTCTCCTCAAAATACCAACCCTAGTGCCTTAAGAGGAGGTTAAGAAGAGGCGTGTCAAAGAAGGGGTAATATCCTTTACCGATTCTTTCAAATTTATTTCTTCTTCTTCTTCTTCTTATTTATTTGTTTCATCATAAATTAATAGAATCATTATCACTAATATAATGATATGTTATTATAAATATGAAACAACCCAATTTCATCTTCTATCCATCCTATGGAAAACGAAATCACCGTGTGTGTGTGCGTACGGAATACCGTCTCCACGCCATGGTGTAATCTGTTTTCCACCACCACCATACTTGGATGGGTATAATGGTGTAAATAAATAACTATATAAGATTATTTTAAGGTGATATTGATTCTGAAATATTATACATACACATGAGTACCATTCCAGGATCATGGGAATGATATCATCGCCTGTGCGTATGTACGGGATACCGTCTCCATGACGCGATGAGATTCATTCCCCATGTTAACCATTCATGAATGATTATAAAGTATATATAATTAATAATTATGAAATATGTGACATAATAATGATACTTTATTTATGTATATGTATATATGTATGTCATCTACTTAATTCCATTCAATTCAATAAGGAAACGAAAACAGTGTTCATGCATACGCACGGCCTACCGTCTCAATGAATGGTGTATTTCATTCCATTTATCGATCTATCATATATATATATGTATATGATGAATATATATTATATATAAATCATGTTTTACATTCTGGAATTATGTAAATCAGGATATAATTAATAATATCAATAAAAACAAGTCGAAACACGTACGATAAATGATACGATTTTAACCAATACGCTGTTTTAACATGGAATTTACAAAATAATGGGTAATATAAAGTCATAAGTGAACCATATATGATATCATAACAATGAATATGATTTTTTAATAAGTAAATGGCTTTATTTAAATCATTATAAAGGATTTTCGGATACGTAAGAAGCATATCGGACCTAAGGTAAGGGATAACTATTCCAATCTCGTTCTTATCCGAGATTGTTATTCGTAAGTATTTACTAGGGTTATTGTTATCATCAATGACCATGTTTTCTAAAAATGTTTTAATGTATTTTTAAAGTCCTTTTTACCCATTTTTTAAATTTACCACAAGATATGAAAGGAATCTTACTTTTGTTTACCATATGGGGAAAATTTTGACATTTCCGACAAAAGTACGAGAAGAATGTTTTTTAACATATATGGAATGAACAGATTTTTACGGTTTAATACCTCCTTATTTTCAAGAGGATTAATTTGAAATATTTCATTACTATTTTCATCAAAATCCTTTTCTTTTAAAATTTCATGGAATTTTTTAAAAAGAAAATTATTTTGAAGAAGAAAAGATATTTCCCTCAAGAATCTATTTCAAGTGTTTTATCAAAACCATTTTCCATACAAGATGACATTATTTAATATGTGTATGTATCAATAATAATTTATCTATGATTTACTTGGTTGCAATTTTCTTATGATGTAATGATATCCATTTGTTTTATATGGATTACGTTATGATGGGATGATGTTTATGAAACCCATTTTTATTCTTTGGGTTATTATGAATGGTTTATGTTTATGTTGTGGCACAAGTAAGAATGATTTCATTATGAGATGGTTGGGACCTATATCTCCCTCCAATGCATTGGGTAAATATTTATATCTCATGAGATAGACATGGCAGGAATGGTAAGTTAATCTGGTTCAGTAATACAAGACTAGAAGAAGGAGTAAACTTGATACAGAAAGGGACTTTGTCCACTAAGATGGTCTTGGCAGCAATGACTTGGATACTATGGATATAATATCATGTGATTAATTGTTTCCACAATTACATGTTTTATTCCCATGCTATTTTATCATGATTGATGTATCTATTCCTTATGTACTGCTATGTTTTATGTCATTGCTCAAGATTTTGATGTTTAAAGATTATGATCATGTTTTTATGTTCAAATGTATATGGTTTTTTTTATTTTCTCAATGCTTACCCTTACTGAGAATTTGAGCTCACCCATTATATGTTTTCTTTTAACCATGATATAAAGAAAGGCTATAGGTAAGAAAACAATAGGGGAATCTCTTTATGGGAGATGTTGAAGATCTTTCACCACGATTATAAGATTATGTTCCGAGTTTCCAAAGACACTAAACTATTACGGTCCTTGTGTGTTTGTTTTTGTTATGTATTACGTATTCCGCAAAAGTAAGGTAAAGTCTATGTACGTCATGCTTATTCTCTTTATAGTTGGTATCATAGCGATGGTTTAGTTATCCTTTGGAAACTAGGATACGAAAACTTTAGTGAAATCCCAAGAGATATTTCTAAGGTATGTCTAGGGATTTCCCTAAGGATATGTATAAGTATAGGTTAGAGTCCTATAATTATGGTAACGATCTTATAATTTAACATAAGATGTTAGATATTTATTTTACTCCCTATTGATTATGACTTTTTCCGTTCACACTATTCATTTTGGCTTTTAGAAAATGGCTGGAAACATGAAGATTCACGATAATGGAGGATATTATGGAAAATGGAATGATATTCTTCAGGAGAAACCAAAATAAACGATATTTGGAAGTCCAAACATCGTTATTATGCCTAATCAGCAATCTCATATTATGATCAATAATCTCATCTTTGGTAAGTTTCCCGACTGAGCTAATAAGAGAAAGATGGAGTTTCATGATGATCATAGAGGAAAGAAAGTTCAATTTCTCTCATGTAAATAATGTGGGAAGAGGAATCAAGGATAATGTTTCATACGTACTGGAAGATGATTTGGGTTCGGAAAAGAAGAATACAAATCCAGTAAGTGCAAAGGAAATGGTTTAGTTAACACCATGGAGAAGTATAATGGTATTTCTATGACATTAACAATGATTAGATGTTTTTAATGTGGAATGTATGAGACTTATTCAAACCAATTCACTAAGGGAAAAACTCATTAAGAGAATCGGAATGGTCATATTGGTTGAATTTATGTGGATGATGATGAGGAGACTACAAATGATATATGAGATTAAAGAATTGTTGAAGCTTGATCAATGGTTTAAGAAGGTAGTGGAATGATTTATATTTATGTTTTATAGGTAATGGTAATATGGAATAAAGACACATCTATGGATTGTTACAATATTTTTTTTCCTAATGTATTTGAATGTATATGTTGAATGGTACCGGTAACCATGAAAGGTTAATTCATATATTTTTGGAAAGTAGATGATATGCACATAATGAAGTGATAAGGAGATAATGTTATGTTATATAGAATTGATGAGATCATGGCTGATATAAGGACAATGTGATATCATGGCTTGAGTATATAGAAATTTTGGGGTTTCGGTATGTAGAAATAGTTAACTTTTGACAACATTCATGTTTTCACTAAGGTTCAATGGGTATTCATTTTTCAAGAGAATACATGATTAATGTATTCACATTTTTGGAATGTGAACAAAAAGATATATCATATATGGGGGATAAATGATGGTATTCACATGCATGGTTGATGACATTTCTAGTAATCCTTTTGTTTATACTATAATATTGGACAGAAGTATTTTGAATAAGCATAAAGGATGGAATGGATTATGTTGGACATCAGATAGAATTGTGTAATGCTAGAACGTTTTTCGATACTATTTATGGAATGTTATAATATTGTAGTTTTATAAAAAGGGAAAACCATAGGATGTGTGACAACCCATCGCGTCGGACAAGGTTATGGGAATCGAACCCATAACTAAAGTGTGACAGGAATTTATCACCTACCACTAGCCTACATGAAGTACCTGGTAAGTAGAAACTAGTTTTATTTTATTATACATGATGATAGATTATGTATAAGTCCATCTTGTTACCATATCCGATTAATCTCACCATAGATAGACTTATGTATATAACTTTTTCTAACCCTATGTTTGAGACAGATGGAATGGCCTATCATTCTAATGTATGATCTTCGAACACATCGTGAAAGACAAATTCAACTTCATCTATTTAAGAGATGAAGTGGAAATTGTTCGAGGCATGAGAAACATTGAGATTGTACCTAAATCAAGTAAGTATTTCTTTTAATTCGAAAATTCGTCAACTTTAGGGAAATAATATTGAAAACCAAAAATGTTGTCCTAGTGCTCTCATATATGATGAATCAGATGGTACCTTAGATCATCACAATTTTATGGCTTTGTGACTGTTTGATTTTTCATAGCCCAGTTGTCTACCACTATCCATCAGAACTTGATTGTTAGATTTCTCTTCCATATCCATATTTTCACCTATGATCTTCTATGAGGGAACCCAAGTGATGAGTTACTTTGGGTATTCGTTTTGTTTCTAATGTTTATTTTTAAATTTAAGTTTTAGTATTTCTTTTTAAGATGTGGGTTTCTACGAAAGAAAATCTCAAGTAATACCCCATTTATAACCCTGACGAATTTCGAGGGGAAAAATCATTTTATGGGGGGTAGAATTTAACACCCCGAGATTTTGTGAGATATATTATTTTTTATTTATTTTATATCTTCTATTATATACTACACCAATATTATCTTGTACTATACACAACACCATATAAGCTTTCAGTATATGAAACACTATTTTTGGCTCGCATTATACACAATTTCATGTTCGTTTTGTGAAAAAATATTCTACACAACATTAAGTATAGATTTTGTTTAATGTATAAATGAAAAAATTTGATTATGTCAAATGCTACACTAAACAGAACGTTCACTACACGCATCCCAGACATGGCTTGAATTATACACAATCAAGTCCTTTTTCGATGGCGTGTGTAGTACGAAAAACTGAGTTTCATTAAACGAGATATTATTATAATATTATTATGAACAAACTGTTATGAATAGTAATACAAACTTTTTGAAATTTTATAAATTTTATCATTAAAAATTGACTTCATTTTTAGATTTGGAATATCAAAATTATCGTAGGGTGAATTTTTGGTATTTTTCTGAAAACCATCAATTTTTGATGAATAGTGAAAACACTAGGTTACTATTTAAAAACCTTCTTTTTATTTAAATAATTATTTGTTTTATTTAAATTTATTTTAGGTCCAAATTTATACATAAAACCTATATAACTTCAATGTAATTAAATGGAGTTATTTTATAATAATTTTAGATATATAAAATGTTTTTTAAACTTTTCCCCGTCTTTTACCCACCTCCTACGAGAGTTTAAAATTTACATAAAACATAATTTAACCACTTCATTGAGTGAAATATTGAAAATACGAGAGACATAGATAATATCAAGCAGTAAAATGTGGTTCAATAAGATAAAAATAATTTTTGTGAATAGTAACTTCTTACTTTTATTTACTATGGTTAAAAGTAAATTGGGTAATTATGGGTAAAAATGATATTATTATTACCCTAACACATGTCCTAAATCTATTGGATATGTATAATTAGACCAAAAACAATTTTATGAATATAATATTATCATTTAGATCCAATTGGATTAGATTAGGACATTTATTATTATTTTATTTAAAAAAGAGTTAAAAGAGTTAAAATGAAGATTTAATAACTGAAAAAATTTTAATATAGGTTTATACATAAGATAAATTAGAATATATATATTAATTATAAATATAAAAATATTTCCTACCTAATGTTATTTTATTTATAATTTTTAATCATTATATTATTTAATTTATTTATGACACAATGATGATGCAGTAATTACCTTATTAATAATATTAACATAATTGATGTCATAAATACCCAAATAAATGTAATCATAGACATTTTATGAATTAAACTGATTTTATAGGAAAATATGACATGTTATCATTGATTTCATTAACTGTTTTTGAACTAATCATGCTGTTATAATTTTCACAAAAAATAATGTACCAAATAGTGTCAAAATTGACATAAAATAGTTTTTAAACCAAATTTTATATTATTAATTGTTATTTTACTCATAAAAATCTACGGTTATGTAAAATGACTTAGATAAGGATATATAAATTAATAATTAACCACTTGGGGTTCATTTAGCTTGTTATAGTATGTTTATTAACCATATAGTGTAAGATAACTAAAAGACATGGTAAAAGTTAAATTATATAACTTAGAGTTATATCTAAATGATAAGGATAAAATAGTAACCTAAACTTGTCTAAAACCTATTTTTTGAGAGTAATTGGACCCATCCCCACCTTAGCTTCGAAATAAATCAATTTGAAGATATTAAAAACCGAATATGACTTTATTATAAAATAATATTTTATGATTTCCAAAGGTGCCCCTCTCCTCCCTTATAAAAAGTACACCGCTTCCCTCTTCACTTCACACCCTTTTGAGCCATGATGTTCGTCTAAACCCTGCCCATTTCCCCTCTCATCTTCCCTATAAACATTATAGATTTTCTGGTCTCCTCAAAAGACCAACCCTAGTTCTTTAAGAGGAGGTTAAGAAGAGGCGCATCAAAGAAGAGGTAATATCCTTTACCGATTCTTTCCAAATTATTTCTTCTTAAAAATCTTCTTCTTCTTTATTTGTTTCATCATAAATTAATAGCATTAGTATCAATAATATACTAATATGTTATTATAAATATGAAACAACCCAATTTCATCTTCTATCCATCTTACGGAATACAATCTCCACGCCGTGGTGTAATTTATTTTCCACCACCACCTTACATGGATGGGTATAATGGTGTAAGTAAATAACTATATATGATTATATTAAATTGTTATTGATTCTGAAATATTATACAGAAACTTCAATACAATTCCATGATCATGGGAATGATATCATCACTTGTGCGTATGTACGGACTACCGTCTCCACGACGCGATGAGATTCATTCTCCATGTTAACCATTCATGGATGATTATAAAGTATATATAATGAATAATAAAGAAATATATGACATAATAATGATACTGGATTTATGTATATATATATATATGTATGTCATCTACTTAATTACATTCAATTCAATAAGGAAACGAAAACAACGTTAATGTGTACGTACGGCCTACCGTCTCCATGAACGATGTATTTCATTCCATTTAACGATCTATCATATATATATGTATATGATGAATATATATTATATATAAATCATGTTTTACATTCTAAAATTATTTAAATCAGGATATAAGTAATAATATCAAGAACAACAAGACTAAACACATACGATAAATGAAACGATTTTACCCAAAACGCTACTTTGACATGGAATATACAAAAGAACGGGTTATATAAAGACATAAGTGAACCATATATGATATCATAATAATGAATATTATTCTGTAATAATTTAATGACTTTATTTAAATCATTATACAGTAGATTTGGATACGTACGAAGCCTATCAGACCTAAGGTAAGGGATAACAATTCCAATCTCATTATTATCCGAGATTGTTATTTGTAAGTATTTACTAGAGTTATTGTTATCATCCATGCCCATTTTTTCTAAAAATGTTTTCAAGTATTTTTAATGTCCTTTTCACCCATTTTCTGAAATTTACCACATGTTATGAAAGGAATCATACTTTTGATTACCAGACAGGTAACTTTTTGACTTTTCTGAAAAAGGTCTGATGAGAATGTTTTATTAACTTATACGGCATGAAAGGATTTTTATGGTTTAATAAAGCCTTATTTTCATGAAGCTTACATTGCTATGTTTCATGACTATTTTCAACAAAATATTTTTATTTTAAAATTTCAGGGCATTTTTTAAAAATAAAATGATTCTAAAGAAGAAATGATATTTTCCTCAACAATTTATTTCAAGTGTTTTTGTCAAAACCGTTTTACATCAAGATTAAATTATTTCATATGTGTATGTTTCAATTATAATGTATATATGATTTACATGGACCCACTTTTCTTATTAGTAAATGATATTCCTTTGTTTTATATGGATTATGATATGATCTAATGATTTTTATGAAACCCATTTTTATTCTTTGGGATATGATGAATGGTATAAGTTTATGTTGTGGCACAAGTAAGATTGATTTAATTATGAGATGTGTGGGACCAATATATCCCTCCAATGCATTGGGTAAATATTTATATCTCATGAGATAGACGTGGATGGAACAGTAAGTTAATCCGGTTCAGTAATACAGGGCTGGAATGAGGAGTGAACTCGATTCAGAAAGGATCTTTGTTTACTAAGATGATCTTAGCAGCAATGCCTTGGATACAATGGAAATCATATAATGTTCTTAATGGTTTCCACAATTCCATGTTTTATTACCATGCTATTTTATGGTGATTGTTGTATCTATGCCTTATGTACTTCTATTATTTATGTCATTGCTTAAGATTTTTATGTTTAAACATTATGTTCATGTTATTATGTTCAAATTTATATGGTTTGTTTTAATTTCTCCATGATTACCCTTACTGAGCATTTGAGCTCAGCCTTTATATGTTTTCTTTTCCCGAGGATATAAAAAATAGTTTTATGTAAGAAACAAAAGGGGAAGATCTTTAAGGGAGATGTTGAAGATCTTTCACCATGATTAGAAGATTATGTTTCGAGTTTCCAAAGACACAAAACTATTACGGTCCTTGTGTTTTTGTTTTTGTTATGTATTAAGTATTCCGAAAAAGTAAAGTAATGTCTATGTACGTCAAGTGTTGGGTCTCTACATGGTTTTATGCCACCAACTCCAACATAATCCCACATGGACTAGAGCTAACTACTAACAACCTTTAACTCGCTAGATCTCACATGATATTCATGATTTTGCTGAGATAATCCTTGAGTCATGGGGTCTGCCACGTTCTCTTCTATGGACCCTTTATTCACTGCAACTTCACCACATTGATAAAAATCCATCAAGAGGTGATTCTTTTAGAGTATGTTCATTGTCCATTGATGCAATCTTGTTTCTTTTACAAGTGTCATCGTTGCAGTATTATCAGAATACAACGTGATAGAATATTTACTACTAGGAACCAAATCAAGCTCCTGGAAAAAGTTTTGAATCCAAACGACTTCCTTGGCTACATCAGAAGCCACTATATATTTAGACTCTGATGCAGAATTGGCGATAACTAGCTACTTTGAACTCTTGCATCTCACAGCTCCTCCATTGAGACAAAAAACATATCCAGATTGTGACTTCATAACGTTCAGATCTGTCTGAAAACCAGCATCAGCATACCCGATGATGAAAAGTTCCTCGTCTCCTCCATACACCAGGAACATTTCATTAGTTCTTCTCAAATATAGAAGGACAGTCTTAACAATAGTCCAATTATGTTCTCCTAGATCTTCTTGATATCTTCCAACCATTCTTGGTGAATAGGCAACATCAAGCATGGTACATAACATCGAATACATGATGGATCATATATCTGAAGCGTATGGGATCTTACTCAATCTATCATTCTCTTGTTGTGTCTGGGGAAACATTTTCTTAGAAATATTTAGTCCATGTGATAGTGAAACCAATCCCCTATTGGATTGTTCCATACTTAATATCATTAGTATATGGTCAATGTATATTCCTTGACATAGTCCAAGAAACCTCTTGGATATTACACAAATAATCTTGATCTCGGGAATATAGGCAGGTTCACCCAAGTCCATCATGGAGAACCACTTGTTCAACCTATCTTTAACTGATTTTAAGACGTATACATCATTTCCAATAATCAACATGACCTCAACATATACTACTAGGATAACGATCTCATTCCCCTTAAACCGCTTATGAACACACGGCTCACATTCATTCTTAATGAAACCAAATTCTTTTATAGCTTCATCAAGTTGAATCTTCCATGACCGTGATTCTTGCTTTAATCCATAAATGAATTTCTGCAACTTGCAAACCCGTTTAACTTCACCTGGTGTCAAAACCCCTTCTGGGTGTGTCATATAGAAATCTTCCTGAAGGTTCCCGTTAAGGAATTCTGTTTTGACATACATTTTCCAAATCTCATAGTCATGGTAATCTGTTATAATAAGTATTATTCTTATGGATTTAAACATGGAAACATTCAAGAATGTTTCATCATAGTTAATTCCTTGACGCTGTCTAAATCCTTTAGCCAGTTGCCTTTATTTATATCTAGTATCATGACCTTCCATGTATAGTTATATCTTGAATAACCATTTGCATCCAACAAAATTTACATCAACTGGCTCATCTACTAGATCCCAGGCCCGGTTCTGATAAATGGAATCCATCTTAGAATTCATAGCTCTTATCCATCTTGTAGATTATGAGCTTTATACTGCTTCTTTGTAGGAGATATGTTCATCATTTTCAAAAAATAATTATTCGCCATCCTCGGTGAGTTGGAAAACAAAACTCTCTAGTTCCCTTACCTCTCTTGAGCTCCTACGTAGTACTTGTGTTTCTGGAACGTCTTCCACGGGGACCTGTAGAACTTGTTCCTATACTAACTCTTGTGTATCTGGTGCATCAACTTCGTTGAACTCAATCTAGCTCCCACAATCCTTTTTGAGGATTTTCTCCATCTCAAGAAATACGGATTGTCTTGCGACAATCACATTCTTATCATGAGGGTTTTATAAGTATTATGATTTTGTTTCCTTGTATTATCCAATAACGATAAACCTCATGCCCCAGGGTGCTAGTTTATTTCCCGAGAAGGCCTTAAAAAATTCCTCACAACCCCATAGACGTGTATGGGATATAATGGGTTTCTTTCCATTCCATAACTCGGATGGAATCCCATTTTCTACCTTAGTTGGTACTCAGTTTAATGTATATGCTATAGTTTTTAATGCATATCCCCAAAAGGATAATGGAATATCTAAATGACTCATCATCGACCTCACCATCTCCAACAAGTTGTGGTTCCACCTTCGCTAACACCATTCCACTATGGTGTATATAGAGGAATGAGGTAAGATAGAATCCCAGACTCCCATTGAAGATCTATGAACACTTGATTCAGATATTTTCCACCTCAAGCCGATCAATGTTTGATTATCTACTTACCAAGATGATTCTATACTTCATTCTTGAATTCCTTAAATTTATCTATGGTTTCAAACATATACATCATTATGTAGAAATAGCCATATCTACTCAAATCATTAGTAAAAGTTATTATGTATGAATATCCACCTCTATCTTCAACTGGAAATGGCCCACACACATCCGTGTGCACGAATCCTAAAAGCTCTGTGGCCCTTTCAACTTTTCCACCAAAAGGAGGCCTGGTCATTTTTCCTTGTAAACAAGCATGACATCTATCATGTTGTATTAGCTCAATATAGTTTAAATATCCATCTTGGCAGAGCTTTGTCTAGCGCTTCACGTTTACATGACCTAGACGGTGATGCCACAACTGGGTGATGTATGAGTCATGTGAGTCTATTTTGTTATCGATTTCCAACACTTGGTTTTCATAAATTAATACATACAAAACATTATTTAAATGCACCATACCATAACATATGCTGTTCTTATAAAAGAGATAATCCTTATTTCCAAACATAAAAATAGATCCATCCATAACCAAACAAGATACATAAATTCTGTTCATGGTAACACTAGGCACATAATAACAGCTACGTAATACCAAAATCATCCCAGTCGGCAATGATAGGTTGTAATCACTAATGGATAATGCAGCCAGCGTCACACCACTTGCAGCTCGAAGATCCACCTCTCCTCGGCAAATATTTCAAAATCTACTTGGTTCCTGAATTTGAATACAGACATGATCCCCACAAGCTATATCTAATACCCAATGTGTAGAAATCGAAATATTTCAGTTGATAATCACCACAACTTTAGTGTCCCTATGCTTCTGGGTGCAGTTCCTCTTCCAGTGGACTTGCTTACCACATGAAAAACATACTTCCTCCCATTCCATGCACAACCACTAGATCTTCCTCTTCATGGAAGGATGACTCTTGGGGGATTCTGACCATTTATATGTCTTTTTCCCCATTACCATGTCCTTCCTTTTCTTATTCAACATAAGGATTGTGGGTTTCTCACACCCTAGGTCCATATCTACATAGCGAATTAAGGTCATATGTTCCCATAGACTCTTCTCATTGTTTATAATGTTGTAGTTGACAATAAATCTAGAGAAGGTCTTGGGTAGTGATGATAGGATGAGATCTGTACGCATCTCATCTGAGAACATAATCCCCAATTTGTCCAAGAGTTAAATGTATCCAATAAGCTTGACTATATGAGGCCCAGCTGGTGCAAACTCTCCATGATTAGTTGTAAAAAAGTATTGGAGAACTCATATCTCTATTGTCTCTCCTTCTCTTGGTAGAGATCCTTAAGGTGAGACATCATTCTATATGCATCCATGTTTTCATGTTTCTTCAAGAGCTCTTTAGACATGGACGATATCATGAAACATTGGAAATCTATTGAATCATACATATGTTTTTCATAGCGATATATTTCCTCATCACTGGACTCTTTTCTAGGCACAACTAGAACATGATCTTCGAGCACATACAATTTCTTTGCGTGGTGAAGGATGATGCGTAAATGCCTCTACCACTCTTGGAAATTAGTGCCAGTGAGAATGTTTTCATTCTTCAGTATGGTTCACAATGATATGCTTGAAGTAATTTTTCATGCAGTTTCTACAAATTAAGATGTGAAAAGGTTTATAACATTTTTAAAAAATTGAGGAAAATAAATAAATAAATACTTATTAGTCTCCGACTATTTTATCAAAATCCAGTAGCCCTCACCATTGAATTCGGAATATTATGTTCCCTCGATATTATAGTGGAAAGGATCTATATTACCCTTCACATTACCCCAACTATGGTTGGTCAAGAAACATGAGTGGTCTTAGGTAGGAATTACAAATTCCAACTTCATTAACCTGTAGCTCCTTGATCCACATCGTGGACTCCTCTATCCTAAAATCCTGTTAGTTGGGATTTCCTCAACCTTTGCCTCTTGGCCACACTAATTCATATTGTGGTAGTAAACCCTTGATGCAAACCAGGTTATGTCATCCAATAACATTGAATTACAATTCTCGGATAATTGAAAGCACCCCAACTAGGGTTGGTCAAGAACTTTGTAATGTGGTTTGATTCTAACTAAGATTATGTAAAGTTATACTGACTTAATAATTCATTGAGGGATTTTATACTTTTACGTAAATTTCCATTTTATTATCTTTGATGAGATGCTTGTTAATATTAATATGGATATAATTATGTGATTAACCATGTATAAGAAAATATTTACACATAAGTCGGTCTTATTTTAGTTATATCTTGCATGATTGGTTAATTTATTAATCATGTGATCGTGAAGACACACCCACAATAAATAAACCACGGAACCTATAGAAATAAAATAAATGGTATGATCATGATATAGTTTTATTGGTTAGTTTATCTAGTAGTTGATAAACTAACACCCGACCTTGGGGAGAAACACCTTGACCCTTTCGGGTTCGTGTTTTTCATCTTTCCACATGACCACCTTTGAATCTACTTGGATTGGTTTCACCTTGGCCCCTGACTTGTGCTGCCTCCCATAGCATGGGAGAGCCATCCATTACAAATGAATTTATCTCACATGCAAGTGATTGGTAAAACAGGTTTATACATAAAATGAATCTTGGGCGCGCAGACCCTATATATTAATGAGGAGAAGGCTCGCAGGCCAACAAATTTAATTTAAATAAATAAATTACAATAAAGCATTTACATACAAAGGTATTGGTATAGCTCATGATCATTGATGCATGAAACGATATTACACATTGATAGAACTATAATTCAATTATTTAATCATTCTTTTTTAAGATAAATCATGCAAGAATCAATTAATTATCTTCAATTAATCAATCCTCTTATCTTAAAAACATTTTTTGAATTTCCTTGAGATTCGCATCCATCATAATTTTAAATAAAGTTATTTAAAACTATCTTTGTACGTAACTTTTACCTTGGAGGAAACCCAGTGAATTCCAATTTACACATATATTAAAATAAATATATATATATAACTCATATCACGTGTTGTGCCTCGCCTTTACACCAGCACTATGGTACACGTCTCAAGGGTTTGTATAATATAATAATAAATTTTAATAAATATTTGTAATTTGGATGAGTACACAGTGTGTAGTTCCAACTACACAGCGTGTACTTCTGTTCACCATCCATCCGAAGTACACGGCTAGGGACATGGCATGTTTTTTACTTCGGAATATTTCAGAGTACAAGGTGTGTTCAATTGGACACATGCCGTGTAGTATACCTGTTACACGATTTCTAATCGGGCGAGCCATGTATGGAGTACATGGTCAAACCCTAACATGAAGGGAATACATGTCGTGTTCGGTTGGACCACATGGCATGTAATCCGGAAACTGTTTCCCACCTATTCTTGGTCCACACACGGTGTAATAAATAACTTAGATATGATCCAATACACAACCTGATTTTTTGGATCAGTCAATGCATTGAACCTAGACTACATTGTGTGTACTTCCGAATACATGACTTTTATTCTCATGTTGTATGGCCAACCGCATTTGGAACCTATGGATGTGTTCCTCTATTTTATTTTAATCAAAATTTAAAAAAAATTGTTTCTGTATAGTGACAAAGAAACGTGATAGGAGGAACATATATTGAGATTCATATTATATAGAATGATTAAATTGAATTGAAACGACTAAATTATTAAATGAATAAATCACCAACAGAAAACTAAATAATTATAATCATGGATATGACCCCTATGATACCACTTGTAGGATCTGAGCATAACGGAAGCTCGTGGGTGGTTGTGCCCACGTGGCTTTTTCTTATTAGCAATGATCAATCTGGGATCAATTTGAAGATAAATGCTAGACTCCACGGATCAAATCACAGATATAGACACAGAAGAATAATAGTCCCATAAACACAAAAGGGGATCATCATATGTTGGTTATAATTAATTTAATTAATCGGCAAGAATTAACTTGATAAAATTCTTTCTTCGTTGATGTGTCCGATCACGATGCGATGTGATGTATTCTTGCGTTGTATAATCCATGTATATGATTACTCTAGTAGTGATCCACATGTTCTCCTCGTATCTCTAGACATCACTAAAGGAATCTCTGGATGCTAGCATACAGAAACCTTTGCCTATGTTGTCCTCTTTAGATCACCATGATCTGATGGAAGATGATCTCTCTCAGTCTTAAGAGAATACTTAGAAGAAGCAGTTCTTTTGGCCTAGAGAGAATTCTCCAAAGCTATTGTGCACAACGATTCTTTGTGGAAAAGTTTTGGGGTTGTGAGGATATTTATAATTGGGTTAGAGGTTATAGAGTTATGAAAATAAACAAACACCTTACGTATTTTATTTATTTCATTAACTCTTATTTAAAACCCCAATGTCAAATGATTAATTCCTTGACATGTACCCACTCTGATTATAATAAATTTCATTTAATTAAAATGATATTTTTTCCTCCAAATCCCAAATTGATAAACAACACGGTGTGTAATCATTAATACACGGCGTGTACTCATTTTCCATGAAAACTACATGGCGTGTAATCATTAATACGCGATTTGTACTCATCTTCCATGAAAACTACACGGTGTGTAATCATTAATACATGGCGTGTATATCTTTTTTTCATTTCCATCCCTTCCTCCATCATTAAAATGATTTAGGCTTTCTTGAATAATTATTAAACAACATACGGGAATAATCATTATTCCACTTGAGATACTTTTATACATTTAGTGTGTGACCCTCTAGGCCTATTTCTCGTTGGCATTAGGCGGGCTGGCCTATAGTCCATCATTTCTATGTAGAAACTGGTCAAGGAACCCAAGAGATAGAAGTTGAATCCGCATTGACGTGTCACCTCATGTGAATTCTTACCGTGTAATTTAATCCCTTTGACTCAATATATCGAATCAAGTGGGTTGCATGCTAGTGCCATCAACCCATGTGATCGATTATTAATTCTTTGAATTTTTGGAATTGAACATGCCCATTCCTCACCATGGACATGGATTTATGTCGGATATATCAATACAATCAAAGGGCCTGAGATATCTAATTCCGTTATGGAACAGAAGGGACAAATCTTTTCTCACATTATCTATTAATACAGTATAACTCATGACCCACCCAACGTATCTTACTTCGCTGCGAACAGTGTGTCGTCACAGTTTTCATCAATACTTCTAAGTGAGCGAGTTGTAATACCCATTAATAATAATTGTAAAATCTAATGAACAATACACACATCTGCAGATAGGAACATCCAATGACACTATGAAGTGTGGATTTACTACTACTGGTTCTCGTTCTCATAATATCTTCCTGGATATTACCCCTGACGAACACCATGAGAAGTTGCCTACATGTTTTATGAGCCCTCACCCCTAATGGCCAATAGTATTTGTGTCACTGAAATAACATCATCCAGCCATAGAACATATATTCAAGAACAATGTTATGGAATTTCAGGTTTCTCATCTTAGCAGGGATCCACTATTACCCTTTAATGCAACAACAATCCTTGGGACATTATCACGTGCATTGTCACGCAAAAGAACAATCAAGATGTGACAACGTTTTCATTAATTAATAAATTACAATGTTGTTGGTTCTAGGCCACCAACTCCAACACATAGATGGTTCTAAATAACCATATAGCATTTTATGTAGCTATGTAGTCAATAACTAGTTGTAAGCTCTACATAACCCTCACTAAGGGAACATCCCACATGGCCTCTCTCACATCTTGGGGTACCAAACCATATAATTAGGGTTATCAAGAAAAAATCAATTGACCCTCTAGATTATTCACTAAAATCCCATGATAATAGTACATGGTGGTTGGTATGGTCTTTATATGCATGGATTGAAACAATTACCCACAGATTTCATCATTCTTGTCTAGACTAATCCCATATGACACATATGCAATGACCCTCACATATTAGGGGCCACCATAGAGGTTCTCATAACACATCAAGCCATTCAAAAGTTCTAATCAGGCCTACATATCTTGTAACATTGAACCATCATTTCCAAAAAAACACCATAGTATAGAAACATGGAATTAGAATTTACAAATCCAACTCAATTTTCAAAACCTATATGACACACCATTTAGGTTGGTAATATTAATAATGAGTCATTATTCCATTCAGATACTAAATCAAACCTGATGATATCAAACCTTCCTTTCTTTAGAAAACATGAATAAAACGATATTATATTTCATTATGGACCAAAGATCAATTCATAAAAATTATGGAATTTAGAGTAATTCCCTGAATGGGAGCAGTCCAAGGGAGAGGTGAAGGAAGATGGGAAATATATTTCGTTAATTAGGGTCCAAGAATAAAATTTTCTGAAGGAAGACAATATCATTTGTGATCGTGGTCATATTCTCACTCTATGAACATATTGATGTTCACACATCCAATGGGACTCTAAATGAATTAATAAATTACACAAGGATATATGTTAAGAATTGAAAAATTCATTATAATAATTTTACACATAAGTTTCAAACAATGAAGAGACACCCAAACCTAATAGCAAACATAATTCCTTATGAAATAAAAGAAACTTAATCATAACTATATACAAACACAATAATAAATACCTAATGTCATCTTTCATGGACAATTGAAATTTTATATAACACTTTACATTCAAATAGATTTAAAAGTAATTATTAAAACCCATCAAAACCCAATTTTCTATGAAATTACCAAAAATGGAATGAAAAAAACATTTATAGTAACATATTAGAAGAAATAATACCAAATTTAAAACATATTAAAAAAATATCAAAAATTAATGGAATGTTCCAAAAAGGAATTCGATGGAAACAACCACCTCAAAGTTGTGTTTATACAACGATAATCTATGGGAGGGAAGAACATAACCCAACTAATGATAATAAAATTATATAAACCTAGTAAACATAAGAATAACAGCATCCCTAACTATTAGGGTTTTTTATGGGGATATCCAAGGAAATTGAGACCAGTAAACAATTATTAAGGAATAAAAAGTGGAGAAAATTGGGAAGAAAATAAAATAAAGTCAATCTTAATCTTAGAGTAATACCCATATAGGGAGGAGAGTTAATGGAGAGGGGATATGGAGGCCCATTCATGTGCCAAAATTGAACATGATTGACAAGAAGCTTGAATGGGATAAATAAAGGGAGGAAAAGAGAATTATTTACAAATGTTTAAGGATCATGGAATGCTGCATGTTTTGTCCACATGCTTTGCGAAATCATATGCCAACCCTGTGCAACGTCACCGGAAGAGGAGGTCACCCACATGGGCAAGCCACCTAGTTTGTGAACCCATGCACCCACTAATCACATCACCTCTATTAAATTGTCTGAAATCTCCAACATGAATGACACATGGTTGACCTAACAATATGAAGGTTATGCACTTGTCCCTGAAAATAAAATAAGGCCACTCTATTTCTACTTGGAATTCTGTGATTAACACTAAACCATTCTCAGGTCGTTTAAGATAAACCATTAAAAAATAACTGAATTGGAAATTCCATCTACATTAACAAGATACACATTGTATGATCAATCCATTAACAGAAACCGTGGATAGTTCCAAAACACAAATGAAACCTCCAAAACTAGAAAATTAAAATATATAACATGGACAAAACAATTACCAAATGGAAAATAATCAGGAAAATAAAATAATAAAGGATGAACAATGGTTGGGTAGTGATAGATTCTACTCCTCCACATCTATGTGATGTCACCCTTTGACCATCACCCACGGGCATCACACATAAGTAATCCACACACAATCTCCTATCGATACACCTTTCACGACATGAGCATTTCTACTACATGATGTTAACATTTTGGGACTAGTCCTATCAAAAAAATGAACTAGGTAATCAAACAACTTGAGTATTGATTTGTGTTCCCTAAAAGGGTTTTTTGTAAAACATTATGAGTATTAATCTCAAAATTCCAACACATTCAGGGTACCACCAATAGGTTCAATCTTTACACCCCAACATTACTACAAAACCTCAATGGCGAACTATTCCCCTATGGGGACATATATAATGTCCAAGATATCCCTAAATACATTAAACAAATGAATTACCTTTCCCCACAATACATTAAACCTATGACCTAGCTGTCCCAAAAATATATAAAATCTGTAGCCAACCTATCTGAATAAGTCATTAAACATATGACCTACCTTTCCCAACAATACATTAAACATGTGACCATCCCATCCACATATAACAATGGACATGTAACCTACCTATCCCCATAGTACATTATTGATGTGACCTATCATTCCCCAAAAAACATTAAAATTTAAACCTATATATCTCCATATGACATTAGACCTATGACCTACTTCTCCCAAAAGATTGTAAACTTATCACCTGATCCAAACTCACTACCCCATACAATAAACATGGGATTCTAGTTTTAAATATCCTTATATACTTATGAACTTCATGTAAAATAATCTATTAATGACCATGGATGTGGTATATTCCATTATTATGATGCCTCATATGTGATGCCTGAGACTTCAAAATGAGAAGAGTTTTTAGATGATCAACCTACTGAATGGTCAGAGATTCCCAGACATGTTGAACATTACTATCTGTTATATAAAAAGGTACCTACCATGTTGAGACAAAATAAGTGTAATTAACTATCATCAACCTTAATATGACATAGGTAATTACATTAATGAACATGACTCAGACTTGTAAGGGGGGACCAGACTCATTGATGACAAAAATGGAGGAACACTTTGAAGGAGGAACCAACATACCATAATCTCATTTAGATCAAGGATATGACATACCATATTAATGTGACTGATACAACTAACCTTTGGAAAGTGGAGCTGATGGAATAAAAATAAATCATCAACTCTAGAAGAAGAAAAAACTCATCCCCAATGTTAGAAACAAAAATGTTTATCTCGACATGGTGAAAAAATCATTCAAACAAGGAGAAAATTTAATTTTGGTCATTATTTGATATTGATGTCATTGGATATTGATATTCCTCACCATGTACCACCAAAACAATTGTGGGTTTAACATGAAACATTCCTATGTAATGGGCCAGAAAATGATGTGAATATTTAGTATACGGTATCAAGTATAAGGATACCACCTCCATTTTTGAAAAAATTGTTGATTTTTGGGAATTAGGCATTTCCATCATCATATCAATACTGATGTATGACTATATGTAATTTACAAGGTATAAGAGATCAATGATTTATTTATAATAGGAATGGGGGTAGGTGAATATAGGTGATAAATTTTTTCATTATTTCATTCCTATGATCAAATTTTCTATGTTTTTAGTGGCATAGAACTGACTCCTCATATCACCCCATAAGATAATCAAGAGAAGGGTGACTGACCCCATTGCTCACTGATATAAATAAAAAGGTGTCAATACCACTAGAAGTACGACCCATTAGGATCTCAAATGATTTGAAAATCAATAAAAAAACTTCCCATGAGTGACACATAGAGGGGAACTACACCACCTTCTAATGAAAAAATACATTGGGAGCCTCTCCCTAGAGAGAGTTGACATCTCACCCCCTATGATGAGGGTTGTTTGATCTATACCGATCATGAAAACATGTGTGGATCTAGTCATGAGGGATTCCATATGGATATTTTAGTGCTTTTACTAACCAAACCAACAGATTAATGATTGGGTAAAACCAATACATTCTCTATCAAGACTAGTCCAAAGTACCCAACATTGATTCTCGTGTGTAGGCCTTGAACATTGATCTACATGAGTAATCTTGTATAGCTCAAGTGGACCCTTAAACTATTGGCCTATCTCCTCACATCTCAACAATATCAGATTAGATACTTGTTTTCAACATCCTAGAATCAAGGCCCCATCCAACTATTAGGAAATTTATTTTGACTCTAATAGTTTTTGGCACCACTGGAAACCATTATGGTATATCTCGTGGTGAAGAATACCCATGCAGAGGTTCCCCTTTTAATGCAACACCACCAACTAGTGTAGAGGTCCTCTCCATGTAGAATAAATTTATTTCATTGAAGGCCCAACCTAGGGTAAAAGGATAACATTTTTCATGGGGTCTATTCCCATAGCACCATTCACCACACACATGGATGAGACTAAAGAGACTCTAAACAGCTTTCACTTGTAGACGACCCATTCATCCAATGGAGAAACCTGAGGAAGCATTGTGTCACCTTCTACCACTTATAATATCTTGTGACTGATTAATCAACGTAAAAACATAACCCAGATCTCAATATAGTGGGGAAGAATCTCATCAATGATGGATTACAATGCCAAAGGTTAATGTCTATATGATTAACATACCACAACACAGGTACATACAAGTAGAGCACATTATATCCTCCATCCATGGGACCATAGAATCATTGTCTCCATCAATGTCAATTTCATTCCTCTATACCTCTATACTAGAAGTTGTAGAAATGTCAGCATCAAAGTTCATTTCATCATATTTTGGTGATCACTCCTCTTAACCTCAAAAGGATTCTTTTTATCTCATGCATGAGGTTATAGAAGGACTATGCATTATTTCAACATGACCATGAAGTGGGATCCTCCATTGATAGATAATGGAATATTAATTGGATGATTCAATCATTTAGTTACCCCTGTATCAAAAAATTATTAGAAAAGTGGTTTTTTATAATTTTATTATTTATCTTCTTAGTGAACACAAAATGGAGCTGTGTCCGAAAAATATTAGGATTATCCACCTAGTAATAAATAAGATGAATTTTGAGGACTCTTGGCCAATGAATTATTATTAGTTTCATTAAATAAACATGAAATTATAAACATTATCATCTTAGAGTCCCTAATTGAAATCCTACTAGTATGTGTTCATCATAAAATATTAGAAACAATCCATCACCTTCCTTACAATTAGGTATTTTACATTGGAATCCAGAATCACCTTGATTACATTCACCAACAATCCAAGAGGTTTGAGATAACAATTAACCCAGTTGTTTCGATGTATGAATCAAGAGGATATAATGAGGATATCTAATGAACCTATGTTAAGATCCATACAATGATCCACAGATTCATGTTATAGTAATCTCAATACATGCTGATTAGAAGTTGGGGTTGCATGTTACCCTCCTTTTTAGCGCAATCCCATATCAACAATGGTATCATTAATATAGTCCCACATGAAATTAATGGATACCCTATGACCACCACCATCATAAATGATGTCATTACTAACCTTCTAAATGTTAGGATGCTAACATGTAGAATGCCATGTAAAATCCAATCGAAGGGATGAAAAAGTTCTATGATTACCACTGAGACAAGAGATTTGACTCATCAACAGAGACTAGAAATAGGTCTTTGGGGTCCCCCCCCCAATAGAGAATTTATGTTTTTGTACATGTACATTGAAAAATGATGGGGTTATACCAAGATCACCTATTCAATCAAGACTATTCTAGAGACTGATTCAGACACCATACAAGCTGATTTTATCCAGGATATAGAAGGCTACATGATGCTTACTATAGATCATTTTTTGATTTGTTCCCATTCCATGACATTGTCAAAATGGCCCCATCTATCCCATATTTTGGAACAAAAAAAATCATTCCCAGGTTCTATAATTGAACTAGATGTCCTCTTGTATCGACATTTGGACGATTTTGAGGGCTATGGAGAATAAAGAAGATATGATTCTCCCAATACATCTAAGAAGAATTCATATATACCTCAATATCAATGATGATCATCCTATATTAATGATAACACTATGAGAACAATGGTGAACACAATTACTAACCAATATTTTATGATAGGTACTGTCAGTTCCAATTTGAGGCCTTATACATGATATAGCTCTACATTCCACTTGATGGTAATTTGCATACAATTTGTGTAGACTGGATGCGCCCACCACTTTAATTCAACAACCAAAGATTCACCTCATTAAATGGTAGGTGTGATTCATCACAACATATGTCCCAATTTATCCCATGGTGAGGCCCCAAGATGGGAACACCAAAACAATAGATAGCTTACATAAAATAATTTTTTTTCTAGATTATGGATGGAACTTCATTATCATGGTATATACAGTTTTCCCTAAAGAACCATTTAAGGTTTGAAGGATCACTAAAAATGATTTCTCTACAATTTCATCCCAACCTAATGTAATAATAGCTTCCCCATCCTCTCAAAATGAAAGAATAGGCCCTACGAGTGATTCTATGATTTTATTTCCTAATGGAAAGGACATAGAAACTTTATCATCATGCCAATTACTTAAGAACATGTGCTTATAATGTGGGTGGAGAATTAATAAGATGATATAGTCCCTACCCATATCATTGAACTATTAAGGGGTGGAGTTATTCATAAAAGATCAGTGTCTAGAACCAGACCTATAGTGGACCATTAAACGATTAATCCCATTTCCCATTCATTTCCATTTATACTGTCTTAGAAAATTTGATCCATCCACTATCATTGACATATTGGTATCCAAATAGGCCTACGTAATGGACCATATACTGGATAATCATTTACAACCTCACTAGGTGCATCCCCTCTCGGCATAACCCGACTAAAAAACAACCACCTTGAGAAAATTAGGCCCCATCCAACCCCTATATCTAGGACCAATAGGTTACGTTTATAGGAATATAAAAGAATACATGAACCTTTATGGATGGTCAGGTCCTCAGGTATTTCATTTATTCCCCAAAAAAATGGAATCTTGACATTTCCATAACATAAGTGACCACATGAGGTTTATCTCATGAATCATTCCTATTAATTCCCATATCATAGGATCCTTGTAGAAAGAATCAATTTTTTCCTTCTAAGATAAGTGGTAGGACCAGTATAAATGTGTCTTATAATAATTGGCAGACATTGGGGAATAGGTGCCACATGTCCATGCTAAACCCAATAATGGCAGTGAAGGATCCAATGACTAGAAATAGGTCCATAGTCTTGTATTTAATAAGTACTATGAAATTTTGGATCATAAGGAAGTCTCTCACATCCATGATATTTTCCATTCCCGCCTGAGAAAACTTGAACCTACTATGAATATTTCACCTCCTTCATCTATTAGAATTAAATGTATAGACAACATTACCTCTATCAGAAGAACATTAATTGAAATTGAAATGGAAATTTGAGAAATCCACCATTGGGAAAATATGCCTACACACTTGGAGTCATCCTTACACTAATGTTGGTTGATTCACCTAGATTACATCCATATTTAGATTATTTTATTGATATGGAGAAAACATACACCACTTCGAAGGTTTTCAAACTGGTGTACCACTATGTGATTCTCCATAATTATTAACATCCTAAAAAATTCTTGGCTTCCATTGGTTGACATCGATTAATGAGAGGAAGGAAATATTCATGATTTAATAAATATTTGGCTATCACACAAAATCATGTTATTCATGCCACTAACACTATAATGACCTAGTATTTCTAAATGATATTTTTTCCTCGATATGTTTTATTACATATTATATAATATTATACACATAAAAATAATTTGAAATAAAATCAAGTTGTATTATTAATAAATATCAATACATTGATTATCTATGAAATCATTTAAAATTCAAAGCATTACAACTGGACAAAAAATTATAAAATAGTATAGTTGAGATGGGAAATTGTGAATCAGCCAAATATACTAGAATAATTATCCCCATTGAAAATTCTATATAAATATAACAAAATATTAGTAAAATAATAAATATAATATGAAATTGAAAATATACCTTTAGGTGGAATTGTAGTGTATTTTGATTGAAAAAATGAAGTGATATTTATATGGTATAATGTGAAAAGTCACAATTGTGTTTCAACCATCATATGACCATTGGTCAATGGGAAAGTTGTTGAATATGAAAATTGGAAACAATGTCAGTTTTTATTAATTTTTCCATTTTAATTAGTGTTTTTAATTAGTAATGGAAAAATATAATTGAAATATAAATGAGGATGAATGTCCTCAACAAGTAATGTTATGTTGTTCGAAGCCTATTTTTTTCAGAACATGGGTGGGAGGTATCATCACTAGGGTTCACCCATGTTATAACATATTCAATGATTTAACAATTGATACATGATTTAAAATAATTATGAGAGATGTTAATGTTTTTGGATATTACCACTCAGTAGATGTTAGATATGACACGCCATGAAACTACCCAAATTGCACAACATACCCTCTGGGCATATACATGTGTAATAAAGTATTATGTCTCTAGAACATAGTTAAATAAAATTAAATTTTTTAATAAATTATTTTTATTATTCAAATCCCTAATAATAATAATTTTTTTAATATAATTACGTTTTAATAGAGATTAATTTAATAATTTTATTTTTGGATGAAAATAAAATATATTGGTATTTCTCAAAAAATAGAATTCTTTTAATATACCAAGGGATTATATTGATTTTATTTCAAAATAAATATATTTTAAACCACATTAATATGTATAATATATTATATTAAAATTATTTATTTCCTACGAAGAAATATTATAAGTGTAAAAAATGTTTTCCTATCTAAAAAACTAATATTTTTAAATTATTAAATATTTCTATAATTAAAAGTAAATTTATTAATTTTTAATGAATTTTTGAGATAAAATAAAACAAACGTTTTTAATTTAGAATGTAATAATTTGGATTGAGTGAATTTATGTGAATTTTAAAAATACTTTATTTTTTTGGAATGGTAAAAAAGCTAATTATAGGGTTTAAGTGTGTACTTATTTTTTAGTTTGTTCCATAGAACCAACATTAATGTACATTAGAATAAATTATATTTATAGTTTTGGGTATTAATAATTTACTTATTACATAATTACTTTAATTGTATGTAAAATAGTATGTGATAACGTCTTAAGAGTAGTAGTCGCACTAAATGGTCATAGCAGATCCTCAATCTGATGAGAACCCAAACGTGTTATGTCACTATTCGTAAATTTATGTTCTATAAATATATTATATCATTTTATGGAGATAAATGATATAGGATATCGAGGGTAGAGACTCATAGGACCTTGAGGAACCTTCTCATGGTGTAGCCCCTTGGTAATATACAATGTAGAATATTATGAGAATGAGGCATGCATGTAAGAAATCTAAATTTAATGTTTCATTGGATGTTCCTATATATGAAAATTTATATTGACCCATTGGAATTAAAATTATTATTAATGAGTATTATGAGTGACCATATTTGATTTATTGATGAAAAATATTATGACATATGTCCATAGTGAGTTATAAAATCTGTGGTGCATCACTTGTAACATTTTATCAATGAATAATGTGAGAAACAATTTTTCCATAATGTTTTTAATGGAACTAGATATCTAGGGAACTTTGATTAAAATTATATGTGCTATATAATTCAATTTCCATGGTGTTCTATAGTATAGTTCAATTTCTAGGAAGTCAATTAAAGATAGACCGAGCACATATGTTGATGGCACCAACATGTTACCTACTTTATTAGAGATATCATGTTAATTAGATTACAATTCATAGTCAGTATTTGAATGATATATTATTACATTATGGGATTAATATCATTCTCTATGTGTGTATTTATTTATTTCTATATGATATCATTTTACATTAGGAGACTTCACCTAATGTAACAGAGAAGAAGGCCTAGAGGGTCACATGCTAAGTTTATTAAGAATCTCACTTAATCAATTTGTTATTATTTATTACTTAACTAGTTTAATAAATATTATTTTTTCCATGGTTATTAATTATTCATGTTTTCTTGATCACATCCCTAGATATATGATATAATATAATCTGATAGAATATTTAATAAAACATTATTTTCTTTTTAGTGAATATAGTATTTATTTATTGTTGAATAACGTAGTGATATTTATTTTAAAAAATAAATAACAATTATTAAAGGCCCGATAAAAAATTTTGAGGGATGAAGGACTCATTTTAATGATAAACGATACAAAATATTGAATATTATTTGATTGGGTAATATTTAATTTAATTCTCATGCTAACTGCATGTCAAGGAAATAATATTATTAATATTAGTGTGGACATGGGGTTTTTAAAGGGATTAAATAAACAATAAGTGGCACTTGTGAAGTTATTTATTTATTACAATAGAGATATATAAACCCCATTATATTATTTTATATCCATGAAAATTATTTCTTTAGGTTGTGAAAAAAAATATTTTGAATCCTTTCAAGATCATGAGTGCTCCCTTCTAGATGAACTCTCCCATGAACAGAGAGTGATCTTACTCTTGGTATGACTCTCAATTCAAGGGAGACAAAGTCAAATTATTTAAAAGAGGTTTTATAGTATTTCATTATAGGGTGACTAATGTGATATGATTTTCTATTATATCACCCTAATATTCCTACAGTTATGTTTTAAGATTTGAGGAACACATGAGTATCATCGCCAGAGGTAACTTTATCTTGATTCCAATAAAACAATAATTATAAAATGCTGATATATAATCAGATCCATCAATTTAGAATGAATTAAAAAACATAATTAATTATTTAATTAAACTAATTTAAAACAATACTTGATTATCCTCAATCTGGTTCTGGCATTTTATCCCTTCTTTGTTTTCATTGATTCAACGTAGTAGATCACAATATATATCATTATGTAAATATCATATTGATCATCAAACATGAAACAAATAAATTTTGGTCATGACCTATCACACACTTCCATTTTACTCAGAACCTAGAGGTACTATTATAGAGATCATATAATTATTTAAATATTATTTATTGTGGTATGAATTCTTTTATCTAGTTCTCAATTAATGTATAATAATTATGTTAATTTTAATTGAGGTAGATCTTTCTTCCTCCTTCAAATCACATATATTTAACAAAAAATAATAATTTAATGAATGAAATAAAATCTAGAAACTCATTCATAGGTGTTGAGGATACTTTCTAGATAACATAATAGTACACATGGTGTAACAAGAGTCATGTGTCGTGTACTCGTGTTCAATGAATCAGGAGTGAATATAAAAATTAATACAAACTATGTACACTGATTACACACATTGCATTATATTTCTTATAAAATGGGTTTATCTGATTATCTTGGCACATGGTCATCCATAGTAAATGTTGTCTATCCAATTTACATATCTTATTGTACCTTTGAGTCATATAAGTTTTTTATTACCGTACTTGGCCTACCTGAAAATTGACCTTGTAACTTGGAGACCACATTCCATGTATTCGCTTATGCACAAAATGTACTCCGATTTTAGGAGGAATTATTCACACACTGAGTACATATGAGTGTGCCTCTGATAGGTGGTGAGAGATGTGTACCCCATTTAGCTCTCATTTACACACCGTGTACTTACTAAAAATTATACAGATTTAAAATTTATTTATTTTACTATGTAATACTTATTGGCATGTGCATGAGTGTGGTCATTAAGATGATCAACCATGCACTATGATAGGTTGTAATATTAACACACACACACAACTATATATATATATATATATATGTTTTTGTATCATTTATGAATGTTTTAGATATTCATATCAATTATGAGCCATATTGTTGATATTAATCTATGGGGATTGAAGCATAACACGTATTTAAAAAATAATAAAAAACATGTAATAATTATGTTGATAGTACACTTTTTGAATATATGTACTATATGTGAGAATAGTAAGAAAATATATGAGTATAATAAATTTTTGGTGGAATTTGATAGGTATTCATCATGTTTCCTCCAACATAAATTTATATACACAATTATTTTAAATAAATTTATTTAATTTGTTTTAAATTTTACTGGATTATAATCTAAAGGAAATTGGGATGAGATTTAAGATATATGTATTGATTAATTAAAGAATATAATTAATATATTCGAGTATGATTTATCAAAAATACGAATGATTCATTATTGAATTCTTGATTTATTATATTTTTAATTCAATTGATGCATTTAGGTGATAATGATCATAGACCAGAACATTTTATGTTATTGGTTTCATATATTTTATTTTTAAATTAAATTATTGACATGCATTACTTCTTTCCTATTATTATTTAATTCCATACATTGTCATGTTTTTTTATGTGATCCCCATTTTTTGTTCCCTTGTGTGAGAGTAAAAGCATATGTAATGAATGGATCTCCAAACCTAGTGGAGGTGATTCAAATTTGGAGCTGAGGTGAAACTAACCCAAGAGAGATACATAGGTGGATGGGTTGAAATCTATAACACATACCTTAATTGTTTTAAGGGGTTTTCCACAAGGTCTATGGTTCTTTAATAAATAGCTAAATAATATAAAAATTAGTAAAAGCACATGATATTACAACCAAATTATTTTTTAATAACAGGTTATATGATTATTTCATTATGGATGTTTTGTTGCGATCACATGAATTAATGAAATTAATGATAATTCAAAATAGACATAATATAAATTGGGTTTTTTCATAAATATTATATAATACATGGTTAATAAATTAATTAAACCTTCTAAATATTAAAAATATTATGATAATTAAAATAACTAAAAATTTACACAATAAGGATAAAATTACTTCAGTAATATCTATTATTTCAGTATAGACTTACACTCGATCAGCTAAAACTGAACCATAGATCAATATTATTGATAAGACAATGTTAGTGTTCTTTAAATTATTAGAGAATATTAACCTGATGTTTTGGGATCACATAACATATTTCAAATCAAGGGTTGACTACAAAAGTAAGACATGGTATAACAGGGTGTTAAGGGTGGGGGAAATCTAATTCAAGGATTTTAGGGTTGAGGAGTCCACTCAACGGGTCAAGGAACTATGAGTCAATGTAGTTGTAATTGGTAATGTCTACCTAAAACCATTCAGGTTTCTTGACAAAAAAAAATTTGGGTATTGAAAAGCATAATATGGATCATTTCCTATATAATTTCCCACCAATTGGATAATCAGAATCCAATGGTGAGGAATATTGGGGTTTGATAAAATACTGGGAGAGTAATAAATTTTATAATTTTTTATTTTCCATAATTTTATCACATGATGTACTGAAATTTAAATCATCTTGTTTATTGAATAAAAAATAAAATTAAATAGAAATAACTATTTTAAATACATAATAATGACAAACATCTCACTGAAAAAAATTCTAATGACTGGAAAATGCAACAAAAAATTATCATAATCCATAAATTGTATTTTTATGTGATGTAAGAACCTATACTTAAAGAACCTAGTAAATTGTATAGTGGTAGAGTGTTATATATACATTTTAAACATATAGATGATGCTACATATGTTCATCGCCTCATTAAATCATCTATGACCGATGATCATTTGAAGAACAATAGGACACGGAAGCCTATAAAATGATGATTCACTTTCAGTATCTGTATCAAGGGAAGTTGAGACAAGAGAGGTATGATACCTAAAATGCTTTGTATATAACTAATATTAGAGGTTTTATGCCAACATGGCCTCATGTAGTCTAGGTTATTGTCTACATTTAAATATTATACATATTATTGATTAGACACATGGATGAGTTGAATACAGATCTCATAATTTTATTACTTCCCAATACGTTGTCACTTTTCTTGTTAATTATAGAATTTGAAAAAATCAGATTATTCTTTTAAAACATATTAAATTGATTATCATTTTATATAAGGAAATGGGGTATGATAATACCATTTTCCTTATATTGAATCATAAAAGGAAGAAAAATGATAAGGTTCAAAATACTCCTAACAAGTCTAAAACCCTTGATCACTAACCTTCCAAGAAGAATAATGTATAGAGGAATGTAAAGAAAAATGATGGAGTTTTTTTTCGTGTGGAAAGTTATCACATGTGAAGAGGAACTATACCCATAAAAAATGGGAAATTAAATGTGAATTAATTAACAAGTGTAATATTTCAAAATATACACATTGGTTATTAGATAAAGCTTCGAGTGCTCACATCTATATTGAAATGATGGAATAAATTATATTCTAAATGATTTTTAGAGGGGAGGTGGATCTGTGAGCTTCCAGTAATGCGATGCTAGCTTTTGTATCCACTGGTGGCCACCACCATTTTTTTTCCAACAATAATTATTATGATTTTAATAAATTTTGATTATGCACCTATGGTTACCACAAACATAAATTATTTATCATTCCTTGAAATAGAAGGGTTTATTTTTATGTTTTGAAATAAAAGGAGTTGCTTTTATAAAAAACTTATGTGATGTTATGGAACATTTAAATAATAGTCTTCATGTATTGAATTATGAAAACCATGTTTTGAATATAAATAATGATTCATGTTCACAAGAAACATATAACACCTATAAATGAAATAACCATCTTTTTCATGTAAACATGAAGTGTTTGGCGAAGATTTATCAATATAGCCATTCAGACTCTTTTAAGATAAAACAACAGGAAATATGACATTCTTGATTACAAGGAAAAATGAAAAAACCACCATTTGGTGGATAGTGTGAAAGAGCCGTAGATATTTTATTATTCATACACATTGATGTGTGTAGAACATTTTCAATATTGGTTATAGATGAATAGTTAGACTACAGAACTTTTAATGATTACTTGAGTATATATGGATAAGTATACTTAATGAGGTATAAGTCTGCATTCGTTGATGAATTCAAATAATTCAAGAATAAAGTATATAATCAACATGGTATGAATATAATGAATTTTCAATTATATTGAAGTGTTTAGTATCTTAAAAAAGGGTTTATTTATCTCTATTAGAGTATGGGATTATTTCATGACTCACTTTGCCTTACTAACCACAATTGAATGGTGTTAGTGAAAAGAGGAGTCGTACCCTACTATACATGGTAAGGTTTATTATGATTCATACATATCATTCATTATCCTTTTATGTATAATAATTCAATAATAAAGTATACACATTTAAATGAATTCCAAATAAAGTTGAAACTTGAATTCCATTCGAGTTATGGAATGAAATGAAATCCATTTTCATGCATACATGTGTATGGTGATGGGGGGGGGGAATTTGTTAAGGCTCAATCAATGATAAAACTAGCACCCTAGGAAACATAGTTTATCATTATAGGGTATCCAAAGGAAATAAAGTGACAATAAATATGCAACCCCTCGTACAAAAAGGTGAATGTCACCAAACATGCAATTTATTTTGAGAGGGAGGACGTCACAAGATATGGATATTGAGAGAAAGATTTATTTTGTTGAAGTTGATTATCAGGATACAAAGGGGTTGGTACATGAATAGATTCGACATGTCCATATAAAAGAAGTTGTTCCTAAAACACAAGTACTTTATATAAACATAATAGAGGTAAGAGAACTAGAGATATATTGTCTTCCAATCACTGATGATTGTGATTCATTATTGGTTGAACATGAAGAACCTATTTACTATAAAGATGAATTAGAGAGCTCAACAAAATAAATATAGAGAATCCTTGAATTATATAATGTATTCCATTTATCATGACAATTTATTTGTTCATGTTAATGTGCTAGTAGATGTAGAGCTTGTTGGGTGAAAATTGGTATTCAATATAGAACTAGACGTGGAGGGTAATGTAAATACCTATAAAAAAGGGCTTCTGTCTAAAGGGTTTAAAAATCAAGGAATTGAGTATAATGGATCATTTTCCCTAGTTCCCATGTTTAAATCCATCATAATGATAGTTGATATAGAATATTAACACGACTATGAAATTTTGGAGATGGATGTAAAAACATTATTATATATTTGGAACCATTAGGAGGATGTTTATAAACAAAATCATATTTGTTTTTGTACCTAAGGGATGTAAAAAGAACTTAAAAGTTGTCGAGATCTATTTATATATTAAATAATTCATAGGTATTATGTAACATTATATTCGACAAAACTATAAAATAATTTAGTTTCATTAAGATTTATTTTGATACATGTGTTTATTATATGATTAGAATAAATGAATTAAATATTATTGTAGTACGTGCTGAGGAAATATTTATTACTAGAAATGTCATTCCAGTATTACAGTCTATTTATGATTGGAAAAACAGTTGTATCACCACAATGAACTTAGGCGAAGCCACATATATTCTAGGTATCAAGATCATTCGTGAAAGAATAAAGAAGAAACATGGACTAAGTCAAAGAACATATAATCACTAGATACTAAAGAGATTAAGTATGGAGCAGTCCAGGATGGGACTAATTCCACTATCACATTGTTTAAATTTTTCAAATAAATTATGTCATGAGAAATAGTTGGAGAAAGAGAGAATGAGTAAGATCCCATGTGCATATACAACATTATAAATCATGTATTCCATGTTATGTACTAGAATATATTTTTCTTATGAATTTATCATGGTATGAAGATGTCAAGAAGATCTTAGAGAAAAAAGTTGGTCTGCTATTAAGGATATCTTTAACATCAGATAAGAACTAAGGATTCATTCCTAAAGTGTGGAGGAGACAATGAGATGGCCATCAAAGATTATAATGATACATTCCTTCAAATATATCAGAATGATCTAAATTCATATATATGATATTTTTTGTCTAAATGTGGATGATGTGAGTTTTAAGATTTCAAAAAATCTATTTTTCATTGATTCTACATCAGTGTCGGAGTATATTGATTCTTCTTATGCATCTAAGGAATCTGTTTGGATACAAAAAATTATACATGATCTTGATTTCATACATATTAGTATAGAACCTACCACATTTTATTATCATAATACTATAGTTGTGGCACATGAAAAAGATCCATGGTGACACCAATAGAGAAAAAACTTATTCAAAAATTATCACCTCATGAATGATTTTTATGAGATGGATTATGTTATGGATAACTTTGTAACCATATAAGATAATTTGGTGGAACCCTTGAATAAATTACTATGTTATCCAATGTATTATAATCATTTGTGATTTACCATACTAAAGGTCGTTAGTAGTTTTCTCTATTGATAATTGGTGTTTTTTGTAGTTTTTTCCCAAGAGCCATCTTTTATGTAATTTATGATAACTTGTATTGGTATTTTTGGGTATTAATAAACTAATTATCACATAAGGATTGTTGTTATACATAACATATAATCTGATAATTTATTAAGTGTAGTAGTCACACTGATATATCCTTGTAGTTTCTTGCAATGACGATAATCGAGATGTGATATGAAACTATTAATAAATATAATTTCTATATCTTGGTGATATCAATTAACGGAGACAAATGATATAGGCTATCATGGGTGGAGGATCATTCGGTATTGAGGAAACCTATTTTTCTATATGCCCATGGTAATATCTAGTTTTGGATATCATCATAATGAGACCACCAGTAGGAAATCTATATTTACATATGTCCTTGGATGTTCCAATCTGTGGATGTTTGTATTGAAACTTATAATTTATTATTATTAATAATGATTATTATGTGTAGCATACTTTTATGTATTTATGAAAACCGTAAATACATATTCTCATGGGTAGATAGGATACACAGGGTGAATCATTAGTAATATTGCATTAATGAATAATGCCAGAATGGATTTTTCACATCTGTTCTTTAATGGAACTTGATATCTCATGCCCTTTAATGGAAATGAAATTTCTTAAATAAATCAATGGTCTGGGAGTTCTATATATATTATTAATTTCTATGAATTCAATGAATTAGACATAAATCTCATGGGTTGATGGCACCATAATCCAACCTACTTTATTAGAGATATCATTTTAAAGGGGTTATATATCTCACAGTGAGAATCTATATGAGGAATTTTGTAATTGTGGAATTTATATATTTTTCGTATGGGTGAATTAGAGTATTTCAAGATTCTAATGTGGGATATTAGGATTCTTCACCTAATTCCACTAATAAATATGCATAGAGGGTCAAAATCTAAGTGTATATAGAATATTAGTTAACAATATATTATTATAAATTTTTTAACAAGTTGAAGAAATATTATTCCCAAATGAGGTTTTATAATTTTTCATGTATTCTAGATCTCATATATTCGATCACCAATTAATTGATAGAAAATATCGGGATAAAATATTTAATAAAAATTATATTTTATTTATTGAATATGATATTTATTTATTTCTTATTGAATAATGTAGTCATTTTTATGTAATAAATAAAGAGTCATTATTCAAGGCCTGATAAAAATTGTGGAGGGATGGTGGACATATTTTAATGGTTTGGTAAGAAATAATAAATATTTTATATTATTTTATTAAATTCTATTTAATTTAATTATCAATTTAATACCATGTTAATGAAATATTAGTATTATTATTATTATAGGAAAGGGTTTTCTAAAGGGATTAAAACAATAATAAGGGAAGCTTGTGAAAATATTTATTTCTAACCCTAGAGGTATATTAATGAAATTATATTATTTTATATACATGCTAATTAATTTTTTTTGTTCAAACATTTTTTGTAATCCTCTAATGTCAATAGATATTTAGTTGAATTATTTTGAAGCTGTTCTCAGGGAAACCCAAGGATGATGATGCAAGAAATAGGATCTACCATGTTAGAAGCCAGAGATTCCTTTGACAATGTTCAAATATTTTTTGCACAAATTTGGTCAATCACTAGAATGAATATAGTCTTCATTACAATAATGGAATGATAGTGAAACACATATATGTTTCCAGGTCCATCAATGATGAAATAATTCAAACAAGTTAATTAATTATTTATTTAAATTAATTAATAATAATATACTATTATCCACTTTATGGTTTAGGTGTTCTATAACTTTTATATTTTTTGTTTGATTCAATTATGTAGATCACATCATTTATTAGAGTGTAAATCAAGGGGTGATCATCAATCATCGAAAAGAACAAAGTCAGGAATGACCCATCACATGCTTCAGTTACACCCAAAACCCATATTTATGACATCATATGTATGAAATAATGATTTAATAATGAATTAAACACGACCCATGATAGTATACTTTTTATTTTACTAATATAATTCATTTTTTCAATTTATAAAAATATAAAATAATTTCCATTATCTAGAAGGAAAAATTTTATTTTTAAAAACATTACTTTATTGATTGTTTACCTCTCAATGCCAAATTATTTATTAAATAATGGTTTTTAGTTCTAAAGGATTAATGTATCATATACTGTTACCCTGATTTCCAAAACCATGAGATAAACCCATGGGTAAGAAAAAGTTTTTCTTTTTACACAACAAAGATTTCCTAGACCTATATATAGAGATTATTTAAAAATTACTCAACTTTTTCTATAAATACCCACATATTTAACCTCTCATGTTCACTCACAAAAAATAGTCTAAAAATATCTTGTTATTTTTTATCCCATGTAGTCCCTGTAAGTTGTCTTCATGAACCCAAGGATACATCCACATGTTTTAGGAAAAAAACATCATGGTAAGAGAACTATTCAATTATCTTTTCCACTCATGTTCCCTTTTCATGTGGTATATATAGTAAATTTTAAAAAAAAAACATTTATCTATATTATATTATCTAATTACTATAAAAAATAATTTTATGAATCATAGAAACTTGATCCTGTCATTTTTCCTTTTCTAGAACCATATTCTATACCTATTATACTCCCAAAGTTTCTTCTCATATTTTCTTCTTCAACCTGAGTAATTCAATTTTTTTATTTCAATACCCAAATCAATTTTATTTTAAATTTTATTCTACTAGATATAAGAATGAAATTTTTTTCATTTATATCTATATATTAATCCCACATTTCCTTTTATTCATTAAAAAATAAAAATGATAATTAGTTTATGTACTTTTATATTCAATGTATTTTATAAGAAACCCAATATTTATTATCTATAGGTAATTAACTAAATAATTTATTATTATAAATTTGGATCACATGAAATGAAGACATAAGAATGGTGAACCAGGTTAGTGTTCCAATTCATTTGGTAAAAAATTTAATCTTTAGAGATGAAATATATTACGATGCCATTGTGAATGACCATGTCATTTTTCATTTACAAATATTTTGTGACAAACCATGGTTCTAAGATTATGAGTTCACATTTTTCGTTTGAATCCACATGTCCAGGTTATTAACATTTTCATTTGATTTTGAAATTCCTCTTGTGTTTGGATAATCGTTATACCTTTTGTTATTATGTATATGTCTCTAGATAACATGTTATATGTCTCTATTTCATATTCCATTAGTGGGATTCAAGATCACACATTTCAATTTTTGTGTGTCCCTACGATGTGATATGTAGTGAATGTAACCTAGAGTTAAACCATAAAGATCATTTCATGCGGTTTTATAACATTATTAATGATTTTATGTAATATTTACCTTATTTCATAAAAACTAATCCTCAAATGGTCCCATGTTTTTTCCATTTTACTGAATGTTATATAATACAAAATATGGGTTCCATAATTTTTATCAAAGGATGGTTTAGTTGTTTGTGTATATTTTTACTTGAAAGCATTAGTTGTAACACTATGTACAAGTCAAAATATAGAAAAACAACCTAGTATTTTGTTGAATTTTTAATTAAGATATTTCTAATAAAAAATTCATGTATCGATACAAACAAGTGGATGTGAATCCTGAACAATTATATCTAAGTGTAACACCCCTAAATGGCACATTGTGATAGACTGAAATAGAAAATAGTGAATGAAAATGTTCCTTGATTCACCCCTACTTTGAAACTTTCGTGAGATATTTTTTTAAATCACATGATTTTTCCGAGAAATTATAAAGGAAATACTGAAAATATAATTATAATTAAAATATATTAATTAAATATTTATACATGATGTTTTAAGATGTAAAATTCCCTTCGAATTATAAGATTCATATAAATAACAGATTGTAAAATATGGTTTTACACTTTTATGAAAATTATAGGAAATAGATGGAACTTCAAAAATGATGAGTGAAACAAATGATGTTGTAATGGTGTTCTGATGCAAGATGGAATGAGAAACATCATGAGGATAGTGAATCAAATAACATGAGTTAAGAAAAAAAATGTGAATAAATATGAGATATCAAATGAACTTCAAAGAGAATAACTTTCAACTTAATCCTTCAGGCATCAATGATTGACTCCTTTAAGTGGATCTAAAGAACCATTCATTACTGAAGGATGAATAATCTCTATAGATAATTTCTTTTCTGTACTCTATAGTTTAGATTAATAGAATTTATTTCTATCCCTAAACAACTTAAAAAGAGATGTTTATTAGAGGTGGAAACTAATTAAACACACTAATCCAATAAATGAAATTGATTTTATGTTGTGAAAACTGTTTATGGGAATATTATTCAATAAACCTTTCCCCCATTAGAGGTGCTTGAAAATAGTTATGGATTTACTAAAGTTAAATCTGAAGGAAAATTAATCGCTTGGATTCTATGAAATGAACATTATAATGTGTCCTTGTTACACCTCTAGCTTCATTGCTGATCCTAAGGGAATGGATGATAGATTTTTTTTTGATTTACAGATACCCCATTTGTAGAGGAATCAGGAAAACTGTACCTATAAACATTACAATAAAATATCATGGATTACTATGAATGTTGAATTGGAGTTTTGAATACATTGAGTTGTAACATATATCAAATTTAAATAAGATATTAATGGGTCCAAAGTCATAGAGTAACATTGATCATAGAAGAGAAGGAACATAATTTTAACATCCGATATGAAAAAAATTTAGAAAGATACATTCAATGAACTTATTACATAAGAGTGGAAATATTTAATGTGTATAAAACATGTGAATATAACTTGAAACTATGAAGCCCCAAATTCTCAATACTAAATATAATGGAAATAGGGTTCACACCCAGACAAAAGTTCCATGTTTCATGTGTATAATGCATGGGATCTTTTCTAATCAGTGTAAAAATAAAATATAATTAAGGGGAACCTCCATCATCCTCTGAATATTCATAGGGATAAACATCATTCATTATCCATTGTGATGTAGGTATTAGAGGATCTAAATGATTTGGTGGAATGTAAAATTATTGTTCTCTTAAAGCTAATAATTATTTTGTTGATTCTAGTTCAACACATTCCATTATTTAATATAATTTTTCAAAGAATATATAATCAATCCCTAAATTGATATAATTATATTTATTAATAAATATTATTGAACGGATTATTCAAGTGTTCATAGTACATAGAAACAATTATTTTTACTTTTTTTAGTAAAATCTCATAAAAATGTAGTAGTCATTGCCATGGTCAAATCTGACACTATACTAGGGATGGAATAGCTCTCTAAGTATCATTTTATAATGAACTGATGATGAAAGGAAATTCTAGTAGACATCCACACTATATAATTTCTAACAAGAAACTCCCATAAAATTCTTTATGAATATGATCAATGAATATGGATAAGGATATGAATGTATGAATATAGAAAATGTAAACACCATTTAGGAATAAATTGATGTATTTCTCAAATAGTTACCTAGATCTCCCGCAAAGGGTGAGAGAGTTATTCAGTGAACTTATAACTGAATCGAATCGAATATCAATTTCCCCATAGAGATTAAAAAATAACTAGTTAGTGGGATTAAAGAAACAAAATCACAATCTTCTAGATGAGGGATTTGTTTGACCATGTGTGCCTCCTTTTGGACAACCAGATGTCTATGTGAAGAAGAAGAAGAATTGATTAATGTGGCTATGAATTTATTATATAGAACATAATGAGCTCATAGTAAAGAAAAAGTAACCTATATCAATGATTTATGTTTTATATTACCAGCATCATGTGGCTCAATTCATCTCCAATATTGACCTCTGATCAGGGTATTGTCAATTGAGTGTTAATAAAGACGACATTTATAATAATGAATCTGAAACATGATATGGTCATTATGATATTTATTTTATTCTATTCTCATGGAATAATTAAACTAAAATATATATAGACTTGATGAATATAGAATTTAATGACTACCTTAAAAAATTAATGGAAGTTATAATTAATGATATGGTGATATATTCCATATTTTACAAGGAGAATGAGTTGAAATACCCTTTCCCCAATAGTTTAGAGCTAGTTATATAATTAATAAACATTGTACTATGAACAACTATTTTCATCCTATATGACTGAATAGTTTATTAGATTTTTAAAAAAAGATACAACTTTTTTTATTACATTAAAAATTGAAAGGGAAAAACATAGAAACTCAATTGGACACAAAAATAAACTCCTTGATTCTCTAGGAAATTTGTACCTAATATTCATCCTAACATCTTGGTGAAAATAAAAAATAAAATATGATTCACCATATATTATTAGTAATCATATGGAATATAGAGGAAGATATCATAAATAATCATAGTTAATAAGGATTGATAAATAACTAGAAACACATGAAATTAAAAGTTAATAATAATCATAATATGGAAGGAATAAAAGATGATTATGTAAGGCCATAAATAATCACATGTGAAAGACACTAAACCATTGATATTATACTAATTTAATAATCACTTGTACTATCAAATACTAATATCATAATGTAAGAATTCATATTTATGGACATCATAATCATATATTCAAGGATTCACCCAAGACACCATAAATAAATGGGTAAAACCCTATTTATTTGAGGATATATCAGGCCTCTCTCATCACTAACTATGACAAATTCATAACTAAGAAAAATAGTGTGCGATGTATCATACAAATTCAAATTAAAAAACTAGAATAAAAATTTATTAATACATTAACCACAAACCATGAATAGAACATTCACAATTAAACTGCAGATAAAACCTAAAAAACAAATAGTATATGGTATCAGAAGAGATAAATATTAATGAAGTAAAAGATTCAAAAAATTATGTTTACATATTTGAGGAATGTTTTAAATGGTATTATTTACAAAATTAATAAGGAAAAAATATTTAATCATTACAAAGTGTCCCATACCAATTTGAAACATTTAAATAAAAATTCTTATGAAGGAATAAAATTAAATGAAACATAAAAAACATGATTTTAAGAATAATAATGATATGATATATCAAAGGTAATTACATACACAGCTCATGAAGATTAATGATGAACAAGGCATATATATCACAAAAGTATATTTATGATTTGAAAAACGCTATTTTACTTTGGAAATGATAGTTATTTGAAAAAAAATAATTCTTTTTTTCCGAAAATGAGATTTTAAAAACGTATATCCTATAAATAAAAGGTATGGAAAATGAATTTATTTTTTAGGAATATTTTGTTTCCATCATGTAATTGTTTTTGAAACATTAGAATTAGCGCACCTTTGTGTGGTTTAATAGATAATATAAAAGACTCTTAAAAATGGAAAGGGTCATAATAATTTGTATAATGATAGACATAAAAATATATTTTTTTCCTGAAAAAAATAATTTTTTTATACAAATAACACTGTATTAATATATATTATTCATGGTAATTGATTATGGGTATGAAATTTGGCAGTTCACTTTAATTAAGCTTGCTTAACGGGTGGAATTGAAAATGGAACGTTATAAAACATGTATTCTCCCATAATATAAAGTAGAACTGATATAGGTAAATGATTTTGTAAAATTTTTACATAATTTAAAATAAATATATAAAAATAATGAATAATTAGATTTCAGTAAAGAGAGGGAAGCGTAACACAAATTGAAAAATAGATTTTCTTGGATAATTCCATACTACTCTATAATCAATCGAATAGAATGTCCTAGAAAGAAAATAATAAAAAATGAAAAATTTAATAACATAAATATAAATTAACTCAAAATATGATACATAACATGGATGTATAAATACACCACAATAAAGACATAATTTTTGAATAAGGTATATCTCACTGAAATTAAATTGAAATGAGAATACCCTTACCTTATGTCCTAATGTGTTCTTAACTTGAACTTATCATACGGAATAATGAAATTGGAATCATTAATAATTTAATTCAGAACCTAATAAACATTTATTTTATTTTGTATAATTTTATTACATTCATTTATGGACATTTCTGTGAGTTTTGAAATTCACATTCTTCTTTTGAAAGTGTTTGTTTCTATGATTATCAAGATTATTTCACAAGAATTTATGTATGAAATATCATGTAGAATGAGAAAAATTATCCATAATTGAAATTAAATTATATTAATAAACAAATATATTATTCAGTGATATTATATTTCATTTTTTCTATATATGAGGATCATTCATGAGACAAACCGTTAATGATAACTGTTTTGATTATTTTGGTGTTTTCTTATTATCTCACCTAAGATTTGTTTTATTAATTAATATTATATATATAATAGTTTCATAATAATAAATAAGTTATCATAAATATATTAAAATCATTTTAAACATTTTAATCCTTTTTTGACCATCCATGCAGGTGGTATTATAAAACAAAAAAAATCATCATCCACGAAGGTGGTGAATCGACACATGACTAACAACGTTTTCATTTTTAGATCAAAAATTGGAAGATAAAATAATTGATGGGGGAATGGTAATTATTGTAATAAAATTAAAATTTATATGACATAATATAGTTATCATGAATATTTTTATATATTAAAAAATTAAATTATTAGAAAAAAAATATAAATTGAATAAAAATTAAATGAACGAAAGGGGACTTTACCTCTATAATTTATCCCCATGAGAACCTCCTTAAGAAACATTGAAATTGTATTTATGTGAGAAATATGATAAAACAAATGTGGTGATGATGTTTGGGTGAGGTATTTTATAGAAATTGAACAATATTCATTTATTTTTAAGTGAGATAAGAAGAGGTGGTTAGGGGTCATATTTATTGCTTAGGGGAGTTCTGTCTTTTAATATTTTATTTATTTATTTATTATTATTTATCAATAATATGAATATTTTTAGTATTATAACTAAATATATTAAAATATTAATTGAAATTAGATATCATGGTGATTAAATCATAAATGACTCAAGGATTAGTTTATTTAACATATAATGTATTTAAAATGTAAATTACTGTATTTTACTATTCAAAACATAAAACTTTGGGAAAAATACCAAACATTTCACATAATCATTTTCTGATATATAGAATTGAAAAATGTTGTATTATTTATGAAAATAACGTTCTAAATATGTGATGATTAATTATTTAATAAAATAATAATTTATTCAAAATCTACCAATTCAACAATTACAAATTCTTTTCTGATATTGTGAAAACATATAATTAATGTGTCGTAAAATTATGTTATAATAACATAAAAACAAAATATTAATTAATGAATCTATTTTATAAAAATAAAATTTCTTATAGATTATAATATTAACTTTAAAATGTTAAATAAATATTTATGTTTCTAAAAAATACCAACACTTAAATAATTGATTTTAAAAACATTAATCTACTTCATCCATGATATAAATATATTATATTTTAATTCATAAGGTAAATAAAATTTTTATATACTTTCATTGGTTATGATTCAATTAAAATCATAAATTTATTACTAATACAATTAAAATGGATGTTTTATGACATTAATTATTTTTTCCATTCATTAGAGAAAAAATACTTTCAACAAAATTTCAAAAATTTGACCCTAAGCTAATTTCGATGTCCTGCTTCTAAAAATGCATATTATTTTGTTCTATATAATTTTTTAAAGTCCCAAAATTTATATTTTATATAATTCCTCCATTAAAAGGCATTAAAACTCTCTTTAGAGAAATATACACTTTTAATTCATAAAATTGGATTCATTCTTATCTTATGCCAATAAAATAATTATGATGTATGTAAAAAAAATTTGATTGAATATATAATACATAAATTTAATATTTTTGTTAGTATTATTCATTCCATCCAATTTAGAGTTTAGTTAATAACATTTATTTTAAAATAATGGTATTTAATTGTATATCATTGTTCATTTTATCTTAGTGTTGTTTGAATCCCATGTCATCGAAGAATTTATATTTAAAAGGAGATATACCATAAAATCTTGGGTTGGTACATTCTCCCTTCCTATAACATATTTCATCCTAAAAATTTGAAATTGTAAAAAATGTAAGGTTTATACTTCAAAATTCCTTTGTTTATAACCCACAACATAAATGTAGTTAATAAAATATCCTTTTAATAACATAGAAACATCAAAATGTGACGGTCACAAAAAACATTGATTTTGGGTAGGAAATCATTAGTGGAATGTTATAACATAGACATGGAAGTGAAATATAACCATAAAGTTCTGATAGGGAGTGATAGATAGTATGGTTAATAAAAATATAATAATCACAAAATTTTAAATCTTTTGATCAGTTAAAATACCAATGATTCCTTATAATGAAAAGTAAACATATAATTTTTTCCTCCAAAAATTATTTACCTAGAGTTTTGGAGTTCTGTTTATTTTCAGATAATCACATGAGAAAATAAATATATGTCATTACATTTCATGTCATGAGAATAATATCATCAATTTTTCAGGATTCAATGAATGTTCACATTATCCCTTACAACAGTGAATGTTCAAGATGATTTATCATGCTTGAAAAACATTTAACGAATCATATTACCCTTATGTCAATCCTTAAGCCATTAAATGTTTACTAGAACCAAAATGGTAAACATAAATAATCCAATATGATAAATAATACTTTAATCATAATATCCTTCTTCTATTCCATAATTAGTTAACTATAAAACTCTTCCAAAATATGTTTTTCCAAATTCAAAGACCAGATATTGATAATAATTTTTATTTATCATCATATTTACCTAAAAAGATCATAATTTACCTCATGATGCCTCATACCATATATATTATTACTTTGATAACCATTAAACCATGAAAAACATATATTCTTCCAAGAGTAAAATATAAGGTTTTCCACAAATCTAAACACCTAATAATTCTAGCACAACATTAACAATCAATTCATGAACCACCTTAATGGTCACTAATACTATACAATAAAAATATTTTTATTATTATCTCAATCATCAAGCAAATATTTTGGTCCATCATTCCGAATACATGTGTTTTCAAAAAAAATTAACCTAAAAAAGAATCACTTCTCTTTATTACTGGTCCTATTCATCGTAATCCTCAAATTTCATAAAGAATAATTAATGACGTGAAATCTATATATATCGAATGAATCTTATAAATAGATAATTATATATAAAAACTCTGATAACAAAATATTTGAATTCAAACATCAAAATTTTAATCATTCCTCATCATCTCATGTAGTAGTATAGGCTTGACCATGATCACTTTTCATCTAATAGGCTATATTCTCTTTACAAATGGAGAATTAATTTGTGTATTTCTCCAAATAATTATAGTTGAACCATTGAATATTGTAAAATTATTTTTTTCTCTTTCGGTTAATAGAATGGCCCCCTTTTCTCCACAAATTAATAAAACCCCTTTTCTTATTTATCATATACCAAGGTGTTTCCTTCAACAGTTAACACATACGGTAAAATACATATTTCCCTTAGTCACATTATATATCATTTTTCCAATTTTCCGTTTCTTATATTTCATCCCATTAAATCCATAAGACATGGATAATACATTTGTTAACATTTAGGAATCTGATGTTATTTCCTTAACTGATGAGAATATATTGGAGACTACATCCCTTCGTAAGATTAGCTTAGGCGTATGGATGATGATATCATTCTTATAAATCAATTAATATTCATTGGTGAGGTTCACATTATTTCTACATAGAAACATTTAAAAATAATGGAATACACTAAATTATGTAATGAATCATAATGAATAATCTCAAGCTATCAAAATACTTAACAGAAATTAAAACTTTATGTATAGATAATATAATAATAATAAACAAGGATTCCATAGTGAAAAAATTATTTTTAAGTCCTCTATAATGGTTTATAAATAAATTTTTTAATTATCCTAAGAAAATCCATCATCTGTATCAAACCAGGTGTGCAGTAAGTCCTGTTGTCATGTACCATATTATGTTGAGTCAGACCCAATACACCTTGTGAAAGATATTACCCCTATGTATATTTGTGCCAGAGCCATATCCAATTGTAGTATCCATATAGGGTATTATTGCAAGGATTACCCACATAATCGCAACCTTACCAAAATTCTAGGATTTTATTCAACGCATATTCTCAAATCCATTCTTCCTATTATGTTCCCTAATCTATGTTTTCTAAAACTAGATACCTTGTTTTCTAAAAAACATTTTAAAAAAAGAGTGCAATGATCCCAACTCTAGTAGACTAATAGAAATATCATACGTAATTATACTTTTAGTAAGAACAAGTCATCAAATATCAATGGAAAGAATAGTTTATAATCATTGAAATACCAAATACCAAAATAATTGTTACATTACAACTTGAAAGGAAAAAAACATAGAAACTCCGTTGAATCACCAATAAAATATTAAATTATCCATCTAAGTCATTCAATATATATATATTTACATAATTTGGTAAAATAAACCATAAAAAATTGGTGGTATCATCGGATTAGTAAGATAAATAAATATAGCAGAAGCAGTCATAAATAAACCTAAAAATGAGGCATAATGAATAACTAAAAACACATCACATTAAAACCATATATTTTGAATAATACATCAGTAATAAAATTTTAATAAATAATTACATAAATAATAAAATGAGATAGAAAAATATTCGTGGATATAATAATTTTAAAATAATATCTTTTACCATAAATTAGTATTATCCTAACAGGGTAATAAATAAATCTGTATTTCATAAACATATTATCCATTATTCTTCCAAGACACCATTCATAAATGGGTAAAACCGTATTTTAGGTTGTATCAAGAGATATATTTAAGAATATAGGGTATATAGAGGTTCCCACAAATAAAATACAGAGACCAATTCATTCCTCATATGAAAAGGGTTAAATGAAACATAAACTATCATATTAAAAACTAGCATAACCAATTGAATAATTCAACTATAAACATTGAATAGAACATCCAATGTTAAACTAATCATATAATCTTTAAAAACATTCTATAGATGTTATCCTAATTGATATATATCGATGATCTACAATATAAAAAAATTATTTTGACATATATTAAGATAATTTTAATTTATACTATTAAAAAAATATTGATCAAAATAATCATTAACAATTCCAAAGTGTCTCATACCACTTTCAAAACATTTAAAACATAATTTATAAGAAGTAATAAAATTACATGAAATTTAAAATACCATTATAGTAATAATATCCATGATATTCTATATAAAAATGTACTATATACCTCACATATAAGGAATTATTGTTGAACAATTCATATAACTCATAGAAGTAAATGTACGATAAGAGACCCCCATTTTTACTTTCGAAAGAAGAATTATTTATGAAAACAAATCATTTTTCATAAATTAAAATTTTAATCTTGTATATCCCGTGGAATAAAAGGTAAATATAATTAAATTATGTTCTTTAATAAATTATGTATATAATGTAAAATGAGATTTTTAAAAACATTAGGATTGATCCACTTTAGTGCGGTTTAGGAGAAAATATAAAATTATTTAAAATGGGAAATGTCATAATTTTTTGTAACAGAAATTGAAAAAAAATTATTTTTCCATTAAAAATTAAAATTTTATAAAAGTAATGGAATATTATAATAAAATTTAGATGTTACATGAAAATGGGTATGAAATTGGGAATTTCACTTTAATCGAGCATTCTTTACCGGATGAATTGAAAAGGGGACCTTCTAAAAAATGTATTATCCAATAAAATAAAGATGAACTAACATAGATACAAGATTCTAGAACATATACATATAATTTTTAATAAATATATAAAAATAATGAAGAATTACATTAGAGTAAATAGTGGGAAGCATAGACTAAATGAAAAATGGAGGTTTGGGGAGAATACATTACCACATTGTAATCAATCAAATCATATGTCCTATAAAATTAAAAATTATAAAATGAAATAATTATTACCATGAAGATAATTTTACTAATGATATGATAAATTATTTTCCCATATAAAAACACCAAACACATGATATAAATGGTGTCTAAGTAATATCTCACATCATTAAAACATAGATGAGAAAACCATTACTTTTTGAATAAAGGGGTTCTGGCCTTGTACATAACATAACAAATAATGAAGTTAGAATAATTAATAATTTAATTCCTATCCTTATAATAATTTAGTATACTTAGAATAGTTTTATGATGTAAATTTATGACCTTTTTGATCAATTATAAAATTGAAATTCATTATTCCAAATTGTTCATTTACTTTGTTATCATGATTTCTTCACTTCTATACATGTACAAAAGATCATGTGAAATGGGAATAGTTCTATATAATTGAAATTATAAGTTATTGAAGAAACTTCCGAATATTTAATGGTGTTATATATAAATTTTTTTCATATATGATGATGATTCATTCGATAAAACATTAATGATAACAGTTAGGACTATTTTGGGTGTTTTTTTGATAATCTTATAGTAGTTTTTTTAATTAATATTAAGAATATATAATGGTCCTAGAACGCTAAATAATTTTTAATATAAAAATTATAATCATGGATAACCATAATTGTTTTAATAGAAGTGAATATAGAATTATAAAATTAAATAATCGTAGTCCAAAATGATTATGAATTGAAACCTCACGGACAACTTCATAAATTTTAGAACAAAAAGGGTAAGAGAAAATAATTGATGGTGGATTCCCATTATCATTAAAAAATTACATTATATATAAGATATTTTAGTTATTACGCATTCTTAGATATATTAGGTATGGAAATGACACGAAATTAAAATAAATTAAAAGAAAATTAAAATAACAAAAGTGGATTTTACCACATGAATTCCTTTCCTTGATAATCTTTTAAAGGAACTTTGAAATTTTATTGTGGTAATACTAAAAATAATTGAATGTGGGTAAGAGTTTTGAGGGTGGTTTTGGTCTCAAATATGATAATATTCAATGCTTTGGAGGTGTGCATAGAAGTAGTGGTGACATGGTTGTATTTAAAGTTGGAGAGAGGGGTGCTTCTGAATATTTAATTTATTTTATTATTAATTAGGCTCCAGACGCTGTGTATTTTGAGGAAAATCACTAAATATTTTAAAATAATCAAAGTTTTTTCTTGATAATGGGGATTACATTAATAACAACTCAAGGAATGCTATTTTTAACTTATGATGTATTTGTACCATAAATTATAGTATTTTACTAATGAAAAAAAATCATGTATTTTAAAACAAAAAACAAAAACAAAAGAAAAATATTTTTTAACCTATATAATTAAATAATTATCTCCATTTAATGAAAATAAATTTATAAATATGAGAATTGTTTTATTTAATGTCATTATTTATTCAATAAATAACAATTTAAGAATTATAAACGATTTTATTACTGATTGAAAAAGTAATTTATGCCTAATACAATTATATTATAATTATAAGAAAAATTAATTAATTAATTATGAATCTATATTATATAATAATTTATCTTCTTAATTATTATATAAATTATAAAATTGTGAAGATATATTTTTTTTCACAAAAATACCAATACTTAATTTATAATTTATGATAACATTTATCAACATATTCCATGATATAAATATATTTTATTTTCATTAATAAAATAATTTAATTTTTTTTATAATTTTACAGGTGAGGATACTATTCAAATGATAAATATATATTTAATATATCTAACATGAATGTTTTACAAAAATCTAGATTTTTCACTATTCACATGAAAATAAATGTTTTCTAAAAAATAAAAAAACATTTACCATAAGATAATTTTGACCTTAGGATTCAAAAAAATATTTTCATTATATTAAATATATTTTATAAAAGTGTAAAAATTTAGTATTGAAACATGTTTTATCTTAAAATAATGTAAAAATACCATTAGAAATTATAGATTTCAAGGTGTAAAACTGGATTCATTCTTACGTTATAGTTATAAAAAAAATTAGGATAAGATAAAAAAAAATTGATTAAATATATAATAAAAAAATGTAATAATTTAATTAATACAATTCATCATGGTTACTTTTGCAGTAATGTTATAATGGTCAATTTAAAATAATTATATTTAATTGTATATCATTCTACATTTAAGATTCGCGTTGTATAAAACCTATTTTGTCAAAAAAGTTAAATTTTAAAAATTAAATACCATAAAATATCTGGGTGTAAAAATGGGGATCATCAACGGGTTATTTAGGGTCAACTAAGGAAGAAGTATCTTTTTGGAAAATTTATAAAATGTGAATTCTGGTTGAAATAAGATTCTTCATTGGGGAACATTGTAACTGATGATGGAATCACAGATTACACTATATTGAAAAGCGCATTAGAGGATTTCCCTCATCCTATAATAGATAATGAGATTTATAATTTCCTTGGTTTAGGTGGATATTGTAAGAATATTTTGAAAAAAATTAATCATTAATTTCTAATCCACTAATGTTGTTAACTTGAAAATGGTCTTTGTTTGTCTAGATAAATGTGTGTGAAGAATGCTTCCAAGAATTAAATAATATAATGGTTATTTCACCTCTATTAAATGTACTCTCTATTAGATAAGGATTATTTATTTATATTTTGGATTATATAAAGGGGATTGGGTGATTTATAATTCAAAATTACATGATGATTTCTTATACATGTCAATAGTTAAACGCACATGATCTGAATTGTCTTACATATGACCTATAGAAAAATGCGGATATTTTTTATCAAAATATTTAAAGGCACTATCTATATGGTGAGATTTTCGATATATACACATACCACCAATTATTGAAGCTTATTTTCATTCAAAATTAATTGAACATGAAAAAAAGTGATGGTTGAAGCATCATAAAGAGTATGACTGTTCAATTCATTATCACCCTGGATGGGAAAACAATGTTGGCGGTGCATTTTAGTGGCAAATACCATATTGTTTTAGAAATTTTGATGATTCATGGAGACCCATTGATCAAAATCCTCAAACAATTGGACTTGGTAATCATAAGTTAATGGACATTATTAACCCTTTCCCAGATGATTTCACCATCATTATTACTAGATAATATCAAGGAAGATAAAAAATAAGATCATTTTTTACAAAAGAGGATACAGGTTCTGAAGAATAAGACATTTTATAAGGTCAATATTGATCATGAATGTTAATTGAATTATTATACAAATCTATATGTTTCATATATCCGAAATATGGAAAACAATATGATGGATGATGGTAATAGCTCAATATCCTCTATACAACCTAAAATCAATAAAATGTATTGTCAGATTCGAGATAATTATATTTAATAATAAGGGAAGGGAAAATTCTTGACAAAACTACATGTTTCATGGTAAGTAGGTGAAGGAAAATAGACAACATTCTAAAGGGGTACTATATGCACTTCCCATACCAACATAAAAGTCGGACAATATTACTATAGACTTCAACTATGGCCTCCAATGATGATCCAAAGGAAACAATGTGATATGGGTTATAGTGGATCATGTCACCAAGAAAACCCATTTCATCACTATTTCAGATGATTTATCTCCTTACCAACATTCAATGTTATACTTAAACGAATGGGTGAGTTTACATTAGGTGTAACTTTCAAATATTTCAAATCATGATCCATGGTTCACTCAAAATATATAGAGAAGTCTTCCACATGATCTAAATACAGAATTGAATATAAATATAACCTATAACCCCAAAAATGATATAAAATAATAAAGGATTATTCAGATAGTTGAGGACATTATGAGAACATTATCAAAGGAATTTAAATTTGGATGGGATAAACACATTCCATTACTTGAATTCTCATACAACAACAGATTCCAATCATGTATTAAAATTTCACCATATAAAGTTCTATATAGAGAGATATGTAGATCACATACTTCATGGGATGATGTTGGTGATAGGAAATTTATTGGGCATAATATTTTTCAGGAGATGTAATAAAAGGTTCATTCCATCCAAAAACATATAAAGGATTATTTGATTTTGAAGAAGAATTATGCTGACAATTTTGAAGGGACTTGAATTTTGACGATATGGACATTTTATTCCCTTGATTATCACCCTAGAAGAGATTCATATGGTTTGGAATGAAATGGAATCATATCACTACATACATTGTCCCCTATTAAATCCGTTATCGCATAGTATATGTTGTATATTGGTTTGAAATTCGACAAAATGTAGCTCATTTTCATGATGAATTTCACATATCTCTATTTAAGAAGTACATATATGGTTCCACACATGTATTGAATCTAGAGGTTGTATAGCTACAATAATAAAAATTTTATGAGAAGAAACTGATCGAGTTCGTAAACCATATAGATGAAATTATGAACAACAATACAACAAATCATATCAATTCATTGTAGAGGAACCATAAATATGATGAAGAGACATGGTTACCACAGTTTACAATGAGACATAATTTGCCTCACATTTTTTCAAAAGTGATAATGAGTTGAAATTTTGGGGTGAAATTTATTATGGGATAGAGTGTAATGAACTATAATTTTTAAATTGTATTTGTTTCCTAGATAACCTTTTTAACATATTATGTAATATTATACATAGAAAAATTAATTTGATACCAAATAATTTAATACCATTAAAACATATCATTTCATTAGTCATCTATGAAACTAATTAAAATAGAAAATAGTACAGATGGAGCACAAATATAAAATATAATAGTTAAAATGGTAATGTATGGTTTACCAAAATCTTCTTGAATCGTCAACTCCAAGTAAAATTATATATTAATAATTGAAAATGTTAAAAAACTAATCAATATCATTTGAAACTGATAATATAAAATTAAGTGTAATTTTAGAGATTTTTGAGGTAAAGAATGAAGTAGTATTTATATGGTATAAATGGAAATGTTTCTACTAGGATTCAACCATTATATAAACATTGTTCAATAAAATGGTTGGAAACAACAGTCTATATTGATAATTTCTCAATTATAATTGGTTTTTATAGGTAGTAATGATAGTGGATAATTTATAAAAAAAGAGAATTGATAGCCTCTTTCAGTATAGAAATTCTGTTGGATTCCCATTTGTATTAATTTGGGAGGGAGTTATCCTCATGGGGGTTCACCAATGACCAATCTAGAGATGATCATGAACAATTTAATATTTAATGGAACATCATATGAGATAAGATCAAGTCAGTTGATATTACCACTTTGTCGATGTTTGCTGAGGAATGAAAAGAAAATACCACAATCACACAACATTCCCTCAAATCATATGTGGGTGTAATAAAGAGTTATATAACCATGAAATAGTTTCATTAAGTGTAAATTCTATTGTATAAAAAATTTGTTTATTCCATCAATTTCTCTTAATAATTGTTTTATTAATAAAATATAAGGTCAATTGAGATGAAGTTGATATTGTTTTACACAAATAGCACATAATTGTGTTTTTATAGGAAATATATACAATTTAAATAATAAAAAAGGTATTAGGAAGAATTGTTTTAATGAAATAGTATTTAAAAAAATATTTAAATATAAATGATAAAAAAAATATTATAATTTCCTAAGATAATTTTTATAAGTGTAAGAGATTTGATTTTTCCATAAAAATGATAATTTTAAATAAATAAGGATATTTTATTTAAAAATATTAATTCTCATATTTATAAATTTTATTTATAAAATAAATATTATTTTTGAAATCAGCACATTAAAATCGTTTTAGGGTGAATTTATGATAATTTTCTAAAATATATTATTTTTCTGTGAATAAAAAAATACTTATTTAGAGATTTGATATATTTGATGAGATAATATGTATGTTATAATACTATAATTATTAATTAATCAAAATCCACGACCTAACTGGTTTTTTATTTTATTAATATAAATTATTTTAATAGTTTATATTCAATTATTAACTCTATAAGTTACCTTCCAAAGACAAGAAATGAAATTTTTCTTTTTAAAAAGATTACATTATGGAATCCGTAATTTTACATTCCAAAAGATGTATTAAGTAATTGCGTTTAGTTCTCAAAGATTTAATAATCATACAATATGACAAAAATATCTATATTTATTATAAAAATCCCCGGTTAATCCAATATATGTTCATTTTAAACAACCTAGATTTACAAAAAATATATTTGGTGATTATTATAAAAAGCCTCAATTTTATCTATAAATACCCAACCATTTCACCTCTACTATTTACTACCATTACATATTCCATGAATTTCTATTGATTTATCCTCTCATGGAGTCCGCACATGGTTTCTTCAGGCCCCTAAGGCTCTATCTACATGTTTTAGGGACAACACTTCAAAGATCTAGAAATCATCACTTCTATTTTCCATTAATGTCCCCTATCATGTGGTATGTATTATAATTTATCAAAAACATTTTATTCCACATTGTATTATATTATTACTATAATAAGAGTCTTTTATTAATTGTATACCCTTTTCTACTTCCATTGTTATCTTTTTTAAAACCATGATTGATACCTATTTTTCTACCAAATTTTCATCTTTTACAAGAGTAATTAGATTTTCTTTTTAATTTGAATACTGAAACATCTTTAATTATCAATTGTAAATCAACAAGACTTAAAAATGAATTTTCAAATTTGGGATTCAAATATATGAATCCAAATTTTCTTTTTTTTGGTTAGAAATGATTCAACATGTCTGTAAACTATTTTGTATGAAGATAATGTTTTATAAGAAACACGTCATTTATTTTCCACAGGTTATTAATGAAATGATTTATTATGATCAATATGGATCACATGAAGTTAATACATATGATGGTTTCTCCCTTATAGTGCTCTAATTCATTGTTTAATAAATTAAATCTCTAGATATGACACATATAATGATACCATGGTGAATAACCTTGGTAATATTCATTTATGAAACCTCAACGCTAAACCATATTTATATGATTAAGAATGACATAATTAAATGTTTTATCCACATTTAAATTTTATGATTATTATTCTTTCTATTATTATATGCCTCTATCTTATTCCTTTTCACTATACTTTATGTTCTTATGTATATGTATCAAGATCTGTGTTTTTTTCCTCTCTTGTTTGTTCCATTACTGGGCTTCATGCTCAGCTTGGTACTTTTATGTATATCCCAAGGATATGAGGTGCAGTAATAGTAAAATAGAGTAAACCCAAAAAGATATATTTTATGTGTTTTTAGAAAACTTTGTATCTTCATTGGTATTATCTACCTTATTTCTATCTAAATAAACATGAAAATATCCTCTATTTTGTACTATATAATTAAATGTAATGTAAAAAAGGAGTGATTCCATATATACTAGGAAGGAATCCATTCATATGGCACATCAAGGACATCCCAACTAATCTGATACATCATTTGTGCCTATGTAGAATACTACATTAGTTGACCACTTGACTCATCCATGAACATGATGTGATCAACCACATATAACTTGGGCCAGACCTCTACTGTTAGATGTTATGAGCCAATCATATTAAAAAATGCATAATTTCACTAGAACTTTCCATATTTTAGATCTTCATCCAACAGTATCTATTGCATCTCCAACTAAATCAAATCCCTCGGATGGAAAAAATATTCCCCATGAATTGATGTATGATGTGTCCAATCACATATCTATCATACCTGTGATTCTATATATTATTGATGAAATATTCAGGTCAATAGAAATTCATGAGGCCATAATAGAATCTTTGAAAATACTCCTCAAGTTCGAGGTTGAGTTAGCTATCACTAAGGATTAATATAAAAAAGTGGACAAACAAGAGGAATATAATGACCTGAACTCATGTTCTATAAAAGAAGAGGGTTTCACAAATAAGTTGAAATAATACCATTTTATATTACAATAATTTTCAACAACATCATAATAAACTACATCAATTAGATACTGACTCTAAGATTTACCTTTTCCAAATATTGATGCTACAAAAGAAAGGATTACAAGAGAAAATTTGACTCCCTATAACATGATAAATCAAGGGTATGATAAGAGTGGTTAGAATTCATGTGAAAATATTTGGAAGGACAAAAAATTTAGTGGACTTGTATGACTCATTAAATTCGTGGTTTTCTCATAGGATACATCTAACATGGAATTGTTGGTATGTCCCTATCTTTATTTTCATGAATTGGTGCCCTCTTTTCACCACTAGTTCCCCAAATACTCTATGGAATGTTGAATAGGGTTACACAATATTAAGAAAACACCTTTTGAATCTAATGAGTCCCTTCATCATGATGAAGTTTATTGAAAAATAGAAGGAATCTATGTCAAAAATATGGGATTGAAAACCTAAATGGCCCCAATGATCTAATTGATACTATAATACATCCATGGGAATACATTATACAACTTTATGTTCTCCCTATTCATTGGTTGGAACCCAAGGCACCAGACCTTGGAAGTCGTTTCATCATCTAAATGATTAAGGAGTTCTCAATTATTACCATATAATACTATATTGGATAGACCTATATGATACTATAAGACCCTTATATTATGATTTCCTAAGACTTTCCTCACATGACCATCGATCCACAACATTCACACATGTTCTAAAAAATTGGTATGACTCAATGGAAGTCAACCCATCACCATTTAATCTATGTAAATAGTAGGCCTCACAGTTAGGAACCTAAAATAATTACCTCAAAAAATATTGATAATCTTCCTACATCCATAACCCCCATCATGGATTCTTATATAGACGAAAATACACTAGTTCTCACCCTATATCATCTAGCCTGAAAGTGTTGCCTTCTCCCTATAATCCCCACTCTTTATATAATTATGTGGATTTTCAATATTTCCCACCTCTATTTGAATTGGGTGTCTCCATTTCCATTCATGATATAAATTTGAAAAATCTAATCATTGAAAAATTTCTGACGCCTATAATTATCATAATATAAATTTAAACATGGGGAGAATCTTTAGTATGTGGCCTTCTAGAAGTAGCCATGTGACGTGATTTCCTTGATCTATGATGAGATTCCCAGTCATGAAACAGGGGTAGTTTTTCATCACCTCATCCTCATAGAGGGTAACTACGAGTTCAAACATGCTCCTATATGGATGTAACCCCCCCCCCACAAGGTGCAATTTTTATGTCCGTTGTTGACAAAATTATTATGTACAACTTCATCCCTGAAGTTTAGTACCCCCAAAATATATAGACAACATTTTACATAAAAAGAACAATAATTGGAATATCAGAGTCTACATTATCTACTAGAAAATTAATCTCCATTATCTTAATAATTAATTTAAAATTTTGATGATAGATATATTGATTGTTTTTATAGCTAGGTTCATGGACATATCTTTCATAATGGGATACTCTTGGTATAATTAGGTATGGATGAACCCCATGGATGAGGCGTTCACTACCTTAATGGTGCCTCAAGGAACATTGTTCTACAATGTGTTGCTATTTTTCTTGATGAATGTTGGAGCCACATACCAGTGGACCATGAAACATAGCTTCAAGTAGATCCTTGGGTCGTTGTTGGAGTGTTACACGGAAAACATTTTAGTCAAATCCCATTAATTTAATAACCATATTAGTTCCATTAAGAGAGTTCCTGATTACCTCTATTTCCTTCATATAATGATTAATCAAATGATGATTGAATTAGGGTTATCCTTTTGAAAATATGCTCCAATTATTATTATATTTAGGGGAATCAAGATTATTCCATATGAAATTAATGCCATATGCCAAATTCCCCATCCACAATACCTCTTGGAGTTCCAAAGCCTCTAAGACCAATTCAACAATATCCATCTGTTTATTTAAAATATCCATTATTAGTGTAATCCCTTCATAAGGTGCAAAAAAAATACACCACTATAAAATGGGGTAAACACTTTCATACTACATTTTATTATATTAAAAGGCATATTTTATATCATCTACTTCACATTCTAACCATCTTTGGAAAACTTCTGATCATCCTATTGAATACCCAGGAATGGTCCCCCGGTGCCCCCTATCATAGAAAAAAATTAATGGTAGGGAAAATACCGTATATTATATCATCTAAATTCCAATTTATATTATTAATAGATACTTAACTATCAATAAGAGACTCCTAATTAAAGTATTTTAAATGATGAACATGAACAATTATTTGCAACACCCTGAGATATAGTCATTGTCCTGAGTTTACATGGTAAAACTCATCATCATTTTCCCCATAGGGATGAAAAATTGAAATGTTATTTATTAATCCTCCAATAGTTCAACAGTAGGTTTTTTTCAAATAATTATTTCAAAAGGAAAAGCCTTGAATGAAAACCTAGCAAGAAATACTACCCCTAAACAACTTCTTGTGTATTTTTATTTCCCGAATAAACATATTCTTTTAGTGGAGCATGTTTTTCAGGGTTGGTGGATGAATTTAAATAGTTCCTCCAAAAGCCTGACCGATAGAATGATCAATGACTCCAAGTTAAATATGGTATCCCTAGGGATCATTTTTGTCACTAAGATATATTACTTTCTTCCATACTCATTCACTGTATCAAAATGTTTCAAAAACAATGTTTCATATTATCAGTCTCTTATTACTGGTCTCATGTTTGACCTCGGTATTTAATTCCCTTATTTATAGGTGATGGGAGACTCTAATATGGTTATAAATATTGTAAAAGGTCACTTTTTAAATATAAATAAACAAATTATTCCCCCCACTATAAAGAACTAATCGGTTAATATCCCAACTCCATGTCCATCAAATTTTTACACATGTTTCTTGGAAAAATAACAACTGATATAATATTCTGGAAAGCATATATGTGTCCCTGAAGGTCCTCATCAAGAATACCAAGTCATTAATGTGTCATATTGTAGGGTCATCTACCCCACCATATCTGAATATTCGGGAAATAAATATGTTTACCAGCTAGATATTGATACTTATACCCCCATTCCCTAAAATTATTCAATTATTGAAGAAGAACCTGATTAGATGAGTCCCTTCATCATGTATCTCCATCATGGAATTCTCCCACTAGGATGAGTCAATCGTGAGTGAATATTCTAGAGTTTATTGCAGTTTACCAACCATAGTGGAACCAATATTTTGAATACCCACAACTAGGATGGGTTTGATGGAATTATCCACAATTTACCCAAGGAGATAAGATAAATCAGGTCATATAGGAGGTTGATTCCAAATCATGTGGCGCCAATATACCTGGATTAAATCCCTCCCAAATTTTTTTGAGGATGATCTACTATTTTCCCACCATGGTCAATAAATCCATTTAGTTCGTCAATAAATTTCATGACTATAATATTCTCAAAAACATTATTTATTAATATCCACAAATTACTACAAATAAACAAATATTCTGATCACATTGCAGTTTTGGATGGGAGGTTATAGATCCTTACAGCCCTTTGATGGATCAAAAGTGAAGGTTTATGCTAAAATGAAATTTTTTTCCCAAATGGGTAGAATATGTTCCCCATAAAGAAGTAAAATCCCTATAAGTAATCATTTTTTATGATCTAACACATCATCCATCAATTTGGATTCGTTACACTATTGTCATAGACATTGACACTATCATCAGTGCATCCTAGATGATGAAATTTTATTTAAATTAAAATATCATATTCAACTATATAACCCATTACCAATAACATGAAAATAAGATTATTAGGGGATTTGAAAAACCCCCTCTAACAACCTATAGAAAATGATGGTCAAGAAAAAAAAATCTTGACAAACACCCGAATTCCCTCTAGGCCTATCACATGATAGCACAAACACACTCTCAAGAGTCCCATACTACCCGGTGTGTGGAAAAGTGGTAGTTTTACATATTTAGGTTCATTGAAAGCCACATTGAGTGTATTTTTATTAAACAGAAGGAATCTAGAATAATTGAATATGTCTTTCTTGATGACCTTGAATCTCTTCAAGAAAATAGTATTTTTACATTACAAAACCTAGAGAGACACAAGAAAATGGTTGAAGTAGCATACAAAAAATAGTTCCACCACCACTCCTTCCTATAGGGAAACATGTAAATGGATCTCGAAAGGCTGGATCTTCATAGAAGAACAACATTGATGTTGGAGCCCAAATGGAGTGGAAATTACATTATCCATAAGGTGTATTCCTATAGAACATATTATTTAATAACCATGGATGTGGAGAATGCCACACCTCCCACCAATTACATGATTCAATGAAAATTAATCTCATAATGATTTGGTTAAATATATGATAACATAGAATCCATCAACAGGTTTTTAAGCATTACGATCATAAATTATTTTTTACTATTTGGTCCATGAATTGTGACTTTAAACTATTTGAAACATCTAATCCTGAAATATCTGATCTTAAATAAGATGGATCCATATAATGACCTATAAGGGACCTTAATACATACCCCATCATCCTCAACCCAAAACAATAAACATTACCCTTTCTTTATGATATAAAAATTAGACTCCTCAGATAAAAAATATGAGATGAAGTAGAAATGACATAATTAACACACAACGTTAAACAATAGACTTACAGTATGTGATGAACATGGGAATACATATATTAGAAATATTAAATGATAAAAACTAATGCCTTCATCACATGATGTTATGATGTAGCTTTCACCTATATAAAAATGCATTATTCCTCATACGAAAAATATTACGCAATTCATGGTCCTTTCTATAGAAGAATTGACATTTTTGCCATTGGTATCCCACAATTAATTGTTTTATAACTACCAATGTCTTGGTTCAAATTCATTATAGGATAGATACATATTATTATATTTTATATCCAAGGTCCATCCATTGTAAAAAACTATTTTCAAGGCCTCCCATAGTCAAAACCACATGAACATAAATTGCATATAATATGGTTTAGGATTACTTTGTGAGGTGAAATTCCTCCTAGAGCCCTCATTTTCATCAATTTCAACTGTTAAAAACCACCCAAAAATCATTTAATCACCCACAACCCGTCAGTTCCAATCATTTTGACCTTAAACAATGTACACCACCCCACTTGTGGCCCCCTTCATTAGGTAGATTTTTTAACTTCTGGTGTTTCAACGATCAAATTCCCACATCTTTTTATCATCACATCATCGATCAGGAAAAATTACCCATCCATCATCGGACTCCTACAACCCCAAGTTCTATAAGATCATGTTGATTGATTCCTATTATTTAGGATCTATATAGACACCTGGATCATGTTTGATGGTTCCAACCCCACACATCAATTAATTATGGGGACTTTCTCTCCACAAAATCATAACACCAACTAATGTGAAATGTGTCTTGGATATCTATATGGAAATGTGTATCCAAAGTAATCTATTCATCCCAGGTTATGATTCTATCTCACCACATGAGCCTATTTAGGATTGAAAAATCCCCCTTTAGTCTGATCTGCATGACCATAAACTATTAGTGGCCATTTTATAGCAATTCGAGCCTAAACTAAAAGTCCAAAATCCTAAAAACAATATGTTAAATTGTATCTTTAACCTATGTGATTAATATATGATAAGTCATATAATAATTATTAGATTAAGAAAAACCAATTTCCCTAGAAAACAATGTTAAACTGTATTCCTACCATATGTGATGAACTAATGATGAAAAAATGTTAAAATATGGGATGAACCAAAAATAATGTTCTTATAAAATTATGTTAAAATATAACCTTATCTATTAATATAAACATATGTTGAATCATATAAAAAATTAAGGTTTGAAAGAAGGCAGTATCCATGGAATAAGATTAAAAAATGAAGCATTTCCCTCTATGATAAACATAGGATACCTCATATGAATATTTTTAGATGATCCATCATCATCTATAGAAAATATTTTACACTCCATTAATTGGTCCACAAACATTTAATATTATGTAACTACATCGGGATTGATTCACATTACAATGGGATACATAAAAATACATGTATCTTATATCCTAGCCGATCCCAAAAAATGAACTAATTTTAGGGTATCCTGCCAATTTTCTAGGGTTTAACAACTCTTAATAAAAAATTTAACTGTCACACTTGATCTCATGAATGGATAGATCTTAGGACACTCAACATTCTATTTGGGACATTCCAAAAATCTATTTCCACACATTATTATTTCTTTAATTGGGATAATCATCATCCTTCTAATCTCAACATGAACACTAATGGTAATGGAGCCCAACCAATATTTCTCGACAACTATCCAGGATACATGAATATAAGGATCCTCTAACATAGATTTTAGTTCCAATTATTCAAACTTAATCGTTGGTAAACACTTGTTTTTTTAACCAAAACATTACTGCTTTAGTTGAGGGACCTATTTTGTTAACATGGTCAATAGTTGTTCTTCACCAATTATTCATACCACTACTTAATTCATGAATCAATTATGGATCACATAGGATTTGGTCTTGTAAAATAATTTCCATATGAATTGTTGAGACACAAGGGTTCCCCTATAGTCCGAACGATATGATAACTTGGTGTCTAGGTCTAAACATCAGGACCATAAACTATGATCATGTTTTCTCAGGAGTTCCCTATTTGAATAATGATCTCCTTGGATAATCCTTCATATCAATAGTCTAGTCTTCTATTCCAAATTCTCTCCCTAAACACACCCCCATAGTATAGTAATTATGGACATAAAATATATTCAACTCATTATCCATGTATTATGACCATACACTATTTTTGACATCTTGGTCTGAATTGTATGCCCATAGACGATCCACGTAAAGATAAACATATATATAAAAGCATGAAAAAATATTTAATTGATCTATGTAAATGTAATACTCCAACTATTCATGTCCCTTTCTTGACCACATAAAAAGTGATGACTCAAATGAAGACATGAAGAACTAGAGGGTCCTACCTTGGCTGATAGTAAAAACCAGGCTATGCATGAGGAACTCATCTGCTCTGTAAAATGATAGAACATAGTCTCATATCAATTTTTCTCACGTTATCATCTATGAGATTACATCCATGTATATCCTTTTCATTCATACCACATCCATTTCTATAAATTTATTATTCATAATGGTTCCCACCTATTTTTCAAAAGAACAAAAACTTTGATATGAACATCAAAATAACACAATGGTAATTTCTATGATAAATCATCCCCACCAAAATATGTCATATTGCATGTTCAACATCATCGTTGAATGACATTTAGTTATGCACGCTCTATTCTTATTGCAAGATATAAAATTACAAAGCATTATCAACCCTTTCATGATAATCCCTTTCCTCTCATCAGCATGGGTTAACTATCACACTTCTCAAGTTATTCAATATCTTGGAAGACATAATGTATAATACCTTGAATATTATTATACTATTTTTTGAAAAAGATACCCATATTAAATGTGATAAAATCCATGGTTGTATAATCTGAAGTGATCCTATGTTTTGAACATCCTCAATAGCCAATTATCATTATTCTGTCCCCACACCTAATGTAATGATAGTGGAATTTATGTTTTGAAAAGTTTTAATTTTCATCCTCTTTCACTCTATTGCCCTATTTTTGGTTCCAAAGAATATATATCCTAATTCACACTACCTATCCCCCCTTTGTTCAGGAAAGATAAAACTACCCTGAATTTATACCATTAATGAACTACTATTTTTTGTGAATGATTATTTGTTTTTTAGAGAGTCTTGTTCTCCTTCCATAGTTTTCTTGATCAAGATAATCCTAGGGATAATAAACAATTCTTCCCCCACACGTTCAACTCATTTATTTCTCTATAATATTAATGAGAAATATTTTATTTTTCCCTTTTCCCCTATAGATTATGAATCACATGGGATAAGGGATATCAAGTTTTTTTTTGAATTAATGTGATTAGATGTGGTATAAAAAACACATCCTTGAAAATATTTTATTTTAAGTAGAAAAGAATAAATTTTTTGGGAGGGTCACTCGCATGTTGGGATCTATCTATAATTTTAACCATTCTAGATATCTCTATGTATATTCCCCATAAAATAAGTACTATGTCCTTGAAATCATATATGGAGTGTCCACTAATACTTATTATAGCCTAGTAATCTAGACAACATTCTCCTAGGACATTGGGTTTACTTCTTCTAGTAATATTCAAAATAATACCTTCTCCTAATGACAATAACCCATCAATGATTCCACCTCTTCTGGAATATAATCAATCACCACAATCTAGGCCCTTAGTTGGCCTATGATTACTTTCTGAATATTTAAAAGTCCATGTGCCCATGTTTCTTCCCTCCTATCTATGTGAGTTCACATTCAGTTTTGAAGAACATCTCGGTGAACATATATTTCTTCATATGAAACATGAATTCACACCCTGATCTTTTGTTTGAAACCACTTAGTGAGATAATCATGGGCTATCACATGGAGTGAAAATGTGTACACTCCACTAATTCTTATGTTAATTATCTAGTTGTGAAGAGAATCCATACATATAACTAGATTAGAAACTCGAGTGTGGGTGATGAAATTATAAACACATGTTAATTCTATGCACCATAAAATAATATTTTACTTAGTGAGATCTAATATGGTGTCATTGAGACCCATGGGTTGAATATGATAATAATATAGAAAATATATGAGGATAGTGGTTATATGACTGCACTTGTTAAACCTATTGGGTAGGCTACGATCCATGTTTAAATTTCTGTCATCATGGTCCTACTCTTCTCCATAGTTAGCATATTCACCATCTTCAAGCTCAACCCCACACAATTCCACAACAGTTACTTTATCATGATTCCATCCTAGGTTTTTTGTTGGTTCAACCAAAATGAATTGTTCCCCAGGACTTGGATCAACTATTTATATTGGAACTCTAGCTTCTATAGTGTAAATTTTTTTAAAGGTTCATAGTTTATAGATTACTATTTTAAATGTAGCATGTCAATCAGTTTTACCTATGGTATCAAGATATAAAAAACATTATTTTTTATGGGAAAATAACATAAATATGGGGATGGATTGGATAATATCCATCCTAGGGTACATAATGGGTAATTACACCTCTGAGACACCTTTAATTATGTTGTAACCTCAAAGGATGAAGGTAAACTACATAGTTCTACATAAATGTAAAATGCATCAAGATGACTCAAATCTTAATTAAATTGGATAAATAAAGCACGTTAATGTTTATGGGATATAGAGCCTATTTATAATTGAGATTCAATCTCACCCAGAGGTGTGGGAAAATGAATGATGAGACTCTTTGAGATATCATCTGAGCATGGAGTTTGATAATCCACCTGAATGTCTGGCAGTAGTCACCAATATGTGACTAAGAAAAACTAAGAATCAGAATTGACTTATTTAGCCCCCTCTATTGGAACCAATCTCACTAGAATATGTGTTTCAAAATCTAGGGAAGGCGCCTCAGATTCCATAGAGGAACTATTATTCCCCTAAATAGGGTCCGCTTTAGCCCCTATCATTTTCATCATATGAGAAAAATATATGGTGAGAACCATTATAAAATGGTATTGGTGGTAGTGAGAAATTTCATAAAACACTTAAATCATACCTAACTGAATAAGATCATGTCCAGGTCATCACAATCAAGAGTAATATCTATAATCTATGGAGTAGTTTTAGTCCGAGTAGAAGACCCCTAGAAATCCCCATCAATGGGTCTTTGAACACCATAACTAGTTACAAAAAATATATCTTCCTGATAAGTGGTATCAAAGAAGTGGTTGGCCTGAATTCACTATTTTAGAATAGGAATGTATCCATCATAGATGTGTAAGTGAATAAGTATTGGAAGACCATGCATTTTGTGATCCTATTCATCCCAACATATTGATGTTTGAGCCCATGTCAGGTGAGCCTCAACTAATCTGACCCACCATCTAGTACATCCTCAACATAGCCAATGCATCCCAAAAAAAAAGATAGGTGGTATCTGCAGATGGATCCTATTGATACCAATATTTCATCCCCAGATCCACCTAAACCAAATATCTCTCTACATAATCCATTGATTGCTTCTAAGGGAGATGTTCACTACTAATGGTAAGGGTTGTAGTAGAACCCAAAGCTCTCCCCCTCTACTACTCTAGTATTATCCCCCAATTACTGACATTATCTTCATAGATAATCCCATTAAATTCCTTTCGAAACAATCTACTCACCTAAAATAATAATCATCCTTACAATCAGATTTAGGATTTCACCTAGGTATTAATGATACATATATATCATACTAATATTTTAGTGTGTTCTAATACAATATTATTCATTATATAATTGATATTTTCTCAAATATTTGGACTATTTAACTTATTTTTTGATTTAAGGTATGATATAACTAATAGAGATATGGAAAATAAATATGAAAATCTGGGGAGAAAATTATATTCCACACCATTCCAATTAATTTCAAGGCTCTACGCTAGAAATTTAATGCTTTTGGAGATGGATAAACAATATTCACTACATGTAAAAATCACACAATGTTAGAACATTAGCGTTGTAAAGACAATACATGAGGTAAAACTCCTCAAGAATTGAAGGATATTACATCTAAAAATTAATATTTTATTGTTCAAATATTACATGTCTTCAATCATTACATGACCTGTAAATATAATAATGAATAAAAAATGGTGAATGTTTTGACATGTTAACTGGGGGATACAAAATTTATGACCCAAGATGATATGGGATCACCTTCTAACCCATTTTTATTTTGTTAAATACTAAATTAACCAATCATGAGTCTAAAAATTTAGTGATGATATGTGGTTGTCCTGGTGTTTGGAGACCAATGTCTAGGGAAAGAAGCTACACTACTATAGGGTCTCCCACCACTTTCTCTTTGGTTTTTCTTATACTTTATTTATTTCATTCCTTCTCTCTAACCCTAGCATCAATAGGATAATGGAATAAATACTCCATGTGTTGAGGTTATGTATCTAACAAGAGAATGTGTTGTTGGATTTATTTCATTAATTATATTTATACATTTTGTTGATGAATTGTTTTTATCCAATTCCAACTCATTTATTTTTTTCAATCACAACCATTTATTAATTAATCAGCATGGAACCTTTTAATTATGGTGTTGGTTACCCTATATTGAGGGTTGGACATTTTATTATATAGGGAAATGTGGTTTAAATATGTTATTGAGACAAACTCAATTTGTAAATACCATAAATTTTTAGACCAAGGAAAAGAGTGTAAATGTTTTTTGAAATGAGGGGATTCCATGACAATTTCATCCACATCATCTTGAATCCACCACTAATCAGGGACTAATCAATTTATCATCTAATATTTAATTTCACCAAAACCGTAAAACTACAAAACCCTGGCCCTGCATTTCCAATTGATTTGAAATCGACCAAAATCATCTCTGGACTCTCTCTCATTTAAAATCAATCAATATTATTTTCTTCCATATTCATTGAAATAATTAAGTAAATTATTTTTAAAATATAATTAAACTAAATTAATTATCTATATGGTATTGATTTTTATCATTTATATATATTCACTATAACAAATTATGTATACTTAATCTTAGATTAATATATATGTATTTGGATTAGACCCGACAGAAATAATAAATCCCATTTGGACCGTCAAAACTGGATCCATTTCTATGTATGGTTACACATTTTTATTTTGGATTCATTAATTTCTACATTTATTAAATTACTTTATTTATGTTACATTTTGTACACTAGGTCTTTTTTACTAGTAAATTATATATTTTAAATATTAATGCATGACCAAAACACTCACAAAAAAGGAAAATAAATTTTAGAATTAAATTATGAACATTAGAAATCCTAAAAAGAATATAATTGAAACCTTTTAAAGCACAAAAATAAACCAAATTTTTGGGGAAAATTTATAAGACCCATCCCTAGAAATCCTGGATCTAGTGTCCACTAAAACAACATTGGCATGATTATAAGGAATCAAATTATGATAGACTAAGGGTTTAGTAGACTTGGTAAACTTTATACATGTGTGATTATTTTATTATAATTTAAAAATTTATGATAAAATATTATTTATTCAAAATAATTAAATTTGAGGATATTTTTTTTTTCATTTACTATATCCCTGAGTATCTATCATAGTACACTTCTTGTTTTTCTTGATAAATAAAACAAATTAATAGTGATCTCTAATGCTGAGTAAGGGTATAATAAATTGGAAGCAATAATGGATCAATGAGAATATTTATGGAAAGGTAAATAATTGAGAAAAAATAATATTTAGTTAATAACAAAGAATTTAGTGAGTAAATAATATTTCAAGGTAAACAATTTATAACAAATTCTATTTAAATAAATATTTAAGTAAAAAAATTAATATTGAAAGGTAATAACTAGAAAAAAGTTCCATTTAATCAATGAAATAAAAATTAATTATATCCATATTTAGGTCAATGAAAAATACCATGGATGGATAATAACTAAAACTAATTGATGTAAATTATTAATTTGTAGATGGATTATTTCTTAGGTACATGTGACCATTACAATCATGACCGTTCACAAGATGACTTATCATATTGTGTAGAATCACATTTAATTTTTATAAATAATTCATATAATGAGACTACAAATAAATTACAGGGATAACTATAATAGGGACCCTCCCATGTTGTAATTGTTCAACTAATTACTCATATATTAAATAAACGTGCATTATCAAATATCTTTATAGAGTATAAGATGTATATTTTTCAATATTTCACAGAGGGATCAAATAACTTTTTATTGTAAACACCATATATAAAAATTGTATATAGTTTATGGAATATTGAAATCCATTTTATGATAATATGGTTTGCCAATGGAATTTATAACAAAACAATTATTACAATAGATATATTGTTCCAAGAGAATTTTCCAGAACAAAAATAAAGTAAATTTCATAGATAGTCATTAATAAAATTCTTGATGAGAATATTGTTTGTTTTAACATCATTTTGAAACATATTATTCAAAAACAATATTTGAAAACATTTTCTTCTAAAATTGTAGTTTTTAACAACCAAGGGAAAATCTGAATAAATGATTGTGGGTATATCCATACATTTTGTTTGAGGTAAAAACAACATTTATTTTTCATTAAAAAAATGTTGGAAAAATGAATTATTCAGAAAGAGACATGAAAATTATTTTGAAAAAAATTAAAGTCAAAATAGGGTAAACATGTCTTTGGTAAATTTTTTTAAATTATTTTCTACTTTTTTTAATAAAACATGGTTTTTATAAGAAAATATGATTTTGGACTATAAGGATAAATGAATCCGGGGTTTCATGAAAAACAATTAAGACATTTTGAGTACCAATAAGTAAAAAAGTGGTACTAATACCTAAAAATGTCATGAATAACTATATTATAGGGAAATAAAATAGATTATGGATAAATTATAATATAATCTACTCAAATTTAATTTTCATATCATTAATATTATTCATGTGAAAAATAATATTTAAACATTTTAATGTTTCTCATTTAAAATTGTTAAATTTTAAATCATATGCGTCATGAATGAATAAAATTAAATAAAAGTTATAAATAACATTTTTTTAAATGGATTAATTATATAATATATCATTTGTTTTTTATATGCACTAAACAAAATATATAAGTGGTGAATATGGAATTTATCTAATGGATATAAAAATTGAGATGCAGATCCCTTACCCTAGATCAAATTCCTCTCATGTGTATTTATATTCCTTAATAACAAACTTATTTTGAGTATTTATTTTTTGAGAAACGTCTTCATGTTTATCATATCTTTTATTTCATTTATTAACATTTTGTATAAAACAAATTAATCTATTAGGTTTATGTTTGGTGTTTTGACCAAATTCGGTTTATGCGTCAAAAAACATTTGTTCGTCAACTATAGTCAAAGGTGTCATTATATAACATATAAATAATAATAAAACTTACATATGTTTCCTATTTATAGATCAATTATACTTTTAAAAGAAATAATTAAATATTTTTATAAAAATTTAACCAATTTTACGATCATGGCGACGATAGGTCGTATGTATGCGTGTGTAACATTCCCATATTTCAATGATCGTTATGGAAGGTGTTAAGTATTACTATATATTTTAATAATAATCAATATATATAAAATAACATTTTATATAATAATATATAAATACATATATATTTCAAGGCATGTAAAAAGAATCACATCATGTTGAGGAGGCGGTAGACCGCACGTCAATAACGGACATTATCACTTTTTAGTGAGTAAATGGGTAGTAAAGTAAATGATATATGTTATATATTTGTAATGGTACATTTTTCAAGAATATAATGAATATTATTCTTTAAAATATTTATAATTAAAACAATAATTTATACATTCAATGTATCATGTGACCGAATCACATATCTTTTAGGTGGCTGCAGTCCACACTTCCACAAATGATGTTATCATATTTTCACAAAACTGAAAGCATAAAGATATCTGTTATAAAATAATTAAATATGTATAAATATCTTAAAATTTCACAAATAAAATATATAAATATAGTTTCTATCATCATTCTAAACCATGAAATATAATAAAGGAAAAACGAATAACTTCGTTTCGTGAGGTGGTAATTCATCGTACACATAAACGGTAAGTCCATTACCCATTAGATGATATTTTATGTCAGTGAAAGTATAAAACATAACATAAATACAAAATTTTATATTTATGATAATTTTTTTTGTAATCATGGAATAAAAATATTTTGGTGGCTGAATAAGTATATTAAAACAAAATATCGTGAGAAAAGATGTTACCTCTTATTTGGGTAACTGATTTTTTATTACACCAATGTGATTCCTTTGATGGATATATGAACAAAGGAATTATAATTGGATTTTTTTTGGGATGATTATAATCTATTTAGATAGAAAATAGTATAGTAATATTGGATTGTGAGGTATAGGGATGTGAGAGGAAAGGATGCCTTTTTATAATGGAGGAGGAGTGTCACTCTTTTAAATTTTGGAATGTGTAATTGAATAGAAATATTTATCATTTAGAGTGGAACCAATAATAAAAATGTTCATTAAAATGTAGAAAATGGTAAAACTATTTCAATAAAATGTAATTTGGAAATGTTTATAGGTTATTTGGGCACTTATGTTTAGGGTATAGTACCGTGGTAAGTTTAATTTTACCTTAATCATTGTAATTATTTTGATTTAATTTCACAAATAATTTAAAAAAAAAACAAAGTTTACAATATTATTAATTTAAAATTATTATTATTCCAAATATGGAATCCACTTTTCCAAATTACAATCATATAATAGGCATAAATTAATTTAAATTTATCCAACTGATGGGATGAAAATGTGAGGGTTTTAATGTAAAAACATCCAAATGTTTTCATGTGTCTATTTTAAATTTATAATTGAAATTTTTTAAAATTAAAAAAGTTGATTAATTTAATCAAAAATATTATAATTAAACTTTAAAAAAGATTATCATATAATTATCTTTATAAATATATTATATGAAAAAGTAGTTTTGAATTAAAATTCAATATTTTTCATTATTCATTTAAAAATGAATCTTCGGAGAAAAAATAATAATTAAAACTGAGTTATTTTGATGCATTTTATTTCCTTTTATCATACAATTATTGTTTCCTCAACAATCATTTGAATTATTTCACTGTTTACCACACATAAATCCTTACTAAAATTCATTGAGACACTTCCTAAGTGTATCCTTCCACATTTAATTCATGATGAAAGTTGATCCTTATACTTTCTATGGTCACCATCACATGAGCTCTCAACATTATTTATACATAACTTCAATGGTGAGTATGGGAGATAGTTAAGTTATTTGATATTAATAATATGTCAGGAAAACTGATTTGGCACAACCATAATATCATTCACTACCATCGATACTTCATTTGGTTGCTCATTATCACATCCTTATCCTTTATGTTCACTATTACCTGGACTCCTTCATGTTCCAATTATTAACTAAAACCAGAAAGCATAGTTTGAATAAATATTGTAATATTTAGTAAAATATTTTATCATTTATATGATATATGTATCATGAAAACTTATAATAAATCCTGAACACCTTTTTTTATCATACACTATTCAACATAAAAATACTTTATAAAAGTTGGTAAATAAAATTTTAATTATCATACAAATATTCCATGGGAGGGTAAAACCTGATGTGTTGTCAGACCTGTTGTCAGGTACAAGGTTCCACTATGTTAGACCCAACACACCATATAAATGTTGATACTACAGGTTACATGTATTATATAATTATGTCCAATTGTAAAATATAAATAGTGTTATATTTATAAAAAACTAGAACCAAAACATTAGGATGTTCATTAATAATAATCCTAAAATTCTTCCTTAGAGTTATGTTCTATAATATATGGATTCCCAAATCATGTTGACAAGGTTACTACTAAACATACATTGATCTCAACTATTACAACAGAACCCTAGAAATCGTGGATCAAATTTCTACAACAATTATGTTGGAATGATTACAAGTAATCTAATCATGATTGACCGATAGTTTTGTCATTTTGATAAACCAGATATATATATGTGTCTTTTATAACAAATGAAAACACTACTTACAATTTAATTTTTTTTAAATAAAAAAACATTGATTAAAACATTTTTATATATAGTATATCCCAACATATATTTCAAAGCACACTTCTTGGATTCATGGGTAAAAGAAAAAAAAAGGGTGATCATAAATACTCAGTATGGGTAATGTACAAAAGAATCAATAATGAATAAATTAGAATAATTGTGGTAGGGTAAATAACATATAATAGAATATCTACAGTCAATAACTGATAATGATGTTAGTAAAAAATATGTAAATGTAAATTACTAATAACACATTCCATTCAAAAAAACTATTTAAGAAAAAACTAATATAGAAATGTAATAATTGGAAACACATGTCATTTTATCAATGAACTAAAAATTAATTATATCCTTAGATATGTCAACAAAAAAATATAATGGATGAATAATAAATAAAACTAAATCAGTTAAATTATTTATTAATGGATTCCATGTTTCTTAGGTACATGGAAACATTACCCACAAGACATTTCACGATATGATTTATCATATAGGGTGGAACCACATCAATTTTGTGCAACTATTTCTTCTCATGAGACAACCAATGAATCGAGGGGCCATATAAACATGGGACCAACCCATGTTATACCTATAAAAATTATAAATCATATATCAAATAATTAAATTATCAATATTCCTTATGAAATACCCATATAGAGTAGAAGATATAGATTTATGCATATTTTAAAAAATGTTCAAATAATATTCAATAGAAACACCGTATATAAAAATGATATATGATTCAGGAAATAATGATATCCATTGTATAAAAATATAGATACGGAAGTATACTTACAATACAAAAATGATTGCAATAGAGTTATTTTTTCTATATGAAGTTATCAATAACAAAAAGGCATTCAGATTGCAATGATTGTATTTAAGAACATTCTTGTAGAAAATATCCTTTATTTAAAAAATATTTTCAAAATAATTTTCTAATAAGATAACTTTTTAAAGCATTTCATGTAAGATTTAACATTTTACACTTTCAAATTAATCTTTTATCAAATATTCTGTTAGGTAAATTTGTAATTCTCCAACGAGTTAAAATGAAAATTTGGTTCATGTAGTAAAATGGTTAGAAAAATTCCATATTTGGAAGGTAAAAAAATATTATTTTGAAAAATAATTATAATAATAAAAGGTTAAAATTTCATTAAAAAATAAATATATAGTAATTTTTGTATACATTTTAATAAAACATGATTTTTAGACAAATACATGTTCTCCGACTAAAGAGGGAGATGAGGGCAGGTTTTAATTAAAAACAATATCTAGAAACTTTTCAGTACAAATGAGGGGAAAAAGTAACTAATACATTAAAATATTGGGAATAACTATATTAGTTTAAAATTAAACAAATTATTGGAAAATTTTGATATAACATCCTTTAATGGAAATTAAATACCATCAAAAAATATTCTTTAGTAATTTTTTTAAACATTCCAACATGTCCCATATGACTTTGTAACATTTAAAATCACAAAAATCATGAATTAGTACCATTCAATGAATGTTTTAATTACCATGATGATAAAATTATTAATGATATAAAATATCCAACGTATTATAGATACAACACACACAAAAATTAAGTGGTGAACATGAAATTTATCTCATGGGTGTAAAAAGTGAGATGAAAATCCCATCGGTTGCATCTTATTTGTTTCGTGAGATTTTATATTCATGAATAAAAAAAATATATTATAGTATTCTTTACTAAGAAACTTTTTTAGGTTTATCATTACTTTTATTATACTTTTTTATGATGTATTATACAACAAATTAATCAATTTGGGTTATTTCGGGTGTTTTGACCAATTTCAGTTTATATGTTAAAAACAACATTTGTTTGTCAACTATAGTCAAGGAGTGAATTATATAACATCAAAAAAATACTAAAAAAATAATTTTCATATATATACATATTTTATACATATAAAACCAATCATAAAATATGGTTAAGAAAAATGAACCAATATTAATATCAGGGAAACAGTAGGTCGTACGTATACTTAAGTAATGTTATATTACTGAGGTTATCACTTTTTAGTGTAAGAAAGGGTATTAATGAAAATAATATATATTATATTTACAAATGTTAATTATATCATGAATATCATCTACATGTTTTTATGAAATGTAATTTTAATTAAAACCATACTTTTATACAATCCATGTATCGTTTGATTGAATCGCAATGCTTTTAGGAGGCGGTCATCCACACTTCCACAAACGATGTTATCATATTTATAATAAATGGAAAGAATACAAGTACGTTATAAAAAATTATTAAAGTGGTATAAAGACAGTATAAATATAATATATAACACATACAAATACAATTTATATTATAATTTACATTTATTTATGGTTTTAATGGAATAACAAGCAACTTTACTTTATAAGGCAGTAATTCACCGTAAAGATAAATGGTAAGTTCATTAACAATTAGATAGAAGTGGTGTAATTATTTTTACAACTATTAACTTAAAAACATACCAGTTTAATTTTATACTATTTTTTATAAAATAATCTAACAAGTATACTTTATTGGATGATTTTAGGAAATAAAACTGACGAACTTGAAGAAAGATGTTTCCTCTTCTTTGGGCAACTCCTTATGGTTTTCACGAAAGGGCCAAATTGGTTGGATTTCTACCCAACGAGATTCATCCAAAATGAGGTTAGTGATTTTGAGGAGCTATTTGGGAATATTTGGTTTGAGACAAAGTATCTTGAGAAGTGTAAGGATGTGGGAGGATAGGTGGCGTTTTTTTAGTGGATCTTGAGTGGAACTATTCTATATTTTTGGAAAAGGAATTCCACCCATGTTTTTTCCATTAAAAGAGGAACCAGTAATGAAACAAATTAGATAAAATGCATTTTAAGGTGGAAATATTGGTATAAAATGTATTTTGGATAATTTTATACATCATTTGGGCTATTATGGTTATCGTTCAGTCCCTTATTATAAATAATTTCACCTTAATCATTGTAAGTAATTTTATTTACATTCATATTTTTTTCGTCAAAAACTAATTTGAACATATCATAAATTATAAATTATTATGATTCCAAATATTGAATCCAATTTTCAAAATTTCCATCACATAAGTGGTGGAAATTAATTTAAATTCAACCCCCCATACAGGAAGATAATTCAGGTTTTCAAAGCAAAAACATCCAATAGTTTTCTATGTTTTCATATTCGATTTCTATGTTAAATTGATATAAATCTGATAAATTAGATCAATTGGAAAAAAATCTAAATATTAATTTAAAACAATTTAAAATATAATTTAACCTTATCAATAAAATATATTAAAAATAATTTTGGTATTAAAATTTAGTATTTTTAATTCTTCAATAAAAAATGACGCTTCACAAAAAACACTAAAAATTCTTGATAACATGTTTTTTATTTATATTTATATGATTACGTCTATTTTAACATATAAAATTTATATAACTTCCAAAAATTTATTTAAAATTTATTTTCTATTAAAAGGTAGCACAAGTGACTTAATAAAAAGGTTGTATTTTAGGTGTAAAATTTTGTTAGTTCTTAACATACGTCGATCAAATATGTCGGATGAATATCAAACATATTTTACAGAATATAATATATATTTATATATCATTAATATCACAAACTAATAGTAATTAATTTAATTTATTAGGTTAAAATAGCTTTATGAGAATAAAAATTGTTTTCTATAAAAACATTTCTATTATATTAAATTGGTTGTAATATTATTTTATAATTAACTTGTGTCCAATGAATTATTTTTATATTTTTTTAAACCATCTATTTTTATAAGATATTTAATCTTATTCAAAACTATTATTTTAATATAAATGTATATTTTAATATATTAAATAATAATATTTTAATAATATATTTTTTTTCTGTAAAACTCAGTATTTCATGTAACACAATCCATAAAAAATGGTGTTTTCTGCAACATATTCTCAGTAAGTGTCTCATGCATTGAAAATTATAAAATATATTGAATTTATTTGAATTATTAAAAATATTATAAATTATCAAGAAATTATATTTCCTTATGAGATTGGTGATGCATTTGAGACACAATATCATTTATAATGTTCTTATTCTATATTTTCTGGGAGTTACAACTTTAAAGAGTTCCATGGTTGTGGATGCTTGTGGACATTAGGTGTACATCAAATACATGATTGAAAAAAATAATTATAGGTCCTCCTAGTTGCATGAAATAACATTAAAACCAATCCTTTAATAATATTTATGAAATAAAATAGCATGAAATTTTTTAGACTACCGTATGAAGATCCAAAAACACATTTAGGAAGCTTACATGAGCTATGTGACACATTACAATTCAACAATTTGTCAATAGATGTGTTATTACTTATTATTTTTTTATTTTGATTATGGGAACTATGTCGAGATTGTATCCAAATCCTTCCTTAACATTACATCACTTCATGGGAACAATGAGAAGGAGCCATCATATCTACTTCTTCCTACGTTCCAAATTATGGAAAATTGGTAAATATTCAAAACATTTTTCAATTTGATAAATAAAATATATATTTTCCAAATGAAATATATGCAGATAAACATTAAAATTTCCATATTATGGTATTGAACTATGGCTTTTAATCCAAACCTTATTTAGGGAACTTTTAGTGGAAAACATGTCACTTATAGAGGCTTCAAGTAGTTTATCACAAGTAAAAAAGTATCCTAAATAGATATATATTTTGTTGGTTAAATGGGGAGAAATATTTTCCAATATAATGAAGATGAGATAAAATTAAGAAGCATAGATAAAATACACAACAATAACAAGATGGAGGAACTGACAGAGTTGCTGACCATCAAAACAGATATGATTATGGTCTGGTATAAAACAGCCAAGATATATATATATATAATATGAAAATCATGTTGGTTAGAATATTTTTACTCATTTTTTGGGTTGGTGGCCTCAAAAATAATTAGAGAAATGGTACAAACTAAGGGGACAATGATACAAGAACATAGTACCCCAAGGGACCACATCGACAAGTCTAGTTCATGAATTAGATGACATTCTAGAAATATTTTTGACAAAATTAGGGAATAAAATAAAATAAATAATAAATGACATGAAAATATAGTAGGCCACCCAATATAATATGAAGGATCAAGTTGGATACATTGCTGATCATTTTAGAGAGATATCCAGATGATTACTTCAATGCTTTCATGAAGTATTCCCATGAAAAAATTTAAAAGTTTTATTTATTTGAAGTGGGAATAAAAAATTAGAAATTAAAATATAATATCAAATATGTAATGATTAATAAATAGTGGGAAAATGTGAGAAAAAATATAAAATAGTGAAATGAGGGAGAAAAAAGAAGTTAAAAGAGAGTTGAAAAAGAAAAACCATATTATAGAACATGACCACCATTTCAGATCAACTAAAAATATATAATAATGATACAATAAAAGGTAAATTTTTGGAATACATAAAAAAATTTCATATTAATATCCATCTTATAGAGGCTCTCAAAAGCATTCCAACCTTTGAAAATTTAATTAACGATGTGGTTACCAATAAGAATAATCTAGAGGAAATTGGCATCATTCTACTTATGCAAGAGTTTTTAGCATTGGTGTGAAGGGACCCACCAAAGTTGAAAACTAATACAAGAATATTTTTGATTCCAATATTTTTCATATTAATAAAATTTTGAAATGATATGCGTGACTTAGGTGTAAGTTTTAATATCATGTAGTATGTGACATTCATGAATTTGGGAATAGAAGGAATATAGCCTATATGTGTTGATCTTCAACTATAAGACTCGATAGTGTGTAAATCTCATGGGATAATTGATGATGTTGGCTTCCTCTAGTTTTAATGCACACAAATCAAGCTTAACTATGATAATTATGATTTATTATGATACCTTTTTTAATCATGTTCATTTATAATTTTTACCTATACTGTTAGTGTTTAAATGATAAGATATATTAATATATTTTGGTTATGTATAAGTCACCAACAAGTCCAATTCAATGATAGGTATAAGATAATTTAGTTTTTCTACCAATATACATGTCACATACACCTGAATCCCTTATACATAAGTTACCAATGGAACATGATACCGATAACCTGAGTCACTGAAATATTATGAGATACCGACAGAACGATAAACCAACAGAGCGACTCATACTTTTTTCTATGTATGAGTCATCGACAAATATATTTACCATCAAAGTAACCCCCTAATGCTCGACCTACTGAATGAGTGACTGACCAGTAATCCAAATTTTGATTAGTATAATCTATTGATGCATCACCTACCTACAGTTGAGCTATAGACGTGTCACAAATCGACAGATGAGCTACTAACACATCATCTACTAGATGTTTGATTGACTAATACAAGTTTGAATCAATGAAAGAGTAATCCATATATAGTCTGATATACCTATAGAAATGATCTACTGATAGGACGAGCTATTGACACCATGACTCACTAAATTCATGAATCACCAATAACATGATTCATCAATTTTCTAACCTAAATATATACTGATTAACCAATGATATTTCACTTAAATTCTTAATTACCTCTAATTTTTATATTTATAAAACATAGTATTGATTACTGTATTAATTATCCAATCTATATTTTTTACGAAACAATTAATGATGGAAGATAACATTACAAGTTATAAGGTACTAGATAACATGTTTCATTCTTGTATAAAAGGACTATATGTACCAATAATAATGATATATGGAAATAGTGTACCTGGTAAAAACTTTTCATGGATGATAAATAAAAACACAACAACTTCCTATTATGAATACACAAAGATAAAACTATGAATCTAAAGACTGCAAATATTTAAAGCAACAACTTAGAAAAAAAGAACACCACCATGTTTACTAAGAACATAATATAGAAGCAAACAATGACTCTCTGCTTTTCGGTCTATTTCTAGAAGTTGAATCCAACTTCAATTTTACTATCCTGAAGTATTCAAGAGGATTCATAGAACATCACATAGAAAATTCAAAACTCTTATGGTCATTTAGCTAGACATGTGTACTATATTTACATTTTGAGCAGTGTGTGTATTTTTTTTAAGACAAATTGGCTCCTTAGATAAACTGAAAGATACCAAGATATCTTCCCCAACTCAAATTTCAAAACCTTACACTCTAACAAATAATAGTTGAAGAGGTCCCCACATGACCTATCTATTGTTTTATTTTATAATCCAATGATAACTATTGAAGAGTTCTAGTCGACCTGAAATGTTTTTATACTATTGTTCCCCCGATCTAGGGTGTGGATTCTGTTTATTTAATATGAATTTATTTGTTTAAGGTGATCACTAAATGGAGAGGATTATGTCCCCACTTGAGACGAAACATATTTTTTCAAATCCGTTTTTCCCTTTCAAGTGCTGTTTTCTTAATTTTTTTATTTTTATTCAAACCAAAAAACTATACATCACAAGAATAGTTAATCTTTGATAGTGTTTTTATTAGAATTTTATTTCATAAAAAAATTTCAATAAATATTATATTTTTCTATTTTTCAACTAAGTACTAATAAATCCTTGAGAAGTCTTTCAATTGGCTAAATATTTTATAAATCTGCTACTTTGGTTAACTAGTCTGTATATATTTTTAAATAGGGGGATTTTTAAAAATTATTTTGGGTAGAAATTCTTTTATGATCTCAATTCACCCCCCTTGAGTTTCCTAGTCCCACCCAAATTTGGTATCAATGGTTGATTCTTATCTTATGTTTTCAAAGTTTTAAAGTATTGAAATCTCTCTCTAACTATAATTTTAGTCGTTTTTTAAAGATCTCTATATCCTTTTTAGTTATAAATTTGTAGTTCATTAAACTTTTCTATTATTTTAATATGGACAATAGACTAGAATGTGATTCTACTAATAGAACTCTATATTTTTGTGGAACATATTTTTCCTAGTGGTAATGTAAAATGAAAATGCTTTTGGAATGTTTAGGTTTTGAAATATGGTGTCCAACTGTTGATGATTATAAGATTCCTACTATTTCATGGAATACTTGGAATGATTCTACTAAGGTAGCCTAGAATATTAACGGTAATGTTATGAATTCCTTATAATTCACTTTAGGGGATGAAAATTCTAATTTGATTTATGCATGTAAAATTGCCCATGAAATTTGAAGTACACTAGCTATTTCACATGTGGGAACCACTAGTGCTAAATAAATGAGACTTAGTACATATACTATTAAATATGATAACTATATAAAAAATCCTTATGAACCCATTTTTTACATGTATCTTAGGATTCATGAGATAGTAAATATGATGGTATCTCTGTAAAAGACAGTCACATCCAAGGAACATGTAATGAAAATTATCATATTTTTACTAGAAAGACGGGGAGGATACTCAATATCAATAATATAATCCTTTGATATCATTAAATTACCTATAAAATAGATTATAATAATGTTAATGTTTTATGAAAAAGATATTAAGGTTAACATAGAAGAAACTGATGTACCAAAGAGTTTGTTAGTGTCTTTTAAATCCACTACCTTCAAACAAAGAGAATTAGTGGAAGTTCCCACTGAATGTTTTATGAATATAGAATCAAAAATTGACAGTGATGAGGAAATGTCTTATTTATCCATGATATTTAAGAATATTTATAGATGGAAGATGTTCTTCACAAAACCTAGTTATAATGGGAATAATGGAAATACATGAAACTAGAAAAAAGAATAGAAGAAAAATGAAAATACAAATTAAATATTATGCAATGAGTTTTTGAGAACAAGACATGTGAAAGATGATTATCCTAATTTTCTATTCAAAACAATATATAAAGAAAAATATTGAAAATATAAAAAGGAAATGATTTATCACCTCAAGTGATTATGAGGATAGTTGTAGTAAATCTGAATCTTCACATGATTTTAAGGATGACCAAGCCAATTTGTGTTTCTTGACAAAGCCATCTAAGGTAACTCTAGAATCTCTTGTATATAATTATTATTATTAGGGAGATGATTATAAAAATACATTTTTGCAGAATTATCAAATAGGTTTAATAATGAATAATTATAAAGGATACATGCAATGAATTGAAAGAGAAAAACAAATCTCTCAAGATATAATGTACTCTTAATGAATATATTTACTTTTAACGTGCTACTTGAAATAACAAGATTCTTTAGTTTCTCAAATATAAAAATGGAACTAAGCTATCTAATGTAAAATTATAAAAAAATTTATATATAATTAATAATGTTAATGATATATTTATTCAAATTCTTGGAAAATATTTTTCTTCAATGTATACTAAAGGTATTGGTTTTCTAACATGAAAAAGAAACATTGCTAAAACCAATTTTGAATCAAAATCTGGAAAATATGGATTGATGCCATTTTTTGGAAAATTGGCAATAAGTTCCAGTACTGGAAAATCTTCAATTATTTTCAGTTTTTCTAGAAAAAATGAATATTATTTTTTGGAGACCGTAAAAATAATTTATATGAAACCCATTAAGAAAACGTGCATTCCAAAATCTTTAGTGGCTAATGTTATTAGACCCAAGCCAGTCTGGGTACCAAAATATTTACATGTTGGATTTATTCTTATAGGAAAATTATCTGAAGAGTTCCTTTAAAATCTTGTTATGTATGGATAGTAGGTGATCAACGCATATGGAATTTGATTATTCTTTCTCCACTAATCATATCATGATTGATTGTGGGTATGTCACCTTTGGTGAAAATGGAAAAGAAAAATAATTTCCCTTTCCCAAATCGGTAACACTAACTCAATTTTAATTTCTAAAGTTATTTTTTATGGTCTTCTGTACAATATTCTTAGAGTTTCTTAATTATGTGATGATGTATTTCATGTTAAATTTGAAAATGATGCTTGTAATGTTATTAAATCTAAAAATGAGTTAGTATTCAATGATTTTAGAAAAAAAATATTTATACTATTAATTTAAATTCTTTAGTCTGTCAAAATATTTATTTCTTGAGTGCTATTCAAAAATATTCTTGGATTTCGAGTAGGAGAATTGGCCAATGTAATAAGCACTACCTAAGAAATCATACTAGAAAAGGGTGGGCCAAGGATATATCTACATTTGAGTTTACAAATGATATTGTTTATAATCCTTAATAGAATTAAAATCGAGATAAAATATATTTCAAACCAAAAAATGACATTTATACGTATCAACCTCTTGAGTTTGTTTCCATGGATTTTTTTGGACCTTCACGATTTTCTATTTTTAATGGGAATCATTATCTCTATGTTCTTATAGATAAAGTATCTAGTTATTCTTAGACTTTCGTTTTAGGTTACATAAGTGAATTTTGTTCTTACTCCACAATGTATGGTAGATCTGTGAGGAATATACATGTTCGTAGAATAAAAAACATATGAAGTGGACATTTTTGTGAGTTTGAGAACCATGATTTAAATCATACTACATCGAAAAGGGTATATTCATAAATTATCAACCCCAAGGAAACCTCCGCATAATGGAGTTATAAAATGAAGAAATAGAATATTATATGAAATTGATCAAACTATGAATATTGAGTATGCCTTACCTGTTTACATTTGGGAAGAAGAAGTGAATAAAATAGGTTATATATTTAAAATAGTTTTAATAAGTTACATCCTTATGAAAATCCCCTATGAGTTATGAAATAATAGGATATCTACCATTAATTACTTTTATGATAATTTGTTGAAAAGTCTTTGTCCATAATACAAAACATATTCACTGAATGTTTTCCACCAAAAGTGATGAAGGTGTTTTTGTAGGGTTTTCAACCTCTAGAAAATCCCCTAGGGTCTTCAATAAAAGAACCTTTTGTGTGGAAGAATCTGTACATATCATATTTGATGAGAGATATATAGATGAAGCAAAAACCACCCTATAAAATATTAAGGATGATCTGTCCAATCTGTACATAAATGCGAATCCTTCTAACTCTGATGTTAAGCAAGAAACAAAATCCTCCTACTCTAAAAAATCTCTAAACTCCGATTATAGAGAACACAAACCTATAGATAATCCTGAAGTAACTATGTAGATACACAAAGGTTGACGTACATGGACATTACATTACTTTTGAAGAATACATAATACATAACAAAAACAGACACATAAGGACTGTAATAGTTTAGTGTCTTTGGAAACTTAGAACGTAATCTTCTAATCGTGGTGAATGATCTTCAACATCTCCCATAATGATCTTCCACTTTTTGTTTCCTTACCTAAAACCATTCCTTTTATCCTGGGGGAAAATAAAACATAAAAAGGGTGAGCTCAAATGCTCAATATGGGTAAGCATAGTGAACATAAAATAATCCATAAAAATTTGAATGCAAAAACATGAACATAAAATGTAAACATCAAAATCTTGAGAAAAGACATAAATCATGGAAGTAAATAAAGAATAGATCATAAAAGAACATTAATCATGATAAAATAGCATGGGAATAAAACATGTAATTGTGGCATCCATTATAAACATGTAATGATTTCTATAGTAGCCAAGGCACTGCTGCCAAGACCATCTTAGTGGACAATGTTCCTTTCTAAATCGAGTTCACTCCTCGTTCTAGTCCTATAATACTGAACCGGATTAACATACCATTCCAGACATGTCTATCTCATGAGATATAAATCATTACCCAATGCATTGAAGGGAGATATATGTCCCACCCATCTCATAATGAAATCATTCTTACTTGTTCCACAAACTACATATACATCATTCATAATAACACAATAAATAAAATGGGTTTCATAAACATCATCCCATCATTACATAACCCATATTAAAGAAATGGATATAATTTCATAATAAGGAAAGTGAAACCATGTAAATCATAGAGACATTATACTTGTAACATACTATAATGACCCATACTTTACATACATTATTTTTACTTCAGAATTGAAGCACACTTATTACAACATATAACAAAACCAAGAAAGGACCGTATAGGTATAGTGTCTATAGAAACTGGGAAACATAAACAACTGGTTCATAAAGAATCTACTTTTCCTCCCATTTATTTCATCATATCTAGAGTCCCTTTTTGGCATATTCTACTTAATAACCTTCTTCCTGGCCTGGGGAAACAAAACATACAAAAGGGTGAGCTCAAATGCTCAGTAAGGGTAACCAAAAATAAATATCAATCACATCAAGAACATAACATTGTAGAGATCTTAACCTGCAAAAGAGAGCATAATTTCATAACATGGGATAAATCATAGTAGTGAAATGAAATCCCAATAATCATAACTTAAAACATGAAAATTTGTGGCATACACACATAATCATAGATAATCATTTCTTATTAGTCAAGACTCATTGCCAAGACTATCTTAGTGGACAAAGTCCATTTCTGAACTGAGTCACCCTCGTTTCAGTCCTGTTTCACTGAACCGGTATAACCTGCCATTTCAGCCATTTCTATCTCATCAGATATAAAATCTTTACCCAATTCATTGGGGGGAGATATAGGTCCCACCTATCTCATAATGATTCCATTCTTATGTGTGCCACAAAATCATAAATCATACATCATTGCATAACCCATGTAATAAAAATGGGAATCTTAAACATCGTGACATCATAAAACAATTCATATAAGATAAAAGAATTCATAAAAATATAATTCCATCACAACATAATCAAATCAATATGGATAAAAACAGAACCCTTTATTATCTTATATGGAAAATAATTTTGATAAAACACTTGAACTCCATTCTTGAGGAAAATATCCTTTCTGCTTCAAAAACACTTTTCCTTTCTTAACATGTCGTACAATTATAAACTAAAAGATGTTGATTAAAAATAAACTTGAAAACATGTAAAGGAAGCTTCTTGGAAATAATGTTTTAAAAATCCATTCATGCCATATAAGTTAAAAAAAACATTCTTCTCGTACTTTTGTCGGAAAAGTAAAAAAGTACCTCGTACAAAAAAAGGCAAAAGATTCCTTTAATATCCTTTACTAAAAACTCACCGAAGGGTAAAATTGGATTTAAACAATTGTAGGTGGATGGAAATAATATTACATATTGAGGAAACATGGATGTGGATGATAAAATACACCCCAGTAAATGCCAATGTATAAACAATCTTGGATATGAATGAGATTGTGATATTTCCCCTTACCTTAGGTCCGATATGATTTGTACGTGTCCGAACCTCCTGTATAATGTTTTAAATAATGTTATTGACTTATTCCAGAATCATACATATTATTATGATATCATATTTGGTCATATTCTTAGCTTCTTAGTAGTAATATTTCATTTCTACTTGTTATTCGGGTGTTTATAACTTTTTGTTCTTATGCGTGTTTTGTCGAATAAATTCTTATTCTTCTCATTAGGTTATAGATAACTCATTTCCAGAATGGTATTAGTGTAATATATATCATATTCATTCATTCAATTCATTTCATTTATATAATCATTATGAAATGAAGATCATGTAGAACGAGTCGCATCACATCGTGGAGACGGTATTCCGTACGTACGCACGAGTGATGATATTTTTCCTATGATCGTGTAATTTTATTGGAGTGTATGTATACTATTTAAGAATCAATATCAATTTATAATAGTCATATATAGTCATTATTTACACCATTATACCCATCCAAGTAAGGTGGTGGTGGAAAATAGATTACACCACAGCGTGGAGACGGTATTTCGTACGTAAGCACGCGCGTTGATTTCTTTTTACGTTGGATGGATAGATGGTTAAATAGGGTTGTTTCATACTTATAATAACATATCATTATATTAGTGATACTGATGTTATTACTTCATAATGAAACATCTAAATAAGAAGAAGTGGAATAATAAATAAAGATGAAAGAATCGGTAACAGACATTACCTCTTCTTTGAAGTGATTCTTTGATACCTCCTTTTAGGGAACTAGAATTGGTCTTTGAAGAAGACCAGAACCTCTAGGATGTCTCTAGGTAATTGGAGAGGATAAAGTGGTAGGGGTTGGCCGAGCTTGAAGGCTCAATTTGGTGTGAGGAAGAGAGGGAGGAGGTGCCCTTTTATAAGGGAGGAGAGGGTCACCTTTGGAATAACTAAAAATATTATTTTATTATAATGTCAATTTCAGTTTTAAATAGCTCCAAATTGATTTATTTAGAGGCTAAGGTTGGGATGGGTTTAGGTTCATATTGTAACCTTATCATGTAGATTTAACATTAAGTTAAATAATTTTACTTTTACCGTGTCTTATTGTGTTCTTAAACTATAAGGTTAATAAAATTACTATAAGCAGCCAAACGAACCCCAAGTTGTTTATTATTAATATATATATCCTTATCTGAGTCATTTTGCCGAACCGTAGATTTTTAGGAATAAAATATCAATTACTAATATAATATTTGTTTTAAAAACTATTTTATGTCAATTTTGACACTATTTAGTAATTAATTTTTGTGAAAATCATAACAGAATTATTTTTTCGAAAAAGGTTAATTAAATCACTAATAACATGTCATATTAATCTAGAAAATTAGTAGAATTCATAAAAAGTGTCAAATTACATTTATTTTGGTGTTTATATCATCAATTATGTCAATATTGCATTAATAAGATAATTACTGCATCATCTTTGTGTCATAAATAAATTAAATTATTTAATGTCTAAAAATTAAAAATAAAATACCATTATTTATTAAATCCTTTTATAGTTATAATGAATATTTATAGTCGAATTTACCTTATGTATAACCCCATATTAAAAATTGTTTACTTATTAAACTTCGATTTTAACTATTTTAACCCTTCTTTAAATAAATTAATAATAAATGTCCTAATTTAATCCAAGTGTGCCTAAATGGTCATATTTTATTCCTAAGTTTGTTTTTGGTCGAATTACACTTATCCAATAGAATTAGGACATTTCTTAGGATAATAATAATATCATTTTTACCCTTAATTACCCTATTTACTTTTAACCGTGGTAAATAAAAGTAAAAAGTTAATATTCACCAAAAATTATTTTCATCTCATTAAACCACATTTTACTTACTGACATCAACCGTGTCTCTCGGATTTTTGAAATTTCACTCATAGAAGCAGTAAAGTTATGTTTTATGAAAAAATCAGTTTTTTTAACTACCACTTAGTGGTTTCACTATTCATCAAAAATTGAAAGTTTTCATAAAAATACCAAAATTTCACCCCAGGATAATTTCGATATTACGAATCCAAAAATGAAGTCCATTTTGAAAAATAAAATTTAAAAAATTTTAAAAAGTGGTTATTACTATTCATAACGACTAGTTTTAATAATATTTTAATAGTATATCGGTGTTTAGTGAAACTCGCATTGCGTACGACGCAAGCTATCGGGGAAGGTCATGATTTCGTGTAAAGAAAGTCAAGAAAGTGTTGTGTAGAAAAAGATTCCTTTGATTATTTATATAACATAAAAGTCTCGGGTGTTACATTCTACCCCCCTTAAAATGAATTTCTCCCTCGAAATTCGTTACTTTGTAACAAACAGATGAGGATACCTCTCCCTCATCACATCCTCTAGCTCCCATGTAGCTTCTTCTAATTGGTGGTTCCTCTATAAAACATTCACCAATCGAGTGGTCTTGTTTCGTAGTAATTTTTCTCTACGATCCAGAATCTCTATCGGTTGTTCTTCATAAGAAAGATCTTGCTCCAACGGTACAACTTCTGATCTGAGTACATGTGAAGGATCAAATATGTACTTTCTCAGGAGAGATACATGGAACACATCATGAACTTGAGAGAGATTCAGTGGAAGCACCAATCTTTAATCTACCTTCCCAACACGATCCTGTATTTCGAAAGGACCGATATATCTAGGGATCAACTTCCCCTTCTTTCCAAATCTCATGACCCTTTTCCAGGGAGATATTCGTAAGAACACTTTATCACCCACTTCAAACTCTAGGTATTTTCTTCGGTTGTATGCATATCTTTTCTATCGACTCTGAGCTGCTCTTATGTGTTGTTGAATAGATCTTACCTTTTCTGCCATTTCTTCAATGAGATCGGGTCCTAATAGCTTTCTTTCCCCAACTTCATCGCAGCAAGTTGGAGTCCTACATTTCTTTCCATGGAGAGCTTCATAAGGAGCCATCTGAATACTGGAGTGAAAGCTATTATTATAATAAAATTCCACCAATGGTAGGTGGTGATCCCAACTACCTTTGAAATACATAGAGCAAGCTCTCAACATATCTTCTAGTGTTTGAATTGTTTTATCAGACTGACCGTCTGTCTGAGGAAGATAATTAGTGCTAAAACTAAACTCTATGTCCAGAGTATGCTGAAGACTTCGCCAGAACTTCGAGGTAAATCTCGGATCCCTATTAGATATAATAGAAAGTGGTACTCCATGCAATCTTACCACTTCATTTACATATATCCTGGCAAGCTGATCTAGAGGGACATCCTCTCTAATAGCAATGAAGTGTGCAGACATTGTAAGATGATCAACAATGACCCAGATAGCATTATTGCCTTTGGATGTTTTAGTAAGTCCTGTGACAAAGTCCATAGTGATGTTTTCCGATTTCCATTCGGGTATGGGTAATGGTTGTAACATCCCCATAGACTTCTGTCTCTCAGCTTTAACTTGTTGACAAACCATGCATCGAGAGACATATTCAGAAACATCTCTATTCATGCCATCCCACCATAAGTACTATTTCAGGACCCTATACATCTTCGTGCTTCCAGGATGAATAGAGAATGAAGAACTATGAGCCTCATCCAGTAGCTCCTTCTTTAATTTGGGGCTGAGAAGAACACAAACCCGATTCCTGAACTTTATTATCCCATCACAATCAAGGTTGAATTCAGGAACATTTTTCACCATCTTTTGTAACTTGACATCTTCTTTCTGTGCCTCTTTAATCATCACATGTATAGATGGTTGAACATTCATTTGAGAAATATACAATTTTCCCCATTCATTATAATTCCAAGATCCATCCTATGTAAATCCATAAATATTTTTAATCTTTTTTGATCCTCATCATGGATAAACTAGAGAGGTCTTGTCGACTTAATGCATCTTCCACCTTGTTTTCTTTCCCAGGGTGGTAATGGATTGAGCAGTCGTAATCCTTAATCAGCTCCAACCATCTTCTTTGGCGCATATTCATCTCCTTTTGTGTGAAAATATACTTTAAACATTCATGATCAGTATAAATATCACACCTTTCGCCATAAAGGTAATGCCTCCAAATCTTTAATGCAAAGATTACCGCAGCTAACTCCAAATCATGGGTTGGGTAATTTTGCTCATGTATTTTCAACTGTCGTGAGGCATAAGCTATCACGATATCATTTTGCATAAGAACACACCCCAATCCCTTCTTTGATGCATCACTATAGATCACAAACCTTTCTCCACTACAAGGCAGTGTGAGCACAGGTGCACTGGATAACCTTTTTTTCAACTCCTTGAAATTCTCTTCACATTCCTCTGTCCAAACAAACTTAACTCCTTTCCGATTCAACTTTGTGAGTGGATTAGATAATCGTGAAAAATCTTTCACAAAACGTCGATAATATCCAGCTAAACCAAGAAAACTTCGGATCTCCGTTTCTTTTGTTGGTCTTGACCATCTTTCGATAACCTCTATTTTTGCTGGATCCACAGATATCCCCTCTTTTGGGATTATGTGACCCAAAAATGCAACTTTTTGAAGACAAAATTCACACTTGGTAAATTTGGCATAAATCTTCTCCTTTCTCAGGGTCTTCAATATAATTCTCAAGTGATCTTAATGTTCTTCCTTGCTCTTTGAATAGAAAAGAACATAATCTATAAAGACTACCACAAACTGATCAAGATAGTCCCTAAAGACTCTATTCATCAGATCCATGAAGATAGCAGGGGCATTAGTAAGACCAAATGGCATCACTATAAATTCATAGTGTCCATACCTTGTACGGAAAGCCTTCTTTGGTATATCCTCCCTTTTGACCCTTAATTGATGATACCCTGAACGAAGATCAATCTTGGAAAAGTATTGAGCTCCTCGTAGTTGGTCAAATAGGTCATCAATGCACGAGAGAGGATATTTTTTCTTGATAGTGATCTTGTTAAGTTCTCGATAATCAATTCAGAGTCTCATTGATCCATCTTTCTTCTTAACAAACAGAACATGTGCTCCCCAAGGTGACGCACTAGGGCGTAAGAACCCCTTATCAAGATTCTCTTGGAGTTGCTTCTTCAATTCCTGTAACTCAATTGGGGCCATTCTATAAGGTGTCTTTGGAAAAGCACACGGTACAAGTTCTATTGAAAACTCAAATTCACAATTCAGTGGAAGACCCGGTAATTCCTCCGAAAAGACATCATCAAACTCCCGTACAATGGGAATATTCTTAATCGTGAGTTTCTCACCAACCATTTGAGATAAATAACCTTCATTTAGTGGAATCAATACCCATAAAATGGATGAAAATTCCACTGGAAGGTTATGTTCATCCTTTCATCGATAGACGATCATAGATTGATCTGGAATATGAAATGTGACATCCCTTCTTTGGAAATTGATATAAGCTCCATGTAGAGAAAGCCAATCCATGCCAAGAATCACATCAAATTCCACTATAGGAAGGATCACAAGATTTGTAGGAAGTACTTTCCCACAAACTTCATTCGGAGAAGAATTATAATCTTTTGATGCGACTGTTGTGCTATTAGGTGTTGTCACAACTAACTCAACATCTAATTGTTGAGGTAATAAGGTGATACCCTTAGAAAATTCTTCAGAAATAAAGGAGTGGGTGGATCCAGAATCAAATAAAACATTTTCTACTTTAGAGTGGATGGTAAGTGTACCTTTCACCACATCGTTATCGTATTACACATCGCTGATAGAAATTGCATGTGACTTTCCTTTGTCATTAGCCTTAAGAGTTTGTTGACGTCGACCATCATCATCAACCCTTGGATTAGGGCTTTTATTGGCATAATGTCCCATCTCCTTGCACTTGAAACATTGAAGTGTTGTAGGGTCATTCTGTGTATCCCTTCCTTTGTTTTCATCATTAGGAATCTTCTTCCCATCATTGCGGCATTAAAATTCCCGATGACCTACCTTTCCACATTTGAAACATTTACTTGTCCCTTTAAGACAACTCCCTCCATGTTTCATTCCAAACATTGAGCATAAGGGAAAGCTCATCTTCTTTTCAGTGTGCTCTTTAGATTTTCCTTTGAATTCCATTTTCCTCTTCTTATCAAACCCATATGACTGATGGGTTACTCCAATCTCCATCTTGACTTTGAGAGAACATCGAACGATTTCCTCGTATCTATTGAAGTCCCTTATGGCTAACGCCCTTCGAAGACTTGGTTTTAAGCCACTAAAGAATCGATCGATCTTACTCTCAAGTTGGATAATAATACCAGAAGCGTACCTTGCAAGTGTGGTAAAATTTGCTTCATAGGTACCAACAGATTCATCATTATTTTTCTTCAGTTCAAGAAACTCTTTCTCCGTCTTTGTTCAAAGAATACAAGGTATGTACTTATTGAAAAATAAGTTTTTGAACTCGTCCCATTCCATGGACTCAATTTCATCCCTTTGCCTCATATTCTTAATAAGATTCCACCATTTATCAGCATCACCTTCCAAACGATAAACTGTTAAGATGAATTTATCATGATCAGACTATTGATGAACTGAAAATATCTTTTCAGTAGTACTAATCCATTGTTCTGCAACTAATGGATTAATAGACCCGCTGAATGAAGGTGGACGCTGTCTCATGAAGGATTCAACAGAATGTTGCTCATTCCTTTGCTCGTTTGGAAGTCCTGCATGATTCATAGCTTGAGAAAGTTGTGTGAGCATGGCTACAAGATTTGGCATTCCAGCTCCCATAACGTTTGGTTGCTCAGGGGGATAATAATTGCATTGTCCCTCGCATTCCTCATTAACATGGTTCCTAGGGTTCCATCCATTGACTAAAACCAAGAAAAATAGTTTGAGCAACACTAATTATAATAGGAAAACCACATAATCAAGAATAAAATTTCACACTTAAGGTCTTATACTAGGTTATTCATGGCCATTTCTAAAACACTAAGATTGGGTTCTATGCTTAGACTTATCCTTAGGGTTCTTACTAAGGATTTCACATTCTAGTTTCCAAAGGGTGACTATACCTTTCCTCTGATACCAACTATAACGACCCATACTTGACATACATTGTTTTTACTTTAGAATTGATGCACACTTATTACAACATATAACAAAACCAAGAAAGGACCGTATAGGTATAGTGTCTTTAGAAACTGGGAAACATAAAAAGCAGGTTCATAAATAATCTACTTTGCCTCCCATTTATTTCATCATATCTAGAGTCCCTTTTTGGAATATTCTACTTAATAACCTTGTTCCTGAACTGGGGACACAAAACATACAAAAGGGTGAGCTCAAATGCTCAGTAAGGGTAACCAAAATAAATATCAATCACATCAAGAACATAACATTTTAGAGATCTTAACCTGCAAAAGAGAGAATAATTTCATAACATGGGATAAATCATAGTAGTGAAATGAAATCCCAATAATCATAACTTAAATCATGAAACTTTGTGGCATACACACATAATCATAGATAATCATTTCTTATTAGTCAAGACTCATTTCCAAGACTATCTTTCTGGACAAAGTCCATTTCTGAACTGAGTCACCCTCGTTTCAGTCCTATTTCACTAAACCGGTATAACCTACCATTTTAGCCATGTCTATCTCATGAGATATAAAATCTTTACCCAATGCATTGGAGGGAGATATAGGTCCCACCCATCTCATAATGATACCATTCTTATGTGTGCCACAAAATCATAAATCATAAATCATTGCATAACCCATGTAATAAAAATGGAATCTTAAACATCGTGACATCATAAAACAATTCATATAAGATAAAGGAATTCATAAAAATATAATTCCTTCACAACATAATCAAATCAATAGGGATAAAAAATACAACCCTTTATTATCTTATTTGGAAAGTAATTTTGATAAAACACTTGAACTCCATTCTTGTGGAAAATATACTTTCTGCTTCAAAAACACTTTTCCTTTCATAACATGTTGTACAATTATAAACGAAAAGAATTTGATTAAAAATAAACTAGAAAACATTTAAAGGAATCTTCTTGGAAATAATTTTTTAAAAATCCATTCATGTCGTATAAGTAAAAAAAACATTCTTCTCGTACTTTTTTCAGAAAAGTCAAAAAGTACCTCGTACGAAAAATGACAAAAGATTCCTTTCATATCCTTAAATAAAAACTCATCGAAGGTTAAAATTTGATTTAAACAATTGTAGGTGGATGGAAATAATATTACATATTGAGGAAACATGGATGTGGATGATAAAATACACCCCAGTAAATGCCAAAGTATAAACAATCTCGGATAAAAATGAGATTGTGATATTTCCCCTTACCTTATGTCTGATATGATTTTTACGTGTCCGAACATCCTGTATAATGATTTAAATAATGTTATTGACTTATTACAGAATCATAATTATTTTTATGATATCATATTTGGTCATATTCTAATCTTCTTAGTAGTAATATTTCATTGCTACTTGTTATTTGGGTGTTTATAACTTTTTGTTCTTATGTGTGTTTTTTCAAATAAATTCTTATTCTTATCTTTAGTTTATAGATAAATAATTTCCAGAATGGTATTAGTGTAATATATATCATATTAATTCATTAAATTCATTTCATTTATATAATCATTATGAAATGAAGATCATGTAGAACGAGTCGCATCACATCGTGGAGACGGTATTCCGTACGTACGCACGAGTGATGATATCGTTCCTATGATCGTGGAATTGTATTGGAGTGTATATATACTATTTCAGAATCAGTATCACTTTATAATAGTCATATATAGTCATTATTTACACCATTATACCCATCCAAGTAAGGTGGTGGTGGAAAATAGATTACACCACGCCGTGGAGACAGTATTCCGTACGTACGTACGCGCGGTGATTTATTTTTCCGTAGGATGGAGAGATGGTGAAATAGGGTTGTTTCATACTTATAATAACATATCATTATATGAGTGATACTGATGTTATTACTTCATAATGAAACAACTAAATAATAAGATGTGGAAGAAGAAATAAAGATGAAATAATCGGTAACGGACATTACCTCTTCTTTGAAGTGATTCTTTGAGACCTTCTTTTAGGGAACTAAAATAAGTATTTGAAGAAGACCAGAACCTCTATGATGTCTCTAGGGAAGTGTAGAGGAGAAATTGCCAATGGTTGGCCGAGATTGAAGGCTCAAAGTGGTGTGAGGAAGAGAGGGAGGAGGTGCCCTTTTATAAGGGAGGAGAGTGGCACCTTTGGAATAACTAAAAATATTATTTTATTATAAAGTCAAGTTCGGTTTTAAATAGCACCAAATTGATTTATTTAGAGGATAAGGTGGGGATGGGTCTAAATCCTCTCATCCAATAGAATTTAGACAAGTTTAGGTTCCTATTTTAACCTTATCATGTAGATTTAACATTATGTTAAATAATTTTACTTTTACCGTGTCTTCTTGTGTTCTTATAATATAAGGTTAATAATCTTACTATAAGCAGCCAAACTAACCCCAAGTTGTTTATTATTTATATATATAACCTTATATAATTCCTTTGGCCGATCATTATATTTTTAGGAATAAAATAACAATTACTAATATAATATGTGTTTTAAAAACTATTTTATGTCAATTTTGACACTATTTAGTAATTAATTTTTGTGAAAATCATAACAGAATGATTAGTTCGAAAAAATTTAATTAAATAAATACTACCATGTCATATTAATCTATAAAATTAGTGTAATTTATAAAAAGTGTCAAATTACATTTATTTTTCTGTTTATAACATCAATTATGTCAATATTTCATTAATAAGATAATTACTGCATCATCTTTGTGTCATAAATAAATTAAATTATATAATGTCTAAAAATTACAAATAAAATACCCTTATGTATGAAATCTTTGTATCTTTCTAATGAATATTTATAGTAGAATTGATCTTATGTATAACCCCATATTAAAAATAGTTTACTTATTAAACTTTGATTTTAACTATTTTTACCCTTCTTTAAATAAATTAATAATAAATGTCCTAATCTAATCCAAGTGGGCCTAAATGGTCATATTTTATTACTAATCTTGTTTTTGGTCGCATTAAACTTATCCAATAGAATTATGACATGTGTTAGGGTAATAATAATATCATTTTTACCCTTAATTACCCTATTTACTTTTAACCGTGGTAAATAAAAGTAAAAAGTTACTATTCACCAAAAATTATTTTCATCTCATTGAACCACATTTTACTTACTGACATCAACTGTGTCTCTAGGATTTTTGAAATTTCACTCATAGAAGCGGTAAAATTAAGTTTTATGAAAAATTCAGTTTTTTTAACTAGCACTTAGTGGTTTCACTATTCATCAAAAAATGAAATTTTTCAGAAAAATACCAAAATTTCACCCTTGGCTAATTTCGATATTACGAATCCAAAAATGAAGTCCATTTTGAAAAAAAAAAATTATAAAATTTCAAAAAGTGGTTATTACTATTCATAAAGGCTAGATTTAATAATATTTTAATAGTATATCGTTGTTTAGTGAAACTCGGTATTGCGTACGACGCAAGCTATCGGGGAAGGTCGCGATTTCGTGTAAAGAAAGCCAAGCAATTTTTGTGTAGAAAAAGATTCCTTTGATGCTTTATATAACATAAAAGTATCGGGTGTTACACATACACATATGAAATAATGTCATCTTAGATGAGAAATGGATTTGATAAAACACTAGAAAAGAATTCTTGAGGAAAATAACATTTCTTCTTCAAAATAATTATCATTTCACAAAATGTCATGCAATTTTAAAAGAAAAGTATTTTGTTGAAAATAGTCATGAAATATTTTGTAGAATGCTTCATGAAAATAAGGCTTTATAAAACTGTAAAAAAAACCGTTCGTGGCGTATAAGTTAAAAAAAAATTATTCTCGTAATTTTGCTGGAAAAGTCAAAAAGTACCTCGTAAAAGAAAGATTTCATATATACCATGTAGTTAACGTAAAAAATGGGTAAAAAAGACATTAAACATACATAAATCACTTTTATAAAACATGTACATGGATGATAAGAATAACCCCAGTAAATACTTACGTATAAGCAATCTTGGATAAAAATGAGATTTGTGAAATTATCCCTTACCTTAGCTCTGATATGCTTCGTACGTATCCAAACCTCCTGTATATTGATTTAAATAATATCATTTACTTATTACAGAATCATATTCATTGTTATTATATCATATATGGTTCATTTATGACTTTATATTACCTGTTCTTTTGTAAATTAATGTTAAAGTTGCGGTTGGCGTAAAATCGTTTCATTTGTCATTCGTGTTTTAACTTGTAATTATTTATATGATTACATAGATCATGATTAATTACATCCAGAATGTAAAACATGATTTATATATAATATATATACAGAATATACATATAAATAATAGATCGATAAATGGAAAGAAATACACCGTTCATGGAGACGGTAGGCCGTACGTACGCATGAACGCTGTTTTTATTTCCTTATTGAATTGAATGGAATTAAGTAGATGACATAAATATATATATACATAAATACAGTATAATTATTATGTCATATATTTCATTATTACTTATTATATATACTTTATAATCATTCTTGAATGGTTAACATGGAGAGTGAATCTCATCGCGTCGTAGAGACGGTAGTCCGTACGTACGCACGAGCGATGATATCATTCCCATGATCGTGGAATCGAATTAAAGTGTATGTATAATATTAAAGAATCAATATCACTTTAAAATAATCATATATATTCATTACTTTCACCATTATACCCATCTAAGTAAGGTGGTGGTGGAAAATAGGTTACACCACGGCGTGGAGACTGTATTCCGTATGTACGCACACACGGTGATTTCGTTTTCCATAGCATGGATAGATGGTGAAATACAACTGTTTCATATTTATAATAACATAACAGAATATTAGTGATACTGATGTTATTACTTCATAATGAAACAACTAAAGAAGAAGAAGTGGAAGAACCAATAAAGATGAAAGAATCGGTAACAGACATTACCTCTTCTTTGAAGCACCTCTTTGAGACCACCTCTTAGGGCACTAAAATTGGTCTTTAAAGAAGACCAGGACCTTTAGGGTGTTTCTAGGGAAGATGATAAGAGAATTTAGCAGGGTTTGGATGAGATTAAAGGCTCAATGTGGTGTGAGGAAGAGAGTGAGGAGGTGCCATTTTATAAGGGAGGAGAGGGGCACCTTTGGAAATATAAGAAATATTTGTTTATATTAAATCCCATCCCCACATTAAAACATCCAAAATTACTCATATATGAAGCTTAAATGAGATAGGGTTGTAATCGTATCAACCAATAAAAATTATACATGTTAGAAATTTATTTTAAACATTATCAACTTGATTTATCCTTATTTACCAATTTATTTTTATTTGTGGTAATCATATTATAAATTTTAAATTATTATAAATAATTACATATGTGTTGTTAATTTTCCATAATTTGACACTTTATGACATTTTAGACCATATAAATTATAATTTATAATTTTAAAATATTTTATTTATTTTTAAACAATTTTATAATATGTTATTTTTTTAAAATAACAATAGTGTCAATTTTGACACTATTCATTTATTTGAATTTAAATAAAATATAAACAGAAGATATGTTCGAACTTAAATCATTAATAGATTAATAAAATGTCATATGTATCTATAAAATTAGTGGAGCACAATAAATAGTTCATATAATATTTATTTTAATATTTTTAAATCCATTTATTTGATATTTAAATTAATAAAATAATTTCAACATCTCTATTGTGTCATAATTAATGATACTTATATAATCCCTAAAAATTCTAAATAAATTCGTATGATGTCGATAATTGTATTAGCTTTCTGAAGACTATTCATTTTCGAAGTTTCATTAAGTTTAGCACTAAATTAAAATTATTATTCTTATAAGATTTAAGAAAGTGACATGTTGTCACTTTCTTTGGTTTTAATAATAAATAAATTATTTTCATGGAAAAAAGTCCCTTAAATGAATCTAATCCGACCCTTAGGTTATATGGGTCGACTTTTAGGCATCCAATAGGATTTTGGTAGGTGTTAGGATATTTTTGTAATCTTATAATTACCCTTAATTACCAGATTTACCTTTAACTATGGTAAATAAAATTTACCGTAGTTACTATTCATAATGCCCAAAAATAAAAAAAGTAGCCTCATAACATAATTTGGACCCATTTATTCCAAATATGGAATCCAATTTTCAAAATTCAATACACAAAAGTTGCAGAAATAAAATGAAAATTAATTTCATTGTCAAAAGAAAACTGGTTTTTGTTTAAAACATTGCAAAAGATTGAATTGATTTAACCTACAAATTCAAGGTAAAATCCACGATAATGACATAAATTATATTAAATGGTAAAAATATATTCTATTTCTACTTTAAAACCATTCTATATTATCATTTAACCATATAAATTATTACAATGAAAAAAGTTGTTTTCAATTAAAATATAGCGTGTTTTTACTATTCATATGAAAGTTATCAGAAAAATATCAAAACATTATCGAAATTAAATATTTATATCCTGAATCCAAGGAAAAATTTAATTTTGTCATATTTCACTTATAAGCTTGTCAAAAACAAGATTTAAAGTGGTTGCGCCATCAAAAGGCGGCAAAACTACATTTTTTGAAAAATACATATTTTACACGAAAAATTTATTTTGTTCTCATACCATGTTCTAGAAAATTTGTAAGGATAATATTAATGATATAAAATTCAAAATGTAGTTGATACTATTCATAATGGGTAGTTCATATAACATATCGTTGTTTAGCGAAACTCAATATTGAGTACAACACACGCTGTCATGGATGGTCGTGATTGCGTGTAATACAAGCCATGTCAGGGATGCGTGTTGTGAAATATCCTTTTAGTGTAGTGTACAACACAACACATTAATGAAATTAAATATAATATTTTTCATAAAATCTCGGGGTGTTACATTCTACCGCCCCTTAAAATGAATTTCACCATCGAAATTCGTCGGGGTTATAAATGGTTTACTACTCGAAAGTTTCATTAATAGAAACCCACATCGTAAAAAGGAATACCAAAACATGGCTTTAAAAACTAAAGTATGAAACGTAATGGTTACCCAAATTCACTCATCATTGGGTTTCCATGTAGGAGAACGTAGATGAATATATGGATATGGAAGAAAAATCTAACCATCATGTTCTGACGGAGAGTGGTAGAGAGCATGGCTATGAAAAAGCCATCAATCACAAAGCCATATATTTATGATGATCTAAGGTACCATCCGATTCATCGGATATAAGGTCACTAGGACAACATTTTAGGTTTTTAAGATCATTTACCTAAAGTTGATGAAATTTGAATTAGAAGAAATACTTTTGTGATTTTGGTAAAGTCTCACCGTTGGTTGTTCTTTGGACAATTTCCACTTCATCTCTTAATGAAATGAAGTTGATCTTGTCATTCGTGAAGTGTAAGAATGTAATGTGATAAAATGATGGGTCATTCCATCTGTCTCAAACAACAGGTTATAAAATTTATCAAAAATAAATAAGTCAATCTATAGTAAGATTAATCATATATGGTTCCTAAAATGTACTTATACATCATATATCATACTTCTTAATATAATAATACTAGTTTATACTAAACAGGGAGTACATATAGGCCAGTGGAAGGCGATAAAGGCCAGTCTCACTTCGGTTGTGGGTTCGATTCCCACAACCTTGTCCGACCCGATGGGTTGTCGCCTATCCTACAGGTTGTCCTTTTTCTAAAACCACATTACTATATCATCCCATCAATAATATCGAAAAAAGTTCTATCCTTAAACAATACTAACTTATGTCCAACATAATCCATTCAAATATTTAGGCTTATCTAAAATACATTTGTCCAATCTCATAGTATAAAGAAACAATTACTTGAAATTTCATCAACCAAGCATGTGAATACCAAAATTTATCCCCCATATATCGTGTTGGTCACATTCCAATCATGTGAATACATTAATCATGTATTATCTTCTAAAATAAATACCCATTGAATCTTAGTGAAAACATGAGTGCTTTCAAAAGCTAACTCTTTCCACATACCAAAACCCCAAAATTCTATATATACTCAAACCATGATATAACTATTTCCTTATATCAGTCATGAGCTCATGAATACTGTCAAACATTTCATTTTCTCCTTATCCCTTCATTATGCTCATATCATCTATTTTCCAAAAATATCTCAATCACTTTCCATGGTTACCGGTTCCATAAAATTATTGAAAACCACAATAGACCAATACATAAATATTCAAATATTCTACGATACTAAATACAACATTATTTTGGAATACCATTACATAAACACTTAATCATTCCACCACATCTTTTTTAAATTCAACATCACCAATAGTGATCACATGTGACTTCCCTTTGTCCTTTTCCTTAAGTGGTTGCTCATGTCGATCATCACTAACCCTTTGATTAGGGAATTTTTTAGCATAATGCCCCATTTCCTTCCACTTGAAGCATTGATGTGTTGGTGGTGCGTTCTCTGCAGTCTTTTCTTTATTCACATCATTAGCAACCCTTTTTCCATTACATCAACACTCAGCTACTCGATGACCTTCTTTTCCACACATAAAACATTTTCTAGTCCCTTTAAGACAATCTCCACCATGCTTATTTCGACACTTTGAGCATAAGGAAACATTCATCTTCTTTTCACCATTATTCTGATATTTCTCCTTGAACTCCATCTTTCGTTTCTTGTCAAAACCATGAGATGGATAAGTAACACCAACTTCCAATTCTACCTTGATAGCACAATGCACAATTTCTTCATATCTACTGAAGTCTCTTATAGCTAATTTCCTTCGAAGATTTAGTTTTAAGCCACTGAAGAATCGATCAACTTTACTTTCAGGTTTGATGATAAAGCCAGATGCATACCTTGCAAACCTTGTAAAATTCTCTTTGTATACACCAACAGATTCATCATCCTTTTTCTTTAGTTCAAGAAACTCCTTCTCCACCTTTTTTCGAGGAATTTGAGGCAAGTAATTTTTGAAAAATAAGTTCTTGAACTAGTCCCATTCCAAGGAATCAGTTTCATCTCTTGGCCTCGTATTCTTGATAAGATTCCACCATTGATCAGCTTCACCTTCCAAATGATATACTACTAAGATGACTTTATCATGATCAGAACATTAAAGAACTAAAAATATCTTTTCAGTGGTACTGATCCATTGTTCCGCAACAAGTGGATCAGAAGACCCACTGAAAGAAGGTGGACGTTGCCTCATGATAGACTCAATAGAATATTGTTCCCTTTTCTGCTTATTTGTAAGTCCAGAATTATTCATAGCTTGTGTAAGTATTGCAATAAGATTTTGCACTCCCTCTCCTATAACATCTGTTTCTTCAAGAGGACAATCATTGCATTTTACATTGCAATTATCAACATAGTTCTTTTGGGTTCTAGCCATCATCTAAAACCCAAAAAGAATAGTGAGAGGAAAAAATCATGCTAAGGAAAAAAAACATAATAAAGGGGGAGTACCTTCAATATCTAAAATCTTAGGTGAATTCTAAGATCTTTACAGCAATTCTAGGACTATAAACTATACTTATACTTAACCTAAGTGACATCCCTAGACATACCTTAGAAATATCTCTAGGGATCTCACTAAAGTTCTCGCATCCTAGTTTCCAAAGGTTGTCTAAAACATTTCTCTGATAGCAATAGTAGAGACCCAAATCATGACGTACATTGACATTACATTACTTTTGAGGAATACTTAATACATAAAAAAATAGACACAAAAGGACCGTAATAGTTTAGTGTCTTTGGAAACTTGGAACATAATCTTCTAATCGTGGTGAATGATCTTAAACATCTCCCATTAAGATCTTCCACTTTTTTTTTCCTTAACTAAAACCTTTCTTTTAATCCTGGGGGAAAATAAAAAATAAAAAGGGTGAGCTCAAATGCTCAATAAGGGTATGCATAGTGAACATAAAATAATCCATAAACATTTGAATGCAAAAACATGAACATAGAATCTAAACATCAAAACCATGAGCAATGACAGAAATCATGGAAGTACATAAAGCATATATCATAAAAGAACATTAATCATGATAAAATATCATGGGAATTAAACATGTAATTGTGGCATCCATTAAGCACATGTAATGATTTCCATAGTATTCAAGGCATTGCTTCCAAGACCATCTTAGTGGACAAAGTCCCTTTCTGAATCGAGTTCACTCCTCATTCCAGTCCTGTAATACTCAACCAGATTAACATACCATTCCATCCATGTCTATCTCATGAGATATAAATCATTACCCAATGCATTGGAGGGAGATATAGGTCCCACCCATCTCATAATGAAATTATTTTTACTTGTTCCACAAAATAAACATACATCATTCATAACAACCCAATAAATAAAATGGGTTTCATAAACATCATCCCATCATTACATAATCCATATAAAAGAAATGGATATAATTTCATAACAAGGAAAGTGAAACCATGTAAATCATAGATACATTATACTTGAAACATACACATATGAAATAATGTCATCTTATATGAAAAATGGTTTTGATAAAACACTTGTAATGAATTAATGAGGAAAATATCATTTCATATTCAAAATCATTCCGTTTTCACAAAATGTCATGAAATTTTAAAAGAAAAGGATTTTGTTGAAAATATTCAAGAAATATTTTTTAGGAAGCTTCATGAAAATAATTCTTTATTAAACCGTAAAAATCCATTTGTGCCATATAAGTTAAAAATAACATTCTTCTCGTACTTCTTCCGGAAAAGTCAAAAAGTACCTTGTAAAAGAAATATTTCAAACATACCATGTAGTAAAAGTAAAAAATGGGTAAAAAGGACATTAAACATATATAAAACGACTTTTAGAAAACATGTACATTGATGATAACAATAACCCCAATATATACTTACTTATAAGCAATCTTGGATAAAAATGAGATTTGAAATATTATCCCTTACCTTAGGTACGATATGCTTCGTACGTATCCAAACCTCCTGTATAATGATTTAAATAATGTTATTGACTTATTATAGAAACATATTCATTGTTATTATATCATATATGGTTCACTTATGACTTTACATTACCCGTTCTTCTGTAAATTAATGTTGAAGTAGCGGTTTGGGTAAAATCGTTTCATTTTTCGTTCGTGTTTTAACTTGTAATTATTCATATGATTACATAGATCATGATTACTTAAATACATAATTTAAAACATAATTTATATATAATATATATTCATAATATACATATATATAATAGATCGATAAATGGAAAGAAATACACCGTTCATGGTGACGGTAGGCCGTATGTACGCATGAACGCTGTTTTCGTTTCCTTATTGAATTGAATAGAATTAATTAAATGACATAAATATATATATACATAAATACAGTAGCATTATTATGTCATATATTTCATTATTACTTATTATATATACTTTATAATCATTCTTCAATGGTTAACATGGAGAGTGAATCTCATCGCGTCGTGGAGACGATAGTCCGTATGTACGCACGAGCGATGATATCATTCCCATGATCGTGGTATTGTTTTAAAGTGTATGTATAATATTACAGAATCAATATAACTTTACAATAATCATATATATTCATTACTTTCACCATTATACCCATCCAAGTAAGGTGGTGGTGGAAAGTAGATTACACCACGGCGTGGAGACGGTATTTCTTATGTACGCACGCGCGGTGATTTCATTTTCCGTAAGATGGATAGATGGTGAAATATGGTTGTTTAATATTTATAATAACATATAAGTATATTATTAATACTTATTTTATTACTTCATAATGAAATAACTAAATAAGAAGAAGTGGAAGAATAAATAAAGTTGAAATAATTGGTAACGAACATTACCTCTTCTTTGAAGCACCTCTTTGAGACCTCCACATAGGGCACTAAAATTGGTCTTTGAAGAAGACCAGGACCTCAAGGGTGTTCCTAGGGAAAAGGATAAGATAATTGGGCAGGGGTTGGCTGAGTTTGAAGGCTCAAAGTGGTGTGAGGAAGAGAGGAATGAGGTGCCCTGTTATAAGGGAGGAGAGGTGCACCTCTGGAAATATAAGAAATATTAGTTTATATTAAATCCCAACCCCACTTAAAATCATCCAAAAAGACACCTATCCGAAGCTTAGATGTGGTAGGGTTGTAATCGCATCATCCAATAAAATTTTGGCATGTTAGGAATTTTTTTTAAACATTATCAACTTGATTTATCCTTATTTACCAATTTAATTTTATTTGTGGTAATCATATTCTAAATTTTAAATTATTAAAAATAATTACATATTTGTTTTTAATTTTCCATAATTTGACACTTTATGACATTTTAGACCATATAAATTTTATTTTATAATTTTAAAATATTTTTGTGATTTTTAAACAATTTTATAATATGTTATTTTTATAAAATAACAATAGTGTCAATTTTGACACTATTCATTTATTTGAATTTAAATAAAATATAAACATAAGATATGTTAGAAATAAAAGATTTAATAGATTCAAAAAATGTCATATGTATCTAGAAAATAAGTGGAGCACATTAAATAGTTCATATAATATTTATTTTTATATTTTTAAAACCATTTATTTGATAGTTTAATTAATAAAATAATTTCAACATCACTATTGTGTAATATTTAATGATACTTATTTAATCCCTAAAAATATTAAATAAATTCCTATGATGTAGATAATTGTATTAGCTTTCTGGATACTATTCATGTTTGATGTGTCATTAAGTGTATCACTAATGTAAAATTATTATACTTATAAGATTTAAGAAAGTGACATGTTGTCACTTCCTTTGGTTTTAATAATAATTAAATTATTTTCATGGAAAAATGTACATTAAATGAATCTAATCCGACCCTTAGGTGATATGGGTGGACTTTTGAGCATCCAATAGGATTTTGGCAGGTGTTATGGTAATTTTATAATCTTAAATTTACCCTTAATTACCTGATTTATCTTTAACTATGGTAAATAAAATTTACCGTAGCTACTATTCATAATGCCCAAAACAAAAAGTAGCCTATTAACATAATTTTGACCCACTGATTCCAAATATGGAATCCATTTTTCAAAAATCAATAGACAAAAGTTGCAGAAATTAAATTAAAATTAATCCCATTGTCGAAAGAAAACAGGTTTTTGTTTAAAACATTGCAAAAGATTGAATTGATTTAACCTATAAATTCAAGGTAAAATCAATGATAATGACAAAAATTATATTAAATGGAAAAAATATTCAATTTACACTTTAAAACCAATAAATTTTATAATTTAACCCTATAAATTATTATGAGGACAAAAGTTTTTTTTAATTAAAATATATTGTGTTTTAAATATTCATATGAAAGTTATCAGAAAAATATCAAAACATTATCCAAATTAAATTTTTATATCCTGAATCCAAGGAAAAATTTTATTTTGTCAAATTTAACTTATAAACATGTCAAAAACAAGATTTAAAGTGGGTGCGCCATCAAAAGGCGGCAAAACTACATTTTTTGAAAAATATTTATTTTACTCGAAAAATATATTTTGTTCTCATACCAGGATCTAGAAAATGTGTAAGGTGAATAATAATGTTATAAAATTCAAAATTTAGTTGATAATATTCATAACGGGTAGTTCATATAACATATCGTTGTTTAGCGAAACTCAATATTGCGTACAACACACAGTATCGTGGAAGGTCGTGATTGCGTGTAATGCTAGCCATGTCCGGGATGCGTGTTGTGCAAGATCCTTTTGGTGTAGCATACAAAACAATACATTAATGAAATTAAATAGTATATTTTTCATAAAATCTCGGGGTGTTATATTCTACCCCCTTAAAATTAATTTCGTCCTCGAAATTCGTCGGGGTTATAAATGGTTTACTACTCGAAAGTTTCTTTAATAGAAACCCACATCGTAAAAAGAAATACCAAAACATGGCTTTAAAAACTAAAGTATGAAACGTAACAGTTACCAAAATTCACTCATCATTGGGTTTCCATGTAGGATAACATAGGTGAAAATATGGATATGGAAGAAAAATTTAACCATCATGTTCTGATGGAGAGTGGTAGAGAACATGGCTATGAAAAAGCCATCAATCACAAATCCATAGATTTGTGGTGATCTAAGGTACCATCTGATTCATCGGATATAAGGGCACTAGGAAAACATTATTGGTTTTCAAGATCATTTCCCTAAAGTTGATGAAATTTGAATTCGAAGAATTTTTTTCGTGATTTTGGTACAGTCTCAATGTTCGTCGTTCTTTGGACAATTTGCACATCATCTCTTAAAGAAATGAAGTTAAATTTTTCATTCATGAAGTGTTAGGAGATCATATGATAGAATGATGGGTCATTCCATCTGTCTCAAAAAAAAGGTTATAAAAGTTATCAAAAATAAATAAGTCCATCTATAGAGATATTAATCATATATGGTTCCTAAAATGGACTTATACGTCATATATCATACTGCTTAATATAATAAAACTATTTTCTACTAAACAAGGACTTCCTGTAGGCCAGTGGTAGGAAATAAAGGCCAGTCGCACTTTGGTTGTGGGTTCGATTCCTACAGCCTTGTCCGCCACAATGGGTTGTCGCCCGTCCTGCAGGTTATCCTTTTTCTAAAACTACATTACTATAACATCCCATCAATAATATCAAAAAAAGTTCTATCCTTAAACAATACTAACTTATGTCCAATATAGTCCATTCCAATCTTTAGGATTATCTAAAATACTTTGGTCCAAGCTCATAGTATAAAGAAACGATTACTTGGAATGTCATCAACCAAGCATGTGAATACCATCATTTATCCCCCATATATCTTTTCGGTCACATTCCAATCATGCGAATACATTAATCATGTATTCTATTCTAAAAATGAATACCCATTGAATCTTAGTGAAACCATGAGTGCTGTTAAAAGTTAACTGTTTCCACATACCAAAACCCCAAAATTCTATATACTCAAACCATGATATAACTATTTCCTTATATCAGTCATGACCTCATGAATACTGTCAAACATTTCATTTTCTCCTTATCCCTTCATTATGCTCATATCATCTTTTTTCCAAAAATATATCAATCACTTTCCATAGTTACCGATACCATAAAATTATTGAAAACCACAATAGACCAATACATAAATATTCCAATATTTTACGATACTAAATACAACATTATTTTGGAATCCCATTACATAAACACTTAATCCTTCCACCACATTGTTGTTATATTCAACATCACCAATAGTGATCACATGTGACTTCCCTTTGTCCTTTTCCTTAAGTGGTTTCTCATGTCGATCATCACTAACCCTTGGATTAGGGCATTTATTAGAAAAATGCCCCATTTCCTTGCACTTGAAGCATTGAAGTGTTGGTGGTGCGTTCTCTTCAGTCTTTTCTGTATTCACATCATTATCAACCTTTTTTCCATTACTTCGACACTCAGCTAATCGATGACCTTCTTTTCCACACTTAAAACATTTTCTAGTCCCTTTAAGACAATCTCCACCATGCTTCTTTCCACACTTTGAGCATAAGGAAACAATCATCTTCTTTTCACCATTATTCTGAGATTTCTCCTTGAACTCCATCTTTCGTTTCTTATCAAAACCATTAGATGGATAAGTAACACCAACTTCCATTTCTACCTTGATAGCACAACGCACAATTTCTTCATAGCTACTGAAGTCTGTTATAGCTAATGCCCTTTGATGATTTGGTTTTAATCCACTGAAGAATCGATCAACTTTACTTTCAGGTTCGATGATAAAGCCGGATTCATACCTTTCAAGCCTTGTAAAATTCGCTTCGCATACACCAACAGATTCATCATCCTTTTTCTTTAGTTCATGAAAATCCTTCTACACCATTGTTCGATGAATTCGAGGGAAGTACTTATTGAAAAATAAGTTCTTGAACTCGTCCCATTCCATGGACTCAATTTCATCTCTTGGCCTCGTATTCTTGATAAGATTCCACCATTGATCAGCTTCACCTTCCAAATGATATACTACTAAGATGACTTTATCATGTTCAAAAAATTTAAGAACTAAAAATATCTTTTTAGTGGTACTGATCCATTGTTCAGTAACAAGTGGATCATAAGACCCACTGAAAGAAGGTGGGCGTTGCCTCATGAGGGATTCAATAGAATATTTTTCCCTTTTCTGCTCATTTGGAAGTCCAGAATGATTCATAGCTTGTGTAAGTATTGCAATAAGATTTTGCACTCTATCTGTAAGTATTGCAAAAATCATACTATGGAAAACAACATAATAAAGGGGCAGTACCTTCAATATCTAACTTTTTAGGTTAAATTCTAAGATCGTTACCATAATTCTCGGACTATAACCTATACTTATAATTGAACTTAGTGACAACCCTAGACATACCTTAGAAATATCTCTCGGGATCTCACTAAAGTTCTCGCATCATTATTTCCAAAGGTTGACTAAAACTTTCCTCTAATACCAACTGTAGAGACCGAAATCTTGATGTACATAGACATTATATTACTTTTGCGGAATACTTAATATATAACAAAAACAGACACACAAGGACCGTAATAGTTTAGTGTCTTTAGAAACATGGAACGTAATCTTCTAATAGTTGTGAAAGATCTTCAACATCTCCGATTAAGATCTTCCACTTTTTGTTTCCTTACCTAAAAACATTCTATTAATCCTAGGGGAAAATAAAACATAAAAAGGGTGAGTTCAATTGCTCAATAAGGGTAAGCATAGAGAACATAAAATAATCCATAAACATTTGAATGTAATAACATGAACATAAAATCTAAACATCAAAATCTTGAGAAAAGACATAAATCATGGAAGTACATAAAGCATATATCATAAAAGAACATTAATCATGATAAAATATCATGGGAATATAACATGTAATTGTGGCATCCATTAAGAACACGTAATGATTTCCATAGTATCCAAGGCATTGCTTCCAAGCCCATCTTAGTGGACAAAGTCCCTTTCTGAATCGAGTTCACTCCTCGTTCCAGTCCTGTAATACTGAACCAGATTAACTTACCATTCCAGCCATGTCTATCTCATGAGATATAAATCTTCTCCCAATGCATTTGAGGGATATATAGGTCCCACCCATCTCATAATGAAATTATTATTACTTGTGCCACAAAATAAACATACATTATTCATAATAACCCAATAAATAAAATGGGTTTCGTAAACATCGTCCCATCATTAAACAATCCATATAAAAGAAATGGATATAATTTCATAATAAGGAATGTTAAACCATGTAAATCGTAGAGACATTATACTTGAAACATACACATATGAAATAATTTCATCTTAGATGAAAAATGGTTTTGATAAAACACTTGGAAAGAATTCTTGAGGAAAATATCCTTTCTTCATCAAAATCATTCTATTTTCACAAAATGTCATGAAATTTTAAAAGAAAAGGATTTTGTTTAAAATAGTCAAGAAATATTTTGTAGGAAGTTTCATGAAAATAAGTCTTTATAAAACTGTAAAAATCCTTTCGTGCCGTATAAGTTAAAAAAAATTCTTCTTATACATTTGCTGGAAAAGTCAGAAAGTACCTTGTAAAAGAATGATTTTATACATACCATGTAGTAAGAGTCAAAAATGGGTAAAAAGGATATTAAACATACATAAAAACACTTTTAGAAAACATGTACATGGATGATAACAATAACCCCAGTAAATACTTACGTATAAGCAATCTCGGATAAAAATGAGATTAGCGAAATTATCCCTTACCTTAGGTCCAATATGCTTCGTACATATCCAATACTCCTTTATAATTATTTAAATAATGTCATTGACTTATTACAGAATCATATTCATTTTTATTATATCATATATTGTTCACTTATGACTTTATATTACCTGTTCTTTTGTAAATTAATGTCAAAGTAGAGGTTTGTGTAAAATCGTTTCATTTGTCGTTTGTGTTATAACTTGTAATTATTCATATGATTAAATAGATCATGATTACTTACATCCAGAATGTGAAACGTGATTTATATATAATATATATTCAGTATATACATATATATAATAGATCAATAAATGGAAATAAATACACCGTTCATGGAGACGGTAGGCCATACGTACGCATGAACGCTGTTTTCGTTTCCTTATTGAATTTAATGTAATTAAGTAAATGACATATATATATATATATACATAAATAAAGTAGAATTATTATGTCATATATTTCATTATTAATTATTATATATTCTTTATAATTATTTTTGAATGGTTAACATGAAGAGTGAATCTCATCACGTCGTGGAGACGATAGTCTGTACGTACGCACGAGCGATGATATAATTCCTATGATCGTGTTATTATATTAAAGTGTATTTATAGTATTACATAATAAATATCACTTTACAATAATCATATATATTCCTTACTTTCACCATTATACCCATCCAAGTAAGGTGGTGGTGGAAAATAGATTACACCACGGCGTGGAGACGGTATTTCATACGTACGCACGCGCAGTGATTTCGTTTTTCGTAGGATGGATAGATGGTGAAATATGGTTTTTTCATATTTATAATAACATATCAGTATATTAGTGATACTGATGTTATTACTTCATAATGAAACAACTAAAGAAGAAGAATTGGAAGAACAAATAAAGTTGAAAGAATCGGTAATGAACATTATCTCTTCTTTGAAGCACCTCTTTGAGACCTCCTCTTAGGGCACAAAAATTGGCCTTTGAAGAAGACCAGGACTGCTAGGGTGTTACTAGGGAAGAGGATAAGAGACTTTTTCAGGGGTTGGCCGAGCATGAAGGCTCAATGTGGTGTGAGGAAGAGAAGGAGGAGGTGCCCTTTTATAAGGGAGGAGAGGGGCACCTTTGGAAATATAAGGAATATTAGTTTATATTAAATCCCAAACCCACATAAAAACTACCAACATGATTCATATCCGAATATTAGATGAGTTAGGGTTGTAATCACATCAAAAAATAAAATTTAGGCATGTTAGGAATTTATTTTAAACATTATCAACTTGATTTTTCCTTATTTACCAATTTAATTTTATTTGTGGTAATCCTGTTCGAAATTTTAAATTATTATAAATAATTACATATGTGTTGTTAATTTCCATAATTTGACACTTTATGACATTTTAGGCCATATAAATTTTAATTTATAATTTTTAAATATTTTTGTGATTTTTAAACAATATTATAATATGATATTTTTATAAAATAACAATAGTGTCAATTTTGACACTATTCATTTATTTGAATTTAAATAAAATATAAACAGAAGATATGTTCGAAATAAAAGCTCTAATAGATTCATAAAATGTCATATATATCTAGAAAATAAGTGTAGAACATTAAATAGTTCATATAATATTTATTTTTATATTTTTAAAACCATTTATTTGTTATTTTAATTAAAAAAATAATTCCAACATCACTATTGTGTTATAATTAATGATACTTATTTAATCCCTAAAAATTATAAATATATATCTATGATGTAGATAATTGTATTATCTTTCTGTATACTATTCATGTTCGATGTTACATTAAGATTATCACTAAAGTAAAATTATTATACTTATACGATTTAAGAAAGTGACATGTTTTCACTTTCATTGGTTTTAATAATAATTAAATTATTTTCATGGAACAAAGTCCATTAATGATTCTAATCCGACCCTTAGGTGATATGGGTCTACTTTTAATCATCCAATAGGATTTTGGCAGGTTTTATGGTAATTTTATAATCTTATATTTACCCTTAATTACCCGATTTACCATTAACTATAGTAAATAAAATTTACCGTAGCTACTATTCATAATGCCCAAAAATAAAAAGTAGCCTATTAACATAATTTGGACCCACTGGAATCCAAATATGGAATCCAATTTTTAAAATTCAATACACAAATGTTGCCGAAAATAAATTAAAATTAATCCCGTTGTCGAAAGAAAATGGGTTTTTGTTTAAAATATTGCACAAGATTGAATTGATTTAACCTATAAATTCAAGGAAACATCAATGCTAATGACATAAATTATATTAAATGGAAAAAAATATTCTATTTTTTACTTTAAAACCATTCAATATTATAGTTTAACCATAAAAATTATTACGATGAAAAAGTTGTTTTTAATTAAAATATAGCGTGTTTTAAATATTCATATAAATGTTATCAGAAAAATATCAAAACGTTATCCAAATTAAATTTTTATATCCTGAATCCAAGGAAAAATTTTATTTGGTCAAATTAAACATTTAAACATGTCAAAAACAAGTTTTAATGTGGGTGCGCCATCAAAAAGGCGGAAAAACTACATTTTTTAAAAAATACTTATTTTATTTGAAAAATTTATTTTGTTCTCAAACCATGTTCTAGAAAATGTGTAAGGTGAATAATAATGTTATAAAATTAAAAATTTAGTTGATAATATTCATAACGGGTAGTTCATATAACATATCAGTGTTTAGCGAAACTCAATATTGCGTACAACACACGCTATCGTGGAAGGTGGCGATTGCGTGTAATGCAAGCCATGTCAGGGATGCGTGTTGTGAAAGATCCTTTTGGTGTAGCATACAACACAATACATTAATCAAATTAAATAGAATATTTTTCATAAAATCTCAGGGTGTTACATTCTACCCCCTTAAAATGAATTTCTCCCTCAAAATTCATCGGGGTTATAAATGGTTTACTACTCGATAGTTTCTTTAATAGAAACCCACATAGTAAAAAGGAATACCAAAACATGGATTTAAAAACTAAAGTATGAAACGTAACAGTTACCAAAATTCACTCATCATTGGGTTTCCATGTAAGAGAACATAAGCGAAAATATGGATATGGAATAAAAATCTAACCATCATGTTCTGATGGAGAGTGGTAGAGAACATGGCTATGAAAAACCCATAAATCACAAAGCCATATATTTGTGATGATCTAAGGTACCATCTGATTCATCGAATATAAGGGCACTAGGACAACATTATTGATTTTCAAGATCATTTCCCTAACGTTTTTGAAATTGGAATTAGAAGAAATACTTTTGTGATTTTGGTACAGTCTCACTGTTGGTCGTTCTTTGGACAATTTCCACTTCATATCTTAATGAAATGAAGTTGAATTTGTCATTCATGAAGTGTTAACAGATCATGTGATAGAATGATGGGTCATTCCATCTGTCTCAAACAAAAGGTTATAAAAGTTATCAAAAATAAATAAGTCCATCTATAGTGAGATTAATAATATATGGTTCCTAAAATGGACTTATTCTTCATATATCATAATGCTTAATATAATAAAACTAGTTTCTACTAAATAGGGACTTCTTGTAGGCCAGTGGTAGGCGATAAAGGCCAGTCGCACTTCAGTTCTGGGTTCGATTCCCACAGCCTTGTCCGACACGGTGGGTTTTTGCCCATCCTGCAGGTTGTCCTTTTTCTAAAACTACATTACTATAACATCCCATCAATAATATCGAAAAATGTTCTATCCTTAAACAATACTAACTTATGTCCATCATAATCCATTCCAATCTTTAGGCTTATCTAAAATACATCGGTCCAAGCTCATAGTAATAGAAACGATTACTTGAAATGTCATCAACCAAGCATGTGAATACCATCATTTATCCCCCATATATCTTGTCGATCACATTCCTATCATGTGAATACTTTAATCATGTATTCTCTTCTAAAATGAATACCCATTGAATCTTAGTGAAAACATGAGTGCTGTCAAAAGTTAACTCTTTCCACATACCAAAACCCCAAAATTCTATATACACAAACCATGATATAACTATTTCCTTATATCAGTCATGAGCTCATGAATACTGTCAAACATTTCATTTTCTCCTTATCCCTTCATTATTCTCATATCATCTTTTTTCCGAAAATATCTCAATCACTTTCTATGGTTACCGGTACCATAAAAGTTTTGAAAACCACAGTAGACCAATACATAAATATTCAAATATTCTATGATACTAAATACACCATTATTTTGGAATCCCATTACATAAACACTTAAACATTCCACCACATAGTTTTTATAGTCAACATCACCAATAGTGATCACATGTGACTTCCCTTTGTCCTTTTCCTTAAGTGGTTGCTCATGTCGATCATCACTAACCCTTGGATTAGGGCATTTAGTAGAAAAATGCCTCATTTCCTTGCACTTGAAGCATTGAAGTGTTGGTGGTATGTTCTCTGAAGTCTTTTCTTTATTCACGTCATTAGAAACCCTTTTTCCATTACTTTGACACTCAGCTGCTAGATGACCTTCTTTTTCACACTTAAAACATTTTCTAGTCCCTTTAAGACAATCTCCACCATGCCTCTGTCCACACATTGAGCATTAGGAAACATTCATATTCTTTTCACCATTATTATGATATTTCTCCTTGAACTCCATCTTTCATTTCTTGTCAAAAACATGAGATGGATAAGTAACACCAACTTCTATTTCTACCTTGATAGCACAATGCACAATTTCTTCATAGCTACTGAAGTCTCTTATAGCTAATTCCCTTCGAAGATTTGGTTTTCAGACACTGAAGAATCGATTAACTTTACTTTCTGGTTCGATGATAAATCCAGATGCATACCTTGAAATCCTTGTAAAATTCGCTTCATATACACCAATAGATTCATCATCGTTTTTCTTTAGTTCATAAAACTACTTCTCCACCTTTGTTCTAAGAATTCTAGGGAAGTACTTATTGAAAAATAAGTTCTTGAACTCATCCCATTCCATGGACTCAATTTCATCTCTTGGCCTCGTATTCTTGATAAGATCCCACCATTGATCAACTTCACCTTCCAAACGATATACTACAAAGATGACTTTATCATGTTTATAACATTGAATAACTGAAAATATCTTTTCAGCGTTACAGATCCATTGTTCAGCAATAAGTATATTAGAAGACCCACTGAAATAAGGTGGGTGTTTCCTCATGAATGACTCAATAGAATATTGTTCCCTTTTCTGATCATTTGGAAGTCCAAAATGATTCATAGCTTGTGTAAGTATTGCTATAAGATTTTGCACTCCATCTCCCATAACATCTGTTTGTTCAAGAGGAAAATCATTGCATTTTCCATTGCATTGATCAACACGGTTCCTTCGGGTTCCAGCCATCATCTAAGACCCAAAAATAATAGTGTGAGAGGCAAAATCATGATAAGGAAAACAACATAATAAAGGGAGAGTACATTAAATATCTAACATATTAGGTTGAATTCTATGATCGTTATCGTAATTCTAGGACTATAACCTATACTTATACTTAACCTTACTGTCATCCCTAGACATACCTTAGAAATATCTCAAGGGATCTCACTAAAGTTATCGCATCCTAGTTTCCAAAGGATGACTAAAACTTTCCTCTAATACCAACTGTAGAGACCCAAATCTTGACGTACAAGGACATTACATTACTTTTGCAGAATACTTAATACATAAAACAACAGAGACACAAGGACCGTAATAGTTTAGTGTCTTTGGAAACTTGGAACGTAATCTTCTAATCGTGGTGAAATATCTGCAACATCTCCCAATCTTCCACCTTTTGTTTCCTTAACTAAACCATTCTTTTAATCATAGGGGAAAAACATAAAAAGGGTGATCTCAGATGCTCAGTAAGGGTAAGCATAGAGAACATAAAATAATCCATAATCATTTGAATGAAAAAACATGAACATAAAATATAAACATCAAAATCTGGAACAAAGATATAAATCCTGGAATTACATAAAGAATATATCATAAAAGAACATTAATCATGATAAAATAGCATGGGAATAAAACATGTAATTGTGGAATCCTTTAAGCATGCGTAATGATTTCCATAGTATCCAAGGAATTTCTTCGAAGACCAACTTAGTGGACAATTTCCCTTTCTGAATCGAGTTCACTCCTCGTTCCAGTCCTGTAATACTGAACCAGATTAACTTACCATTCTAGCCATGTCTATCTCATTAGATATAAATTTTTACGCAATGCATTGGAGGGAGATATAGGTCCCACCCTTCTCATAATGAAATTATTCTTACTTGTTCCACAAAATAAACATACATCATTCAAAATAACCCAATAACTAAAATGGGTTTCATAAACATCAACCCATCATTACATAATCCATATAAAAGAAATGGATATAATTTCATAATAAGGAATGTGAAACCATGCAAATCATAGAGATATTATACATGAAACATACACATATGAAATAATGTCATCTTAGATTAAAAATGGTTTTGATAAACCACTTGAAAAAAAATCTTGAGGAAAATATCATTTCTTCTTCAAAATCATTCTCTTTTCACAAAATGTCATGCAATTTTATAAGAAAAGGATTTTGTTGAAAATAGTCATGAAATATTTTATAGGAAGCTTCATGAAAATAAGGCTTTGTAAAACCCTAAAAATCCGTTCATGTCGTATAAGTTAAAAAAACATTCTTCTCGTACTTTTGCCGCAAAAGTCAAAAAGCACCTTGTAAAAGGAAGATTTCATACATTCCATGTAGTAAAAGTCAAAAATGGGTAAAAATGAAATTAAACAAACATAAAAACACTTTTAGAAAACATGTACATGGATGATAACAATAACCCCAGTAAATACACACGTATAAGCAATCTCGGATAAAAATGAGATTTGCGAAATTATCCCTTACCTTAGGTCTGATATGCTTCGTACGTATCCAAACCTCTTGTGTAATTATTTAAATAATGTCATTGACTTATTACAGAATCATATTCACTATTATTATATCATATAGGGTTCACTTATGACTTTATATTACCCGTTCTTTTGTAAATTAATGTTAAAGTAGTGGTTTGGGTAAAATCATTTCATTTATCGTTCCTGTTTTAAATTGTAATTATTCATATGATTACATAGATCATGATTACTTACATCCATAATTTAAACATGATTTATATATAATATATATTCATAATATACATATATATAATAGATCGATAAATGAAAAGAAATACACCATTCATGGAGACGGTAGGTCGTACGTACGCATGAACGCTGTTTTCGTATCCTTATTTAATGGAATGGAATTCAGTAGATGACATAAATATATATAAATAAATACAGTAGCATTATTATGTAATATATTTCATTATTACTTATTATATATAATTTATAATCATTTTTGAATGTTTAACATGGAGAGTGAATCTCATCACGTCGTGGAGACGGTAGTCCGTACATACGCACGAGCGATGATATCATTCCCATGATCGTGGAATTATATTAAAATGTATGTATAATATTACAGAATCAATATCACCTGAAAATAATGATACATATTCATTACATTCACCATTATACCAATCCAAGTAAGGTAGTGGTGGAAAATAGATTACACTACGGCATGGAGACGGTATTCCGTACGTACGTACGCGCGGTGATTTTGTTTTCCGTAGGATGGATAGATGGTGAAATATGGTTGTTTAATATTTATAATAACATATCAGTATATTATTGATACTGATTTTATTACTTCATAATGAAACAGCTAAAGAAGAAGAAGTGGAAGAAGAAATAAAGTTGAATGAATCGGTAATGGACATTACCTCTTCCTTGAAGCACCTCTTTGAGACCTCCTCTTAGGGCACTAAAATTGGTCATTTAAGAAGACCAGGACCTCTAGGGTGTTTCTATGGAAGTGTATAAGAGAATTTGTAAAGGGTTGTATGAGCTTGAAGGCTCAAAGTGGTGTGAGGAAGAGAGGGAGGAGGTTCCCTTTTATAAGGGAGGAGAGGGGCACCTTTGAAATATAAGAAATATTAGTTTATATTAAATCCCAACCCCACATAAAAACATCCAAAATGACTCATATCCGAAGATTAGATGCGATAGGGTTCTAATCTCATCAACCAATAAAATTTATTCATGTTAGGAATTTATTTTAAACATTATCAACTTGATTTATCCTTATTTACAAATTTAATTTTATTTGTGGTAATCATATTCTAAATTTTAAATTACTATAAATAATTATATATGTGTTGTTAATTTTCCATAATTTGACACATAATGACATTTTAGACCATATAAATTTAAATTTATAATTTTAAAATTTGTTTGTTATTTTTAAACCATTTTATAATATGTTATGTTTATAAAATAATAATAGTGTTAATTTTGACACTATTCATTTGTTTGAATTTAAATAAAATATAAACAGAATATATTTTCGTACTAAAAGCATTAATAGATTTATAACATGTCATATGTTTCTATAAAATTAGTGGATAACATTAAATATTTCATATTATATTTATTTTAATATTGTTAAAACCATTTATTTGATATTTTAATTAATAAAATAATTTCAACATCACTATTGTGTCATAATTAATGAAGATTATTTAATCCCTAAAAATTCTAAATAAATACCTATTATGTAGATAATTGTATTATATTTCTATACACTATTCATGATTAAATTTTAATTAAGATTATCACTAAATTAAAATTATTATACTAATAATATTTAAGAAAGTGACATTTTGTCACTTTCTTTGATTTTAATAATAATTAAATTATTTTCATGGAATAAAGTCCATTGGATGAATCTAATCCATCCCATTGGTGATATGGGTGGACCTTTAGTCATCCAATAGAATGTTTTCAGGTGATAGTGTAATTTTATAATGTTATATTTAACCTTAATTACCCGATTTAACTTTAACTAAGGTAAATAAAATTTACCGTAGTTACTATTCATAATGCCCAAAAATAAAAATTATCCTATTGACATAATTTGGACCTAATGATTCCAAATATGGAATCAATTTTTCAAAATTCAATACACAAAAGTTGCAGAAATTAAATTAAAATTACTTCCATTGTCGAAAGAAATCGGGTTTTTGTTTAAAACATTGCAAAAGATTGAATTGATTTAACCTACAAATTCAAGGTAAAATCAAATATAATGAAATAAATTAATTAAATGGTAAAACTATATTCTATTTATACTTTAAAACCATTCAATAGTATAATTTAACCATATAAATTATTACGATGAAAAAAGTTGTTTTTAATTTAAATATAGCGTGTTTTTACTATTGATATGAAAGTTATAAGAAAAATATCAAAACCTTATCCAAATTGAATTTTTATATCCTGAATCCAAGGAAGAATTTTATTTTGTCAAATTTAACTTATAAAAATGTCAAAACCAAGATTTAATGTGGGGGCGCCATCAAAATCCAGCAAAACTATATTTTTTGAAAAATTCTTATTTTACTCGAAAAATTTATTTTCTTCTCATACCATATTCTAGATAATGTGGAAGGTGAATAATATTGTTATAAAATTCAAAATGTAGTTGATACTATTCATAAAGGGTAGTTCATATAACATATCGTTGTTTAGCGAAACTCAATATTGCGTACAACACACGCTATCATGGAAGGTCGCGATTGCGTGTAATCCAAACCAAGTCAGGGTTGTGTGTTGTGCAAGCTCATTTTGGTGTAGCGTACAACACAATAAATTAATGAAATTAAAAAGGATATTTTTCATAAAATCTCAGGGTGTTACAAACTAGCCCTTTTTTCAAGATATGTTATAACCCTCAAGAACCATACCTTAGATTTTGTAGTTAGAGACATAGATCAGAGATCATAGACTAGAGCTTCTCCATGGAACCAATTTCAACATCAAGCATTTTGTCACAGCTTGAACCTAAGAATATAAATTTTGACATCAATGATGAACTTTGGGTAATTGTTATGCCAAAATCGTTGAATTAGATTGAAATAAATAATGTCTAGAAACTTTTTCATAGACCCAAAGACACCCTTACTATAGGAACTATGGTGTTTTTTAGAAATAATGTTGATAAATCAGGTACTGTAGTGAAAAATAAGACTAGATTGGTTGGATGTGTATATAATAAAGATGAAGAAATTGACTATGAGGAAAAGTTTCACCCTTTTCTAGACATGAAGCCATTAAAATTATGCTATCAAATGAAAAACATATCAATTTCAAACTTTATCAAATGTATGTTAAAAGTGTATTCATAAATGGGTATATAGTTGTTGTTGTTTTTGATAAAAACCTCCAGATTTTACAAATCCCCATTTTCCAAATCATGTCTTTAAATTAAAAATAAGATTTATATTGTTTAAAACAGCCTCTTAGAGCTTGGTATGATAGGATCCAAAATTTTCTAATTTAAAAAGGACTTTAAAAAGATATTTTTTATTATACTCTTTTTCTAAAAAAAATTCTAATGATGTATTATTTTTCCAAATATATGTTGACAAAATTATTCTTGGATCTTCTAAAAATTATTATTGAATTTTCCAAAAATAATGCAATTTGAATTTGTTATGAGTTTAATAGGTGAACTCAAATTATTTCTTTCACTTCATGTTATTCACGATAAATAACATATTATTTAAAATAAATGTAGTACACTAATGATATTTTGAAACGGTCTGGCTTTAATTGTACAAAACATTGTGATACACTAATGAGTACCACATGTAAAATGGATCTTGATGAAAATGGAAAATATTTTGATCAAAACAATTATAGAGGGTTGATTGGAAGTTTACTATACTTTACTACATTCTGGCCTAATAATATGTTTACTGTGTGTGTGTGTGCATGTTTTCAATAAAACTCTAATGAATCTCATTTAACTTTTGTTAAAATAGTTTTCAAATACCTCAAATATACTACTAACATAGGATTTTTCTATCATATAGGAAAACATTATAATTTAGATAGTAATTTTGATTCTCATTTTGGTTATTCTAGTCTAGATAGAAAAATAAACTTTGGAACATTCCACTTTTTTGGAAAGTTTACAGTATCATGATGTAGTAAAAAAACAAAATTCTATTGAATTATCTACAGCTAAGGTCGAATACATAGCTTCTGGTAGTGTTTTGTGATTGTATTTTGGGGATGAAACAATCATTACTAGATTATGGATATTAGTTTAGATATATCCCAAAAAACAATGACAATACTAGTGTTTTAACGTTTCGAAGAATCTTGTTTCTCACTCTTGAACAAAACATAAAGATATAAGGCATCATTTTTTTAGAAATAATTATCAAAAATGTGATATGTCTCATGAATTCATTAACATAGAACATTATCTTGATTATATTTTTACAAAGTCTTTAAACTCTGAGGGGTTGAGTTACTTCAGAAATGTGTTAGTGATTATCAATTTTGAGTACTTATTATTCACGACCCATCAATGATGTCTCACCAATGTGACTTTCTGATGACGTCTTACCAAAATGAATCATCGATGATGTCTCACCATCTTGACTCACTAATGATGTCCCGCCAATGTGTCTCACCTACATGTCTCACTGATGAGTCTCACCAACGTGTCTCATTTATGTGTCTCACAAACTGATTGTTAATTTTTTCTCTATAAGAAATTTTAAGCATCATTGTTTTATTTGTATTATTTTATTTTAAAATGAATTTTGTATTTTATGATTTTATATACCTAAATGATAAAAATTAAGGGTCATACAATACTTGTTATCTTGACACTAAACCTCTCACACTCTTACCCTCAGACCTTTCTTTCCTTAGAATCTACCATTCTCTGTAGAACTGAAACTGTTTAACTTCTCTTAATGGCTCATCTAAAGGGAATTTCTAGGAGATATGAGGATGATTCATTTCCATCCAAGAGGAAAATTGGTGAATATAGTCAGCCTAAGACTAAGACAATAATAATTCATCCATAACTCGTGAACCATATCATAACCCCTACAAAGGATGTGCATTTAGAATGGATTAAATCTAGTAAGTTCCTTCTACTAAATGTATTGCAAACCCAAGGCTGGTTTTAGTGTCTCTCCAACAATATAGGGAACTATTATATGAGTTTGGTTCATGAGTTGTAATAGTATTCAAGGATTCTACTAGTAGGATATGGGATGTTTTTGATACTTCCGATAGTGGATGGAAAGGGAGTGTATGTTTCATCCATGCTTGCACCAAATGCTTGAAGGTACCCCATGGGTGTAATTGTGATGACCATTAGTGAAGTTCTCCTCCAACAAGTGACCTCTTAATTTATGTGGAATATTTTTCTGAGTTGATAATTAATAGAGAGCATAAATTTCATATTTTTATAGAGCTCGATAGAGAGATATTACTTTTATTTAAATTAATATATCATCATCTCTGTCCTATGAAAGGGGACATTGCATCTCTTACATTTTGGGATGTTTACATGTAGTATCTATTAAAGAAATTATATAAGGTAAACTTGTGAAAATATCTGAATGATCATATCAGTGATGTGATCTATCCCTATTCCAAGAAAATATATCTATTTTATCTTCAACTCATCTATACCTTGTTAATGGATAACGTCATTGTAAATGAAGGTGAAGAGACAGTCTCACCTTGTTATGGAATTTGTTTTAAAAAAACTATCCGTAAGAGGATTGCAATTAATTTTAATCCTTCGATGTAGATTTGGGTTGAGGATATTGAAAATTTATAGGATAAATTTCGTCATGTTGATCATATCTCATGGTTGAGGAAAATTAGTGATCAATGTGTATGACTAGATGAGGCTAGGGTGTATTTTGAAGAGAATGTGCTCGTAAAAGGTCAAGTAAATGAGTCACCTATAGATGATAAGAGTGATCCTAACACCGTTGATAGTCCATAGAGGATTTCTTATGGTCCTGTAATTCCACCTTGACATCTACCTTCTTGGTAACCATTTATACCTAATAATGATAATGATGAGACAAAAGTTTCATAAAATGATGAATACGAGAGAAGAACTATTAGTGAAGCAGAATCTAGTGAAGAAGAAGGAAGTGGTCGTGTAGATGGAGATGAAGCTGATTATAATGATGGATCTAAAGAAGATGATGTAAATTTTAGAGAGGATTATTCATAAGATGAAAGTGAAACTAAATGTGTAGAAAGTTATGATTTAGATAGAGGATTAGACCATTGTGATGAAGAACATGGTTCGGATGGAGATACAATTGATCTAACCCTAGATCCCGTTGAACATGAGAATCATTTTAGTCATACCATAGTAGAACACGAATATATTGTGGAATCCCATGGGGCATCTAAACATGTTTTGATTTAGGAAAGGGCTATTTATGCTCATGTTTAACTAGTTGTAGTTGATGATTGAGATCATGATGTTCATGTTTATGTGGACTTTTAGGCTATAAGGGATGTATCTATGAATCTAGGGAGGGAGTTGGTTTATTAATGTAATAGGACATCAACTGAGGGGGATAGTCAATCTAAAATAGAAAAGGTTGAATTGTTTACTCCCTGGGATGATATTTTGGTAATTATCTGGAGGAGGGGCCCAGAATTTTTTACTTTGGGATTGGATTATCTTGATGTAGATGATCGGACTACAACTACTACTATGGACAGTTTAGAACATGTTGAATATATAACTAAATCTGATTTTAATGCCTTCATATAAGAGATGATGGATTATTTTTTATTAACACCTTAAATATCACAAACTCTAGATTCTAGAATTAGTGAAGGATATGTTGAGTTAATTACTATGATGGTTGTTTATCATGTTGAAAAAATATTTATCACTCTTTCGAAAGATATTGGTTTATATAATTAGAATATGAATAATAAGTTAACGATGATGGTTTCTACCATTAATAGAATTAAAAATAACTATACTAATTCTTTATAAAATGGGTTTAAGAGTCTTTGTGACACCACTTCAGAATATTATAAGGAATATAATCATTATCTGGCTCCATCTCTTTATTTATAATAGTTAATATCACCTATTAAAGATATAGCGCAAGGTTCCTCCAGCTCAAAAGCTCCTATTTTTCACCCTCAAGATGTTTAGATGGTTAGAAATGTGATTAAGGAAGAAATTCAAACCATGATGGTGGCACTAATAAGGTGATCCATAATAATAACAGCCATAACTACGACCATGTCAATAAGATGGTGATATTTTACTCAAACAAAGACACCAATTATCTGGAAGAATTTAGAAATAATTTATATTTATATTTCAAGAGGATTTATTCAAATAATAAGAAAACGAGTTACTTCACAGATTTGGTGGAGAATTGAAGGCTACATCTAGTGACTCAGTCTTTCAAAGGACATGATAGTCTATTTAATTAGTTTACTCCTATCGTTGAGAAATTCATGGAAAATAAGGATGATTTTGAAAGGAAATGGAATATAGTGGTGGGGTCATTAATTAAATAAAAACTTTTATCAAAGCTTGCCTACATAAAAGTAGAAAACCCACTATTGGTTGATCTACTTATTCTAACTATTCTTGTTCTAACCTTTTCTCTCCTCTAACCACAACCCCTACTCAAGAACTCAGCCTGATTTGACAATTAATCCTATAAGACCTCACATTTCCTTATTCATCATCTAGATCAAGAATTTCATTTTATGTTTTCATAGGAGTTCATCTTCCTTCCCCCAATATCAACTATGTGCCTTCCACTACTCTAATAACCGATCATTTTGTTCCTCTATCCTCTACCTCTGATGATGTTATTGAAATGATAAACTCTATTGTGTCCAAGAAGTTTATGGATCACTTTTTGACAGGGATTTGATGTAATTTGTTTGTACTTAATTTCTTATACCTTGTACTATTTGATTAGTGGAATAACCACTATGATTCATCTCATTGACTTTTCTTTTTCTATTATTTATTTTTTATTCCTTGTATCCTTTTTGATAGTCCCAAATGTGGGAGAAATAATATGACATCTCTCACTGAGGATTTTAAGATTTTTCATGAAGGATAAAAGGGAACATATAATTGAAAAAAGTCCATTTAAAAAGTAATATGAACTTTTGTTTCATTTAAATTTTCATCTCAATAAGATATTAACTATATTAATAATATTTTTCTCATTGATCATTATAAATCAATTCAATTATAGTGGTATATAATTCCATTATTTTTTATCAACAAAAAGGGGGTGATTCATGGCCTCCTTTGGTTTTGATGCTCAAAAATTATGCATAACTATGGTAATTATGATTTATTGAGATAAATTGTGTTTCATCATGTTCATTTATAATATTAACCTCAACTGTTACTGTTTCATCTTAAGAAATAATAATATATTTGGGAAAAGTATATATAACTAAACAGTCTGAATCACTGATACACAAGCTACCTACAACATAAACTAATGATAAGCTAAGTCACAAATAGATGTTTATGTTTAGATATAACAACTAACCGATAGAGAAACTCACAATTTTACATATGTATGAGTCAGTGATAAATAGATTTATCTAGTGAGTAACCTACTAAATCATGACCCCCCGATAGAGTGACTGAATGACACTCAAAATTTTGCTAAGTATAAGATACTGACACATCACCTACCGAAAGATGATCAAATGATGCATCACCTACCAGTAGTCGAGCTATTAATTCATTATCGATCGATAGCTCGATTTACCTATGCAAGTTTGACTCATCGATAGAGTGATCCACTAATAGTCTAATATACTTATAGAAATGATCTACTAATAGAATGAGCTACCAACAACACAACTCACTGAAAACATAACTCACTGACAACACGAGTCACCGATAGTCTGACCAGCCAATAGATTGAGTCACCGATGATATTTATCTTAAATTCAAAATTACCTCATTGTGTGATTTGTGAAACATAGTACTTCTTATTATATTAATGATCATTTATATCTTTTGAAGATTAAATTTTATGATGGAAGAGACCAGTATAAGGTATGAGATACCAGAGAACGTGTCTCTTCCCTATATAAATGGAATATCTAGATCAATATTATTGATGGTGAGAAAGAGGATACCAAGTATCAATTGTTCATGAACCATAAAAAACAGACGCGCTACCTACTATTCATACAAAAAGATACTAGTTAGAACTAAAAGTGTAAAAATATATCTAGACGCAATGTAGAAGGAATGACACATTGAGTATCACTAAGAATATAAGCTAGAAGAAAGAAATAACTCTCTGTTTTTCTGCTTATTTCTGGAAGATGTCTCCAACATCAGTTTTACTTCCCTGAAGGACTCCAAGAAGCTTCATAGAACATCACATTGAGATTTATAAAATATTCTTATCAATTATATATGCATGTGTACTCTATTTAAATTTAGATAATCATGTGTATCTATTTTTTTAAAACACACTAACACTTAAGAAAAATTGGAAGATAGAAAGATATCTTCACTAACATAACTTTTCACACCATACACAATACAGATAATTTTGGAACTGGTCCCTGGGTGGCCTATCTGTTTGTTTGTTTTTACACATCTTTAAAAACCGTGGAAGATGTCTAGTTTACATGAATAGTGTTTATACTATAGTTACCCTATTATAGGGTGTAGATCAGGTTTATTTAATATAAAATGATTGGTCTCAGGTGGTCACCAAGTAAAGAGGATTAAGTCAATTATTAAGATTGAACCTCTTATATTAACTCCACTGAGCTTTCCCATGTTTACTTTTCTTATTTGTTTTAGTTTATTAAAACTAGAAAATGTTACATCACTCTAATAATTTATCAAAGATATTGTTTGTATTTGAATTTGATTTAGTAGACTGATATAAATAATTTGAATAATTATCCATATTGTTATAATAGAGAACTAATCAGTCTATGATAAATAATTCATACGTTGAATTCATTTATAAATCCACTACATTGGTTAACATGATTATATTTTATATTAAATTGGAGGATTTTAAATAATAATTGTAGATATAGATTTTTATATGCACTAAATTCAACCCCTCTGGACTATTCTATACTCACAAACAGAAGCTATTCTAATAGAATTTGACAAATCCAACATCAATGTTAACTTTTTAGTGCTATAAATGAAATAGGAACATAATCCTCTCATTCTTATTTGACTATTATTATCCATTGGGTAGTCACTAATAAATTTCTAAAGTAACGAACTCTATCTGAGGGTGTTTTGTGATCATATTTGTTTCAATATTCATCTATTGGAAAATAAAAATGATGTAATGGTAAAAAAATAGTCTATAATATTAAATATCTCATGTTAAGGGTATCACCAAAGTTGAATAATTACATGATACTGTTTTGGGATTGTGACACTAATCTCAAAATAAAATCTTTGATAAAAAGAAAGAGAAGATGTGGACCAAGACTACTAACATCAGAGTGGTGACTGACTCGACCCATTTTAAATTGGAAAATATATTTGTACGTTACATGATCTTCCTACGAGTTCATCAATATTGAGGAAGAAATGGTACACCATCCAAATTAAAATAAAGTTGGTTCTACGATTAGGGAGAGTTAGGTTGTTTAAAGAGAATAGACAAGGACCAACCTACATTTATATGATACAATTGAGGCCATTTATTGACCAATATTAGGTAAAAAAATTTCAATAATCAATCACTTGAACTAGAGAAGAAATAGGTAAGGTTAATAAGTCAATGACAAAAATATCTCTTCTATGAGGCAAACTAATTTTTCTTTTGTATTTTTCTATTTTATATGTTTTTAGTTCCAAAATATCTATGTCTAATTTTTTCACAATTAATTTATAATGGTTTCTTATTTCACAAATATATTTTTATTTTTTAATACAATCAATAATCATGTGACATGAAACATGCATAATGAATGAATTAGTCTATAAGATTACATGTCTCCATACCCATTCACGTCATGAATTCATGGTTGTTGAAAACATAAATTGGTGTGTCAATAACATTTTTATGTGACATAAATTAAAAATTCAAAATAGCTTTATGTTTTTCAGTAATGAATTTTCTTAATATGTTCTTTATATTTGACAATTTTAGAGCTTTATGTGTAATTTTCAATTCTATATCTTGTTTTTTACTTTAATCAACGTAACTACAAGACATAAACTACCATGAAAACTTTACATGCCATGATTTTAGATTTATTTACCAATGATTTTCAATGATAAAAATGGGGAATATAGTTAGTAGAGTTGAGAATAGGTATTAGGATTTGAAAAATAAAAAATAAAATATACATGTTCATCATTTTAAATTAAAAGTTTCAATGAATTTTCCATTCTTTAAATTTCAGATAATTTAAATAATTAATCTAATTATATATATGAACTGCAATGTGTAGTTTTCCTAACCCATAGAAAGTGTCCGATCAGGATGACTGTATCACTGGGAGGGGGAGGGTGGCAATAAATGATATTCTTTTTTCTTTTAAGATTCTTTTTAATTGAAAAAACCTTTAACACCTTTTAGATATTTCTATTCCCTGTTGAAAAAAAATCAAAAACACATCCCCATGAATATAATAATTTACAAGGTTCATTATTTAATATTAAAAACTAAGTCTTTGGTATTTTATGAATATTATCCAATACAAAACAATGCAGTAGAAATCAATCCTTGGATTACAATGAGTAGGATGTTCCCTTTAACTCGTGTAGAACTACGAAACAATCCCACTAGTGTGTGCGCACTCTCTTAGCACAAATAGAGTAATATATTTGTTATATAATAGGTCATGTTCCCTGTGTTTAATTTTAAATCAAAAAATTAATTCAATTGAATTAAAATTATTAAATTCCTTACCCAGATAAAGACTATGAAAATGATAGACTTTATTATGATAAACTAAGTACGATTTTCTTATATCTAATTTTACTGATCTGATTCCTCCAAGACCTATTATACATAAAAAAATTCATCCAGTACAATTTTCTAATATAATACAATATAAATAAATTGGCACAAATTAAATTCATGGGTTTGATAAAACCCAAATACATTTTTCCTCAGCCTAGGAAACAAAATACCTAAATCCATAATCTGATTAATCTAGCCCTCTACGGCGATCTACTAAATAAAAAATTCACATCTCCATCAAAACATCTTCATCAAAAGATCAGTATGAGGATTTCTCTCTAAATCCTAGATATTATCTATCTGCTTTATTTAAATGTACTTCAACCTCGTTAAATGTACCATGTTCTTTATACCTATTATAGGTGACTGAAAAGTGGTTTGGGCGAGAATCCAAAAAATATTCCTGCTCACCAGAATCCACCCAAATATGAATATCCCAAAAAATATTGAAGAAATAACAACTTCTTATATTTTCCTTAAATCTTATCTATTCTTCTTCAAACATCATCTCATTATTCATATATTCATTTTAATCATTACTATGCTTCTATACATGAGTCTGATTTTTCTCAATCTGATTTCTTCTATACAAAGCTCTAAATAAAATGAAAATAAATGTATAGAGAATTTTATACCATTCTCATTTTCTAAAAACCATTCTCAGAAACAATTTAAATATAAATACTTCATTTTAATTTATTGATCACCCTTGACAATTTATTCATCATTCTCATTCTCCCTTTTTTATCTTGACCCTCATGAGATTCAAAATTCTATCTTCTCCTATTCTCTTGACCCAGTTGGAATCCTTCAATGAAATTAATCCCTTTTGAAATGGTTGACTGCATTTTTTATCTCATTTTATCCTTCTCATCTCTTGACCCACTTAAACAAAAAATATTCTTGTCTTCTTTTATTGACCCACTTCAAAAAAATATTCCCTCCATCATTTATTTTTATTGAATCACATGGAAATTCACATCATTCTTAGACCTATTATTGTATCATGATTTCCTTCAGGACTTTAAATTCATTTGAGAACAACTTTATCAACATGATACTTGTATTGGAATTTATTGTATCATTCCATTCATTCAAGATAATTTTTGATCTTCTCAACTAGTGTACGATCTTTTCGTAATATGATTGGTCTGGATACAATCCACCTATGTATGATAATTCTGAATATGATTATTCTAAATATTATTAATCAAGATACAATGAATATGGGTATGTATATTTAATAATCCACCTAGATATTGTCATTTAGAACAATAGTGGTCATAATTTCTTGAATTGGACCCACCATTTCAATCAGCACATCCTTTTAAATCAGCACTATCTTTTCAATTGGATCCACCTTTTAAATTGGAAACCCCTTTTCTTTTATCTCCATCTTTCTTTTAACTCCCACATTCTTCCATCCATCATTCATCACACATTCGCAATTCCACATATGATTTATATGAAAAATAAATAAGCATAGAATCATTACAAATAATTCATCTTATTCATTGATAATTCCATTAAAAACATCAACTTCATTCACTTTCGTTTTGAAGTGAATATGATGAAATTTACATAAAAAAGATGTATTCACTTTAATTATGGATCATATTTTTGTCCAATCATATCATTTTCTTCCAAAACATCTTATTCTAATTATGATCAACATTCATAGTAAGTAAGATTCTTTCAAAAAAATGTGGTCTAATTCTTTTCCAAAAATAGATATGATTATCTTGAAAAATGGATTTCATTCTTTTGAACAAAATCCTCAATTTGATTGTTTCCATAAACAATGTTAGGTGATTTCGAAAAACATTCCATAAAAAAAATACACTTGAATGAAAAATAAATTCATTATTAGCTTAGTCCTAACAATTTTTCTATTTGGAACATGTTGCCAAACATGTCGCATAAATCATTGAACTTTGTATCCTCAAGAAATGGATTACATATCAATAATTCTGGGCCTACACGAGCTAAATTCTTTTAAAACTAGACTTATTAGCAACAAATCGATACAATAAAAAATTATTGATTATGAAAAAATCTTCATATTTTCCAATCATCATCTCTTCTACAATTACATATTTTCTTTATCCTTCCTAGAATAAAAAAAATCATTCCTATAACCAAACAAACAAATAGTTCGAATAGTTCACATAGAAAAAAATTCTAAATTTATAGTTTACCCACATCTCTCTCTAGAATAAAATAGATTTGTTAATTAATAATACTATCCCCTTAATAATACAATCAAATGCTAAGACAAGACTGGGGAAAGAAACAAAAACCTCATCCTTGATTTGATAGATGTTAGAACCCCTTTTTAAACCTCAATTTAGAGAATGATTCTTTCGTTAATGGTTTTATGAAAATGGATGCCACTTTTTTCGATGTCGAAACATTCTTTAGTTTCAATTCATTCTCCTACACCTAAACTTTGAAAAAATAATATTTGATATCAATGTGTTTAGAATGAATATGTTGAACTAGATTCTTAGTGACATTGTTAATGCTTCTATTGTCACAAAAAATGTGAAATATAAAAATAAATTCAACAAGTAGATCTTCTAATTGAGTTTTCATCCAAAAGAGTTGAGTGGTGGCTTGATTAGAAGAAACATACTCAGTTACATCTATATTGAGTGTTACTGAATCCTATTTCCTTGAATTCCACCTAACAAAATTCTTTCCTATAAATAATACTCCACAATATGTTGATCTTCAATCATCAATATTTACTATGAAATGTGAATCTGAATATATAAAAAAATCAATAATATCTAAGATGAAATATCTCATTCTGAATAATATTGTTCCATTGATGTATTTAAGAATTCTCTTTCCATCAATAATATGGGATTCCATTAGATCACTCTGAAGTAATTCATATGGTAACATCATAATAAATGTCTGGTCTTGAGGAAGTCAAATACAATAGGCTTCCAATCAGCTTAAGATACTCTTTTTGATAAAATTCATTTTCTGATCCGTCATTTCTCATCATTATTCCCACTAAAATCAGTGTGGAAATAGGTTTTGATTTTTCCATGTCAATGCACTTGATAAGTACAATAGAAAACTTTTATTAGGAGAAAAAAATGAATTTTTATTTTAAAAGAAATTGTATCCCAGGAATTTATTTCGTTTCCCCCAGCACAGACATTTCAAATAAATTATTCATTTCTTTATCAAATCATTCACAACCTCTTTCATCCTTCCCACCAAAGATAATTTCATTAACATAAATGATCACAGTGAGGGAATAATCTTGACATTATATGATATAAATATTGTTATCAACTTTTCCTTTCATCAATATCAACTTCTATAATAATGTATAATGTTCAAACTATAATTTCTCAGAGATTTTTTTAGTCCATAAAATTCATTTTTCAATCATGAAACATATATTTCATATTTTACCCACAATAAAGACAAATGGTTCTTCAATATAAAATCATATTCAAGATCACCATTTTGGAATGTATATTTAACATCCATTTGAAAGACCTTATTTCCTTTTGTGTTTAAATATAAAGAAATATTATGATAGTTTCATGTAGTTCCACTAGAGGAAATGTTTCATCAAAATAAATGCCTTCAATTTGTGATTAGCCTTTGTAAAAAAATATGTTTTTGTTTATTATAATATCACCTTCTGCATTTAGATTGTTCCGGAAATCCCATTTTGATCTAATGTTGTCTTTGTTTTTAGGATTGGGTACAAGTTCCCATGAATTTTTCTTTTCAATATGATCAAATTTTTATTTCATGTTATGAACTCATTTAGTATTATAAAAAAATAATTTTACATCATTTCGGATCCACTTTTGAATACAATGATGTGTGTGTGATAACATTTGTTGCTATTCTAGTATGAACCATTTAAAGTTGATCTGCAATTATATTCTGATATTCCACTTATTACATCAACCTAGGATGAGTTTTTTGAGAATCATCTTAATCCCTTACGATTTTAGAGTTTTCTTCTTCTCCATGAGAAGGAATACAATTATTTGCATCCTTATCCAAATTGTTCTCTTCAATTTTATCAACATCATTTTCTTCATGAGATTTTTTAACATCATTTTATTTTTAAATTAATTTCACATCAACTAAATACAAAATTACCATTTATTTTTTTTTATGAATTTATATCCTCTTCCTTCTAATGCCTAGCCCTGAAATATTCCAATCTCACCTTTTCCACTCAAATTTTCCATTATTTCCACTTTTCATATTTACAACACACGGAATATAGAAAATCCTCTAGTATTTCAAACATATTGTTTTTATATGAAATAATTCATAAAGATTCATTCCTGATTGTGGCCTGTAGAAATAATATTTCTGAATATAAATAGTAGTACTCTTGGTTTTCCTCAAAAAGTAATCTGAAAGGCCATGTTTATGTAACATGGTTCTTCCCATTTTAACCAAGATTATATTCATTATATTAGAAACCCCATTTTTTGGGGAGTATATGGGGATGTATACTCATATCAAATTCCATTCTTTTCAATATATAATTCAAACAGTTCACTTCAATATTCACCACTATTATCTATTTGCAAATCATCACTTAATACACTCATTATTTCTCAGCTTTCCTTATGAAACATTTAATCATTTTCAAGGAATCTAATTTTTGTTTCATATACATAACAAAATTAATGTGATTAAAACCATCAATGAAAACAATTAAGTAATTATCTCTATTTTTTAATTTTTTTCTCATCAACCCACAAATATTGAAATTAATCAGCTCCATGTGTTGTATTGAACAAATATCAACATTATTATGCCCATCATTTTTAATATTTTCATTTTGGAAGATAATGCAACACCAATATCTTAATCTTGGAAAGTCAGAAATATCTCAGACAATATTGTTTTAGAAAAAATAATCATTTTTCTCTGATACATATATCCCAACCTATAATGCCACAACAAATTCTCTTCATCCAAAATCATATATCAATAGTTTTTTCTCACCAACCTGAAACAAATTCCCTTTTGTACTTTGACCTCATATAACAATTTTACCATATTCCTCAATCTTTAAAAGATACCCATATTTCTTAAAGATAAATTTTTTAACCTTATCACATAATTATGAAAAAAAGTTAAAATTACGTTTCATCCCATCAACATAGAGTGCATTTTTTGAATTTCATGTTTTATTTACCAATGATGGATGACACAACACCTTTGATTTTTAATGATTCATCATTTATAAATGCCACAATGACTTCTTTAAAATCATCAAAACTAGTTAATAATTTCAATTATCCTTTCATGATAGATGAAAACACACTATAAAGTCTCCATGGTCATTCTCCCTTTGATTCTTTCAATGCATTTTTGAAAACAAGTGATTTTTCATCTTTCTTTTCAGTCTTTACTTTCACCTTTAGAGAATTAAGAATATTTTTCTGAGCCAATAAAAATATAAGACATCCATTTTCAGGATTTAAATGCTGATCACTAATCTCATAAATATTTTCCATGTAATGAAATCTATTTTCAATCTTCACTTCAACCATCTCAAGGTTATTTAATACAGCCATCTTATTTTTCTTTCATAGAGAGGGTTTACTCCCCTTCAGACTCTACCTTCGATAACCTATGGGATATTAGAAAAGTTTATGGTTGAACCAACACATACATTATTTGTGTTTGAATTCCAAAAAATACCATTAATATCCATAGAAGGTGTATTTTCCTATAAAACATTCGTAATGACAGGAACTGTAAATACGTTTCACAGCCACCCTCTTCTATTTATTTTCTATAACAAAAATATTTTCATTGTAAATCATATTATTCTTCTTCTTTTCATCGATAATAGAATTAGAAGTATTTGAAACTTTTCCTAATCCATATAATATTTTTTAGAATTATGATGTTTTGGAACTTTTGAACTCTTAATTTGGCCACATTCATAACTTTTCGACCTTTCGCATTTTCCGAAAAAAATCCTTTTCTTCCCACACATTGAAGAAAAATCTTTTTTACCTCCTCAAGTTTCTCATTATGACAAAATTGGTAATCTTTAGTATTACAGTTTTGGAAACTTTTATTTCTCATTTCATCATTAGTTATCTGTTGTTGTACTAGTTCAAAATCATTATCTTTTTCATTCCAATTCACTTCTAGATGCTTATTATGATTCCATTCTTCATTGAGAGATTTATCCAAATCATAAATCTCTTTTTCAAGGTTCAAATTCTCATTAGAAAAAAATATTTATCTCTCATTTATGAACATTCATCTTTCAAATTTCGATTTTTTTTCAAGACTTCTGATATTTCCCAAACATTCTATTAATTTTGTTTCAACTGTATTTTAAATTGAGTTTATTCTTCTTCATAACTACTTCTTATGAATTCTTCATCATGAACTGTTGCAATAAAAGTATTTTCAATACCATACTGAACATATTTTTTAGAATTATCATCACTTCCTTTTTCTTCTTCATTATTATAAAAGAATCTTTTTTTGATTTGAAGGTTTTCTTTTATTTCCCTTTATATTTCAATATTTCTTTGTCTCCATATTTCTTCCAGGATCTTCATTCCTTTCGTTATTTTTCATCATTATCCTATTAATTCTTTATTCAATGATAGTTTTCCACAATGTGACCAAATCATCAATATTCAAAACATTTCAGGGGAATATTCTATTTGTACTTCCATTTACCACATTTCACATTTTTTACACACCTCATTCTTAGATTGAGAATAAAAATAATTTTCAATGCTAATAATATTAATTGATTTTTCATTCATTGCCTCATTGAAATACATTTATCTATCATTTTTTAATCTTCCATGGTTTCTCTCTTCTCATTTCATATGTAATGAGAGTTCTATGAAAATTATCTAGAGATAACATTTCATGATATTTGTATTCAAATTAAAAAACACAATCATCAAACAAATTGGGTACTTTTATTAACATCTTTTCCACAACATGTCTCAATCATGGAAACCAGATATAAATACTAAAAGGACTCCGGATTATTACATTACATTATCTTGAATTTAGTCAAGAATTCACTTACTTAAACATTGAGGATATTTGCAAGTATAAAACATTAGATAATTTGTACATAATACATTGATAACATTACATATTTTTATAGATTGGATGCCATAAAAACAATTTCCATTTTTCTTTAAAATATAAAACATTAAAGCGTAAAGCATGATTTCTTTGACAATTCGTCAATCATTTAACATAGAATAATTATTTTTCCTAAAAATTCTTATAACCTGCAAAAATCATTTAAAAACATGGGATGAACACAAAAAACTCAGTAATCGATGTAAAAGAAGGAAAGAGCAAAATAATAAATTAGTACTTGTAACATATGAAAACGTATTCAAAAGACATACTCATCGCTCATATATATTTGCTTTGTAAAACATGATATTTACAAAAGATAAAATACATAATAACATAAATATAACTATATAAGTTTCTTGGGGAATTACATTCATAATCATTTAACCCTCTCAACTACCGTATAATTTGTAACCATCATGGATTCCTTACAATTTGTGTAACAATCATAATTACAATTCGAGTAACCATATGTCCGACCTCAAACTAAAATATACCCAATGAATTGGAAGGAGATATAGGTCCCACCCTTCTTAATAAAAAATCTAAAATAACCAAATCACAATCATACTACATGAATAATTTTATAAAATCATTGCTTTGGAATTTATTAAAATAGAATTTTAAAAAGAGGATTTTAAAAGGAAAGTCTGTTATACATATAATATAATTGAGGTGATACATAGTAGAGTGGATATAATATTTATAAACACTATAAATACACATAATTCAACAGATTATATACAAAACCTATCACACAACCAATTTTAATACCACATAAATAATGAAGTAAAATGTTAACCCAAAGAATAGAAATCAGATTATGAATTCCCATATCTTGGGTTTTTCATACCAAAAACTCATTTTAACCTCCTGTATAATAGTTAAAATAGTGTTATTAATATATTAAAGAATCATATGCATCATTATAATACATTATATGAGAATTTTAATACATCATTTTACTCTTTAATTGTTTGTATTTTGTTCCATGAACTGTTTTGGGTGAGTTCTTTACATGATTTTCATGATCAATTCATGATGGATTTTTCTTTTTGATTGGAAGTGAAACTCTATAATATTATTGGAGAAGTATTTACATATTTAATGAACCCTTAATTATACCATTTATCATTTTCAATTCTTATATGAAAATGATTCATATGTTAAATCATTAATTATGTTTGTTTAGATCATTTTAGTGGTTCTTCGATAATAACAACCTCATATTGTTTTATAAATTAAAACCATGTGTATAAATGAATTGAAAACCCAATAATTAGACATAATACATATATTATAATCTGGTTCAACCATAAAAATGGTTTCATCACCATCCTTGAAGAAATTAAATCAAATTGAAATCACATCGTCCATGATGTCGGTAATTCGACACACCACAAACAATGTTTTTAATTCCTTCATTAAGTGGGGGAGGAGAAAAATAATGATGATGAATTTTCCATTAACATGAGAAAATTCAGAATATAAATGATTTATGTACACTAAATTCCTCTTGGGTATGATTTTATGAGGAAATAATAACAAAATAAAGGAACATTAAATAAAAGAATAGTTTAGAAATCGCTTAAAAAAGTCGGCAGTCTAACGGCTACGCAACATGATTTTAAGAAAACATTAAAAAGAGAGGGGAAAAGGGTAAACCATCCAAAAATGAATAATTATATAGAATATAGTATTAATAATATTAAAATAGGCACATGGTATACATTATTGAATTCTATACCACATAAAAGAGAACTTGAATGGAATAAAAAGATGTGGTAAAGTTTTTGTAACTTGTAGAGTAAATCCTAGAACATGATGTTTGGGACCTTGGGAGATTGAAGAAACCTTGGGAGGACTACTAGGGAGGTAAGAAGTCCATATCATCATTGATGAGGAATTTGGAATGAATTTAATGAAGAAATGGGTTGGTATTTATACCAAAAGTGAGGGAAAATTTTAATAATTTCCAAGGGATGCCTCATTAGTGATATTTTCAAAACCCTGTGCTTGCCCATGGTATTTTACAAAGGTGTTAGCCACTTGGGAAACCTCATATATTAGTTTAAAATATACAAGTCTATCATATTTATTACATCATCATCACATCCTTAATGATGTCATTTACACATAGAAACTGAAAACTATACTTTTACTATTCACTGAAAAATCAATTGTTTCAGAAAAATACCAAAAAATCACCCTAACCATTTTTCAACTACTATAATTAAAAAATGAATTCCATTTTTTGAAAATAATTTTCTAAATTTTATCAATTTATTTTTTTAATAAAGTCATACATTATTCAAAAATTAAAAATTTTAAAATTATAACTACTTTTATATCACATTAAAAAATTAACCAAGATATCATTATCATAAAACCGTAAGAAAATAAAATAATATTACAATTAACTATTCATTAAGTCATATAAATATTGATATTACTATTCATAAGGGTATGTTATTATTCACCAAATAAACAAGTTGGTTCCATTAGACTCCAAATGTCATACTAAACATAATTGAAGATAACTATTTTTCATAATTAAAACATGAAAGTGGAAAAATTATTTTTAAATGCTAGTTATAAATATCTACCAAAATAAAGATTCATGCATTTCCGTTTATTTTAAAAAAAACCTTTGTGTGTTACATTATCCCGACCATTTAAAAATTGCGTCCTCACAATTTTATATACTTATTAAATTAGTGAGTGTATTTTTCCATCATATCATTTTCAGACTCTCGTATTGCTTCTTCAACCATGTGGTTTTTCCAAAAAACCTTTACCTGGTGGATTACCTTATTCTGAAATTCATATTCCCTTCAATCAAGAATCTTAATTGGTTTCTCTTCATAAGAAAGTTTTTTTCCAGTTGAACTACTTCTGGGATCAAGAAATGTTATCAATATGGCACATACATTCTCAACATCAAAACTTGAAAAACCTTATGTACGTGATATAAATTCGGAGGCAAAGCTACTTGGTATGAAGCCAGTCTGAATTTTTCTTGGCTTTCAAAAGGACTGATGAACTGCAGACATAGCTTCCCTTTCTTATCGAAACGCATCAAACTTTTCCAAGAATGGATTTTAAGGAAAACATAATCTCTTACCTCAAAAGAGATGTCTTTCCTTCAGTTTTCTGCATAACCTTTCTACCTTATCTGAGCTTTCCTCAATTACTGTTAGACCATATTCACTTTCTCAACCAATTCCTCTACTAATTCTGGCCCCATCAACATTCTTTCACCATCTTAATCCAAAAATGAAAGAGTCTGACATCACTTCCCATAAAATGCCTCAAAAGGTTGCATCTGTATACTGGAATGAAAAATATTATTTTAAGAATACTCAACTAAATAAAGATATTGATCCCAACTTACCCGGTAGTCCATTAAAAAAGCTAGAATCAGATCATCCAATGTATGAATCATTCGTTCTGACAACCATTTGATTGGGGATGATAATCTGTACTAAAATTTAACTTTCAACCCAATGACTTCTAATGTACTTTCCAAAAGTAAGAAGCGAACCTGGGATCCCTTTCATATATAATGTAAAGGTGAAATCCATGTATCCTGACAATCATTTTGAGGTACAGTCGAGAAATCTGATCCAAAGACATTGTGTCTTGAATAGAATGAAATTGTGTACATTTTGTTAGCTGATCAACGACAACCCAAATTTCATTGTTATCTCAAGATTTCTTAGGTAGTCCTACCACAAAGTCCATGGATACATTCTATCACATCCACTCTAGCATTATAAAAGGCTCAAGCACCCCCTTTGGTAACTACCACTCTACATTAACATATTGACATGTCAAACGTTTCTTGGTAAAATCAGCAGTATCTCTTTTCATTCACCCCACCAATAATACTCTCAATGGTCTCTGTACATCTTATTACTAACAAGATGACCTGGAAATAGAGAACTATGAGATTCAAAAAACAAGAATTTCTTCAACTAGGAATCACAAGGCACACACAAACTTTTTCCAAATCATACAACGCAATCATTATAAAGATTAAATTCAAGAAACTTTCCCATTTGAACAAATTCTATATTTTTCTATAGATCTTGGTTTTCCTTCTATGGTTGCTTAATTTTTTTTGATAATGATGATTGTACAGAAACCTGAGACAAAATAGAAGTATTCCCTACACCTACAACTTCTAAGCCAAAATTAATCAAATAATTTAGCAAGGGATCATGTTCCAAACGTATCATGGTTAATGATGCATGATATTTTTGACTCAAGGCATCTTCAACATTTTTTTCTTTTCTCAGATGATAATTGATTGTCAAATCATAATCCTTTTTAAATTCAATCCATCTTCTCTGCCTCATGTTTAATTCCTTCTATGTTAATATATAATTCAGACATTTATGGTCAGTATATAATTTACATTTGGCTCTGTATAAATGATGCATCCAAATTTTCAAATCAAAAACCATAGCTTCTAATTCCAAATCATGTGTGAGATAATTTAACTCATTGTGTTTAAGTTTTCTTGAAGCATATGCAATTACATAATCATTCTGCATCAATACACAATATAGTCCCTTCAATGAAGCATCACTGTAGATAAAAAAACTCACCATTTTAAGAAGGATAGGCCAAAACTAGATCATTAAATAATGTCTTCATCATTTCCTTAAAATAAAAATCACATTCTACTGTCCAATTAAAGTTAACCCCTTACCATGTTAACTTTTTTATCGGGATAGCTAACCATGAAAAGTTCTTAACAAAAAGTCGGTAATAACCTGATAAACCAAGAAAACTACTAATGTCGATAACATTTGTAGGTCTTGCCCATTAATCCAACACGTTTTTTCAGGATCAACTGTTATTCCATCCTTATTTAAAAAGTTCCCAAGAAAAGAAATATTTTGCTACAAAAAATCTCACTTACTGTATTTTCCATAAAGTTTCATTTCTTTTAGGTTTTGTAAAACAACCATTAGATTTTTTTCATGCTAGACATTATTTTTATAAAATACCAGGATGTCATAAAAAAACATAACCACAAATTTATTCAATAACTCATGAAAAAATCTTTTCATAAGTTTCATGAATACTAAAGGTGAATTAATTAACCCAAACAGTTTAATAAAAAATCATAATGCCCATATCTAGTACGAAAAGCTATTTCGAGATGTCATATTCCTTCACCTTTACTTGATGGTACCAGATGTCGTGTCATTCTTGGAAACTTACTGAGATACCTAGAGCTGATCAAACATATCATCAATGTGAGGAAAAGGGTACTTGTTTTTAATAGTGATGTTATTCAAATCTCTATAATAAATTCAATGTCTCATGGAACTATCATTCTTTTTAATGAAAAAACAGCATTTCCCCCTAGTAAAGTGCTAGGACAAATGAAGCCTATATCAAGAAAATCTTGCAAGAAATTTTTCAATTCAAGAAGTTCTATTTGAGCCATGCGATATGTGTGTTTTGGAATTGGCTTAACATCAGGAACTGAGTCAATTGTGAACTCGACTTCTCGATCAGGTATGACACCAGTTAACTCATCATGAAAAACATTAAGGTGTTCATTTACCACCGGCACATCATGAATCTGAATACTTCCCTTGTATTCAACAATATGAGGAAGATAAATTTCATTAACATATTTCAAAAGTTTCTTAGCTTCCTGATAGTTTATCAATTTTATGGGTTCTTTCATGTATAAAAATAGAAACTCATTTTGAAAAACAACTTATTTTGCTCTATAGTCAACCTTGGCATGATAATCAGAAAGCCAGTGTATTCCTAGAATAATATAAAAAACATCTAAGGGTCAACAACAAGGTTTTCAGGTAATGAATTTCCAAATACAATAAAATAATGATTCTTATAATTCTTATTTTCTATAATATTTACCCTTGGAGTATGGACAAAAATTTTTGTTATCATTTGTTGAGGTGATATTTCCAATTTATCAAAAAAAAATCTCAGAGATGAAGGAATCTGTAGACCACGTATCAAACAAAACATTATAAAAATCTGAGTAAACAAACAAATTACCTGATGCAACTTCATTAGATGGCTTTGCATCTGGGGACGTAGTCGCAAAAGATCTCATTAAACCACTTTACTTATAGTCTAGATACTTTGCGTCATTTAGATCTCTCTTTGGGCAGACATTTGCCTAGTGACCCATCTCACCACATTTAAAACAGTTAATAGTTTTCTTATTAGGATTAGTCATATGATATTTTTCATTACAATTTCAGGCTATATGTCCAAGCTTACCACATTTAAAACACTTTTCAGTTTTTCTATAACATTACCCAGGGTGCTTCTTTACACACTTTTTAAAAAATTGAAGCTGGATTTTCATACCATCAGATTTCTTTTTCTTATTCTTACCCATATCTTTCCATGTGGACCTCTTATTCTCTTTGTTGTCAAAGTACACATGATCTTCAACAAACTCTATCTCTTCCCTCTCAGCACATTGGACAAGTTTCTCATAAATTTTGAATTCATGAGAGGCCAATCCCTTAAATGCCTTGGATTCAATCCTGAGTAATAGTTGTTGACTTTTCTATCAAGATCCAAAATAAGGATTGGAGCATACCTCACCAGTCGAGTGAAGTTCACTTCACAAAGAACCACTAAATACTACCCATTTTTTTTTATTCATGGAATTTCTTCTCCGTCCTATGTCGCACAACCTTATGAATGCATTTTTCAAGGAAAAGACTTTTAAATTTATCCCACTCTAAGGCATCAATATTATATTTATCCCTTATATTAATTACCATTGACCACCATTGATCAACTTCACCTTTAAATGATAAATGGAAATACATTCCTTTTGATTTTCTAAACATCCCATAACATCGAATATCTTTTCAAGGTATTTAATCCACCCTTCATCCACTACTAGGTCAGAAGATCAATTGAATGAAAGAGGGTGTTGTATCATAAAATGTTCCACTATTGTCATGTTCCATTGTGGTACCAATGGTTGTTATATTGCAAGGATTCCACCACCATTTATTTCTTGTGTTAGCTGATCCATTATAGTCAGAAACTGCTTGGTTTCAATCCCTACCATTCTGGGCTGCAGATTCGGAAGGATGTCATTCTGTCAGTGCCTCTCCTCTTCTCCTTCCTTATTTCTTCTGTGGACAACCATTCTAAAAAAAATTTCTTATTTGAAGAATAATATTAATATTTAAATTATATATCTTTTCACAATAATCATTGAGAAAAAATCATTTATGGAATTCTTTGAACATCATCCTAACCCCTAAAGTTAACTAAATCATCCTCTGATACGAACTATAAGGACTCAACCTTATTACATTACATAATCTAAAAATTAGTTAATAATTCAAATACATCCACATTGATGATCTTTTCATGTTTATATATTTATTGAATTGGTACATAATACATTCATAGCATTACACATTTATATAGTGTGGATTCCATAAAAATTGTTTCCATTTTTTTCAAAATATAATATATTAAAGCATAAAACACTATTTCGTTGATAATTCATAAAAAAAATTAATTGGATTCCTTATTTTTCCTTCACATCCTTATTACTTGTGAAAATATTTTAAAAACATTGGATGATCACAAAAATCTCATTATGGGGTGTAAAATATGGAAAGATCGCATTAGTCTATGAATACTTGTAATGGATGAAAACATTTTCAAAAGACATACTCATCAATCATATATAATTACTTTGTGAAATATGAAATTTCAAAAAAGATACAATACATAAGAATTTAAATATAACCATAAAGATATATTGGGGAATTACTTACATAATCATGTAACCCTCTCGACTACCTTATAATTTGTAACCATCATGACTACCTTACAATTTCTGTAACCTTCATAGTTACACTTGGAGTAACCATACGGATGTCCTCCAACACACAAACACCAATTAATTGGAGGGAGATATAGGTCCCACCATTAATAAAAAATAATTCCCAAGAACCAAAACACAATCATACAAAATGAATAATTTCATAAAAACATTGCTTTTAAATTCTGTAAAATAGAATTTTATAGAGTATTTTAAAAGGAAAATCTGTTATAAATATCATATAATTTAAATGAGACTTATTAGAGTGGATGGAATATGTATACACACTATAAATAAAAATAATTAAAAATATTATATACAAAAACCTTCCCACAAACAATTTTAATACTACAGAAATAATGAAGTAGAATATTAACCCAAAGAATGGAAATCAGGTTAAGAATTCTCTTACCTCAGGTTTTCTTTACTTAAAACTCATTTAAACCTCATATATAATAGGTAAAAGATTATTATTAATATATTAAATAATCTTATCCATCTTTATAATACCTTATATGATATTTTTATTACATTATTTAACCATTTAATTGTTAGAATTTTGTTCCCTGCACTGTTTTGGGTGACTGATTTACATTATTTACATGATCGGTTCATGATGGATTGATCTTGTCGATTGGAAGTGAAACACATAAATTGGAATGGGGTAGTATTTACATATTTATAGAACCATAAATTATACCTTTTATCATTTTTATTTCATAAATTAAGATGATTGATATGATAAATTATTAATGATGTTTGTTTATATCATTTCAAGGGTTCATTGACAATAACAACCACATTTTTTTCATAAATTAAAACCGTGTGTAAAAAAGTATTACAAAACCATGAATAATACATAATAAATATATTATAATCTGTTTCAACCATCAAAATGGTTTCATGAAAAAACTTGAATAAACTAAATCAAATTCAAATCACATCATCCACAATGTCAGTAATTCGACACATCACATACAATGTTTTTAATTCCTTGAATAGGTGGGGGTGGAGAAGAATAATGACGATGAATTTACCATGAACATGATAAAATCCAGAATATACATTATTTATGGAGATTTAATGCCTCTTGGGTAAGAGGAGATGAGGAAATAAAATGAAAATAAAGGAACTTAAAATAAAAGAACAGTTTAGAAATCCCTTAAAAAAATTTGGCAGTCTAACAGCTACGCACCTTGATTTTGGAAAACATTAAAAAAAGAGGATACAAGGGTTACTGATCCAGAAATAAATCATTAAAAATAATATAGTAATAATAATATGAAAAAAAGAACATGGTATGTTTCATTGAATTATATACTACATAAAATAGAACTTGAATTGAAAAAATAAAGAAGTTGTGATATTTCACACCTTGTATAGTAACTCCACGAACGTTAAGGTTGGGACACTGTGGGATTGGGGAAACATTTTTAGGATAACTAGGGAGGTAAAGAGGCCATATCATCGTTAATGCGGAAATTGGAATGAATTTATGGAAGGAATTGTTTGGTTTTTATAGAAAAAGTGAGGGAATATTTTAATAATTTTCAAGGGACACATCATTAGGGGTATTTACCGATCCATGGGCTTTCCCATGGTATTTTCACAAGGTATTTTCCACATGGGACACCTAAAATTTTATTTTACAGTAAATGTTTTTTCCAGAAATATCACATCATCATTACATCATAAATGATTTCATTTACACACTAAAACTGAAAACTGTACTTTTACTATTCACCGAAAAATCAACTATTTTAGAAAAATCCCAAAAAGTCACCCTATCCTTTTTTCGATACGTAGAATTCAAAAATGAACACCATTTTTTGAAATTTATTTTCTATATATTGTTAATTTAATTCTTAAATAAAATTATACTTAATTCAAAAAATAAAAATTTTAAAACTGTAACAGCTTGTATATCACGTTGAAAAATTAACGAATATGTCATTATCTTAAAGCCTGAAGAAAATAAAATAACAATAAAATTTAATATTCATCATGTTCATATTATTATTCTTATTACTATTCATAAGGGAATGTTAATATTCACCCAAAAACAACTTCGTTCCATTAGACTCCAAATGTCATACTGAACATAATTGTAGATGACCATTTTTAAATATTCCAAACATATAATTGAAAAATTTACTTATAAACGAGAGTTATAAATATCTTCTCAAAATAATGATTCATGCATTTCAATTTATATTTTTAAAAAAACCTTGGGGTGTTACAAATACAATATTCAGAAAAACCTAATTTGAGAAAACCATATATTTCTAGATTAAGTGAAATAGTGTATCTATACATTAAAGAGGGAATACCATAACCATTGGATCCATGTTCTATCATCTTCAACACCAAAAATTGTTTTATCAATTTAACTTTTATATTATTATTTCATTTAAACCACATAACTACAAACCCATGGATTCCTTTTCTTATTTATTTCAAACCAAACTAAATCATCATCATTCTCTCTCTCTTGAAAAATAAATCATTATTTTTTCTTTCCAATATTCAAAATTATTATATAAATTTACATAAAACCCTAATCAAACTAGTTTCATTATCTATATGGGTTCAATATCGATCTTTCAGCTAAATAAATTTTAAGTACTTAAATATCATTTATATGAGTTTTTGAATTATTAATTCATGTTATACCTAACGTATATAATGAAATCATTTTTTCTTGCCAACACTACTACCCAATTGCAGGAATAGTCGGAAGAGAAGTTGGTGTTGAGATTCATTAGTGGTAGCAAGATAACATGCATCATACCTTTTGTAGTGAACATCTGCCAAAGGTGATGATGTTTATATGGATTCAATTCCATATGTATACCCATTTAAAATATTTACACCAGCATTTAAATGCATCCAAATGTCTTGGGGAATTAAAATGCTAAGTATAGGTCACAAAAGGTGGTTTTATCTATTCCGGAAACCCAAATTCTACCTTGAAAATCCTGGAGGAACCCATGTTGTTCCTTCCTTTCGTCAATTTATCATCCATATCTCAAAAAAGTGTTAGCAATTGATTGAAATTAATGTTCCCATGATTTTCAATACTGATCATGACCCTTGAATATTCATGTGTTATCAGCCAATCCCCAAAAATACTGAGGTGTGAAGGCCACAATCCCATATCCTTGGGTGTAATAGAATCCGTGAACTCATTACCCATTAAATGTATCATGAACTATTTCTGACTGAATTATAACAAACCAAAAATGATCTTTGTAATTATTCCCATCACAAAATGTTAGACTCTACTATAGAGGTGAGTAAGCATCATAACTCCCAAGTTCACTTGGTTTTCGAAAACTATCATATCTATAATAACAAATGTCTAGATAAATAGGACGATATAGAAATCCATGGATGGAAGTAGGATTCCACTCTTGAATGTGGAAAGATTTACTAGGTGTCTATTCATTTGTTTCCATTACTTTATAATATTTCCCCATGTTTTGTAGGGATATTCCTTTCAAATCATCCAGTATGAAACATCCTTCTCATATTCCATTTATATGTAAACTTCTTTGGCTTTCATGACATTCTCATATATATTATATTCAGTAAGACACCCATAAGATACATTATATTTATATCCCATTAATTATATGGTATATTATTCAAGACCGCAGTCGACCCATCTAAAATATGTTTTACTATGATGAGTGTAGTGACATTGTCCCAATAAGAAATGGTTACTGTAATGAATTCATCATACAAGTACCCCATATTTTGGATTCCCCTAATGTAATGGAGGTCCAATAGACTAATCCAAACAACCCCATGATGATGGTAGAATGTGTTGGTGTCTAGGGACCATCGAATGAGAAACACTAGTAATAGATCATGCTGATGATAGACATGTAATTGGGACACCAACACTACCTATAACATACCAATATGAAATTTCTTAGCCTCTTAATCTTCGTATGTGAAAAACACCCAGTAAGCCCCACACCCAATCATTGGGGATGTTCCCCCCACCTCCCATGTCCATATCTATATACCAACCCATGTTTTATTCTATCTACTACCCCAAATAATAGACTCATAATGAGAATTTAACACCTTATTTGAAGGGGTTTATCCTATCACATACCTTATACATACAATATGGGTGTATACCATGTGATCAAAAAGTTCCCAAGACATGTGACCAAAATATAAATATTCCAATATATATGTTCTTTATAGTAGGATGACCAGAACCATGGTGTGTTGACTTCCAGGGTAACAATTTTCACATCACCCAGGAGACTGAAATTGTATAATGGAATCCTATTTCTCATAATTTACCCCTAATGATCCTTAGAAATTATAATTATAAAATCTTAGATTTATAACATGGATCTATGAGCATGAGGGACTTTTGGGTTCTCAGATATTTTCTACCTACATGTAGAGGCAATAGCATCGATAATGTGTAGGTTAGTATGGTTGGCCACTACTAAGTTATTAGAGAATATAGAAAGATATGGTCATGGAAAGTAGGTATTTTTCAAATAATAGACCTAGTTCATTCAAATATCATGTAATTCATATATTGTAGTGGGATGTGAAATCACATACAGATGGGAAATATGGGTTTGTACTAATGTCTTGGCTTAATTATCAAGATTTTATGAAAAGATTATTTTTTTATGAATATGATACTCTTTATTATAAATGGAATAAAGGTCACATAACAAGGTACCCCAAAGCCTAATTATAACTACAATACTGCCCAGTAATTTGATCACGCAATAGGGTTGAATGACCCTGTGAGAAATCTATGCACCACATTTGAAATGGATTCAATATTTTGACATTTCCCTCGAACTTGACATTCTAGTATCCTATAAGCTCAATTTCCATGAAAAGGGGGATTTTATTGTGAAAAAACTTTCTAAATCATCGAAATATTAGTTTTACACAAAATAAAGGTCCATCCCATACTAAAAAACTATATCATAACAAAGGCTGTTGTTATGTGAGTCTTTAATTTCTTGCATGAAACTTTTTTATCTCACACACAACCCACTTTCATGTAAAAGGAACAACAAAAAATTATATTTCCCTAGGGATTTGGGATACATGAGACATTGGAGAAAATAACTACACATATCATCATAAATTTTTGAGAAAACATTTCAGTGTCATATAAATCCATTTTCATAGAAAATATGACGTTATGATCATCCATTTGTATTGTCTCACACATGTTCCCAATGAATGGGATGCACAAAGATAGTATGCATGACTAGTTATATGGTTTTCATATATGGTCCCTAGTTTTTATATAAATATAGTATCAACAACCATGATGGGAAGGATATACAGAAGGTGATTCCCCAACTCCCATTCATGAGAATCCATCTTCTCAACATTGCTTGAAACTAAGATTCTATGGATTCTCAATGGTAGAGAACAAGTAATATGTACCTCCCACGGAAATCACTTTTTCTTGTACTATGGTTGAGAGTTCCTCATGAAACAAACCTTATGTCTAGTTTGGTTCATGAAATATAATACATCTTTGAAAAAATCTAATATTTTTATCAAATATGTTGTTTCACATTTTTATTCTTCTCTAATCAATGTATTGGCCTATTGATAGAAACCATTTTTAATGAAAACTATTTTGGGTGTATTTTGATAGAATTGTGTGGAAGACCCTTTGAATCCCTAACCCTATTTATTTTTTATGGAAACCTAATTTGGAATAGTTCAATCCCCTAGGTTCCCTCTCCCTATTCAAATCATATTATCCAAACCCAAAATCCTTGTACAACCAATACTATCATCCTAAACATTCACCCATTTTTCATAAAGCATGGACTAGACCATTACCTTACCTTTTTTTCATCAAATAATAGGTAACCTAATTACTACCCCCTGTGAATAGATATCCCAACATTGGGAAACCTAATTCTTACTCTTCCATAGAAGTGATTACACGATGCCCCTCCAAAATTCTCATATGTAGTTGACACATAATCTCTACGGGTTTCATTAGGAATGGAAACTATGCCCCATTATTAATAGATTTCCAATTTTTTGGAACATCCTCTATATAATTGAAATGTTCTCCATAAGTGAATTTCCCACATGATCTAATCAACATTATGTAAATCATCATATCCCAAAATCCTAGTCATATGATGTTAAACAAAGGACAAAATCCTCATCACATGATGTGACACTATATCCATACCATGTGTGTTGACAATGGGATGATTCATATATGATTATTATGGTATTCCCCTCCTACCCATCCATTGGATGTAACCCTTAAGGTATCTTCCATAGGCATACCAAATGTGTAAGCCTAACACCATCCACCATTGACACTCCTATTAAGACACAAGAGTCCTTACCACATGATGTTAAACCACATGGACCGATCTTGTCACATGAACTTAAACTAATGGATCAAACTATATAGATTTTGATCCATATTCTCCAAAATGGTACATAGTAAACATCCTTGAAATAGAATCATGACATATCATCGCATTCATGGTTACTCCCTGAGGTTCAATCATGATGCCCCAAAATATCCTTTATACCCCATGTGTGATATCTCTCTCATGGGGACATAGTTAATGACATGCCCATCCCAAAAAGACATAAAAATATGACATAACATTCCCCACAAGTCATTAAAAATGTTCCTAAATTTCAATAAAATACATCAAACTCATTACCTTCCAATCCCCATAAGGCATTAATCCCTTTAGATACCTATCCCCAAAAGTGATTAAACTTGATAACTTCTTACCCACAGAAGTCATTAAAAATATGACCTAATTTTCCCAAAAATAAATCAAACATGTGACCTGATCTAGATTATAAAGCCTATATAACAAACATTAGATGCATGAGGTAAAAACTGTTAGATAAATTATCACCTTTACATCGACTACTACATGATCAACAAGGGATTCCGTAGGTTTTTTTGCCTAATATGGCTCATATGAGATACATCCAAATTCAAAAGGGTAGTACATTTTTGTATTTCCAAAATGCCTAACTTCCATATATGACCAGGCATGCCCAATTTTAATATATTCTCTAACATATGGTAACTCCCCTATTGAAATAAAATAATTTTATTTAACCCGATTCCACCTCGAGATGGCATTGGGAATGGACATAATGAACATGGAATAATTCGATGAGGGAGACCCATAAAAGGTGATAAGATCTATGGATGAATCCATTGAAGGATGCACTAACATCCTATCATCTAGTTTCGATTGAGGAACTAACATCATAGATTAAGGTAATAGACTCCACAGACATTTGGAATGTTTGAATTATGGGAAAAAAGTTTCAAATCATCGTTAAATAGAGGGACCTTGTACAAACCCATAAAAAAGAATCAGAATCAATTATGTCTAACTCATATCAAAATTTATATGTATCCATCAAATCCAATACACATAAGAATATATAGGGAGGTATAATTTCCAATGTAAATAATAAAATTTTAGGCGACATTATGTCTAACCTATATCCAAAGAAAAACCATGGTCACCAGTGCACCCAAGCATATATGAAAAATCCCATTTGATTGGAACTATTCCAAAACTCATCAGCAACAATGCTATCACATAATACTCAATATAATATTCTATATCATATAAAATTTTATATCCCTGAGGTCAGTTAGTTATATTGAGGATAGATGTGATTTAGTGGAAAAAATACTCAACTATCCTTTTATGATTTCTTATAAAATATACCTATATTACATGTTAGAGTGAGAGTTCTAACTGTAAAATTCACACAAACGGTGACACAAAAATGGGAAAAAGAATCTTATTTTATTATGATAAAAACTCAAATTGAGATGTTTACCCTAGGCATGTTCCAAACTCGCTGAAGTGCATACTATTCACAAAATTCCCCATTTTTAATTATAATGATCAGAGAGCAACCATTACCCACAATACAAGAAAATAATAGTGTTTTCTCCAAAAAAAATTCCTAAAACGTTACACTAAAATATTATAATTTTTAGATGGAGGGATTATCCTTCTCATATAATTATTGACTCCTAATAATTTAATAGCATTTATAAAGTTCTTGACCATAAAATTAAGTATTATTTCTTCTTCCTCTTGACATAACCCAACTGTGATGATTATAAAAAATCCAGTGTGTACAAATATTGATTCTATTATTCTATATCAATTTAAAGTATTTCATATATTTTTATTCTTTATGTTCACACTCTATAGACCACACATCTACTTTTATATCAATAATAATATATTCATTTATTATACTATTCATTTCTATATAAAATTAATTTAATTTTCATATTCATATATATATCCCATGGTAGTAGTATGTTTTTATTAATAAATTTGAGTTTTAAATTAATATTTTATCAATAATTTTGTTTCATATATCTTTGGAATTATTTCAACATTATCTATATTTTCCTTCAATCAAAATCACTTTCTAGGAATGCTATGGGATATTTCACCCTGTGGATATATTCACCCTGACATGAAATAAAAATTCTAAAAATTCATCTTCATTAGATTATTACCTCTATTAAGTGGAACAAATTTTCACAACATAATAGTTTTTATATTTTCCAAGGTTTTCATGTCACATAATGACAAAATAAATCATAGTCAGGTATACTTAAAAAAATAAAAATAGACTTGATACTAATTATCATTATTTCCCATTATGAAAATACTACATCACAAATGGCACAGTGTATTTCATGGAACATCATGACCTTCTCAACCAAGCATGACCAAATTTAAAAAAAATTACATATGTAATAACATTGTTTGTTTTAGAAATAGACTATATTATGTAATGATACTCATCATCATTATGATGTTTCTTCTCAAGCAGTATAAATCATGAATTATCATCATGATTTTTAATCCCTTGAAGATGTGATTCAGCATCATGATTTTTATTTTCATAAATTCTCATTATCTTTTTGAAAAATTTCTTCTAAAAGTCGTTATCATTTTTCAATACTGTATACTATTTTAAAATTTTATAATATTTTATCTATGTTAGAAATCAATGGCATCATAAAAAAATTTATGCACAAAAAATAAAAATAATATATATGGAACATCTCGCATATAGAATATTATATACGAACCAAAAAATTACACATCAAGGAAACATTTTCCTTCTCCACATTAATATATTATAATGAATTTTATGTATCAAATAAATGACTTTTTTATTATACCAAAATTATTAGGTTTTTAATTATAAACGAACAGAAAAAATATTATGCAGAGAATATAGAACAATAAGATATAGAGTATGTTCATTCCATCACAAAAATTTCAAGTTATTATTTATTAAAATAATTTCATTATAAGTGTGTTTTTTTTCCATTATCATTTCTTTACAATATATTATAGATCGATCTTATTTTTAAAATGTGGTTATCATTCATTTGATAAAATTCCCATGTATACTAACGGTCACACTTATAAATCAATAAGAAAAATCTTATGAATTTGAGAATATTACATACTACCACTAGTAAATTTATATTAACCATTACATATAAATGGAATGTTTTTTAATTTATAAATTTTTTATCTTTTTACAAGTTTTAATATAGTATATAGATAAAGAAATTCACTTATGAATTGTATGTTTGGGAAGATTTCAGATCAAATTCTTCCCAGCATAAAAACTCTTCCAAACCCCTCCAACTGTCTCAAAATAAATTCAAAATACCAAAAAACACTCTTTAACCTTCATCTAGAATAATAGAAAATGTTTTATTTATTTATAAACTTGATTTTTTTTCCTACAATGTATTAATAAATTACCAAATCCAATTATTCATCAAAAATTATTCATCCCTATATAAATTCAATATCCTATAGTATATTTCATCAAATAGTAATTTTAGTGAACAATCCCTGGATTTTAGTATCCCTTTCCAATGGTGCAGTATCATCATTATCATACAATATTCTTTATAATCAGAACAATTATACTAAATCATCTCATTGTTTCAATAGACTCTCATATTGTATTTTTTCTCCAATAAAGTAACATAAATAACTTTCAAACTCATCGAAAATTATAAAAATTAATTATTCAATAATTATAATCTTATATGAGATATCATAGTGTGAGAAATAAGAAAAATGGACAATAATTTCATGTAATTTTTAAATAAGGACTTATAACCAATTCATTCAATATTTTGATTCCACTTCATACCAACTGATAAATAATATTTCAATTATTTATATAAAGATTATCTCGTGAACCTGTGTATAAATTGTTCTTGTATCCATGTTCCCCTTACATGTTACAATTTATACACTACTAATTGCATTGATTATTTTTTCTAAAATAACACACTAAATACTTACTCCCCCTAAATAATATATCTATCACATATTTGGTAAAATATATATTATAATATTTTTATAAATATTAATATTAGTATCCATTTTGATACATTTAGAAATTAAAAAAAGTATTATGTACGTTTTCCCGATTAAAAAACAAATCCAATGAATTAATGACTCTATGTAATGATGTCATCATACCATAGCATTTGATGAATAGGTTTTGAAAATTCCCATTAAACAAACATGGAATGGTATTTATTCCCCTATATTATGTTAACTACATTAATCAACATGTTTCTTTCAGGATCACATAGGGATGTGTCCAACAATAAGTGGGGGTGAATTTTTGTGATGATACTTCTATTCCAATACTACAACTATACAGTTATCACCTATTTACATATTCATGGAGCACATGCCTCTTTCTAAATATATCCAAAGGCTAGTATAAAAATATAGACACATATAATAGAATAATAGAACACTGAGGTTTTTTAATTTGGTTTACCACCCTATGGGTGACTATGTATCGAATACCTAATGGTTTTTCTCCCATGAGAATCTATTCCTTCATAATATCAAATAAATAACAATAAAGGGTATGAAAATGAATTAATTATTTTGGAAGATATCAAGCAGAATGAATGTGAGGGATTATTTTTCCATTACAAAAGAGAATCGAATTGATCTTCCTCAATGAAAGATCACATATGTTATCTCATGTCCCCTATTATGGAATTCCCTTATTCCTATCATGATGTAATTAGATGGATTTCCTCTATGTTTTTCAGATATCCACATAATATTGAATTTATAGCCCTACAATACCATCTTCACCATTAAAATATTTGATATGATATATGTATTCCATATTTATTATCTTATTATTCTTATTCATTGTGAAAGGAAACACCTCTTCATGAAGTACAACTTATATCTCTCCCTCTTTACTTCCATAATACCTCATGTAACTAATTGGTAAAATAATAATGCCCATTTTCTGTTTTTAATTTTACATGCATTATCTACCATGTTTATAATCGACCACTCAATGCAAAAATTCATGAACATTCAAAATATATATATATATATGTTTTCGTTCAAACTTCAGAATGTATTCCTCAATTAAAAAATACCCTCATGTTTTGGATATAATTCATATTTTAATTTTTAAACACTCAAAACAATTGTTCATATAATTCCCAATATTTATAACTCATGAAATATTGGCCTTTAAAATCATGAATATTCTACATTCAATCAGAATCTAAACTCATTTCCCCTATTTTTCATCAAAAGAATCCATTAATTATGTCTCATTACACATACTATACAAACACATGAATTTAATGTATTATTCATGGTTGTATTTTCTCATTGATTTATGTCACATGACTCAACATAAATCTCATTGTTTCTTATTTTTCTATAATTATGACTCAAAAAAGAATTATGATTACATGAATTATAATATTAGAAGTAGAATCATCATGTTTGGATATCTTTTAGTGAATATATGTAAATAAAAGTTATTAAAGGAGTTCATAGATTCTTTTAAGTGAATCCTAGCTCAAAGATCCCCAAAACACACTTATGGGTCTTCTTCGTGAATTCGTTTCACAAAGACGACCCACCCTCAAATAATGTGTGATTTCCTAACGGTATCATAAGCGAGCCTGATAGAGCTTAGCGATTGTGCCATGTATTTATTGCATGCTCCATGAGACTGATATAGATGTGTCCATCTGTGAAACAATCATTTAATTCATGAACAACATACCATCTTCATGATATCATATTCTTATAAATTATCAATTAATTCAAACTCAATGAAATAGATACCCGATAATTAAACATCTGAATTTCCCTCTCATGAGTAATAATATATGAGAAAAATGTTCGAAGTGTCCATACATGGTAGATTCACATTGTGACTACTCTTCTAAATGATGTTTCATTCCCAATAGACACCATGGAATGTCCAGATAGAAGTAGTGTAACTTAATATTGTCCACCGAGAAAGGAAACCTGGAATAAAATTCAATAAAATGAATTAATATATAATGGAGACCCATTAAGGGAACTGATTTCCACAGAAAAATATATGGAAGTAGAAACTAACATCCCATTATATTATTTCTATCTAGGAGAAGACATCATCATCGAGAGTGATGAATGCCACCATCCATTTGAAATTGGGAACGAGTGGTGACAAGGACCGTTAGAGCACAATGACACATATGCAGTGTACCCTAGAGAATGAATCAAAAAATTGTGTATTTTTTTAATATTTTTATGTGCTTAATTATTATGATCATTATATATATTCCCAAACATATAATATGTAGATCAACAAATTATGCTAATCTTGAGAAGTCAAATGTTCCATGAAGTCTCATGATAAAAACTAACTTCCTCTCAAATTTTTAACATTTTTTATTGTTATTTTCACTTGAATAAAATTTATACAATCATGAATACTATGAATTATGATTGGATAATAATATATAATGAATACATACATATTTTCCTCTCTCTTAGATAATTATAGAGAAGACATACCATTTTATTGAATGATGAATGATCAGATTCAAACACTCAACACAAAATATATTCAAAAAAATCCTTTAATATTATTCATATTTATCTCCCACATCCCTAAAAACCAAATTTCATGATCATAAATATGTCATATACTTTATCAGCATGCCATTTTTATGACACAAATCTCACAATATTTTTTTCCCATGTAATTATACCAATCCTTTTTCCATATTCAAGGTACCATGAGCTTCACTACAGTGTGTTATACACTTTAATTTCATGTTCATCCTTAAATTAGTTGTATCAGATAATGTTATATAATTTTCCTTCATTTTCCACTATTGAATTCATATCAGAATGAATCACAACTTATAAGCATCATTTCATTTCCATAATGGTCAGATGGAATTTGAACCACCTAATTTAATCTATTATTCATTATATAATAAAAATAAAAATATCTTATATTTCATCTAGTATACTCATCATAATTTTACAATAATTTTAAAAAATATTTCATTTGAAGATCAACAATATGATGTGACCATGCCTATCGACCACACATAGATATTCAATCAACTACAAAAACTTTATAATCATCATTGGGTAACAATTTTGTGAAGCAGAAAAGTGAACATATCTATGTATCATGATAATGTACACAATTTGGATAAATAATATCAACCATTTCAATCAAAAAATGAGTAAATCAATAAATTTTTCACATGTATTGATCTGATCTACATAATAAAATATATGAAATTTTATATATTGAATACATGTAGAAACTATTGACTATGGATTAATGTTTAGATATACCATGTCGAATATTTATACCGAATGACTTTAACCTCTCTATGAAAAGATAACTAGATATGGCATAAATAATTATTAGCTTCATGGTATACCATTAATCCTTATATTAATGTTTCATATTTCATATGAATGTTACAGAGATTCCTTAAATTATTCAGTTCTACACATTCCATTAGATTATATTTCTTCATCTCATATCTACATTATTTGTGTTTCCTCTATAATATAAAAATAATAAAAATAAAAAAATGTAGGTTCATTAATCTCCAAATTTATATTTTTTCTCAATATCAATACATTAAAATATAATTTAAATATGTGAACATATTTACATCTTCTCTTCACTTTTTTATTGTCAACTAGATTCATTTTTATACTCTCCCCCTTGATGTTAAATATAATGGGAATTATAGATAGTGATTGGTATGAAATCATTAATAAGAATCATTTTGTTATTCATTCCACTAAAATATATGTAAACCTTGCTCTTCTAAGAAAGAATATGGTGGTATTGAGTCATTATGGTTATCCATAATCAATAGAGTATGATACAAACAGTATCCTTTTTCAATTAAATGTTTTATTGGATCATCACATACATATAGGTTTATAGTAATTGTTTAATATCAATTGTTGGAAATATTCTCAAAACAATTATACATGAATTTATTTCCCTTTAGAACAAAAAAATTATAAACATTCATGTACAAAAAATATGTTTTGACATCAAACCACCCTTAATCAATTAATGTTTAATCAGCTTCTTCTCATTGATTAAATGATATTTATCTCCATTAATATCAAAATAAATTAATTTGAAATTTTCTATATGACAATAGTCATTCATATATTTCAATTACTATTTGTGAGGATCCTTATATCAACCCAAACATAATGTTTGAATACATTCCATCAATTTTATGGGAAACATAGTACGTTACAAAAACAAACGCCCATAGTCTATATTTGAATTTTTCTATTAGAAACATTTAAATGAAAAAATTGGTACATAAGTGAGATATATTATCTATTACTAGGTTGGTCATGATTATCACCCATCTTAGAAACATCAGCCTAATACATATCCTCAAAGCATGTGTAATAGAATCAACAAAAGTGGTGAGCTATGACGATTAGTACGGTTAAACAAGGAATATTTGAAAGCATAAACATGAACATAAGGGTATGAAAATGTGATCATGAAATTGTAAGATCAAAAATTACACACAAAACATGATCAGCATGAATCATGGAATGAAGATTGTAAATTCATAATAAATGAATCAAAAGGGAATCAAGTGAATAATCCCTTAAAGGAAAACATAATAATTGAATTGTGGAAGACACATAAACATGTATTATAATTACCTATAAGTCAATATTGATTTATAGAACTTATTAGAGACCATAATTTGGACTACTCCTTCAGGGTGGTACACACCAACATCCCCACTTGTTCTCCTTTCCTTGTAAGGGATCAGGTGTCCCCATCTTTCCATAGTGGATTTTGTTTCCCCATCATCCCCCAACGGATCGGGTTTTCCCATATTTTCTTATTGAATCTAGATTCCCCATCATCCCATAGTGGATCGGGTTTCCCCATCATAGTGGGTAACGTTACCCCAAACTCACATTTTGGATCAAGTTTCCCCATATTCTCACAATGGATGGGGTTTCCCCATGTTATCATAGTGGACCAAGCCCTTCGACATAATTCCCATCTATATCTCATCAGATATAAATATGTACACAATTAATTAGAGGAATATATAGTTCCCATAAATTAGGTAACAAAATCATACATACATCCGATACAAGATAATAAAACAACCATCATTACATGACCCATAAAAATAAATTTTTTCATAGAGATAATATCACAACCCATGAAATGAAATGGTCATCACTACATTTTATCATATCATTATATATGGAATAGAGATATGTTTAATATTCATTTAATCAAATCATAACCCATGAAAAGAAACATGTTTTAAAACCATATGACACATGGAAGAGGAACTAGTGTCATAAGCATCATTCCAACTAAACTAAACCATTCTATAGAGAATATGAGTGGTATTCTTGGATCATATTCCTATGTAATAATAAACTATTATAAGTTATGTGATATTGGATGAAAATGGAATTTTAAATTTGACATAGACCATTTCCTATGTAAAATAACCATTATTTAAAAATAATTTTATTAAAATAATTTCAAAAATAATTACCTTATAAAGAAACATTTATTATTTTAGATACAATATTTATTGACAAAAATATAAATTGTTATTTAAAAAAATGTTTTTAAAAAATAAATAATTTCAAAATGAAATTTCTTTGAAAATATACAAAAAAAACATATAAAGAAGCTTAAGTTCATTTTCAATACTCTTTTCCTTGAACACTTATAAAATAATCTTGATATATACTGAAATCCATTTTCCTTGAAAATTTATAAAATACCACTGAACATTTTAACAAAATGTTTCAAACATAAAACATATTTTAGTCCTTTTTTGAAAACCTAGTTTTGAAAGTACACATATTTCTAATAAAAAGCCATATAAATTCATATTTTCAATTGTATAATTGCATAAATATCTTACATAATAAAGAGTGGAAAATGGTAACAATACATTATGATATCATGGATAACCATAGGAGAATAAAATTCATTATTATTCTTGTTACATGGATCTTAATATTTCTTAAATAAAAGAAAAAACATAAAAACCTAATAAATCGTGGTAATGATAAAATAAACTATTACTACCTTAGTATCATTGAATCATAATCCATATAAAATAACAACATTGCACAAATCAAAAATTATTATGAAAATAAGGATACAAATGATATGGAAATGTCCCTATATAAACCACATAGAAAAATATAAGTACATATCATGGAATGAGTCTCGAAGAAGTTAAATTGAGACTAAATTACATTACCAATTTGGTAAAATTTTAACCACAAACCCCATAAAATAATAAAATAATATAATGATCTGAATATCATTATATAAATGAAATTAATTATATAATGTTTGATAGGGTATTTTATACACCAAAATAATGTATCATATGGTTAAAACGGAATGTATCTCATGAAAGTAAAAAATTGAGAATAATTCAATTACCATAATCCTTGACTTACATCATATATATTAAACCTCCTCTTCTTTGAGTAACTCCTCCTGGTTTTCAGAAAATGGATTACATAGAAGTATTTATTACAAAATTTAGTCTTATGAAATTTATATAGGGATATTGGGAGTTTATATTGGTAGAGTTTGGGAAAGTAAAATAGCTTTAAAATTGTGAATATGTGTTAGGGGTGAGTTCCTTTTTATAGTGGAGGAAGAGTCGTATTCTTGTAAAATTTGAAAAGGGAATTACACCCTTGTATTTTATATAAAAAATGGCTCCAATAATGGTTAAAATCCAAAAAATTATGTTATAAGGGTGATATTTGGAAAGATAATAGATTTTTCAACATTATTTAGGTCATTTTGGACCACAATTATATTGTTTACTAACTTGTAATGAAAATGTTCCTCATAATCTTTGTAATTAATTTTAATTACATTCACTAGTAATTTTGAAAAAAATAATTTTAAATTATTTATATTTATAAATTATTATCATAATATATATGTAATTCATTATTATTAATTCTATTCAGATAAGTGGAAGAAATTTAATTTAATGTATCTCGCAGACGGGATGATAAAGCGTGTTTTTTAAGTAATCATGTTTAAAAGTTAATGATTTTTTATATCCAATTTCAACATGAAATTTCTTATAAATAACTATATTGGTTAAATTTATGTATAATTGCTCTTATTTAATATTAAAAAAAATTAAGACAGAATTTATCCATATAAAAAATTTAGACAAAAAAGCATTTGGGAATTGAAATTTAATATTTTTCATTATTAATCAAAAAATGAAACTTCATAGAAAAATTAAAAAACACCCCTAACATATATTTTTTGTTTCAATTTAAAAAATCAACTTTATATTGATGTATAAAATTTATGTAATTTTTAAAATAGTTGATTTAAAATAAGTTCTCCACAAATAGTCAGTAAAACCATCTTTAAAATAAAATTGGTTGTTTATGAGTAAAGTTGGTTTTTTTTCTTATCGTATAAAAATAAAATATATTGTATTAATTTAAGAAATATTTTATTTAATATATAGCATATATATTTCCTTAATATCATTTTTTAATTTTATTTTATTTAATTTTTTATGACAACACTCTTTTGGGATCATAAAAATATGTCATCTATTTTCAATTGATTTATATTTTCATTAGTAATTAATTAGTGACCAATAAATTCACATAATATTTTAATAGTCTATATATTTTAATAATTTAGTTAATTATTTCATAAAAACTGGTTTAGTTACTAATTTATATCTTATTTTACTAAATTATAATGTTTAATCAATATACTATTGTTTGTTAAACTCTGTATTATGTGTAATGAAAGTTACTTAAGGGACTTATTATTGTGTGTAATACAATAAAAACATGATGTTACATGTACCAATACATAATATAAATGTTTCATTTATTGAATTGTTAACTTGTGGTCATATATAATGTAATAAAAACTTATTAATATAATATATAAAAACTATATTCAGTGTTTCATGAAATGAAAAATATCAAAAATGTTAAATTCATTAGAAAAAAAATATTTCACAACATCTCATGGTCATAGTTTCTACCCCCTTAAATTATTTTTTCCCTATAAAATAATCTGGTTTATCAAAGGATTAATAATTTATTGTTCTGTTAAAAACCCACCTCTTTAAAAAGATACTAAAACATTCTTTATAAAGGGAATGATGGAAACTTAATGATCAACCAAAGTATCACATAACTAGGTCTTTATATATGAGAAAAATGGTTGGAAGTGAAGATTCTATATTTTAGAAATGTATAAAAAATAATTGATATTTATGAAGATAATTGAACTCCATAAAGTGAATGGAGAATGGTGAATAAAATTTTAAGGGCCACACAACCATAAATATATAATAATTTATAATAATGTCAATTGAACTAAAACAATGGGTTTTGGATAAATCTTTTTCAATATATTTTCCCCATTGTTAAAAAATTCATTTACTATCAAAAATCATAATGATATATAGTTACATCATTTTATTCATTTTCATACACACAATCACAACCATTGGATAGGCCGTATTCGATTTCCACTTCATCTCTTACTCTATGAAATAAAGGTGAATTAGTTATTCTTGAATTATTAACAGATAATGAGATATATTGATAATTCATTCCAGCTTCCTTCAGATATCATCAACAGAAATTGGTTAGAATAGGTTATCCAATATGTATAAATCCTCATTTGGTGATATAATTCTTTAATCTCACAAACGTCATCTTATGCTTAAAATTATCATTCTATAAAAAGTTATATTTATAATCATTCCAAAATATGACAATCCAAAACATTAGATTTATGTTTAAGAAATATTTTTTATATTGATCTTCTATATATCCCAAATTATTTCACCGTTTTCACATTCCAGACATGGGAGTACACTCATCATATGTTCTATAAAAATACAGAAATAACTTGAATTGTCATAAGTCCTTTATTAAAACATGCATGCTTCCTTATTTAGTTGAATACAAGATATATTACATAAATAAAAATAAATTTTATAAATCATTGATGATGATATAAGACACTTTTTCAAAAAAAAATTATTATTTCTGAGGTAATAAATAATATCCAATTTACATTATCCAAATAAATAATCTCTTTATCCAAGATAAACAAAAAAGTCTCAACATCTTGAGCACATTAATGGCTAACTTCCCTTATATCAAAATATCTCTTTTCTATTAAATAAATTTTATATGTCTTCATCACCATTAAACACATCAATTATAAATAAAAACATATACTAAATATACTTATATATTTCATGATTCATATAACATAAAAAATCCATTCCATAACACATACGCTTCAGTCATTTAATATTTTTCTTATAAAATTTCATGAGATTTATCATCTTATTCCTTAATACCCCTTTAACATAATATGAAATATGAATATTGTATTATGTTTCCTCAATACAATTAATCCACACACTTTTAATGTAAATAATACTAGAAAAAAATCCCATATATTTCACATGTCATTTGTGATATCCTTATCTTCAATAGTATAACCAATACTTTTAGAGTTGGTTCCCAAGAACCAAATAATATGTTCATTATGATAAATATTTATTCATTTTTTTGATATTAAATAAATACTTATCACTTCATGATAATTCTTCTATGTGTTATAGTAAGTGATAATGTCCCAAGAGTAGTTGTCTCTCTAAAAGGTTATAGTAGTCCCCGCTATGATGAGAACCTGAAAGTATTATGACACTATTCATAGATATATTTTCTATGCCCATATGATGTTATTAGGGGGATAAAATTGATATAGGCTATCATTGGTGGACACTAATATTAATTTGGGGCACCTTCTCATGGTTTATTCTCTTGGGGATATCGAGTAGGATTTTATGAGAACGAGACCTGTTATATGGAAATCTGCCTTAATATATTTCACTGAATGTTCCTATCTTTGGAAATCTATATTGGTTCATAGTCATTAATATTAATCTTAATGTATGTTATGAGTTGTGTAATATGATTTATTGACGAAAAATGAGTTGACAGATGTTCTAGGTGAGGTAGAATACATTGGGTGCATCACGAGTAATACTGTATGAATGAATAATGAAAGAAACGATTTATCACCTATGTTCACCAACATATGTGTATATAACATTCCGTTTTGTGGATATTATATATAATATATAAATACATATCAATGGTATTAAATAGTCAAGATCTATTTCCAAAAAGTCAAAGAAAGAGATATCGATCATATAGGTTCATGGAATTGGCATCAAAGTCTCTCGATTTGAGATATTTGAATAAAGGGGATTATATTACTCAGTAAGCATTCATATGATGTTACATGTCATTGCAGCATTAACATAATTCTCTATGGGTTCAATGATATGTTTCTAGATTCAAATCTGGGACATTTTCCTGCTCCTCCTAATTCCACTGAGAAAGAGGCCAAGAGGGTTACACTAATAGTGTATCCAAAATCTTAGTTAAATTTTTTATTATTTGAATAGTTTATCAATATTAATCATGTTCCTGGTTTAATAATTATTCATGTATTCCATATCTAATTTATTGTGTCAGTAGTTAGTCGAGATAATATATTATGGGTAAAATAATTAATAAATATTTATTTGATATTTTGGTGAATATAATATTTATTTATTTATTAGTAAATAATGCACTGATATTTATTTAATTAATATATAGTCATTATTGAAGGTAGGATAAATATTTAGGAGGCTTGGATGACCATGTTTAAGGGTCCACTGATAAATAATAATATTAAATATTATTTGATTAAATAAAATTTAATTATATCATTCAGGTTAAGAACATGTGAGAAAATAAACTTATTGTTGTTATTATTTGAAGTATAGGTTTCACTTGGATTAATAAAACAGATGAGGAACATGTGAAATTTATTTTATTATTACCCTAGTGAAAGAAATTCCCAATCATATTATACTCTTATTATCAAAGTTATAGCCAAGCGATGGCTATAGTGTTGTACCGAACATTTTGGACAAAACCACTAGTGGCTAAAGTGTTCATTCCTCTCTAATAATTATATCATTTATGAGAGTGATAATCCTCCATCAGATCAAGGAGAATGTTTTGGAATTGGTTCTCAAGTTGATCCAATGGAGACGATGTAAGTGCAAGGATATTCCATGATAGCACCTATAGATGCATTCGGTGGCATCCAGAGATTTGTGGAACACATGTGGATCTTCGCTAGAGGATATCTACCCATAATCTCCCCAACGTAATGATATTAAACTACAAGATCTATGTCCATACATGTCAATGAATAAATAATAATCTTTGGATGTAATTCTTATTTAATTAAATTAATTATAAACCATATATGTTGATCCTATTTATTGGTTTGGGATTTCTATTTGACAGAGAAAATTTACGTGAATATTTTTGATCAAATAATGAGTATTTTTTAATTTTTTTTAGATGATAAAACCCATGTATTTCATTTTTTTATAAAAATAATGGGCAATTTGAGTTTTAGAATGAAAAGGAACAAAATTGTGAAAAATTACTAATTCTGGATTTTTGACAAATTTTTATGTCAAAGGTATTTTGGTCATTTACTGAAAAGTATAATTCCAAATTTTCTGAATCAAATTTTTTTATAATCCTTATTCTATTTACTTCATATGTGTATTCTGGACCTGGAGTTGATTCGACCATATAGAGGGTATACAAATTCAATGAAGTTGGATATTTTTCTGGGTGGACTGCATGGACAACACCAATGTAACGGAACCCGAACGCGGCCTACACACATCCAAATGAGGTTTTTCCACCTGGGATAAAACTATGAAATATTGGAACGACTCAAAAAGAAATTTGGGGTAGTTTTAAAGTCATTAAGGCATCCGTTAAACGAAATAACTTTGGAGGAAACTTCCTAGAGGCTTCATCCAGAAACAGAATACTTCAATTAAAAATTTATAACTCTTGCATCCGGTATCCAAATTCTCTGATGTTTAGGGGGAAAATGTCCAAAACATGTATGAACAGTATTGAAGAAGTTTTCTACGCATGAATCAGCCATTTATGGGGTCCACAACGAGAAAAATTTCGGAGGACAGAATGCTTCCTATAAAAGGTGGCCCTCCTATCCTTCCAAAATCATTAGTTCGGCACACAAAGCCATGGAGGGTTTCCACCGGGTCACGGGCCGCTGCTTCTCCTCTATTCCTCCATCATTTATTATTTTTATTTTATTTTATTTTTATTTTTATTTCAGTTTTATTTTCTTTTGTAATTTAAATTCTAGTTTAATCAATCCATACCTTTGTGTTTCTCCACCCACCTTTCTTCTTTTCATTCTCTCTCTCCCCCTCTCTCAATATATCTATCTTCTTACATCCATCCACCATTGTGATCTTTTACTCTCAGAAATTAGAGGCTAACCCCGAGACTTGGCTCGGGGGTAGGTCAAGGTGTTCTTGAATTTTCTTTAATGTTTATTTTATGTTTGTTGTAGATTTGAGTTGCATGCATTGGTGAGGCGAATGTCCCTGATTTGGAGATGACCCCCAATGGCATGTAACTTAAACTATTTCTATTCTGGAAAAGTTTAATGATTCATACTTGAGATTTCATGTTTGGATTATAAAAATAAAATCAAACACATAAAGGAAAATAATGATTGAATCCAATACTGAACCTCAAAACAATGTTCTTTCTTCATCAACTCATTTTTTTCATTTCATGATAGTTCATATTTTTAAATAATAAAAAAACACAAAAAATATTATTATCGATTTAATTTAAATAGGAAACAAAAAAAAGTAGTTTATGTGAATTAGGATAAATTAAGTGAAACAAATTGAAAGGCTCCTCAAAAGAGACGACCCTAGTCAGCCACTTTGCTCCACTATGAAAAAATTAATTGTTTTTGTCCATGCCCCGCGACAGGCATGCATCAAAACTGGCGTCGTTGTCGGGAAGCCAATAAATTGTTCATATTATTTTTCTATTTTCACATCTTAGGTTGATTTCATTTTTTAAAAAATAATTAAAAATACTAAAAAAACATTAATGATTGATTAAAATTCAGATTATTGTGCATGTATAGATTACTCATAAGTACTCAGGTGAAAGAACATAGAGATAGAATTGAAAAACTAACGATAAAAGCTGAAAGAGCATTCGATTATGTTCATGCATTAATAGAGCATCCCAACACTGATCAGGATCAAGAACCTGAGGTGGAAAAGGATGATGACTTTCCTGCTGATCTACAAGTGGGAGATCAAGAAGGATTGGATGGTTTTTTGATTAAATGTGAGGAACTGCCTGATCTCCCCGTACAATACAAGTAATAAAATCCAACACCACCGAAGGAAGACACCACCCAAGTGGTGGAATTTGATGTAAAGATGGCGGAGCATGACTACCTACCTCCATATTCAGATAATACACACCAAGAGGCACCTACCACTAAGGTAGATATTGAAGCTAGACTGACTTAGGGAGTTGAAAAATTGTTTGACTCTATCTCTTCTAATTTTATTGAATCTAAATTGTATATCACTCATTGTGATTTTGATTATATAGATTCAAATAATATCAGCTATTCCTTGGAGGATGATGAAAAAATTGGATGTGCACCTGCTGAGGAACATATGGAGCTCCCTGGACAAGTTTAATATATATTGATGGAAGCTCGTGAAGAGATGCTAGTGCATTTTACTAAGGAGACCATGAAAAAATATTCTTACTTTGATGTGGAAGAATTTTATCTCAATAATTATAGTTTTAATTTTATTCAAATAGAATTGCACTTTGAATTTCACATTGACTATTCTTTGGATGCAACATAGCTTGAGGAACCACTGGATAGAGAAGAAGAGGATGCACAAGTAGCAACCAAGAAGAAGGATGATGGTCCATACATCATCCTACCCCCACCATGAAATCTATAAATCATTGTGAAGGGGGAGAATCTGGAGTAATATATCTATGGATCATTACTCACCAAGATGGATGAAGCACAAGCTGGGAAAAGCCACATGTGGTGGTTCAAATCAAAGAAGCTTCATCCTCCATCAGACTTTGGATAACAGTTGTAACTGCCCTTTAGAGTTAGTAAAATTTCAGAGCCCAGATGGGGGATCATACCAAGATTTATCTTTACTTTCGTTTTAGGAAATTAGATTTCAATTTCATTTCTTAGGAAGTAGCCTACCATACAGCCCCCTCCCTTATATATTTTTGAGCTTAGAAGACATTATCCTTATGCTTAATTGTGTTATTTAATTTTATAGGATCATGATGGAAGAAGGAAGACCTAGAAAGTTAAGATTAAGGACATGACTTAGTTTCATGGACAAAGAGAGTTCAATTTTAGTGTTTTAGCTTTTAAACACTACACATTTTAGTTAACAACATGTTTTGATCTTTAAAGATAAAATTTCATGCCCACAATTGAATTAATGTTTTACACGACTTACCTAAGAGACATGAGTTTCTTAGAACCTAATGATGCCATTTTATAGATTCCAATGGTTATATGATTAAATGATTGAAATACAGAGTTGAAAATTTAAATATGAAGCATAGATATTGAAATGATGATTCATGATTTGAAAGAGTTAATTAATTCATGTAAATGAAATTTCTCAACCATCTTTCAGGCTTTGAATTTCAGAAATTTATGTGAATATATTTATTATTATTATTCAAGCCATGAGTGGTTGTCTAATGTTATATTTCAAGTTCCTGAGAGGATTTCAAGACCAAGTACTTCCTATTTATTCTTGAGCATATTTCTTGAGTGATCTTGGGACATGTAATCTACCAGAACTTGTATTGAAGCTTGTCAAAGATATGACTGTGCAAAAACACATTTAAAATGATTGAGGCATCCTTTGAAAAGCTACATTTCCTTAAAATACCACATTTAAGTCAATCCTTCATTTATCCCCTAGAGACTATGAATGTCCTTTATAGGGATGAGCCATGTTTCAAGCCATTTTTATACATTCCTACCCAACTCTTGGTATTTTCATGATATTTTAAAGTTGAAGTGTGGGGGGTAAAGGGAATCATGGTGGACGAGATGATACACATTTTGAGGAAGAAGTGTGGGGTTATTATTGTGGGAATTGTAAAAGGTTGTGAAATAATTCATTATACTTTATTTTTTCCCCTCTGGAATTTAAAAAATGAAAAAAATTGACAAAAATAAAAAAAATATAAAAATGGGTTGTGATTTTAGAGAACCAAAAATCACAATTTTCCAGACTGACGATTGTATGATTGTATGTCGTTAGGTGATGTATGTGAGGTTTTATCTAATCATAACTTTCAAAAAATGAAAAAAAGTACTAAATAAAAAAATCAAGAGGGTGCACAAATCATTAATTACGCTTACATGATCATTACCTTTTTATGTTTTGGGAAGTGGATGTTGCTATTTTTGAATGTGATAATTTCATTACACTTTTAATTTTAATATCATGCATTGCACTTCAGAGATTATCCTCCTCCTGAAGACATAATTTTTAATTCATCAAATCCTACCAACCTTAAGCCTCGGAGTCATTTGAACCTTTATTGCAAGTCATCATGATTTTAAGTGTCTTTTGTCTTTACAAAGTGAAGAATGTAGTTTATTTACAAGCCTATGGATAAGGATCATGTTCTCATGATATGAGAATAACTCTACTTGAATTATATCGTGAGTGATGAGAGGAAACAAAGTAAGGTAATCATGACATTGCATGTTTAATAATTATGAATCAAGGATCTTGAATGAATGAAAGGATAAGTTCTATCAATTTTCAAATCAGAAAAGTAAAATATGTGAATTATTGGTTTCATAGAAATATGGGAAATTAAATTGATATATTTTGAAGATTTTTTAATTTTTGATTTTACATTGAAAATTGTTTGATTTTATTGTATTGAAATTTAAATATTGGTGACATTGGTGTCCTCTAATTTCCATGTTGAGATTTTATGCTTGAGGACAAGCATAGTTTAAATGTGGGGGTATTTGAAAGAGCAAATTTACATGCATATTTTTGATCAAATAATGAGTACTTTTTAATGTTTTCTGATAATAAAACCCATGTATTTCATTGTTCTATACAAAGAATGGGTAATTTGTGTTTTAGAATGAAAAGGAACAAAATTGTGAAAAATGACTAATTCTGGATTTTTGGAAGATTTTTACGTCAAGTGTATTTTGGTCATTTCCGGAAAAATATAATTCCAATTTTTTCGATTAAAACTTTTTTAGAATCCTTATTCTATTTTCTTGATTTTTGTCTGCTGGACCAGGAGCTTATTCTGGCATCTAGAGGGTCTAAAAATTCATTGAAGTTGGACATTTTTCCGGGTGGCCAACATGGACACCACCAATGTAACGGAACCCAAACGTGGCCTACACACATCCAAATGAGGAGTTTCCACTTGGGATAGAACTAGGACATATAGGAAAAACTATACAAGAAATTTCGTGGAATTGTGGAACTCATTAAGGAGTCCATTATATGACATAAGTTTTTAGGAGCCTTCCTGGAATCTTGGTCTAGAAACAGAAGCCTTCAATGAAAAATTAATAACCACCTCTTCCTCTATCCAAATTCCTTGAACATTTGGGGGTGAATGGAAAACACATTTATGAACATAATTTAAGAAGGGGTCCATGTGTGAATCGTCAATTTATTGGGTCAAAAATGCGCAAAATATCCAATGACAGAATGATGCCTATAAAAGGAGGCCCCCCTCCTTCCAAAATCATCAGTTCGGCACCCAAAGCCAAGAAGGGATCCAACAGGGGAATGTGCCGCTGCTTCTCCTCAACTACTCTCTCATTTATTATTTTTATTTTATTTTATTTTTAGTTTTATTTCATTTTTATTTTCATTTGTAATTTAAATTATACATTAATCAATCCATGCCTTTGTGTTTCTCCACCCACTTTTCTTCATTTCTTTCTCTCTCTCTCCCTCCCTCTCAATCACTCTATCTTCCTACATCCATCCACCATTGTGATCTCTTACTCTCGGAAATGAGAGGCTTTCCACGAGACTGGTATTAGGTGGAGGTCAAGGTGTTCTTTAATTTTCATTAATGTTTATTTTAAGGTTGAGGTATATTTGAGTTACATGTATTGGTGAGGCGATTGTCCTCGATTGGGAGACGACCCCCAATGACATGTAACTTAAACTATTAATATTATGGAAAAGATTAGTTATTAAAACATGATATATCATTTATGGATTATCAAATTAAAATCAAACACATAATGGAAAATTATGATTGAATCCAAGACTGAACCCCAAAACCAAGTTCTTTCTTCATCAACTCATTTTGTTTTCATTGCATGATAGTTCATATTTTTAAATAATAAAAAAATTCAAAAAATATTTTTATTAATTTCATTTAAATGTAAAACAAAAAAACAAGAAGTTTATGTGAATTATGATAAAGTAAGTGAAGCAAATTGAAAGGCTCCTCAAGAGAGACGACCCTGGTCAGCCAGAGTGCTGCACTAGGAAAAATTTAATTGTTTTTGTCCACACCCCGCGACAGGCGTGCATCACTATTACTTTATCTTATTTCATTGATTCAATATCATGGATCATGGATTTCATTATCCAATAGATCCAGGATGGTTCATTGAATATGGAAAAAAATTGCGTCATGCACCCCCCATGATTCCATTACAATGAGAACCTTAAAGTGGTATTGCAGGGGGGGATATTATTTTTCATAATTATTTAAATTCATTTGGGATTTATGCATTCATAATTTAGTTTCTCAATTAATGTTTAATATATTTTTAATATGAATTATGAGAAATATTTCTTCCTCTATCATTTATCACAGGTCTAACAGAAACTATCAATTATATGATTAAAATAAAATTGAGGAACTCAATCAGAGGTGCCATTGATTCTACCCATATAAAACTACAGTACACACCATGTAACTGGAGTTATACGTCGTGTGGTTGTGATTAATTCACCATGTGTTTATTTGTAAATTACTCAACATGTTTCCATTAAATTCACACAATGATGTTAATTCTTACACCACATTTTGACTAGGACAGACTAGAACAAAATCAGCAAGAATACATGCTATGTGGCCCACTTGAAAAGGCATGTAGTCCCTTTCATTTCAGGGTCAGATGTTGTATCTCAAACACGGCTTAGCTGATTGGGGACCATGTAATGTGGGGTCGACATGGAATTTGGCCCCCCTAGACACTCTGTGTACTGCAAGAATTATGATGCTCTCCTCACACATCAAGTCCCAATGCATGTACTTCAGATAGATGGTGAAGGTAGTACACATCACGTAGATCGTATCTACACATTGTGTATTATTTCCAGATTATGAAAAATTAAAAAATTAATATCTATATAATTTGTAGATCTACAGATCATGTATATGCTTTATTATATTTATTATTCTATATTCATTAAAGAATGACATGTTTCCAAAAAAATCATTTAATTTAGTGAATCCTCATTGAAGTACATGTCATGAAAGTATGTGATAAGTCATTCATAATATACTTCATAAAGAATAATGTGTATACATTTATAATAAATTTATATTTGATTTTTATGGGTATTCATTGTGCTACCTCCAAGGTATGTTTATTTATAAGGTACATTTTAAATGAATTTTAATTTTTTTTAAATTATAATAGATGATAATGTCAATGAAATTCAATAAATGATTAATTTAAAAGGATTGATTAATTAAATATAATAATTACTAGATTCAAGCATGATTTATCTTAAATATGATTTATGAAGGGAAATAATACTAGTTTTATTAAATGTGTAATTTATTGCATTGTAATGGCCCCACCACTTCGGCCCATTCCTTTGCCAAAAAGAAAGCCACTAAGTGTTCTAGAGGGTAAAATGGACTTTTCCCACACCTTCCAGAATTTTGAAACTACACGCTATGTAGTGTGGGTACACGCCGTGTACCCCCTCGCCGGGTATACCCTGTGTTGAAGGCTGTTTCCTTGCTGTGTGAAATAAATGGGTGCACGCCGTGTGTCCAGTACTACACGCCGTGTAGTCCTTCCCCATGTATGCGTTACCAGTAAACGGTTGTGTGCCATTTTTGAGTTGTGTCTTTGTCATGTGAAATAAATTGGTACACGCCATGTGTCCAAATTACACGTCTTGTAGTCCTTCCCCGCATATGTGTTACCCTCAAACAGTGTGTTGACCAGTCAATGGTCGCGGAGCCGTGTTGGAAGCTGCGCGGAGACATTGTGAAATAACCGAGTACATGCTGTGTACCTTAAATTACATGCCGTGTAATTTTTCATTTCTCTCGTATAAAAGGAGGTGTCCCCTTCTCCTTTTCAACTCACCCCTCTCCTCCCCTTTCCTCAGAGAAGAGTTCTCCCAAAAGATTCGAAGGCTCTTTCTTCCATAACATCTTCGTCTGAGCTCCGATTTACGATCCATCAGCGGCCACAGGATTGTAACGATGAGACAAAACATTCGAGCTTGGAACCGTTGTCTTTCATTCGTCCTTTCCTTTCCGACATCCACCCGAGGAGGTTATTCCAGGACCCGACAGATGTGATGGACGACTACGGACGACTTCTAAAGTCGATCCGGGGGAGCGTTGTGATCAGAACCTGTTGAGGTAGGGATCTTACCTTCGTCTCTATAAATTGTGTATCATGCGGGGCCGGTATCCTCTTGTTTTCATGAGAAACTGTTGAACTAATAATTGAAGATAATAACAGGTTAAAGAACATGGATGGGGAAGTTGTTATGTTTATATTTATATCATGTGATATTATTTTGTGAATTGAATGAGCTTCTGCCTACTAAAAATCATGGTCGTTGGGGGCCTTTTCTTATGCAATTAAATGTTTCCCTCTCCTTCTAGAGTTTCTTATGGATGGATACTTTGTGGAATGTGGAAATTGGTTAATCACATAAAGTTGGCTGTTTAAAATATGGAACCCTTGTGTGATCACCCTGGTTAAGCAAAATTGAATAATGAACTTATGGTTTTTGTATTGGTTACTGGTGTGTGAAAGGGAGGGGTTATTCTTGGGTTGTTACAAATAGAACAGGGAGTGGGGCTGTGATAAATTGTATTAAAGGGAGAATGATGTATGGTGCAGTTGTGGTTATGGCAGTTGGCAGCGGGGCTGCAGGGATGGGTTTGAACGTGAAAGAAATATGGGTTGTGAATAATAAATAAAAGTGGTAGAGTTAATTAATTGTGGGGCGTGGTAATGAAACGAGAATAATAATTAATGGATTTAGATGGTTAATAAGAAGGACTTTGTTGTGCTTCTTGTGTTTTCCTCACTTGATTTGTGGATGGCTGGGATATTTTTTACGAACGATCGATGTGGTTGGTTGTGGATAGTTTCCCAGTAGTTATGAAACTAATAAACGAATTCTGTTGAAACATTAAAACCTAAATGGGGATTGGGTTTGTTTGTTGTATGCATGCTTTGTGGTAGCAGTGTCGAGGCAGGTTCTTAGTTTCACTATTTAGAATCCATAGGTTGGGATGAGTGTTTGATATATATATATATATGTGTGTGTGTGTGTGTGTATCTTTGTGTTTTGTCGCACCCCACCCATGTTGAGCACTTAGTGCCGAACACTCCCATTTTATTTGAGAGGGTGTTTTCCCCTTAGCTACTAGTTCCATCCTGCTCCTTCTTCCCTAGGCTGTGATGGCTTCAGGCGACCTTACACCTAAAACCCTTCAGGTAGGTTTCGATTGGGGTGGTTCTAGCCCAATACACTCCGGGCAGGTTTTATTGTTTTTGAAGAATATTTGGTATGAGGCCCAGGTGTGTGTGGGCAGGATACACGGTTGTGAGGCCCATGTGTGTGTAGGCGTGATATGTGGTTGTGAGGCCCAGGTGTGTGCGGGCGGGGTACGTGGTTGTGAGGCCTAGGTGTGTGCGGGCGGGGAGAGTCTGGAAGCATCAGGACGTTCACCGTTAGGAAGAGCATCTACCTAAAGTGAAATGGTGCGGGGTACCCAATACTCTTGTTTCTTATATACTACTACCTATTGTGATTGTGTTTTTGGTGGGTGTGGCTGGTAAGGTTGGGTGGGTAGATTTCCTTGCTAGGTTTCTTCTGTTGTTATCACGGGACATTAGGATGTCTCCCCACTTGTGCACGAGAGAATTAGGCTTCCCTGCTGAGTATACTTGTATACTCACCCTACGTTTACTTTCAGGTTTCCAATAGGACTACTAGGGACGTGTGGGACCATACTAGTCGGACAGTTTGAGTTGTAGCAGTTTCTGTACTCCTGTTTTCTTTTGGTAATGTACTTTTGAGCATTCCTTTACGTGTACCATGTTATAAAATTATTTAAACATGCATGTGGGATTGGTTTGGGTTTATTTATATACACCTTTTCTTTTCCTTTTTGGTGGTTGACTTGTCCTATTTCCCAATGCTACATAATAAAAAGGTTAATGCCTCCCATATTTGTGAAAACTCATACCCTTGGTGCTAGTCGCCACCCCGTGGCCTACTGAAGGCGGGACTCGGGGTTCATTATCTCCCTTTCACCATTGCAAGCTCGGAAGGGGCATCTTTGCTGGGAGGGGGTCATGACAGAATGGTATCAGAGGTGATGGTTGAGAGATAGGATGGAGTCTGGAGTTAGGAATAGTGAGGATTTCATGGTGTAGTTGGGCAACAATGTTAGTTAATCTTGGTGCGTGACATAGGACCAGGAAGACTGACTAGGACATGGGATTTTAGCCCCCCCCCCCATGATCTGATGCAAGGACTCTGAGCCTACCTAATGAACAAGTGAGACTACATTGATTGCAGGGTAGAGACCCTAGGGAAGGTACATGCATCATCATGATTGTGTTTTACTTGATTTGGGTGTTCTGGGAATGAAATTAAAATAAAATGATAAAATGAAACCCTGAGAAATTTTCTTAATACTTGGGCTTAGGCGATCTCTGTTTACCGTATAGTTATGGCACCTGGACGTCGTCCCTGGGTGGCTCAGACGGCCGAGGCCCAACAGATTCAGGCAGTCGATCAGTTGAGGATTGACTGAGAGGGGAAGATAGCTTGTGGCAGAAGACTCTCCATTCTTTTCAGCGGTAGACCCTAAAAAAGTACGAGGGTATTACTTGGGATACAGAGACAGAGTGGTGTCTTGAGAAGCTAGGGATCACATTTAACTTGATTCGTGCTCCAAGGGAGTACTGGGTTCCTCTAGAAGTCAGTCAGTTAAGAGGCGTGGCGCGACAGTGGTGGACGCTCTACCTTGGAGAGAGGATAGAGGCAGAGGTTCCATGGGCTGAATTTGAGAAGGAATTATGAGAGGAATTACATTCATCCATGATCAAGGCGAAGAAGTGTCAGGAGTTACTCTCCCTTCAGTAGATGAGTATGTATGTATAAGAGTTGGGGATCATGTTAAAGGGTCTCATGTTCTTTTCTCCAGATCTCTTTCCGGATGAGAAGTCTCGGGCGAGACGTTTGGAGGAGGCACTTCGTCCTTTGCTCCATTATGATGTCACAAACATCACCATTCCGACGTAATTGGCGGTACAGATGAAGGAATAGTTTGTAGATAAGATGCAATGACTGGGAGGTGCACTCCGAGAGGGATCCAGCCAGGCTCGTCAAAGGGGAAGGCAGTCACCAGCAAGTCTCCTGCGATGAGATCTTCCAGGTTCAAGCAAGTGGGGAGCAGGCCCCAGCAGTTCCAGTTCAGATCTTCTGGTCCCCATCCTTTTTTCACGATCCCAGGACCGATGTGTTTTTCTTGTGGAGGTTTCAGGCAAGTTCATAGTTGGTGCCCGACCCGGAGCTCAGTACGGTGGAGGTGGGAAGGTTCAGCGCCCACCTTAGAAGCACCAGTTGTCGGCGAGGCCCTTCCAACGGCAGCAGGTCCATGCTCCTCCGAGGGAAGACGTTGAGGGAGGAGGCCGACCTCAGGGTTCTCCTCAGTGACCTCGACCAGGGCGTGGTCGAGGTGGTGGATGACATCAGAGAGGTAGAGGAGCTGGGCGTGGACAGTTGCACGTAGCAGAGTTGACAGCTCCAGCAGGACCAGAGGTGGTGCAAGGTACGATTTGTTTGTTCGGCACTCTTGTTTATGTTTTGTTCGATTCAGGAGCCTCGCACTCCTTTTTTGCACCTGGTCTATCCCATTCTTTGGGAATAGACATAGAGAGACTTTCCATACCACTGGTGCTAAGTACACCATTTGGAGGCCAGACCAGCGTATCTTGTGTTTTACGGGGATGTGGGCTGACGTTGGTACCACATCGATCTAGTGGGGAACTTCATCTATTATAGATGCAGCCATACGATTTCATCCTAGGCATCGACTGGTTGTTTTCTATTAGTGTCGTTATCGACTGATTTCAGAGAAAATTCATGTTCTCCGACGTGGATGGGAAACGTGTATCTTTTGTTGGTGAGAGGAGCTATCAGGTGGGAATCCGGCATTTGAAGCCTCTCTTTTCCTTGTTAGGGGGGTTATTAGTGGTTCTAGCTGATACAGAGATGATGGATGTCCCGGAGGTTGTTGGGGAGTTCCTAGATGTTTTTCCTGAGGAGGTTTTGACTCTACCCCCCCCCCCCCGACGTGACGTTGAGTTCGGGATAGACTTATATCCTGGTGCCTGTCGGATTTCGATGGCCCCTTATCGGATGGCACCTTCAGGGTTGCAGGAGTTGTGGATTAAGATTGATAATCTGATGGAGAAGGGTTTTGTTCGACCCAGCACATCGCCATGGGGTGCTCCAGTTTTGTTCACGAAGAAAGAAGATGGTGGTCTCAGGATATTCATAGACTACCAAAGGTTGAACTAGGTAATGGTCAAGAACTGTTACCCCCTTCCAAAGATAGATGATCTCTTCGACCAACTGAGAGGAGCATGTTGGTTTTCCAAGATTGATCTATTATCTGGATATCATCAGCTGAGGGTAATGGTCAATGACATCTCGAAGAGGGCTTTCAGGTGCAGGTATGGGCACTTCGAGTTTGTAGTGATTCCATTTGTAGTTACATGAACCGGCTGTGTTCATGGAACTTATGAACTTTGTCTTCTGAGAGTTTCTGGACCGGTTCATTGTTGTGTTTATCGATGACATCCTGATCTACTCAAGATCATAGGAGGATCACTTTGAGCATCTCAGGGTAGTCTTGGTAGTCCTTCGACACCGCCAGATTTACGAGAAATTGTCGAAGTGTATGTTCTTGATGTAAGAAGCACACTTCCTTGGGAACGTGGTGTCTCAGCTTGGAGTGTCAATGGACCCATCGAAGGTTGAGGCAGTTGTTTCTTGGGTAGCACCCAAGAGCGTGGAACAATTTCGTAGTTTCCTGGGGGTAGCAGGTTACTCTCGTAGGTTCGTTTCGGACTTCTCTCGAGTTTCTTCTCCATTGAAAGCTTTGACTAGGAAGAACCAGGTCTTCCTATAGAGCAAAAAATTCCAGAAGGCTTTCAACAACCTGAAGGAGAAGTTGTTCAGTGCTCACGTACTTAGGTATCCAAAGGAAGAGTTGTTGTATGATGTTTTTAGTGATGATTCTGGCCTTGTTCTAGGGTGCGTGCTAATGCAAAAGAAGGGAGTGATCTGTTATGGGTCTAGGCAGTTACTCCCTCACGAGCGTAACTATGCCACCCATGACATAGAGCTTGTAGCAGTAGTGTTCACACAGACGTTGTGGCGACATTACCTCTTTGGGGAGTGCTTTGTGGTCTTCTCAGGTCACAAGAGCCTGCATTATATCTTCTCCCAGCGTGACCTAAACTTATGGAAGTGGATATGGGTCAATTTTATCCAAGACTGTGACTTCGATATCTCTTACACTGAAGGTAAGTGTAACGTTGTGATTGATTCCCTGAGCAGGAAGTCGCATAAGGAAGTGGTTTGGGAATCCACAGATTCTTGGAAAGCGATGGGAGGGTTGGCCGCCTTGCACTTGGATGCCAAGGTAGAAGGTGTTAGAGGCTGTTTGTTTTAGATGGCGGTACAGTCCTCCTTGTTGCAGTATATGCGGGATTGTGTCGATCAGGGGAATTCTTCAGAAGGATGGTCAGAGGACAACCAACATTGGATGCCTTTCCATGGAAGGTTGTTTGTTCCGGAGGCGATGCGTGAGGGAGTTCTCGGTGAGTTCCATAGCTCATCCTTGGCAGTATATCTAGGAGTTTCTAAAATGTACTGAGACCTGAGAGAACAGTTTTGGTGGCTCGGGGTGAAACGGGCAATGGTGATGTTTCTTGCTAAATGCCTACTGTGTTAGCAAGTGAATGTTGAACACCATGTTCCCAGTGGTTTGTTGCATCCTTTAGATGTCCCCGAGTGGAAGTTGGATGACATCTCAATGGACTTCGTCACAGGACTACCGAGAGGTCCGGGTAGTTATGATGCTATCTGGGTAGTGGTGGATCGACTGACGAAATCAGCTCACTTCTTAGCAATTATGGAGTCAGGCCCGGTGAGTAACGTAGCACAGAGGTACGTAGACGAGGTTGTGCAGTTACACAGAGTCCCGAAGACTATCGTCTCTGATTGGGATACTCGGTTTACCTCATGAGTCTGGAGGGGGTTACAACATGCTTTTGGCACCCAACTACGCCTTAGCACAGCTTTCCACCCCCAGACCGATTGGCAGACAGAGCGGACTATCCAAATGTTGGAGGACATGCTCCAAGCATGCGTTCTGGATTTCGGAGGATCATGGGTACGACACTTCCATTAGTAGAGTTTTCCTACAACAACAGCTTCCACTCTACTATTGTCATGGCACCGTTTGAGGATTTGTATGGATGACCATGTTTTTCACCCATTTGTTGGGAAGAGGCTGGTGAGACAGGTTCTCTTGGTCCAGAGGTAGTGCAGAGCACCACAGAGAAAGTCTAGCTTGTACATGGGAGGAAGAAAGCGGCTCAGGACCGACAGAAGTCTTATGCTGATCGTCGGAGGAGGCCCTTGGAGTTCAAGGTGGGAGATCTTGTGTTCTTGAAGGTTTCCCCTCAACGGGGGTAGAAGAGGTTTGGGAAAGAGAGAAAGATCTCACCTAGGTTCATCAGACCTTTTGAGGTGCTGAGGCGAGTCGGCGAGGTGGCATATCAGTTGGCCCTGCCACCTCAGTTGGAAAAGGTTCATGACATCTTCCACATCTCCCAGCTTCGCTGGTATTTACACGAAGACTCTCACATTATTGACTGGGAGAGCTAGATATGGGAGACAATGCGACCTTCGAGGAACGACCAGTCAGAATCGAGGATCGTGAAGAGAAGGTGCTCCGTGGATGAATCATTCCCTTGGTTTCTGTGCTATGGTGGCATGGAGGCCTCGAGGGGAGCACATGGGAGCAGGAGAACCAGATGCACGCTCAATACCCAGAGTTGTTTTGACTTGTGTTTTCCATTGTTCTTCTAATCTTTGTGTTGATGTTATACTCTTTACCTTTGATATATCGAATGCTTGGCTTGTCGTTTGTGAAACATTTTGTTTCCTTGTTCTCTGGAAGTGTGTAGCATGTCCGGATGTGTGGGAAAAGGGAAAAACCTGATCCTTAATCGAGATGCATTAATGCAGATGCGATTGAACCCATGCGAGCGAGTCAGTGCCGCCTAAAGCGGATTATATCTCGACATAGAAGATGAAATTTTCCCCAAACCATGTGTTCGGGCAATGTGTGGGTTGTATAGAGATAGGGGCAGTGTAAGTTGGAAAATCCTAATGTATGAAAGTGGGAAGACCCAATTCTTAATCAAGATGCATTAATGAGGATGTAATTAAACCTGTGCAGGTGAGTCAGTGCCTCCTAAAGCGTATAATATCTCGACATAGGAGAAGAAATTCCTAACACATATGATTAGGGTAGTTGGTTGGGTTCCTGTTATAATGGGAATCCTAAGAGGTATATTTTTGGGTTCCTCTGGGTAGGTTTTTGAATTCTTGGGACGAGAATGTTTTAAGAGGAATCTGATGTAATGGCTTGGACCTCTCTGGCCCATTCCTTTGCCAAAAAGAAGGCCACGAAGTGTTCTGGTGGTTAAAATGGACTTTTCCCACACTTTCCAGAATTTTGAAACTACACGCCGTGTAGTGTGGGTACACGCCGTGTACCCCCTCACTGGGTATACCTCGTGTTGAAGGTCGTGTCCTTACTGTGTGAAATAAATGGGTGCATGTCGTGTGTCTAGTACTACACGCAGTGCAGTCCTTCCCCGCGTATGCGTTTCCAGTAAACGTTTGTGTGCCGTGTTTGAGCTGTTTCTTTGCCGTGTGAAATAAATGGGGACACGCCATGTGTCCATACTACATGCCATTTAGTCCTTCCCCGCGTCTGTGTTACCCTCAAACCGTGTGTTGACCAGTCAACGCCCGTGGAGCCTTGTTGGAAGCCGCGTGGAGACCGTGTGAAATAACCGAGTACACACCATGTACCGTAAAGTACACGCTGTGTACTTTATCTTTTATCGACTATAAAAGGTTGGGTCCCCTCCTCCTTTTCAACTCACCCCTATCCTCCCCTTTCCACTAAGGAGAGTTCTCCCAGGAGACTCAAAGCCTCATTCTTCCATAACTTCTTCGTCCGAGCTCCGATTTACTATCTGTCAGCGGCCATGTGATTGTAACGACGAGGTGGAACATCCGAGCATAGAACCGTTGTATATCCTTCAGCCTTTCCTTTCTAACTTCCATGCGAGGAGGTTTTTCTGGGACCCGACAAAAGTGATGGATGCTGACGGACGTCTTCTAAAGTTGATCCGGGGGAGCGTTGTGATCATAACCTGTTAAGGTATGGATCTTACCTTCATCTCTCTAAATTGTGCATCATGTGGGGTGGGTATCCTCTGGTTTTCATGAGAAACTATTGAACTAATAAATGAAGATAATAACTTGTTAATGAATGGGGATGGGGAAGTTGTTATGTTTATCTTTATATCCTATGATATTATGTTGTGAATTGAATGAGCTTCTGCATACTAAAAATAATGGTCGTTGGGGGCCTTTTCTTATGCAATTAAATATTTCCCTCTACTTCTGGATTTTATTATGGATGGATACTTTATGGAATGTTGAAATTTATTAATCTCATAAAGATGGATGTTTAAAATCTGGAACCATTGTGTGATCACCCCAGTTAAACAAAATGGAATAATGAACATGTGGGTTTTGACTTGATTACTGGTGTGTCAAAGGGAGGGGTGAATCCTAGGTTGTTACGAATAGAACTGGCAGTGGGGATGCGATAAATGGTATTAAAGGGATAATGATGTATAGTGTAGTTGTGGTTAGGGAAGTTGGCAGTGGGGCTGCTGGGATGGTTTTGAACGTGAACAGACTATGGGTTGTGAATAATAAATATAATTGGAATATTTATTGAATGGTGGGGCATCGTAATGAAACGAGAATAATAATTAATGGGGTTGGATGGTTAATAAGAAGGACTTTGTTGTGATGCTTGTGTTTTCCTAACTTGATTTGTGTATGGGAGTGATATGTTTTACGAACGATCGATGTGGTTGGTTGTGGATACTTTCTCAGTAGTTAAGGAACTAATAAACTAATTTTGTTGAAACGTGAAAACCTAAATGGGGTTGGGGTTGTTTGTTGTATGCATGCATCGTGGTAGTAGTACCGAGTCACGTGCTCAGTTTCTCTGTTCAGAATCCATAGGTTGGGCTGAGTGTTTGATATATATATATATATATATATATATATATATATATCTTTGTGTTTTATCGCACCGCACCAATTTTGAGAACTTAGTGCCCAACACTCTCATTTCATTGGAGAGGGTGTTTTCCCCTTATCTACTAGCTCCTTCCTGCTCCTTCTTCCCTAAGCTATGATGGATTGAGGTGACCATACACCTAAGACCCTTCATGTAGGTTTCAATTGGGGTGGTTCTAGCCCAAAACTCTTCGAGAAGGTTTTACTGTTTCCCAAGAATCTTCGGGATGAGGCCCAGGTGTGTGCGGGCGGGATATGTGGTTCTGAGGCCTAGGTGTGTGTGGGCGGGATATGTGGTTGTGAGGCCCAGGTGTGTGCGGGAGGGATACATGGTTGTGAAGACGAGGTGTGCTCGCGTGGGATACATGGTTGTGAGGCCCAGGTGTGTGCGCGTGGGGAGAGTGTGGCAGCGCTAGGACGTTCGCCATTAGGAAGAGCAGCTATCTAAAGGGAAATGGTGTGGGGTACCCAATACTCTTGTTTCTTACATACTACTACCTGTTGTGATTGTGATTTTGGTGAGTGTGGCTGGTAAGGTTGGGTGGATTGATTTCCTTTCTAGGTTTCTTCTGTTGTTATCATGGGACATTAGGATGTCTCCCCACTTGTGAACGAGAGCTTTAGGCTTCTCTACTGAGTATACTTGTTTTCTCACCCTAAATTTACTTTCTGGATTCTAGGAGGACCACCACGGCCGTGCGAGACCCTACTAGTCGAACAGTTGGAGTTGTTGCAGTTGTTGTACTCTTGTTTTCTTTTGGTATTGTACTTTTGAGCATTCTTTTAATTGTACCTTGTAATAAAATTGTTTAAACATGCATGTGGGATTCGTTTGGGTTTATTTATATACACTTGTTCTTTTCCTTTTTGGTGGTAGACTTGTCCTATTTCCTGATCCTAAATAATAAAAAGGGTAATGCCTCCAATATTTGTGAAAACTCATAGCCTTGGTTCTAGACTCCACCCCGAGGCCTACTGGAGGCGGGAATCGGGGGGTCATTATCTCCCTTTCACAATTTCCACCTCAGGAGGGGCATATTTGGTGGGAGGGGATCGTGACATGCAAGCACGTGGATGATCATGAGCTAGTATAGACCTTTTTATGTGATTATTTTCCTTTTAATTTATTATGAAATTACTTTTTTGGCATGCATTCATTCTATCCTCATTAATATATATTCCATGTGTGCCCATAGTTTTTTTTGTAAACTCCCTTTTACCCCTCACCTGTGTGTGAGTCAACACATTTGTAATGGATTGAGTTTCCATGTTAGTGGAGGTGGTTCAAGTTAGAAGTTGAGTTGAAACCAATCCAATAAGATACAGTGGTGGATAGGTGGAAAGATGTAAAAATGAACCTTAAATGTTTCATTGTGTTTCTCACCTAGCTCAAAAGTTATTTTATCAACCGCTAAATAAACTATTCATTATAACTAGCTCATGCTCGTACACTTTATTTTATTTCTGTCAGTTCCATATTTATTCATTAATGATGTTTTTTCACACTCACAAAATTAATGAATTATGAATCATGCATGATGGAACTAAAATAAAATAGATTATATGTAAATATTATATAATACATATTTAATCACATATGTATATCTTGTTTAATATTGACAATATTGTGAAAATATAATAATTGGAAATTTATGTATAAAGTATTTAATCTCTCAAAAAATATTATGTATGTATAGCCATCCATTAATTTAGTTAGAATCAAACCATATATTAATGTTCTTATCCATCTAAGGTTGTTGTGCTCTCAATTATCATGGAATTATGACTTTATTTTTTATTGACTTGACTTAGTTTTCATCAAGGTTTGACGGCCAAGTATGGAATCGGTGTAGATGAGAGGAAAGGTTAACGAAATCTAAATTAATGACATTAGGATTGGAGACTGCACTCAAAGGATCAAGGAACTGTGAGTTAATGTGGTTCGAATTTGGATTTCATAATTAAAACCATTAATGTTCCTTGACAATTTAATGTATGGGTAATGATAAGGGAATATGGATACATTCCAATAGAATATCCAAGAAATTGGGTATTTTGAATCCAATAATGAGGGATATTGGTTTTCGATAAAATAGTGGCAGACAAATAAATACATTATTTATTTATTTGTCTTAATTTATTAGACAATGTAATAAATATCTTTATATCTTATTTTAAGAAACATCATTAAAAATTAAATGACTTATATCATTGAGATCCATATGTGAAATGGAAAACCATATCATTGGAACTAATTTCTAGGAGTGGGAAAGGTTCTTATGGTTCAACTTTCAACATGATAGGAAACTTTTTGTGCTGTTAGAACCATTACCAGTTGTTCCTAGAAATGATATGAGTGATGAAGATATCTCACTATAAGAGAATAATATAAATGATGCTATATTTGTTTAGTGCGTCATACTATCATCCATATCCAATGATCTCTTGAAAAAACTAGAGGAAATTGAAGCTTATAGCACAATATCTCACCATCAAGATCTCTATAAAGAGAAGGTGAGACAATAGATGTATGATATATCCAACTATTTGTTCACAACTAAGCTTAGAGAATCTATGCTAGTAGGGTTTTATGTAGTCATGTTTATCAGCTACATTGAGAAATTGTACAAATTTGTGATTAAATCCCTTAATGATTATTTTACTGATATCATACATTCATCAGTTCCCTATACCTTATCTAGTTTTATTATGAATTGTAATATGAGAAATAATGAGAATATTCTATCAGAACTTCTAACCATAATTCTTCTGGTGGATAAGGACACGGGGCATGAAAAAACACACATTCATTATAGTGAATAGAAAGAGGAATAATAAGGTAAAGGGGCCTAAGACCTATATAAAATATAAATCCCTTAAGAACCATCTGACCAAGAATAAAAATATCCAAATGCAAGGAACAGAAACGAGGCAGTATCTTTTTCTTGTGGAACGTTTAGCCACTACAAGTCTAACTACACATAAGAGTTAATGGGAAGGAAAAGGTGTGTCCATTATCAAGTGCAATATTTCCATTTCTACACATTAGTTATTAGATACAGTTTTTGGATCTCACGTCTATATTTATATACCAAAACCAAGTAAATTTTAAGAAATTTCTAGAGGATATGTGGATTTGTGTGCTGAAAATGGTGTGAGGATAGCTACTCTTGCCACCCATTTCTACCACCATTCATTTCCAATGGGAATGATTTTGGTTTTCAATGAATTTTTTATGTACCTACTATTTAAAAAAAACATAATTTCAATATCATGTTGAGATATATATGGGTTTATTTTCATGTTAAAAAATAAAAGATTCTTCTTTTATAAAGAAAAACATATGTTTTTCAATTACACATTTAAATAATTATATTCATGTATTATATTAGAAAAACCAAGTGTTGGAAATAATTAACGAATTAGGCTCATACTACTCATATAACACAAAGATGTGTCATCAATATCTAGGTCATGTAAATGAGAAGCACCTATACAGGCTTTTTCATGATGGTTATTTATAATATTTTGAAGTAAAACCACTAGATAGATGTCACACTTGTTTAAACGGTATAATGACCAGACGTCCATTTTTTGAATAGGTTGAAAGGGACAGATAGCTTATAGGATTGGTACACAATGATGTTTGTGGACTATTTATAGTAGAAACTAGAGGTGGTTTTTCCTATTTCCTAACATTTACCAATGAACTGAGTAAGTATGGATTTATTTACAAGATGTGGTATAAGTCTGAGTACTTTGTGAAATTCATGGAATTCAAGATTGAGGTAGAGAGTCATCATGGTAATAAGATAAAGAAGAATTAATCAGATAAACATGGTGAATATCATGGAAAAGAGTACTTCATATTTCTACGGGATTTTGGGATTCTATCTCAACTCACTCCACCTTAGGAACCACATTGTAATTGTGTTTAACTGAGGAATTGTACCTTGTCAGAAATGGTATGGTTGATGATGAGACATGAAAATCATTCATTATCTTTTCAGGGATATAAATCACACATTATGGAATTCACACTAAACTGAGTACCAGATATGCTTGCGAATAGAATTCCCTTTGAGCTATGGAGTTGAAATAAACCTTTTTTGTCACATACACTTGTATGGGGTTTTGAGGAATTTTTTAAGGAATTATTAGTCAACAAACTAGAATTTCGGGGTATGAGGTGTATCATTATAGGGTATCCTATAGAAACAAAAGTATACTACCTATACAACCCATCAAAAAAGAATGTTATTGTCACTAACCAAGATATATTTCATGAGAGGTATCACGTCCTCCATAAAGGAATGTGGGAGAAAGATTTAATTAGATGAATTTGATGCCCAAGATACAAATATTTTAGTACAACAACATATTCCATTGGTATCCATGGAAGAATTTGTTCATTAAACATTAATATTGACATGGAATAGAGGAAAGAGAACCAGATATATATGGTTTTCTAGTCATTGAGGATGGTGAATCATTTTTTATGGACAATGATAAACCTCTATACTAAAATGAAGAATTAGGGAGCTGAGAAGAATATAGATGGATAGAAGCTATTAATTATAAGATGGATTCCTTGTATCAGAACAATTTTTGGGTTTTCATCAAAGCTCTAGTATATCTATATTGTGTTGGATGTGAATGGGTATTCTAGATGAAACTAGACATGTAAGGTAAAGTTATAACCTATAAATAAATTCTAGTCGCTAAAGTGTTCAAACAAAGTCAAAGAATTGTCTAAGTTGAAACCTTTATTCCAGTTTTGATTTTGTAATCGATCAGACTAATACTTGTTATAGTACCATACCATGACTCTGAGATTTAAAAGATGGATTTCAAAACGTCATTCCTAAATGGGATCCTTCAAGAAGATGTATATATGACACAAACAAAATCGTTTGTGTAACAAGGTGATTCCAAAAAGGTTTCCAAGTTATAAAGATCCATTTATGGTTTAAAGAAAGCATCCTCATCATGTAATATTTGATTTGATGAAGCTATAAGAGAATTTTGGTTCATAAAAAATTATAATGATCCATGGTTTTTTAAAAGGTTTAATGTCAATATTTTATTCATCCAATTAGTGTATGTGGGTGCAAAATTACTTATTGGAAAATAGATACCAATCTTGCTGTCAGTTAAGGACTAGTTTTCCATGTGCTTCTCTATGAAATACACAGGTGAAACAACATAGATTCTAGGCATCAAGATCATTCATGATAGATATATGAGATTTCATGGAATATGTAAAAATACATAAATTGAACAGATACTAAAGTGATCTAGTGTGGATCAATCCAAGAGAATATTGATTAAAATGTCACATGACTTACCTATTTTTATTAAAATGTGTCCATAGACATAAGATTAGACAGATAGAATGAGTATGTTCCCATACGCTTCAGCGATAGGATCAATCATATATGAAATGTTATATACTAGACTTGATGTTTCCTATGAAACTACTAGGAAATTAAGCTATAGACACACCTATAAAGCCACAGATTAAAAAATATATGGCTATCCTCACCCCCACCCAATTAGCCATGGATCCATGCATGAATACCCCGATATGTTCATTTCTTCTTCCTTCTGCTCGATCTAGCCTCCACGAAACCCCTCAACAGCTTGATGCCCTCCCCAATGCCTCCACGCCACAACCATTCTCATCTAGAAAAGTTTCTCCAAGAAGCCTCCCAACCTCTTATCTTCCTTCCTGATGCCTCCCCTACACCTCCTCCCCGATTCCTCTTCACCAACATCCCTCAATACCCACGACGCCTCCTCGTAGTGACCCTCCACCCCACGATCCTCCTCTTCTTGTAAATATGCTCTGAGTAGCCTCCCCACCTCATCCCTTCCATCCTGATGGCTCTCCCCCACAACTCTCAACACCCCAGATGCAGAGGTCGACACCTCCCATTCCCTATAATAAAGGTATTTGAAAATTTCTTTTATTTCTTATGTTCTTTCATGAATCTAAAACTAATACTAGTTGTGGAGTTAACTACGAAGTTATGGTAGATCATCTTGTTCTTTTTCAATTAATGACTCAATGACCCTATTTATTTTTTAAAGGATTTTTCCCATTTTGGATTGATTCCTTATTCAATATGTTTTGGTGAAGCAGTAGATAATGATAGATGGAATTCAGAATAAATTTTATACATTATCTTGTTGTGAGATGGGATTTTTGATTATTTTATAGATGGTGTAACCATTTTAGATCATTTTGATATTTATAGGTTATCACGATAATTTGGTCATTTAAAAAAGGTTACATCTTTACCTCTAATTAATATTTAGAGACAATATAACCCATTTTTTCATTATGAAATGTGGTCAATGATGATGCATGAGGATTCTGACAAAGTAATTTCATTACATCTTGAGAATGGTCCAAATAAATTTTCATGGGGTTATTCCATGTTGTAGTTTGAATACTATACCGGTGGGGTATTGGGGAAACCATTCTGATGGGTGTATAAAAAAATGGATTCTCAAATATCGTTTTAGGTCATACTAACTTAATAATTTATTACGGGGAAAGGAATTATGTCCCATTATTTTAATAATTCTAAGGGAGTTTCATCTTCATGATATTTTTTTGGATTGTTGAAAACTCCACATGTTTGACTACTAGTGTTTGAAGACCTAATTACATTTTTCCTAGTGGAACAATGTTAGGTATTCATCTGATCAATGCTAAACTATCATGTTCAATCCCTAAAGTTAAACAAGATGCAATGATATAGGACATTCTTAAAACTTTGAGACAATTTAAAGAATATTTTTCCTTGAAAAATAAAATTATGGATTATATACTTATAGTGGAATGTGAACAGAGTCTGGGTCCCAATATTTTCATCTAGAATCTGGTTGAATGAAAGTGGGCTTGGAGCAAGTTTTAAACTATTATAGAATATAGTCATTTAGAGAATATTTCTGATAAATATGATAACCTTCGACAACGTTCCTTGTCCTAGGCGTATGTGTGTTTTATTTTCGACATTGGCACATCCTTGTTCATAATGTTTTCATTTATTGAGAGGATTTATCCACACATGAATATGATCTCATCATGTTTATTCTTCCAACCACCATACAATATATTTAAAGGATAAAATACTGATTTATATCTCTTAAAAATAAAGGAAGTGAAACTTCATGATTTTATTTCTATAAAGACTGTAGATATGCACGAATATGTGGCTCACATGGACAGAATAAAGGCAAAACTATCATAAAAACATAGTGCTAGAATCTATAAAATAACAAATACAAGATCAAAGAACCTTTTTTACACAAACGTATACTCCATAAAAATATGGATCTAGTCATAGAACTAATCTTGAGTAGGCCCTTAACACCTTTTGTTAGGAATTAGCAGATCTATTGAATCAGGTAGGTCGAATTTCACTATAGTCACATCATTTACATTTCATTACCTAATAAGGTCAAGTGAGACTCTTGGATGTGGACACTCCTCCATAGTTTTTTCAATGAATGGAATATTTTATTCTCTCAGTCATCTGTCCCTTTGTTACAACATTCCATTTGAAATTTTAATAGGAATAATGGATTAGACATATTTTCATGTCAGAATGTCTAAATATTAGCACGTTAAGCTTATAATAATGGTAACATGAAAAAGAATCTAAAATTTTTAAGTTTAGGGCCTTATAATAAAAAATTAAACTAATTTTTTAGGATTAATATATGTTACTAATATTTATTATGGTAATTACACCATCCTAGGTATTTTATTCAATGAATATGAGATTCCCTACATAGATATGACTCATGTGTAGGGAGATAGAAATTTCCTTTTTCTATATTCTTAGAATTTTTCCAAAAATAGAAAAACATGTTTTATAATATTCTATACCAATCAAAATCATATGGAATATGCATAAATGTGTATGTGTAAAGGGGTGTATGCGAGTATAAACATATATCTAAGGACCCACTTGTGCATATTTTCTAATGCAAATATATACATAGGGGCTAGGTGTCCTAATATATATGTGAAGTTTCATATGTGAGGAAGAAAAAAAATGAATATTCGAGTTGTAGTCATCAAAAGCAACACATATTGTGGTTGAGGTAGGTTACCTTTGCCTAAACCTTAAATTTGAATTCTATAATTGCCTGATTGTTTTAAAATATTGTTTCCATAATTTCTATATTTTTTTGAAAAATGTTTTTCTAATAACAACTAGATTTTTCAAGGAATAATATGAATATATCCATTGATCATGGGCACATATTTGTCATAGGGAACCCAAAAATAATTATTAATAAATTTACTATACTTATATTAAAGATTTATTGGATTATACTGAAAAATATTTGATAACCAAGGAGCACTCACCTCATAATTTGATCCCATCAAGATGAAAAGATTTTATTTTTGAATAGAGTACTGTTTGAGTATGAATATGGATCAGTGAAGTGTGAGTACCAATGTTTTAGGAATCAAAATCATTAGTTAAAACACGTGAAATAATTCTCTTGATTTCATGGGCATCTATTTTACTATTGATGTGATCTTATACATATATAGATGTCGGCACATGCATTATTGAAAAGTATAAGATTTATATGTGATAAGAATAGGATTATTAACCTTTCCTAATGCATTATAATCCCATCCATCCTTATGCGATGAGAAAGTAATTCCTTGGGTGACGAGCCTCGAGTTCATTAGGTGATATGCCTAAAATACCTCAGGTGACTTGACTATAGAGGATGAGTATCATTGGGAATCAACTTTAGGGATTGGTGAACCCGTTAATAATTTTGTATCCTTAAAAAGGATATAATGACTAATATAGGTCATATTAGTCATCATAATCATAAAAAATACTCAAATTTTGATTCAAATTATCTTATGGAATTCCAAGAAATAGATTTGATAGGTGAGGTTCCCTAACCATTTCTAATAGGTGTAGGGGTAGAATAAGTTCCCATGATTCTATTAAAACTCATGATCACCCAAACATGGAAATTTCATACCTCTATTCTAATGAAATGACTGATATATCCCTCACCCACTTTCCCTTATGTAGATCATGTAGTGGAGGGTTATCAATACACTGGTCAACCACTGTGAGTAGATGGAAATCATACCCACTAGGAAAATGTCTTGGGATGATCTAGAATCCATGGTTTCACATTAAAACAACGAATATAAAATACCCTACATGGGGGGACTGGCAGGGGAGGGGTTTTCAGGAGGGTCTGTAGGGGGGAAAGGGGGTCTTAAAGTGGGGGTTGTGCAGGGGGGAGGGGAAGGGGGTTCTGTGTAGGATAAAACCTCATGTCGTTATGGATCCTCCTTAATCTTCTTCCTATAAATCAATTACACACCCTCCCTAGCCTCGAAAAAATAGGTGTTCACTGTATATGGGAGATCAGAGTCTCCTACTAGTGATAAACCTGCTCTCCCCCTTGACAACAACATTCATATTGAATTAATAGATTCACTTATGGTACACCAATCCATCCATTATTTTATGCTTATTTAATTTGTATACGGTATACTTTTAGTCATTTTTTACACCTGTTCTTTTCAGGTATTTGAGGATGCATTTAATCACTACTAAGCATCATAATCCTTGATGAAATTGAGTGGTAATTACAATCAATTTCAACGGAATACTACTTTTGGTCCTTTTGTTTGATAACCACTGTGATGTTATTTTTAGTACAGGCTTTGGGAGTACATTTCTATTATACCACGTTTTTCTAATATTATTTCTCAAACGCTAATGGTCCTTTTGAAACGGCATCCTCCACATGCATTATTCTCATCCCTTTTATTAGAATAACTCTTTATGAATATATCTTTATGAGGTTTTATTTCTGTCAATGTATTCACAAGAACTGGATTTCTTTTTTATATGACTTCACATGATAGGTTGTGTATGTTGATAGGGATGCATGCTATGTAGAGAACCAACAACAAAACATAACCCATGATTATGCATGTGAGCTTATATATAAGGATCCTCTTGTGGTATTTAATGCATATATACCCTATTTGACATTACTTCATTCATTTTTTCCATTTTAATACTTACTCCTCTCATTTGAGACACCACATGCATCTCCAATGATTTTTTTTGTCTCATAGGGGATGTGCAGGCTAGCGGGCTGGTGGAGGCTAGGCGGTGTTGTAGGCTAGGGGCTGGTGCATGCAAGGGGGGATAGGGGTGAAGGGGGTGCATGGGGTGCATGGGGGATGTGCAGACTAGGGGCCGGGTGGAGGGGGGAAGGGGGAAGGTTGTAGGGGGAAGGGGGTAGGGGCAGGGGGCAGGGTGGAGGCTATGGGGGTGTGTAGGCTAGGGGGTGGTGCAAGATAGGGGGTGGTGCAGGCTATGGGATGGTGCAGTCATGGGGCTGGGGATGCAGGGTGGTGTAGGGGGTGGTGCAGGCTAGGGGTTTGGGTGGAGGGGGCATGGGGTATAGGGGCGAGGAGAAGGGGGCATGGGGTAGAGTGGAGGGGGGTAGGGTGGATGGGGGTAGGGGAAGGGGGAGGGTGGAGGGGGGAAAAAGGGTAGAGGCAGGAGCAAGGGGCATGGGGCATGGGTAGGGTAGAGGGGGGTAGGGGGAGGGGGCATGAGGTAGGTCTGTAGAGAAGGGGGTCAAGGGGCAGGGGGCAAGGTGGAGGGGGGCATGGGTAGAGGGAAGGCGGCATGGGGTAGGGTGGAGGGGGGAAGGGGGCATGGGAGATTTTTGTAGGGTAGGGGAGGATAGAGGTCTGTAGAGCAGGGGGAGGCCTGCAGGGCTGTGGAAGTGGGGGTGGGTAGAGGGGGTAGGGTGGAGTGGGGAGGTCTGCATGGCAGGGGCAAGGGTTAGTCTGCCAAGGGGTCTATTGGGCAGGGGGAGGGGGGGGAGTGGGGCAGTGGGGAAAGGGGGTGGGGTAGGGGGTTGTAGTTAGTCTCTATAGGTTTCTTTAATATTAGATAAGGTTGAATAACTTCCTATTTACAATATATTGCTTTCAGTAAATCATTTCTTTATATTAGTTTAAACAAATCAGATTTTGTATGATACCACTACTTGTTTTTGGTATGGCTTTAACTACTTTTCTTTTAAAAATCCAGGCCATTATGTCCACCTTTTCTAATTATAGCTTAAAAGATAGATTTGGATCCTATAATTTATCCTTATTTTGGTCTGTTGATTCCACTACCTCATTTCATGAATTTACCTATACATATATAGATTAAATTTGATATTTTAAATTACATTAACTTGTGGAAATCCCACTTATACCAACACCTGCATACCAATAGTTTGAAAAAACCGTTTATTTATGTAATGATTTGATGTGTTTTCCCAACAGTTTCATTAAACCATTGGGAAGAGATTACATTAGACATTATTTTCCTATGGTTTTAAGAAACCGTAGGGAACCCCCCCCCCCCCCCCAACAACTATTGTAATAATCAGCGTTTATCATCTTCTATGTTATTAGGATTTTTTGTCAATAGTGGTACACTTTTCTTTGTGGCTCAAAAGTGTTATATTTTCATTGCACTTACTTATTTCTCACATTATAAACATTTATGTTGAGGAAACATGGTTTTTCGATTGTTTCACATGTTTATTATTGTTTGAAATTTTCTTATTCACTTGAGCAATTAGCGAACACTCAATGTTTTTAATTTTTTTTGGTTTATCCATTTACAACTCATCAAGAAATATGATCAAACATTAATTCTTATCTTGATGAACCTTCTTCATAGGTGTGGATCCATTTTTTGTTATGATATATTCTATTTCTTTAGAAATTGTGTCCTCTAGTAATATTTTATCATCAAGTGGGATAAAAAATTGTATTGAACAAAACCAAATTAAGCTGAAACTCGAGTAAAACAAATTATATACCATTAATCGTAAGAATAATTATTAATTAATAAAAATGTACTATTTTATAGTATCATTTTGAATCATGTATCTATTTCCCCCTTGCCTTCCAGAACCTGATTTGACCCATGGGGAATTATGGTTCTTATATGTTGGGTGGTGACGTGTATAGTCACAGGAGACATATATGAATTTGTTTAGTTTTTATTTTATTTTCTTTATCGCATTGGCCACTTGGGTCTTTTACTTCTTTCTAGAAACAAAGCATAATTATACTCTACGAAGGGGGGAAATTGGGGTTTATATTGATTCAGTCCGCCAGCATTTATCCAAGGTAAGATTATACGGTTACTACTTGTCTTTAACCTCATGTATTTGGAGATTTCAGTGTTTTTAACTTCATATTATATTTTCATTAGGGCAATGGATCATTTAATGTTGGTTCGGGTCAATTTGGTTCTCCCAATAGAGGTAAGGATTTTATGCCATTGGTATGTTTCTCACTTGTTATGTAACATCCTTTATGTGTTTTAATGTTCCTAACATCCTTTGTGTAGTGCGTTCATCCCTGCTTGTTGGTTTTGAGTAGCCAAGTTAAGGGCAACTCACCTTCGTGTGCATAGGTAAGAAAGTATATGTATGTAGGTTCTCCTGTTACATGTATAGTCAAGCGTGGCAGTGATTATGCACATATGGGGCTATGTGTGCCCATGTATATATATATAAATTCACAACCAGGTGAGTGTAGACTAGTATATGCATATAAGCATATGTACAAGGATCCCCTTGCACATGCTCATGGCCATGTGGGTGTGTGAATAGGGTCTAGGTGTTCTTGCATGTGTGTTAAGGTGCGTATACCCAGTGGGGGAGCATCAACTTTTAGTTAGAAAGCTCCAAGAGCCGAAGTAGACGGTTTGGTTCCACCTGGAGGTAGGATCCCTCTTCTAGCCTTTTAATTCATGAATGCTTTAAATTGACTTTAGCTTATTTCTTAATTCTTCTTAATTATATTGAATTTTATATCGTGAATAAGTTTTCTTTAATATAATTGTTTCATTCGATAAATAAATTCATGTATTTATAATAACACCCCTCCAACGGAGGTGTGTTGTCTGCAAAAACTCATAGTGATAGTTATGTTGATATAGTTGCTTAAATTATTGCATTTGATTTTTGCTGAATAAGTTTTAGAATAAATGTTAAATATAATTAAATTAATTGTTTGATAAAGCAAAGCCATGATTTTATAATAAACCCCCTTCAACAGAGGTGCACTATCTTCTAATCCAAATAGTAGGGATAGTTATTTGTGTCATGTATAGATTTTGTTTGAGTCTTTCATATACCTCTTGTTGGTGTTTGTTTTCTGGATAGTTAGTTTTTCTAATCATTAAATAATGTAAATTGTCTTATCATACTCATTTAATGCAAATGACATTTCCCGAGTAGGCATATTCCTTGAACATGAAACTTTCCTTTACACGCTTTGAATATATTAAATAAAATTTCCATGTTTAGGCAAGGTGAATGAATTTGTAAATGGTTTGTGTAGGGTGTATGACTCTTTTCAGTCGTTCTGTTTCCCTTTTGATGTTGGATCACTGTGTTTCTCGCTACAAATTTCACTTTAGATCCATTATTATAGAATATTAAATATATGATCTTTTCTATCATCTGTCAGGGGGTGGCGGTCGAAATGTTTCCCTGCCTCTTCCCGCTCCCTTCACTCCTGGCCGGAAGACGCTTCCACACGAATGTCACTGGACAGGGCCAACACGTTTTGGTCACGTTGTGGTCACATTGTGGTCACACCGCGGTCACACCGTGGTAATGTAGTGATTTTTCCCTTCTCCCAGAGAAAACCCTATAGCAGTTCATAGTGACAGTATTCCATGAGTCGTGTGATCTATTTTGAGACTAACTAATCACAATTTATGTCGGCGGGGTGATGAACGGAATGTTTCCCCGCCTCCTCTCGCTCCCTTCACTCCTGGCCAGAAGATTCTACCCCACAGATGTTGTTGGACCGGGAAAACACACCACGGTCACTCTGCGGTCACGTTGTGATTTGGCCCTGCTCCAGGACGACACCCTCCAGCTGTTCGCAGTGATAGTATTCCATGAGTCTTGTGATAAATGTTACATTTTACTATTCACAATTTCTGTCGGTGGGGTGACAACCAGAATGTTGCCCCATCTCCTCCCGCTCCATTCACTCCTAGTCCGAAGATACTGCCCGGTGGATGTCACTGGACCTTGCCAACATGATGCGGTCACATCGCGGTCCAGCCACAGTCATTCCACGATAATGCCGTGATTTGGCCCTGCTCTAGGACGACACCCCCGGCGGTTCGCAGTGATAGTATTTCATGAGTCTTGAGATCAATGTTGAGACTGACTAATCACAATTTATAGTGGCGGGGAAACGACCGGAATGTTTTCCTGCCTCCTCCCACTCCCTTCGCTCTTGGCTGGAAGATGCTGCCCTGCAGATGTCGCTGGATCGGGCCATAACGAAGCATTAATGTCGCGCTCACACAGTGGTCACACCACGGTCATCCCATGGTCACGCCGCGGTAATGTTGTGATTTGGCCCTGCTCCAGCCACATCCAGCCCACACCAATCCCCTTATAACTTCATTTCATCCCGCTGCCACCAACATTCTAGCTCGCAATAGCCCCCACTGCCTCCTTCGAATTAGCTCGCACCATCCCCCCCAGAACCTGCAACCCTCCCCCTTCCACCAGCATTCCAGCCCCCTTCCACCTGCATTCGATCCCGCACCAGCCCCCAGCCACCTGCAATCCAGCTCGCACCAGCCACCACACCAGCCACCACCCCCCATCCTCCTGCTAAACACAAATTCCATCACTCTGCCACCTGCAAAACTGCCCCAGCCTCCAATTACAGCACTCACCAGCCCCTGACCTCGTACATCCCAGCCTACACTAGCACCTGGCACATGCTCAACAGCCCACATCCACCTGTAATCTATCCCACAGCATCCCCCTGCCACCAATTCCATCCCACACCAGCCCCCTTCCATCCTGCTGCTTCCTGCCTTCCCTCCCGCACCAGACACTCTAGCCCGCACTAGCCACCGTACCAGCCCCCAACCTCTTGCATTCTAAGATGCGTGAAAAAAACTCCATGAAAATGACAAAAAGGAATGGTGAATTCAGATCCCCTTTCCTGATCCCTCTTTCCTAGAAAAGTATCCATGAAGACAGCCATTATTGTTCACCGAGAACATTGGGGTAGATATGCATCTTTTAACCCAATATGAAAACCTAACCATAATTCTGAGCAGATCCAAAGCATCCCATAAAAAGTCCCACCTAACTGAATCAAAATCCTTGAATAAATCGATCGTTAAGGCACACCTAGGAACCCTAGAATCATGATGGTAGCCCCACAATAATTTCTGGGTAACAAGATTTTTAGGATGAATTTGTTTTGGTACTGAAGGTTGAGGATATTTTTATCAATATTTTGATTTATGAGTTTCTAAATGTTATTTTTGTAATCATCCTACTTGAGGGTCCAAGTTATAAGTGGTGGATGTCTATTATTCAGAATAATACAAATAAATAATATTCTTGGAATCATTTCAAAGCATTGTTCATTTATCATTCTTTTATAATGAAGTGAATGTACTGATGGATATAAAATTTTCTAGGAGGGGCTGTCCAGGTGAGCTGTCCAAGGGCTGTCTGGAGGGGTGTTGGGGGGTCTGTAGGGCTAGGGGGAGGCTGTAGGTGGGTGTCTAGAAGGGGCTGTCCCGGGAGTGTCTAAGGGCTGTCTGGGGGGGTCTACAGGGCAGGGTTCAGGTTGGGTGTCCAAGGGCTATCTGGGGGTGATGGGGGTCTACAAGGTATGGGGTGTAGGTGGGGTGTCAAGGAGGGGCTGTCCAGGGGGGTGTCCCATGGTTGTCTGATGGGTGGGGTTGGGGGGGCTGAAGGGTTGGGGGCAGGGTGCAGGTGGGGTGTCTAGGGTGGCTATCCAGGGGGTGTACAGGGGCAGTCTAGGGGGATGATTTGAAGAGATAAACCCACGAGCAATGGGACCCAACCTCATATAAAAAAAGATTCTAATGATTTTTGGAAAGTTATTCCCAATAGCAATAGGTCTGAAATCCTTTACATCAACAACATTTTCCTTCTTTGGGATTAGGGGAAAAAAATTGGATTTGATTCCATAGGGAATTGAGACATGGTTAATTAACTCCCACATAGAGTTAAGGATATTATCACAAACTATGTCTCTATAGAACATAAAGAATTATTTTTTGAACCCATCAGGACCAGCTACACTATCATGATTTAGAGAAAAAATGGCACTCTTAACCTAATTCTCATCAAGGGATGTACAAGTGAGATTGTTGGACTGGTGTAGCCCGATCTGGTTGGGCGGAATTATTGTGGCCTGCATCTGTCACTGGTCGAGCTCTGCGGTGAGCCCGTTGGGGGTTGTAGGGGGAAATGTGCCCCTTCTCTATGGGTATAGTGGCCGAAGGCTCCTATTCCAAATTTTTGGGAACTGTATCAAATTTGACCACTGTAGCATTGCAGAATTTGGAGTCCACTTTACTGTTGGACTTTTGAATTCTAGTCGGCATTCACTAGAGTATTAGATACATATATGAAAGGATTTAGAATATTGAAAAATTCTATAATAGTGTTTCCTCATCTCTCCATACTACTAATGAAATCTTCTCCTCCATGAATAACATGAGTAGAGTTGTCATCACTTTCAATTGGTCAACATATTCCTTGAAAACCCATTCTACAGAATCTACCTCAATTAATACCGATGAGATGAATTCACATCACCTAAAAAACACGGAGATATTATTTGAATATAGACTAGATCGAATCATAATCAACAAATGTAGAGGGAGGTGGAGCACTAGATGTAGATGCAACAATAATAGGTACCTGATAACTCAAAATTCTACTGAAATCTAAAAGAAGTAGTTCTATATAATATTATAAATATAATATGGATAAAAAATCTGAAGGCACTGGGAAAAAACTCTCTCAACACTATGTAATGCAGCCACTACAGGTTATGATTTGGTAGGTACGACAAAGGGAAAAACCTGAAGCTCACCTAGTTGGTCAATCTACTTAATTAAGGATCCCTTAGGATATGTGAAAGGGATGTGTAAGGGGTTTTTGTCCAGCAGGGGGGATATTGTCTTGGGGGGTCCAGCAGGGGTTGTCTAGGGGGTCCAGCGGGGGGTGGGGGGTGGCTGCTATCCATGGGGGGTCCAGTAGGGGGTGGTGGCTGTTGTCCATGGGAGTCCAGTAGGGAGGGAAATGGGTGTGCCAAGGGGGTTCAAGGGGGGTGTGTGCAAGGGGTGCAAGGGATGTGGGGGGGAGGCTAATGTCCAGGGGTGAAAGGGATGTGGGGGGGGATAATGTCCAGGGGTGCAAGGGGGTGTCCAGTAGGGGTGTAAGGGGGTGTCCAGTAGGGGTAGTGGAAGGGGGTCCAGCAGGGAGGCGGTCCAGGGGGTTGAGAGGGGTGCTGCTGTCAAGGGGGCTGGGGATGCTGTCCAGGGGGGTCCAACAGGGGGGTGGGGGGGCTGCAGTACAAGGGGGTATAGTAGGGGGTAAGGGGTGTAAAAGGGGGTGGGAAGGGGTCTGTGAAAAGGTGAAAGGGATGTGTGTGGGGGGTGTCTAGGGGTTCAGGGGGGTTGTCTAGTAGGGGTGGTGCAAGGGGGGTCCAGCAAGGGGTGGGTTGCTTTCCAGGGGGTCCAATAGGGGAGGGGCTGTTGTCCAGGGGGTCCAGTAGGGGTTTTCTATCCAATGGGGGGTCCAGCTGGGGGCTGCTACTGTCGAGGGGGGTCCAGCGGGGGGGGGGGGGGGGGGGGGCTGTCGTCCATGGGGTACAGCAGGCGGGATTTTGTCCAAGGAGTCCAATAGGGGGGAAAGGGGTGTGAAAGGGGTGCAAGGGATGTGGGAGGTGGTGGGGGTCGTGTCTACTGTCCAGGAGGGGCTAGTTTGTTTTTGAAATGGCAAGGTTTTTAGCCCCAATTTCATAACATGGCTAAAACCCTATAGCCAATGTTCATTGAACCGTGGATGGTATTGTCAATATTATAGGTCTATAGGCATGGTTAGAACCGTGGCTGTTGGGATAGATCCACAGTACGAAACCGTGGTTATAGGTTTGTCCCTATGGCCATGGAAATACCAGCCATGGTTCAATGAACAATGGCTATAACCTATAGCCACTATTTGTCGTCTTATAGCCACGGTTCCGAACCATGGATATAGCCAAATGTTCTAGTAGTTTGCACTAATCATGGTAGATAGATATCTAGAATATACAATAGAACGACATTGGAATGATGATAGGACTATCTACAAGTATCTATGAATAACTTAGGATATATTCCTAGTTTTTGGAGGACAATTTGTGCTTTTCATTAGAGGGTAAGATGATGCTAGTTTTTTGAAAGATCGGAATTATATGAAATCACAAAAATGTTATGTTTTCTGTCTCAACACAGGACTTGTGATCTATAAGAGTTCAAAGAATACAGTTGTCACTGATTCTATTGTAGAGTTCAAGTATATAATAGCTTTTTATGCATATAAGGAATATGTTTGGAATCAGAACTATTTCATATAGCGTGATGTGGTTCATATATATAATGTCCCTATCACATTGTATTATGATTACACTATTGTGGTGGATCTTGAAAAGGATCCAAGGTCACATCAATGGACAAAGAACATACTCTGAAAGTATAACATCATGACATATTATCAGCAGAGGGGTGAAGTTGCGGTGAGAAGCATATCCATGGACGAGAATATAGAGGATACCATGACCAACGACTTATCTCCTCAGACGCATGTGTATCATCTGATATCTATAAAAACTGGTGGTTGTTATTAAATAGCTCTAGTAGAATTAGTATTATGTTGGATTTGGTTCCCTAGAACAAACATCTATATAAATTATGATAAACATGTATTCATTGTTTTGAATATTAAATAACTACATATTACATTATGGTTATTCTTCTATATGACATAGTATGTCATAATGTCCCAAGAGTAGCTGTCACAGAAAAAATTCATAGTAGTTCCCCGCTATGATAAGAACCTGGAAGTGTTATGACACTATTCTAGGATATATTTTCTATGGCTGGTGATAAAATTTGAGGGACACAAATGATACATGTTATTAAGGGTGGACACACATAGGACAGTGAGGAACCTTCTCATGGTGTACTCCCATGGTGATATCTAGAAGGATATTATGAGAAAGAGACTTGATAGTAGGAAATCCACATTTATATGTGTCATTTGATGTTCATATTTGTGGATGTGTGTATTGGTACATAGACTATAAGATTATTATTAATTGATATTATGAGTCGTGTACTTTGATGTATTGATGAAAATCATGATGATATATGTTTGCAGCAAGGTATGATATTTTGGGTACGTCATTTATAATATTTCATTAATTAATAGTGAGATAAAGGATTAATCCCCTTTCTTCACTAACAAAAGATAATATGCCAGTCCCTTTTATGTAAATGATATACCCTAAAAATTTCAATCACAATGGTGTTTAATAGGCATGTTCTATTTATAGAAAGTGATTAAAAGAGATATCAATCATATAGGTTTATGGCACTACCATGCGACCATTTTTATTATAGTTTTTTAGATAATGGTGTTATATTACACAGTAAGAATTCATATGATGTGACATGTTGTTCCAAAATTAGATTCATTCCCTATCGGTGACATGGCATGTTTCAAGATGCTAACCATGGACTTTAGGATGCTCCTCTTAATTCCACTGAGAAAGAGGCCTAGAGTGTCACACACTAAGTGTATCCATAATTCCAATTAAATTATTTATTATTTATATATTTTTATAAATATTTTTCATGGACATTGTTTAATAATAATTCATGTATGCAGGATCATATTTATTCCATTAATAGTTGATCTAGATAATATATTGTGTGAATTATAATTAATAAATATATATTTGATATTTTGGTGCATATAATATTTATTTATTTATCAATAAATAATGATGTGATATTTACTTAATAAATAAATAGTCATTATTCAAGGCAGGATAAATATTGAGGAGTATTGGAGTACCAACATTAGGGGTCTAGTGAAAAAGATATAATATTAAATATGATTTGATTAAATAATTGTAATTTTTAACATGGATGTTATGAACATGTTAGGAAATAATGTCACTTCTCTAAATTATATTATTATTAACCTAGTAAAATAAATTTCTTGTTATATTATTCACTTATTTGTCAAGTGCTAGCCAAGCAACCCCTACTCGGTTGCGTGAAAAATTTAATAGAAAACCACAAAATCCTAGAGAGGTATTTCTTCTCCAAGTACACTCTCAAGAATGAGATCAATCCCCCTCCACCATATCAAATAGAATGCTCTAGAAGTGGTTATCAAGGTGATTAATGTTGGGCGACACAATTTCAAGGATCATATGCGGTAGCACCCAAAGACTATTTCAATGATGTATAATTATTCATGGAAAATGTGTGGCCTATCACTTGAGGAGATCAATTTGTGGTCTCTACATCAAAATAATGGTGTATTGTATATCTTTGGTCACACACATCAACGATGAAAGAATAAACCATATATGAAATTTTTATTTAATTAAATTTGTTAAACAATATATATGTTGATCCACTCTATTAGTTACAGGTTTCAATTCCATTTTCTTATTTGTTTTATTGAATTTCATGGATCGGATTTTTCATCATCACAATGATACCAGATTTTTCATTTAATATGGAAACAATTGAAGTTGGGAATCATCCTTCCTACACTTTGAATACACCAAGAACCTACGCATACTTGTACCACCATCCTAATTCTCATCTTGAGATTTCCATTTAAAAAATAAATTTTCATATTTCAATTACATTACACATATAAACCATTAAATGTTAAAAAAAATTATTTCTAGTCCCCATCATTGAATAAAACTACAAACCATAGTTTGAGAAACATTTATGATAATAGGCGCCACATAATCATGAAAAATCACTTGTCAAATGTATCAATCAAGACACATAATTATTTAATCTATGAAAAAATATATCTATCCATGGTAAATTATTGAACATTTAATTAAATAATCTTTGATGGATCATAAATAGTTTGTGAATTCCCAATGAATATTCTTCGGTCGTTTCAAATTAGATGTGAAGTAATGCCCATTTTCATTTACCAGGTTATGCTTGAGTTAGTCATGTAACACCTTTTGGGAGTTGGTACCACAATTTAAATAAGTTCAAGAGCCACATCCACTTCAATAATCCATACAAGGATTTAGTTTTCAGAATCTACTCACTCCATCCTTTTAGAAAAATACCATTATATGTTCCTATACTTTTCTTCATCCGTAGACTTATCATTAGAGATATCCCTAAACATATCCTTAGAAAAATCACTAGGGATATCATTAAAATCTTTTCATACTATTTTCTAATGGATGGATAATCATTCACTTGTATAGAAAATATAACAACCCATGCATTATTTATATAGATATTACATAATATTATCGGAATACATAATATATTACACAAATAGATACCAAAATACCATATTAATTTAGTGTCGTTGGAAAAATGTAATCATATATACTTGTACATAAGTGAGATATAATATATCCTAATGGATTTTTCATGATTATAGCCCTTATTAGACACACCATGCCTAAGAAATATCTTCATACCCCGGGAAATGAAAAACTAAAAACGGGTGAGGTCATATGCTCAGTAAGAGTAAACAAGGGAGATGTATAATCCTAAAAATGAGAATAATGAAAGGAGAACTTGATCGTGACATTTGAAGATCATACCTGATAAATAAAAGATCACAGACATGATTCATGTAATAATAATAATTTTTCATTAGACATGAATCATAAGGGAATCAAGATTATAATCCATGAAAGAAAAATATAGGAATAAATTTCTAGTAGACACATAAACATTTGATATCATTCTCTATAATCCCAAAGGATGTTCTAAAACATATCAGGTCACATTTTTCAGACAACACCTACTGGGTGGGAAACACCACCATCCATAGTTTTAGTCATTTAAAATTAATGGAATGGTTTTCCTAATAATCGAATAGTCTGCTGGGTGTCCCCATAATTCCCTAGTGCATTGGGCTTCATAATATTCCCATTTTTTATCTGTTTTCCCCATCTAACTCAATCAATCACTCAAAATCTCATTTTTTTTATAAAAGAAACTTTATGGTTTTATGGTAACATCACAATTCAAAATTCCACCACCATAACATTCAACGCTTTAAAAACGAGGAATTCTATATACATAATGAACAATAACCAGATTCAGAAAATTGTACAAAAAGACTAACCCATCCTTGTCACCTCGTCAGGCTCCCCAAATAAATAATCTATTCAACCATTGAGAATGGATTTTAAAATTTGAATACAAAAATTTAAAATTAAAACTGCCACCATCATTACAACCTTAGTAGATGAAACACCTAATGCCACACACCCTAGACACTGTACATGTCTCCCTTTCCATTGACACCAAGATTTTCATTAGCACCGACATCACACATTTTTCATCCACGTTGTTACCACTGTCATATATATTCCATAACCAAATCTCAAAGGAAATATATAACATGAAAATAAGTAGAATCAACTTTTATAATAAATAATAAGAACAATCCAAGCATGAAACCATAGATAGTAAGGATCCCGCACAAGATTCCTCAACTCAAATATCGAACACCGCTCTAACTGTATTGCCTAGGACCCCTTGGAACCCACCATGTGAGTTCTACTAAGATGATCATTGTCGAATCCTGGAGTAGTAGTGGTGAACGGAGTGAATAGAATACATTTTAAGGAGCTATAATCATCATAATGACAACTGAGTCTAGCCGTCGAATCCATAACAGAGAACGTGACAACCAAAGGGGGCCAAATAGGATTGAGAAAAATAGAACGACTGAAACTAAGATGGGATACCGCAAATAAATGTATGTCCCATGGAATATAAGGGAAAAGGGATAATAAATAAATCTATAAGGGAAAACCATCCTCCCTACCACCATTACAATCCCAAATCCACCTCAAATGCCATAGATCATGAAAAAAAGTGGGTTCTGGGAAAATGTGTGACTCAATTATATCAGAGGAAGATGGATGAAATATATCATTGGTTTTGAGAGACAAAAAATCCATCTGAAAAAGAGCCCAAAACATGTGTAAAAGAGGAACAAGAGGAAAATACTTAGTAGAAGTCACCACCATCATAATCCCAAATCGTCTGGTATGCATATACTGAAGCCGATAGGGGATTGTTCACAATGTTATCAAAAAAACGAGATACATTAATTGTAAAATATAAATATATGGAGATAAAGAGGATGATATAGAGATTAGAGGGGGGTGAAGGAAAATGGATTCTCACTATGAGGGGGACACAAGTGAGTGGGAGTAGTGGCGGTGGGAAAACCTTAGTGTGGTAGAGGGGGGAGAATACGCAACTACAGAGTGGGGGCCATCATTTTTCCACCATCGTATAGTGGATTAGTTTTTTTTCTATATTCCCATTGTGTATATGGTTTCTGCATCCTCTCTTAATGTATTCAGTTTACCCAACCTCCCATAGTGGATCTAGTTTCCCCATATTCCCATATTGGATTAGGTTTCCCCATATCCCCACAATGGATCAGGTTTCCCCATCACCACATAGTGTATCAAGTCATTTGAATTGATTTACATCATTATCTAATGAGTTATAAATATTTAACTAATTCATCATAGGACGATATCAGTTTCACTAATCACATAATAAACTAATACATTAATGCACCATGAGATAATATAACATTCAATATGACATGACCCTTGAAAATAGTTTTTTATTACAAGAATCATATCATAACCATTGAAATTAAATGGTTATCATAAATTTTTATCATTTAACTACCTATGAAAAAGATATTGGTTTCATAATAATTTCGTCAAAGCATAACCAATGAAAAAAATAGGTTTCAAAAGCATATAAACTATCGAAGATGAATGAGTTTCTTAAACATCATTCCATATATACATAATCCATTCCAGAAATAATATTAATGGAATTATTAGAGCATATATCCATAATGAATAAACTATAACAAAGAAATCCATCTTAGATGCTAAAGGATTTTTAAAGAACACATGAAATATTTCATAAGTTAAATATAATTTATTTAAATAGAATTTTTTAAAGAGATTTCAATAATTCTTATATAATTAATATTTCTTTATCATTTCAATTAACAAATTTATAGAGGAAAATAACCTTTGTTATTTGAAAAATTATTTTTAAAACATAAATACTTTTGAAAAAATTGTTTTTTAAAATAAGTATTAAATAAAACACTTGATAATGAGTAAAAGTTTCTTGAAACATGTTTAAAAACATTTTCTTGAAAAAAAATAAATAAAGATTAAAAACATGATAAATATTTTTTAAAATAAGTTATTTTTAAATCCTTTTTAGATTAAATGGTTTTGAAAGAACAAAAAATTCCATCCAAATTGTGAAAAAAATTCGGATTTTCAATTAAACATTTCTTAATTTTTTTTCATAAAAACGAGTGAAAATGGTAACAATACATGAAGATATCATGGATAAATAGTAGAGAAGAAACTAAATGACTTCTCTTAATATATGGAAAATAATATTTCATTAATGGGAGGAGAATCACAATCAATCCCGATGAACACATAGATAGTAGGAATAAAAATTTACCACCTTGGTAGATTTGAATCATAATCCCCTTAATATAATAACCTTTAATGAAACGTAAAATATAATGAAAAAATGTAGAATCATGATATAACATTTCAAAGTCAATATGTAAACCTCATTTAAAAATAGAGTTTCATAACATGGAATGTGTATTAAAGAAGGAAAAATGAGAAAAAAAATTACTTTAGCTATATGGATACATATGATCGAAAATCCCCATGAATGAATAATATCAATTAAAGCATTTACTTTCCATATATAAATGAAATTATTGATATAAATTTTTTTTGGTCATTTTATAAAACACAAATAAAGGATATAGGTGTAAATATGGAATGTATCTCACAGAAATAAAAAGTGTGATTAAATTCTCTTACCATAATATGTTTCTTTCTTCCTGAATTTTCAATCTGTCTCTTATTTGATTTTCTTAACTTGGTTTTAAAAAAAATGTATTCCTTGAATAGAGTCATATAGGATTAATTAGTATAATTTTTTATGTTATATTAGTAGAGTTTGTGTGAGATAATGTTCTTGAAAAGTTAGAATAAGTGGGAGGGGTGAGTTCATTTTTATATTAGAGGAGGTGTATCATTGTTGTAAATATTTTTAAAATGGAATTAAACCCATGTTTTTCCTATAAAACATGGCCCAAATGATGTTTAAAATATGTTGGAATCCTCATGTTTTAATGACCACAAATTGTTACTCCTGTTTAATCTATCTCATAGCATGAATAAATGTGCTTTGTTTCTTAGTGCTTCAAGTAGATTCTCTCAAGATCTTGATTCCTATAAATAACTACTGATTATTATAAACAATATTTAACTTTGGTATATAATGATTTATTTTATGAATGATTATGTCTACTTTATTCTTTGAATATCACTGCTTAATTTAATATAAAGATATTTGTCTAAGTCTATAAAACTGTGACCAGACACTGTGACCAGACACTGTGACATAGACACCGTGACCAGACACCATGACCTAGACCCTATGACCCAGACACCAAGACCAGCCACCGTGATGTAGAAACTGTGACCCAGACACCGTGAATAGACACTGTAACCAGTTTCAAATCTGTTGATGTTAGTGACACTAGTTCCTTGTTAAGTCACTATTTGATGTTTTAAAAAAGACAAGATACTGTGATCCTAACACAACATATTTTCTACGGTTCCTGATCTCAATACAACTATTCCATTATGACTATCTCACTGCTCAAAGGAAAAGAAGAAGATAATTTTTCGTGGTGGCACCATTTCTATGTGACACTATTTCTAGATGGACTGTGAAACCAATATTTAATCTATTTTTTCATTTTCAATTTAATTTCCTAGAGTCATATTTGAGTCTATTAAATGCACTGATATAATTAATACATCATTGTTGACATCTCACCTGACAGTACAAGGTGAGGTGCAGAATACATGCATCCTGTTTACTTCAACACATGCACTCCAAGAATAAAAATAATGAGTGGACTTGAAACAAAAAAGGTAATAGAGAAGTATACATGTGAAAAATCTCTAAATATAATCTATACATACAACAAGATATATATGAAGAACTCATGAAGCATTCATGAATCCAAAAGTTGGGATATCATAGATCAGAGTCAACAACATCTTCATAATACAAACTACATGATGAACACAAGCCAGATCTAGCTGGAAACTATAGCACTAGACTTGTGACACTCTGTTTCTCGCAAGAGGACTTGATACTTTCATCTGATTCATCTTAGAAGTCCAGAGCTGCATAGAATAACAATCAGAATACTTCTAACCTTATCTCTTTATCTTTTCTGTATTGCATATTGTTTTTAGATTTTGAGCAGTGTGTGTGTGTCTTTATTGAAACACAAACTATCTCCAACACTAAACATAATTATAAAAGATATCCTTCATGTCATATCTTTTTATACTTTTTTAATCCCATTGATAAGTATGGAAGAGGTCCATGTGTGACCGGGTAGTTTATACCAACGATGAACTATGGAATAGATCATGTAACATGGATAGTTATGTGCATTGTTGTGTACCCTGATCTAGGGTGATGATCATGTTTATAAATATAAACTGCATAGCGATAGGTGATCACCAAGTGGAGTGGATTAGTTCTCTGCTTGAGACTGAAACACTTGTTTTATATTTGCTGTATTTTTTAATTTAGTTTTTTTTATTTTACTGTATAATTCAGAAATCATTAAATTTAAATTGATATTTAATCTTGGATCGAAGTTACAATTTTTTTCCTTATTAGAGTACCTTCAAATGTAATATCAATAACTAATATTGAGATTACTACAAATTAATCAATATTCTAAGAAGTTATTTTATTTGTCAATTGTTCATAACTATATAACCTTTATTACATTGGATGTATTTTTATATTGGGGAATTATTTAAGGTAAATTATCAAAAAAAATTATAGATACTCAATTCACCCTCCTCTTGAGTACTATACTCCGAACAATATTTGATATCAAAGGATTTTTTTATTCATGTTATGACTTTGTTTTTAAAACTATTCAACTATGATTTTAGTTCATCTTTAATGATATGTAAATTGCTGTAAATTATAAATTTCTTTCTCTTTAAAATTATATCATAATTATGGATAATATACTGGATGGTGCTGCAAAAAATATACCACCATTCATTAATAGAACTAATTATTCCCAATGTAAAATTTAAATGAAAATGCATTTTGAAAGTATGGGTTCTCAAATTTGATCATCAATTATAGATGAGTATAATATTCCTACTACTAATAGAATCAATTGAGATGACCCAACCATGACTGCCTATAATAATAGATGCAAAGCCATGAATCATTTATATTGCTCTTTAGGAGATGAGAAATTTAACAGAATTTGTACCTGTAAAATTGCCCATGAAATATGGGATACTTTGTTTGTTTCACATGATGGAACATCTACTGTGAATGAAATAAGACTTAATACCTATACAATTTAATATGATAAATTTAAAATGAAACCTCACGAATCTATTTCTGAAATTTATCTCATGTTGAATGAAATTGTCAACAGAATGATTTCTCTTGGAAGAGAAGTTACTGCCAAAGAACAAATCATTAGGATTCTTAGATGCATACTTGATAGATGGAGAGGAACCTCTGTCTCTGTTAGAGAGTCAAGAAACATCAACATGGTATATGTAAAATAACTCATTGGGAAACTAATTATGTATGAAGAGGTGCTTAAAGTCAATAATGGATAAGGGGATGAACCCAAAAGAAAATATTTTGCATTTAAGACCACCATCTATAATGACAATGAAAAAGAGAAATTCGAAGTCTATATAGAATTTTCTAACCTTGAAAAATCATCACATGAATGTGATGTGGATATGGCTCAATTACCCATAATGTTTAAGAGATTTTATAGGAAGAATAAATTTTTCATAAATCCTATCTTCAAAGGAAGATATAATCAAAAATGAAGCAAGATGAATGATTTCAAAAGAAGTGTCAAATCTGATGACATAGTATGATATGAATGTAAGTGAAAGAGGCATATAAAGTCTGACTTTGTTGAGATCAACTATAAAGAAATATGAGGACAAAGATAGAAAGTATAGAAAGGAAATGAACGAAACGTGGAGTGCTTTAGAGGGCTATTCAAGTAACTCAGAATCTATGCATGATGAACATGACAAAAAAACCAATATCTGTTTTATGAAAAAAAACATCTGATATAACACTGGACCCTCTTGTACACAACTCCTATTATTCTGTAGATTAAAGTGATTCTAAAAATTTTTCAAAAGAAGAAATATTTTGAGTACTATAATATGCATGAGGAGACATGTAACGAACTAAAAAAATAAATGCAGGTCTTTAATGAAACAATATGCTCTTACCTCAACGGTTAAATCTGAACATACTATAGAAAGAGATAAAAATCATTAATTTCATAATGAAAAAAATGAATTAAATCTATCTAATGAGAAATTGAAAAAGGAAATTGAAATGTTTACTAATGGTAAATATACTTTGGTACAAATTATATGTATATACATTTCCCCTAAATATACTACTAGTATTGGATATCAACCAGGTAAAAGAAATTTTGGAAGAACTATTTTTTTTAAATCCATGATATACAGCTTTACTCCTTGTTCTGGAAAACATTCAACTAGTTCATATTATGATACACTCTCTACTATTTCAATTTTTTCAAGACCAAATAGTGTTTATGTTTCAATCACTTTTCATAATGCTTATAGGAATCCTATGAGGCGAATGTGGGTTACTAGATAACTAGTCACTAATATTACTAGACACAAACAAATATGGGTACAAATGTATGTTTTTATTTAACTATTTTGTAGGAAAATTTCATAAAGAGATCATGTAAAAGCTTTTGGTACATGGATGGTGGGTTTTCAAGACACATTCAAGGAGATTATTCATGCTTCAAGAACTTAATAAAAATTGATGGGGGCTTGTAATCATTGGTGACAATGCCGAAGGAAAGATCATTGGCATTGCCCAAATTGGTAACTCAAACTCAGTTTTAATTTCCAAAGTACGTTTTATTGATGGATTGAAATATAATATGATTAGTGTTTCATAAAAATGTGATGATTTATTTTAAGTTAAATTTGAAAATGATTCTAGCAACATTTTTTATTCTAAAAATTATTTTCTGTTTTCTTCATTATGAAATGAAAAATGTCAACTCTGTTAAATTAGATTTTTTAGATTCTCAAAATGCTTCATCATTAAGTGTATTTCACAAATAGTATTGGATTTGGAATATGAGACGAAGACAATATAATATTCACTACCATATAAAGATAACTAGAAAATGATTAGTCCAAGATATACCTAAACATTAGTTTCCAAATGATAAAATGTGTAATCCTTATCAAAAGTGAAAGCAATAAATAATTTCCTTCAATCCAAATAATGAAGTGTGAACTTCTCAACTTCTCTATTTGGTTCACATGGATTTGTCTGAAACATCAAGAGATTTTAGTTTTAATGGGAAGAACTATGTTTGTGTTCTTATTGATAACGTTTCTAGATATAAATGGACTTTATTTTTGGATCAAAAAGTGAATCTTGCTCTCATTTCATCAATATGGTAAAAATTTTGAAAATATTATTGGATATTGAATCAAATCCTTAAGAATTAATCATGGATGTGAGTTTGAAAATAAAGAGTTTGGATCATTTTTCTCATAAAATGGCAATAGTCATAATTTCTATACCCCTATAACACCTCAATAAAATGGAGTTGTAGAATGAAGAAATCAGACCTTGCAATAGAATTCAAGAACCATTCATAGTGAATATGACTTACCTATTTATTTTTGGGCTGATGCTATAAATTCGACATGCTATATTATTAATAGAGTGTTTATTCCATTATTAAAAGAACTCAATATGAGTTATGAAACATTAGAAAACCCAAATTAATTTATTTCAATGTTTTTTGTTGATGAGTTAATATCCTTAATACTAAGGACAATCGTGAAAACATTTCACCCAATAGTGATGAAGGAATCTTTCTACGATATTCAATCTCTAGTAAAGCCTATAATGTTTTTAACAAAAGAAATAAATGCGTGAAATAATATTTCCATTCCAAGTTTGATGATATAGATCCTCATGAGCATAAGACCACTCTAGAGAACATGGAGGATATTATGTAAAATATAGACATAAATTCAAAATCCTCTAACCATTATGTAGAGGAATCTTTAAAAACATCCAATTCTGTAAATTCTTCAGAATAAAGTACACATTGAACCTGAACCTACTATTAAATAAACTAAAATCACTAGTCCCACATTTTCTAGAGATCTTAGAACCCTTAAGAACCATCCATTAGATGTTGTTGTAGGAGATTTAGATAAAGGAACTAAAACAAGAGCTACTACTAGTAATAAGGAAAAGCATCATGTTTACTTGTCACAACTTGAACCTAAAAACAATAATGATGCTATCAATGATGAATTTTGGATGATATCTATGCATGTAGAACATAATCAGTTTGAAAGGAACAATGTTTTGAAACCTTTTTACCGATCCAAAGACACATTTACCATAGGCACTATGTTAGTGTTTATAAATGAGGTTGATGAAGCGGGTAACATAGTTAGAAACATGGTTAGATTAGTTGCACAGGTCTATAGTCCGGAAGAAGGATTTGACTCTGAGAAAACCTTTTCACCAGTAGATTTACTTGAAGCTATCAAAATTCTACATTCTTATGCTGCAAATATAAAATTAAAACCATATCAAATGGATATTAAGAGTGTACTCCTAAATGGGTATATAGCTGAGGATTTCTCTATTGAGAAACCCCCTGGTTTTAGAGATCCTTATTTTACAAATCATGTTTTTAAATTATCAAAATCATTGTATGGTTTTAAACAAGATACAAGAGCTTGGTATGATAGATTAAGTAGATTTTTTATTTCAAAAAGTTTTATAAAAGGAATAGATAATCCTACCCTTTTTAAAAAACATATTTCCAAAGATGTTTTAGTAGTTCAAATTTCTGATGATGGTATTATCTTTGGATCATCAAAAAATTATTTATGTATGGAATTTTCTAAAATTATGCAAAACTAATTTTAAATGATTTTAATGGTTGAACTAAAATTATTTATTATATTTCAAATCATTCATAATAATGATGGTATTATTTTAAATCAAGAAAAATATACAAGACACCTTTTAAAAAGTTTATGTTTTGATAGCACTAAAAGTAGTGACACTCCAATGAGAACTACTTTTAAGTTGGATCTTGAGGAAGATGGAAAATATTTTGATCAAACAACATACTGATAAATGATATGAAGGATTCCCTACATTACTTCTAGTCAATCTAAAATTATGTTTAGTTTATGAATGTGTGATCATTTTCAAGCAAACCCTAAGGAATCTCATTTAAATATTGTTAAGAGAATTTTCAAATACCTCATGCATACACCCAATCTAGGACTATTCTGTCCCAGAAGACAATCATTTGGGTAAGTAAGCTATTATGATACTACATTCAGTGGTCATAAGTTATATAGAAAGAGAACCTCTAGAACATGTTACTTTTTTGAAAAATCACTAGTATCATGGTGTAGTATGAAATAAAACCTTGTTGCATTATCTACTCCCAAAGATGAGTATATAGTTTCTGGTAGTTTTTGTGCATAAATTTTGTGGATGAAACACACATTACCAGATTATGGATATCAATTCAGGCATTTCCTATTAATTGTGACAATATATGTGATATTAACATCTCATAAAATCATGTTTCACACTCTAGGATAGAACATATTGATGTAAGACATTACTTTTTGAGATATCATTATAAAAAATGTGATATAAATATATAATTCAATGGAACTGAATATCATATCGCTAATATATTTACCAAACCATTACATTATGAAATAATAGATTACATAACGAATGAATTGGGACTGATATACAATAAGTAGTAAGTGTACTATTTCACAACATATTGTTTCACAGTTTAGAGTATCACAAGTCACTATCTTATGATTACTTTCCAACTCTTAAAAATCTATAGATTACTGTCTTAATGTTATTATCTCATGTTTATGGTCTTATCATGAAAACCGTTTACGATATCCCCATGAAAACTTGTTACAGTCTCACCATGAAAATCTGTCCTGGTCTCACAGTAATAAACCCTTTTCATTTTATTTATATATTATAACCTGTATCACTATGATTGATTATTTTATTCATCAACATTATTATGATTTTGAATTATCAATGCTTAATATCCATTAATGATAAAAATGAAATAAGTTTCACTCTTTTCTCTACCTGATCTCTCCTCTCTCAAACCGTAAGCCCTCCTAGAACCCTTTAGCTCTTTCTATCTCTATCTCTCTTTCTCTCTCTTTCATTCTCTCGAACCATCATTGAATTCCAAGGATAAAGTACCCATATTCATCGACTAATGAGAAGAACAGATCTCCCAAGAAAATGAAAAGAGAACCGAAGATACCACACAAAGGACACTTGACTCTGAACCCTATCAACATAATAGTGGTACCTGAATAAGAAATCCTCACTAAGTGGCTGTTGTCAAGTAAGTCTCCAATGTTGAATGTGCTAAAAGAGTAGGTATGTCTATATTGGTTGACAAAGGAGACATGACCGATTTACCCAATGTGAGTTGTTTAGTTTTATTATTTCATTCAATTCACATTTGATACAGAAGATAGTTTCGTTGTAAGAAGCTGGATCAATGGCCAAAGATGTGTCTTTTCTTCGAGGTTATGTGATGATTTCCTAAGGATACCTCATGAGAGAATTTTTTAGGACTACCATAGAGGTCCTCATCTTCCAAGTGATATTTTCTTATACAATAATCCTTGGGAAGATTGACTAGAAATAAAACAAATTGAAGAGCTATTGCAACTCAACAAGATAGTGAAACCAGATTATTGTTTATGTTTGTTTAGAATCTGATTAGTCCAATAAAAGAAATTTTTTCTACACCCATGTATCAGGATGTATTTTTGATACATCTTATGAAGAATAGAGGCAAGATTAACCTATGTATGTATGTTATACATCTTATGTGTGAGTTGATAAAAAAACCTCAAAATCAACCTCCTTGTTACACTCAAAGTTATTCTATACTATGCTTCATGCTAAAGGGTTGGTTGGACCAGATGAAGAATTAATTATGGACTATGAAATTTTTGTTGGGGTTGGTGGTCTAGAACAAACTACTTTGTACTTTAATCATTAATAAAATCCTTATCACATCTTGATTGTTCTTCTGCGTTACAATCCATGTGATAATGTCCTAAGGATAGCTGTTGCATTAAAGGGTCATAGCAGATCCCTACCAAGATGAGAAACCTAAAGTGCCATAACACTATTCCTCAATATATGTTCTATGGCAGGATGATATTATTTGAGGGACACAAATAATACTGGTCATTAGGGGTGAGGACTGGTAAAACATTGAGGCACCTTCTCATGGTGTGCACCCTTGGTTATATCCCGGGGGATATTATGAGAACGAGACCCTCCAGTAGGAAGTCCACATTTAATAGTGTCATTAGATGTTCCAATTAGTAGAAGTGTGTATTGGTCCTTAGACTTTAAGATTTTTATTAATGGGTATTACAACTCGCGCACTTAGATATATTGACGAAAACTGTGACGACACACTGTTCGCGGTGAGGTAGGATACGTTGGGTGTGTCATGAGTAATATTGTAGAGACCTGAAGCTCAAAGTACATGGACATTACATTACTTTTGTGGAATTATTAATACATAACAAAAATAGACACCAAAGGACCATAATAGTTTATTGCCTTTGGAAACAAAGAACATAATCCTCTAATCTTGGTGAAAGATCCTCAACATCTCCCATAATGATCTTCCTTTTTTTCTTACCTAAAACCTTTCCGTATATCCTGGGGAAAAGAAAACATAAAAAGGGTGAGCTCAAATTCTCAGTAAGTTCAAACATAGTGAACATAAGACAATCCATAAACATTTGAAGAAAAAACATGAACATGAAATTTAAACATCAAAATCTTGAGCAAAGACATAAATCATGGAAGTACGTAAGGCATATATCATAATGGAACATCAATAATTATATAATATAAAGGGAATGAAACATTTAATTGTGGAAACCATTTAGCACATGTCATGATTTCCATAGTAGCCAAGGCATCAATGCCAAGACCATCTTAGTGGACAAAGTCCCTTTCTTAATCGAGTTCACTCCTCGTTTCAGTCCTATAACAATGAACCGGATTAAATTACCATTCCATCCATGTCTATCTCATGAGATATAAATCTTTACCCAATGAATTGGAGGTAGATATAGGTCACACCCATCTCATAATGAAATCATTCTTACTTGTGCCCCAAAAAAACATACATTATTCATAATAAACCAACAAATAAAATGGGTTTCATAAACATCATCCCATAATCACAGAATCCATATAAATGAAATGGATATCATTTCATAATAAGAAAAGTGAAACCATGTAAATCATAGATACATGATACTTGAAACATACACATATGAAATAATGTCATCTTAGACGAAAAATGGTTTTGATAAAACACTTGAAATGAATTCTTAAGGAAAATATCATTTCTTCTTCAAAATCATTTTCTTTTCACAAAATGTCATGAATTTTAAAAGAAAAGGATTTTGTTGAAAATATTCATCAATTCTTTTGGAGGAAGCTTCATGAAATTAAGTCTTTATAAAACTGTAAAAATATGTTCATACCGTATAAGTTCAAAATACATTCTTCTCGTACTTTTGTCGGAAAAGTCAAAATGTACCTCGTAAAATAAAGATTCCATACATACCATGTAGTAAAAAGTAAAAAATGGGTAAAAGTTATATTAAACATACATGAAACCGTTTTTAGGAAACATGGACATGGATGAGAACAATAACCCCAGTAAATACTTACGAATAAACAATCTTCGATAAGAATGAGATTGGAAAAATTATCCCTTACATTAGGTCTGATATGCCTTGTACATATATGAGCCTCCTGTATAATTATTTAAATAATGTCATTGAATTATTACAAAATAATATTCATTGTTATAATATCATATTTGGTTCACTTATGACTTTATATTACCCGTTCTTTTGTAAATTCCATGTTAAAGAGCGTTTTGGGTAAAATCGTTTCATTTATCGTCTCTGTTTTGACTTGTAATTATTCATATGACTACTTAGATCATGATTACTTAATTATAGAATATAAAAAATGATTTATATATAATATATATTCAGAATATTCATATATATAATAGATCGATAAATGGAAATAAATACACCGTTCATGGAGACGGTAGGTCATACGTACGCATGAACGATGTTTTCGTTTCTTTATTGAATTGAATGAAATTAAATAGATGAAATACATATATATATATACATAAATCCATTAGCATTATTATGTCATATATTTAATGATTATTAATTATATATAAATTATAATTATTCTTGAATGGTTAATCATGGAAAATGAATCTCATCGCGTTCGTGGAGACGGTAGTCCGTACGTACGCACGAGCGATGATATCATTCCCATGATCGTGGAATCGTATTGGAGTTTATGTATACTATTTCAGAATCAATATAAATTTACAATAATCATATATATTCATTATTTACACCATTATACCCATCCATGTAAGGTGTTGGTGGAAAATAGATTACACCACGACGTGGAGACGGTATTTCGTACGTACGCACGCGCGGTGATTTCGTTTTCCGTAGGATGGATAGATGGTGAAATAGGGTTGTTTCATAATTATAATAACATATCAGTATATAAAAGATATAGATGTTATTACTTCAATAATGAAACAACTAAAGAATAAGATGTAGAATAAGAAATAATGTTCAAAGAATCGGTAATAGACATTGCCTCTTCTTTGAAGTGCCACTTTGAGACATCCTGTTAGGGCACTAAAATTGGTCTTTTAAGAATACCAGGACCTCTAGGTTGTTTCTAGGGATGTGGGGAAGTTAAATGGGCGAGGTTGGCCGAGCTTCGAGGCTCAAAATGGTGTGAGGAAGAGAGGGAGGAGGTTCCCTTTTATAAGGGATGAGAGGGGCACCTTTGGAAATATAAGAAATATTAGTTTATATTAAATCCAAACCACACGTAAAAACTTCCAAAATGACTCATAACCAAATATTAAATTCGATAGGGTTTTAATATCATTAGGAAATAAAATTTAGATATGTTTGGAATTTATTGTAAACATTATCAACTTTATTTATCCTTATTTATCAATTTAATTTTATTTATGGTAATAATATTATAAATTTTAAATTATTATAAATAATTACTTATTTGTTGTGAATTTTCCATAATTGGATACTTTATAACATTTTAGAGTATATAAATTTAAATTTATAATTTGTAAATATATTTGTGATTTTTAAAAAATTTTATAATATGTTATTTTTATAAAATAACAATAGTGTCAATTTTGACACTATTCATTTATTTGAATTTAAATAAAATATATAAAGAATATATGTTCGAAATAAAGAGTTTAATATATTCATAACATGTCATATTTATCTAGAAAATTATTATAGCACATTAAATTGTTCATATAATATTTATTTTAATATATTTAAAACCATTTATTTGATATTTCGCTTAATAAAATAATTTTAACATCACTATTATGTCACCTTTAATGATCATTATTTAATCCCTAAAAATTATAAATAAATTTATATGATGTAGATACTTTTATTAGCCTTCTGGAGACAATTCATGTTCTAAGTTTCATGAAGTGTATCACTAATGTAAAATTAATATACTTATATTATTTAAGAGAGTAACATGTTGTCACTTTCCTTGGTTTTAATAATAATAATATTATTTAATGGTCTAAATTCCATGAAATGAATCTAGTCTGACCCTTAAGTGATATGGGTCGACTTTTATTCATCCAATAGGATTTTGGAAAGTGTTATGGTAATTTTATAATATTATTGTTACCCTTAATTATATGATTTACCTTAAACTTTGGTAAATAAAATTTACCGTAGTTACTATTCATAATGTCCAAAAATAAGAAGCAGCTTATTAACATAACTTAGACCTAATGATTCCAAATATGGAATCCATTTTTACAAATTCTATAAACAAAAGTTGTATAAATTAAATTAAAATTAATCTTGTTGTCGAAAGAAAACATGTTTTTGTTTAAAACATTGCAAAAGATTGAATTGATTTATCCTACAAATTCAAGGTAAAATAAATAATAATGACATACATTATATTAAATGGTAAAAATATATTCTATTTATACTTTAAAACCATTCAATATTATAATTTAACCATATAAATTATTATGATGAAAATGTTTTTTTAATTAAAATATACTGTGTTTTTACTATTCATTAAAATATGAATGTTATCAGAAAAATATCAAAACTTTATCTAATGTAAATTTATATATCCTGATTCAAAAGAAGAATTTTATTTTGTAAAATTAAACTTATAAACATTTCAAAAACTGGATTTAATGTGGGTGCACTATCAAAAGGCGGCAAAACTGCATTTTTTTAAAATACTTATTTTACCCGAAATATTTATTTTGTTCACAGACCATGTTATAGAAAATGTGTAAGATGAAATAATAACATTCAATATTTAGTTAATACTATTAATAACGGCTATTTCATAATAATATTATAACCATATATCATTGTTTATTGAAACCTGATATTGCGTACAACACACGCAATCAAGGAAAGTCGCGATTGCGTGTAATGCAAGAAAAGTGAGGGTTTCATGTAGTGCAATCTCGCTTTGGTGTACCGTACAATTCAAGACATCAACGAAATTATAAGAATATTCTTCATAAAATCCTAGGGTGATACATTATACCACCCTTAAAATGAATTTCTCCCTCGAAATTCATCGGGTTTATACATCGTTTACTATTCATAGATACCCACATCGTAAAAAGGAATACTAAAACTTAATTTTAAAAACTAAAGTATGAAATGTAATGATTACCCAAATTAAATCATCACGGGGTTTCCATATAGGAGAACATAGGTGAAAATATGTATATGGAAAAACATCTAACCATCATGTTCTAATGGAGAGTGGTAGAGAACATGGCTATGAAAAAGCCAAAATTCACAAAGTCATAGATTTGTGATGATCTAAGGTACCATCTGATTCATCAGATATAAGAGTAGTAGGAAAACATTTTTGGTTTTCAATATCATTTCCCTATAGTTGAAAATTTTGAATTAAAAGAAATACATGCTTGATTTTGGTACAATCTCAATATTGTTCGTGCTTTCAACAATTTCCACTTCATCTCTTAATGAAATGAAGTTGAATTTGTTATTCTTGAAGTGTTAACAGATCATTTGATATAATGATGAGTCATTCCATCTGTTTCAAACAAAATGCTAGCAATAGTTATCAAATATACATAAGTCTATCTATGGTGAGGTTAATCGTATATGATTCCAAAAATGAACTTATACTTCATATATAATACCGCTTAATATAATAAAACTAGTTCTACTAACCAGGGATGTCATGTAGGCCAGTGGTATGCGATAAAGGCTAGTCACACTTCAGTTGTGGGTTCGATTCCCACAGCCTTGTCCGACGCGACGGGTTGTCTCCCGTCCGGTAGGTTGCCCTTTTTCTAAAATTACATCATTATGACATTCCATCGATAATATCGAAATCAGTTCTAGCCTTAAACTAACTTATGTTCAACATAATCCATTTCATATTTTTAGGCTTATCCAAAATACTTCTGTCCAAGCTTATAGTGTAATGAAAACAATTACTAGAAATGTCTTCTACCGAGCATGTGTATACCATCATTTATCCCCAATATATCGTGTTGATCACATTCCAATCATGTGAATACCTTAATCATGTACTCTATTGAAAAATGAATTCCCATTTAACCTTAGTGAAAAAATGAATTATGTCAAAAGTTAACTCTTTCCACATACCAAAATACCAAAATTTCTATATACGTAAACCATGATATCACTTTGTCCTTATTTTATTCATGAGCTCATTATTACTATCATATTATTTTCTCTTTATCCCTTCCATATGCACATTTCATCTGCTTTCTAAAAATATTTCAATCAATTATTCATGGTTACCAATACCATATAATAATTGAAAACCAATACATAGATATTCCAAAATTCCACAACACCATAAATGAGATTTCATGATACAATTTTGAAATCCCATTACATAATCACTTAATCATTACAAAACATCATTTTCATACTCAACATCACAAATAGTGATCGCATGAGACATCCATTTATCCTTTGCATTAATTGGTTGCTCACATTGATCATCATTAACCTTTGGATTAGGGCATTTATTAGCATAATGCTGCATTTCCTTGCACTTGAAGCATTGAAGTGTTGGTGGAGAGTTCTCTGTAGTCTTTTCTCTATTCACATCACTAGCAACCTTTTTCCCATTACATTGACAATCAACTTCATGATGACCTTATTTTCCACACTTAAAGCATTTTCTAGTACCTTTTAGGCAATCTCCACCATGCTTCTTTCCACAATTTGAGCATAAAGAATCATTCGTCTTCTTTTCACCATTGTTCTGAGATTTCTCCTTGAACTCCATCTTTCGTTTCTTGTCAAAACCATGAGATGGATATATTACACCAACATCCAGTTCTACCTTGATAGCACAACGTACAATTTTTTTCATAGATACTGAAGTCTCCTATAGCCAATTCCCTTCGAAGACTTAGTTTTAAACCACTGAAAAATCGATCAACTTTACATTCAGGTTGGAAGATGAAGCCAGATGCATACCTTGAAAGTATTGTAAAATTGGCTTCGTATATACCAACAGATTCATCATCCTTTTGCTTAAGCTCAAGAAACTCCTTTTCCATCTTTTTTCGATGAATGCGAGGGAAGTACTTACTAAAAAACAAGTTCTTGAGCTTGTCCCATTCCATGGACTCGATTTCATCTATTTTCCTCATATTTTTGATAAGATTCCACCATTTATCAACATCACCTTCCAAACAATATACTTCTAAGATGACTTTATCATGCTCAAGAAAATTTTAGAACTGAAAATATCTTTTTCATGGTACTGATCCATTGTTCATCCACTATGGGATCAGAATACCCGCTGAATGAAGGTGGACGATGCCTCATGAAGGATTCAATATAATGTTTCTCCTTTCTCTGCTCATTTTGAAGTAAAGAATGATTCATATCTTGTGTAAGTATGGAAATAATTTTGTGCACTCCATCTCCCATGACATTGGTTTGGCCAGGAGGACAATCATTGCATTTTCCATTACATTGATCAGCATGGTTCCTTCGGGTTCCAGCCATCGTCTAAAACCCAAAAAAAATAATAGTGTGAGAGGGAAATACCATGCTATGGAACACAACATAATAAGGGGGGAGTACCTTCAATATCTAACATCTTAGGTTTCATTCTAATACTGTTAGCGCAATTCTTGGACTATAAACTATACGTATACTTAACCTTAGGGACATCCCTAGACATACCATAGAAATATCTCTAGGGATTTCACTAAAGTTTTCGCATCCTAGTTTTCAAAGGTTAACTAAACCTTTCCTCTGATACCAACTATAGAGACACGAAGCTTGACGTACATGGAAATTACATTACTTTTGCAGAATACATAATATATAACAAAAACAGACACCAAAGGACCGTAATAATTTAGTGCCTTTTGAAACTCAGAACATATTCCTCTAATCATGGTGAAATATCCTCAACATCTCCCATAAAGATCTTCATTTTTCTTCTTACCTAAAACCATTCCTTATATCCTAGGGAAAACAAAACATAAAAAAGGGTGAGCTCAGATGATCAGTAAGTGCAAACATAGTGAACATAAAACAATCCATAAACATTTGAAAGAAAAAACTTCAACATTAAATTTAAACATCAAAATCGTGAGAAAAAACATAAATCAGGGAAGTACGTAAGGAATATATCATAATGGAACATCAATCATGATAAAATATAGTGGGAATAAAACATTTAATTGTGGAAACCATTCAGCACATGTCATGATTTCCATAGTATCCAAGGCATCGCTGCGAAGACTATCTTAGTGGACAAAGTCCTTTTCTGAATCGAGTTCACTCGTCGTTTCAGTCCTGTAACACTGAACCAGATTAAATTACCATTCCATCCATGTCTATCTCATGAGATATAAATCTTTACCCAATGAATTAGAGGTAGATATAGGTCCCACACATCTAATAATGAAATCTTTTTTACTTGTGCCACAAAATAAACATACATTATTGATAATAACCCAACAAATAAAATGGGTTTCATAAACATCATCCCATCATCACATAATCCATATAAAATAAATGGATATCATTTAATAATAAGAAAAGTGAAACCATTTAAATCATATAGTCATGATAATTGAAACATACACATATGAAATAATGTCATCTTAGATGAAAAATGGTTTTTCTAAAACACTTGAAATGAATTCTTGAGGAAAATATCCTTTCTTCGTCAAAAACATTTTCTTTTCAAAAAATGTCATGCAATTTTGAAAGAAACGTATTTTTTTGAAAATAGTCATGAAATATTTTGGAGGAATCTTCATGAAAATAAGGCTTTATAAAACCTTAAAAATCCATTCGTACCGTATAAGTTAAAAAAAACATTCTTCTCGTACTTTTGTCGGAAATGTCAAAAAGTACCTCGTAAAAGAAAGATTCCATACATACCATGTAGTAAAAGTAAAAAATGGGTAAAAATGACATTAAAAATACATGAAACCATTTTTATGAAACATGGACATGGATGAGAACAATAACCCCAGTAAATACTTACGAATAAACAATCTCGGATAAGAATGAAATTGGAAAAGTTAACCCTTAAATTAGGTCTGATATGCTTCGTACGTATCCAAACCTCATGTATAATGATTTAAATAATTTCATTGACTTATTACAGAATCATATTCATTGTTATGATATCATATATGGTTCACTTCTGACTTTATATTACCCATTCTTTTTTAAATTCCATGTTAATGAGCATTTTGGGTAAAATCGTTTCCTTTTTTGTCCGTGTTTTGACTTGTAATTATACATATGACTTCTTAGATCATGATTACTTAATTACAGAATATAAAACATGATTTATATATATTATATATTCAAAATATACATATATATAATAGATCTATAAGTGGAAATAAATACAGCGTTCCTGGAGACGGTAGGCCGTACGTACGCATGAACGCTGTTTTCGTTTCCTTATTGAATTGAATGAAATTAAATAGATGAGAAACATATATATATACATAAATAAAGTAGCATTATTATGTAATATATTTAATTATTATTCATTATATATACTTTATAATCATTCTTGAATGGTTAATCATGGAAAATGAATCTCATCGCGTTCGTGGAGACGGTAGTCCGTACGTACGCATGAGCGATCATATCATTCCCATGATCGTGGAATTGTATTGGAGTATATGTATACTATTTCAGAATCAATATCACTTTACAATAATCACATATAGTCATTATTTACTCCATTATACCCATCCAAGTAAGGTGGTGATGGAAAATAGATTACCCCACGACGTGGAGACGGTATTATGTATGTACGCACGCAGGGTGATTTCATTTTCCGTAGGATGTATAGATAGTGAAATAGGGTTGTTTAATAGGTATAATAACATATAAGTATATGATTTATACTTATGTTATTACTTCATAATGAGATAACTAATGAAGAATAAGTAGAATAAGATCTAATGTTGAAAGAATCGGTAACAGACATTACCTCTTCTTTGAAGCACCTTCTTGAGACCTCCTCTTAGGGCACTAAAATTGGTATTTTAAGAAGACCAAGACCTCCAAGATGTTTCTAGGGAAGTGGGGAAGTGAAATGGGCAGAGTTTGGACGAGGTTCAAGGCTCAAAATGGTGTGAGGAAGAGAGGGAGGAGGTGCCCTTTTATAAGGGACGAGAGGGGCACCTTTGGAAATATAAGAAATATTAGTTTATATTAACTCCCAACCCCACATAAAAACTTCCAAAATGACTCATATCCGAATATTAGATGAGATAGGGTTGTAATATCATCAAAAAAATAAAATTTAGTCATGTTAGAAATTTATTTGAAACATTATAAAATTGATTTATCCTTATTTATCAATTTAATTTTATTTTTGGTAATAACATTATAAATTTTAAATTATTATAAATAATTGCTTATTTGTTGTGAATTGTACATAATTGGTTAAATTATAAAAATTTCGGCCATATAATTGTAAATTTATAATTTTTAAATATTTTTGTGATTTTTAAACAATTTTATAATATGTTATTTTTATAAAATAACAATATTGTCAATTTTGACAGTATTCATTAATTTGAATTAAAATAAAACATATACAGAAAATATGTTCGAACTAAAAGGTTTAATAGATTCATAACATGTAATATGTATCTAAAAAATTATTGGATCACATTAAATAGTTCATATAATATTTATTTTAATATTTTTAAAACCATTTATTTGATATTTCTCTTAATAAAATAATTTCCACATCACTATTATGTCACCTTTTATGATAATTATTCAATCCCTAAAAATTATAAATAAATTTATATGATGTAGATAATGTTATTATATTTCTGGAAAATATTCATTTTCGATGTTTCATGAAGTTTATCACAAAATTGAAATTAATATACTGATAAGATTTAAGGGAGTGACATGTTGTTACTTTCCTTGGTTTTAATAATAATTATATTATTTCAGGGTCAAAATTCCATGAAATGAATTTATTCCAAGCCTTAGGTGATATGGGTAGACTTCTATCCATCCAATAATATTTTTGGGAAGTGTTAGGGTAATTTTATAATCTTATGTTTACCCTTAATTATTCGATTTTCCTTTAACTATGGTAAATAAAATTTACCGTAGTTACTATTCATAATGCCCAAAAATAAAAAGTAGCTTATTAACATAATTCGGACCCACTGATTCCAAATATGGAATCCATTTTTCCAAATTCAATACACAAAAGTTTCAGAAATTAAATTAAAATTAATCATGTTGTCGAAAGAAAACGGGTTTTTGTTTAAAACATTGCAAAAGATGGAATTGATTTGTCCTAATAATTCAAGTAAAATCAATGTTAATGACATAAATTATATTAAATTGTAAAACTATATTATATTTATACTTTAAAACCATTCAATATTATAATATAACAATATAAATTATTACGATGAAAAAAGTTGTTTGTAATTAAAATTTAGCGTGTTTTTATTATTCATTAAAATATGAATGTTATCAAAAAAATATCAAAACGTTATCTAATGTTAATTTTTATATCCTGATTCAAAAAAAAGAAGTGTATTTTGAAAAATTGAAGTTATAAACATGTGAAAACAAGATTTAATGTGTGTGATCCATTAAAAGGCGGCAAACGTGTCTTTTTTAAAAAATACTTATTTTACCCGAAAACATTATTTTGTTCACATACCATGTTCTAGAAAATCTTTAAGATGAAATAATAACATTCAAAATTTAGTTAATGCTATTCATAATGGCTAGTTCATAATAATATTATAACCATATATCATTGTTTAGTGAAACCTGATATTGAGTACAACACACGCTATTGAGGAAAGTCGTGATTGCGTGTAATGCAAGCCAAGTCAGGGTTGCATGTAGTGCAATCTACATTTGGTGTAGCGTACAACACAAGACATCAACGAAATTAAAAAAATATTCTTCATAAAATCTTGGGGTGTTACAAATATTGCATTAATAGATAATGTGAGAAAGGATTTGTCCCTTCCATTCCATAACGAAAGTAGATATCTCAGGCCCTTTGATGGAATTGATATAGCATAAATAAATCCATGGTCATGGTAAGGTATGGGTGAGTTCTATTCTGGGAAGTCAATGAATGAATAATCGAGCACATGGGATGATGGCACTAGCATGAAACCCGCTTGATTATAGATATTGAGACAAATGGATTATATTAAAAGTTAAGAGTTCGTAGGAGGTGACACGTCATTGCGGTGTTAACATCATTCTCTATGGGTGCCTTGGCGTGTTGCTAGACGCTAACCTTGGACTTTAGGCAGACTCCACCTAATTCCACTGAGAAAGAGGCCTAGAGGGTCACAAAATAAGTGTGTCCATGTATCTCAGTTAAATATTAATTTAACAAGTTAAATAAATATATTTCCAGACTGTGGTTTAATAATTATTAAATGATTCTTGATCATATTTATTTCGACACTAGTTATTCGAGAGAATATATTGTGGGAGAAATAATATATTTATTAGGGATTAATGTAGTTACATTAATTAAAGAAATAAATAGCCATTACTCAATGTCTAATAAATGTGCTGGAGAAAAATGGAAAATAAAATTACACACCGTGTATATTAAATATACACGCCTTGTAGTTGTATGGAAAACCAGTACACACCTTGTATTAATTATTTCACGCCGTGTAGTTTTCCAGTCAGGATTTTGAAGATATAATATTGTTTTATTAAATTATATTAATCATATTCAGTATGGGCACATGTCATGGAATTAATAATTCGACATGGGGTTTCAATTATAGTTAATGAAATAAATAAAACGCGTTACACGTTTATTTATTGTCATAAATATATTAACCTCAAACCTAATTATAAATATCCTCACAACCCCAACACTTTCGCAGAGCCATTTTTGTGCACAACGGATTTGGAAATACTCTGAAGCCATGAGATAATTATCGTTCCACCATGAACGCCCTCAAGTTACGAGAGCGATATCCTCCACCGGATCAAGGTGGTCGAAGGCAGACATCACAAGCGAAGGTTCTTCCATGCTAGCACATGGAGATCTCTTCGGCGATGACCAGAGATACGTGGAGCACGTGTGGATCACCGCTAGAGGAATCCTATACTTGGATTCTATGATGCAACAACAGATCACAAGATCATGACCGGAGACTTCAACGAAGAAACAATTCCACCAAGTTAATTCTTTTGAATTAATTAAATTTATTATAACCAACATATGATGATCCTATCTGAATGGTTCTGGGACTCTTCTTTTCTTTTTTATTCTCCATTCTATTCTGGAGATCCGACATTTTATATCTTAACAGATCTCGGATTGAACGATGTTTAACACTAAAATTAATGTTGGGAAAATCCACCAACGCGCTTCTACTACGCCCGGAACATACAAGTGGTATCAAAGGGTCATATCATTTATTATAATTATTTAGTTTTTTTTGTTGATTTATGCATTTAATAATTTAGGTATTTCAATTCATGTGTAATCGTTCTGGAAATCTGAATCTTGAGATCTGTTCCTCCTCCATCGTTTCTCGTTCACCTCACTGAAACGAAGTTTTCTTTTAATTTTGGTTAAAATAAAATTGACGAACTAATCTGAAGGACCCAAACGTTTCTGGCCGTACAACACCAGAATACATGGCGTGTATTCTTAATTACATGCCATGTAGTTTAATTTCAATGCATTGACTGATCCGCCAAATCAGGCTGTGTATTTGATTCTTTCTAATAATTTAAGACACCATGTGTTGACCAGAAAAAGGTGGCACACAGTTTCCGGATTACACCCCGTGTGGTCCAATGAACACGACATGTAGTCCATTCAGGTTAGTGTTGGGAAATGTACCTCGTACACGGCTTTCCCGGATGGAAACCGTGTAACGCTGAAACTACACGGCATGTGTCCCACAAAACACGTCGTGTACCGCAAAAATTTCTGAAGTACATATGCACGCCATGTCCTCGGGCGTGTACTTCGGATGGACGGTGAAGAAAAGTACACGTCGTGTAGTCGGAACTACACGTCGTGTACTCACCCAAATTACAGAGATTTATTAAAATTTATTATATTATTCAAACACTTGAGACGTGTACCATGTTGTAGGCATAAAGCTGAGGCACAACACATGATAGTTGTTTTATATATGTGTATTTAATTTAACATCTGCGTAATGAACGAGAATTCACCGGGTTGCCTCCAACGTACAAGTTACGTACAAGGATAATTTTAAATGAATTTATTTATTTAAAATTATGATGGATGAGAATCTCAAGGAAGTTCTAAAAATTGTTTAAGATAAAAGGACTGATTAATTAAATATTATTAATTAATTCGAGCATGATTTTTCTTAAACAAGAACGATTAAATAATTGAATTCTAGTTTTATATATGCATAAATATCGTTGCATGTATGAATGATCATGAGATAGGCTGAGACCATTGTATGTGAATGGTTTCGTTTTATTTAATTAAATTAAATTTGTTGGCCTGCGAGCCATCTCCTCGTTAATATGTTGGGCATGCACGCCCAAGGATTCATTTATGTAAAAACCCATTTTACCCCTCACTTGTGTGTGAGATAAATGCATATGTAATGAATGGGGCTCCCAAGATGGTGGAGGCGGCTCAATTTAGGAACCAAGTTGAAACCAATCAAAGGAGATACAATGGTGGGCAGGTGGAAAGTTGTAAACATTAACCCGAAAGGTTCAAGGTGTTTTCTCCCCTAGGTCTTGGTTTAGATTATCAACCACTAGATAAACTAACCAAATGAACAAAGCTCATGATCATACCATTTATTTTATTTCTATCAGTTGCATGGTTTATTTATTATGGGTGTGTTGTCACGATCACACAATTAATGAATTAAACAAGCAAGAAAGATGGAACTAAAATAAAACCAGCTTATACATAAATATTATCTTAGACATGGTTAATAACCTAAGTGTATCCCTCTTAAAATTAAAATTCATGTAATAAAAGATAATAAATTGGAAATTTACGTATAAGGATAAAATATCTCAAAAGATATATTATGTCAGTATAGCCTTCCATAATCGTGGTTAGAATAGAACCATAGTTAAAAGTGTTTGATCAACCCTAGTTGGGGTGAATTCAATTATCGCGGAATTCTAATTCAAGGATTTGGGTTGAATTGACTTTTCTCTCATCAAGGGTTGACTGCCATAGTAGGACCTGGTGTGACCAAGAGGTAAAGGTTGAGGAAATCAAAAATATAAGGATTTCAAGATTGGGGAGTCCACTTGGCAGATCAAGGACCTGCGAGTTAATGCGGTTGGAATTTTGAATGCCTACCTAAAACCCTTAAAGTTGCCTCACCAACCCTAGTTGAGGAATGCGAGGGGAAATACGGATCTTTTCCACTGGAATATTCAGGAAACATAATATTCCGAAGTCAATGGGGAGGGATATTGGATTTTGATAAAATAGTGGTAGACTAATAAGTATTTATTTATTTATTTGTCTCAGTTTTTGTAATAATGTACTAAACCTTTTCTCATATTAATTTGTAGAAAAGACAAGAAAATGACTTCAAACATATCATTGAAAACCATAATCGAGAAGGAAAACCTTCTCACCGGCACCAATTTCCAAGAGTGGCAGAGGCGTTTACGCGACATCCTACGCCAAGAAAGGAAATTGTATGTGCTGGAAGAGCCTATTCCAGTTGTGCCTGGGAAAGGGGCCAGTGATGAGAAATTATCTCTCTATATAAATTCATAGATGAATAAACATATGTCCAGTGTTTCATTCTATCATCTAAGTCCATTGAGCTATTGAAGAAACATGAAAACATGAATGTGTATAGCATGATGTCTCAAATTAAGGATCTCTAACAAGAGAAGGAGAGACAGGAGTGGTATGAGATCTAAAATGCTTTTTTTACAACTAAACTTGGAGAGTCTTCACTAGTTGGGCCTTAGGTAGTCAAGCTCATTGGCGATATTGAACTCCAAGACATCTTAGGGATTAAATTCCAGGATTAGTTTCATAAAGATCACATCCTATCATCACATCCCAAGACCTTATTTAGCTTCATTTTCAACTATAATATGAGCGGCAATGATAATAGTATGTCGGAGCTTCTACCCTGATTTTCCAGGTAGATAAGGACATGGGGAGTGAAAAACCCACAATCCTTATGATGAACAACAAAAGGAAGGGAAAGTCAAAGGGCCCAAAAACTTATAAACGGTCTGATTCCCCTGAGCACCATCCCTCCAAGAAGGGGAAAATCTAGAGGCAGGGCAAGGAACGGGATGTAGTGTGTTATGCATGTGCTAAGTAGGGCCACTTGAAGATGAACTGTACCCAGAAGTGTGGGGACGCTAAAAGTGCATTTGTTATCGAGTGAAATCATTCTATTTCTACACATTGGGTATTAGATACAGCTTTTGGGGCTCACATATATATTCAAATGTAGGAACCAAGTAGATTTTGAAATATCGGCAAAGGAGAGGAGGATCTTTGAGTTGCCAATTGTGCAAGGCTGGCAACATCGGCTATTGGAGACTATCACCTCCCATTGCCAACTAGCATGATTTTGGTTTTACAAAATAGTTATTTTGTGCATAGTGCTACCAAGAACATAATTTCTGTATCTTGTTTGGATATGGATGGATTTTTTTTCAAGTTTCGAAATAAGGGTTTTCTCTTTTATATAAACAACTTATGATATGGTATGGCACATTTGAATAATGGTTTGTATGTATTAAATTAAAAAAACCATGTGTTGGAAATCGATAATGAAGCAAACTCACATGACTCATAAATCACCCAATTTTGGTATCACCGCATTGGTCATGTAAATGAGAAGAGCCTGACAAAGCTCCATCAAGATGGCTATTTACACTCTACTGAGGTAAAACCACTTGATAGATGTCACACTTGTTTACCATGTTAAATGACCATGCTGCCTTTTCATGGACATGGTTAAAGGGCCACAAATCTTCTTGAATTCTTACTCACGGATGTATGTGGACCATTTCCAGCAGAAGCTATAGGTGGATATTCTTACTTCATTACTTTTACTGATGATTTGAGTAGATACGGATTTTTCAGCTTAATTAGGAATAAGTAAGATGCCTTAGAAAAATTTAACGAATTCAATAATGAAGTAGAGAATCAACTTGGTAAGAAGATAAAGAAGCATCAATTGGATCGAGGTGGAGAATATCAGAACCAAGAGTTCATTGATCTACTATGAGATTCTGGTATTCTATCTCATCTCACTCCTCCTTATACTCCACAGTGGAATAGTGTTAGTGAAAGGAGGAACATCACCTTGTTTGACATGGAGAGGTCAATGATGAGTCATGAGGATCTTCCATTATCCTTTTGGGGGTATGCATTAAAAATGAAGCATACACATTAAACCAAGTACCAACTATGGCAGCAAATAAAATTACATCCATGTTATTGAATGGAAAGAAACCCATTTGGTCGCATATATGTTTATGGGGATGCGAGGCATTTGTTAGGGCCTTCTCAAGCAACAATATTGCACCCCAGGGTACAAAGTATATCTTTATAGGATATCCTAATGAAACAAAAGGATATTACCTATATAACCCTCAAGAAAAGAAAGTTATTGTCGCTAGAGAAGCCGTCATTATTGAGAGGGAGCACATCCTAGAAAAGGATAGTGGGAGCAAGATGGACTTAGACGAAGTTAATGCTCAAGATACACAAGAGTTGGTACATGAAAAATTTCTAGAGGTCCATGTGGAAGAGGTTCTAGAAACACAAGTACTGCATAGGACCTCAAGAGAGGTAAGAGAACCATGGAAATTTGGTTTCCTAGTCATTGAGAATGGGGAATCATTACTGTTGGACAATGATGAACCTCTATTCTACAAGGAAGCAGTAGAAAGCTCGAAAGCTGCAAGATGGCTAGAAGATATGAATTCTGAGATGAATTCTATGTATCAGAACCAAGTCTGGGTTCTAGTCGATGATCCAGTAGATGTAAAGCCTGTTGGATGAAATTGGGTATTCAAGAGAAAACTGGACAAAGAAGGTCAAGTTAGCACCTATAAAGAAAGGCTAGTGGCTAAAGGATTCAGATAGCATCTAGAAATTGATTATGATAGAACCTTCTTGCCATTTTCCATGTTTAAATCCATAATAATCATACTTTCCATAGCAGCTTACCATGACTATGAGAATTGGAAGATAGATGTCAAAACAACATTCCGTAATGGGAACCTTCATGAAGATGTCTATATGACACAACCAGAAGTGTTTGTGACACCAGATGGAGCCAAATGGGTTTGCAAGTTGCAGAAATACATTTTTGGATTGAAGCAAGAATCCATGTCATGGAAAATTCGATTTGGTGAATCCATAATGGAATTTGGTTTCATTAAGAATGAATGTGAGCCACGTGTTTATAACTAGTTTAATGGGAATGTGGTCGTTATCCTATTAGTATATGTTGATGACATATTTCTTATTGGAAATGACGTACCATCTTTACAGTCAGTTAAGGACTGGTTGAACAAGTGCTTCTCCATGAAATATTTAAGTGAACAAGACTAAATTCTAGGGATCAAGATCATTTGTGATAGATCCCTGAGGTTGCTTGGACTAGGTCATGGTACATATATTGACCAGATACTAAAGAGATTTAGTATAGAACAATATAATAGATGATTGGTTCTAGTGTCGCATGACTTAAATCTTTCTATGAAATTTTTTCCTCAAACACCACAGGTGAAAGATAGAAGGAGTAAGATCCCATATGCTTTGGCTATAGGATCCATCATGTATGCCATGTTATGTACCAGGCTTGATGTTTCCATAGCATTGAGCATGGTAGGAAGATATAATTCATATCCAGGAGAACAACATTGGACTGCTTTTAAGACTATCCTTAAGTATCTGAGAAGAACTAAGGATATGTTCCTGGGGTATGGAGGAGATGAGGAGCTTGTCATCAAAGGGTTTGTTGATTCTGGTTTTCAGACTGATCATAATGATTTGATGTTGCAATCTGGATTTGTTTTCTTTCTCAATGGAGGAGCTGTGAGCTGGGAGAGTTTAAAGCACCCAGTTGTTGCCAATTCTACAGCGGAGTCCGAATATATAAAGGTTTCTGATGCATCCAAGGAAGCCGTCTGGATTCATAACATTGTCCTAGAGCTTGATGTGGTGCCTAGCAGTAAAGATCCAGTTACATTGTATTGTTATAATACTGCAGCGTGGCTCTTGCAAAAGAACCATGGTCACTTCAATGGACAAAGAACATACTCCGGAAGTATCACCTCTTGAGGGATTTCAATCAGAGGGGTGATGTTTTTGTGAGAAGAGTGTCCATGGAAGCGAACGTGGTGGACCCCTTAACTAAAGACCTATATCAGCAGAAGCACGAATATCATGTGAGAGCTAGCGGGTTAAAGGTTGTTATCAGTTGGCTCTAGTCCAAGTGGGAGTCTGTTGGAGTTGGTGGTCTAGAACCAACTACATTGTACATTATTCATTAATATAGGCTTTATCACATCTTGATTATTCTCCTGCGTGACAATCCATGTGATAAAGTTCTAAGGATAGCTATTGCATTAAAGGTTCATAGCGGAGCCCTGCTATGATGAGAACCCATAAGTGCCATAATACTGTTTTTGAATATATGTTCTATGGACGGATGATATTATTTGAGGGACACAAATAATATAGTTCATTAGGGGTGAGGACTCATAAAACATTGAGGAAACTTTTCATGGTGTGCACCCTTGGTAATATCCAGGAGGATATTTTGAGAATGAGACCCGAAAGTAGGAAATCCACATTTCATAGTGTCATTGGATGTTCCTATCTGTGGACGTGTGTATTGATCCTTAGACATTAAGATTATTATTAATGGGTATTACAACTCGTTCACTTAGATTTATTGACGAAAACTGTGACGAAACATTGTTCGGAGCGAGGTAGGATACGTTGGGTGCGTCACGAGTATTACTGCATTAATAGATAATGTGAGAAAGGATTTGTCCCGTCTGTTTCATAACAGAAGTAGATATCTCAGGCCCTTTGATGGAATTGATATATCCTAAATAATACCATGGCCATGGTAAGGTATGGGAAATTTCAATTCCAGGAAGTCAAATAAAGAATAATCAAGCACATGGGTTGATGGCAATAGCATTTAACCCACATTATTATAGATATTGAGAGAAAGGGAATATATTACATAGTAAATGTTCGTAGGAGGTGACCCGTCATTGCAGCGTTAACTTATTTCTCTATGGGTGCCTTGGCATGTTGCTTGATTCTAACCATCGACTTTAGGAAGGCTCTACATAATTCCACTAAGAAAGAGGCCTATAGGGTCATACACTATGTGTGTCCATGTATCTCAATTAAATATTAATTGAACAAGTTAAACAAATATTATTCCCGTCTGTGGTTTAATAATTATTTAAGGATTCCTGATCTCATTTATTTCGACACTAGTTATTCGAGAGAATATATTGTTGGAGAAATAATATATTTATTAGTGAGTAATGCAGTTACATTTATTTAATAAATAAATAGCAATTACTCAATGTCTAATAACCGTGGTGGAGAAAAATGGAAAATAAAAGTACACACCGTGTATTAATTATTACAAGTCGTGTAGTTTTCCAGTCGAGATTTTTAGGATATAATATTGTTTTATTAAATGATATTAATTATAATTAGTGTAGGCGCATGTCAAGGAATTAATATTTCAACATGGGGTTTCAATAATAGTTAATGAAATAAATAAAACACGTAACGTTTTTATTTATTGTCATAACTCTATTAAACTCAAACCCGATTATAAATATCCTCACAACCCCAACATTTTTCCATAGCCATTGTTGTGGAAAATGGATTTGGAAATACTCTCAATCCAAGAGAGAATTCCCTTTTCACCAAGTACACCCTCAAGTTATGAGAGCGAGATCCTCCAACAAACCAAGGCAGACATCGCAAGCGAAGGTTCTTCCGCGCTAGCTCCCGGAGATCCCTTCAGTGGAATCCGGAGATACGTGGAAACGTGTGGATCACCGCTAGAGGAATCCTATATTTGGATTCAACGATGCAACAACAGATCACAGGATCGTGACTGAAGACATTGACGAAAAAAATCCACCAAGGTAATTATTGTGAATTAATTAAATTAATTATAACCAACTTATGATGATTCTATCTCAATGGTTCCGGGACTCTTCTTTTGTTTTTTGTTATTTGTTCCATTCCAAAGATCCATCATTTTATATCTTAACAGATCTCGGATTGAACGTTTTTAATGCTAAAATTTATGATGGGAAAACCCACCAACGCGCTTCCACTGCACCTGGAACCTACATTTCTTATGTCAAAGGTTTTAGTGAAAAGAATTAAAATTAGTTCGAATCCATGGAGAAAGGAATGGGTGGTGGGTATTGAAAAGGTTTATGAAAAGTTCAATCTGGATTAGTATTCTTCAAAACCTAAGAGCATCTCTAATCTTGGTTTGGAACCAGATGAAATTGATGACTATCCTGTTGAGGAGGAGGAAGATGTGCTTGTTTCACATACATGGGAAACTTTCCTCGATATGGAAGATAACATACCAGTTACTCAAGTAATAGATGAGAAGTATGTACTAGTTTCTTGAAGAAACTATTGAGTTATTATAAGAACGTTCTTCTAGAGATGATTATATTGTTAATATAAAGGAAAATAGTGTTATGAAATAGAATATAGAAGAATATCATTATCTTGAGAAAGAAGCTACTTTTTAGAAACACTTATAGGAAAAAGTTTTTCATAAGATTATCACATCTATTGAAGAATGAATGGATCAACCATTTTAATTGGCTAGAAAAGGCATGGGTGAAGCTATTATGGATGAAATCTTGGAAATAGATCAAATAACTGAATATCTTAGTCCCATGAGAGATACACATGTTGAGGGGGAGCAACAACCTAATCTAGAAAGTGTTGAAATTATTAATCCAATGGATCAAAGAACTGTGGATACATGGTATAAATTCTCTAGATACTTTTATGTGAATGATTTCCAAGAAACCTCAGTTAAAGGTATTGATATGTCCACTATGGTTCAATTTAAACCAGTATTTTCTCTTGAAGTTATCTCTACAAAGAAACCTTAATTTGTCTAAGCTTCTATTCCTGAACCTTCAAAAGGACCATCTACCTTAGTGAGTAATGATTATTTGAAATCCTTTGGAGCTACTTTATTAGTTGGGTTTGAAAAGATTAGGAACAGTCAGCCTACTCCTATAATAAACATAAGTGAAAGATATGATTCCCTATTGTTAGAAAAATCATATAGAATATTCTGCCAAAAATGCTTCATGAAATTCAAGAGGTTGGGATTGATAACAAACAGCTGACTGATGAAGTGAAGTCTCTTAGAGCTATAGTTGATGATATGCATAGAATGTTGAAATTAGAACTAGATCATGTTTCTCATCCTGTTGAGAATGTTAGTGGTCAGATTCCACATGATGTTTTCTTTCTAATTCAACCTAACCAAACTTTCTTAGCTAAAAAGTTGGTTGAAAGAAACAAGAAAATAGTTAAAGAAATGTGTGGGCTTGTTATTGGTCTCAAAAATTTAACTGAGGAGTATAAGGGTTGCCTCCAGAAAGTTCTTAATCAACTAAAGTCCATTAGTTTAACTGTTACAGCCTCAAGTGAATATTGATATTCATCTCAACCCTCTGTTGATAGCGATCAGTTCAGAATGGTTTTTAAGGAATAAATTCAATCAGTACTAAGTGGCTTCGACAAATAGTATCTATTTTTGGCTGTCAATCATAGTGACATAGTTCTTGATATGGTAATAATTCATTCAAATATTTCCAATAATGCTCAAGAATAATTTACTAAGATGGTGGATTTATACTTAAATAGGATTTTCTCTAATCATGATATAACAAACCATTTCATATACCTTGTAGAGAATCTGAAAATCCCTCCTGCCACTCAAGCATTAAAATCTAATGTTCACAAGTTGAAAGATTTAACTCATTTTATGGACATGTTCTCAGTGAACAATGATGAATTTAATAATGCGATGCAGTATTGTTGTGAGATTATTGGTAACATCATCATGATATTGAGGCATTATCTATATGTGAAGAGAACATGTATTGTTGCTCCTATAGATGCACCCTTACAGCCTGGTTTTCCTCCTTCCTCATTCTCTACATTTTCCTCAACCACTATTTCTATCTCTCAAGCTACGAGTCAGATCAGATCTGTTATCCTTGACCAACAATAACATTAGTCTTCCATCAAACCTACTTTTTCCAATGCAATTTTATTTTACTACATCTTCCTTCTAGGATAGCTTGTTCACTCCCTTCATCATGTATTACCTCCGCTACTATGGCTTCTCCCGATGCTCTTACCAAGGGAAAAGTGAGGACATCCAGTGCTGAAGAATAGTGAACACTCTATTTTAATATGGATATTTTTGTATTTTTTTGGCCTACTATTTGTCATGACACATATTTCTCTATCTAAAGCACTATGAACACTTATTTTCTATTCTCTTATTTACTTTTGTACTCTTTTTGATAATTCCAAAAGGGGGAGAGACACGTACACTAAGGGACACATAGAATACTAAGAACAGATTTCTCAGTCATATAATTTGTGATCATAAAAAAGTGGTAGATTGTCAGACTCATCATGTTTTAATCATGTTTTAATGATCACAAATTGTTACTCATGTTTAATCTATCTCATATCATGTATACATGTGCTTGGATTCATTGTGCTTCAAAAAAAATCTCTCAAGATCTTGATTCCTATAAATAATGACTGATTTTTATAAACTATAATTACCTTTGGTCTATAATGATTTATTTTATGAATGATTAAGTATAATTCATTTTTTTAATATCACTAATTATGTCTATTTACAGATATTTAGCTATGTCTGAGAAACTGAGACTATACACGGTGACTAGACACCGTGACCCAGACACCGTGACCAGACACCGTGACCCAGGAATCGTTACCCAGAAACCGTGACCTCGACACTGGGACCCGAACACCGTGACCAGGCATTGTGACCCAATAACCCTGACCCAGACACTGTTACCAGACACAATAACCTGTTTTAGATCTGTTGAAGTTTGTGACACCAGTTCCGTTATAAGACACCATTCCATGATTTGGAAATGGTCCAAACACTGTGATCCTAACATCGCATCTATGATACCGGTTCATAATCACAATATAAATATGCCATCATTACTATCTCCCCACTCAAAGGAACAAAAGAGGACAATGTTTTGTGATGACACCGTTTCCAAGTGACACTGTTTCCAGAAAAATTGTGACACCATTCTTTCATTCATTTTGCCATTTTCAATTTAATTTCAAATGGTCATATTTGAGTCTTTTAAATGCATTGAAATAATTAATATTTCTTTGTAGGCATGTCACCTCACAGTACAAGGTATGAGGAGCAGAACACATGCATCATGTCAGCTTCAACACATGAACTCCAATAATAAAAAGAGAAGTGTGGCCCTGAAACAAAAAAGGTGGAAGATATAAGATGTGTGAACAATATCTAAAGAGAACTCATGCACAAAGAAGATACATCTGAATAACTCGTGAAGCATTCAAGAATACAAAAGATGGGATATGATAGATTAGATTCAAGAACATATTCACAGTACAAACTCCATGAAGAACACAAGGTTGATCTAACTAGAAACTAGGGTACCAGACTATGATACTCTATTTCTCACAAGAGGACTCGATACTTGCATATTATTTGTCCTAGAAGTCCATAACTACTTATAATAACACTCAGAGCACTTATAACCTTATCGTATCATATTTTATCTATTTTGTATTGTTTTTAGCTTTCATGTAGTGTGTGTGTGTGTGTCTATATTAACAGACACAGTGTCTCCTGCACTAAACTGAAGGCTAAAAGATATCATTCATCTAATACATTTTTACACTTGTTTACTCACACGTATAAGTGTTGAAGTGGTCCATGTGTGTCCTGGTATTTTATACCCACAAAGAACTATTGAAGAGTTCGTGTGACCTGTAAAGTCATGTGCACTGTTGTTTACCCTAATCCAGGGTGTGGATCATGTTTATTAATATAAACTGCTTGGTGGCAGGTGATCACCAAGTGTAGTGGATTATGTCTCATCTTGAGAATGAACCAATTTTTTTTATATATTTTGTGTTGTTAAATTTATATTTCTATGTTTTACTATATAATTCATAAATCACTAGAATTACTTTGACAGTTAATCTTCGAGAGAAGTTATAATTGTTTTCCTTTTTATAATAGCTTCAAAATAAATATCAATAACATATATTGAGATTACTGAGAATTAATCCATCTTCTGAGAAGTTATTTGAACTATCAAACATTTATAACCGTATTACCCTGATTATCTAGGCTGTAATTATTTTTATTATGGATCCTTTTAAGATACCTTTTCAAACCGAAATTTTTATAGATACTAAATTCACCCCCTCTTGAGTACTCTACTCTGACCAAAAAAATCATATAAAAGATAATATTGTATCGAAATAAGTACATCCAATACCCTATGGACAAGTTTTTAGGTCATTTTCCCTTTAAATGTAAGGGTTAGTCCCTTGTTTAGCTAATTTTTGTGTTAATTATTGTAATTAATTTAAATTTATTTCACTAAGAATTTTAAAATAAAATTAATTTATCTGATTTTACATTAAAAATTATGATTATTACAAATATGAAATCTAATTTTTCAATTTTAGTAATATAAGTGGCATAAAATAATTAAAATTTAATCCCATGGACATGACAATGAAGCAGGGTTTTAATGTAAAAATGGGTAAAAGTTTGGGATGTTTATATATCTAATTTCATTGTAAAATTGATTTAAATGACATATATTGGATACATATATGTATAATTTATAAAATTAATCATTAAAATCGAATTAAAAAATTATAAAAATAAAAAAATTAAGAAAAAAATTATTTTTTAATTAAAATTATATATTTCTTAGTATTCCTAAAAAATTAAAACATCATAGAAACATAAAATAAATTCACCATAAACATATTTTTAGGTTTTTAACTAAGGAATAAATTTAATTTTAACAATTAAAACTTATAAAATGGAAAAAGTTGAATTTAAAATAGATTCTCCATTACAACGAGGTAAAATGTTCATTAGAATAATATAGTGTTTTATGCGTAAAATTGTGTTTGTTCTTATCTTATTCAAATATAATATATTGCATGAATGGAAAAAAATTATTGAAAATATAAAATATATGTTTATAGAAAATCATTCTATAATTTTAATTAATTTAATTTATAAATATAACACACCTTTGGCAGCATAAAAATATATCTTTTATAGTCAATTGGTTTATATTTTCATTTCATATTAATTAGTTACAAATAAATTCTTCTTATATCATTATAGACCCAATATTTTCAAATGTTAGTTAATAATATTCATAATAGATAGTTTAATGGCTATGTTATGTCTAATTATACTAAATTTTATTGCATTATTCAAATATTAGTGTGTAGTAAAACTAGGTCTTATGTGGTACCCAAGCTATAAAAGGAGTTGGTATTGTGCGTAATACAGGATAATACTAGTTTTTTCGTACGACAAGATAATATATATGTTTCATGTAGATAATGATTTACAATGTGTTACTATTAATTAAATCCTAACATAGTACTTTAATATAAAATAATATATTAAGTGTTGTATGAAAATAAAAATATTAATAAGGTTATATGAATTTGAAAAAAAAATATTTCCAAAAATATCATTATGTGACAATCCTTCTAGAAATTTCAATATAATAATTTTCTTTCAACTCTTACTACCTATCAAGATATAGTCTCCATCAAGTGATAATCACCTTCTCGTAAATAATGATCTCATTATCAAATAAGATTTTTGATTTATGTAGTTGTGATAACACCACGATAGATGGATTCATTTTTTATCATATTTGACCGTATATTTATCTTTTTATTATCATAAAATGATACTTCACCGTAATTCTTCATTGATTTATTGGGAATGTGATTATCAAAAATTTGACCATGATTTTATTTCATAGTAGTCAAATCTTGATTCTTTAACTTACTTATTATTATCTTCCAAATAGTTTTATTTTAATACATGAGTTTTTATATTTTTATGCCTCTCTACCATGAGATATTACATTTAACAAAACTTATTCAGGAATTTAAAATATATATTTTATATATTGATTCAAATTCATATTATACAAATTTCACCCTTCCCATAAAGTATCCCCCTCAGTACAGGCCTTACTCTTCTTCTTATGGTTGCAAACGAATTCCAATAATTGATATCTATAAACCCAAAATTGTAGCATCATAAAACAATACCCCACACCATAATATTTTTACTTGAGCACTTATCTATCTATATTTTCTTGAATTATATATTTTATTTTTTATTTCCTAAATAGGATTTACGGGGGTATTAAATGTAAGGCCCCATGATGTTATGATATAAATCCCCTTTAAGTATACATTTTTTTGATGGATTGTTTCCCATACAACACTGAACTAAAATTATCCCTGAAATCGTAGATGAATAATATTATGAATTATTATTAAAAATAAGACCTATAGTAAATTTAAAATATTTTAATCACTTACAAATTCATATGAAAAGTTATTGAAAACATTTCATGTTTTGGATGAATATATTCCAATAAAATAATTTATTCATTATATTTAATATTTTTACATCAAAAATAAATCTATAAATTTTATAATATTAATTACATAATATAAAATTTAGTTAAAATTCGGTATGTCAATTACTGAATAATGTGAATTGTTAATATTTTTCTAAAATAATTGATTTTTAGCTGAATAGGGAAGATACCAATTTTTATAAAACCGTCATGTTTAATAAATTGTCATAAAAATATAATTCCTCAAACATTTATAAAACCTATATATATATAAATATATTTATAATTTAAAATTATGTATTTAAATATCTATATTGGGAATTTGGGATCTTATGTACTGTGTTACAATAAAAACAGTTTTGATTACCTTATTTAAAAAAATTAGTTTTCATAACATTTTAAATTTAAATATAAAAAATTGTTTTAATCTAAAAATTGAAAATTTTCTATTTATGTAATAATATAAATTTGATTTTTGTCATTATTTTTGGATTACTATGATTATAGTTAATTACTAGGATAATGGTGAAAGAGTTATTTTTAAAGAATTGTTTTATTAATGTTGTAAAACTTTTATCTACTCAATTAAATTAATATACTTTTCATGATTACATTTATATATATTTTATAAATATTCCAAAAAATATCTTCTATTATTTAACTAGAAATCAATGTTATATATTATTAAGAATAATTAACTATAAAGAAACATTTTGTACAAATGATTTCTCTATATTATTTTTTTAATGTTAAGATTAACATATTTATAGATTTAATAATATAATATTTTTAATTAATTTTTCTTCAACACACAAAAATTTGGTATTATTTTTTATTTAAAAATTTTCGTAAATTATAAATTACATGTTTGAAGAATAAAAATAAATGTAAAATTTTATAAATCTATAATTAAAAATAAGAAAATAACAACAAAATGTTTCATACCATGTGTCTAAATTCTTAATTTAGGATTTATTGAAATAAACATCATAAAAAATCAATTATTGATCACTTTTAGAGCCATGGAATTTTAAATATTGAAAATAAATTGTTGAAAAATAATGGGTAATCAGGTGTTATTTCTTTACATATAAAAGGGGATCTATTCCCCAATTATAGTTACCTGCATTTATATAGAAATTTATCTGAACCCCCCCCCCAAATATTTTACTCTCATTCAAGTCCCATAAAAATATTAAATTCCTTATTCACAATAAGATATCATATTCCCATTATCTCTAAAGAGAAAATCAAGAGAGTGTTCATGGTCCAATGTCTGTATTATGTAATCCTTCTTTTTTTCTTCTTAATAATTATCTTCCAAAGCTATAGTAAACAATGTATTATAATGAAATAAATAAAATTATTATACAAAAGTGTTATTTCTATAATGGATAACCTTATATTTATTACATCATATGAACAGTGGTATATATAGAATATTGATCACGTGTACATGTGGACTACCATCTCTAAGAAGTAACAATTTTAAGTTTTTTATCTTTATTTTCATTATATATTTAAATATATTAAAATATTATCAACAAACATTAGAAAATTAAAAAAGGTAATTATTATTTTGTTATAGTGATATTATACACAATATTATCCATACATAAACATCGAGATTTATTGGGTTCGTGTTAGGATAGTTTAAACACCTACCAAAATAATTATATATAACTATATCTTGGAAAATAATGGGAAAAATAATAGTAATTTTAACAAAAATTAAATAATAAAATATTAATTGGTTTTTCGTTCAAAATTTTTTATATTAACAATATGACTTATTATTAAAATTGTATATTTGATGGATAAAATTACATAAATAAGATTATATCAATTCCATTTTCAAGATAAATAAAGAAAATATAAATGGAATGTGGTATGAGAATTATAAATAAATATATTTTAACTATTTTAGTATCATACACATTCGAGGAATCATTAAATTCATATCATGTATTTTTTACCAAAATTTTAATGTCTCAGACCTGGTTCAATCAAAAGTAACAAAACCTAGTTGGCTATATGGTCTCAAGAATTCCTCCACATATGAATGTGTTTGCATACTATCCACAATGGTAAAGTGTTGGTATGTGTGGAGTCTATGAACTGATGTTATTGTGGAAAACAATGATAATAGATATATAATAAAATATTTGAAGGAGAAATAATAATATGAGCAGTATAAGTAAATCAAATAGGCATAATATTCTAATCAGTAACCCCAATATCCATGTCATTTAAAAAATTGTGATAATGTCATTATATTATGAAAAAATATAAAAGCAATAAGATATCTATAAAAACATTAAAAGAATACAAAAAATAACAATTTTTCTAAACTCCAAAAGTAACATAATAATAACTTAGTCCCCTTGTCTTATACACCATTCTACGAAATGTATTATACATCCAGATTCATACACATTATAATGTATTGACCTAGTACCATGAAGTGTGTTCGATTACCAATTATCGGTTCAAAAATTTTGTGATTAGAAGATAATAGGACACAACCAACAATGTCTATAAGAATTCTAGTCTTTATGTGGAAATGTAGTAGTGTGATGGTAAAATGATGACCCAAATAATCTGTAACAGATGTAATGACCATATTGGGCATGTTTTTTTCAAGTAAAACCCATATAATCGATGATGTATTTGAGTTGGTTGCCTATAAAAAGTAAAGGACCATTAATTTGATATGCGTTTTCTGGAGATTAAATTATTAATAGAGGATCCAAGGTGAAACTTAGGAATCCTTTTCATTAGAAGGTTAGGAAAACTCATTGTAATAACCACTTAGCTTAGAAAAAAAGGAATACATGTAATTAGATGTTTATACAATTAGAATTCCACTGGCATAATGTCTCTAAATATGTGCTTGGATTAAATCCAAAAAAAAATTCTGGATAATCATGAATGAATACTAAGGAGATGATACCAGGTGTCACATGTCAGAAGACATAAAGATCAGTCCATGGAAATAATACAATGCAAGATAATTTTTATATAAAAAGATAATGAATCATTTGTAAAATACTGGGGAATTCATATACTAATAGGTCACTGAATGAATTTCAAGGTGGGTATCTCCCTTGGAATCATTCTCAATGAATTGGGGTGGCATCCTCTGATTTCACAAGTAATTACCTTGGGGGTCCAAGGATGTCCCATGTATGATCACTCCTTTAACACCTAAACAATGCATATAAATATTGAACTATTTATAAATAATCATAGGTTGTGTTTCATTACTTTTCTATTTACCTTTCAATTTAATTATTGACATTTCCTTTTTATCAATAAATAAAAATAGTTCATTATTGAATTTTTTAGTTTAATCATGCTATATATAATCAGTAAGGGGTCAAGTGAATGGTACATTCCATTTCATATAAGAAATACTCATTTATTAAAACCTAATAATATTCCCCTTTTAAAAGATATGAAATCATTTAAAAGGTGTAAAGGATCATGTGTATAAGAAGAATTATCCAAAAGGGTGTCCTTTATGATGTTTCTACCTTTTTTTAGGTCTGTGGGTTACATAGGAGTTCGAGATCATGGTTCTAATAATTAATCTTACAAATTAAATAATTACAATGAAATCCATGGAGATTATATTGGTCAACACAATGATAATTGTAACACCCATATTCTTTTTAATTTCATTAATGTATTGTGTTGTACGCTACACCAAAAGGAGCTTGCACAACACACATCCCTGACTTGGCTTGCATTACACGCAATCACGATCTTCCATGATAGCGTGTGTTGTACACGATATTCAGTTTCACGAAACAATGATATGTTATATAAACTACCCAGTATGAATAGTATCAGATAAATTTGAATTTTATAACATTATTATTCACCTTACACATTTTCTAGAACTTGGTATGAGAACTAAATAAATTGTTTCGAGTAAAATAAGTGTTTTTAAAAAAATTTAGTATTGCCGCCTTTTGATGGAACACCCACATTAAATCTTGTTTTTTACATGTTTATACGTTAAATATGACAAAATAAAATTCCTCCTTGGATTCAGGATATAAAAATTTAATTTGGATAAAGTTTGTATATTTTTCAAATAACTTTCATATTTTAATGAATAGTATAAACACGCTATATTTTAATTAAAAACAACTTTTTTCATCGTAATAATTTATATGGTTAAATTATAATATTGAATGGTTTTAAAGTATAAATAGAATATATTTTTACCATTTAATGTAATTTATGTCATTATCATTGATTTTACCTTGAATTTGTAGTTTAAATCAATTCAATCTTTTTCAATGTTTTAAACAAAAACCCGTTTTCTTTCGACAACGAGATTAATTTTAATTTAATTTCTGCAACTCTTGTGTATTGAAATTTGAAAAATGGATTCCATATTTGGAATCAGTGGGTCCAAATTATGTTAATATTCCACTTTTTATTTTTTAGGCGTTATAAATAGTAACTACGGTAAATTTTATTTACCACAGTTAAAAGAAAAATCGAGTAATTAAGGGTAAATATAAGATTATAAAATTGCCGTAACTCCTGTAAAAATCCAATTGGATGACTCAACGTCGACCCATATCACCTAAGGGTCGGATTAGATTCATTTAATGGACTTTGTTCCATGAAAATAATTTAATTATTATTAAAACCAAAGAATGTGACCACATGTCACTTTCATAAATCTTATAAGTATAATAATTTTAATTTAGTGATAAACATAATGAAACTTCAAACTTGAATAGTCTCCATAACACTAATACAATTATCTACATCATAGGAATTTATTTAGAATTTTTAGGGATTATATAATTATCATTAATTATGACACAATAGTGATGTTGAAATTATTTTATTAATTAAAATATCAAATAAATGGTTTTAAAAATATTAAAATAAATATTATATGAAATATATAATGTGCTCCACTACTTTTATAGATACATATGACATTTTATGAATCTATTAAAACTTTTAGTTCGAACATATATTTTGTTTATATTTTATTTAAATTCAAATAAATGAATAGTGTCAAAATTGACACTATTGTTATTTTATAAAACTAACATATTATAAAATTGTTTAAAAATCACAAAAATATTTTAAAATTATAAATTATAATTTATATGGTCGCAAATGTCATAAAGTGTCAAATTATTGAAAATTAACAACACATATGTAATTATTTATAAACATTTAAAATTTAGAATATGATTACCACAAATAAAATAAAATTTGTAAATAAGGATAAATCATGATGATGATGTTTAAAATAAATTCCTAACATGACTAAATTTTATTGGTTGATGCAATTACAACCCTATAAAATCTAATCTTCAGATATGAGTAACTTTGGATGTTTTTATGTGGGGTTGGGATTTAATATAAACTAATATTTCTTATATTTCCAAAGGTGCCCCTCTCCTCCCTTATAAAAGGGCACCTCCTCCATCTCTTCCTCACACCACTTTGAGCCTTCACGCTCGGCCAAACCCTGCCAAATTCGTTTATACACATCCATAGAAACACCCTAGAGGTCCTGGTCTTCTTCAAAGACAAATTTTAGTGCCATAAGAGGTGGTCTCAAAGAGGTGCTTCAAAGAAGAGGTAATCTCTGTTACCGATTCTTTCAAATTTATTTCATCTTCCACTTCTTCTTATTTATTTGTTTCATTATTAAGTAATAAAATCAGTATCACTCATATAATGATATGTTATTATAAATATGAAACAACCATATTTCACCATCTATCCATCCTATGGAAAACGAAATCACCACGAGTGCATACGTACGGAATACCGTCTCCACGCCGTTGTGTAATCTATTTTCCACCACCACCTTTCTTGGATGGGTATAATGGTGAAAGTAATAAATATATATGATTATTGTAAAGTGATATTGATTTTTTAATATTATACATACACTTTAATACAATTCCACAATCATGGGAATGATATAATCGCGTGTGCGTACGTATGGACAACCGTCTCCACGATGCTATGAGATTCACTCTCCATGTTAACCATTCAAGAATGATTATAAAGTATATATAATAAGTAATAATGAACTATATTACATAATAATTCTACTTTATATATATATATATATTAATGTCATCTACTTAATTCCATTCATTTCAATAAGGAAACGAAAACAGCGTTCATGCGTACATACGACCTACCGTCTCCATGAACAGTGTATTTATTTCCATTTACATATCTATTTTATATATGTATATTTTAAATATATATTATATATAAATCATGTTTTACATTATGGATTTAAGTAATCATTATCTATGTAATCATATGATTAATTACATGTTAAAACACGAACGACAAATGAAACTATTTTACCCAAACCGCTACTTTAACATTAATTTACAAAAGAACGGGTAATATAAAGTCATAAGTGAACCATATATGATATAATAAAAATGAATATGATTATTTAATAAGTCAATGGCATTATTTAAATCATTATACAGGAGGTTTGGATACGTATGAAGCATATCGGACCTAAGGTTTGGGATAATTTTTCAAATCTCATTTTTATCCGAGATTGCTTATTCGTAATTATTTATTGTGGTTATTGCAATCGTCCATGTACATGTTTTATAAAAGTGTTTTCAGGTATTTTTAAATTCCTTTTCTACCCATTTTTTCTTTTACCCCATGGTATGGAAGGAATTTTTCTTTTGTTTACCTTACGTGGTACTTTTTTGACTTTTCCAGAAAAAGTACGAGAAGAATGTTTTTTAACTTATACGGAATGAAAGGATTTTAACGATTTTATAAATCCTTGTTTTCATGAGGCTTCCTCCAAAATATTTAATTACTATTTTCAACAAAATTTCTTTCCTTTAAACTTGCATGACGTTTTGTGAAAAGAAATTGATTTTGAAGAAGAAAGGATATTTTCCTCAAGAATTCATTTCAAGTGTTTTATCAAAACCATTTTTTCATCTAAGATAACATTATTTCATATGTGTATGTTTCAATTATAATTTCTCTATGATTTACATGGTTTCACTTTTCTTATTATGAAATGATATCCATTTAATTTATATGGATTATGTGATGATTGGATGATGTTTATGAAACCCATTTTATTTATTGGGTTTTTATGAATGATGTATGTTCATTTTGTGGAAAAAGTAAGAATGATTTCATTATGAGATGGGTGGGAACTATATCTCCCTCCAATGCATTGGGTAAAGATTTATATCTCATGAGATAGACATGGCTGGAATGGTAAATTAATCCGGTTCAGTTTTACAGGACTGGAACGAGGAGTGAACTCGATTCAGAAAGGGACTTTGTCCACTAAAAGGGTCTTGGCAGCAATGCCTTGCCTACTATGGAAACTATAACATGTGCTTAATGTATGCCACAATTACATGTTTTATTCCCATGCTATTTTATCATGATTAATGTTCTTTTATGATCTATGCTTTATGTACTTCCATGATTTATGTCTTTTCTCAAGATTTTGATGTTTAGATTTTATGTTCATGTTTTTGCATTCAAATGTTTATGGATAATTTTATGTTCTCTATGCTTACCCTTACTGAGCATTTGAGCTCAACCTTTTTATATTTTATTTTCCCCCAGGACTAAAAGAAAGGTTTTAGGTAAGCAAACGAAAAGTGGGAGATCTTTATGGGAGATGTTGAAGATCTTTCAGCATGATTAGAATATTACGTTCCAAGTTTCCAAAGACACTAAACTATTACGGTCCTTGTGTGTCTGTTTTTGTTATGTATTAAGTATTCCGCAAAAGTAATGTAATGTCCATGTACGTCAATCTTTGGGTCTCTACAGTTGGTATCAGAGGAAAGGTTTAGTCAACCTTTGGAAACAAGGATGTGAGAACTTTATTGAGATCCCAATAGATATTTCTATGGTATGTCTAGGGATGTCCCTAAGGATAAGTATAAGTATAGGTTATAGTCCTAGAATTACGGTAACGAAATTAGAATTAAACATAAGATGTTAGATATTGAAGGCACTCCCCCTTTATTATGTTGTTTTCCCTAGCATGATTTTTACCTCTCACACTATTCTTTTTGGATTTTAGACGATGGCTGGAACCCGAAGGAACCGTGTTGATCAATGAAATGGAAAATGTAATGATTTTCCTCTTTAACAAACAAATGTTATGGGAGATGGAGCGCAAAATCTTATTGCTATACTGACAAAAGCTATGAATCATTCTGAACTTCCAAATGAGCAGAAAAGGGAACAATATTCTATTGAGTCCATCATGAGGCAACATCCACCTTATATTAGTGGGTCTTATGATCCAATTGTTGCTGAACAATGGATCAGTACCACTGAAATGATATTTTTAGTTATTCAATGTTTTAAACATGATAACGTCATCTTAGTAGTATATCATTTGGAAGGTGAATCTGATCAATTGTGGAATCTTATCAAGAATACGAGTCCAAGAGATGAAATTGAGTCCGTTGAATGGGATGAGTTCAAGAACTTATTTTTCAATAAGTACTTCCCTCGTATTATTCAAACAAAGATGGAGAAGGAGTTTCGTGAACTAAAGCAAAAGGATGAAGAATCTGTTGGTGTATACGATGTGAATTTTACAAGGCTTTCAAGGTATGCATATGGGTTTATAATCCAACATGAAAGAAAAGTTCACCGATTCTTCAGTGGCTTAAAACCAAATCTTCGAAGGGCATTATCTATAAGGGACATCAGTAGATATGTAGAAATTGTGCGCTGTGCTATCAAGGTAGAAATGTAAGTTGGTGTTACTTATCCATATCATGGTTTTGACAAGAAACGAAAGACGGAGTTCAAGGAGAAATCTCAGAATAATGGTGAAAAGAAGATGAATGTTTCCTTATGCTCAATGTGTGGAAAGAAGAATGGTAGATATTGTCTTAAAGGGACTAGAAAATGCTTTAATTATGGAAAAGAAAGTCATCGAGCAGCTGAGTGTCGAAGTAATGGAAAAAGGGTTGCTAATGATGTGAATAAAGGAAAGACTGCAGAGAACGCACCACCAACACTTCAATGCTTCTAGTGCAAGGAAATGCGGCAATATGCTAATAAATTCCCTAATCCAAGGGTTAGTTAGGATCGGCATGAGCAACCACTTAAGGAAAAGGACAAAGGAAAATCACATGCGATCACTATTGGTGATGTTGAATATAACAACGATGTGGTGGAATGATTAAGTGTTTATGTAATGGGATTCCAAAATAATGTTGTATATAGTATCGTAGAATATTGGAATATTTATGTATTGGTCTATTGTGGTTTTCAATAATTTTATGGTACCGGTAAACATGGAACGTGATTGAGATATTTTTAGAAAAAATATGATATGCGCATAATGAAGGGATAATGAGAAAATGAAATGTTTTATAGTATTCATGATCTCACGACTGATATAATGAAATAGTTATATCATGGTTTGATTATATAGAATTTTGGGGTTTTGGTTTGTGGAAGGAGTTAACTTTTGACAGCACTCATGTTTTCACTAAGATTCAATGGGTATTCATTTTTCAAGAGAATACATTATTAAGGTATTCACATGATTGGAATGTGACCGACAAGATATATGGGGGACAAATGATGGTATTCACATGCTTGGTCGATGACATTTCAAGTAATTGTTTCTTTATACTATGACCTTGGACCGAAGTATTTTAGATAAGCCTAAAGATTGGAATGGATTATGTTGGACATAAGTTAGTATTGTTTAAGGATATAACTTTTTTTGATATTATTGATGGGATGTTATAGTAATGTAGTTTTAGAAAAAGGACAACCTACAGGACGGGCGATAGCCCATCACATCAGACAAGGCTGTGGGAATCGAACCCACAACCGAAGTGTGATTGGCCTCTTATCGCCTACCACTTGCCTACAAGAAGTCCCTGTTTAGTAGAAACTAGTTTTATTATATTAAGAAGTATGATATATGATTTATAAGTCCATTTTAGGAACCATATATGATTAATCTCACTATAGATGGACATATTTATTTTTGATAACTTTTAGAACCTTTTGTTTGAGACAAATGGAATGACCCATCATTATTTCACATGATCTGAAACACTTCACGAATGACAAATTAAACTTCATTTCTTTAAGAGATGAAGTGGAAATTGTCTAAAGAATGACCAATAGTGAGACTGTACCAAAATCATGAAAGTATTTCTTCTAATTCCAATTTCATCAACTTTATGGAAATGATCTTGAAACCCAAAAAATTTGTCCTGGTACCCTTATATCGGATGAATCAGATGGTACCTTAGATCATCACAAATCTATGGCTTTGTGATTGATGGCTTTTTCATAGCCATGTTCTCTACCACTCTCCATCAGAACTTGATGGTTAGATTTTTCTTCCATATCCATATTTTCAGCTATGTCCTACTACATAGAAACCCAATGATGAGTGAATTTTGGTAACCATTACATTTCATACATTATTTTTTTAAGCCATTTTTTGGTATTCCTTTTTACGATGTGGGTTTCTATTAAAGAATCTTTCGAGTAGTAAACCATTTATAACCGCGATGAATTTCGAGGGCAAATTTCATTTTAAGGGGGGTAGAATGTAACACCCTGAGATTTTATGAAAAATATTCTTTTTAATTTTATTAATGTATTGTGTTGTATGATACACCAAAAGGAGATTTCACAACACGCATCCCTGACTTGGCTTGCATTACACGCAATCACGACCTTCCACGATAGCTTGTGTTGTACGCAATATTGAGTTTCTCTAAACAATGAAATGTTATATGAACAACCCGTTATGAATAGTATCAACTAAATTTTGAATTTTATAACATTATTATTCTTCATACACATTTTCTAGAACATGGTATGAGATCAAAATAATTTTTTCGAGTAAAATAATTATTTTTCAGAAAATGTAGTTTTGCCGCCTTTTGGTGGCACACCCACATTAAATCTTGTTTTTGACATGATTAAAAGTTAAATTTGAAAAAATAAAATTCTTCCTTGGATTCAGGATATATAATTTTAATTTGGATAATGTTTTGATATTTTTCTGATAACTTTCATATTTTAATGAATAGTAAAAACACGCTATATTTTAATTAAAAACAACTTATTTCATCGTAATAATTTATATGGTTAAATTATAATATTGAATGGTTTTCAAGTATAAATAGAATATATTTTTACCATTTAATATAATTTATGTCATTAGCATTTATTTTACCTTGAATTTGTAGGTTAAATCAATTCAATCTTTTACAATGCTTTAAACAAAAACCTGTTTTCTTTCGACAATGGGATTAATTTTAATTTAATTTCTGCAACTTTTGTGTATTGAATTTTGAAAACGAGATTCCATATTTGGAATACGTGGGTCCATATTATGTTAATATGATACTTTTTAATATTTGGGCATTATGAATAGTAACTACGGTAAATTTTATTTACCATAGTTAAAGGTAAATCGGGTAATTAAGGGTAAATATACGATTATAAAAATACCCTAACACCTGTCAAAATCCTATTGTATGACTACAAGTCGACCGATATCACCTGAGGGTCGGATTAGATTCATTTAATGGACTTTGATCAATGAAAATAATTTAATTATTATTAAAACCAAAGAAATTGACAACATGTCACTTTCTTAAATCTTATAAGTTTAATAATTTTAATTTAGTGATAAACTTAATGAATCTTAGAACATGCATATTCTACAGAAATATAATGAAATTATCAACATCATAGGAATTTATTTAGAATTTTTTGGGATTAAATAATTATCATTAATTATGACACAATAGTGATGTTGAAATTATTTTATTAATTAAAATATCAAATAAATGGTTTTAAAAATATTAAAATAAATATTATATGAACTATTTAATGTGCTACACAAATTTTATTGATACATATGACATTTTATGAATCTATTAATGCTTTTATTTTGAACATATCTCCTGTTTATATTTTATTGAAATTCAAATAAATGAATAGTGTCAAAATTGACACTATAGTTATTTTATAAAAATAACATATTATAAAATTGTTTAAAAATAAAAAAAATATTTTAAAATTATAAATTAAATTTATATGGTCTATAATGTCATAATGTGTCAAATTATGGAAAATTAACAACACATATGTAATTATTTATAATAATTTAAAATTTAGAATATGATTACCACAAATAAAATTAAATTGGTAAATAAGGATAAATCAAGTTGATAATTTTTAAAATAAATTCCTAACATGTCTAAATTTTATTGGATGATGGGATTACAAACCTATCTCATATTATCTTATAATATGAGTCATTTTTGATGTTTTTATGTGGGTTTCGGATTTAATATAGACTTATATTTCTTATATTTCCAAAGGTGCCCCTCTCCTCCCTTATAAAAGGGCACCTCCTCCTTCTCTTCCTCACACCACTTTGAGCCTTCAAACTCAGAAGACCCCTGAAAAATTCTCTTATCCACTTCCCTAGAAACACCCTAGGGGTCCTGGTCTTCTTCAAAGACCAATTTTTATGCCATAAGAGGAGGTCTCAAAGAGGTGCTTCAAAGAAGAGGTAATGAATATATATGATTATTTTAAAATGATATTGATTCTGTAATATTATCCATACACTTTAATACAATTCCATGATCATGGGAATGATATCATCGCTCGTGTGTACGTACGGACTACCGTCTCCACGACACGATGAGATTCACTCTCCATGTTAACCATTCAAGAATGATTATAAAGAATATATAATAAGTAATAATGAAATATATGAAATAATAATGCTACTTTATTTATGTATGTATATATTTATTTCATCTACTTAATTCCATTCAATTCAATAAGGAAACGAAAACTGCGTTCATGCGTACGTACGGCCTACTGTCTCCATGAACGGTGTATTTCTTTCCATTTATCGATCTATTATATATATTTATATTATGAATATATATTATATATAAATCATGTTTTACACTCTGGATGTAAGTAATCATGATCTAATTAGTCATATAAATAATTACAAGTTAAAACACGAACGACAAATGAAACGATTTTACCCAAACCGCTACTTTAACATTATTTTACAATAGAACGGGTAATATAAAGTCATAAGTGAACCATATATGATATAATAACAATGAATATGATTCTCTAATAAGTCAATGAAATTATTTAAATCATTATACTGGAGGTTTGGATACGTACGAAGCATATCGGACCTAAGGTAAGGGATAATTTTGCAAATCTCATTTTATCTGAGATTGCTTATTCGTAAGTATTTACTGGGTTATTGCTATCGTCCATGTCCATGTTTTATAAAAGTTTTTTCATGTATGTTTAATTTCCTTTTCAACCCATTTTTACTTTTACCCCATGGTATGGAAGAAATTTTTCTTTTTTTTACCATACGTGGTACTTTTTTGACTTTTCCGGAAAAAGTACGAGAAGAATGTTTTTTTTACTTATACCGAATGAAAGGATTTTAACTGTTTTATAATGCCTTATTTTCATGAAGCTTACTCAAAAATATTTAATGAATATTTTAAACAAAATCTCTTTCTTATAAAATTTCATGACGTTTTGTGAAAAGAAATTGATTTTGAAGAAGAAAGGATATTTTTCTCAAGAATTTATTACATGTGTTTTATCAAAACCATTTTTTCATCTAAGATAACATTATTTAATATGTGTATTTTTCAAGTATAATGTCTCTATGATTTACATGGTTTCACTTTTCTTATTATGAAATGATATCCATTTATTTTATATGGATTATGTGATGATGGGATGATGATTATGAAACCCATTTTATTTATTGGGTTTTTATGAATGATGTATATTTATTTTGTGGCACAAGTAAGAATGATTTCATTATGAGATGGTTGGGACCTATATCTCCTTACATTGCATTGGGTAAAGATTTAAATCTCATGAGATAGACATGGATGGAACGGTAAGTTAATCCGGTTCAGTATTACCGGACTCGAATGAAGAGTGAACTCGATTCAGAAAGGGACTTTGTCCACTAAGACGGACTTAGCAAAAATGCCTTGGCTACTATGGAAATAATTACATGTGCTTAATGGATGCCACAACTACATGTTTTATTCCCATGATATTTTATCATGATTAATGTTCTTTTATGATCTATGCTTTATGTACTTCCATGATTTATGTCTTTGCTCAAGATTTTGATGTTTAGATTTTATGTTCATGTTTTTGCATTTAAATGTTTATGAATTATTTTATATTCTCTATGCTTACCCTTACTAAGAATTTGAGCTTACCCTTTTTATGTTTTATTTTCCCCCAAGATTAAAAGAAAGGTTTTAGGTAAGGAAACAAAAAGTGGAAGATCTTTATGGGAGTTGTTGAAGATATTTCACCACGATTAGAAGATTACGTTCCAAGTTTCCAAAGACACTAAACTATTACGGTCCTTGTGTGTCTATTTTTGTTATGTATTATGTATTCCACAAATGTAATGTAATTTCCATGTACGTCAAGCTTTGGGTCTCTATAATAATATTTATAAATATAAGAGAAATTGTGAGAAATAGTATAAACCACCTACCTTAGGGTAGTAGAGGAATACTCATCCTGTACGATAATATGATTTAGCTTGTATCGTAAGATTTTTTAGATATACATGAATACCCTAAAATAGGGAATATTATATCATTTGAAAAACATTTCTAATTATGGAGAGATAAACCAATAATAGAAAGTAACAGATTGATGTTATTACCGATATGATTCTAACTTGCGATATGGTAAAGGAATCAGAGATCAGATGAGAGAGAGGCATCAAATATTATCATATATTGAGCGGATGAGCTATCAATATGAATATTTCAGCTAGAGAAAATAAGGATAAAGTGATTCTTTAATTTGAAAATGATAGATGCAAAATTTTCCATTTTCATTCTGTTATAATAAGGCACATGGTTTGGATACATGGCTGAAAAAATCATGCAGTATCCACACTACAAAAACTGTGACCATTACCAATAGAAAATTTTCAACAGGTAATATATCTATTGGTAAAGGTGTTTAATTAAAACAGATATTAAATTTTGTTTATATTTACTATAGGTACCACCAATTATTTTTACTATCAAATATGTATATTTATATTAGTAGTTTAATACCAACAAATTTTTTACTAACATTTAAATCGGTTGCCTTATCATAATAAAAAAATAATTGATTTATTGATAAATGAATATGTTAGTAATTATTATTATCAAAATAATATTTTATGATTATTAAATCTCATTAGTAATAAATTATTAAATAATATCAATCATTTTACTAGAAATTGATATATTATATATGATTATTTAAAATATCCATAATTTATTAATATTTATTGATAATATATATATATAAACATAAAAATTATAGAATATATTTTTTATATAAATCATAAATTTATATAAAAGGAAAAAATATCCAGTGTTTCACCCCTAACCACCCCACACGTTCCTTGCGACCCCCTACCCAAAACTCTGCCCATGTTCCCCGTGACCCCGCTCCCCACACCCTACCACCCTATTCCTCCCTAAAACCTCCCCTTTCCCAGTCGTCTCCCACATCCGAAATCATATTACGAACCTCCTCTCTATTCTCAGCCAATGTCCCCCTTCGACATCATCATACTAACCCCCTACCCCCTTCCTGTCCATGTCTGACATCCTCTCGTGATGAGGTTGGCCAATCATAGTTGGGTGGTCCATGGCGTATGGATTTGAGGGTCTGTGTGAGTCTGTAGGTGGTCGGATCACAGAGGAGATATTTCTTATTCTTGGAGGATGCCTAAATATATACCACTACTTTGGGCGTTTTGAATCATTGTAACATGTACCAGTGGGTTTAGGTGTTGTCCGTTGTGACCTGGAAGGTGCAGAGACACCGCTATGTTGGATCGATGCAATTTCAGGTCTGAGTTGCATGTTTATAACACCTTTCTATCTAATTAGGTCTATTTGGGTGTTAATTCCTTATTCTCATAGGTTCCTATTTTCTTATGAAATTACAAGGAGATGCTGGAACATGGGCACTATTGTTCTCCCTGTACTGCTACCAAGGTTTGGTCCCTACTACTGCCTTGTGGATTGGGTGCTTTTTTATGGAGGTTGAGGGTTCCATTGATGTTGGTGATGAAATGTTGTCTGAAACCAAAGGTTATTGACTTCATGATGGTGGGAGATCAATGAGGGTCACGATACTACCATGGATGGTCCAGATCAAGGATATTCAAAGTCGGTTTGTGGTGTTATAAATTGGTAGGGGTCCTTGAATCTCATTACTATATGGATCTTCTATTCAATACAGATTCTTTATAAGTTGATGTATTTAGATTTTTGTTTCCTTGGTTCATCACTTGGGTCATCTCCAATTCCAAGGAAGATAGTTGAGGCTTCCATGGGGATCAATGCAAACCATGTTGGTTCACTATAGTTGTAGTGGTCCATGGCACGACTGTCTTCTAAGTAAGTCTAATTTTGTGGCCAGATTACTACCCATTTCTACTGTTGAGATCTTTCCCTAGGTCCAATGACCGTGTATTCATGCTAGTTATATGTACTACTTGAGGTATATCTAAGGTTTAATCGTGTGATGAAGGGAGGCAACATAGTTTCACATGCCATTAGTGCACATGAGCACATAGCTAAGTCAACATTATAACATATTTCTTCCAAAGTTGTCTTTATAACTGATAATGTTGAACAATACATAGATTTTGATAACTCTAAAAATTAATTCAAGGTACGTCCTTGATACCAATTTCATATAACATATAAAATTATTTATCAATCAGAATTATTTACTGTTCGTTTCCTTGTAAGTTGTGACTTTTGATGCAACCTCTTGTCGAACTATATCATGTTCTACAACAATGTAATTTTCACAGTCAATGGTTTGAAAAAATTTATTTCATGTATGTTTTAAATTATATAAAAAAGACACTTACATAGAATCCCATAACTATATAATTATGTTGGTACATGTACATTCAATGAATTGTTGTACTGTTAGTTAAAACTATTTTTTATTTAGTATGTTTATATTATTTAAAACAATATGAAGATTACATTTAAAATATTCATAACATTTTGACCCTCAACATTTTTCAAATGAAAATGTAGTAAGAAAAAATCAATACTTTATATAAATAAAGAAGGGAGAGCTCTTGGATCACCTTTTAAAACATGTTCTTCAATTTTCATTGTGTTAGATAGAGTATAATAAGGTGACCATAAAACTAATGTTGTGATCTCCTAGAACAGACCTCCCCGGGCTCATGTTGTGATGGCCATAGTTGTATTGTGACCAAATAAGAAATAAAAATTATTAGAATATAAAAGAGAGGAACATTTCACAATCAAATTATGACAGTGTGATAATATATAGGTGGATAGAATCTATAATCTCAACTCAGGTCTCCATGGAACATCATCCCTGACCACGCAGCAAAGACAATTTGAGAAAATAAACCAAAGCTTACTAGGTAACCCTTACCCCAAGATCCAACCCCTACACATTGGCTTCCAAATATTGGAAAATAAACATATTTATTGCAGCTACTTATATCCGACGATCAAAACAATTCATTCCATAACTATTAAATCAGTAATAGAATAAATAAGTGTTTAAATATTATTTAGTTATGGGTTATACACAATACGTATGAGTATCCCTTTTCCAAAATACTCACTTTGAACCCCACATAACACGAAAAACCCAATATCACCTTGTTTACACATCAATACACCACCAATCTAAAAATATCCATCCCCGACCAATGTAACTCAAAGAAACCCATCATGACCCACCAAATTATAGAACTGTCATGTACTAACTGTATCAATTAATATCTCAATTACAATAGCACCAACTATACCTATAGTATCCTCCAAATGACACCAAAAACAAGAAATGTAAGACTATTTAGCATATCAGTTATTAATTTACAATAGGTGTTCATGTGAATCATTTCATTATACAAGTGTTCCAGGTCAGTCCCGAAACACCCAACGGTTCTATATCCAACGACATGTGGACCTGCTTTCCAAAGTCATGCGTTTTCTAGGTCATTTGGCAAGCGACGCTTAAGAACTCACATTGGTCGATAGGATGGGAATTTGGGCTCATTGCACCCTTTTGGGGGGAATTATTTCATGTTTCGGGACTCTCTTATAGATTTAAGATGTATTCATATGTTTGTGAATCTATGGTTTATACCCAAGAATAGTATCCATGGACATCTCCAGATTGGTAATGGTCAATTGGTCGTAGGGATTTGGATTCCTGTATGCCCGAGGTTTACCATCCCTCGATGAATTAATGACCCCGAGGAGTCTGGACTCATTGAGAATGGGCTAGGAGAAGCTCCGTAAACCGATGTGATGATAGTCGAGTCAACCAATTATTGGGCATGAACCTCAGGGAGGCTTCCTACGTACCCGACCTAGGGGACAGGTATCAAAGTCCACGTAGTTCAAATGGGTTGTCGGAGAGCCGACGTGAATGTGGACCCAGGGGTCCGACGATTATCGAGCTTGAACCTCGTGGGAGGATTCCTAGGTACCCGGCCTAGGAGATAGGGACAAAAGTCCTCGTAGTTTGCATAGGCTAGGGGCTTACACTCTGAGGAGGCCCATAAGAGGATGTCATGGTCGATTCTTACTCTAAGCCCAAGTGAGTCATGCTCGGTGTGAGAAACAAGAGGTGGCAGGGACCAGACGATCACGTAGCGAAAGGTGTGCCCGTGAAAAGTGAGTGGGGATTACGCATGAGGGCGGCCCATAAGGCCAGGGATTACTCCAAGATGGATGCCCATGATGTCTTCCTCATGTCTGGAAATGAGTGCATCCCAACCCATTGGTGGGTTGAGGGATATAATGGGGGCCAACGCCTATGCACATTTTCATAAGAAAGATAACGCCAAGGGTGTTTGAATAAGTCCAAACAAAGGGAGATAAAAACTGTAAATCACATGCCCAACATTCGGAACACAATGAGGGTGGCATGGTGATGGAGGATAACTTTTGACCATGTTCGAAACACATAATTAATATCACGGTTGCCTGAAATGGGGACGAAAAAATGAGGGTCGACTGCTGACCGTGATCGAAACACAGGACATGTCTCGAAGTGTTGTCCAAAGTCTTCTGGGGCATTGTCCCAGGATGGTAGGTGAGCTGATGCGGCATGGGACCAGGCCATTAGGGGGTCCCTTCAGACATGCAAGGTTGATGAGGATCCGAACGAAGGACACGCAAAGCGTGGGGTGGAGGATGGAATGTTTAAACGGATTCCAATGCTCTTTAAATTACACCACTATAATAATGTCATTAGGCATCACATGTAGAGAGGACTGTTTCCATACAGTTTAACATAATTTGGTCAGGACGAGGGCCATAAAATTTAGCGTTATGTGGTTAGGATGAGGGTTGTACAGTTTAACGTCATGTGATCAGGACGAGATCCATACAGTTTAAAGACATGTGGTTAGGACAAGGGACATACAATTTAAAGTCATGTGGTTTGGACGACTAGGTAGGATAGACATAGCAATGGTTAGTGTGGTACTTATGCATGGGTGGCCCTTTCTGGATGAACCTTGAAAAATGAGCTAGGAAATGGTGTGATTGGAGAGTCATGAGGGGTAGCTCGACTCATTAAATGTATATGAAGAATGATGGGGGAGAAAGGGGGAAATGTGAAATACTGTTGACCAGAACCGAAATGTTTGCGGTGCGACTCTCGATTTTTCATGGGGTTGGTGATGGTAGCGAAGGAACCGGCCTAGATGGCCGGGACCACAGCCTGGAAGGGACCCCCAGCAAGGGAGGGGTGGCGTAGCCCCGTGGTATGGACCATTGAGTGCATGTTGTTTTCTGCATGGGGCGGGACGCATAGGAGTTGTCTGTGAGGAGTCGGCCCTGAGGGCATGGCCGTGGAGGGGCTATCTGCGAAGGACTGGCAGCGAGGGACTGGCCGCGAGGGAGCCGCATGTGGTTTGCGGTTTAGTTGTCCGCCAAGGGTGTCCATGGTGGAGCTGGACGCAGATGAGATGGACGTCCGTGAAGGATGATGTACACAAAGGATGGCCACGAATGAGTCTGTCCATGAAGGATGTTTTCCGCGAAGGATGGTCGTCTGCGAAGGCTGTCTGTAAAGGGGCTGGCGCCCATCCTACATCGCGCCTGCGGAGGGGTTTCTGCCTCCATTTTGCGAATGACACTGGTCCTCGAAGGAGATGGCCATCCGCGAATAATATGGCCATCCGCAAAGGAGGTGTCCGCATGTGGCACGCGGTTTGGTTTCTCCTCTATGCGGAAGAGTGCATCCGCGGATGATATGGGGTTCGTGGATGGTCGCGGAACATTACCGCTGGGACTGATTTTTCCAACGTCTCTCCACGGGTATTCACCCATCCTTCCTCCCTTCATTTTTGGTGCCTCTCAGTGATTATTTATAGAGTCATGAAGATGCCATATTGACGGGCACATGACTCTTTTTTTGGAAGCCCATGAAGGAACACCCACCCGTATGCGACTTGGTAAACCAGGGAGTTTTGGAACTGAGATTCGTGGAAATGCCTCACATACATTCTCCTCTCCACATCTATCCTGCGATCAAAAACTGTCTGCGGAGAAGGAAGCTCGTAGAGGTGGACCGGCCTGACGTCCGGTGGTCTTCCTGGTTCGCGCCCGCATAGGCCCTCTACACCCATCTCACGAACGAAAGCTTCCATGGGAGGGCAGTTACACCGAGCCGGCCGCGTACTATTGCAGGGAGCTGGTACCATACCGGTTCGGCCCTTTTCCAAATTTTGGGATAATATGATTTCCTCCTTGGGGAATTTTCAAGACCCTACAGATCCCCCCCATCGGAATGGGGTCGGATCGGAACAAAGAAAAGGCCATTCTGAGGTAGAGTGGTCCTGAAAATTGATGAGGGATTGGACAATGCTCGAAATTTTTTCTGAGCCATGGGACTTAGCAAGCACATTTCAACTATTACGTGGGTTCTATAGAAAACCCCACAATCTTTTTGTCTTTTATTTTAATGCCCTAATTTTATTGGGACCATTTATTGTGGGCCCAGTGGGTATGGCCTGACTTTTTATTAGGTCACCCTTTTCGGGTTTTTGGACTAATAGGATTTGTGCCTCTTATCATGGTCGGATTAAAGTATCGCCTTCAATAATATCATTAATGATGTTTTAGGTCGAACAACATTGACCATATATAGTGGGGAAAGGTCCCCAATGAATTTTGGTTGATTAAAAGATGTCTTGGTGTCCTTCAGACGCATGTGGGGGGAGTGTGTTTAGATTTGAATGACATGCAGGGCATGTCTCAAGGCATGGGAGCCATATAGGCATGCAGTGGTGGGAAGAGCATTGCCTATGGAAATATTTCCTTCGGTAGATGGGCCAGTGGTGATCAATATGCAGATTTTCTGAGGTCTTAGTATGCATATTCATGAAAAGGTGTTCTTAAGTCAATAACTCTCCATTTCTGAGGGCCATAGGCTTCATGAAACTCTGACTTATGGAAACCACCATGTGTGGATCAGAGAAATACCAAAACCACCAGGGGTGGCCTGAAAAGGGTATATGATGGCTGATGAGTTTTTAAAACATCTGTATCAATCAGGAGTGTGGAAGCAAGGTTCCTGTCCGATGCCTTTATCTAGCGTAAGGGATGGTTGGGGCTTGATGTAGTTTAAAGTCATGCTGCTGGGACATCATCAAGAATGGAATGGCTTATTTTGGTCCTCGATAATATTATCAGATATGTTACACCCTATTCAGGAAGGGTTGTGAAAGGGGATACTAAATTGTAGCTTAGAGGGTTTCCGAATGGATAAGGGGGCTCAAAGGCCAGCAAGCGTATGGAGAGAGGCATTGGCTAAAGAAATATTTCCTTTGGTAGACAAGCCAGGGGTGATCAGTATGAAGCGCCACTAAGGTAATGGTATGCATAGTCATGCAAAGGTGTCCTTAGGTCAATGATTTTATTCTTCTCATAGCCGAGCTACTTTAGGGAAGTTGAGATTCGGGACCACCAGGGGTGGCTTACAAGGGTTCAGCTCTTTAAGGGTGAAGAGTATGGTTTATCAAAAGAGGATGCCTGGACATGGGAGAAACGTCCCGACTAAACTTCCAGGAATGGGTGAAGTCATCCCTCCCCATGCTAATGTGAGGCGGTAGTTTTTGCTGGTCCAGTCCTTGCACTGAGGGGAGGGGGGGGACGAAAACCCTTATCCCTGGCTAGACTCATGATGTGTGTGGCCATGCATTTTGACGTCATGCAGTAAAGACGAGGGACATTTTTACACTTCGTGCAGTTTAATGTCTTGCGGTAAAGTTGAAGTACTCTTATTTTAACGGTCATAGAGCTCAGACCATGGGGCTACTATTGCTACAATCACTCGAAGGACAATTGAGTTAGGATGTTCTGGCTTGCTCTGAACAAGTGTATTGGAATGATGGTTTAAACTGCAACTCTGGGGTTTCCCGGACTAGGAGAGAAGATATTGGGGCTCTGAGGCTGGTAAACGTACGGGGCTAGGAAGTGTATTTCCTGGGTAAATATTGCCTTTGATGGACGAGCCAGGGGCTATCATTATGTAGAGACGTTGAGGGCATAGTATGCATAGTCATACAAAGGTTTCCATGTGTCGATAACTTTCCACTCCCGATGGCCCTGAATGATTATGAAAATCCACGATTTTTCACAGTACAGAGTTCGGCATGTGGGGATAATGGTGTCCTGAGCACAACAGAGGCATCTTCATGGTAGTTTCCAGTTGAGTCGAAGTAGCCCAATTCTGGCTTGATGCTTGTATATGTGAATTTTTTTGTGGACCGCAGGCGGATACATAGGATCATCAGGCAGGGGTGCCCTAGCAACACTTGAATGTAGGTGAGGAATTAACTTGTAAACCACTACTCTGTAAATTTTTTGGATCGGGAGATATGACATGGGGGCATTGGGTCCGCTGAGCGTACGGAGATAGGAAGAGTATCGCCTGGGGAAATCTTACCGTTGATGGAAGAGCTAGGGGCTATCATTATGTAGATCTGCTGATGGAATGGAATGCATAATCATACAAAGGTGTCCATGGGTTGATAACTTCTGCCTCCGATGGCCATGAGTGGTTATGGAGATCTGCAATTATCCAGGTTGTGGAGTCTGGTGAATTAGGATGATGCATCCAAATGCTCCATGTGTATCCCTTTCCCATTTCTCCGTATATCTTGGGTGGGTCTCAATGAAGACCGTGCAGTTTAACGTCATGCAGTAAGGACGAACTCCATGCAGTTTAACGTCATCCGATGAAGACGACATCTGTGCAGTTTAATGTCATATGGAAAAGACGAGAATCATTTTTAAAGGTTGTTGTGCAGTTTTACATCATGCATTGAGGAAGGGGAGTGCTATAGGATTCCGTGCAGTTTAACTTCATGTGGTAAGGACATGGGGTATTTTTAAACTAGTGAAAACGCTCGTGGTTAGAGGCATTTCCCTAGATGTTTAATGCTCAGTCTTTTCAGATTTACGTAAAGCGGCCAAGATGCTCCTTGCATTTTAAGATCATGCGGTAAGGATGTAGTTTCAAAGTACACTCTTGATTAGGATGTAACTGGGCTCGAGAATCATGACATGTCCAAGATGTTGAGAGGGGTCGATTGGTATAAATCACGGTTCCGGGGCTTCTTGGATCAGGATAAATGATATGGGGGCCCTGAGGCTGTTAAGCGTCTGGGGCTAGAAAGAGTGTCACCGGTGTAAATCTTGACTTTGGTAGATGGGCCAGGGTCTATCAATATTAAGAGCCTCTGATGGCATGGTATGCATTATCATGCATATCTGTCCATGGGTCGATGAATTTCCACTTCTGATGGTCGTGAATGGTTATGAGGATCCCAATTATCTGGGCCACAAAGTCTGTCATTTAGGAAGGAAATGTCTTGACATGTTGGGCATACTCGTCCTTGGTTGCTGTTAAATCTTAGAGATCTCGTCGTGCTGATTTCTTCTACGCGCGGGGGTTCACTTTTTCTCCAAACAGTTTAACGTCGTGTGGTAAGGACGAAGTACTCCTTGTTTAGCTATCATAGAGCTCGAACCACTGCGTGACTATTGCTGCAGTCACTCGAAGGACAACTGAGTTAACATACTCTGATATACTCGGAATAGGGTGGGGATGAAGGTTGTAAACTACAACTCTATGGTTTCCCGGATCAGGAGATGTGGTGCGGGGGCTCTGAGGCCAGTAAGCATACGGAGCTAGGGAGAGTATCACCCAAGGAAATATTGCCTTTGATGGACGAGCCAGAGGCTATCATTATACAGAGCTTCTGAGGGCATGGTATGAATAGTCATACAATGGTGTCCCTAGGTTGATAACTTTCCACTTCCTATGGCCATGAATGATCATGAAAATCGGAGATTGCTCATATCACAGAGTTCAGCACATGGGGATAGTGGTGTCCTAAGCATATATGAAACATCTTCCCTACAATTGTTTGTTGAGTCATAGTATCCTAGTCCTGGATTGACGTTCATTGATGTAGGTCATCATGTGAACCCCGAGCAGATACATAGGCTAACCGGGTAGGGATACCCTGGAGATTTTGGATGTGAAAAGGGGAAAAACATATTAACCACTGTGCCATAAACGTCTGGATCAGGTGGTATGGTATGGGGCTCTGAGGCTGGTAAGTGTATGGAGCTAGGAAGCGTATCGCCTGTGGAAATATTGCCTTTGGTAGACGGGACAGGGGCTATCAATATGCAGAGCCGCTGAGGGAATGGTATGCATAGTCATGCAAATGTGTCCACGGGTCAATGACTTTCAGCCTCTGATGTCCATGAATAGTTATAAAGATCCATAATAATTTGTGCCGTGGAGTCGGATATAAGGGGGGGTTGCATCCAAATGTGCAAGGAGTATTTACACCTCGTTTCTCCAAATTTCATAGGTTGTTATTGATGAAATCTATGCATTTTAACATTGTGCGGTGAGGATGAACAACACACCCCGTGTAGGTCTGGTCCATACATGGGGGAAAGGGGCATTTTTAACTTTCATTATCCTTGCAGTTTATCTTCGTACGGTGAGGACATACAAATACACCCAATGCAGGTCTATACCATACATGGTAGAAGGGGTGAATTTCAAAACCTTGCTCTCCATGCATTTTAACATCGTGTGGTATGGATGAGGAGTACACCGTATGCTGGTCTGGACTGTACATGGGGGGAAAATGAATTTTTATCTTTTATTCACGGGGATGGGCTAGGATGGGGAACCCCGGTGTCACTGTGTATCCTGTGATGGCAGGAATCAAGCCGTATATAGTTCTCTGGAAGAAGAACACCCCATGTAGGTTCGGTCCATACACGGGGGAAGGAGGCATTTTTTTTATTTGGTAGGTGGCTGGGGCAAGATGAGGAACTCTGTCGTCACTACGTATCCTATGAAGGAAGGAATCAAGACATACGTAGTTCTCTGAAAGAAAATATACACCATGTAGGTATAGTCCATACATGGGGGAGGTGGTATTTTAACATTAATTCGGGAGTGGCTGGGCCAGGACGGGTAACCCTGGAAACACTACATATCCTATGAAGGCAGGAATCAAGTCGTATGTTGTTCTCCAAAAATCTATGCAGTTTAACATCGTGTGGTAAGGACAAAAGATACACCCCATGCAGTTTTGGTCTGTACACGGGGGAAAGAGGGAATTTTTTTATTTGAGAGGTGGATGTGCCAGGATGAGGAACCCTGGCGTCACTACGTATCCTGCAAGGGCAGGAATCAAGATGTACATAGTTATCATAAATGAGTACACCATGTGCAGTGTCTGGTCCATACACGGGGGGAGAGGGCATTTTTAAAAATTCTTGTCCACGCAATTTAACTTCGTGCGGTGAGGAGTAAATGCTCTTAATTTAAGGTCATATAGTTCGGATGGTTAGGTTCTTAGCAGTTTATCGTCATGCAGCTCAGACAAAGAAAACACCCCATGCAGGTATGGTCCATACACGAGGGGAAGGGGGCATTCTTAACTCTTATTATCCCTTATTATCCGTGAAGTTTAACATCGTACGTTAAGGGCGATGAATACTCTTGGTCTTTATGGGAAATACTTCTTCAGGAATCACGCATTGGTAGGAGCCGTGATGAATTACCCATCCATGGAGATCCAGGTATATGCTCCACTGGAGTAGACATTGTGTATAACATATGGTCCCTCCCACTTGGGATCCATCTTTGGAGGTTTTTTTCTAGGTATCATTGGGGACGGAGGACCAATACCAATTCTACTTCCACGAAAGACTGAAGACAGACCTATTTATTTAAGGCTCATGCAATCCGATTCTGGTAGGCTTACAAATGGTGAAATGTGTGCATCCACTTCTCGTCCAGCTATTTGAATTCACCCAGCTGCTTTTATGATTGATCATCATTGGAAAAATGATCACATATGGAAACATGGAGTGAGGGGAGTTGGATTTCGATGGGCAGGACCAACTCTGTGCCATACACCAGTGAGTATAGGGTGGCCCGAGTAGCGGTGCAGATTGTGGTTAGATAATCCCACAATGCATAGAGGAGTTTATCCGGACAAGACTTCTTTTCTTTGTCCACCATTTTCTAGAAAATTTTGGACAAGGTCTTTTTGTTATCCTCTATCTGTCTGTTAGCCGCCACGTGGTAGCGGTATGAGTGGTTAGCCTTGATACCATACTCTTGGTATAGTTTCTCCATTTTATCAGAGAAAATGTTGGTGCCGTTATCCATCAGTATGGTATGAGGGATACCAAATCGGGTGATGATTTTGTTTTTTACGAAGCTGAAAATGCTTCTTGCCCCGACTTATTTAAGGGGTACGACTTCTACCCATTTGGAATAGAATTCGGTTGTCATGAGGATATACATCAACTATTTGGCTGTGGCGGGGGGATATGGTCCCACAATGTCCATTCCCCAGACAAAAAATGGCCAAGAGTACTTGGACTGATGAAATAACTGTGGGGGTTGGTGTATGAAGTTGGCAGGTATTTGGAACGAGTGGCATTTTTTGGTAAAGCGCTAAAACTCTAATGCCACTGTTGACCAGTAGTACCCGAGTATTAGAACCTAATTGGAAAGCTTGGTCCCTGGATAATGTTCCCCACACACTCCAACATGCACATCAGTCATGAAAGCGGCAGTTTCTTCTCCATCAATGCACCGGAGGAGGATTCCGTCGAGGCCTCATTTCTAGAGGACATATTGCTGACCCATGCCACCATATAGGACAAACATGATTTCCCTTCTCTGTATTTGCCATCGTTCAGCCCTGTCTGATGGATGTTCTCCCCGTTGAAGGTAGTTTACAATGGGGGTCATCCAACCGGTGGTGGGAGCATATGGCTTAGGGACATGACTGATTTCATGGATCTCCTCTGTCTTGGTCTAAACATATGGCAAGACCATTCGGTGGTGAGCAATACTGATGACGGTTTCATCCCGGCCTGGGTCGGCTAGGGCTGTCGCCGAGATGGATAATGCATCAACCTGGGCATTCTAAGACCAGGGAATATAGGTCAATGTTGGTTCTGTTGATAATTCCTCCATTAACCCTCAGACATGGTCAAATAGGGGAATCAACTTCTCCTTTTTGATAGCATAGTCACCATTTACTTTCTTGATAACCAGTTGTGAGTCACCTTTTACCTTAAAGTGTTGTACTTGTCCCTGGAGTGAATGTTCCAGTCCTGCAATGAGGACATGATACTCCACTTCATTTTTTGTACATCCTTCTGACAGGAGGAAATAATTTGAAAAAACTGCCTTCTTTGGGGACATGAGTATTATCCCCAGTCCCACCTTGTAAAATTGGGGTCTTCCATCCTTTTCTCAGTTGGGCTCCGGGATGCGACGTCAAAGTACATTTCCCATGTTGGGAGCTCCCCATTAACTGAGAATATGTCTTCATCTGGTTGCTCGATGTTCGGTGTGGTTGTCCCCGCTGAGGGGTGATCTCTCAAAAATTCTACTAATGCCTGGCCCCTGATGTCCTTCTACGGCACAAACTGGACTTCAAACTATTGCAGGATCACTTCCCATCGAGATAGGAGCCCAATCAGCATTGAGGGGATGAGGATGTACTTTAGCGGGTTATTTCGCAAGACCAAATGGACTTCATTATGCTTCAGATAATGTCGCAACATTTTAACCGTGAAGACCAGGGCCAAACAGCTCTTCTCAATGTTTCAGTATTGAGTCTCAGCATCAATCATTGTTCAGTTGATGTAATAGAGACTTTTTTCACTGTCAGCGTCATTCTTTTGTGCGAGGAAGGCTCCTAGTGACTAATCTAGGGCCGTTATGTATAGGAGGAGAGTTCATCCTTGAACCGGGGGGCATGAGCACAAGTGTTCTTACGAGGAACCTCTTTAGGTTTTCAAACTCCTCTTCGAATTCATCTTTCCATTGGTACGTGAATCCCTTCTTCATTAAACCGGTAAAGTAAAAAATTTTCCCGCCTGGTTCGCTATGAACCGCCTGATATTGCCCAAGTTCCCTTGTAATTCCCTCAACTCAGTGAGGTTGTGGGGAGGGGGTAGGCAGAGAATGCGCTTTGTCTTTTCAGGGTCGACTTTGATGTCGCGATCGCATACAACGAAGCCAATAATTTCCCGGAGGTAACCCCAAATGCGCATTTCAAGGGGTTCATCTTCAGATTATGCTATCAATGTTTTTTGAAGACGGTCTCAAGGTCTGACTGGTGATCTGAGTAGTGTCCTGATTTAACCACCATTTCATTTACGTAACATTCGTCTAATCTCCCCAGGAATGGCTTGAAAATTTGATGCATGGCGCGTTGATATGTGGATCTAGTATTCTTGAAGCCATAGGGCATGGCCATGTAACAGAATACTCCTTGGGGTGCTCTAATGGCAGTGGCTTCTTCATCTTCTCAGGCCATTCGGATTTGGTTATATCCAGAATAGCCATCCATGAAGGATATAGCCTCATACTTGGCCATCACATAGATTAATAACTCGGTGATCGGGACTGGGAAGTCATATTTCAGGAAATGCCGATTAAGATCTCTGAAATCAATGCAGATGCGAATTTTCCCATTCTTTTTCTTGACGGGGATGATGATGGACAACCAGATCGGGTACTGGAATTCCTAAATGAAACCTTCTTTAATGTTATTATCGACTTCAGCCTCTATTTTGGTACCATGTGAGGGATGTGTCCTTTTGGAGGCTTATTTATAGTCCTGATGGACTTTTGGAAGACCCAGGTGATGTGTTTCCACATCGGGATCATGTCCTGGAATTTCTGTATAATTCCAGGAAAAAAATCCCAATGTTGCTTTAGGAAGGAGGTGTATGCCTCATGCTCCTCGGGGGACATGGTTGCACTAATGAGAGTAGGCCTCGGATCTTCCCCGGTACCCATGTTTATTTCCCTGAGCTCATCCACCACAGTGGATATACCTTTCTCTAATACGGGAGGTGTATCCCTAAGATCTTCCTCCCCTTCTTCTCCCAAATCATCATCTTATGGATCTGATAGGGGGATATCCCCCAGTACCGGTTCTTCGGAGTCCAGCGGTGAAGGCGAGGCATCGGGGGAATCCCTTCTTGAGTATTCATCCTCAGGCTGGGGGTTGGCGGATGTTCCAACATTGTCAAGCTCGGCTGCTGTGGCTAAAGACATGAGGACAGCTGGGTGTGTGCCTGAACTCGAACCCCTGCTCTCAATATGGTTGATCGGCAGAATGTAGTCTCTTCCAAGCTACCTGAGAGGGCCATCGGGAACCCCTTCCAAACCATTTAGAGCAGGGACCCAGTCAACACCATCGGCGAAAGGCTTCTTCTTCTTTTTCTCATAAAATCTGGCATCACTGTAGTGTGACTCAGATAGCTCGAAAGGGGACTAGTCAGTATACAATGTCCCACATTTCCCATTGATGCAGTATATAATACACTGGTGTTATGATAAAAGATCGACCATGTGATTTTGGAGTCATGGCCTTCCTAGCAGGGCATGGAATTTTTTGCTTTGCCGAACCACCGGGAATTTCGAGTAGGCCACAAGGTCACCAAAATGGGTCTTTAACAAAATTTGTCCAACGGGCTTCTGCATGCTCTTGTCGTAACCTAGAAGATTGGTGGCCAAGGGTATTAAATCACCCTCATTGTATCCCAGCATACAGAGTGTCCGTAGGGGAAGGAGGTTAACTTCAGAGGCGTTGTCAATGATGAATTTGCGGATCTCATCATCATCTAATGTGCCCGACACATATAGTGGTTTGATGTGTCCTTGCATGATGGCATCTTCATCCTGATCGGTGAAGGAAATAACTGAATTCCATTCAGTCAGGCCTGTCTCTGTTCGGTAACTTTCGGCGGCAGCTACCTCGGCTTGAAACACTTGGGGGCTGAGCAAGGCTTCTATCAGTGCCTCCATGAGGTCGGCTGACAAACCCAGGGCCTCCAAAATGGAAGGTTAGCTAGAAATGACACCAAATGCTTATGGATGTCATAATATTTCTCCAACGATAGATGCTTCTTCGTTGGCGGGAGAGTTCTAGCAGGTAGCTTGGGAGTTGGAGTATGTAACGAGGAGGGACCCTCCATGGGGTTAGGTGCCGACGATGTTCCCACGTTCTGGGGATTCGGCCTGACTGGTCTGTTTGTCTGCATTAGGCGGCTAGGCGCATGTTCCTCCTCTGATGGGTATCACAAAATAAAGAGGCCAGGGTAGCCTCTTGTGGATGTCGAGGGATGTTCTTTCTCCTGCTGAGTCCGTTGAAGGGCTCTCCCATGGGTTTCCATGATATTGATGGCTTGGGCCGAGGTCCAACCGTAGGGTTGTTTTCAATAGCAACTACACCTCCCTTGGTCTCCCCTACCTCTACCATTCCTTGTCCCAGCTCCTCATGTTGGGAACTCAGGTTCATAACTACACCCTTCTTGAGGGGATGATTCCATCAGATGTATGAAGTTGATGGAACCAAAGATTGTCTCTTCAACCTCTGATATGTCAACCTGGTCTGTTGTCCATGACGGTACCGTTTTGTGGGTTGGGGCCCATGGTGCCATGTTCAAGGGCATATAATCTGCTAGGGCCGGGACTGGCCATGGTCCCATTGCGGACTGCTCCTATTTCGATTGTTTCTTCCTTCTTCGATTACACCCAAATGACCGTCTTGGGGAGGGTTGTGAGGCCGATACTGTCAGCTCTGTGGCTTCAGGGGTCGTTGGTGGCAACACTGGCTGTTTTAGATGAGCTCGGAGTATGCCCTGGGCTCGGTTGATAGTCTTCTGAGTCATCCAATTATCAAATTTCTTCCCCTTTTTGCTGGTGACATACTTTCATCCATCCCCTTTGTTAGAGTCAGTGGTAGAAATATATGTCACATGCGCTGGGGGTGGTCCTAGCTTGACCTGCCTGGAGTCTACCATCCTCTACAGGAGGTCTTTGAAGACGAAACATTCCTAAATATTGTTCCCCAACATCCGATGGTAGGGACATCAGTCTGGCATGTCATCGTGGCTGAATTTTTCAGGTTTCCTTGGCTCCGAGAGGCAGATCAAGTTTCAATTCATGGAGGTGATGAAATATACACGGACGTGGTCCTCTCGGAACGAGTAGGTTTTTTCCTTTGGTCCTCAAACTGGTTCCGCTTCTTACCCTTTATGATCATCCTGCCTGGGTGGAGTTAGCCGCTGATATATAGGGGGCCCTTGATGATTTGGTGGAATCATGAGTGGTAGACTAGGTACAAGGACTGGCTTGAGCATGTTAGAGGATGCTTCGGCTCTGGCTACTCTCTTTGTGGGATCCTATGAGGCTATTCGGGACCTCAAATTGGTCCGCTGTAGGGAGTCCTCAATTTTCTGGGCAATGGGTGAAAGATGGCAGAATCTAGTGGTGCACTCCACCAGTATGAGTGGTGTTCGCAACTCATCTCGAAGATTAACGATGCATATGGTAGGAAACTCATCTTGAGGCATTGGCTTGTTCAGAGAGTTGGTAATACCTTTCCATCTAGTGATGAAATATGAGACCCATTCATTCTCCCTCTGCTTGCAGTTCATGAGGTTGCTGACAGTTGTCTTAGGCATTGTTGAGATGAAGTGGAACAAGAACTGCTGCCGAAGGTCTTCCCAACATTTTATTGACTGGTCTGGTAGACTCTTATACTAGACAAAGGTTGATCCTTTCAATGTCCGTACGAAGAATTTGAGTTCCACTACTTCTTATTGTTCTTGAGTTCCCATCATAGGGTCGCAATCGGATGTGTAGTGCATCAAATGCTGCTATCTTTCACCTAATCCATTGAAGATAGGGAATATAGGGCTCCCAAAATTGGGCGGAGGAAGCATGTTCCCCCCAATCTTGGTAGGGCTTCCGCTCTGGCTGTATCGGAGTGCGCCGACCTTCCATTTCTTCCAATTGAGCAGTTAGTGCGTCGATGGTGTTGGTGAGTCCCTGGTATATATCCTATTTTGCCTGGTCCAGGGCAGGTGAAGTATGAGGCATTGCTTGAGGACCCGGCTCGTTTGGCACCAGGGGTGCATGTGCTGTTTGTGACACCTTCGAAGGGGTCAGACGTACTCGCTCCAGTTTCTTCCTAATTGGAGGAAAGTCTAGGTATTCATCTGGATCCACATTTAGGTAGTTGGACGGACCAGGAGCCTCGTTGGGCGGGATCCCTGACCGTGCTTCATTTGCTGGGGTAAACCTCTATCTTTGAGGTGCACTTACTGGAAGTGCATGATGTGGCTCCTCTTGGAAGGCTTTTTCAATAAGACGGTTCCTCTGGAGTAGCTCGACGTTAAGCCACCTCAATTCCTTCATTTCTTCTTCCTGTCAAGCGAAACTCTCTTAGAGCGTGAGTGGCTCATTTTTGTCAAGAGGAGGGGAAGGATTAAGGGTAACTGGTCCATTGTTATTATCCTTGTTGGAAGCTCGCAGGGTATGCAGAGGAAGGTTAGCTAAAGGGGATGCCATGTTTAGGTCAGGCCTCTAGTTCCGAGTGTGCACACCTGGTGGTTCTTTTTGAGTAAAAGCGTGACCGTAACCATCGTCTCCCGATCCATCCTGATTTGTATCATCTCTAGTGTCACCCATGGGGTTAACCTCTATGACGTTGATAGATACATATTGCGGGGAAGAGAAGATGTCATCATCCAAATAGGAAGAGGATCTCCCGTATCTTCTGCTGGCCTTCCCTTTCAAGACCTGGGATTGCCTTCATACTTCTTGATGAAGGGTGACGTGGTGAGTTATTTGTTGCGGTCTCACTGTGTGCCTTCCTCTCGGAGGGGATAATGATTCAAATTACAGGATAGGATGGGAACCTCATCTTTTGACAGTCCTTCCTATATGATATAATACTGACTCTCATGGGGGAGGTTGTTGTTGAGGGGGTAATAATGGCCCCATTTCTAATGGCTTGGGTTGGCTCCATTCCCTGGATGCTGGGTCTCTTCCCATTTTTATTGGTCTTACAGAGGCACTTGTGGTTAAAAATGCCCCCAGCCCTGTAGTCTGGGGTTGAACCTGGATTGCGGCAGTGGCTGTGGCTATCATTATCTTCCTGATCTTGCATGACCCCATTCGGGGGTGAACTGGGTTTAGTGCCGAGTTCTTCTGTGAATCAATCCCTTCTGGGGAGGCAGGCCAAGATCGCTGATTGGCCTCTCTTAGGCGAGGAGCCTATTGTATTCTCTCGGTTGCTTGATTCATGAGTTCTTGGGTGGCTTGTTCCCGTCGGGCCTCACGCTTTTGGGACTTACCCAAGGCCCAATCTTCTTGGTGTATTGCCTTTCGCAAATAGGGTGACCACCCGATTGCCTTCTTGGAGTGATGACGTTGCAAGACACCATGCCGAACGGGTTCTTCTGGGAAGGGAGCAGAGTGAAATTCAGTGCTCAATGTTCTTCCCATACCTTGATATAGACTCCTTTCAGTGTGTCGCCGATGAGGCGATGCAACTGGTGCAGTGCACAGAGGCAAGCGATCCCCATGTTTCCTTTGCGCCTCTCGGGTTTTTGTTTCCGCGCCAAAGTAAGAGCTTTTAGATCGATGTGATGAAAGAGGTCTCATATTCTCTTGATTTGGTTTACAGACCCATCGTAGGACAGGATGTTTGATTTTAGTGGGCGGAGGGTTGTCCATATATTAATGTGGATTCTGTGCACGCACTCTTCTGACGACTCTCTGGGTATGTCGAACCGAGAGGTGGTCGTGGGCCAAAACATAACTTGTATATTATCCCTGGACAGTCGTTTCCTCGTGTAAAGTATATCGGCATACTCCTCCGCTAGTGATTCTTCTACCTAGACAGCCCAACTGAGGCACTCACTGATAGTGTGGTCAGAGGCCGTGGGACTGGTTGGTGCTGAATCATCAGGTGGGAAATTCTGAGGTGGTTCAGAAGATGAACGTGGAACCGGATAGTCTCCTGATTGAAGATGGTTGTCATTGGAGACTAATTGGGAATATGACATGCTTAATACCATCCTTCAGAGAGCCTCAGCATACGAGGGCTTTTCTGTGCTTGATTCGGCAGGGGGGGCCTTTCTGTCGATATGATACGTCATCACGGGAAGGACCTTCGCAATGATGACCGTAATGGTGAGGAATACCATTACTGCTCGACGCCTCACTGCATAGAGTACTTTTTCAGTGCATACCCTGGGGAGGACCTCCAAGGCATGTCATAGTAAGGGGAGGACCTTCTGGCTGCATAGCGTTGTTATAGGGAGGGCCTTCGCAGCAACTGACATCATAGTGAGGATGACCATCATGGTTTGACGTTTGATGTGCATCCTGGGGAGGACCTTCGGGACGCACTGCAACAAGTGGAGTACCTTATTATTGCTTGGGTTCACTGAGGGGACGACCTTCGCAAAGGTGGTCGTGGTGGCGAGGACTACTATCACAACTGCTGTAATGGCGAGGACTACCATTACAGCTACCACAGGGAAAATATCCCCAGGGCACACCCTGGGGAGGGACTTCAGAATGTGCTGCAACAAAGGGATGACCTTATCGTTTCTTCACATTTCTATATGGATGACCTCCTTTATTAGGGTGGCGAGGACTACCACCATGATCTGATGCCCAGCTGCATGGAGTGTCATTACAACATAACTCCCGAGGAGGACCTTCAAGGCAGGTCACGACAAGTTCAGGACCTTCTTTTTGGGATGAGATGTCATTACGGGGATGGCCTCTGTAGTTGCGAATATAATATCAAGGACTACTATCATAATATGTGGTCCCACTGCATGGAGAGTGTTTGCAGCATATACACCGAGGAGGACCTTCAGGGTAACAAGTGGAGGAACCTATTGTTGCTCGATATTTTGGTCACGTTGAGGGTTTCTGTGACTCGCATCAAAAGAAGAGCTCTCGTGATTGATTGTTATATTCCCATAGGGGAGGCCCCCATGGGTGCTCTGGGGAGGACCTTCAGGGCTATTGGTAGCAACATTGCTAGGAGTACCTTCGTAACTGCTACTGCTGCTCCCATAATATGGTAATGGGTGGGTAGGGTTCTATGCCTGAGATGTTTTCATAGAGGCAATGGGAACCCCAGCTTCCAGCAGAGTGGAGTCATGGACCATCTGTTTATTTTCCAGCTACCTTTGGTGCGTTTGGGGTGCTCTCTTGCGGGCAGTGGGGACAGTTTGCTGTTGACCACAACCTTCACCTTTGGGTCCTTATCTAATTGGGTCTCGTGATGGTGTTGTGATATTCCAACTGACATATTGAAATTTAGTAGGGATATATGCCTTCTATGTAGCATCCACCGTGATGGACAGCTGTCCCCTAGTTGGAATGAGTGAAGCCGCTAGATCCGGTTTCCCTTGCATCACGAAATATAGCCGGAGACCCTCCAAGGTGGGACAAGGGATGTAGATCTGCTCTGAGGCGGCTATCTCGTCTCTTAGACGAGTCTCCTCAATTGGGGAGATGGGCTCACGGGCCCGAATCCTTGCTGTTGCTGGTGATGCATTTACATTCTGGAAAGTCTGTAAGATATGATCTTGGATCGATACCTGCTCCTCCATTATTTCCAGGATATGCAGAGAGACATCTCTGGATGCAACGGGTATGGAGGCCCAATCCTGTATCTGAGTAGGAATATCCTTCTTCGATCCTATGGTGGTAAGTTGGTACTGACAATTCTCATATGTCGTGGTAGGTGAACGAATCATCCCCTGTAATACGATATGTCAGTTTCTCATTTTGTTTTATGCCACATCAGGATGGCAGACTTTACTTGCATCTGCAGGGATCTGGCCCTGCATATATTGGTTTCCCATCGTATCAAGTCGGTGGCCTTTGTTGGTGAGGAGACGTCCTTGTCTATGAGTTTCTGCCACATCTGTGTGGCGGGATTTTTTGATCGCCACCATGCTAGGATGGTAGGCATCAAGGGGATATACTAGGAGCTGGCCCGGCAGATGTTGGGTCACCACCACATCAGGTTGGTGGGCATCATGACCCTGGGCAGGGAGAGGTGCATGCCTGATAAATGTAGTCGTGCCTGAGTAACAGGCTTGATGGAGCGCAGTGGGGATGTGTGCCTGCTCGTATGATGCTGCCATATCTGGATGGTAGGAATTGAAGGAGTGAACAAGTGTGTGTTTCTATTCATGATGCGTCTTCGCGACTGTGCAGCATAGCTCATCCGCAGGGACAAGGGTGATGACAGGTCCCTGGTTTTACGTTTGCTGCCCTCTTCAGGTGATCTGAGGGGCCGGAACTCGGGGAGTGTGGGCCTGAATCCTCTGGGAGACATCCACCTTGGTGTGAAGATGTTGATTCACAGTGTGACTACGATGATGCCTTCTGGCAGGGGCCTTGGAGTGGAATCCCCATTTGGCAGGGATGAGGTCCTCAGTGTCGACCTCATCTACCTCTCTAAGATAAGGGAGGTATGAATTGTCCTGTTCTGGGGATAGAATCCTGAAACGGTTTGAGACGGCAACAGGGGCCATCTGGATCTGCTTCTGTGGCCGCTGCTGGGTAGGTGACCGGTGAGTTTTGGCAGATTGGAGGGTGTGCATGTCTGCCTCCATAGTTGGGAGAGTACCGTTCATGTGGTACTCTCAAATCAACGTGCCTAAGACCTAGTGTTGAAGACGCAGGGTGGGTGATGGGGTCCTCAGTATGTGAGGATTTCCAGTCCTCGAGTTGTTAGAAGTGCACACTTGTGAGTTCCATTGTGATGCCATTGGATCAAAGGGAGTTCTAAAGGTACCTGTAAAATATTCTAACAAATACAAATTGAAAACTCATCAAAGCAGCATCCCATGACCCCAAGTGTGATTAATGATCTTGCTTGGCCCTCCTTGAGAGTATAAGGGGGTACAGAGCGGAATTAGGTTAAATCCATCATTCTTGGTTAAAGATTCACATTGGGTTCACAATTTTTGTTCTGGTTCAGTCTCAAAAATGCCCAATGGTTATATATCTGGCAACACATGGACCTGCTTTCCAAAGGCAGGCTTTTGTTAGGCGATTTGGCCAGTGGAGCTTAAGAACTCACATTGGTCGAGAGGATGGGATGTCGGGATCATCACACCCTTTGGGGGGGGGGGGAATTATTGCCTATTCCGGGGCTCTCTTATAGATTTAATACATATTCATATCTTTGCGAATCTTTGGTTTATACCCAAGCATAGTATCAACAGACTTCTCTTGATTGTAAATGGTCAGCCGGTCGTTGGGATTCGGAATCATTTATGCCTGAGGTTTACCATCCCTTATTGAATTAATGACCCCGAGGAGTCTGGACTCATTGAGACGGTGCTAGGAGCTGCTCGGTAAACCGATGTGAACATAGTCGGATCGAGTGATTGTTGGGGTTGAACCTCAGGGAGGATTCCTACGTACCCTGCCTAGGTGATAGAGATAAAATTCCATGTAGTTCGAATGGATTTTTGGAGAACTGACATGAATGAGGACAGGGGGGGCCGACGATGATCGGGCTTGAACCTCTTCAGAGGCTTCCTATGTACCCTGCCTAGGAGACATGGATCAAAGTCCTCATAGTTCGCATAGACTTGGGGATTACACTCTGAGGAGGCCCATAAAAGGATTTCATGGTCGATTCATACTCTAATCCCACGTGAGTCATGCTAGGTGTGAGAAAAAAGAGGCGGTAGGGACCAGATGATCACGTTGTGAAAGGTGCGTTCGTGAAACGTGTGTAGGGCTTACACATGAGGGCGGCCCATAAGGTCGAGGCTTACTCCAAATGGACGCCCATGGTGTCTTCCTCATGTCTATCCATGGGGGCATCCCAACCCATTGGTGGGTTGAAGGATATAATGGGGGCCAACGCCTTTTCACAAGTGAAAAAGTGGGATAACGCCAAGGGTGTTGGAATCAGTCTGAACAAGGGGAGATGAAAAGTGTGAATCACATGCCCGACATTCGGAACACAATGAGGGTGGCATGGAGATGGAGGATAACTGTTGACAATGTTCGAAACACAGTATTCATATCACGTTAGACAAAAATGGGGACGAACAAATGAGGGTTGATTACTGACCGTGTTCGAAACACAGGACTTGTCTCGAAGTGTTGTCCAATGTCTTCCAGGGCCTTGGCCCAGGATGGTAGGTGAGCCGATGTGGCATGGGACCAGGCCGTCAGGGTGTCCATTAAGACATGAAAGGTGGTTGAGGATCTGAACGAAGGACACGAAAAGCGTGGGGTGGTGTGATGGAATGTTTGAACGTATTCCAATGCTCTTGAAATTACACCAATATAATCATGGAATTAAGCATCTCTTGTAGAGAGGACTATTTCCATACAGTTTAATGCCATGTGGTCAGGACAAGGTCCATATAGTTTATCATCATGTTGTTAGGATGAGGGGCATACAGTTTAACATCATGTGCTCAAGACGAGGGCCATACAGTTTAAAATCATGTGTTTAGGATGGGGGACATACATTTTAACGTCATGTGGTTTGGAAAACTAGGTAAGAGAGACCTAGAAATGGCTGGTGTGGGACTTATGCAAGGGCGACCCTTTCTGGATGAACCTAGGAATATGAGGTAGGAAATGGGGTTATAGGGGAGTCATGAAGTGTAGCTCGACTCATGGAATGTATAGGATGGATGTTGGGGCGGTGCATGGTTGAAATTTGAAATATTGTTGACCCAGCCCGAAAAGTTCACGAAGCGACACTCCATTTTTCATGGGGGTCGGTGATGGTAGCAACGGGATCGTCCTGCAGGGCCGGGAACGCAGCCCATCACGGATCCCGAGCAGAGCGTGCGAGGGCACATCCCCTACAGTATGGATCAACAAGTTCATGGTGTTTTCCTTATGGGGAGGGCCGCGTAGGAGCTCTGCATGAGGGGCGAACCACAAGGGCCTGGCCGCGGAGGAGCTATCCGCGAAGGACTGGCCGCGAGGGACTGGCCGCGAGGGAGCCGCATGTGGTTCGTGTTCTAGTTGTCTGCGAAGGGTGTATGTGGAGGATCTGGCCGTGGAGGAGATGGTCGTCCACAAAGGATGTTGTCTGCGAAGGATGGCCGCAAAGGAGGTTGTCCGCGAAGGATGCTGTCCGCGAAGGATGGCCGTCTGCGAAGGGTGTCTACAAAGGGGTTGGCTCCCATCCTACTTCGCGCCCGCGGAGTGGTTTTTGCCTCCATTTCACATACGACACTGGTCCATGAAGGATACGGCCATCCTCGAATGAGATGACCGTCCGTGAAGGAGGTGGCTGCATGTGGCTCGCCGTTTGGTTTCTCCTCTATGTGGAAGAGTGAATCCGTATACGATATGGGTTCTGCGGATAGTCGCGGAACATTACTGCTAGGACTGATATCTCAAGCGTCTCCCCACAGGTTTTCACCCATCCTTCCTCCCTGCATTTTTGGTGCCCCTCGGTGATTATTTACAATGTCTTGAAGAGGCCGTATTGATGGGCATACGACACTTTTTACAGAAGCCGATGATGGAACCCCCACCCGCGGACGACTCAGTCAACCAGGGAGTTTTGGAACTGAAATTTTCGGAATTACCTCGTGGTCGTGCTCCTCTCTGCTTCTATCCCGTGAATGACAATGGTTCGTGGAGGGGGAAGCTCGCAGTGGTGGACCGGCCTGACATCAAGCAGTCTTCCTTATTCGCGCCCGCATAGGCGCTCCGCACCCATCTCACAAATGACAGCATCCGCGGGAGGGCGGTTATGCCGAACCAGCCACATATTATTGCTGGGAGCCGGTACCAGACTGGATCAACCCTTTTCCAAATTTTGGGGTAATAGGATTTCCCCCTTGGGGAATTTTCAGGACCCTACAATGAGCATTTTAGTAATAGAATCATCCCCATCAGGGATTACATTTGAATTTTGGGGTTGCAATTTAGATGTATTTACATTGAATCATTTTATTTTTGTCTCCATGTAGGTGGTTATTTATTATTCAAAGTAACATTATTCTCGTAATTGAAAACATGAAAATTGTTTTATATTGAAACTTTGATATGTGTTTAAATACTATGATAAACAATTTTCAATGCCTTGATACTTATCCTTGATAATCGTATTGAATTTTAAACAATTTCAAACAATATTAAACAAATAATTGGTTGTAATAAGTATAGTAATTTCTAAAAACTAGTCATATGGAGTAGTTATTTGTTACCGAAAATTACGTTATTCTCGTTATGCAAAACATGAAAAATACTATGTATTTGAACTTTGATATGTTTTTAAATAATATGTTAGATTTGATCCAAGCCTTGGGTATTGTTTTCATCATGATCACATTGAATTTTAAATGATTTTAAACAAATTATTTTTTGTAATAAGTGATGGAATATCTCAAAACTACTCCAAATGAGTGGTTATTTGTTTTTGAAAGTAAAATCTTTCCAGTTATGAAAAACATGAAAACTGCTATGTATTAAACTTTCATATGTGTTTAAATATTATGATATAATTTTTCAAAGCCTTCATAAATTTTTATTGATGATCATATTGAATTTTAAACTATTATCAACACATAATTGGTTGTAATTAGTGCTGGAATTTCTAAAACCTAATTGTCATTTGAAAAATTAGAGTGTTTGGATTGATACATGTTAAGTTGAAATGGGAATGTATTAAAGGTGGATTGATGGTAATGTGTTTAAGGTGTATAAATGGGCATTTTAAGCAGAAATTGGCATTCTGGGTGGCTATTTTCCTCATTAAGGTGGATCAAGTGATGGAATTTCTGAAAACTTCTTAGAAGAGGATGTTTGATTAAAAATGCAGTTTTAGGTGTGTATAATGTTAAGCTGAAATTGGCATGTGATTAAGGTGAGTTAATGTGACTCTGTTTAAGGTGGATTATTGGGCATGTTAAGAAGAAATTGGTATGTTGTGTTGTTTTTCTATTCATTCAGGTTGATTAATGGGAATGTTGGGTAGTTTTTTACCCATATTTGTTTTTTTTATTTTCTGGGGAAACATTATTTTTTTTACACATGTTTCATGCATTAGTATACATGATTTTTTATTATTCGGCTCACTCATGTTCCTTGTCTTTCTTGTTTTCCATCTGAACCTGGACAACATAGAATTCTATTGTGGAGATGGTATGGTTTTTGTATAGACCATACACATCTGACCAGTATAGATGAGAATGAATTTTATTCTATGGTAAGTTTTTTAAATTATGAATCTTTGGTTAATGATATATGAAGTATAAATTTTTATAATCCATTCCATCACTACATAGTCAATGTGGAAATGATATTTTGAGACAATATAGTGTTTCAGATGTAGAATAATTTTTGGAGAAACGATGCCTAGATTTCAGACATTTGGACTTCCAATCATTGAGATGTCAACAAGGACAATGAAAAATTTTAATTCTATAAAGAATATTTTTTAAACATTCATTTATTTCAATTTTGGGTTCTATTAATGTAGATTTTTTGTGTTGATTTATGGGTATTCTTTTTTGGTTGTGTGTTGTAGATGTGGGAGCTAAAGGGTGTGAGACTTGAGGTTCTTACCTAACTCTCAGGTTTCATTCAGTTGGACTACCAATATTTGAGATGCCGTCAAGAGTGATGAAAAATTATAATTCAATTCAAATGTGGTTACAACATTTTCCGCAAGTAATATTGTGCTGCCAACATATCCCTTGGGTTTGAACCAGGGGTTGATTAGGAAAAATCCAAAGCATGGTGTGGTTCTGGTTAATCAAAATCATGGGCTAAATGTTCTATGTCCAATGATGGTTTTGGGTGGGTTTCTTCCTCAGTTATGTCACCATCTCTTCTAGGCGGAATGTCGCAACTTGTTTATAGGGGTGTCTGTAATCCTATTTGCATAAGTACAAGATTTTGTTCACAAAAGAGGATTAAACATTTCCATCATAGCATTATTCGTAACAATTCTTCTTAGGATGCATTACATGGTTTAGGAGAATACCATGGGTTTCAGACTAGCCAGTCTTCTACATCTTCTCTCCCTAAAGTGGACAGGTATGGTATTGAATCTACTGGAGGATTTCCATCAGATATCAGGCATTAGGTTGATGATTAGTTAAAACCGGGTGGGACGAGTGAGGTAAAACTATGGGATGTTTTCTTTATTTTCACACTTTTACTCTGTTTTAATATGTTGGGTGACTATTTTGAAACTTATTATGTTAATTTTCTTATACCTTCATTTTGTTTATTTTTTTCAATTCATGCAACTTATTTTCACTAAATTGTGGGTGTACTCTTTGGTTGTATGAAGTTTATACCCGAAAACTTGTGTACCCTACCCTAGGATCCCATGTTTTCATCAGAATAACTTGGATCCTTCCCCTCAGTCGTTATCCATCAATTCTTCATCCTCTAATTCAACGAGGCCTAAATTGGAGTATACCCCTTGGATGATTGTTGGTTTGGGTAATCTATGGACCAAGTAATCACAGAACCCGGAATAATGTTGGTTTTGAGATGATTGAATACATTTCTAAATAAGAAGACATTGTTTTTAAAACAATACAGTCGAAGGGATTGATTTTAATTGATTTCGTTGGTGTGGTGCCAATTTTGTTGGCAACACCTCAGGGTTACAAGAGCTATAGTGGGGACATTGTTGGACCCCATGCAGCATATTATGAAGTATTGTTGCATTATATCTTGTTGGTTTTGGATGAAATGAGCTTTCGAAATTCTATCATAAGGCACCATCCAAAAGTAGGGAATGACTATCATAATGGAGTGAAGAGTGTGATAGAGCATTTGGATGGATGATGCATGATTCCTCAGTTGTGTATAGGTGTTGGGAACCCATCTGAAACCATGGACATGAATGATTTCCTCTAATGATTCAGCAGGGTTGAATGAAAAGAAATGGATCTGAGGCAGGAGCATGGGTGTCAAATCTATGAGGAACTTGTTGATTAATGGGTTTAAAACCAATATCACCATTTTTAACCTCATCCTGAAGTATAAGTACCACACGGTTTGAATTGGATGTTGTCATGCATTTTTTATGAAGTCATTGATCTATTTTTTCCTTTTAATTTTATAGTATTGATATTGTGTTATCTTATTCTAAACCACCCACATGGACCTAGGGTTAAACCTAACTAATAGTGATATTTGTAATTATTGTTTTATTTTGGGAGTTTGGTATAGACCTTGGAGCTGAAGGGAGTGGAATTCATTTGGACTACCATTTCTTGAGTTGTCAAGAAGGATGTTGAAAAATGATAATTTTATTGAAATCATTTTTTACACTTTCATTTATTTCTATATTTGTTTCAAATAAGGCGTATTTTTTTCATTGATTTGTGGATATGCTTTTTGGTTGTGTGGTGTAGATCGTAGAGTTGAATGATGTGTCATAGTAGAGACTTGAGGTGATGTTTCATAGCAGTGATTTGAGTTGATGTGGGTCTTTCATTTAGTGGCCTACTTGAGGGGTGATGAATGATCTTTGGCAGGAGTAACCCATTTTCATATATGGTCGTTGCTGGAGGAGTTGAGAAGACATACAATTTATTCATTGGGGGTTGCAGTGAAGTGATGAAAAACCCTTTTCTCGTGTGGGGTAGGGTAGGTGAGATAGATGCATCTTGGATTTAATGTTTTTATGATCATTTTACATATCAATAAATTTCAATTATTTATTGATTCATTTTCTATCAAATATAAATAATCTTTTTCCTAGTTTGCGCATGTGTGAAAAATGGTTTCATTTTGGTAATTGATATAGTTGTATCACATAAAATAAATTAATAAATATAACATAATATTTTACTATTTTTTATATTTTTATTTAAATGTAATTTATAAATAGATATTATATCTTGTTAATATTAATACCAACAGAATAATATATATTAATTTTTTTTTTCAAACCACTTTAACCAACATATATATTATCTATTGGTATTATTGTAATTGAAACAGAACTATTTTATCTATCGCAATAACATTCTGTGAGAAGTTTTACCAACAGTATAGTGACAAAGACATATATGTTGGTAAAACGTTTTACAAACAAAAAATTGTCTTTTACCAATAGATATGTAATTGTTGGAAAAAACTAAATATTTTGTTGTTCCATGAGATGTAACTGTCTAAATGAACCTACCCTCCCATGGTTAGGTGTATGGATAAAATAAACATGATCTAAACATTCTACGTGAACCACCCCTCACATGGTTAGGTGAATGGCTAAAATAAACATGAACTAAACATTTTCCATCACAAAAAATATTAGTTTTTTCTTAAACACCATGTAACCTTCATCAAATTTTTATCAAATTATTTCTCGTATATATGGGTTGCATGTTTTAGACACACATTTACTACTAACTATGCACCAAATGTTTCACACATACAATGTCTCCAAAAAATGGAGCTCTCATCTCTAAACATGCCCCAAACACTTCTAACCAATTACTTAATCATCTATGAACTTTTATATTGATAAAATAGATTGTTAAAAAATAATCATTAAGGATCCATTATTCATAGAAAACATGATATTTTACCAAATAGAGGCCCAGAGGGCATCGTTAATTACCTACAGTTCTATTAAAAAAAATTTACAAAATCAGAAACTATGCTACTCAATTAATTAAAACGTATTATTAGCACCATTTAATGAATTATCAACATATATGGTGAAATTATTATTATTAGGTTTTCATAATATTTTATTTTACTATTTAAAAAGAATATAATATATTAGTTTGATTTATTTTCATAAAACATATGAAGAATGCAATGTGAAGTATATTAGTTTGGATTAAAATGATATTTTAAAATCTTTCCAATATTTTACCATTTTATGGTTTGGGTGAAATTGGATTTAATAAAATATGAGTATTAATTCATGATTGATCTTGGATTCTAGATAAGGAATATCTAATGGTCATGGTAACCACTTATTGAATGGGAAATAAACTATTTCCCTTTTTCTAGTAACTTGCAGTTTCACCAAATCAAATTGTTCTTGATACCATAATGAATCATGATTTACCCGAAAGGTGTAAATGGTGAAAAAATCATTAGGGTTGTTGGTTTTGAAATTTTAAAGTTCATTTTTCATTCAAATATCAATTTTCACGATGAAAGAAACATAATGGGATTGGAAACTGATTGAATAAATCATGAAAACCAAATACTATAATAAATAAAAATAAATAAATTTGATGGAACCTTCCCCATTTTATATATATTAACCTATAATAAGATGGATTTAGTCTCTAATACTATTGATGATATAATTATGGGGAAGGATAAAATAAAAAGGAATCATATATAAAAATAACGACGAACTCTGGGAGGACCCTGAACAACACAAATTCTCACTCCATGCTTTGGTCTCTAAGGCTGGATTTCCCCAATAATAGTGTGCTATATCTCTATTTATAGAATTCATATGGGATCTAGATTTAATGTAATCTATAAAGGAATGGTCCCTTGATGGTTCAGGGTGTGTCCCAAGTTAATGATCTTGACAAAAATTAAATATGTTTATAATATGGGTATCAAAATCCCATCCATAAATTTACAATGTGTAATGTAATTACACCATTTGTAATTTTGAAGAATGTTTTTTAATTTCTTCATATTGTTCCCTTCTATTCACCACATGCACCAATACATCTCGTGGAATGAATACATGACATTTAATTTCGTTTTTCTAGTTCAGAATAATTGTTTATATTTGGTTCTTAAATTTTGTTCATTGGAAGAGCTCCATGATCATCCTAAAAATCTAGTGTCGTGCCAGCTCACAATTCTCTTGGCTTAAAGTGTATTTAAGCTCCAAAATTTACCTTTTGGGCCTTTTTCCAAAGAAAATTTGTATGTTACTGTAATAGGTAGAACAAATTAAACTACCCAATATTTTTCAAGAACAATCATTTAAAAATAGAAATTAATACTTTTTTAAACCTAAAATGTATGCCTGAAATACAGATATCAATCACATCCCCTCCATAGTAAAACTAATCCCTGAGTATTGGTGAGGTTTGTTTTCCACCATAAATTAAATTTTATTGCCACAATGTTTGTACATAAACCTCACTTTCTAGGGTCATATCTTATATGTCTTCATTAATCTATATAACTCAAACTATAGAAATAATCCTACTATAGAGAGACTTCCTTGGCCAATCAACATTAATGAAAGGATACTATTCAAAATAAGCACCAACATCCAACTTAATATATTTACGATCAAAGACTTGCAACAAGTTAGATTGTTTTTGGCGATGTAGAGATATATGGATTATATCCGGAATATATCATTACCTCTAAGATAACTATAACTGATAGGCTACTAGGACAATAATTTCAAAAAAATTAAATGGGAATAAAATAATTTGGGGATATATTACTATTTTTACAAAACATTATATACCCCATCCTAGGAAAAACTCCCTAAAATAATTGATCCTATATCCTGACCTCAAGAGGATTTCGATGGTGGATGTTATATGACTTGTGCCGATAATGTGTTATATCCATTCTATTTCTAATCAACTATACCTACTCTGAGGTATCTTGAATAATATTTCTTCCAACTAGGACTACCTCCCCTACTTTAAACCATTATATAGGTGATCAGAATGACCTACCATATATGGACTCATATGTATATATCTTGATAGTAAAATATATACTATTATCCTAGGAGAACACTTATAGTTGGATGTGTTTATCACATGGACCTATAATATCAATGATGCATGCATAATTAATATACTTTAACACTAGTATTGTTTGCATTTACTGATAGTTGGTAAATGAGATAATGGATATAATCATTGGAACAAGTAAACACATACCCTTATATAACCCCTAGAAGAGCCATAATGTAATGAGATGATCTTTGTCTTTATTGATCATATGAGGTATATTGTGAAGTATGATAATCTAAATAATGTAATGTATACCCATTTCAACCACTAACTAAGTCTCCGCAATAGGTATAATGTTATAAACATATTTATTTTGTCGAAAAACAGCCATAATGCATCACTATCTATAGGTGATCTCAGTAATCTAGGTAGAAAATCAATTGTGATTTTGTCCCATTTCTAATTCAGAATATGAAATGATTATAAAATCATGTGTGGTCACTAGTGTTCCTCCATCAAATGCCAATATGTGTAACACCTACTAATAAACCTTACTATCTTCCTTTACATCCATGGCCACTAATACTGGTAACCTAAATCATGGTACATTTATTTAATCCATGGGTGTACCACCAAACTAAAAATAATGATATTATCCAATAAATTTATCTCACATGTCTCTAGGACCCCAAACCCATACAAGATTATGAAATATCTCATATCTATAAACATTCCATCATTTTCATGCGTCATATCTTTAAGCACTCACCCTTAGGTTTAAGCACTCTATTTCAAAACATTGTGTCTTCCTAACTCTCTCTGTAATTGAAGGATTCACTAACATCACTACAGGAATAGATCATATATCACACTCATTAGTATTGAGACACATCTAAAAAATATACCCATAAATAGCTAGTCTATTTTATCCCCTGTATGTTGAGTGTCCCAGTTTTCTACCTGATATCATTAGCTACAACATTTCCATTTTGAGGTATGAAAACAAGTTCATAGTCTATGTAATATAAGTATTTGACCCTTATACACTACCTAAGATTAAAATCATAGAATGTAATGATGTAATTATGGATCTTTTGGTCTCTATATACAAAAAATCAGTATTCTAAAATAATTACCTCCATCAACACAAGGAACGAACAACAACTACTAACTCAAGATCGTGTATTGGGTAATTACTTTCATGTGTCCTCAACTGATGAGAACCGTATGCCTAACATAAAACGTATTAATAAAAGCCACTCCCATACCAAAACCTTATTTATTAATGTAGTCCATATAGCCTCTACCCGTATTTAATATAATGTTGATTTATGATAATGTATTCCATAATTTTAACTCCATAGATGACACTTAACACCCAAAAACCCTTATTAATTCCACACCCTTTTTTTTCAATACCTTAATCGGTGCTTCTAGGTGTGATTTTATTTCAATAATTCACAGGTAATATCCTACTATTCATAGGAAAATATGAATATTAAAAATATTCTTAGGCAGATCTAAGTAATGTACACCTCTCATTATCCCTAGGAATGCATATACTCCTAATTTTGATATTATGTGACCAAGGAAGTTCTCCATTATTATCCATAAGATGAATTGGAGGAGCTTATCAAATATATGGTGGTATCTTTATGTACTCCAAATGATATCAATTTTTTAGAAGATTCATGTCAATTATTTAAATACAATAATATGTCATCGATGAACACTACCAAAAATGGATCTTGATATGGGTGTAAAATCAGGTTCATCAGATCCTTGAGGCTGTGGGTGCATTATTTATTCCAAGTGGGATGTTAATTTTATTATCCCATGATGATTAGCTCATGTTTTGTTGGAATACAAATCCCATTATCATTTTTTAAAATAACTATCATTGTCCACAAATGTAAAATAAACCCTTCAAGAAATAAAAAAAATTTGATAATGATATAGAACTAAATAGTACATCATGTAAATGATTTCAAAGATGATTATAAAAAGGTTGAAGAGGTTCCATGAGAAATGATAACTGCTAACCTAAAAGGGTAAATCCCTGTATTGGCTTACACTTTCTCACAATACTCTAAATGTAGTAACCAATTTCATCACTCCAAAAAAGAAAAAAAAAAATCCCTAGTCTTTCCATGATATATCTAGAGTATAAATAATAACCTACAATTGTATCAAAAAGGAAGATATAAAATAATAGGCTATTAGGATCATACATCATATTGTATATGTCCTAACACCTTACTTCTATAGTATTGGTTGTACTATGTATATCTTCGATGATCCATGGAAATGGGTTCTAACCAACCTATAAAAGGTGGGTCCACTGAGCATGAACTATGTATCTAGATTATGGCCCCCAAAACTACATCCTCTTACTTAGACTGTATGGTTGGTTGTACTCCATATTGTATCCTAACACTATGATACTGATCCTGCCTCAGAAGATGGAGCTGGCATGATCCTCTCTAATTAATACTATATTTGTAGGATATGAATATTCTCTTAATATGTCCCAATTATGCACAAGCTTGGTACTAAATTGGGTATCATTTAGCCTATGGATTTACATGACCATTTTATCCACACTGATATATGAGAATTTCCCACTTGGATACCAAGGATATCACTACTTTCTAGGGGGGGCCCACTAGATTCCGCTTCATACCCCTAGATAAACTACCCTACCTTGGAACTGAATCAAAATTCTATGTACCCTCAACATCCCTCATGTTACACTCAGTAATAAGGGAATGTTCATAATCTCTGCAATAACTAATTAGAATATATTTACCTTAGATCGTAAGTCAAACCTGATCCCATCCGCAAAAGAAATGATTTTGTATAACTAGTCACCAGAAAATGTTGGTTCAAAAAACTTTATCTTTATGAAATTAGATAAATATTCAATAATTGACATAGTTTACTTATATGGATGCATGAACACTCTTGTGCGATCGGTTGTCAACATCTCTAGAAAGTAGTGATCATAGAAGAGAAATTATTAATATCCTAGAACAAGTCCACGATGATGATAACCGTGATTTAGCACATCCCACAAATTCTTGGTAGATCCCCAAATAATATAAATAGATATATCGACCCTTCTTTTTGATGGAGTCTCTAGATAATTAGGTACTTATAATATAGATGCTATCGAATATTCAAATTCCTATGGGCCACCTTCCCTACAGAAAATATGTGGACATTATTACTGTAATTCCCTCATCAACTATGAAACAATCTATACAGGTCAGGGATATCCATCCACAGACATCACTAATCATATAAATCCCTTACAAAACTAATTTTCATCACCCATATTTAGTATATTTAGAGGTATGACTTATGTTACTTCAGGAGTAATTACTAGAGATTTTGGTCCCACCTCCTAAAGAGCATGTTCATTTCCACCTTCATGGTATTCAAACTATGGACTTTATAGAGGTATATATCAACAATTTCTAGGCACACACCGCAGAACAAGATAAAATTGTACAGAAAATCAAAAATTGAATATATACATCAGGGTTCTCAACTAAAATCATACTAACTAAACTACCTAATATCTAAGTTCATGTTATTGATAATATGTTTTTTTGGATTCATAAGGGTTATTTTATATGATGTTCCAATTGCATTTTATAATGGAAACCACTTTTTATGTTGTTATTGGGATCCCCATTTAACTACATCATATTTTAATTAAATATTAGAACATAACTATTGAGAAGTACATTTATATATATATCAATATATGTATGTATCAATGTCCAGTTAACTGTTCATTTCATTCCCAAGATAGAAATTCCATTTCACAATAAGGTAAAAAAATCACTATATTTAACAATAATGAAAACATTACATTCAGTAATAGATTGTAACAAGTCAAATATGATGATTTTATTAGATATATCACTATTTACAATTTAGAGTTTTATTATTTATATACTATAATTAATATTAATGTAAAAAAAATTCAACAAATGTTTCCTCCCATGATACTAATCGATCGTATCCCAAACATGTAATAATTGGTAAATTAGGACACCTCCTCATGATATGTGGAAAAACACTATTTATGTTGAGGTATGCAGTTCAATTAATCTATCTATTCTAATCAATCAAACTAAAATTAGGACAACCTAAAATATAACTGTCCAAGGAACTAGTAATATATAGAAAAAATGTAAATATTATTTAAACGTGGTATGGAATAAGGAACGACATATAAATACTCATGTGCCTATAATAATGCATGTGACATATGCTCCTTTACATACTATAAAAATGGAGTAAAGCTAAAATTCAAAATGATAAAAACCCCCAAAAATCATGTGCATTTTCAAATAGTGGAATCAGTGAAAATGTAGTACGACAAATCATGAAAATAAAATCACATCATATGTGATTATGATTTCTCTCTGTCTGTGGTTTTATACACCCAAGAAGAGAATCATTACCAAAGAGTATGAAAATGAAAATCAAACCCTAATACCCATGTGTGAAATCCTCAACCTAGTCCAAACATAATTATATGAACATGGTTGGTCACATATCATCAATCATGTCCCCTATATGCTAGAGGCTATTAACTAGAAATGATCTCATTGGGTATATGGGTGGAGAAACAATACCCTCGTGTTACAGTGTATAACAATGGCAAATGATAGATAGAATATAGCATATGAATAAATAATATTATGAGAAGAAGAAATAACTCAACTATATAGAATACAATGATTAAAACCCATAATATAGAAATCATATATAAAATGTGGATGATTTTGTTATAATATAATGAATCTAGAAGTTGAAAACATCAGAACATAATACATAATAAAAACACAGAATGGACAAAATGTTTAACAATAAATGAATATCATGATTACCCTTAGTCTTGTCTTCCCATAAATCATCTTACCACATGAATCATACATAAAATATCATACCCTTTCCCATGTCTTGACCTACAATCTTCAGGTATTTCTGGGTTCTAATCGATAGCTCATAAAGGGTCTGTCTAAAATATAGTAGGACCCCAACACTGGTTTTTATAAAAAGTCTAGAATATGAGTATAATTTAACAATTTAATGTAAATGATAACCAGTATAATGATAAATACATATAATAAGAATTTTGATCTCTAGTTCCTCATGGGAATCCTAGCATACCAAACTTACATCAGCCTAATCTAGATGTCTTTGAATAGGTAACCTCTAATAATCCATGTCCCATGAATATGAGAAGAATGTCCATGTGTTATAAACAATAATGTTGAACCCATGGTTAAATTGATTAATCCTTTAACATATAGGGCCATTCCATCTTATAATAAAAACCCTGAATCCATGAAATAAGTCATTAAGTGTAATGTTAGGTGTACACCCTTGGAATTTCACTGGAATAATATCTCTAATTGAGTCAATGCAATACATCCAATATAAATCTTAGCTTAAACATGTGTGGATCATAATTCAATGATCCAAGGCATAATATTTTTAGATATATCATGATAAATCCTAGTATATAAAAAAGTCATTTTAATTTAAAGTAATAAAGTGAATGAATCATATGTACTACATAAAAGTATTCATATACTTATAACAAAAAGACCAAATTTCATGGCGGTTATATCCCTCAAAAAATTGATCATTAAATCGGGTTCTCATCCTCTGTGTTCTCAAGGGATTCCATTTGGAATACATGGGGGGATCAAGTATGAAAACTCATTTGACATGAAAAGGGACAATAAGCATTTACTACCATTTATAAATAATCCTAGGCCATGTGTTAATCCATTCCGTGTTTCATTTCTACTTAATTTAAGACATTACCATTTCATTTCTTAATTTTTAATATTATTTATGGTGTATTTATATTTTCATCTTGGTATATATAAACAATAAAGGGTCCTAGTAAAAGGTACATTCTATTCAATATCACAAAACAAATGTATTAAAACATAATCAAATAACCTTTTTAATGGTCCATAATATATGTAATAGGTGTCAAGGATCATGAGTATATAAGGACACACCTAAAGGGATGATTGTAGTGTCATGAAAACATTGAAAAGGAATGTAAAAACTACAATAATATTGGAAACAGAAGGGAAAAAATGATGAATGATTTAGAGAACATTATTTTAAGAAGTCAAATATGGAGAAGGAAACAAAATACACCAAGAACTGAATCCTAAGAAGGGTTCATATACGGCACTCCCTGCAAACCAACTTGTACACATAAGAGGATGTCAACACCTACTACACCATGAAAGATGTCATTTATAAAAATGAGACAGAGTGGGACGTCGTAACGAACCACCCGTAGAAAACCAAAAATGCTCACTAGAGAGGTGAAGATGAAGGTGTTGCATAGACAACTCAATACATTCTTAGGATTTAGGTGGAATTTATAGCTTCTTGACACCATGACCACTACTAACATTGGCCCTACAAACCTCGGTTGACCGAGTCATCAATGGACCAAATTATTTTTGAATGGTATTATGCGAATGGTTCTTTTTGAACCATAGATACAATGTATTTTTATGTCTATAAAAGGACCATGAGTGGATATAATAATGATACCAGCAGATTTTCATATAGTATTGAGTTTAAAAATAGAAGACATTAATGTAAAATGATCAACGATGTACAGAACTGCAAAATTTTTTGATTGGGTATAAACAATCTGGGAACCAAAAAGGAGAAAACATAATAATAATCAATTGGTCATCATACTAATTGGTGAACCAAGACCCATATTCACTTCTCATATGAACTTCTTGTGCACCACATGTGAAATTCTTCTCATTCAGTCAGGTGTACTGCATAGCACATCGCTATGAGGAAGAAGCCCTATGTTGCATTGCACCACACAATGCAGACAAACCTAGAACTTCATATCAAAATAGTTTAAATCTCACATGTAGGTTTTGTACGACCTCTATATGTGGATGCCCCATCCACCTGCATTGTTGTATGCAATGTGGGAAAACCCCTTCCAGCATGAATAAATGATTTGTGGAATGGTGTGTCTTCGATTTTTCCTCCCACTAATTCTTATTTTTTTTCTTTTCATTCCCATTGTGTCCTATATCCCCCCCCCCACAAACCAATCCAACAGAATCAAGAAAAAGCCTCTTCGAAAGCCGTCAAACCCGTATGATAAGTCCATCGAGCGCATCAATGTGACCTTCTGAATCTACATACCAATGGTATGTGGAGTCACGTATGTAGTCCCTACAATAGTATATACACTAATAAAATATATTAGTTTACATTCAATTGTTATCCTAGGGTCCATCCTTGGGATACTAACATGAAAATCCCCATTCTAGGGATCATTAGAATAATTGGTTATTCCATTCTAGGAGGGGAAGTGGGAAATTGATGGGATAATGCTCAATTTTTCTTTTGACGAAGAGATATACTTCTCCCATTTTATAGAACACATTTCCGGGAACTACCATAGAGGTATGACACTATATTATCTTATATGAGGTTGCATCTTTTCTCCAATATACCTTCTCCCATGACATACATGAATAGGATAATTTTACCATCCACACAAAGATAATGTAGTGGAGATATTGTCACATTCAAATCATTCTCTCTCTCCCCCTTCCTTTGGGGATCCAGTACAATTTATCAGAAGTTAATGTCTGATGAGAGATCTTCATATCAACTTCCTCATCATGTTTATCACAATGAGCATGACTCATGTGGGCTTAGAAGTTAGAGTCAATCATGATATTTTTATAACCCCAATGCATGGTCCTACATTAAGATATAATCCCCAAAAAAAGTCATATAGACCTCTCAAATTTCCCTCCCCTGAATTGTAATCCCTATATTCCTTGAACTATAAGAATTTGGATTTCCTCCATTACAGGGATATGTATGAATCCTTCCTAATTCATGATCTCCACGCCATATCATCTATGAAATGAGAAATCATACCACCCACAAATGGACCTCCTAGAAAGTGTAATCTCAAATAATATCAAATTAAACTCTTCATAAGATCCTCCACTTTGGTGTAAGTTCCAAAGAAAATGTTCTACAAGAACTGATATTCCCCCCATAATTGGGATACGTAAGAATCTTGTCTAGTGCCTGATCTCATGGGACATTGTCCTTAGAAGTTAGTCCCAATAAAATTCCCCTTGAATCGATAGGGAATCCTATTATGGAGTAATCCCAAACTTGTTTATATCAAATAGGCATCTCTCAGGGACATACCAAGCTGCCTCGGCATAAGCCCTATATTGTATCTTGACTAGGAACCATTCTCTAAAACATCATTGCCACATGACGTTAAATAGAAAGGGTTGGTCCCCATCATAAGACCTTAAATGGTGAAGTTTCCATTTATGTGGAATCGAACTATGATGGATTTGATTCCCAACCAGCTGGGATATGTAAGAAGACTCACTATGGACTAAGCATGATCCCTAAGTCAACCCAAATGTTCTTCGGGTCACATCCCATGTAGGGTCATATACCCCCAAGATACTGTATCTCTCTTTGACATACCGGGATGCCTTGGAGTAATCCCAACATTTGTTCTTGACTAAGCACCTTTTTCATCAGCGTCCTTATTGTACGATGTTAAACTCCATGGATGGATCCCCATAAAATGACATTAAAAGGTGATGTGTCTAGTTAAGTGGAACTAAAACATGTTGGTTCAAATTCGCCTCAAGAGGATATGAAGGAAGTCCATCTCATGGGTTCGATCCCGATAAAGAAGAAACATTGGTCCTTCCTGGATGAGGATAAACCCCAGAGTGCCTCATCATGTGGTTTAAACATTCATTGTCTAAAGAATTCATTATCCATTCACATCCGTGACTGATTTTACAACCCAAGGGTATCTTCAGAGACATTGTAGGTAAATAACTAAGTATTCACAAATATTTGAACATTTATTAAATCTATAAGATAATCCCTAAACATGAAATAATTCCACCCAAAAGGGTGTGATGATCATGATATCTTATCCTCTCGACCAATGTAGTCTTTAAGTGTCATTAGACAAATCATCATAAAACTAGTTCCTACCATTGAAAATATGTCCATGAATCATAGATGAAATGGTCATTCGATGGTTCTGGATCTGTTAATAAACCTGTTGGAGAACATCTGAGTAAATCATTTTTGATATTGTCCAATCACACAGACACATAACCATATTCAATCGCCCATTGGGACCCTACAACTATGGTACCAATTTTATAATAGTAAAAGGATATACTTCTCAATCCTGATGTGAACATATCACCCACCAAAATGGGACACAATGCAACTAGGATTGAAATAAAAATGGTGTGCCTGAAATGAAAGCATTCATAATGATGGACAATTGGTTACTATTTGTCGGGACATTTTTTCATCACAGGGTATAATTGGATCAGGTCAAAACAAAAAAGGTACACCTAAAGTGAATCCTTAACCAAGGTGCTAGGTTAACCAACCTCATGATCCTTTCACATCAAAAAATAAGATAGACATGGAAATTTTTTAATTATTCATGTGATAATGGGATGATTTTTTGACTAGGTTTTGATTACTATATATATCATATCTATTACTGGTATTACATAGATCTGCCTTCAATCCAATGCAATCACAATAGTTTTCTCATACATGCTTGTCAAATACCACACATGATGTTAGGTCCCTAATGAAGGATAAGACACCCTCACCAACCCTATGTATTCAAATATGGGGTTCACATGCATAGATCAAGGTGTACCAGCAAAATGGCACCCTCTTCATTGTGGAGGCTGAAAATCATTCCCTATAATTATTGAATGATCTCCATTATCCTCATTAGTCATGAACATAAATCTAGCATAGGATGACCCCACTGAATTTATCAAATCATTTCTTTATTCTATCCTTGGAACACAACAATGAACACCTCCCTCATCTTCGGGTGACGAATGGAGTCAACACCATTGAATTCATACTAACAGTTTTAGAACCCCACTCAATGTCTCTTACTGAAGGACATCACCACCACTAGAGTACTACCTGATATTACAACTCTAAAGAGTATCTAATACCAAGGGAACCTGCTAATGTCTAATGGACATGATCCCCTTGAGCTACCCCTTGAGGGCCGTGAACTCAAAATTAGTAACAGTTCATCACTCTGATTTGTGAGGAGGAGATATATTGTACAAACATGGAAGCATAACATGTGAATACATAAAACATTACATCCTATTCTTAAGCCTACCACTGATATACAATGTCATAATACTTTTCAGTGACATTCATGCCAGTTTCGTCGAGTCCTGTCGTGCTAATAGGGAAACCAATTATAGGCAAATTCAAATCTCTACTGATGCAACATAATCAAGTCATCTAAATTGGGAGGAAATATATGGGTACTCATAAATGACTTCCAAAGAATATGAATCCCATCAGTCAAATACATTGGAAATAAATATGCAGACACAAATTCCCACCTGTAAATGCCGATCCCTCCAGCTAAATATGGTGGCAATAAAATAAAATCAGAAACCAATTCATGTGGGTTTACAACATTCTAATGAGATAAATATAGAAAAATGAGTATATGAAAATTCATGGTCATGAATATGAATCCCTCCAATCAAATACTTTGGAAACCAGATAATGTTTTGGGTGAATCATAGCTATAATTTAGGAGGAGACTCATTCCTCTACTCTAACATAGGATAACTACCAGTAATCATTAGAAACACAAAGAGGACCGAAGAGGAAAAAAACTCTTACTTTGACATCAGAATGGGAATGCATACCTATTATATCCAAAGGAATATCTTAACACATCTTGTAAATGATGGAGGATCTGACGTCGATTCCAAACCATATCCTCCAAATCATTCAAGATGTCATAGCTTTGGTGAAAATATTGATGATTCAAGCCCAAAATCTTGTCTCTTCAGGTGGGGTAATTTGTCCACAAAATAAGACTATTACTCTTGATCTTAATTTCATCCTAACTACCATCCAGTAGGGTCACTAGCTATATTTTGTGATATAATTACAACTAGATTGGGAACAAAAACTCATTCCAACTAGGGGACACCTGTCCAATGTGGTGGCCACTCCAGGGTAGACATATATCCCTAGACGAACACAAGACGATAATCTATATATACCTACCACACCATGGGATCCTAGAAAATAGGGTCCCATATATAAAGGCTTTTACCAACAGTAGGCGACCATAGTTTCCTAAAAAAATGCACCAAAAAATGAAAGGTAATAAATGAAGATGGAAAATGAAGTGTGCATTTAGGATTTTTCTCTACAAGAAGATAGAGATCATAAGGCCATAATAAATATATAAATTGTTCATCAAGATATTGTCAATACATTTCCATATTATGTATGTGGTGGTAGTATTTCTAATAGTCATCCCCTCAATATTGCCACCAGTTTCTCTAAAGGACCTCCACAGAGCACTCATGGTGGATTAATCAATGGGAAAGAAAAAATTAAATGTGAGATCATATATCCCAATGTGTGTTATGGTATCCCTCTCCTTGACCAGAGGATTGAATAGTAAGAAGGTCCTCCTCTTTCTGTAGTCTGCTGTGATGGTCATCTCCAAGGTATGTGCTATAGATATGATTCTCCATGTAGTTGGAATTCAAGTTGTCATTGTAGTCCTCTCCATGAGGGTAGTCATATTGAAGTCCCTCCACATAGTGATACCAAGAAATGAGAAGGTCCTCCTCTCATTGATGTATATCCTGAATGTCCTCCTAAGAATTTACACAATATATATTCTACCTACACCTAGATGAAATTCTCTAGGGCCCACAACAGAAGTCGATGGGTTAGGGATTTTAAAATTTTTATATGCAGATCGACAGAACATGTCGATACTGATTTTATGAGCTCTGCTAAAGGCCCAAGGATCTCACATAAATTGTAATGAGCACAAAACATAAATAGAATACATACCTTTTGAGATCACAATCTGATGTCATCTGCAACTTGTTGATGGCGATCGTTGCTCGAATTATCCAAAGTAGGAACCCTATAGACTGTCCACACATGCTTAAAAAACCCATGGGAGTGTCGATTGTCAAATTCATGGTGCTAGCATGGAGATTTCACAACAGTATCGATGTCACAACTATCACCACATCAATATGCCTTCGATTCTTGAGAGTATTCTTGATATGAGCTATTAGATCTAGAACTTATCTCTCTAGAGAGTGGTCTGAGAGAGAGTCTCTCATTTTCTTTTCATGAAAATGAGTGAAAAGTATGAATGGCCACCCAGGAGAGAGAGCCTCTTCTTTATTTATAGTGGAGTTGATAAATACCCATTTGGGTTCCCCATCCCCTGTTTATTTCAGCGTCCACTAAATAAATAATTATGATGAACTATATTATGTCAATATAATTTATTATTTTATCACATTCCTATAATATATATAAAATATATTACGTGATAAAATTTTAGCAATTTAACTAGACTCTCTATACCACTTATAATTAAACAAATAATGAATATTTAAATAATATTCTTTCGATTATTATTCTCTCTTATTTAGAAAACCGGTAAATACATTAAATATATCTGATCCCAAATATTTATAACATTAAAATATATAATTATTTTGGTGATCGATACTTTGGACAATACTAGGACCCTATAGTTGGTCCCACCATGTCCATATACCTATTCAACTTAATAGGGATGATTCTTGAATTCGCTGTTATGTGTAACCCTCTAGTCCCTTATATTTATAGAAGTGAATAAAATACACAGTCCAAGAGCAAAGTCTATAAACCCATAATGGCCCCTAAGGATATATGGATTATCATAATAATGACAACCAACCTACAAACCATGAACGTGTACTGTAATCTCATTAAATATCTCATAAAACTGGATGCACACATGTGCCATCACCCATTTCTTGATTTATTATTTTTTGATCTATTCAGATAGTTTTACCATTGTACTACTTTTTCCAAATACTTATTAAGGCATCACCATCTTGATTAAATAGTCCTGAGATATACAACTTCCTAAACTTGGAAGTGACAAATCCTTTCTTGACCATTCAACCAATATCATACCACCGACGACACACCCAAAACAAGCAACCTTGCCATGATATGAATACCATGGTATTTTACTTGCATCATAGTATCCAATCAAATGATACACATTGGTAATGGACTCAAGTTAAGAGACCAATACTCATGTTTGTAGAAAGGAACAACCAATGATAGCCAAATTATGTGGTGTTCATATTAGCGAGTCTATCCTTGTGATCTCACTAATAATGGTCACCAAGTGTAAACTTCATGAGAAGAAGTATCAATTCTCATGAACCCATAACACCTGATACTCAAACATTTAATATGAATAATCAGTAATATGTATCTAAACTATAGAAAATGTATTTAAGATTAACGACGTAGTATGTCGAGGTTCTAATTATATCCTAGGATCTACTATAACCTCTTGATACAACAATTAATTTTTAAAAATTATAATTATAAAAGTGGACACAAAAAATTATACACTATAATAGTAATATAACATCTTGTATAACTAATTGTATACATGATATGGTAATCCAAAGTACTGCATAGTTGGGTCTAAAGCACCCACTATTTCAACAATCCCACTTTCACTAGAGACAACTTCCTAACCAATCTTGTTATCTACACAAATGGTATAGACCATGCATCTTTTTAGTAATGGATTTAATTGTTGTGGCTTTCACATTTTAGCCCTGTGACATATCTTCTATAGGCGACCTCATCTTCTTGAGTAAAGCTTCTCATGATAAGCTATCCCTGAGTATATAACATTTTCCAATTCCCATAACATGACAACATGGAAATTAAGAATATCATAATTTACATTATGATAATAACTTTCTCAGTAAGTGTGATTCCAAGAACTAGAACAAATCATTTCATTTAACCACTTCTTAGCATCCATAGAAGATTCAATGTACTCAGTATTTTTAGATATGGGTACCACTGGCTTTTATGAGCTTGAATTTCTCATCACCTTATCCTAACTGCGATACTAGATTAAATTGATATAAGGATTAATAGTTTTTGTCCCAACATAAATAGTATTCCTTCTTCTCTATATACTAGGTATACAACGTTTGTACCTTATGAAGTAAAAGATGATAGTTATGATTTCTTCACCTTCATTGCTCCTAGAAACCATCGATATTTTCATATAATAATTTATATCCTGACATTATCAATTATTGTACATATTATGGAATAAGTGATAGATCAATCTCTAATGCTCATGGAACTCAATTCACAACATTAATCTCCTACATCTTCCAAAAATGCTAACATGAAGAGACTAAGCCATGTGACATTGAAAACTATTGTGAACATGAATTGTTTGAACTTGTATTTTTCAATTCATTGTCACTTTATGTATGATTGACAAGGTCCAAGAAACTGTGTGATTTAATTCAATTTTTCAAGTGCCCTGGAAAATAGGTTGGTACATTAATTGAAACATTAGAGAATAAATTTTAACATAATCTTATCTAACATTATGACTAATAAATGTTTTCCATATTTTTTCAAACATATTTTATTGGAAAATATTGGCGCTCCCACTATCCTTTGGAAGAAAAAAAAGAAAAAATTCATTTTTAATGAATTCTCTATGATCTTTTTGCTTAAATTTATCTAGAGATATATTTTAGTAACTAGAAACCTTTATTGAAATTTGATGGTGTCATCATCCCTTTCTAGTTGCATCGAATAGAAACTTTCCAAGAGAGATGATCATTACATCCAATTCCTAATATAATGATCTTAGAAGTTATCTATGACAATTAAAATTCTAATGAATTTAGGAATATCAATTTGGTATAACTAATCGATCCTTATTGGAACCAAACTTGTACCATCCATGTATAATCTCATTTGAATACCCACCGCAATATTCTATTAATAACCCCATTTTCAATTTGATACATGGAATCCATTATTAGATTTAATTGATCTAGTCAATATATGCTGACATCCATATATTGCTTACATGTAGGATTTATTGTTCTTAATGAATTATTTATCACCAGCCGTTGAAAATAGAAAACAATCACCATGGTTTTATTCATCCTAAATAGTATGTCTCACTGGAACATTTTTATTCCACATGTACGTGTGGAACTTGTTCTTCTGAAAACCATTTGTGCATATCGTGCATTGACTAATCCCAAGTATATATTTCTCCCACTATCAATAATAGATTTGTGCACCCTCAAATAGAAATTTAGTCTAATACTTGACTAAAAATTTTCTATATTAGGGATTTATGTAATATCGCAATGAACTTTTAGGATATTTTCTTAGATGCACCATGGGTTTAGCTGATTCATGTTCTTTTATTTAACAAAAACTTTTCAACTTTGACACATATCTGATGTAATAATGGGTTTTCATCATACTATGACTTGTATGATATCCATTTGTCATTTGAGTTGGCATATTGGTTATGGGTTTACACTGTAATTTTCAAATAATATCATGAAATATGATGGATGTTACAGCAGGTTGTAACATTTACACTCCGTACATCATAACATTGATGTATAAAATGTGAATTTAGGAATTTCCCCATGCTAAATTTTTGTTGATCTGAGGTAACATATAAGACTTAATCATCGATCCTCTTTATGAACATCAACACTATGATGTAGATACGGTAACATGACTTTATGAATCACTCTATAGTACATTATCATGATCGATGAATGTTTGGTCAAGATATTCTTAAGCATGTTGTTCCAAAGAAGCTCATATATTCATAAAAACATATACTTAACTATTACATTCCTTAATAAAATGAAGGAATATTATGATGTATCATTACCTCATGATTTCATTGAAATAGTTCACACACTCTTATTGAACTAACATCATATGCTTTGTGGCATACCATTATTTCTAAATGTTTCTTTTTCTGAACTAATGATTTCAAAAACACCAAAGGTGTTTAGATGTGACGAGCCTAAATACCATATTGAATTTATTCATGACATCCAATTTTAGTTTTACATGAAAAATAACTATATTTTCACATCTGGGTAGGATTTACATTTTATTATCATCGTGTGTTGCCTATGATTCAAGTACATCTAAACATTTTTTTGACTAGAGACACCATAAACAACATTCATTCCAAAACATGGAATAATGTGTCATTAAGTCCAAAGGTATCGTGAGATAATTTTTTTTTATACTCAACAACATGTTCAATTTGAATCTATCACCTGGAAATTAGATTTTATGTGTTTCTCACAACTGACTTAGGAATCACCCATTATCAGCTACATAGAGAAGGCACCTTACTCCTAGTAATGATTCTCTACATAATTGGATACTATATTTCAATAAATATATATAAAAATCATATTTTATTTAATACGCACATAGTTTTTTGGAAAACAATACATTTATTTTATGAATATAAACTAAATGAGAAGCGGGAACATGCCTCTTGTATTTCAGTTCATTGCATTTTTTAAACTTCCATAAAGTTATTTCAATATATGTGATGAAAATAACCTCTTGTTAAAATACCAACCAATTTTCATTGAAGGATATGAAAATGGTGCCTTTGGCGTAACTTTCCATATTCCTTTTTTCCTATCTTTTAATTTATTCTCCATAAGAACTAATATTGTGCTATATTTACTATTCTCATTACTTGGTGAATGTTTCCATAAAGGTAATGAAGCACTTACACTAAATTGTTCATTTTTATCCTTAAACATATATAGTGAAATTTGGTGTAAAAATGAGATGTCATGAATGATCATAGTCTATATTTCATGTTTACACAAAGCCAGTGTATTAATCACACCCAAAAATTACTTAGTTATCTCCTTGGAAACTTCTTGGAGATGTGAAATCATGTATCATAATCCATGTCATCATGTAGCCACCACAACTAACATTACATGTTGATGATATAATTATGACAGAGCCATCATATGCTTGATTCATGAGTCTCCTGTAACCAGTTTTACACCCTCACTTACTAAGGTGGCTTAACATGTTGGGACTCTAGCACATTTAATTTCCATTATAGTAATAATGTGTTCAAGGACCTATACTACACTTTTGAAATTATTTCATAGTGTAGACATTAATTTTGTCTAATATTTATCATATTTTTATTGTGTTATTACTTTCCATTCACTACAAATAAACCTTAGCATATTAGTACTTTTAATGTTGATTACCAAATGTGACATTAATTTAATCATTGAATGTCTCCCACTAATTTATTGAATTCTAGGAACCCTATATACAAGAATCGTAATACTCTATCGTTTGAGTATTCTAGTGGAAAGGATCCCTGAACCTCCCTTATAGTCTACAAGAATTGTCTATAACACTACTCAGAGGGTCTAAGGTAGGCTTCTGGATGGCCAACCGAATTAGCCGGCGGTTCCGTGATCTACTTAGTGAAGTCACAGCTTATAAAATCAAAATATGATTTACTCAACCCTTTCCTCTAAAATTATAATGAGTTAGATATGGATATTTCTCTGATGAAATTTTATTTAAGTCGACCCTCCGCCATAATAAGAACACTCTAGTAGTAAGAGGCACCATTAGCTATGGCATGACCAGCACCACAAACACTCGGTTTTGTTCAAACTTGAATGATGGAAGGCTGTTGTGACTTAATACTTCATTGAGGGTTTTATGTGTTTTTATATCGATGAATGTAATCCATTTCTATTAAACTTTTTCATCTATTTTTTCATGCACAAATCTGATCTTTAATAGAAAATAATACGCCACATATTTTTGCATTTTATTATCTATTATTTTAAGTATTTTTCTGCAGTTCTAAAATGCATAAAATAATAAATAAATACCTAATGGTAAACTACTACACGATTGGTCTTGGGAATATAATTGAACTATGGGAATCATACCTAACTTGAAATGTGATTCATAATGTATCTCACCCTGTCATGTATGTCTTCTTGTAATCTGGATTATCACCTCATATTGGCGGGGTCCACATCACCTCTGGGAGTACCATCTCATCTTGGTAGGATCCATGTGTCGTCTTGGTGTCCTGCCTCATCTTTTATTGTCTTGATCAATTTTCACCACCACCATCCATAGTAAAAATATATACTCATGCGTAGGCTAGGGGGACTAGGGGAATAAATGTACATCATGTAAAATTGGCCACACATGCCCTTACAGATTTTTACTGAAAAACTTAACATGATGTGCATACCACCTTTTTAAATAATTACAATCATCGCACGCTGTTAAATAATTAATTGAATAAAATTAAACATACATGGGTCCATTCTCAAAACTAAAATGAAGGTATAATAATTTGCAATATAATTAAAATGTATTATATTAGTACGAGAGTTGTATAATTAAATTAAATAAATTGATGAATTAGTATATTTTAATTATTCACTATTCCACTAATTAATCTAATTTCATTAGAAAATTAAACTAATATGTATATTTGGATTTTTAAATAATTAACAAAAATTCATTTTAATTAATTTAATTTAAATACCAAAATTAAATAAATTAATTTATTTTATTTATATTAATTTAAATGGTCAGTCCCTGATATGTCATTTCAACGCTTATATAGGTTGGAAGGTTGGGTTTAGAGGAAAACAGCCTGAGTTAGGTGGAGAACATGGAAGAAGACATCGGTGGAAGGCGACGTCCTTCGATGGGAGCAGGCCAACATTTTTTTCTAGTCGCTGGTTCCAGGAGAGGATGTACCGTACTATGGCATGTCTAGGAAGCCGAGCATTGGGGTATGAGGACCCCCTTTTTTTGCTTTTTATTTTTTATTGTGAAGTCACCTACCCTTTAATTTATTTATTTTAAGTCATGGTCTCCCAAAAATTTCTAAAGGCTAAAAAATATCCTTTAATAATAATTATAACTATTATACTTATGATTTATATAATAATAATAAAATAATAATTATATTTTTAAGTATTAAACAATTATTATTAATAATAATTTATGATGATAATTATTACCATTAAATAATAATAATTAGAATCCTTGTTTGGGTTTTAGGAAAAACCCAAACAATACAGCAGATCAAAAACGATTGGAAAAATTAATATCATGGATCGGGTCATCTTTCTCTCTAGAGGTTCGAAAAAACAACGACGTGAACCCTAGGTGTCAATGCCCTAGTAGACGACGATGACCTTCGAGCCGATCCCTCCCCCCTTTGTGGGGGAGGGATCTTCAACATTCCTCAACAGATCGAGGTCAACTTTTCACTCCTTCCTGTACTATGATCTTCTTCCTCCCTTCTTGAAATATTTCATTGGACCCAAAGTGCCGAATTTGGTTGGTGGATTTATCATCCTTATGTTGTATACTGTGGAGTTTTCAGAAACATTTATGATTATGAACCTCACTCTAGTTTCTTTTTTTAAGCATAGGCGACCATCAGTTGACTCGTTCGATAGGGTCATCTTCAGTTCCTAGAATTTTTAGGAGAGGGGAAAATTGTATTTCTTAGATAGTCATCACATTATGGTTCTACTCACTTTAGAGGAGGACCTCATCACTTCCTGGTCGAGCACCACCACAGCTTCAATAGTTTTTGGTTCTTCCTGTTTCAATGGTCTTTTGATTTCCATATGGGTCACGATTCTCCTTCTGCTACGGTCTGAGTAAACTTTCCTAATTTACCATTACTGTTTCAAAATATAACTTTAATTTGGATTCTTGGAAGACTTGTTGGATGGTTCCTTTGTGTTAATAGCCAAACTAGGTCCATCTATCCCCTTTTCAACCCGTAGGTCTACATGGAGATGGATGTATCGAGGATTTCTTTCGAGTAAATTTGGGTAACTATTAGTGAGGAGTACAGTTGCAAACAACTGGTGGTGTGTGAGAACTAGATGGAATTATTCTCTACCTGCAAATGGTTGGGGTACTCTTCAGTTATCAATTGCTGGGATGTTCATTATTTTGGATAGAAAGAGGGAAGAGTCAGTGGTAAGAATGAGGAGGCCCGCGTGGATGAGGGCATGTCAAATCAAGAGACTAAGAAAATTGAATGAGATGGTTGGGGTGGAAATGATTGCATTTCACAGACATGTTTGTAATTGCTACAGACAATGGGTCTTATGGAATATATTTTGTAGTCCAGTGCTCTGGTGTATCTCATGGTGTCATACAGGACTGGTTCTGGCACTTCTATAGAGAAGATGGACTGGATGGATTTGATTAATCTGTAGGTTTCAGAGGTTTTGAATTCGATTATGCAAGAAATAGGTGGCCCTCCAACTTGCAATGAGTATATTCTTATGGAGAGTGTGAGGGTGAGTGTTTATTTGGCCCAGATGGAGGGGGTTGCAACTCTTATGGAGCAGCAGGCATGTGGTGAGGAAGAGGAAACCACTGCTTCTTATGCTGAAGAGTTGAACATTGGTAATGGTGTCTCTTTTAAGGGGAGGAAGGTTCTTTTTAGAGAGGTTGACTATCCTGCTAAAGAGGAGAGACCAGGATATTCTGATTCGATGTCCCGGACCCCTTCACAGGTGATAAATAGGTTGTAAGGCCATGATGAAGTCTATTTGAGAACTATTAAAACTAGGTTGATGGATGCAGACGAGGTCAATGTGAATGGACTCAATGTAATTGAGGCTGATTAATTGATAAGTGAAGTCCCAAGGGAAAATTGTAATTGGAGTAATAGAAGAAGTAGAAGAAAGAAAGACTACTCCTCTTTACCTCCTTTTCTAGAGACCCGGTCATCTAAGAAGTTAAATTTCAAGAATGTGGATTTAGAGGCTATGGAGGACCAGCCCTTGGAACTATTTCTATGTTCTGGTGAAGAATTGGTTGATCAGGTTGTACTTCTTAATGCGACTAAAGAGAAAACATCTATGATGATGGGGAGGTCTTTTAAGGGTATACCTCAATGAATAGAAATACTCCTAGATTGATAAGAAAGACATAATCCTAGTAGGGGGCTTCAACAAAGGGAGGATCAGGCATGTGAAGTACATTCAGTCCTGGGTTCAGCTGGGTTCCCAGTTTGACAGTCTAGTGTTGAGTGTACCAGACATTTAGGTATCTTCAATATCTTGTAAATTTTGTAGGAAATCAATTTCTAGGTATCTCAAGTTAGTTTTAAATGATGTTAAAATTGATGATCATGGTGACCGGTTGGGGTGGTATTCTAGTTCGGTTTGAGTTTTTTTTGTTGTTATTTTGGTTTGACATTGGATTTTATGTGACTCTTTGGTGATACACATCATGCATTCTACTGGGGTCTGATCCAAATGAAGTTTAGAGCATTAATCCCTCACAGACGCATGCCATTCAGAATTTGTAGTTTGAGAGGGTATGGCTATGCTATCGGTTCCATAACCGTGCATTCATGCACGGGATAGTCTAATGAGTGTTCATGAAATGGGGAAGGTTGGTCTTCGTGGTGTAGTTGTTGGGGCGGGGCATATCCTGTAGTTTTGTTTTGGGATTTTCTTTGTTATTGTCTCTTGGTTGTAATGTCGGTCCTATGGTTTCTCCCTTTTTTATTCAAAAGTGATTTGATAATAAAAAGATTAATTTTCAGATATTCAATACTGGGGATCAAATGTAAATTCGATTAAATCTGAATATTTAATGTTGTTGTAATTGGCTGTTCGAGATCGGATCGAAACATGGTTTGAACCGATAGGACTGTTTTTTGAACCCTCTACATAATTTTATAAAATTTAATTTAATTTTACCTAGAAAATATATGAAATATCTCAAATACCAATGAGTGTTTCTGGAGCCCATAGGAGAAGCCCATGGGTTGGGGATTTTAAAACTTTCATTGGTGGATCAATGGAACTTGTCGATGCCAATGATTCAAGACCTGATCATGGTATGAGGATATCGCCTAAATTATAAAGAGATGAAAACATAAACAGAATAAATTCCTATTGATATCTCAATCTGTGGTCATCTACAACTCATTGATGTCAATCGTTGCTCGATGGATCCAAAGAAGGAACCCTCTAGATCATCTACATGCGCTTCAAAAATCCACAGTAGCATTGATCGTCGAATTCCTTGTGATAGTCGGAGATTCAATGATTTTGTCGATGTCCCTTCAATCACCACATCAAGGTTCCTTTTTTTCATGAGATATTTCTTGATTTAATCTTCTTGTATCAAGAGTTTCTCTCTATACAGAGCAAGAGGAGAAATATGATCTCATTTTAATTCCCTGAAAATGAGTGAATAGTATGAATGGACACCCATGAGAGTGAGCCTCCTCTTTATTTGTATTGGAGTTGGTAAATACCCTGGTGGGTTCTCTAGCCCCCGTTTATTTCAATGTCTACTAAATAAATACTTTTGATGAACTAAACTCCATTAATATTATTTATTATTTTATCACATAACTCTAATATATATATAATATATTACGTGAGAAAATCCAAGCAATTTAACTCGACATGCTATCCCACATAATATTAAACAGACCATTAATATTAAAATAATATTAGTTGAATTAATATTATCTCATATTACCAAATTTTTAAATACATTAAATAAATTTAATACAAAATATTCATAACTTTAATATTAATGAATTTATTTATATCTTTTGGTGATCGATACTTTGGAGAATGCTCGAACCCCTTGGTGGGCCCATGGTGTCTATATATATATTCAAATAAATATGGTATAATCTTGAATACGCTATTTTGTATATCCCTATAGGCCCTTATCTTGATAGTAGGGAATAAAATCCATAGACCAAGAGTGGATTATAGCAACCCATCATTGAAACTAAGGAGATAAGGATTGTCATTTCAATGAAAACCAACCTATGAACACTGATTGTGTTATATAATCTCTTGGTCATTATATATTTCATAAGGCAGGATTCACACTTGTGTCATCACCATTTTATTGATTTATTATTTTTTGATCTATCCGGATGGATTTCCCATTGTACTTATTTGGCCAATGAATTATGAAAGTAGAACCATCCTTATCAACCAGTTCTGAGATATAAAACATCATAAACTGAAGTGACAAATCCTTTTTGACCATTCAACCACTGTCTTACCACCAACGATGCACCCAACACAAGCTACCTCTCTATAATTTCAATACTATGGTTTTTCCTTCCATCACTCTACGCAATCAAACGATAAAAATTGGTAATGGTGGGATTTAAAAAGACCAATACACATGTCCATAGATAGGAACAACAAATGAAACCTAAAACATGTGGTGTTTTTATTGGCAGTTGTTTCCTCATAATATCACTACTAGAGTTCACCTAGTGTGAACACTATGATAAGATGTATCATTTATTATGAGACCCCATTACATGATAGTAAAACATATAATATGTCCAATTAGAATGATTTCTCTAGACAATTGAACATATATTTAACATTAATATCATAGTATCTCATGTTCCCAATATAGCCTAGAATTTGATCTAACCTTTCAATACGACAATTAATTTTTGGAAATTACCAATATAATAGTGGACACAGAAAAGTACACACTATAATGGTAACATAACATCAGGAATAAATAATTGTATACATGATATAGTAATCAAAAGTAATGCATAATATGGTAAAGGGAACTCACTATTTCAACACTAGAGAGATGACGGTAGTCATCCCCATAATAACTGTCATTGTAAATGACCTCTTATTAATGATGTCATGCCATAAGAAAGTCATCCCCTCTCTACGGTCCACCCTAAAGGACCTCCCTAGGGTATATACTACAAAAACATTCTCTATGGTTATACACTAAGCCGTGATGGTAGTCCTTTCCATCACAACACAGATTGTGAAGGCCCTCCCTATAGTAAATATTCACACTAACAAGAAGGTCCCCCACAAAACCAATATGTGAAAGACCTCAAATTATATGGAAAAAGGAGGGATAGTTTCATATACACTATAAAATAAGTCAATGACAAGTGATACCCTTTATCATTTAGGAAATGGCATGGGGCCACGTTTATCTTCGGAGTCACCCCCACACCGTTCATGCATTAAAAAAATCCCGACTACCCCACTACTAAGGATGAAATCTTCCCAAAGCATCTAGTTTTGGCACAAAATGTAGAGTAAGACCTAGTAGATAAACAAAATAAGATTTTTCTCATGAGAAAAGAACTATCCAAGGATAACATACGAATTATGATATGTCCAACAACCACTTCTAATTTCAGAATTTCAAAAATGTTGTTGGAAGAATACCATATCAATATATTTGGGGTGCATTGTCAATTATTTAGCTAGAAGTCTTTGTGTATACATGACAACTACCGTCAAAATGGAAAATTAAAATCCTTGATTTGGAATGCCTCCATGTATGGAAAAAAAAATTTTACCTCCTCAGTGAATCTCCGTCTACATTCACATCTTAGGGTGGGGATAACATAGATCACTACACATCACTCCACATCCCGTACAACATAACCCATTGTAAATGACATCCTGAAATTTCATAATCACTAGACTATAGAAAAATTAATTATATACTCAAGATCAAAAGATACTCAAGAATAATTGGCCTTGAGTAAGTATCTAATGAAACAGACCTGACGAGAGAATCCATCAAAAATATCTTGAACCAAGCCAGCAAGAATATTCAGCAGGATTCTCACTTATGGTAAGCCAACCAATGAGAACTGATCATGTGCTCAGAAGAAAATTATTCACATATCGAACTAGAACTATATCTAGATCATTCCTTAATGGGAATGAATGAGATCACAAAGGTGGAAATAATAGAATGAACTGCTAAAGTATGTGATCAACCCCGCCCTATAGGGTTGAAAACATTTTTAACAAAAAATTCCCATGTTAGACAAAAAATAATGTTCACTATACAATGATAAAGGGATGGCCAGCCCATAGGGATAGGGGGATTTTTATCTCATATTACCACCTACAGGATGTCTATCATCTTCTATTTATGGACAATGACAAATAGAGAAGTCACGTGTTCTACCCCATCTGGTGATTTATGTCCCCGAGTATGGGATAACACAAAAAATTCATATCATGGATCACATCGAGTCACTCTACTTCCTAAAACCTGAAAAGTATCATCATGTGGAAGGAGATGATTTGGAATGGGATGTAAGAGGGCATCCTACAATTCAGCATCAGGAATGTTTCCCCCAATTCAGTATGAATTGGTGAACTTCATGGACACCAATACCTTATAAATTTCAAAGGATAATTTAAATGAGGTGGATATGAGAGTTGATGATTCCCTCATGAGTAAAATCAACATTGAACTTGATGTTTTTTAGCACTCAGAACTAGAGGGGAATCTTTAATTAGGGAACTCCCTCAGAAAATCCCTTATTGCCTCCATTGAAGATATCTTATAAAGAGAATAAAAAGAGAAAGGAATATGACCCACCTTTTTCTTCCCACGATAATTATTTAACCATTCTTGAAGAGAGGTTTACTCGTCTGGAATAATAAATGATATAGCTAAGATAAATCAATACTCAGTTACTACATAAAATCCACTCTACTAGATATGTTCCCTAGGTAGAGGATCATCAAAAACATCTAACAGAGGTTCCCTTACCCCTAGGGATCGCTCCGGCGGATTAATTAGGGATCGAATGGTTTTTTGAGGCAGCATCGAGACCATCAACCTAACAAAACCCAATTCTAATAGGATATCTAGATTTCCTTCCTTTGGAAAAACAAACAGAATAGATTAATATGAATCCACAAAGGCATCCCCTGGATAGGTATTAGCTTCACGTTCCAGTAGTGCTGACACATACATATCTGCCCCCTACCATACCCATCCATGCTCAGTTTTAATATGAAATAAAACAAGGGATGCTAAATACCATCATGTTATAGATCAATCGAGTGAAAGAAATTGAAGTATGGCCTACTCTAATAAAACTAGAATAGAATCCATATCCAAAATGTGGGATAAACGTCCCACCTATAATGCCCTAAGATTCCATGGTACCCTTTTCTTTGAATAATACAGTAGCGTGTGTTGTACGCAACTTCGAGTTCTAACACACACCACATCCAATCAAAATAGCTGTTATGAATAGTAATACCCACTTTCTGAAATTTTATACATTTTATCTTTCAAAATGGACTTCATTTTTGGATTCATAATATCGAAATTATCAAAGGGTTAATTTTTGGTATTTTTCTGAATACATTCAATTTTTGAAGAATAGTGAAAAAAATACTGAGTTATTGTATAAAAATGAATTTTTATTTAAATAATTATTTATTTTATTTAAATTTAATTAAGGTAAAAATAGATACATAATACCTCTATAAGTTCAAGGTAATTCATCGGAGTTAGTTTATAATATTGTTAGATATATATAAATTTTATTGAACTTTTATCCGTCTTTTACCCACCTCCTAGGAGAATTTGGAAATTCACATAAAACATAATTTTACCACTTCTGTGAGTGTAAAGTCGAAACTCCGAGACACACGATTAGTATCAAGGAGTAAAATTTGGGTCCATAAGATAAAAATAATATCTAGTGAATAGAGACTTTATAATTTTATTTACCATGGGTAAAAGTAAATAGGGTAATTAAGGGTAACAATGATATTAATATTACTCTAACACATGTCATAATTCTATTGGGAAAGTGTATCTCGACCGAAAACAACCTTAGGAATAAAATATTATCATTTAGGTCCACTTGGATTAGATTAGGACATTTATTATTATTTAATTCAAATAAGAGTTAAAAGAGTTAACATCAATGTTTAATTGTTAAATCATTTTTAATATAAGGATAAAAATAAGATAAATTCGATTATAGATATTACATAGAAAGATAAATCTATTTCCTACATAATGGTTTTTTATTTATAATTTTTAGACGTTAAATAATTTAATTTATTTATGACACATTGTTGATGTTGTAATTACCTAATTAATGAAATATTAAAATACTCGATATTATAAATATCATACTAAATGTAATTTGAGACTTTTTATGAATTACACTAATTTTCTAGGATAATATGACATATTAGAATTGGTTATATAATGTTTTTTCGAAGTAATAATGCTGTTATGAAATTATCAAAAACAAATACTCAATACTGTCAAAATTGATATAAAAGAGGTTTTAAAACAAATATTATATTATTAAATGATATTATATTCCAAAAATTGGACCACTTGGTGGTCGTTTGGATGTATATGGTATGTTTATTATCTATATAATATTAAAATACAATGGAACGTGGTAAATGTCATACTATTTAACTAAGAGTTAAATATAAATGATAAGGTTAATATAGTGACCCAAATCTATCTAGAATCTATTGGTTGAAAGGATTTCGACCCTTCCCACCTTAACCATTAAATAATCTACTTTGGATCCATTATAAACCGAATATGAATTTATTATGAAATAATATTTCTATATTTTCTAAAGGAGCCCCTCACACCACTTATAAAAGGGCACACCCCTTCTCTCTAATTTACACCTTCAAATCCTTTTGTCTCAGCCAAAAACTGACCAAATATTCTCTAAACTTCATTAAATTCAACATAGATGCCTTAGTATGATCATAAATCCAACCTAAGGAGACCTTTTGATCAAATAAAAATGAAGAACCTGATTAAGAGGTAATGTTTTCACGACCCTCTTTCAAGTTCCTTTCTTCTTCAACTTCTTCATTCATTGTTATTCCCATTAAAAAATAAAAACTACAGTATCTTCTCTATACTATGATGTTATTATAAATATGGTACAACCATATTCATTATTCTATCTATCCTTTGAATGAAATGTCACCATACGTGCGTACGTACGACTTACCGTCTCCACGTCGTGGTGTAATTGTTATTAAATAAATTATTATTTGGGTGGGTATAATAATGATATGTAATTCCAATAAATAATATATATAAAATTATAATGATTCTGTATATATGATATACAATCCAATTATATATTATTTTAATATCAAAATAATGATATTGTCGCTCGTGCGTACGTACGGACTATCATCTCCACGAACGCGATGAGATTCATTCCCCATCATTCCATTCAAGACTAATTCTCATATAATGATTAAAAATAATGTTTATGGACTTCATATCATTCTGCATATGAATAAGATACAACCTATCCATAACAAACATGGCTTATGTAAAAAAAATATAAAATAAAAAGAGTAAGTTAACACCCGAATCGATGATAATACTAATATATTGTTAACAAAGCAATGGTAAAAGATCATATATGATATCATATTAATGTATATGATTCCTGTATAATTTAATAAAAATTATTTCACCATTATATAAGAGGTTAAACTACCCTCAACCAAGTAATATTACAAGGTAAGGGTTTATTCTCACAATCTCTTCATTATCCGAGGTTGTATATGTGTAATTATCAACTATGACCTCTTTATTATCCACATCCATGTTTCTTGAAAAATTTATTTCAAATCATTATTACTATTTTACAGACTATGGGTAAATTCATTTATACCCTTTTGACGTTTTATAAGAATTTTATAATGAAATCTTTCTGTCGTTTTCCAAACAATGTCCTTTTTAACTTTTTCAACAGAATTAAGGTAAGAATTTATTTTTTTACTCATACGGCAGGTGTGGATATTTTCTGCCATTATAAAAGCGTCGAAGCTTCCCTTACAATCTTATAAGAAAATTTTCAAAGTAAATCTATTCTTTTATAATTATGTGACTTTTAAATTATTTCAAAAAAAGAGATATTTCTCTCAAAAAGATTTGATTTCATCTTTTTCAACATCCTTTAGTGGATTTTAAGCTTATTTGAAGTTTATTTATTATGATAAAAAACTTCAATATTGTATTAAAGGTTCTGCGATATGTTTGATTGTGGATGTGTTATTTTTATACCATTCATAGTTTATGGAGAAAGTATTGACATTTCGTATGCTAGTTTTAATATGATTGTTTATGTTATGTTTAAACCTGTTCATATGAGGAATGAATTGGACATAGTTAGTGATGGGTGGAGCCCACTATAGCTCTTCGATGCATCAGTAGCTATAATGAGACAAACTAGTCGCTTGGAACAAGGCCTTGAGAAAATCTTATTTGTAGTATTGGAACGAGGCCTTGACTATGTGGTTATGATAGTATTGCATTATGAATTCCATCATTATGAAAGTGGTTATTGATATTGCATGTGATTATTCGACTAGTAGAATATCCTTTGCATAAGTAAACGAAATTATTTCATTTTATCTTTTCCATATTATTCTGGTGTTCATATTTAAAAGGATTTTTTTTAGTTATACATTGCCTTAAATGTATCTTCTTATTTTTGAAAGTTTCAGCTATATTTTTATCCTTACTGGGCATTTGAGATCACCCCTTTCTGTGTTTTATTTGTCCCAGGATGTGAAGAAGTATTTTATGAATGACCTGCCGGAATAGTATAAGGGGATATGTGTGTGGATACAAGATGTTGCTGTATTTTTCACTTTATGATGTAATGTAAACTTTATGAAAGTACCTAGTGTTTCCAAGGATACTAAACTAATCGGTCATTCGAGGCTTGATCTTTTGTGATCATGTGGATGTTTTGTAATGATGCACTGACTCTGGGTAACTGGGGATGGAGAATTATAGTTGGTCTCAAAGAAATTTTAGTACAAACCATGGAAGATAGATTTAGATAAACACTAATTAGATCACATAGACCTAAGATGGAGTTTGAGAATTAGTATAGAAGAACTTCGTATAATTTTGGTATTGTAGAGATTTTGTGAGTCTTATGAGCAATACATTCCTGTCTGGATACGAGTAGGTAGAGGTGGCTCTGGAATATTTGTATATAGGGGTAAAACCCAAAAACACAGCTTTGAGCTAGACTCGAATGGGAACGGGTGCACGACAACGGGCCATGCTGCACTCTTGGTTACGACACTCCCGTGAGATATTCTTAGGATAATTCTCATTTTCATAACAAACCATTGTGAAGGGTTTATGAGTATATAATTCATCAAAGAAAACATTTTTATGATTATGGATTATATCCATAAATAGTTCAATTTATGTTAAGTTTTTTACATGTATAAAATTATGTATTTTGATTCAAAAACTGATCTAGTTTATGCCATTGTTTATAAATGGTGCATAGTGGAAGAAATGAAACCGTATCAATTCACGCACTCCATGTCGGGATTTCTCTCCTACTCAAGTTAATTATTTTGGAGCTAGTAATGAAACTTGTGTTGATCGGCTAATCACCATACTAGGACAACTTACTCAGGTTATGAATAATAACCTTACTCATATGGAACACCCAAATCCACAGCATGGAGGATCAATGTTAGACCACTTCATGAGGAAAAAACCACCAACATTCAATGGGAGTACAAATCCCTTAGTATCTAAGCAATGGATAAATTCCATAGAGAAAATATTTCAGGATTGGGGGAGTAGTGAAATGGAAAAAGTTATCATGGAAGTTTACCGCTTCACTAGAGATGCTGACCAACGGTGGTCATTCATTCAAAACATGAAGGAAGATGATAAAGTATCAAATATGGAAGAGGGAGTTCAAAGAGATTTTATTAGAAAAATAATTTCCTCATGACCATCAAGCAGATATGGAAAGGCAATTTGTTAGTCTAAGAAAAAAGGTGGATGAGAATGTCGCCAAGTATGAAGCTGACCTTACAAGGTTAGAAAGGCATGAAATAGATTATATATGACACCCAAGGAGTAATATTGATCCTTTATTTGATCGGTTAGTACAATTTCTCCGTCTAGCATAACACTCACAATCCTTCTCATCGTACGAAGATATTTTCTCATGTGCTACCAAGACAGAAATGGAATTCTATAAGTCTTACGACTTTAAAGCAAAGAAATAGAAGAAAAGATATGTAGATCACTCTAGAAATAGAAATAAGGGGAAGAAGGGAAAATTTGAATATCCATCTAGTAGTAAATGTGGGAACAAACACCCCATTACTTGATTAAAAGGAATAGGAGTCTGTTACAAGTGTGGTGAAAAAGGCCACGAAGCTCGTGATTGCAAGGGGAAGAAAGAAGCTATCGATGTTCAATTATACAATTGCAGGGATATGGGACATTATGCAATTGAATGTACTAAGTTTCATGGAAACATACTTCAGAAATGTCCAAGGGATCAAGTCCAAGCTTATGCTATCACTACTACCAAGGTTGAATCTCCGAAAGATGTGGTGGTAGGTTATTTAATGGTTTCCTCAAGTTTAGAAAGTGAATTATTTGATTCTGGATCATCGCATTATGTCAATTCTTCCTAGTTTTCTAAGAAAATTAAATATTTACAATTTGATTTAACAAGGTAGTTGTCAATCAAAACTCCAAATGGGATTATCATTGCAAATATGTTTTGTGAATTAGTCCCCATTAGAGCACATAAATTTTCTTTATCCTCTGATCTCATTATCATACTTATGATTGAGTTTTATATAATCCTCGGTATGGATTGGATTTCAGACCATGATGTGAATATTTATTGTAAGAAGAAGGAGGTTACGATTTTTTTATGATGATGATAAGGAACACATTATCATTTGTGAAGAATCATCACCACCTAATTCTTATCTACACCCATCCCCAGTAGCTCAACTAAATTAAATTATTTGGGAGGAAGAGAATAAAATGACTATGTGTGAGGAAAGGAATGTTCAAATAGCGGATGTACCTATTGTGAACGAATATGTAGAAGTGTTTTTGGAAGATTTACCTGGACTTCCTCCAGAATGATAAGTTGAGTTTTCCATTGATTTAATTCCAGGTTCAAGGCCCATATCGAAGACCCCTTATAGAATGGCCACTGTGGAATTAGTTGAACTAAAGAAACAACTAGAGGAATTGAGTAATAAAGGATTTACTCATCATAGTTTTTCTCTATGGGTATCCACTATCCTTTTTATTAAGAAGAAATATGGATCTACGAGGTTATGTATCGACTACAAGGAAATAAATGCTATAACAATAAAGAACAAGTATCCCCTACATCGCATTGATGATTTATTTGACCAACTGCATGGAGATAAATACATTTCAATGATTTACCCTTGATCTGGATACCATCAGTTGTCTGTGCTGAAGGAAGACATTCCAAAGACAGCATTTTGAACCAGGTAAGGGCATTACGAGTTTACAGTAATGCATTTTGGATTGACTAATGAACCCTCTGTATCCATGGATCTAATGAATAGAGTTTTCAAGTAATATCTCAATGATTTTGTGGTGGTATTTATTGATGATATCTTGGTATATTCCAAAAGCTATGAAGATCATGAAAATCACTTTCGCATTATCCTGAAGACTCTGAGTAGAAATGAATTATATAGGAAGTTTAGAAAGTGTGAATTCTAGCTTTAGGAGATTTATTTTCTTGGCCATATTGTCTCTAAATATGAATCATTGTTAATACTTCTAAGAGAAAGGCAATCAACGAATGGCCTGCATCGGTGAGTATAACTGAGGTACGCAGTTTTTTTGGTTTAACAGGTTATTATTGACATTCCCTCTAGAACGTTTCCCAATTGGCTAACCCATTATCAAAGCTCACATGTAAAGGGGTTAAATTTGTTTGGACCAAAGAGTGTGAAAAATGTTCTGATGAACTGAAGAGAATATTATTCAAGGCTTCTATATTGAATCTACCATCAAGGAATGATGTGTTCTTTATTTATAATGATGCATCGAAGAAAGGACTTGGTTGTTTCCTTATGCAGAATGATAGAGTTATTTCCTATGCATCAAGACAACAGATACATCATGAGAAAAACTATAATACTCATGATCTTGAGTTATCTGTAGTAATCTTTGCATTGAAGATATGGAGATTTTATCTCTATGGTGAAAAATTTGAGATATGTACTGATCACAAGAGTTTGATGTACATTTTCTCATAGAAAGAACTCAAAATGAGGCAAAGTCATTGGCTTAAACTACTCAAGGATTATGATTGCACGATACACTACCACCCAAGGAAGGAAAAAAAGAATGAAGATTCTTTGAGCAGAAAGGATCCTGGATTTTTGAACATGATGGGAGAAGATAGGGATCCTATTTTCATGGATTTTGTAATGATGGATATGGGAATCATAGTGGAAGGTGAAACGTCAATGATTTTTTCAAATGGTTTCCAAACTATCTTTACTAGAAATGATTAAGAGTTATCATACCAATGATGATGAATTTCAAAATAATATTAAAGCTCTGGATGATGGGAGATTGAGTGAATTTGTGTATAAAGATGGAATTTTGAAATTTGGGAAGAGACTTTGTGTTCTCTATATACCTGCTCTAAAAAGGGAATTATTGGTCGATGCTCATAGTTTTGATTTTTCTATACACCCTGGGAGCACTAAAATGTATACATATTTGAAGGAACATTTTTGGTGGGACATCATGAAATGGGTGATTACTGATTTTTTATCAAGATGTATGGTTTTTCAACAAGTGAAAGCTGGAAGGAAACAACCAGGAGGAGTCATGCAACCTCTTCCCATACCTGAGTGGAAATGGGATAATATCACGATGAACTTTTTCATGGGACTACCAAAGACTCCTAGAATTAATGATGAAATATGGGTTATTTTTTATCATCTTACCCAAGTCAGCACATTTTCTTGCTATAATAGAAGATATGCCAGTTGAACGTCTAGCAAGACTATATATTAATGAAGTTGTGAGACTTCCTAGAGCACCGCTATCGATTATTTCTGATCATGATCCCCGTTTTACGACAAGATTCTAGAAAAGTCTACAGAACGACCTGGATACTGATCATCGTTTGAGCACTATCTACCACCCCCAAACTGATGGAAAATCAGAACGGACTACTCAAACCATAGAAGACATGTTGAGATCTGGATCACATGTCTTTCAGGGTATCTGTGATCAATATTTACCTTTTGTGGAATTTTCTTATAACAATAGCTTCCATTAAAGTATTTGGATGTCACCATATAATGCATTATACGAAAAGAGATGACACACACCAACCTGTTGGGATGACGTTGGTGAAAGAAAACTCGTAGGCCTAGAACTGGTGGAGGAAACGATGGAAAAGGTGATGTTAATCAAAAACCACATCAAAGAAGCTCAAAGTAGGCAGAAGAGCTAAGTTGACAACCAAATGAAGTATTTGTAATTTTAGGAAGGAGATCATGTTTTCTAGAAGGTATCTCCATGGAAGGGTCTTATAAGTTTTGGTAAGAATGGTAAATTGAGTCCCACGTACATAGGAACTTTCGAAATTCTAGAAAGAATTGAGGCAGTAGCTTACCATTTGGAAATTCTGCCATGTATCTCCAAAGTTCACGATGTGTTCCACATATCACTATTGAGAAAATACATGTCTGACCCAATACATGTACTCACCTATGAAGAATTAGAACTGGAACCTGATCTTTCTTATTACGAAGTTCCAGTCAGGATTCTTGATACAAGAGAACAAGTGCTAAGAAACCGGACGACTCATCTGGTAAAAGTTCTATAGAGAAACCATAAAATGGAAGAGGCAACGTGGGAACCCTAGGAACATATGATGAAGAACCACCCAAGTATTTCCATGCGGTAGTATTCTGGAAATTTTGAGGATGAAATTATTTGAAGGAGGGGAGAATGTAACACCCCAATCTTCCATGGTACGTTGCACTTTGAATAATACAGTAGCGTGTGTTGTACGCAACTTCGAGTTATAACACACACCATAACCAATAAAACAAGCCTTTATGATTATTAATACACAATTCTTTAAATTTTATAGATTTTATCTTCAAAATGGTCTTCATTTTTAGATTCGGAATATCAAAATTATCCTAGGGTGAATTTTTTGTATTTTTCTGAGTACATTCAATTTTCGATCAATAGTGAAAAAAACATTGAGTTATAGTTTAAAATCGAATTTTTTTTAAAATAATTATTTATTTTATTTAAATTTAATTAAGGTTAACATAGATACATAATAACTATATAAGTTCAATGTAATTCATTGGATTTAGTTTAGAATAATCTTAGATATATAAAAATTTTATTGAACTTTTCACTGTCTTTTACCCACCTCCAAGGAGAATTTAGAAATTCACATAAAACAAAATTTTACCGCTTCTGTGAGTGGAATCTGAAAAATCCAAGAGACACAGTAAATATCATGGAGTAAAATGTGGTTCAATAAGATAAAAATAATTTTTTGTGAATAGTAACTTTTTACTTTTATTTACCACGGTTAAAAGTAAATAGAGTAATTAAGGGAAAAAATGATATTAATAGTACCCTAACACATGATATATTTATATTGGACAAGTGTATATCTACCAAAAACAACCTTATTATTAAAATATTATCATTTAGGTCCACTTGGATTAGATTAGGAAATTTATTATTATTTAATTCAAAGAAGAGTTAAAAGAGTTAAAATCAATGTTTAATTACTAAAACATATTTAATATAGGGTTATACATAAGATAAATTCGATTATAAATATTAATTAGAAATATAAAAATATTTCCTACATAATGTTATTTTAGTTATAATTTTCTGACATTAAATAATTTAATTTATGTATGACACAATGGTGATGCAGAAATTACCTAACTAATGAAATATTAAAATAATTGATATTATAAATATCAAAATAAATGTAATTTCAGACATTTTATGAATTACACTAATTTTATAGGTTAATATTACATATTAGGATTTATTATATAAAGTTCCTTCTAGGTAATAATGCTGTAATGAAATTATCAAAAAACAAAATAACCAATACTGTCAAAATTGACATATAAGATTTTTTAAAACAAATATTATATTATTAATTGATATTCTATTTCTAAAGAACTAAGGATTGGACAAAAAGCTTATATAATGATTGATTTATTATTAATGGACCACTTGGAGGTCACTTTGATGTATATAGTATGTTTATTAACTATATAATATAAAAATACAAAGAGACATGGTAAATGTCAAACTATTTAACTAAGAGTTAAATATAAATGAAAAGGTTAATATAGTGACCCAAACGTGTCTAAAATATATTGTTAGAAATTATTTCGACTCATCTCCACCTTCAAATTTATATAATACATTTTTGAGCTATTAGAAACCGAATATAAATTTATTATAAAATACTATTTCTAGCTTTTCCAAAGGTTCCCCTCACCCCTCTTATAAAAGGGAACTCCACATTCTCTATAATTTACACCTTCAAAAATTTTTGGCTCAGCCAACCCATTCACAAATATTCTCTCAACTTCCCTCACTTCAACATAGAGGACTTTTTTTGATCATAAATCTAGCCTACAATGCCCTCTTGATCAAATTAAGAGGAAGAACCCGAGTAAGAGGTAATGTTTTCCCCATCCTATTTCAAGTTCCTTTCTTCTTCAACTTCTTCTTTATTTGTTATTCCCATTCTAAAATAATAACTCCAGTATATTATATATTCTCTGATGCAATTATAAATATGTTACAACCATATTCATTATTTTATCGGTCCTTTGAATGACATGTCACCATACGTGCATTCGTACGACTTACCGTCTCCACGTCGTGGTGTAATTGTAATTCAAAAAATTATTATTGGGACATGTATAATAATGATGTTTAATTCATGTAAATAATAAATATAACATGATAATTATTCAGTATATATGATATACCATCCAATTATATATTATTTTAATATCAATTGAATGATATTGTTACTCGTGCATACTTACGGATTATAGTCTCCATGAACGCGATGAGATTCATTCCCCATCGTATTCATTCAAGAATAATTCTCATTTAATGATTAAAAATAATGTATAGGGAATTGATATCATTCTAGATATGAATACGATACAACCTATCAATAACAAACACGTCTTATGTAACAAAACATATAAAATAAAACATTTAAGTTAACACCTGAAACGATGATAATACAAAGATATTATTAACAAAGCAATGTTAAAAGATCATATATGATATCATATTAGTGTATATGATTCTTGTATATTTTAATGATAATTATTTCATCATTATACAGGACGTTAAATTAACCTCAACCAAGGAAAATTACAAAGTAAGGGTTTATTTCACAATCTCTACAATATCCACGGTTCTATAAACGTAATTATCTACTGGGACCTCTTTATCATCCACATCCATGTTTCTTAAAAAATGTCTTTCAAATCATTCTTAATATTTTACAGACTATGGGTTAATGTCATTTATACCATTTTTTACTTTTTATAAGAAGTTTATAAAGGAATGTTTCAGTTATTCTCTAAACAAGGACCTTTTTAACCTTTTCGAATGAATTAAGTTAAGAATGTCTTTTTTAACTTATATGGTGGGTGAGGATATTTTACACCATTATGAAATCATCTAAGATTCCCTTACATGATTTTAAGAATATTTTCAATGTAAATTATTTCTTTTATAATTATGTGAATTTTAAATGATTTCAAAAAAGTGATATTTTTCTCAAATAGTTTTGATTTTATCCATATTAACATCCATTGATGGATTTTAATCTTTTTTGAAGTTTATTTATTATGATAAAAAACATCCATATTGTATTGAAGGTTTTGTGATATTTTTTTACTGTGTATATGTTATTTTTATACCATTCATTGTTTATGGAGAATGTATTGACATTTCGTATGCTAGTTTTAATACGAATGTTTATGATATGTTTAAACCTGTTCATATGAGGAATGCTTTGAATTTAGTATGTGACGGGTGGAGCCCGATATAGCTCCTCAAAGCATTGGTAGGTCTCATGAGACAAACTAGTGTCTTGGTACAAGGCCAGGGAAAAATATTATTTGTTGTCTTCGCATGAGGCCTTCAATATGTTGTTATGATAGTCTGGAATTATTCATTCTATCATTATGAATGTGGTTATTGATATTGCATGTGATTATTCGACTAGTAGAATATCCATGTGAATATGTAAATGGAATTATTTCTTTTTATCTTTTCCATATTACGCTTAAATACAAGTTTAAAAGGATTTTTTATTACTTGTATATTTCTTAAATGTTTATGCTTATTTATGACAGTTTCCGCTATATTGTAATCCTTACTAGGCATTTGAGCTCACCCCTTTCTATGTTTTATTTTTCCCAGGATGTGAAAAAATATTTTATGAATGACCTAAAGGGATAGTATAAGGGGATATGAGTGTGGAGACAAGATGTTGTTGTAGTTTTTACTTTCTTATGTAATGTAAACATTATGAATGTATCTATTATTTCCAAGGCTACTAAACTAATAGGTGTTTCGAGACATGATCTTTTGTGATCATGATAATGTTATTTAATAATGCACTGACTCTAGGTAACTTAGGTCAGAGCGTTACACCACCAACACATAATTCTGGGATCCCATTATTCCCAGACATCAATAGCTCTAGTGACTCGGAGAAACACCTGATGATCTACTCTTCTTCATGTGATCCCATGTTGAAACCCCGAAGAAACAAGAAGGTATGAAGCTCAGATTATTTTTGTTAACCCAATAGGGGTCAACCTTCGTGCAGTATACTAGCTTGCCTACTAACTTGACAACAGGATGGGAGGACCTACGTTGCCAGTTCTTATTCAAATTCGTCACAATGTTGCAAAAAACAATAGTTAGTGACCGCATGAACTGAAAATAGTGAGATAATGATATAGTTTCAGACTTAATTTCCATATGGAATGTTCTAACATACCCATTGAACTTGATACTCCCCAAAGATGAGATTATTTCCATGTGTATCGACAATATTTGTGATGAGCTATAAACACCACTCATTCCAATTAAATATACATGTGGATTTCAGGATTTCTCCACCATTTCTTATAGAATAGATAATTACTTACAACAAACCAATATCAACACCCTATCAGCCCCACCTACCCTGGTAAAATGAGAAGTGAGAGCTAAATAAGCTTCCATTATGCTTATTCCACCCCTTACACTAGCTCCAGCTCTATGATGCACACAAAATTGTGTAGTGATCCCTAGAAATCAGCAGCTTCCACTGTATCATGAAAATGAGCAATGGGGATAAATGAGAAATCAATTTGAGGTAGGAAGAAATAAAGTGAATAAATTCTCATATGATCATGTTCGTGGATAAACTATAGCTACCATGAATTTTGTCTTGATTTGGCTAACAGAGTTGAAGAGGGCTCATGAAGTAGGTCAGTGTGAAAAGCCACATTACTGAACCTTCACCTTGATATTGGGGGAACAACATCCAAGAGTGATTTTTCTTCAAGGATCTCCTATAAAGAATGATGACTTTGGATAAATCACAATGAGACCCCATTTTGTAAGAGTGAAAGGTGTTTCCACCACCGATCCAGATAATTTAGGGGAGTGGAAAATGTTTCTAAAAACATGAATATTTCAATAGTTGGGCGACTCAAAAAACAATCAACTATGCCCATGGTGTCCCCCATGAAATGTTCATGCAATCAGATGTGCCTATAATATCTCTTGATTGAACACAACCAACACAATTAGTCCCATAATCTTTCAAAGGTTTCACACGCAAAATTTAGTACAATCAGAAGGCCATAAATCACATGCAGGAATATGAACATTCACCAAAGACAAAGTCAGTTTTTACCCTCTAAGATTTCAGGCCAAAAGATCTAAATATACGAGTGGTTCCCCACCTAATAGAACCATGAGAACCACCCCAAAAAACGAAACCACCAGAGGTAGGTGATGAGGTAGAGTCGTAATAAAATGAAGATGTTATTTTTAGATTCATCAATGTCATCCATTTTATTAATCCCTTCTTCAATGATGAATGTTCTTATGAAAAAACATTCCTCCACCAAACCTGGGAGCTCAGAGAAGAAGATGAAGAATCCAATGATATTAAGGAAGATGCAACCATGATGTAATGAGACTCATGTACAGACCACCACTCAAAAACATTAGAGTTTAAAACCCCCTTGGAATATCCCTCAAGTGGATAGAAAATAAAACTAGAGAATTTCCCTAATCTGGTCAGATGAAATCTTGGCCAAATTTTCTTTGAGTATCTGTTGAAAAGAAAACATGAGTTTAGATACTGAAGGCATGTGAATAGACTAGCTCGAAAAAATCCACATTGGATGAATGATTTTTCAGCTCCAATACCTAGGGCCAACCCATCATCATAAAATGATATATCCCCTAACGAACCTATGAATGAGTGTACCCAAGGCAGAAAGTGTCGGCCATTAGCTCAATAATATGATATTTTGGAGTAGTTGTCTTTGGTACCAAGTAATATATCAATCTTGGATAGACTGAATCAATCTGAAGACCTCGGTGATTCACTCATAGATGCTTTGTTATGTACCCAAGAGTTTTAAGTCTTTGTATATCAACCCTACAAAATGTGATGAAGTTATCTATTTCAAAAATCAAGATGAAGACACTATCATGCAGGGTCACATCAAACCCATATATGTGTATGGGAAGAAAAATAGTGTTGATACACATAATGTCTTCATCAACAATGGATTTGGAGTTAATCTCATTCCACTACAAACACTTTTTTAGTTGGGCTGCAGTGAGGATGATTTGATGCCCAACACCATGACTCTTTTGGTCTACGACGAAAGAGAGTAGAATCTATTAGGCCAAATTATGCGTGAAACCCAATTTGGTGTCCATATATATCATCCCAAATATTTGGTGGTCCGATATAATATGGCATTCAATTCCCTTCCAGGAAGTCCTAGACTGTATCAAAATGTAGCAATCCCCTCTTATTAACATCATAACCTCAAATATAGAATTAATGAACATAGTGGGAGACTCTATGCTGAAAAGGCTCCCTTAGATCACTTTGAATCACACTATATTTACATAGTGTTCTATGAAATGATAGGGATGTGACACCCAATCAATGGTGTTGATTGAATTCTCCCCCCAAATGGTTTTGAAACTCTTCCCACTAACACCCACTAGTAGATCGAGGATGAATATGTACTTCCCATAATTCATATTGAGTGAACAATTCCAAATTATGATGCATAAAAATATGTCTTCATGATTTAGGTCATGTAATCCAAGCCTGATAATGTTAAAATTCTCACATACCCCCAACATAATGATGAGGGCTGAGATAGAAATTCCACTGAACCATCACTAAAACTGAAAAAAATCCTTTCCTCACCCAGTACGTTATGAGGGACATTTTTTTCTTTCTAATAAGATGAGGAATATATTTTACCCCTTCCTGAATCTTCTCTTGAGAAGCCCCAATCGACTGTCGGGGTAGAAGAGGCACCATCACCTCCCATACACCAAAATTTCAATGCTTCCCTAAGCTATGGAACAATCATCTCAAGAATTATTTCCCTGCCATAAGATGAAGAGGGAGATGGTGAGGATGTAGAGGAGGAAGAAGAAGACCTAAATGATTACCCTAAAAAAATTTACTAAGGTATCCCTACTTCCATTGATGAACTCCTTAAAATCAACATGGGTATAGAAGATGTCATGAGATCCACTCTAATTAGTGTGGTTGTGTCTCTATAAGAGAAAGTTGTATAAACCTCCTTCCTGAAGTATAATCGATATGTTTTCACTTGGAATTACACCAAAATTCAATGTCTCAATCTAGAGGTGGCCACTCACTACCCATACTTTCTAGAACACCACCATGGTTATAATAATTCTTCTATGAGGACACACTCGACCCATGCTGCCAAAAAAAAGCTAAAGTCGATAATCTCATCAGAGCCAGCTTCATTTAGGAAGTTCAATTCGCCATCTTCATGGACAACATTTTCCCCTTAGAAATGAATAATGGTCATATCCAAGACCGTATTTTCATCCAGGGTCTCAATGGACATTTCCCAAAATATGACATCCTCGTCCTAATCATAGAAATGATGATTGATGCAACTACTGAATATGAGTCTCTCTCTTTTATGGATGGTTATCCAGAATTTAACAAATTCCAGATGGATTGAGAGAATAATGATCCAACTCCTTTTGGGCTCCCAAAGGAGTTTTTCCACTAAAGTGATGCCTTTATATTTTAAAAAATTTGTTTCCACATATTGGCATGCCATGAACCGCATGTTCAAGATTTTCTAAGAATGGTTGTAGAATGCTATGTGTATGATATGGGGATTAAATCAATAAAACAATTAGACCATATAGAAGATCTCAAACTTTCATCAATAAAATAAGACAACACAGTATGAAAATGACCCCCTAAAGTGTGCTTTTAGCATTATGTCATGAAAATTTCTCGGCTTTTTCGTACATAACCGCGACATCAATGTTGACCCTAATATGTAAAAGGAAATCCTTGACATTTTACCTTCTTGAAAACTCACTGATTTGAGAGGAATCTAAGGGGACATGGCCTATATTTGGTGCATCATATCCATCCTCACAGGAAAACACATTCCCTTTACCAGGTTGATGAAAAAACGAGTAAAATTTCAGTGGAATGATGATTTTTAGGAATATTTCAACAATCTAAATAGATATATAATAAGCCCACGAGTTCTAATTCCACCTAAAAATGGAATACAACTCATTCTATACTTTATCTCCTTGATGTGATATCAAGGAACCTTCCTCACATAGAAGAATGATTTTTCTATTGAGAATAGTGTCTAATACCCAACCAAACCATGATCGATGCAATGATTAACTATTCAAATATTTTGAAGAGATGCCTTGCATTACTGTACTCTATCTAGGAGCTAAGGCATTACTCACTGCACGACAAGGTCCACTTAGTCTAACTAAACAAACCACTCAAGTATATTCCCATTTATCCAACGTTGACTATGTGCCTATAATAATGGACAACCATTCTATAGTAGTTTGACATACAATTCATGCTATAGAAATACATCAAAAGGATAATGTTAGAATATTTCATGGAAGTTCACCCCACGACAAAGGTTGCTCAATAGAATGCTGAATTACCCAATGGAAATGTATTCCCTATTATAGAGGGCTCCAAAACATGGGATATACACTTCGATGGAACATCCAAAATTCCAATAAGGAAAATAAAGGAATAACCAAGAATCAATAAAATGGGGCTGGGAATCATACTCATAAATCATGAAATGGAAGTCCTTCCATACTTCTTGCTATTAGAAGGATGAAAAAACTGTAAAGTTGAATACAAGGCCCTTATCATTGGATTAGACCTAGAGCTCCATGTGTTATGTGATCACCGGAAGATTAAATGCAATTGAGAACTAGTAATCTAGAAAGTCAATGGTGACTCTGATATCAAGAAAGATCAGATAGTCCCTTTTATGAACCATGACTTAGAAATGAAGACCAAATTACCCTTAGAGCCAATAATGACTTATGTCCCCTACCTCAAAATAAACAAGCCAATGAATTGGAAAATGTAGCCACTATTTTGGCCGACCTTGATCAGAACAAAAAAATCATCAACATTTCCCAATTTTGATTGGTTATACAATATGATCATTCCAACACATGAAAAATCAAATAAATCAGTCCCATGTCTGAGCTAAATGGTTCTACCACAATATTGATGACTCCCATTACCGATTACTTTAAAAGGGGATACCCCCAATAGATAAACTAAAAAGGGAAAAAATATAGAAGTGAGAAACCATCCTCCTCCTATAAAGTGGTGAAAAAATAAAAAAGTTCCTTTATAAGTGAGGAATTCATTGAGTCCTTCTGAGGTGCCTTTATGGAGAAGAGATTGTTGTCATCAGGAGAGAAGTGCATTCCATAACCTGCAGAGCACATCAATCATCATCGAATCTCTCATAGTATATTTTATGTCTTGGGTACTATTGGCCCACCATGATGCTAGATTTTTCCAAAATCAATAAAATGTTATATTTGTACCATATTCAGGAAAATTTCATCCACCAACCCCCATAATTTCTCCAGATAGCTAGATTCTTCTATCTATTTTCCTTATAGGGAATGGACATTGGGAGACCCTATCCTCCCACCATGGTAATAAAATCAAAATATATTCTCATAGAAAATAACCTCTTTTCAAATGGGAAGAAGTTCTACCCATCAAGGAGGTTAGAGAAAGAAGCATTACCATGTTTGTTAAAGCTAAAATCATCACCTAATTTAGTGTCCCTCATAAAATACCGACTGGAAATGGAACCATTTTGTGCTCTGTTTAATTTTATATTCTATATCAAGAGTATGACATCTAGGCCAACCATTTATCCACCTACCATGATATGGAAAATGTGCAGATAGAGGCCTTTAACAAGACCTTATCTAATAAACTCTAGAAAATAATAGACAAGGATTATAAAACATGGTTTGATAATAACCTCCATGCTCTGTGGGATTACTGAACTATGACACGCACTGACATTCATGCGAAACCATATTCATTAGTATATGGCATTGAGGCAGTTCCACCCTTCGAAGTTTAATTACCATTTCTTAATGTGTCCATCTGTGATAAACTATTCGCAGTTGAGTAGTCCTAGAAATGATTAATTAATATGGAGTGGTTGGATAAGAAATTATTTCCAAATCTACACCATTTGGAATTATAATCGAATTGGATCGCACAAGCATTAAAAAAGGTCCACCTTCAGTATTTTCTCAAAGGATAGATGGTATTGGTCTTGAAAATGCTAATGAAACTCAGAAATAATCCTCAAAAATATGAGACAAAATGCAATGTTCCATATGTTATAAAAATGTTTTACTCCAACGGATCATATGCCTTAAATTAAAAAGATGGACAACTCACCACATGTCCCACCAATGAAAGCTTCCTAAAGAAACAATTTTTTTAATTTTAGCAAGGTAGCCTTTACAGCATGACATTAAACTACATAGAACCACCTATGTCCATGATAGATGATGTTAATATATATGGAAATGGACATAATCTGATGAAATTAATCTAAATGATGAACTCATCATGGTTGAAATATGTTAAAATTCACAAAAATATATCCATCCATGCTATACATTGTTAACTTCCTAGAATATTCATCTTTACTGCATAATGATAAACTTTATAGTGATCATTGTCTCATAAAGGACGATTCACAACACATGAGTAAGATTGGTGCTATGTAAAGATAAAAATGACCATTCATATGTATGGGTCAGACCATCACTGGTAGTGTATCATGGAACTATGTGTGTATTTATTACTATCATCACAAGACATGTACTAATGCCCAGATTCTAAATCCTAGTCCAGCAACCCACATCAAAAAAATGCTCACCCTCCTTGTGTATGGCCTAAACCTAGGCGGGGAGGAAAATTTACAAAACTATGTGTGACTTGATTCCTATTAAGAAATATGATACATAAATATTACAGAACCTTAGATCTTAGTCTTACCATCACATAAAATGTAATTCCTCTATTATATCCTTGGTTTCCCCTATAATACATGGTAAATCCTCTTTACTCCTTATTTCTCACACCGAGTATAACTCACATGTGTTCAGGAATGGTGGTAAGGGTTCCCCCATGTGGGAAAATCATTTTTGAATGTGATAATCCAATCATTTGGAATGAATGGAATAAAGTTCCCCTCCCTCTACATGGGGTAGACTGATATAGGGAAAAAGTTGTCAGAACTACGTGGACATTGATTTCAAAAAAATTAGGATACATAGGAAACCTCTATAAGGATCAATCTCAACACTTCACTCACCTAATCCTTTTTCACAGTGATTTAATCTCATCCTTACTATATGACGTTAATATAGATAGAATACAAAAACTATATATAGAATGATTTCTGCCCTTCCAATATGTTTACTGATGGTCTGATCCCATATACTAGTCCAGCCACCATAAAATAAAATGTCTCACGCTATGTATAGTTTAGAATCGCATAGAAAAATTTATGAGCCCTAAATACATGGAATTAAACCTAAGGTATATCAAGAACTATGTGTTTCTTGATTCCCAATATGATGAGGTATTCAGTTACACCTAGGCTTTCCCGGGGTCCATCCATGTGAAATCAATGTGCCTCAATTTCCCGTAAGACAATCTAAATCATTATGGAAGACTCCAAACATTGATTCCCTCAATAAGGATTAGTCAAAATATCATGTCCCCCATTTTTGAAAATGAATTAGATCTATGTAGAGTATCTCATACCATATTAATTATCATGGTCTATATATTACTCATGTTCAATGATATCTAAGTTTCATCCATCAATCTCCATGCCTCCCGAAATCTTGAATCTTCATAATCACCCATGGCTATCGTAAAGGGATGGATAGGGTCCAACAGACACAATTGTTTTACAGTGAAACAAATTCCCTAGTGGATCTCCATTCATTACCCACAAAAAATGAATTTTTAACCAAAGTATATTCATCCTTAGTAGAGGTGTTTCCTACTTCTGTAAAACCATTGTCTCATAAACCTCGCATTATCACTCCGGACTCAAGGGATCCCGGAATCATGGTTTACACCTTCTTCACCTACACATTTATAAGGAATACCAAGAATATCCCGACTATATTATCTCATATTTACCTATGAATAATTTGATATTTAATCCCTGAAATATGTTGTTAAATTGTGCCGTCAATATTATTTCCACAATACATAAAACTTCATGCATCTACAATAGTTATACAGTTCACATAAAGTCACTCATGTCATCACCACATGATGTAAAACTACATTGCCCCAGAATTCAACCTTAAATTGACTTTCCCATCATTAGCACATGATTTTGAAATCCTTTCCACCCCTTGATTCTCACAAAAAACCTACATATTGTGGGCATAGGGGCCTCATTAGAGAATTTATCATAGCATCAGGGAATATCAGTAAAAAATATTGTAACTAGTAGAATGAATGTAAATGGAATTTCATATTTGCTTCCTACACAATGCGGAATCCACATTCCTAACCGTACAATGTTAAACTGCAAGGTATCTCAAAGATAGAAAAAATTTCCCTCCCCCTGCCTATGAGCCAAACCAATTTCAAGTGTCCATTATATGGATGGATGGATCTTTATTCCTAGGTTTTGAATCAATGTGGGAATAAAATTTCCCCACACAACATATGAGCCAGATCTATGTAGGGGAGTACCCATTTCTAATCATATCCCGAATGTTTATAATGTATCTAGAAACAATCATGACATGTATAAAACTCCATGCATTGAGTGATTGTGAATCTTCATAATCATCTTGGTCCTTCATAAATGGTAGTTTAGTGTTCTGTATACACCTTTTACTACCTATACAGAAACTTTCTAAGAGGATCTGTATATGTCTCCCACAAAATGAAATTTCAACCAAAGGAAAATTTTTCCTCAAGAGAGGCTTTTCCAACATCTGTATGCCTAATAGCTTCCAATTCATGTCTCATCAATCCTGATCTATGATCCCTTGAAACCTTGGTCTACACTTTCCTACCTGCCCATGTCATAGACATGTCAGAACAACCAGACTTGATTACCCACTAGTTATTCATGGATTCTATATCAACATCCTAATTGAATGAAATTTAAAATGAATGACACTCGATAAACAGTATTATCCATTAATCTATTTTATGTCAAAGAATATTTTACATCATATTATTACACATGGAATGATTCTTCATTTGAATGATTGACATACACCTCACCTCATGGGTGTTTCTGTATCCAAAACAAAGATACCCCATCCATATGAATGAATCAGATATGCCTATGGGTATGCATTCAAAAGAACAATGTACAAATATATTCGTATCGTCAAAGGATACATAGTGACATTTTAATATCATATGTTGGGTATAACCATGAAACATAATTGTAAAATCCCTACATGTTCGAGGGTCAAACTAGTGTAAGGAAATGACTCACATGGATAGAATAAAAATGCCTCCACCCATTCCCGATATTCCAAGTATATTTCAAAATGAAATTCCTTTTTTTGAAGTTCATGATCCCCAATTCCCACAACATAATATGTGTCTACAATGGTCTAAATCCTTATAACCATATATGGACATCAGAATTTGATTTCTAGTGTCCTGTGGGCACCTTTGTTTAACTATGCACACAATGCCTCAGAGTCTCTGCATATGTTGCCCACAAAAATGGCATGTCAATCAAAGGAAAATTCCTCATCAAGAGAGGATTTCATTACCTCTATTTTAACACATGATTTTTAAATCCCACCTCATTCCTTTGGTTTGGAATCTAAACTGATTATAGAGTACATCGTCTTTTCTCTCTCATGCTTCAAGGTGATAGAATATTTCTGGTCTTACATTCATGCAAATGGTAACTTTGTTTATTCCATAAGGTCTGTGTAAAATAAATATTAAACCATATGTCTGAAATGTATTAGTTGTATGATTCCAAACTTCAATATGTATGATCCCTCGTTTAGAGAAGCCAAATTCATGTGGGATTGGTTTCTCTTCTAAATACATAAAGATTCCCTCATTATTTCAGACATCATTCCCTCAACAGGCCACTCACCATGGTCTTCAACAAAAAATAAAAATTTCTATAAAATGCTCTGGCTATCGGAAATATGAGGCTAATGTCTCAAGGGATCCATTTTTTAACTATTTTACATAATGCCCTGGAGGCTCTTCATAAATGACCTATAAAATGACCTATTTGGAAAAGGGAAATTCGCCTTTATGAGAGGATTTTCATAAATCTGTATTCCCAATGGTTCCCATGTTGCATGTCATATCCAATTATCAAGGAAATAAATTTTCATGGTCAATAAAATTATCTAACCTATGTTTGAAAGATATAGGGATGTTCTCGGTCAATGATTCATAATTTGGGGCCTTTACATCGCAATCATGGTCCTAAATATTCCACCTAAATCATAAGTCATGGTAAAATGTTTTTATGTAAAACATAAATCATGATAGAGTAATTTGTAAGACACTAAACTACCAATGAAAAATAAAGGACACTCATCATTATGAAAACCAAAAGAGGGTTTCCTATGGAGAATTCGGGCACCATCTCACTAATACAGTGACTAATTGGATTAGAAAAAATATTCAGAAATAAATAATCAAGAGATACATAGTATGTTTGTTTGAAAACCTAGAATGTTTGACCTAGGAAAAATTCAATTTATACCTGATAATTATATACCATAATGGGATTGGGAAAAAATTTGGGCAATAATTGAAAAGATGAAAAAATTGTACGGTTTTCCATGCAACACTACCAACAGTCGAACTGTGCTTGCTGATCCCCCTAGTTCAGGAAAAAAATTAACGCATGATTTTATTATTTTATTCATTTTGAATTATAACTCAGATTGGTATCTGGTTAAAATTTCTATTTAAATATAGTTTAACATGATTTATTGACGTTACAGGGAGAAAATTAAGGAGAAGTATTAGTGAGAGAAATATCCTCATTCCATTTGATGAAAATGAGGAGGACACCCACAAAGTGGATTCTCTCCCTTATATCAAAGAAAATGAAACAACATCACAATATATTTCAAATAATTATAACAAATCGTAATTATATCTTTCTAGAAGATCCATAAATGTACGACACAGACCATTAATTTATTATTCCAATGTTTTCCTATGTGCAGTGTTTGCCTCAACCGTTGGATGTACTCATTATTTAATAGTGAAGAGGTGTTTGACTTTCTATATTATAGTCTCATAATTGGTACTTAAAATTTCTAGTTATGTATCCATTTTGGTCATACAATCCTCAAACTCCCATTTTTCCTCTATTTTGGAAATCAACTATTCATGATCCTTTTCCTCCTCAGCTGTTAGGTGTTGAAAATCTTTAGTAAGATTATCAAATGAATTTTTTTAGTAGTGTAAAGCATTAAACTAGGAAAGGCTGTCTTCATGAGTGGGTAGATCATCTAAACATAAGACAAGTTGGTGTATAATATTGTAAAAATGTAGGTACTACAAGATTCTAGAACCCAATTTGGTTAATAGTCATCTAAGGGTGTCCTCATTATCAAAAAATTCATGAGGAGTAATTTAAGAAAAAATATTATAGATTTTAATCCACATACATATCTACACTATTTGATGTCTCGTAGCAATGTTGGAACCATTACTCGATTCCTTTTTAATAGTATGTTGTTTGGAAACTGAACCACAACTGACGATACGGCCATAAGAAGGGATACCCAAGCAGGGGAGACTTCATCCCTTATATGAAGTTCAATGTATGGATCCATTTTTATGGATTTTACCACAGCTTTAGGGGTATTCAATGATGTTCCCCTTGGACTAGCTTCAGTAGGCCTGTGAAATGTATTAGTTGACTCTAGGGTTTGAATAAATAACCACATAGATAGGTTGAGCATAAGAAGCCCCTTCTGAATGAATTTAGCGACGAATAGAGATCCATTGGGTAATATTAATGGAGTGAGATTACCCAACTAGAACAAGAAAAATGGGACTAGAAGTATTCAAAGGTATTTTCACCCATCAGACTGGCATGGCTAGTACATTATTAGGATAGCATGCTAGTCACTGTTGGTCATACATCGATGAAAAGTTAGTAGAGGACGATATTGGGGGAATAATGACATGTATGCATGTTTCCACCCACATCATCATCAACCATGGATGACGAAAGATTTCTAGTTGGGATACCTCTTAACCTGGGTAACATAGAAGAAAGTGAGTCACTAAAAACATCCAAATTCCCTATAAAATTGGTAGGGTGCATAGGGTTCACAGATGGTTGTATTATCTATACAAATGGTTAAGATTATATCCCCATGTGTGATTGGATATGAATGTGATTTATATGAACCATACCCTTCATTAGTTATTAATATATAATGGATGGGGTATGGTGCAAATGAAAACTGATAAATATCACTTAGTAGTTCAAAAACTCCGTTAACATTAAAAGATTAGGGGAGAATGGAAAAAATACTGATAAGGGTTGTGTGGAAGTTATAATGAGGAACTATTGTATTATGACTATACTCATAGTAGAGAAAATGATCTACTAGCAGACCATATAAAAATTTAAGTGGCCCACTGAGATGATGAGGAGGCCTCCCTTCATGTATCTTCCCCAATAGATCCTAGATTAGAGCAAGGGTAGGGAAGGCTATAATGATAAGCTACCCCTCCACCTATGTCGCCACCATTATTTGAGTAAAATATCTAAAACTGGTTTATACATCATCATTGGGTGAGATCCATACACTCAAGAACATGGAAGAGAAACCCAATAATTTTAGCTTTGGTGATATCTTAGACCAGATCTCATATTCCCAAGTGATGTACCAACTCACCTTGTGGGTAGAATAGTATAAGCTGAGTATTTTCTGAGAATGCTGAGTAGGATGAGTTTTTAGGTGGAAGACTTTTGGATTTGTTCCTCTTTCCAATAGGAATATACATATCTAATATTCATATGAAATCAATGGGTGAGCATGAAGAGGTTGACTAAGCAGTCCCTTTTCCAGGAGTAGTAAAAATCTCACCAATGGGGATACATATTTTGAATTCTCCTAAGTATTGGTATCATGAATAAATTCATTATACATGTCTCCGAGGTGAAGAAGTCACCCAATCTGATATAAATCCCACAAACTCATCCTCGCATCCATGTTGGACAAGTAAAAGGAGTTAGTACACGAACATAAGTGGGTGAGTATCTCAGGAAACATTTCACCGAGTGAATAGATGGAAAAATTGGAGACCCATACTTATCTACACAGACTAACAACATCCAAATGATTAGGGAACTCTAGGAATTTTTGGTGCACCCATATGTCCCATGCCCAATTGTACTAAAATCACCCTCTAGATTGTAGATCCCAATAGGGGATCCACCCTTCACTGGGGTTGATTCCGGAAAAATTTCAAATTGTTGGGTAATCATGAAAAAACTAATTTAGAAGATTTAAGGAGGTTATGTTGAGTGCTATCCACCCAAAAATATCAATTCCTAACAAATATGTCATCCTGGATCGATGTAGTCATGATCTCCCCTATGGAAATAATATTTGTCCCACCATATTCTGGAGACATCTCAAACAAAATGGTGAAGCCACATCAATCAACTGGTGGTAGTAGAAAATTTTATTATGGCCAAAGTTGTAAACTGGAAATTGGATAGATAGTTGATAATAAATAAGTTCTGTTAAACTTATATTTATGAGGATTCCCAATTGAGGAATAATATAGGAGTAAAGTTTGTCTTTAGTGTTCTCAACCATGTAATCCCTCATTCTGGTAACTTCTATTGTGATAAGTGGAAGGTGTATATCTTCTATATAAAAAAATACCATAAAAAGTTCATTCAAATAAAATATTTGGATAAAAACAAAAAAATGGAAAACTGAATTAAAAGAAGTCTACAAAACAATCACCCACAAAATAAACCACAAAAATGGTTCGCGGAAGGCATTACCCACAAACCGAAAGTTTGTGGATCCCCAAGGCACTGGAACACGGGGAATATCCTAGTGAACTAAATGCTTTGTGGTGAATGTGAACCATGCATGGACCTCGCTATGCAGAACTGTAAGATCATAATTTCAAAATACAAAGATCCCTTCATGAAGTTAAAAATTATGTTCGCATATGAAGATGACCCGCTAATGGAACTCAATACGCTAAAACTAAAACTCTCCATTGGTAGAATCAAATATTAGTTCATGGATTTAAATATATGTTCGTATATGACAGAGACTATGAATGGTTTTCCATTCATGGAATTCAAATCACAATACATAGTTGAAGTATTTTGCGAAGTGAGTTGTATGCAAAAGGAGAGATTCTGAGAGTAAAATAAATAGTGTAGAGTTCACTAAAAATCAAGTAAAAGATAAATGACCTATCCCCTTATATATAAGCGTGGTCCCACCAATAGGACCATATTTCTACTTCAATCCAATTAAAAAACCTAAATTTTACTTCAAAATAACATCCTTTTCATCCCAATTGGAACCAATTCTGATGGGGGAATTTCTATGTTCCTTAATAAATTACAAATGAAAATTAAATTCTCCCATAATATTGGGAATAGTAATGGAAAAATTGGATAATGGACTTAGATATACATTTTGATGAATCTAAATTTGTTGAAGAACCCAAAATGGACAGCATACGGAATCCTGAGAATAGTTCATGAAAGAAATTCCCCTTGAACATAGTAGTATGTGGAGAAGGATGTGAAGGCTAGATCCACATGGAATGGAGTCCTTTATGAAAATAAGACCGAGTTATATTCGATCACGAACCACCCTTGCAAAGGAAAATTGTTCCTTGGAAAGGATAAGCCAGGGGAATCCCATTAACAAAATAAGAATTTTTTGGTATTGAGGTGGTGATTACTGTCAGCACGAATCATAGCCGCCATGAACCTCAGCACTGGATACCTAAGTTGACTGAGTCTTCTATAGGCTATATGATTTCTATATGGAATTTTGTAAAACATGTCGTGTTACCCATAGATATGTCCTCCTCATAACTCTATAAAAGGACCCCCATGGTAGATGAGAAGGATAGAAGATGATTTTTAGAAAGCTCGGGAAAATGAAAAAAAACATAGAAGGAAAACCATTTACAAATTATGGAACTGTAAACAGTTTTCAATAGGTATAAACCCACCACTAATCATAAAAATAAGGAAATGTAATAATAATAATTTGGTAATGAACCTATTTGGGGAACTGTGAGCCCATTCCCTTTACGGATGAAATTCTTATGAAACATATGCTAACTTCCCCTTCTTCAATCCAGCATATTGAATAGTGCATCGCTATGTGGATGAAGCCCTATACCGCATAACACCATGTTATATAGACAGAAATTGAAACTTCATACTACCCCAGTACATGACTCAAATATAGGTCCACATACCACCTCGATACGTGGATGGCCCCTCTACCGACATAGTAGTACACAATGTCGGAAACACCCTTCCCAAATGAGTAAATGGTATGTGAAATGGTGTTTCTTTTTTGTTTTCCACCTCCGAGTTCCCAACTTGTCTTTACATTCCAATCATGTCCTCAATAGCCCATCTACAAACCATTACAATAGCATCAGGATGAAGAAACATCCAATGAATTTGGACTCGTTGATAATATCATTGGGTGAAGTAGTGCACCCTTCCATGTCTACATACACATAGTAAGCGTAGTCACAAAGGTAATCCCCACAAGGATGTAGAACCTCCAAATGTCCTTATTTTTAAATTCCAATTGTAGAACAGGGTCAATCCATGAGATATTAACATCAACCTCACTATTCTGGTTATCAAGGTTAATCACTAGTTTTTCTATTCAATTAAGGGCAGTGACAAGTCAAAGGGATCATGCTATCTTTTCCTATTTATGTGGAGAGATACATCTCTGAATTGCTATAAATAATTTTAGGGAACTCCCAATAAGGTAATCCATTATATTTTCTTGTATGATGTTTCATTAGTGCACATATATGCCTTCACCCAAGACATAATGAGATAGGATAATTTGTCCTTCTTGAAAATGAAAATTAAGAGGAGATATTTGAATATTAAAATCCCTCCCCACCTTTGGGATATATTACAATCTATCAGTAGATGATGTGGGATAGGCAATATTTTGATCCACTACCTCATCTTTTTTCTCACAGTGAGTGTGAATCACATGGGCGTAGAGGTTAGCAGTGATCAAAACATTCACATAACCCAAAATCATGGGCCTCTTTTATGATATAATACCCAAACCATGTCATGTTGAACTCTCAAATGGGCCTCGTAATTTCTGTAAACCCGAAATGCATTCAACTGTGAGAACTCTGATTCACAACATGACTTGGATACAAGGAAGCCTACCTAAGGCCTAAGCTCTATTCTATATCATTCGTGAAATAAGAAATCATACCTCCCCCAAATGGGAGTTATGGAAGGTGTACTCCCTAATAAAATAACATTAAAAACTTTATAAGGGCCTCCTCTTCATTGTAAGCCCCAAATGATTTAAACTACATGAAATCTGCTTCCAACCATAACATGAGTATATAGGACTCATTACTAAAGCCCGAGCTCAAGGGAAATTATCATTAGAAGTTATTACAAATAAAATTCCCCAAGACTCGCTAGGGAATCCCATTTTGGTGTCATATCTAACTTGTTTCTCTTAAATGGGAATCTCTCATTGATAAGACCCATTAAACCAAACTATGAGGGATTTGATTCCAAAACAACTGGAATACATAAGAAGACTCCCTGAGGTCCAAACCTGATAAAAATGTCAGCCTAATGTTCTTTGGTCCAAATCTCTAGTAGGGTCGTATTCTCCTAGGATACCATATCTCTCATAGACATCTCGGGCCACCTTGGTGTAAGCGCTATATTAGATCATGACTAGGAACATTTTTATTAGACGTCCTTGCCACATGATGTGAACTAAATTAATGGGTCAATGTCAACTGAAATTATATGGTGTTGTTTCCAATTATCCAACATTGAACTGAGAGGATTTGATTCCCAACTAACTAGGATATTTAGTAAGACTCCTTGAGGTCCAAATATAATACCCATGTCACCCAAAGGTTATTCAAGACACATCCCCGGTGGGGTCATATTAACCCTGGAGACAGTATCCCCCATGGACATCATGGTCCCCATCGACGTAATCTCCCCATTAGATCTTTACTACACACATTTATCCTAGACATCTGTGTTGCACAATGTTAAACTACACAAATGGGTCCTCGTCACACAACCCTAGAAGGTGTTGTGTCTAGTTAAGTGGAACTGACATACCTGGGATATGATTCTCTCATATGGATATATAGGAATACCATATCATGTGTTCGATCCCAATATTGAAGCATTTTTATGCTCCCTAGATGACGATAAAAACCAGATTGGCTCATCATGTGGATTAAACTAGCATTGTCTTAGCAATTTCTAAACCATGAACATCCTATAATGATTATGTGACCTAGGAAAAATCCTTAGACACATGATTGGGAATGAACAATGGATTAAAAAACATGTAAATGTTTCTTAAAACTATTAGTGTCCCAAAAAATGAAATAATTCCCCCCAAAAGGGTGTGATGATCCTGAATTCCCATTATATTTACCAAATATACCGCTTAAGCATCGTTGGCCAAATTTTCAGCCAACGAGCACCATAATTTTGAATAGAGGTCCATGAATCATGGGTAAAAGAGTCATTGGTTGTTTCTAGCTCCATGGATAATCTTGTTGGAGTCCATCCGAGGAAATCATATTCGATATGAGATGATCACACAGATACATAACCCCTTTCAATAATCCATTGGGTCCCTTCAACTATGATACCTCCATCAAAACATAAAAATGATACAATACCCATTCCTATTGCAACCATCTCTCCCACCAAAAATCCACATTACATAGCTCAGGTCGAAACAAAAATGGTCAACCGAATATGAATCCCTTCATAATAATAGACAATTGGTTACAATATATCGGTCCATTTTGTCTGTAGAGGATTTGAACGAATTTGGATAAAATAATGATCCTTTTTGGGTTTCCAACATTCAATAAGATTAATGCGTGTTATATGTGGTCTAGGAGATTTTTCATGTTATTAATATAACAGATTATTTAATTAAAATTCATTTAATAGAGATTTCATCATGTGTCATAGTTTCATCATATATAAAATTAATAAAATTTATGGAAAACTTTATAAAACAACATCCATATGTTGGTAGAGGTAAAAACAACCCATATTAACTCCTAAAATAGACTGAATAGGAATAAAATGGAGAAATTGAAAAATACCCTAAAAATATGGAATATTAGATTTCCAAGAAAACGTTCTACATATGAAAAGATAGCCTAAGAATATTGGGTATCATATCAAATCTCTTAATGAAACCCCTCGATTGAAAGTTATGGATGTACTGATCAAAGGAGAGAGAGGCTTCAAACCCAATTTGGGATGAAGAGAGAGATGTATCAACATGTGGCCAACTACTAGAAAAAAGAATGTTAAATTGGGAATTTTATTTAAGATTGATGTAGGAAATGTGTCATTTAATATGTATTTTGAATATGATCATGTTTTGGAGGACTAGTTAGTGCACAATTCTTTAAACTACACTATCCATGGAAACCGACCCTCATTCAGTTAGGCACTCCCATTGAAAAACCACGTGTTAACACTAAATTTCATCTCTAAACTAGGTATGATGTTTCACTCAAGGACATGAATCATCCCTATCAAGGATTATCAAATATTTTTCCCTTATATATTTTTCACATTATTGAGACACATTATTACTACTAACTATATACTAACAATGGAAATCATACAGATTAAAAAAAATAGATTCTGTAGGTTCCCAACAAGCCACTAATGCTCTTGATCCATTAATATATTTTTTTAAAACTAATATCAGGCTAAAAAGGAAGATAAAAACTTATTTATAAAGGAAACATACCTCATCATGAATCCAGGATGTCGTAGACATCACTATTATATGCGATTTTAAGGGACAAAAGGGAATATTCCATGCTTATAAACTGAATATTCATTTGTGATGAGAAAAAGGTAGACACATTCTGCTAATAATGAATAATTTTTAGGGATAAAATGTAAGTTGTCTTTCCATTACAATGAAAATGTTTTTGTGGGATAAATTTGGGAGGTGGGGTAATGCGGAGGTGATCCACAGATGTGTTATGTAGAGCAATGAAATTCATAGTGAGCATGATATAAAGATGATGGGGGTCGATTGCTGCTCATAATAATTTAACAATTTATTTTATAGGGAATCGATCAAATAATTTTATTCAAACTATTCAAAAATTCATAAAATACATCTGATATTTCATGACATCTTTCCAGAACCAACAAAATTATCCTTGTAGGAATGGTCCCTAGTCAGCATAAAGAAGGGTTTAGTTCAATGAATAAGTCAATCTGGTTGAATGATTTGGAAAATGAATTTTGGGGTTCATTTGGGTTCATAGAATGTCCCATACATATAAAATGTGTTAGAATCGAATCATATTCCAATTTTGGAAATTCATTTCATTGTGGTTTGTCAGATATCTCGTTCACAAAATACTTCTTTTCAAAGAATTTCCATTATGAATGGACTATTCCATATAGTGAAAAACATCATCCTAAAACATGTATTTTCTAAAAACGTACTATTGTAAATTTTTTCAATTTATTTTTTCATAGTAATAAATAATATGAGGTGCTTCATGTTCTACATAGAAGGTAATGTGAGTCTTGGTTTTCGTAGCATCTAATGGGATTCCATGATCGTATAGAAGTTAAAGTGATTACCAGTTCACATAGACCTATTCAATTTGAAAAACTATGGGTAAAAATCCTTGATGGTGTTAATTCATGGAACACAAAGAATGGAGTTTATTGAAATCCAAGTGACTCTTTGGGAACTAAAAAGGGTATTGATGTTTTTTGGATGAGGTTGGTGATTTGAATATATTTAATAGGGTTATTTTCTATGAGAACCATGTAGTGGGATCAAATTAGGGGCGGTGTGTCATTTTTTGGAAGGTGGTTATTTAAGATTTCCACAAAGAATATTTTTCTTTTTGGATAAATACATTCACACCATGAAAAATTTATAGTCGAAATAGTATATAGTGATGCACAATCTTTAATGAAGTTCTCAGTAATTATGATTAGTGGGTTTTGCAGATCTATTTTCCTATTTAAATTCCACTATTGAGATCATTAGTAATATTGAATTTTATAACGTCAAATTATCATTAGAATAGTTAGTCATTGTCTGAGAGTTGTCTGTGGATTTGGATGTGGTCTATAGAGGAGAAAGTGGTTCGAGAAAGAGGTATTCCATGAAAGAGATTTCAATGTATGAAATAGTCTGCGTAGATAATTTGTGATAAAATTTGTTTGCAGGGAACTATATCTCATAAATAATTTTATGTGAATGAATTAAAGACATTTTTTATCAATGGAATTATATAATGCACTCCCACTACATTGTGCATGGTAGAACTTGGAGGGACTAAAAATAATTTCGGAAAGTAATTTGTGTAGAATAGTAGTTCTTGGAAAATTGGATTTCCCATACCAGGTGAAAATATATACTCATGAATAACACATATATTCATGATATAATTATTTCATGATTCATGACTAAAAAAGATTATTTGGACGGATTATTGATCAGACATTAGTGCGGAGAGATCAGTGAGCCTTAAAATTATTGTTGGTTGTAATCCATGTGGGAAAATATGTCTAAATTGAACCCTATATTGTTAGTGGGTTATAGTGTATTTTTTACATAGGATCACTTTATTATTATGATCCATGGTTGTAGCCCAGTGATGGTGAACCACATAAAATTTATTCTGATTGTATATTTTTTTTGTTCCTAATATTATTATCTTCAATGCAGAAGCAATGATAATAATTTTTTGTTTGAAAATGAAACAATATCCAAAGGGAAATTTGTTTTAATTTTTCATACCCATATTCAACCCCATAAAGTATATTTAAAAACAATTGGATAAAAATTTGTATCAGAGGGTTAGGATGAAAATCACTGGTTATGACTCATTAGAAGAAAGGGTTGTTGTTAATCACAATGGGATTCTGATCATCATTGAAAAAAAATCATATTTTCCTGAAACAGATAAAATAACATCATTCAATCATTGGGTATGGTTGATTTTAAAGTTTCAACTCAAGATATTTCTACCAGTATGTCCAATGATGTTTTATCTGAAGTAGGACATATATAATTGGATACTAACACTAAAAGAATCTTTGCTTTAGGGTGATCCATATCCAATAAAATATATATAAAGGTTATAATTTTTAAGTCATCACATTATATTTTTGAAAACATTATAAATATTTATGAGGGTGACACAAAAGTCAATGAAGTCATTTTTAGGTTCTATTGAACAATTTTAATAATATTAGAATTCACTATAATGGGGTTTGGGATGCATTATTTGACCGGGTGAATATGTTTGTGGAAGATATGTGTGGTCTCAGAGAAATTATTAAAGGAATAAACATTTTTAAGTGGATAATGAGAAGTTTAAAACCATCATTAAATTTGATATTTTTTATTTTGAATGATAAAAACACAAGGGTGCTAGCATTGGATATATTACACAATACTTTTATTACATATGGGAGGAGAAATGATGAAAATAATTATTCAGAAAACTTGATATGCAAATAAGTGGTATTCAATTCCATGGATATTCTCACAATTGAAGATGGTCACGAGGAAGACAATTTGGATGAGGGCATGCCATTCCACTCCTAAAATCATCATAGTGAAAGAGGAATATTAATACGGGAACATCCTCTTGAATACTTTAAAAATGGAATGATTAGAAATCTTGAATTGAAGTGTCCAAATATGTTTCAGGATTATGATGAGGATGATGATATAATTCATGAGAATATTTATTCTTCCAATATGAATTTTAGGATACGTACCAAGATAAATTTCCTCAAAAAGAAGAATATGCATTCAGAAATTATTTTTGTTTAGAAGAATCTGATTTAGAAGTGTTTAAGGACTGTAAGGATCAAGAAGAAAATTATGTGGTGGTAGTTTTAAAAAATTATCATATAAAGGAAGAAGTTGCAAATGGATAAAGAGATAATGAAGGAAGATTTAACCATTAGATTTAATTAGAGACTACAGTTTAAGAGATTGACATTTGGATAGTCAAAACAATGAAATCCAATAGTGTGGTTAGGAATTCCCAACATTGCTTGAGATATAAAGAATAAGAGAATTCTAAGATGGAGGATAAAATAAAAATTCCTAAATATGAATAGATATAACCCTTAAAAAAGTTCACTTAATATAAGATTATGGTTCAAGAATAGTCTAGAGTTTTTGATAGTCTTACTAGAACATTAAAAGACTGAGTCAAACGAATAGAAGAGATTAAGGAGGAGGTTTTAAATCTATATTTAATGATAAAATAGCAATACAAAATATTTACTCTAATAAATTGGGATAAAAACATAATAAAAAAAATCAATCTTAGAATTTAGAGATCCAGTTAAAAATAAAATGGAGCATGGGGAGAAGAAAAACTTAGATCAGAACAGTATTGATGGGATGGACATGATCATACAAAGAAAGTATTAATGGATGAAGTTAGACCACAAGAACCCAATATGTGGTTGAAGATTAAATTTGTTATGAATCAAAACTAGAAGATATATATATCCTAGGTGAACACTAGTTTTTCAGTAGTGACACATAAGAATACACCCTGCATTAGAAGTTATTATTGTGAAAAAATGGAAAACTCGCAAAACTTTTTGTTCCCTAGATAAGAGGTAATGAAGGGTATAAGTGTAACAAATTCATCAAAAAATATATTAATACTAGAGGATATAATTTTATAGTTATTTTTTTCTTGTGTAGGAGATTTAGAAACACGGCTACATATTGTACATCAACTATAAATATGAACATTGAAAAGTAAACTCAATGTGGTTGTAAGTAAAAAATCAAGGAATCATAAAATGAGTTGAAAAAAGTAAATTGATCTGCATCTTTGCAATATAAATTTCCCCATAATATTTTGAGAATGATCAAGAATATTAATCAAATACATGGTTTAGAAATAATAGAGGTTAATAGGAAGTGGTTATAGATATTTCATTAAAAGCATTAGACCGCACTAGATTATTGATCATTGATAGTCAATTAATTTCCTATATGATAGGGAATAAGGATCTAGTGATTGAAAATAGATACAAAAAAGAAGAAATTGGGAAATTTGTAATGACGAAGTCCAAAAGATAATTTTTTTGATGAAAGACGTGTTTTGGGGAAATGACATCAGATGTAAATATGTTTAAGTGGATGAAGGTCTCAGTCAAAAAATACTGATTGTCAATCAATTATTTGACTCAAGACTTCCATATTATATTCCCTGAAGTTATTTGTAATCCTAGAAAATGATGGTGCTGTTTTTCTTGTAGGG